>CM073601.1:45183829-46530162 GCA_037074985.1 Solanum bulbocastanum
TTATTTAAAGGAAGAGTGCAGTCCGGATAAAGTCCTTGTGGTTTGAGCGTAGGTCGGGACGAGAGGATTTATATGAATCTACTTCGTAGAAAAATTACACGGTATATAAATATATTTGGTTGGTCTTCTGAAAAATACATATAAATAAACAATTGACTCCACTAAACAAATGTCAGCTCTTGATACAACCGTAAAGTGTGTTTGTTTTTATAGAAGGGTCATTTGAATTAAATTATATATTTTTATTATTTATTTAATAAAATAAAATATTAATTGAATAATAGTTATATATTAATTAAATTTTAATTAATAAAATTTAGTTTATTAACCTTTTTGTGAATTTTCTTCTTCACATGTTGAATCTACTTGGTAAAAAATCTAAGTTTGTCACTAAATTTGAGTCCTGACTTTTGAGTTTATATAAACAAATTGTTAGTAAAGAGTATTTTCTTCAACGGGCCCCTATGTAATGTGACTTATAATTAATCATGCTTTAATGCGAATACTAAACATTCAATGAAAATAAAAATAAAAGGGATGAGTGAAATCATTTTGGTCCTACCTCAGATATTTATATTACGTAGATATATAAATATACAACACATTAATTGTATACATCCAACGTAGAGAACTTTTTTATATTCCTCCAAGCATAAAATCATCTCTTTATTTTAGGAAAAGATAAATACACTCGTAAGTTGTAACTATTAAAAAATAATTCATATATAATTTTGGTATGGTAGTAAAATATATTTTAAAACTTTTCTTTCATGTCAATTATTATACTTAAGTCGTGACAAATTAAGATATCGATATTAATTCAGATCCTAGGAGATGTGATGGAATAACGTCAGGAGCGACAAACAATCGTGTTCGAAGCTTGAATTTAAACATAGACTAACACTAAGCTTAGGTAAAAAAAACACATACCAAAATTTTTAATTAGTTTTGATAAATTAAAAGAACTTTAACACCACTTTTATAAGCTCTTTGATATTTACCTTATTACACAACAAAATGATCTACAAATACCAAAAATAAATTCTAGCGTACCAATCACACTCTATATAAAATTAAAACACCATCCAATAAGTATCAAATGCACAAAAGGTATTTTCGAAAAAAAAATATTAATTCATTTTTGTTGAAACACGTAAAGATATACGCAATGAATAACACATAAAATCAAACTTAAAAATTTTCTGTGAAGTGAAAATAACCTTCATTTAATTCAATAAATATTTATATAAAATCCTTAAAAACACCACTCGTGGATGAATTCTATTTCCAACCATTTTGAACGAAAGTAAAAGATAAAAATAACATTTTTACAATTTCTTTCCTCATTACTCTCCTCAACAAATTCTTGTTTCTTTTTCTCCAATCAAAAGTTTTTCTCTTTTTAATAATTAATTAATTAAATAATAAAAGTTAAAACCCTAAAACCCTAGTGGTTGTTTCTTGTAGTGCCTTCTTTGTTTCTTTCTCTAAATAAGCGCAACTTCTTCATATCTCCTCTCTTCATTTTTTCTCTCTTTTTCTCAGCTGCAAAAAATTTCTTGTACAATTATGTATCGTTTTGCAGCAAATCTTGCTTCGAAATCCAGGTATTTTCTTGATTTTTCAATTTTTTTTTCAAACCCCATCTGTATGCTATGCATAAAAATGTGTTCTTTGTGTAATTGTGTATCATTTGAACTAGATTTTGTGTAAATCTTGATTTTAACAAATACCCATTTTCTTGTTTGTACAGGGTTGCAAGAAGCAGCACCCAACAGGTAATTTTTTGCTTGTAGATCAGAAAAGTTACCATTTTTAATGAACAATGTGTTTTTTTTTGGGATTGGATTGGTATTTTGAGATGATTCTGTATGCAGGTTGGTAGTAGATTGAATTGGAGCAGAAACTATGCTGCTAAGGATATTAAATTTGGAGTTGAAGCTAGGGGACTGATGCTTCAAGGAGTTGAGCAACTTGCTGATGCAGTTAAAGTCACTATGGGTCCAAAGGTTGTTTTTTTAATGCCCCATTGATGAGTAATTGAAGTTATAATAGTAGTAGTACTCATGTTAAACATTGATTTCAAGTTCTTGTTGTTAGTGATTTAGATATTATGTTTTTGACGTGTGTATGTTAGTACATTTTACTGCTCTGATTTGTATTGCGATGGATGTGCTAGAAAAATCTACCAAAGGGATCTGTCTGAAAGTGCAAGAGGGGGGAGGTGAGTTGACTTTTTTTTTTTCGGTGTCTCAGAGATGAGTCTGACTGATACGGAAGGAGATGCGTAAATTAAAGAACTTGAAAAGTATAGACAAAGTAGAATTACATCAGATGTTTTATACTGGTTGGGATCCTATGTGAATCTTAGTCCAGTCTCATTGAGTTGGAAGGGTGTTCTAAGTATGTTGTGGTTTCTACGCCTATACTCTTTATCTTTTCTGTCTTGATTGATACAATGTCTCACCAATGATATTTTCCTCTCCTCTCTTTTGAATACATAACTATTTCCTCGCATCTTAAAATTTACATCATGAATGATCTGACTGCTAGATCTGCATCCGTATCGTACACCCGCACCCGAGTCCAAGACAATTAGGTCTATTTTAAGCATTTTAACATCTTGAAGCGATCTAATTTTCATGCTTGTTAGAGTGCAATTGAAAGTGACTTCAAGTGACTAAAGAAGCTTAGTGGGATTGTCTCAACTAAAAATATTATCAGTTCTGCTGGTTGTTGTTGGTTACGACTCTTCTTCCCCGAGTAATTTATAATCAAGATGTTGGAAAGCTTAGCGTCTGATTGTTCCCTTTCAATTAAAAGTGAAATATGTTACTAGTTCTCTCTCCTTGTTTGTACCATTTGAGGTTGGAGGATAACTGGACAAGCAAGATTTCTATATGCTGATATAATATACTCACAGGGGACAAAATATAAAGTGGAGCAGCACCAATATATTCTCGATTTTGCTGAGAATGAATTCACTAGGTGACGACTAATGTTGTATGTTTATTTATGAAGGGTCGTAATGTGGTGATTGAACAAAGTTGGGGTGCACCCAAGGTGACAAAAGATGGTGTCACTGTTGCAAAAAGCATCGAATTCAAGGACAAAATAAAAAATGTTGGTGCCAGCCTTGTAAAGCAAGTTGCCAATGCCACTAATGATGCTGCTGGTGATGGTAAGATTTCATATATAGTGCACCTTCTCTCATTTGTGCCTGGTTTGATTGTTAATTTGATTGTTAGTTCTTGAAATCTATCACATCTCTGCTTGAGTTTAACTCTAGCTCTGTATTTCAGGTACTACTTGTGCAACTGTCCTCACCCGAGCAATATTTGCTGAAGGGTGCAAGTCTGTAGCTGCTGGTATGAATGCAATGGATCTTAGACGAGGTATCACGATGGCTGTTGATGCTGTTGTAACAAACCTGAAAAGCAGAGCACGGATGATTAGCACATCCGAGGAGATTGCCCAGGTATCTTTGCTAGCTTCGAACTTTTATGAATCACAGTCCGAAGGGGATCTTCTCTGGTATTGAAACATCAATATTTTTGAGCAGCAGGCTCCTCTGGCCTCCCCGCCCCCCACTCCCACCCCACCCCACCCTACACACATGCAAAAATGGCAGGGGGGAGAGGGGCGGGCCCATTATCCACCGATTTTAGAAGGTTGTGATTGGTCCAAAGGGCAGGTCACAGACGGATTTCTCGGTTATCAAAAAAAAAAAAAGGCAGGGGGGAGGAATTCATTTTAAGAAAGTGATACGAATGTTCTGCTGCAGTGTATTAGGATCAGTGCTGTCTTATTTATTTATTTTTTTGGGTAAAGTTGTCAATGCTGTCTTATTTCCACTAGGATTCTGATATTGCAAGAATAATTGAGGGGGTAAAAGAAGAATCTAACTTGCTCTTCGGTGCAAGGAATAATTTTGAAACACTAATGCACTGGATAACAGAATGAGTTATCAATCTTCTGCTCTAAAGTGTTCCTGCTGCACCGTTTCCAATAAGATTATGATATTATGACCCTTTGATAGGTTGGTACGATCTCTGCAAATGGAGAAAGAGAAATAGGTGAGATAATTGCTAGGGCTATGGAGCAAGTAGGAAAGGAAGGTGTCATCACTATTCAAGTAAGTGATTTCTTGATACTGTTTATGTTTCGTGCATGGTCTTGTTTGCCATAGTGGTTTGAACGTTTTCTTAAGTTTCTGGTCTGGTAAAATGTTAATCTCTTTAATGCCTTGTCGGATGTACTCTCAAAGAGGAGAAGATGTACCACAAAACTTATTGTCATTTGATCCATTTGAGTTGGTAATAGCAAAAAAAAAAAAATACAAATTACGCAAGAATCTGACATTTGGAACTCTGGCGGTCTTTTTATTACTCAGATAATAATATTGGATAATCCTCCTACTTTGTGATAACTGAGTTGGAATCATATGAAATCTTGTTGTACAGACGTCACACTAACTCATTTCCTTCATAAAAAAAGATGGGACACTGACTCATTTCTAATATCATGCAGGATGGAAAGACACTGCTTAATGATTTGCAAGTTGTTGAGGGGATGAAGTTGGACAGGGGCTACATATCCCCATACTTTATCACAAATGAGAAGAATCAGAAATGTGTACGTCTTTAGTTTGTCAAATATTAATTCAGCTGCAAGACTGATGTGGCAGTCTTATATATTAACATCCAGCCTCTTTTTCATTTGAACTCACAACTATTTTCATACCTGACAGGAGCTGGATGACCCACTTATTCTTATTCACGAGAAAAAGATCTCAAGCATAAATGCTATTGTGAAAGTGTTAGAATTGGCTTTGAAGGTAGTCTTCTTCTGAGATTATTGGAGTTTCAACTATGACCTCTGGAGTTGTTTCTTACTCTTACATCATATATTCAGAGACAAAGGCCCCTCCTAATTGTGTCCGAAGATGTGGAGAGTGAAGCACTCGCTACACTTATTCTGAACAAGCTTCGTGCTGGAATCAAGGTAATTTGCTGCTTTGAGTAGAAACATGTTCTCTTTGTTGATGGTCTGTATAACACTTTGTTCAGCTAATTATACCGGAAAATAATACAGGTTTGTGCCATAAAAGCTCCAGGATTTGGTGAAAACAGGAAGGCTAATTTGCAAGATCTTGCTGCTTTAACTGGAGGCCAGGTAAGGAACTGTTCTGGTATGCTCCTGTATAAGATATTTGCTATTTCTTCATGCATCACCCACATTTCTTCCCCGTGCATGATAGGTCATAACGGAAGAACTTGGAATGAACATTGAAAATGTGGAGTTGGACATGCTGGGAAAATGCAAAAAGGTATATTTTATTGATAAATGCATCCCTGCTCTCTGGTATTATTTAATGGTGCAAGTAAAGTACTATTGCAATTCTTGTTTAGTTTTTCTATTTTTTTTGCTGCTGAACATTTCTGTTTTCTGTAGTCTCATGGCATTTAATTTTTTTTCTAGGTGACTATCTCCAAGGATGACACTGTTGTTCTTGATGGTGCGGGTGAGAAGAAGGCCATAGAGGAGAGATGTGAACAGGTATATTTTGTGTACATCTACACTTATATCATCAATATACTTATACACCATATTATCTAAAATTTTGGTGTTGAACATATGTTGTGCTCTTTGTATTGACAGATTAGATCAGCAATTGAACTGAGCACGTCTGATTATGACAAGGAGAAATTGCAGGAAAGACTAGCTAGGCTTTCAGGGGGTGTTGCAGTGTTGAAGGTATGCAATTTAATTGCAGTTTGTATTTTCTGAGAAGCTAAGTATGCAGAGAAAAGGATCCCTTACATGTATAAATAATTTGCAACTTTTAGTCTAGGTTCGCAAATAGTCAAAAAGAATTGTAGAAGGTATATTAATTTGAATTAGTATGGGTTTGCCAGGTAGGAGGAGCTAGTGAAGTTGAGGTTGGTGAGAAGAAAGACAGAGTTACGGATGCTTTGAATGCCACAAAAGCTGCTGTAGAGGAAGGAATTCTTCCAGGTTATTACAAGTTCATGTCTCTTCATGCCTAGTCCGTCTCACCTAAGAGCCTATAGTGGGAGACTAATCCGGTTCTTGTCATGCAGGTGGTGGGGTTGCACTTCTTTATGCATCAAAAGAACTGGACACATTGCCAACAGCCAACTTTGACCAGAAGATTGGTGTTCAAATTATTCAGAATGCTTTGAAGGTCTTAACATTTTAACAAATTTTGCTTTCACATCTGCAGATTAGATTCCTTAAGATTATTACTTCTCAGAAATAAGTAGTTGTCAAATCATAATTAGTAGAGCTGTGATGTTTTGGAATGAATTTCTAATTGCAGACACCAGTATATACAATTGCCTCTAATGCTGGGGTGGAAGGATCAGTAGTGGTTGGCAAATTGTTGGAGCAGGATAACCCGGATCTTGGATATGATGCTGCAAAAGGTTTGAACGCTCTTCTCTTATTCCTTTTGAGTTTCCACCTGATAAATGATTCTATTTCCTAAAAACTAGAAATTAATCTCGTTCTATGTTCATCTATGCAACAGGTGAATATGTTGATATGGTAAAAGCAGGAATAATTGATCCATTGAAAGTAATTAGGACGGCTCTGGTTGATGCTGCTAGGTGAGCATACTCTTTTATCCTTTCGTCTTCCTATTTACTTGCTCTCTTGGCAAGTTAGCGTTCTTGCTAGTATGTATGCATTTTAACTTATTATCTGCAGAAACTTATTAGTGTGAAAAACTTCTACATTGTCAGTGTATAGAAGTTAAACTTGTGTTTTTACTGTTTTTGTTGCATGCAGTGTGTCATCTTTATTGACTACAACTGAAGCTGTTATTGTTGAGCTTCCCAAGGATGAGAAGGCAGCCCCAGCTATGCCTGGTGGTGGTATGGACTACTAATGCACTAGCAAAGAACAGTGATTCTTATTGCCTGACATACAATTTAGCGCACACAGAATAAGAAACTTAAGGTTGTTGCTCATGGTACCTCAATTGTAACACTAGCAAGAGATGAATGTGAATTCATGTTTTTGTAGGTTGAGAACTTGTATTATTTGCGAGACAATGCGGCGTCCTCATTTTTAATCTACTTGTTCTCTGTGACTATCTCTGAATTCCAAGAATTTTCGAAGTAGTATAAATGAATAGCAGAGAGACTGCAAATATCATATGCAGGATACCCGCTATCAATTGGATGTATAATTGGAGTAAAATGGCCAAATTTTCTTGTGATATTCATAGGTATAAACTGATATATACTGGATATACACATGTTGCCATGAAATTGTTTGCACCTGTGAGATTAAATATTTGGTGAATGTGCAATTTTTTGTTGGAGGATTGTGGACAATTTTAAGGGGCGTAGATGACTTTAAGCTTAAACATAATTGATGTACAGAAACAAAAGGAAGTTGATATGGGTTAAAAATCAAGAAAACCAAAGCTCTCACTTTAACCAAATAAACATCTTCACACAAATTAACGCACGGCCAGAAAAATCTCAATGTTCCCTTATTGCAGTTCTATTTGCTGCCATCAAGCTTGCAGTCTTAGTAACTGTTGTCAAACCTGAAAGACCTGGAGGAACATTTCATGGAGTTGTACATGCATGATTGTCTTGGGGGCAATAACTCGACAGCCAGGCCAATCACGGGTTTGATAGGCAACATCTACAGTGACTAGGTCCCCTTCGCGAGACCTCTTGTTTTCAGACCTCCAAAACAATCACTGTTATTGACGCTTTCTTGACCTCTTCACTTGAGCTGGGCACCCAAAATGTTGGCAAAGCTCAACGAGAATACGTTGCAAGCTCTGTAAGAATGGAGTGCTCAGATGATGACATTCACAGCCATGATGGAAAAAGGGGAATATGGTGACAGCCTTAACTTCTTTGGAGTGTACAGGATAGGAAGCACCATGTCGCGGCTTTCAGTCACTAGAGGCACTGGCAAGACATTGTAGATTGTTTTGTGTGGAAAAACCAATCTTTTTCTGTCTTTACATTGCTTCTGCCTGTGACATAGACTTCACATATTTCCTTATGTACTCTTCCCCATTCAAGTCGTCGTGTTTTCTCTCACCAAGCAGCAAGGCTAAAAGTCTAAACATTTTCTATACAGAACATCAAACCTATTTGTGTTCCCCAAACCAAAAAATGGCACAGAGATTTCCAGTAGTTCCTCATCAATAGTTACAATCCTAAATAGCTCACAAGTTTTAGAAAGGGCTCCTCATGCCCGCAATCTACGGGCCAAGTTGTTCCATGCCTGATTTTGTTTTACTTTGAAAAAATTACCATTAATATACGCTGCTGCATAAGGGTGAATCTCAGAAAATTTTGGCGGTCACAATTTTGGCTGCCAAAATTGAGACAGAGCTACCCAGCCCTACTGCAGTCGCCTTGTACTCCATAATTATCCCTCGACGAATGCCTCTTTTCTCTTATATGAAGTCTAGAGCAAACAAGTAGTGGAAGTACGATACCAAGCTACAAACTATTATAACGTATGATTAAGCAGTTAAGCCACGATGGTAATCCACGTCTGATACATAAAACACATGCTTTTATTACGGGTTAAAGGATGTAAAAAATAAACCAAGTAAAATGACATGAGCTGACGATTCGACATATACTTGATGCTATATAACTTCACATTTGATCTAAATGACATGCACACATTCATTTCTCCTCTAAAAGCATTAAAGGCGGTTGATTCTTACTCGACCAAGTGCAGTAGCTTCATCAAGTCCATATAACGAATCAATCAACAGTGTCCGCAGTGAAGCTGGACCTCTAGCCATGTCCATCCCTATTTCACTTGCGACACCAAAGATAGCCAATGCAGAAGCTGTTGCTTCAACAGCATGGGATGGATCAACTGCGACAAAGGCAGCAATGAGGGCAGTGACAGAACATCCAGATGCAGTAATTTTTTGCAACATAGGCACCCCATTATGAACACAAACGACCCTATCACCGTCTGTGATATAGTCAACAGCTCCAGAAATAGCGATTACACTACCACTTTGTTGAGCAAGGGACTTAGCAGCTTCAACAGCGTCACTTGAACCATGTACACTATCCACACCCTTAAATCAGTCAAAATTGAAACAGATGAGACATTATGAGCACAATGAACAGATGAGAAATTGTAATACAGTAACGGCGTGTTCTCAGTTCTCACAAACAAATATTTGTGTATCAAAAAGTACTTATCTCCCTATCAACTTCTCTAAATTTTAACTTGGAAAGGTTAAAAAGAAAAGGGCAACAGAATCAAGTGTATATCGCCTTGATGTTTATGACCACTGGAAGCAAAATTTGTCCTAAAAGAAGACAAATCAAACCATATGAATATTTCATCAGATTACTTGCTCTTCATTTAATGATTTCATTTTCTGTATATTAATCCGTCCATAACTAGCCATATTAGCATAGAATTACTAAATTGTTAAACCATCTAACCTGCTAACCCATGAGACCAATTATTTTTCCCCAACCCATATTCAACAACAACAATGACATACCCAGTGTAATCCCACAAGTGGGGTTTGAGGAGGGTGAGATATACACAACCTTTTACCGCTACCTTTTCTGATAGACTCTTGGTACGACAATGTAGTACCAATTTTCTCAACACATATATTGAACTTAAATCAATTTCAACCTATTTTAAGATTTTCTCGACTACCACTCTGCCTATACCATCAACAGGCAGAAATACCCCATTTCGCAAGTTTCCGACTATAGCATAAGAAAATACAGTAACTAAGAAATTTGAAGAGAAGTTAACTTCACATAAATGGAAGAAGATTCTTCTCTTCCTCCCATTCTTACATCAGTAATATCAAATATAAGGTAATTGTAGGTCATACGAGGAAAGAGCAAAATTTGGATAGACCTGATATCATCAAATCTTGAAAAAAAATGCCGCCTTTTGGTAAAACTAAGCATCTACCAAGTAGGAAAAAAAAAGATTACCAGAAAAAAGGACCCATTTTTTCTTGATTGTCATATGAAAGAGAAACCATTAGGAATTTATTCAATTAAAACAACAATTACCATGTCTTATAAAATCTTATAGATTACTATCTATGTGACCAGTTTCATTCCTATTATTCAATACTTCAGTGTTTTTCTACTCATGTTCAAGTCTCAGACTTGAAAAACTCCCAACACTGGACATAATGTCAGCACACCAGCAAAGATTAAATTGATGGTAAAACATTAGTCCCGTCCAGTGTTTATACCAAATCAATTAATGCATCCAGTGGCGTAGCTAAGGTCCCTTGGCTTCTTCATGGGTTTACTATTACATTTTGACACTCCTTAACGAAAACTCTAACTCGCCACTGAATGCATTATCATCACATATGTTAGAACATACACAACTATCACTTAACTAATCTATGATATATAATAAGATCCGGAGGAGATAAATATTTTACCAAAATTGATACTCAAAAATATTGTGTTACCTTCGAATTTGAGTCAACACAACCCTTAAAAAGAGCAAGAATCTCAGACCCATTGCCTCTAACAACACTAGGCTTTAAAGCAAGTAACTCCAAACACGCCTTTAACCGGAAATTTGATCCACCGGCAGCAACAGGATCAAGCACCCAAGGTTTTTTCGATTGATTCGCCACCTGTGCCGCTAATTTCATACCGGGTAGCCAGTCAGGAGTGAGGGTTCCGGCATTTATGCAAACTCCAAGGGCTTTTGGAGTAAATTCTGGGATTTCTTCAACGGAATGAATCATCGCCGGCGATGCGCCGGCGGATAACAGAGTATTGGCCATGAAATCCATTGAAACGAAGTTGGTTATACATTGAATTAATGGGGATTTTTGACGAACTAATTCGAAATGGGTCCATGCTTGTTTGGGCCAATGTAAAGGGTTTCGTTGAGCTTCCTTTTGGGGTTCAATGGTGTTACTACTTTTGTCTTCTTCCATAGGAGTGTATAGGCGAGCTGATACTCTGTTTGGATTATGAAAAAGAGGGAGTATATATATAAGGAGGTAGAGTGTCGTAAATCTTAACATTATCTTGTGAAAATAAATTGTTATTTTTGAAAGTCCTTTGATTTGAGTGCAATAAGTTCAAGTACAAAAATGATATCATAATATAACAAACAGAAATATCAAAAGTAAGAATTATAATAATACGAGCTAATACTAGGTACTATAACCAAAGACTACATGATTAAGCTAATACGATAATTGACATGGTGCTCTATACTATCACCTAACTAAATGCATGAAAAGGCTAGTACGTAACAATTCTTAACTATCTATTAACATTCTATCCTTATCCTTGAGGCCATGACCTTCATATCTTTCTATCTAAAATCATGTTGCACTCATATTTTATCTAATTACCTCTCTTCAATACTTCTTTGATTTTCTTCTACTTTTCCTCAACCTCACTTCGGTAGTTGAGTTTCAAGATCAAAGTCAGGATCAAGAGTTGAGAGTTGGGCCTTAGATCAGTACTGAAAATTGATTCTAGAAAAAAGTTATGTTTTGGAATAAGGTTGAGTTGGAAGATAAAGATAAAAAGAAGAATTTGTGAAATATTTTTAGAATCCTCATGGTCCTACAAAAATTTGACACTATGCCACGTGATAGATCGAAAGTATATCTAAGTTTAATTAATTGAAATAGTGAAATTCTGAGATTTTGTATACGTGCCTCCATGAAACAAAGAATCTAAAAAACTGTATATCATTCTTAATAAGTGGTGGTTCCTCAACCAATCAAAAAAGGCCACGTCTTGGTCGGACCAAACCAATCAAAAAATGCCACGTAGGTCAAACCAAGTTAGGACCAAACCAATCAAAAAAGGTCACGTAGGTAAAATCAAGTTATATTTTAAAAATAAAAATAAAGTAGTACTATTTAAAAAAAGGGCCACGTAGGTAAAACCAAGTTATATTTTAAAAATAACCGTCGGACCAAACCAATCAAAAAAGGCCACGTAGGTTAAGTGGTGGTTCCTCAACCAATCAAAAAAGGCCACGTCTTGGTCGGACCAAACCAATCAAAAAATGCCACGTAGGTCAAACCAAGTTAGGACCAAACTAATCAAAAAAGGTCACGTAGGTAAAATCAAGTTATATTTTAAAAATAAAAATAAAGTAGTACTATTTAAAAAAAGGGCCACGTAGGTAAAACCAAGTTATATTTTAAAAATAACCGTCGGACCAAACCAATCAAAAAAGGCCACGTAGGTAAAACCAAGTTATAATTTAAAGGTCATGTACGTAAAATCAAGTTATATTTTAAAAATAAAAATAAAGTAGTACTATTTAAAAAAAGGCCACGTAGGTAAAACCAAGTTATATTTTAAAAATAACAGTCGGACCAAACCAATAAAAAAAGGCCACGTGGGTAAAACCAAGTTATTATTATATTATTCATTCTTAATAAGTGGTGGTGCTTTCCTCGGATCAAACCAATCAAAAAAGGCCACGTAGGTAAAACCAAGTTATTATTATATTATTCATTGTTAATAAGTGGTGGTGCCTCCGTCGGATCAAACCAATCAAAAAAGGCCACGTAGGTAAAATCAAGTTATATTTTAAAAATAAAAATAAAGTAGTACTATTTAAAAAAAGGCCACGTAGGTAAAATTAAGTTATATTTTATTTTAAAGGCCACGTAGGTGTTGCCTCCGTCGGACCAAACCAATCAAAAAAGGCCACGTAGGTAAAACCAACTTAGGACCAAACCAATCAAAAAAGACCACGTAGATAAAACCAAGTTATATTTTAAAAATAAAAATAAAGTAGTACTATTTAAAAAAAGGTCACGCAGGTAAAATCAAGTTATATTTTATTTTAAAGGCCATGTAGGTGGTGCCTCCGTCGAGCCAAACCAATCAAGAAAGGCCACGTAGGTAAAACCAAGTTAGGACCAAACCAATCAAAAAAGGCCGTAGGTAAAACCAAGTTATATTTTAAAAATAAAAATAAAGTACTACTATTTAAAAAAAGGTCACGTAGGTAAAACCAAGTTATATTTTAAAAATAAAAATAAAGTAGTACTATATATTAAAATAATTAACAATTTAGTATACCATCTAGAGGTTTAAAAGTTGGAATATGTTTGTTAGAATTATTATAAACAACTCTTCATTTGAAGGATACTTCATAATCATTTGAATATTTTTGTAAACTTTGTTCGTCAATCCAAGTAAGTATTGTCAAGTGTTAATATGTTGTATACATGATACTTATGCTTTATCTTTTAGTATTTTCATATTGAATTTCTTTTTATCAATCTTTTGAAGTACTCATAATACAAAAAATAATAACAATTATAGGCCCGTTGCCCGTGCCTTGCATGGGCACCACATATCGTGTATATATATAAACACTTGAATGATTGCCGCCATCGCCGGCAGCACTGATAATTTCCAACAAAATGCACAACCACCACCTTCAACCGCCGCCAGCCACCACTTCCACCGGCGGCGCCACCGGAAGTAACAACAGTAGCCTTTGCCGGATCACTTTTTCGACACCCTTTATCCTCCTTATCACCATCATATTCTCACTTCTCCTTATACTTTCCCTTTCCTTTTCCCCTTCTTCTACCTCTCTTCCTCCTCACCCTAATCCTTCCCTTTTCCCCAATTTCCATAACTATCTCAACTCCCCATCAAACCCTAATGACCAAAATACCCTTCCATCCACCCCACCCACCCCACCTTCAATTGCATACCTTATATCTGGATCCACTAAAGACTCTTCTAGAATCCTCCGTTTGTTGTTTGCTGTGTATCATCCAAGAAATCAGTATTTACTTCATCTTGATAGAAAAGCTACTCAGAAGGAACGTGATGATTTGGCACTTGCTGTTCAATCTGTGCCGGTTTTTAAAGCTGCACAGAATGTAAATGTTATTGGGAAAGCTGATTTTCGATACTCGATTGGGTCTTCTGCATTGTCTGCTACACTTCATGGGGCTTCCATTCTTTTGCGGCTTTCGAGTTCTTGGGATTGGTTTATTAATCTCTCAGCTGCTGATTATCCACTCGTTACTCAAGATGGTATGAAATGAAAAGATTTAGTTTGGAAAATTTGGCGTAGGGGGAAATGGAGGAGGGGATTATAGGGTGAGGAATCGAACCCCTCATGGAAAAAATTCATGTAGCCAATCAACTAAGCTAACTGGGATTCTTTTGAAAAAAGATTTAGCTTTTATATTTGTTAGTTTTGAACGTCTTTGTGTTAGCTACTTTGTAGGCTTTTTGAGTGTTGAATTTCCATGTTTTGTGAGTTTAGGATCTTAATTGAAATCTTATCTAAGATTGGTTTGCTTTAGAGAGTAGTCGAAAAACTATGTGAAGACGACCTTATCTTTAAAAATGAACTTGGTGGACAGAGTTACCGTGTAGCAGTTACCTTGTGGAATTAGTTAAGGTATCTGCAAGCTGGCCTGGACACCATGGATGTTAATAAAAGAGTTATCTTTAAATTTACAATTGACCGAGTTAAAGATTTAGCTTTTATTTGTGTTCGTTTTCGAATTTTCTTTTGGTAGCTACTTTTTGGGAGGTGTGTTGAATTCCATGTTTTTTGAGTTTAGTATCTCATTTGAAATCCTATCTAAGATTGGTTTGCTTCAAGCGAGGAGTCGAAAAACTATGTGAAGGCGAGCTATCTTTAAAATGAACTTGGTGGACATAGTTTCATTGGTACTTGTGCAGGTGGGAGGGAGGTAGTAGGTACCTCTGGAATTAGTCAAGGTACCTGCAAGCTTGTCTGGACACCATGAATATTAATAAAGAAGTTTATCTCTAAATTGTCCATTGACCAATCTAATGATTTTGCTTTTATTTGTGTTTGTTTTTGAGTTTTCTTTTGCTAGCTACTTTGTGGGCTCTGTGTGTGTGTTGAATTCCATGTTTTTTGAGTTTAGTATCTCAATTGAAATCTATCTAAGATTATTTTCTTCTGTGAGAAGTCGTAAAACTATGTGAAGGCGAGCTATCTTTAAAATGAACTTGGTGGACATAGTTTCCTGGTACTTGTGCTGGTGAGAGGTAGTAGGTACTTTGTGGAATTAGTTGTGGTACCTGCAAGTTGGCCCGAACACCATGGTTATTAATAAAAGAGTTATCTTTAAATTTGCCATTGACCACCTTTGTCGTGAAGGGATAATTCGTGCACTTAATGCAATTTGTTTCTTGGAGAAGTTCGTTAGAAATTGTAGAAGAAGTTCATTGATGTTGGTAACTATTCTATATATAGAAATGTCTTACCTGAAAAAGTTTATTGGTATTTGGGTTGGCTTACTGTTAAGTTTTAGACCAATATGTAGTTGAAAACGTATCTCCTTATATCCGGCTATCATTTCGGTGTTGTGTGGTAACTGATATTTTGTAATGAAAATTCTTGTCATTCAACTGTGCCACTGGTGTGTTTGGATTGGTTGTACAACATAATCAATAGAATATTTCATTGAATTTATTTCTCCCTATAACTCGATTTCTCTTTGTTGATGAACGATGACTGATGATTTATGTGGTGCAAATTCTTGTTGATTTTCAGATCTTCTACACATTTTATCATATCTACCCAAGGATCTTAATTTTGTCAACCACTCGAGCTACATTGGTTGGAGAGAGTATGACTACATCCTTCTCCTGTTATATGTTTCTATATGTACTAACTTATCAAAAAAAAAAAAGTTTCTATATATAGTTATGTTTAAAGGATATGAATATGTGGATAGCACGTGCTTCTAGAGTTCAGTAATATTGCTATTTTGGATTGTGTAGGTCAAAAAAGTTGAAACCAATAGTTGTGGATCCAGGGCTCTATCTTGCAGAGGAAAGTGAAGTATATTATGCCACTCAAAAACGGGAACTGCCAGATGCTTATCGATTATTCAGAGGTGAGGATGCCGGTTATCGTTTTATTTGCTTCATTAGGTATTGAATTTGTGAATAATGTTTGTGCTCTTTTTTCTGTGATTGAGAAAAAAATATTTTCTTGATAAGGAGGGACAACTATAACGCTGAGAACAAGAAACTCTTTTATTAAAGAGAAAGGAGTAAGGACTAAACTAGAAAATAAAATTGAAACAGAAATATTATGCAGTATGAAAATAAGCAAAGTATGATATACATGGACACTAACTGGAAAAGGTGTACTACTTGTGATGATGCCATTGTTCGTCTCACTTCATTTTTATCTTCTTCTTTTTTAAAATCAGAAAAATAAATCCAAATATCATCAACAACCAACCTAACTACTTCCCTCAATTCCTATTTCTTCCATTGTTCTCCTCATCTGACATCCAATCCCTCATCATCCTCTCAAAGTACATGGAATGTTATGTTTTGCCATTTCAAAACCAAATCTATTGCCACAAGAACTATGGTTATTGTGAGGGGAAGAGGGGTTGGGTGTGGGGCATCACAGAGGTGGTTTCAGAAGGAAATGTTTACTGGAGATGTTTAGGCGCAGAGAAAATTACGAGCCTTTCACTTATCAAAGAAAAAGAGGAGTCTTCGACAATGGAAACCAGGGTTCAAATTCCAGCGGACACCAAAAAATAAGTTGATTTCCTTACATTTAATGAAGCTTTGATGGGTAAATGTACCAAATACATGGTGGAGATGTGTATAAGCTGATTCGGACACCATTGTTATCTTACAAAGAGAGCTTTTGAAAAAATTCTAGGGATTCCATTGAAGGTTTCTAAGTGGAAACGACAAACCTATAATCCGGAACTGAAAGAGATTAGAAAGTTGAGGCAATTAGTTTGAGGCAAGTAGAACATTCTGCACACAGTTTCAGATCCTTCATCCATTCATTTTTTTTTTGAAGAGGAAATAAACCCTTCATCCATTTATTTATCAATCTTATAACATTAAGAAGCAAGGAAACCATCTTTCTCCATACAGTTTTCCGTTACATATTAGGCTCTAAACGCTTTTGCATTTCTGTCCAGCCAAAATCGCCAAGAGGTCTTGAATGAAGCAAATACAGTTTAGAATCCTCATAGAGTGGTAACCATAGTGGAAGTACTTTATTAGATGAAGCAGGGATAAGAAAATCTCTAAACCTCTATCTAGGAAGCATCTCCACAACCTGATGAGAAATGCAATGCGTATTCAGGTGTCCTTGATTCTTGCCTTTGTACTACGTATATAGAAACCTAATTTTACTTTGAATTTTTTAACTTATTCAGTCTCCGGATCTGTTGCAGATCATTCATGTAAGTGTTCCAAGAGTCTGTTACTTGAAGTCTTTACCTTGTAAACGAATGATTTTCAGTTGAACTCTAGCTTTTGGATGAGTATATAAGGGAAGGGACTGTCTTGAAACAATTTCTTGGAAACATGCATGCACCATGTAATCATAAAATGATTTCTAGGGGAAGTAATTTATTAAAAAACGCTCTTGGTATGATCTTTCAGTGAATGTAATGAAACATATTTGATACGTTACTGAGACAAAGCCAGTTGGCACAACTTAGTTTATCAAGTATCAGCAACAATAACAACAAACCCAGTGTAATCCCACAGGTGGGGTTTGGGGAGGGTCGAGTGTACACACAGACCTTATCCCTACCTTGAGAAGGTAGACAGGCAAGTTTATCAAGTATCAAAACTATAAGTTTTTTTTGCATTTTAAAGGAGGAACAAGCTACTCTGACTTTGTCTAAATTTTTTTTTATAGGAAACTAAATATTTAGTCCAATTCTAGTTACATTCATCAGCAACCCTGCGTTATTATTCTATTTCCTTTCCATCACTTCTCTTCATCAGGCAGTCAACCCTTCATCCTTTTCTCTCAGTCCAGTTGACACTTGACATTATGTATTGGTCATTTGAAACCCAACTCTATTGCAACAAGCACACCATCCTTGCTAAGTACAACTAGCAAGTTAACATTATCCTTCACCATTAGTTGAAAGATAATGAAATCCATTTTGAAGAAATTCCTAACCTTCAACGACTTAAAATTTGAAAATGGCTGAACCCATCGGCACTTCAAGTAAGTCTTGTTCATTATAAACACCTTAAGTAAGGGTCCGCTGTGCTTTTTGACACTTTTTGCTGACATGGCATAATGAGTGTATCACACTCCTTAACAAGGCGTTAGAGCTTTCTTTTAGCTTCTTTGATTTTTTAATTTCTTTCTTTTCTTCCCCATTTTTCAATTACCATTTCCCCAAGTTGAAACTTTTTCCATGGTGAAAAGCGTTGACAGATATTTTAGAGTTAGATATATATCTTTGTGTGGATTAAATTTGATGGTTAAATTAGTGCTATTATTTGTTGTTAAATCAGGACTCATTTAAATTATGTGGTTCAAAGTCGTGATTGAAATTGATAACAAATAGTTTCGATGCTTGCTAGTTTACCCTTCAGATTCCTTTTAGATAATAAATTCCTCAATTTCCTTTTTATATCTTTCTTATAGTCCATTTTCTATTTGCTGCTCTGATTAGCCTCCGTGGGAACCGGCACCTGCACTTAAGTTCCCAATGATGATATTGAAGATAAATTTCTTCATTCTTTTGATTTTGTTCTTCTTACCAGTCTTGAATCCTTGACCTAGTGGTTAGGAGAAAACTCCTCAACTAGTCAACCACTATGACCAAGAAGGCATTCAAATTCAATCCTCAATTTATAGGGAAGGGGATTTAATATATTTTAAAATTTTAAAAAATCCTTGACCTAGTGGTTAGGAGAAAACTCCTCAACTAGTCAACCACTATGACCAAGAAGGCATTCAAATTCAATCCTCAATTTATAGGGAAGGGGATTTAATATATTTTAAAACTTTAAAAAATAGAGAGAGCTTGAGTATGATTGAGAAGACAAAGGGGGGTCGGTGGTGCGTGGAGAAGGGGGGGGGGGGTGTCGGGGGTGGTTTGGATGGGTGGTGTTCAGCAAAATACATTTTTTAAAAGTGATGCGTTTTTGTAATTATTTGGGCAAAATGCCACGTGTCATCAATTCACTGGTTATCTTTTTGTTTTTACTCAGTTTATTGTTTAAGAATTATTTTGGTGAAAGATGACAAATGTCCTGATTTTATTGGACACTTAACATGTCACTCGCGAGTGAAACACACACACATTACATATTTTTGCTCATTGAAGAAAAGGTGTTAAAATGACACAACGGAATCCTACTTGAGGTGTTTAAAAGGAACAAGGCTTACTTTGAGGTGTCTAAATGAAAATTTGTGCCAACTTTAAGGGGCTGCCGATGGGTCAGCCTTTGAAAATTGTACTTCAACATCTTTATCCACCATTCCAATTTGTCCAGCCTTCCCTTCTCTGCAGTTCATTGGCTTCCTATTTTGGCCCTAGAGGAGGGTGGAAAAGTGAAATTTCTTTCTTTCTAACTTCCATGAATATTGACGTATAAAGTTGTCCCTTTCATCTCTATGATGGGGTTGAAAAATAATTAGCGTGATCGATACTAAACGCCATCGCATAGTCTATGTTGCTTGGACTCTTCAAAAATGTCAACAGGTGCATGTTGGATTCGCCAAAAGTAGTGCATTTTTTGGAGAATTCGAGACGGGTGCGGCATCAAAAGTGAAGAGTCCGCGCAACTAAGCACATAGTCGCTTAAAATGATGAAACGATGCACAACAAGGGGTTATCACTTCAGTTTGAAGCCATGAGCTTTAGAGAAGTATGTGTCACAAACAATGACACAAAGTAATCCCAAATAGAAGTGGTTGGTTCTTTGAATCTTAAACTTGAGCAGTTGGACTAATTATTGTTTATTTGATGCTGAAATTAGTTATTCTAATAGTGCTAACTTCATATGTTTGGTAAGTTTTGAATTTTTCTTAAATTGTGCGTTTCATTTCACGCCCAGCAGACTGTCTTTTTTGCATTTTTTCGTTTTTGAAAACATTGTTCCAGAGAGGTGGTTTTTGCATTGCCAAGATCCCTCACAAATCCGGTCTCTGTTGTCCTATTTATCTCGTTATTAGTGTCTAGAAATTTTATAAAGCAGGACACTTAAAACCAGCCAATTTGTCATAAAATAGCAGGTTTTGCTTTGAGTTTCATGCTACGACCGATTAATTTGTTCTTACTGCAGGGTCGACATCTTCTATATTGAGTCGGAAGTTTACCGAGTTCTGCATCTTAGGCTCGGATAACCTCCCCAGGACACTGTTAATGTACTTGTCAAACTCACCATCCTCAGAATCTGTATATTTTCCAACCATTTTGTGCAATTCACGGAAATTCAACGGGACAACAGTCAACCACAACATGCAGTATGCTTCTTTTAACTCCAGATCACAAGCTCGCCAGCTCAACTCAAGTGACTTCAATGACCTGGTGATGAGTGGAGCAGCATTTGCTTCCCCATTTAAGGCAGGCGATCAGGTTCTTGATAAGATTGACCATGAACTTCTCCACCACAATCGTGACGAACCAGTGCCAGGTGGGTGGTGTTTAGGTGACACTGAAACAAACAAATGTACCGTTTGGGGAAATGTTGAAATCATAAGACCGGGTTTTGGAGCAAAGAGGCTTGAGAAACATTTTCTTGAGCTTTTCTCTAACGGATCATATTTGTCTGATCAATGTCAATATGAGAAGAGCTCCTCCTCCAGATGATTAACATCTAAGTTGCACGGACTCTTCACTTTCGATGCTGCACCTGTGTCAGATTCTTCAAACAGACAATACTTTTGGAGAATCTAACATACTGTCATTGACATTTTTGAAGAGTTCGAGCAGTATAGATTAACATAGCAAAGGGAGAGACAAAGAGATGAATACACTATCAAATTAGACAAGATATAACACGAGGTACTCATCAAACCACTTGAAATAGTACTAAATTTTAGTGTCAGCTAGCCAATTCTTTCATTGGAAGCCTATTGTTGTATAAGTCCTTTTGAGAGTTATCTTTTCCATCCAATGCCCGCTCTACGTCAAAATGACTTCGTCTTTGATCTCTCTTCTTCGCAATACATTTTAAGGACTAAAACTTTGATGAATTGGGCAAGCCCTGCTGAGGAATCATCTCCTATGAATCCTTACACCTTAATGTAATTGTTTGCCATTGCAATGGAAGATCATTGTAATGAAGGACTATTATTATCCTTTGATGTTAATATTGTACTCATTTTTTCCCTCTCCTCGAGGCACACGTGACTTCGTTTTTTTTTTTTTTTTATGAAAACATTATTATGTCTGAATATGATTACATGCTTGATTATTAAGATGTTGTCTCTGAATTTGAATGCTAGATAATTAAAATTGTGTTTCTCAACATCTCAAATTGAATACATATTATGATGATTGTGGTTTGATGGTTGGTGGTGAGCACAGTTGACAGTAGAGCTTGTCTAGTGGTGGTTGCTGGGCCGTAGTGGCTGGCGGTAGAGGTGGCTGGTGGTAGTAAGCAACGGAGATGGTTAGTGGTGATAGTTGGAAGTGTTGGTGGTGGTGGTTGTGTGAGATATGTATGAGTCGAGGTGATTGATGGTGATGTTCTAATATCTTTATGAATGTATCTCGAAAAATTTTATTATGTTTGAGGTACAAGTATGATGTGGCAGAGTGCAGACAAAACCATAAAAAAATTATATCTCAGAGGTTATTCATCCCTAAACTCTAGCTCGCACTACTCACTAATATAAAAGAGTATATATATTTTTTCTTGAAGAGATATCACCCTAACTCTAGCTCGCACTATTCACTAATATAAAAGAGTGTGTATATATATATATTTTTTTTTTCTTGGAAAGATATCTTAAAATTTTCATAAATTCATGAAATATTCACAAAGAAATCAGATCATCAAATGTTGTTATTCTCAAAACCAAATAGATCAAGATTAAATGTTCTTCATCTAGATCAACTCAAATATTGAAGGATTGTCCAATATTTTTGGCGTTCAAATACATCACGATTCACGGGGAGGTTACATCATACTACCTTCAAGAAATATACTATTAATAAACCTCGAAGGACGGAGAAATTTAGGAGAGAAAAATTAAATAAATACACAGAATTGTTACT
Organism: Solanum bulbocastanum; assembly: GCA_037074985.1. Lineage (NCBI taxonomy): Eukaryota > Viridiplantae > Streptophyta > Magnoliopsida > Solanales > Solanaceae > Solanum > Solanum bulbocastanum. Next base: position 45,205,878 of record CM073601.1, read on the forward strand.
AGACTATTTCTTTAATGAAAAGATATTTCCTTTGACTACATGATTGATTGATTTGATGTGTATTTTAAGTCACAAAGACAAAACTACTTTTATTCAAGGCATAATACATAAATTGGACCCTAAACTTTGCTTCGAATTTTAAGTATGACCTCTAACTTTTAAAGTGCACAAGTAGGCACTTCAACTATCCAATTCTTAAACAAAAAAACACGCGAATCCAACCTGGCATAACGCGTGATTGAGACGCAATTCAGGCGCGTCAGGGGTATTTTTCGAGGCCCACAACAGTAAAAAAAAAAACGGAAATGACAATTTTACCCTTAATGAATCCCTTTTAAATATATTTTTATTTTTTTCAAATCAAAATCTTTTTCTTCTTCTTCTTCCAAATTCTAGTACTCAAGCTTTTTTCCTCTTTTTGTGCACAATTTCTGGTCGTTTTTATGTAATGGCTTCTAATTTTTTTTGTCAAAATCGAGCAAATTGGGAAAAGAAAATACGACCCTACCCTTTTGTATTTTAATTTTTTTTTAATTATAAAATACGTGTAATTTTTTTAATTACGTGGCAGCCACTGAGTGGCTCAATAAGCCACGTAGGCGCGTTTGTATATCACACAATTTGGCTGTTGGATTCGCGTGTTTTTTTGTTTAAGAATTGGATAGTTAAAGTGTCTACTTGTGCACTATGAAAGTTAGAGGTCATACTTAAAATTTGAAGTCAAGTTTAGGGTCCAATTTATGTATTATGCCTTTATTCAACTTGAAGTAAAATAAAGAACACATAACATGACTTTTCTAAAGTGCATGTGATATCTCACATGCAAAATGGGAGAGTAGTTGCAAACATCTAACAACTAATAATACAATTTTTTAAACATGGGTAGGCCCTAGTAACACCCAAATTTGCTCCACTTATTTTTTATGTCCAATTAATAAAATCATCGGATCATTTTTATAACAGTCATTTTTTATAATAATATTTCTTCTAGTTATAATATAATTTAGTCTTTTCTTAAGAATCAAATTTTATATTATATTATATTTCATATATATTCTTTATAATAACATTTTACCGTAGCAATTAAAAAATATATGAATAAACGGCACTATTATAAAGACTATATAATTTCACAGATGATGTGACTTCAATTTTAATCATTCATCATTTCTTTAAATCTTGTGTTGATTATTTTTTTTATTACGACTTTTGAACTCTTCCTTCATTAAACACACACATACACAAAAAAAAAATATTTAAAAAAATTATCACATGTATTGTCGGGATAGTCAAAGATCTTTTCAAGTAACTTATTATATAAATAAATTAATAACAGTCGTGTCACTCTCTTATTGGACAGATTAACTAATCAATTCCATGAGTTGCTTAAGCAGCCTGCGTGGGCTAATAATGTAAAATACTGTTTGATCGGTGGAATAAAAATAATAATTCAAAGATATTTTATAATGCATTTGATTTTAAATTTTATTTGATTTCAAAATTATTTTATTTCACTATATTAATATAAATTAAAATAAAATAATTTCATGAGATATTTTTATCTATGTCCCATTTCCTGATCACATAACCTCATAGTGTTATGACAATAATAATAATAATAATAATAATAATAATAATAATAATAATAATAATAATAATAATAATAATAAAGTTTTAATTATTTATATTTGTATCCTACAGTGGAAAACAACGTGTAAATATTCAATTATATGATAAATAAATATAAAATAAAATAAAATATAGTGGTAAGTATATAGTCCTTGTCAAGTTCATGAAATATTGGGTGTACTTTCACTAGTAGTATTTTTGGTCATGTTGATTTGACACAGACCAATGGTACCTAAATATAATTGACCACAAAGGGATACCTACTTGTTGAAATAAATAAATAAATACAAATGAAAAAAAATATACGCGTATATAATTTAAGGGATTTTAGATAGGAGATTGTAAAAGTTATTCCATGAATTAATGTAGTTAATAGCGTGTTGTTTCAATATATGTCTATCGGACTTTAGACCTTTCTTTGTAAAACTTAAGCACATTTTAAAATATGATCAGTAGTGACTTATATAACATTTTTCTTAAGTCGAGATTTAAAACAACCTTTCTACTTTAATAATTTTGTAGAATAGATTTAAGTATATCTTAATTTTTTTTAAATTCCATCTATGAAATTACACTGAGCATGCTTTTTTTATGTTGTAATGACTCACATATAAATGGTTTAAAATATTTTTCCTTTTAATGAATTTTATACGAGGTGAATTAGATTAGTCGGGATATAAAATGAAAATTCAGTACCAAATAAAAAAACAAAAAAAAAACAAGTGAGATAAGCAGGGTATCATTTCTATGACAAACGTAAAAGGAAAGAAAATAAATAAAAAACAGATGAAAAAACAACATCCTCTTGTTGCCCCCAACTTGCTAATAATTTTTTAAAATTATTTTTGATTTGATTTTCGATATTCGTATTTAAGTCCGATCAATTTGAATTCACACAAAATAAAACCCATTCATGAATGACGTTTTCTATCAAAGATTTTTTTATATCTCAAAACTTAATCTCGAAAATTCTAATTAAATAACGAGTCACATCGACACACACCACGTCTTTGGTATTATCGGTAAGAAGAATTATTCTTTTGATATTTTATCTGATGTTCGATATTCATATTAAAAATTGGACTATTTCAAACTCGCATAAGATAAAATCCATTCAAAAATAGCATTTCCGATCAAATATCTTTTAATATCCAAAGCTCAAAATCCAATCCTTTAATTAATTAAGAAATCATATTCACTATACCATATTCTTCGATATTATCGTATCAATAATAACAACAACAAGAAAGAGAGAGGAAGGAGAATCTCTCTTTCTTTCCTACCCACCCTTATTTCTCCCAAATTTCTCTCTCTCTCTCTCTTAACAAATTCAAACCAAACACATAGCAAAAATAAAACCATAAACTTGTTGAAAATTGTATAGAAAAAAAATTCTTTCTTTTTTTGAAAAGAATTTTATGAAAATGGAAGCTATGTACTCAAAAACTTGTTTTATGGTAGATGATGATATTCTTAATTTCTCTTTAGATGATGATGAAAAATATCAAACTTCTTCTTGTTCATTTGAATCATCAAACACCCTTGGATTTCATCAAGATGATCACAGCCCTTCATTTCCTGTAAGTAATATGATTGAGTTTATTTTCATGTTTTTTTTTTCATTAGAATGGCATTTTCGTGAATAAACATGGAAAGAGGGGGTAATTTTGTTGGGTGAGGGAATAAGATACCCATGTTTGGACGATTTTACCCTTGAAACCAAAGGGGGTGTCTGGTACGTGGAATAAGAATAATAATTTCAAAATAAATTTATGATTTAACTTTATGTTGTGTTTTGTTTGAGGTGTTAGCTAATTCAAGATTATTTTATCTTGCTATTTGATAAAATAATGCGATGATTACTATTCTATATCGACATATCCTATGCATGAAATATCCTTGTTTATTCCATTTCACATGCCAGATAATCCAAAAAAAATAATTCATGGCTTTAGAAATTCACATAATACTTTTTATGATTACAATGAAAAAAATTCACATAAATTCAAACGGTGCTATAAATTATAGGGGTAATTTTGGAAATGCAATATGGGGGTACTTTTGGAATTGAAAATGTGGCCGACATATATTTATGATTGGTACGTTGGCAGCCACTATAACTGAGCTGTCGAATAATTACTATGTATCCGTTTTCCACTTGCATTACATAAAATACAAAAAGACGTTTTGGTCCCTATGCAAAAATTCCTTTGAAATTGCCTTTTTTTTGGTGCAATATTAAAATAATTAGATTCCCTCTTAGATATTTTCAAGTTTTCTATAAGATACAAATAGAAAAATAAAATGAAGCTTATATTATTCTTTTTTTTTTTAACTGCTTTGATATGTTTTTACTCGAGCAAAGGGTCTATTGGAAATAGCTCCTCTATCTTCCAGAGTAGGGTAGGAGTTTAAGAAAGAAAAACTTTTGACACGTAATTTCCATTGGAAGTCTCCTTCGACGAGAAAATTTCCAACAAAATGTCTATCGAAAAATTTATGTTTTTTTAGTAGTGTTTGTAAAGTCCAAGTTAATCAAACAACACCATATAAATTGAAACGGAAGGGGTAGTATAGAAAGTTTATTATTCCCAAGATGTGAAAAACCAGAGGTGATTATGAATGTTTATTTTGAGCTACTCATAAGAATTGCTTGAGGTGAGAGTCTATCAAAAACAACCTCTCTACCACTATCCTCCTCAAGGCTCAGACCCGACTTATGAGATTACACTGAATATGCTGTTGCTGTTAGATGCTCGGAAGAGTATTAACGGAATACGTTTTGCAGGATTATGTAGAGGAAGAATTAGAATGGCTTTCAAATAAAGATGCATTTCCAGCAGTAGAATTTGACATATTCTCAGATCATGTCCCTAATGTCATATTTGATCACAACAGCCCAAATTCAGTACTGGAAAACAGCAGCAGCAGCAACAACAACAACAACAATTGCAACGTAAATGTTAAGAAAAACGCGTTTGCATGCCACACCTCTAGCCTCCTACAAGTCCCCATTAACCACCCCGTTGGTGCACGGAGCAAGAGAAGGCGAAGAATCGCCTTGCAATGTGACAACTCATGTGTATGGGGTAACCAAGTGAAATTCAACAACACTAGTACTAAGCAAGGACTAACATTGCTCAAAATATCAATGACTAAAGCTAAAAGAGGTACTAGCATTGGTAGGAAGTGTCAGCATTGTGGGGTCGATAAGACCCCACAATGGCGTGCAGGTCCTACAGGACCTAAAGCGTTGTGCAACGCTTGTGGGGTCCGGTATAAGTCTGGAAGGTTGTTCCCTGAGTATCGCCCCGCGAATAGTCCTACTTTTTCAGTTGATTTACATTCAAATTCTCATAGGAAAGTTTTGGAGATGAGAAAGCAGAGGATTTAAAATCAAGTATATAGGGCAGGGTTAATTAGTAGTGAGTCTATAGTTTTTAAATTTTTAGCATAATTAGTATGGAGTCCTAGGTTTATTTTAGGTTTTCTAAAACCATATTATTTGTATTGATTTCCATCAAAATCTACTAGGGTGTTTACAAGTTAACTTGGTTTGGTCATGGTATATTTCATTTATTCTTTTTTCAACCAATAAGATGTGTTGTTAGTTAGGGGCGGAGATAGACAGGCAAAGGGGGGTTTGTTTGAATCCCCTTCATCGAAATACTACACTATATAGTAAATGAAAGAACCCTTTTGATGAAAATTATGTCTCTGCCACTAGCTAACGTTAAGTCTTGTTTTTTTTAATTATAAGAGGTGGAGGATCATCTTTACTTTTTTGTCTAATGTCTACATGATATTTTTCTTGTTGAAGTTTGAACTATGTATATATACGAGCAACCTCAACCTCAGTACAGCCTAGTGGTTAAAAAAGTGAGTGCAAATTTCGAATACCAGTGCTCAAATCATAGGGTAGGAAGGAAAATATTAGGTGATTTTTCCTCATTTACATAATCGTTAGCTAACAAAGGTGAGAGGTAGTAAGTATATGATGAAATAGTCAAGATAGTCGCAAATAACTTAGACTTTTTGACTCGTAAACATCAAAACTAGCTCGATAATGAAATAGTCAAGGTACGCGCAAGACAAGAAAGCAAATACTAACTTCATTACTTGACTTTTTGTGGTCACTACTTACATCTAAACTGTGTAAACATCAAAACTAGTTCAAACAACATATCGATAAGTCACATAACGACCTGCAGTCTCACTTGGTCTGATAATTTTCACGATTTGGCCACGTTTTAGCCCATAATATCTAGCAATTGGATCGTTGATCTGAATTCGAGGAAGCTGTTTCAACAACAAGAAAAATATTAGTCTACTCAAAAGCTAACAAAACGATTAGTCAAAACTCAAAAGCTATGTTGATCTACCATCGAGTATGTCAAATCCTCCAAAAGTAATGCATTTTGGAGGATCCAACAAAGTAAGGCGGCATTTTTGGAGGGTCCAAGCAACATAGGTCAACATCGTTATCAAGTGCAAATAATCACAACTAAGACGAACCTGTGATTCTTTCACTGTATATCTTTTCAACAAACTTTTCTTTTCTTCATTAGTATGTGGCTGATGCTCAGGAACTATAGCATGATCTTTAACGTTTACCACCAACTCTGCTTCCTGACATATCAAACACGTAACTGCTTATTTATAAAATCAGTTTCAACACTTCAAAAACGCTTTTCAACAATTTATAATCAGTTAAACCAAACGGACTCATAGTCCGTTTATCAAAATGTAAATGGTACTCTGATTTTGGTTGTCCTACTACTTGACTATTAGCTAGACCACAATAACAAAAGTACCAAAAGGATAGAAAGGTCAAAAACACACCTAAAATATCACGATTTTTTGAGTTTCGTACCTGAATTATCATCAGGTGTGCAAGTTTACTAGCTACCTAAACTATCACTAATTATTTATCAAAACACACCTCAACGATCAATCTCGTACCTGAATTATCAGGTGCGAGTTCCCTAGATACCTGAACTCAAAACACACCTCAACTATTAATTTCATACTAGAATTATCAGGTGTGAGAGTTCCATAGCCACCTGAACTATCACCAGCTATTTATCAAAATATGCCTCAACTATCAATTGTTCTCTTTTCCTATCTGAAAAGTAGGTTCATTCAAGTAAAGTAAGTACAAAAAATTAGCAAAAATAGTAGAGTAGTCACCTGGAAGACCTCCAAGTGTAACATTGTAGATACTTCACTTGTGAATTGATGAGATTTGGGTGTCAATTTTTGTTGTACAACAAAAATTGCTTGGGAGATCTCTTCTTGTCTCAGACGTTCTGCATAAGGTCTCATTTCCTTAACACCAACCTTTGCCCCTTCAGGAAAGAACACATATATCTGCAATCAATAAACTACGGAACTTCATTGTTGGCTGGTTTTGACTTGACACAACGTTCAGGAAAACAAAATGTATCAGAACATTCTTTAATCTTGTGGTTAAGGCTGGCAAGGGGACCGGGTCGGCCCGGACCGGCCCGATACCGGTTCGAGAACCGGCCCGCCGGACCCGGTCCCGTTTGGTTCGCGGGTTGGGGGGCCATGCGGGATAGGGGACCGGTTAGGGGCCGGTTCACCCTTTTTGTCCCGGTCGAACCGGCCCGGTCCCGGTCCGGTCCCGGCCCGGTTGAACCGGTCGGTTCGCGGTTTTTTTTTTTTTTTTTTTTTTTTTAACTTTTAAAATTATATCCGTTGGGGCAACGGCTAGTGGGCCCCCCCAACGGATTTATCCTACTTTTTCACTTCCCCAACACCCCCTACCACCCCCTACCATCCCCCTACTTTTAATATTTTAATTTAAACCCTCAAGTTATCATAAATACACTTTAACCCATTTTTAATATTATAAATACCCTTCTATCCCTTATTATTTCTTACAAAATCATCTATTCTCTCATCTATTTTCTATATCCTCTCAATCTCAAATCTTAGTTTTTTATTTCATTTAAGTCTCATATTATATCATAATACATATATTTCAATTCTAAATTTTCATATTATATTATAATATATATAATTCTCATATTTGCTATCAAGTATTGGAGTTCCAAATTACAAGTTACAACAAACTACAAGTTTCAAGAATCGGTTATAACGTCTGCTATTAACGCAGACGTTTGGTACATTCGTTTCATAATATTTATATTTTAGTTTTCGTCATTAATTTTTGTGTTATTATTATTTTTATATTACACTTTACATATAATTAAATATGAGTTCTAGCAAAAAAGATACCGGTAAAGGAAAAGAGAAAGAACCAAGTGTCATTAGTAAATTATTTAATTTTAATAAAAAAAGTAGTAAGGAAAAAAATAAGAGTAACTATGGTGGTACTTCTTCTAAATCAATGTCTAGAGTTAGATTTAATACAAATGATTCTACTTATGTTGATGATACTTCTTATGATATTTATTCAAATGTTCAACTTGATCATGAAAGTTTAGAACGACGTTATGGTAATATTAATCCTAATCTTGATGAATATTCAGGTGAAGAAGTAGAAGTTGATCCAGGAGAAGAAGATTTAGAAGATACACCTACTAGTCCGGTGACAGAAGTTCCAACTGAAACTATAAATTCAACGGAGCAAAATTGTCAACGCTCACCCCTTATACCTCCTACAAGGGAGAAGGTGAAGTATCAACGCCCTAAAACTTCTGTTGTGTGGCAATTTATGACTTTAGATAAAGAAAATTCTATTGCAATTTGTAATAACTGTAAACAACCTTTTAAACATAAACAAGGTGGGGGTCAAGGTAGGACGGGGGGCTTAAATAGACATTTGTTATCTTGTGTGCCGATTGAATATAAAAAAGCTAAAGCATTAGCCGATAGGAAAAAAGGAATTCCAGTTAATGATTTTGATATTAATGTTAATGAATCGGTAGGGGCTTCTAACATGGTTCAAGGAACATTAGATCTTTCTAACCCCGGTGGTCCACTAACACAACGTAAATATAGTAAGGAAAGAGATCGCGAAAATTTAGCTAAAATGGTTTCTGTTTGTGGTTTGCCTTATAGTTTTCCTTCACATCCCGGTTTTATTGAATATATTCAACAAACTTATAATCCTTCTTATAGAGGTTTTTCAAGAAATACTGTTAAATCTGACGTTTTTGAACATCAAGGTAAATATTGTCAATTTCTTCGTTGTATGTTTAGCATATTAGATTGTAGAGTGTCCATAACTTCAGACATGGGTCGTAGTGTTAATGGACATGATTATTTAACTATTACAGCACATTGGATTGATAATAATTGGAGTTTGCAAAAGAGAATCTTAAGTTATAAAGAATGTGTAGAGAAAAAAACTGGTCCATATATAGCTTCAAATATTTTGAGTGTTTTAGATTATTACATGCTTATAGATAAAATAATGTCTGTCACATTAGATAATGCATCTAATAATACAAACGCTGCTAGTATGTTAAAAGTTAGATTATGTCCAATTGATGTTAATGCTTTTCATATTAGATGTGTTGCACATGTATTAAATTTAATTGTACAAGATGGTGTTGAATTATTTGATTGTGGTTGTATGAAAATTGAATATGCTGTTGCCTGGATTTTTTATGCTCATAAAGTTGCTAGAATTAGGGAATTTAATGAGCGTTGTGTACTTTGTGATTTGCCACCAAGAAAAATTCCAAGACATATTAAAACAAGGTGGAATTCTTTTTACGAAATGCTTTCAGTTGCTTACGAATATAAAAATCCCCTACAAATGGTATTTAATGCTCATAATGCTGACCCATTAGATAGAATTTGTGAAGAAGATTGGGAACAAACTAATGAACTAATAGAATTTTTAAGACTTTTTTATGATGCTACAACCATGTTTTCTGGAATTTATTATCCTACTATTTCATCAATATTAATAAATATTTGTGCTATTTCAATTCAATTTTCTAAATACAAAAAAATTGAAAAATTTAGAGTTGCAATTGAAGGTATGATTGTAAAATTTAAAAAATATTTTTTTCCTATTCCTCAAATTTATTTAACTGCTACTTTACTTCATCCTGAATATAAATTACGAGGTGTGCACGCACTTGTTGATACTTTTTATGATACTTTAGAAATTTTACCGGAAGAAAGTCCAACTTGTGAAATGTGTAAGTCTAGCATAAAAGTAGAAGCAAAATATTTGTATAAAAAATATAGAACTACGGGAAATACTCAAGGAGAAGTTGGTCAAACTTCTAATCCTCAGAGTAAAGCTCGAATTTCAAGTTATATGCGAGGTTTTCTTGGTCTTAATTCTACTAACCGTGATGATTTTGAAGAATATCTTAATCAATCTTTAGAAACAGTGGAAGACGAAGATGGCAATGAAGATTTATTAGCATGGTGGAGGAGGCGGAGTGTTGCATTTCCAATTTTGAGCAAAATGGTTCGTGATGTTCTAGCTATTCAAGCTTCATCAGTTGCATCGGAGGCTGCTTTTAGTGTGGCAAGGTTTCAAATTGGTGATCATAGATATTCATTGGCGGAAGAAAGTTTGGAAACATCAGTTTTATTTAGAGACTGGGTCAACGCCGAGAGAAGAAATTATAATTTGCCAAAGATAAGTTTCAAACAAGAATCTTGGATTAAATCGATCATTGAATCTACTGACGATGAATTAGAGTCACAACAGTTTCTAGCAAGTTTGCCAACACCGGAGGATGTCACCATCGATATGATTCGACAATTAGAATTGAGTTTTAAAGGAGAACACAGATATTAGATTACATCAGAGAACTAATTGAAACAGAACCCTTCCTAGAAGGTGGCTGCGTAAATTAGTTACTCATATAATATTTGTAACAAATATTAGTTTTACATTTGAGAACTTATTGAAACAGAACCCTTCCTAGAAGGTGGCTGCGTAGATTAGTTACTCCGCTAATATTTGTAAATTGTAAGTTCTAACTTCTAAATAAATTTGAAAGTTTTATTCAAGTCTTTTTTATACAACTATGGTATATGGTCTTGCATTTTAATTTTAATATATAGATACATATTTACATGTATACTAAACTAACTTTAAAATACTTAATTTAAAAATAGAAATTTGACATTTGAAATTTCAAATTTAAATTACTTTAAAATATTTAAAAAACAAATTTGAACTTCTCAAATTTGAAATTTGAAAACTTAAGAATTATTTATTAACTAAAAATGTATAGAAAACCAAATAAACTAAAAATATTATTTATTAACATGTAATTTCAAATTTTCAATACAAAAAAATAAGTATATAAAAAATCCCCCGTCCCGTCCCGTCCCGTCCCGCAAAATCCCATCCCATCCCGTATATATAGTGGGACGGGACGGGACGTCTTTCCGTCCCCCCAATCCCGGTCCCCACAATCCCGGTCCCCCCAAAATCCCCCCAACGCCGTCCCCCGTCCCGTCCCGTCCCCCTTCGTCCCGTCCCCCAGTCCCCGTCCCCGTCCCCTTGCCAGCCCTACTTGTGGTTTTAAACATATCGAAACAGGAAAGAAACATTCTTTTTTAAAAGGATTTAAGAACGTGTACCTTCTTCTTGTCATTGTTGCGTTTGGCTTTGAGAATTTCAAGGTCTCCTCTCTTCATGCTTACGCCATACTTCTGAAGGAATTCTTGTTTTGACATTTTAATCTCAAATTCTTCAACAAGATAGCCCCTATCATTCAACATTTCCATCATTGTCTTACGAACTTTGTAAAGTATCATGAGCTCGTCTTCTAATAGAGTACTCATCTTGGCGTCCTACTAAATTCAAAAAATGATATTTGTTAAAGCAAATACGAGTAGCAATGAACACATGATTAGACACGAGTTTCAATTCATCGTCCTTGTAATTTAACAACCTTTTTACTTTCAGTAACCATTGAATCTAAATACCTGCTATCTTCCGCCAGCACAAGTAATACGTAACATTGTCCACTCGCAAAACAATATTTAAGCCTAAAACTATGAGTTTTTTTTTTGTTGGTAATTTTACAATTACAATATTCATTATCAAACTCAACTTCATACTCCTATTAGACAAGCAAAAAATTTAATCAATATGTACTTCAACTAAATTCAGTTTTAAAAAAAAAAAACTGCTTACAAAACTTATAATATAAATATACACATCAACCTATAATAATCAATACATATAACCATTATGCAAATTCATCAACAATATACGTACTCTGTAATCCCACATATATACGAGACCTTACCTCTGCCTCCTAGATCGACTTATCAAGATTGTTTACAACAAATCCTCGACTCAAGTAAAACATAGACAATAACAATTATATTTACAACAACAAAAACAACAATCCTAATAATTCCACGGGTGAGGTGAGGTCCAGAGAGGATAAAGTATACGCAGACCTAATAATCCTAACTCGTAGAGATTAAAAAACCGTTTAAGATAGACAATACTCGGTTCAAGTCAAAGTTCAATAATAATTGTGTTTACAATAACAATAACAATATACTCAGTAATCCAACAAATAGATACGAGGAGGATAGAATATAGAGATAGAAAAACGGTTTACGATAAACCGTGACTCAAGTAAAGTTCATTAACAATTGTGTTTACCACAAATAAAAGTCACAATTGGATTCCGTCGGTGAAAAAGTTTGTTACATTATCGAGAAAAATATGGGTTGACTTAAATAAACTCATATATTATTAAACATATAGTTTTCCTTATTTATTAAATAAATAAATATAGCAAATATATCACAATTTGAGTCAAATACGATTTTGGACTTAATTTTAGATATAGTATATGCCAACCCATGATTTTGGGCTAAATCTAAGGAGAGAGTCCTAATTAAGGAAGACAAAAAAGACCCTAATTAGTATATATGTAATGACGTTTAAATCTCATCTGTTATAAATAAAAATACTCAAAAAAGTTGGTTTAACAATTTATGAACCAAAAGGAAGGAATTTATTTATTATATTGACTTAATTTGTTGCAAAGTTGAGATTTGAGATACTATATAATTTAGAGTTACTCTCTTAGTTTACTTTTACTTGTCACTTATTCAAGAAAAGAAAAGACAATAATTTTTTTTTTCATGTTTTACCTTCAGCATTAAATGCTTTTTTTTCAAATAATTTTCTAAGACATCATTTAATAGATGATAGTTTGGTAAAACACCTATATGTGTCAAGTCAAGCTGTGACAAATAAAAGTGAACGGAGAAGTATATTTTAGGAGATGATTTTCATTAACTATTGTAATATCTTGATTAATAAATCTTTCCCTTTCAATATGTGACTAAGGGTGTGTTAGTACGAATGAATTTTTTTTTTTTTTTAAAAAAGCGAGTTTTGTATTTATTTTTTAGTTTTTTAATACGCAAATAAAAAATATAATTTCAAAAGCATTTTTAGTGTTATTTTCTGCCAAACACACGTCACCCCATTCAAATAAGTACAATTATTTTAAGTTAATTTCAATTTACCTAAAATTCTTAAATATTTGTCAAAGTTTCTTAATATTACAAGTTTCATTTGATTCAATATGAAGATGGTGATCATGATAGGAAATTAATGAAACATGAAGAACTTAGCCAAAACCAAAACAGTTTTTTGAGAAAGAGTTTGATGTACACCGCTCATCCTCCTGATTCAAACACGAACTAATTTTTTTTCTCTTGATCGTCACAGTAGTTGTAACTTCATCTTGACATGATAAAAATCTTGTTCACTTGAATTGACATTCCAATACGTAATGTTCGTCCAATTAATTTTGTCCCAACTCTTATACAAACCAAAATCTCGAATAGACTACTATACGATAGGGCAACCTTTGTCTTCATTAATTGGATCATATGCATTAAAAGAGGACCAAACATTACCCCATTCAGCATAACATACATATATTGGTGGGTTATGATGGTGATTATGACATCATGCGAAAGCTTATAATTTGCAAATAACATGGTTAATAAATTAGACGACACATAAAACTATACTAAAAGATATAATATTATTATATGATATGGTCAATAAGCCTACATATTATAAAGCCAATAAAAAACCTTAAAACTGTAGAGAGAAAATCTCCCATAAACAAAACTCTCTAAACGACTACATTGTGGATTCTATTGTGTTATGCTATGAGAATATGAATCTTCAATTTATAGATCTCCAAATTTTTCCTCTAAGGAAAGAATAAACCAAATATGGAAGAATATTATATTTTCCTTTCCGGAAAAGTAAAAATATTTATGGTAATGTTCTGTCTTTTCTTTTAGGAAAATATAAACTTCAAATAAGGTAAGAAAATCAGGGCAAAACCTTAACAAATCTCCCCTTTTGGCTGGATTTTCTTGACAAAACTTGATCCGTCTTCTTCACATGCATGATATCTTCGTTCTTCACATAGTCTTCATCACTGCTACTTGCCATGATTAAGAATAAAGTTTAAAATATATGGGTTAAAAATGGTTTTAAAATATTTTATTTTTATTTTCAAAGATGCAGCAACAGGAATGTTGAAAATATAGTTTTAATCTTTTCTCCACATGTAGCTGGACAAAAATATTCTTTATCATCAAATTTGTTACAACTTGATTTGAAACCACTTGAGCTTGTCTTCAACCTCATTCAAGCATTAGATCATTGAACCATCGGCTTTGATACTACTTGTTTGGTTATGAAGGTGATTATGACATCATGCGAAAGCTTATAATTTGCAAATAACATGGTTAATAAATTAGACGACACATAAAACTATATTAAAAGACATAATATTATTATATGATATGGCCAATAAGCCTACATATTATAAAACCAATAAAAAACCTTAAAACTGTAGAGAGAAAATCTCCCTATAAACAAAACTCTCTAAACGACTACATTGTAGATTCTATTGTGTTGTGCTATGAGAATAGGAATCTTCAATTTATAAATCTCCAAATTTTTCCTCTTAAGGAAAGAATAAACCAATATGGAAGAATATTATATTTTCCTTTCCGGAAAAGTAAAAACATTATGGTATGTTTTGTCTTTTCTTTTAGGAAAATATAAACTTCAAATAAGGTAAGAAAATCAGGGCAAAACCCTAGCAAATCTGATATGGAATGGAAGAAACTAGAAAGAGAAATTAAAGAGAGAATGAATGATAACTCTTTGTATTGATTCTTGCATTGATATCACTATTTATAAATAATTAAGGGGAATAAAATACATTATTTTCCTTTTAGATACTAAACTAAAAGGAAACTAAATATTTTACAATTAATGTAAACCCTAGACTTGAAAGGAAATAAAATACTATAGAGTATTTTTAGACTAAAAAGAAAAAAGTAAAAAGATTTTACCAAATTCCAACATATATATCATTAATAATACCAGCATCAAATGCAAAATCTTGACCATGTACTAAAGTTACATAAAATAAAGGGAGCCAATGTTATAATTTACAAGTAACTTGGATAATTGGATGATTATTAGGAGAAAAATTGTTAATTAGATGACTTTTGGAGTACCATTATTATTTTCAAAAGAAAATGAGAATTGAAATGAAGTTAAAAATATATTAAGAATGAGAATTAAGGCTAAGTTGGTATGAGAAATCATTTTTTTGAAGTGTTTTTTGTTAGGAATATTTTTAGAAATAAATAGATTTTGAAAACTTAGACTAAATATTATAATCTTGGTTTGAGCCAAATATGTCTTAAATTTAGGATTTGCCATAATTTTTCAATGGATTTAATACAACAAGAAGATGATGTCATATTAATTGCTAGATTAATCTTCATTTAGTTTATTTGGCTAAAATAATGTGTGAGTTTCTCTTATGATATACACTCTCCATCACAAACTTAGGTTGGTTGTAATGATAAAATTATTTTATCTTTAATCAAAAGTCTTTGGTTCGATTTCAATGTGATCAACAGAGATTGAGTAGAGAATTAAAAAGAAAAAAGCTTTCTTCATCTTACATTTATGTGTTGCTCTTATTTGGTTTTTGTTTTTTCAGAACAAATAATTGTAACGATCTGTTTCCGTTGTTATAGAAAATTCAACGGGGAAATATTTTGGGCCGAAAATTTTTTCGAAGTATTTTGAGATTTCCCAAACTAGTTCATATTTGGACGAAATCGGCGTTATTAAAGACTAGGGAAATCTGGTAATAATTGAGTGATCCAATTATGAATTTGATCACATGAATGGACGGCTAAGATGTTAAGGAACCCGTACGACTTTATGAAATTGAATTCGGGAGAGTAAAAATCTCGAAATTGATCTTAGCGTGAGCGGATATTCTCTGAGTGTCATGGGATGAAGGTGTGTTGTGAAATGGGAGTTTGGAATTCTTAAATCGACTCACTGGTCCCGTGCAAACCACTAAGGCGGGATTATTCCTACTATGGAGGGGCCGCTATAGCGGGGTGAGTACCGTTGTGGCAGGACAGTCGGGACTTAAAGTCGAAAATAAACCCCAAAATCATTTTATTCTGCAACTTTCGAACTTGAGAGCTAAGGAACGAACCCAGGGGTTTTCTTGACAGTTTTTCACCATTCTAGAGGCTAAAGGTAAGATTTTAACTCCCAAATCCCTTTTTTTGATCCGTAGAACGTAATCTAATGGGTAATTATCGATGGAGAAGGGTTTTGATCTGAAAATTATGGTGGAGAAAGCCCTAATCTGGGTATAGGGATCATGGGTATGATCTAGGGTTGATAAAATTGTTAGTAATTCGGGTAATTAGTTATTGTTTAATGATTTCTGTGTTATATTGACATTTGTAGACCAAGAACAAGCGTAACGAATTCGAAAAGGGAAGAATCAAGTTTCTTAGGGGATTCAAGCTTGTTTTGAGGTAGGTGATGGTTGTGATTCTATGATTGTGTGATGTATGTTTGTTCTTGTTTTATTATGATACATGTATGTATGCGAATGTTGCATTATTGATCACATTAATTATAAATGAGGATAGATGAATGATGAATGCCATTGACTTAATTGTATGATTATGAGAGTGTACTTTGTGATTGTGACTGTGGCTTGTTGAATGGATCGGGTGTTGCGTTCTGACACACTAACTTGGATCGGTTGTCACGTTCTGGCATAATTATGGGATCAGTTGTCACGTTTTGGCATAATCATTAGATCGAGTACCACGTTTCGGTATGCTAACAGTTTGGGTTTGGGTTCCATGAGAGGACCATTGATTTGACATAACTGTATGTTTGAGAATTGTGAAATGTTCTGTAGTTCTTAAATGTTGTTGATATTGTATATATTTGGTATATCTATGTTGTTGTATTGTTGTAATGGCTTATGTATGTTGCACTTAGTGTGATAGCCGCGTGATCCTACCAGTACACTGTGATTGTGTACTGATACTGCACTTGCTCTTTCTTTGTTGAGTACAGGGCATCTTCAAGCGGCTATTGACAGACCTCGCTTAGAAGATCAGTGATCATCGTTTGAATTCAAGGGTGAGGCAGTTCTTCCGGGCTGCCATGAGTTCTCTTTCTATCTATGTCCACATTTCGGACTTAGACTAGTTCTTTAGTTAGTCTTATGTTTAGTCTGTGATTGTATCCCTTCTTGTTTAGACTTATGGTTGAACTTTATATGTTTTGGTACGTTGACTTTTAGGTTCTAGGCGTATTTTTCCGCATTTGTTTAGTTGTTAGACTATTGTTTTGGAGTTTATGGAAACTCCCTATCTTCTGTCCTTAGCATTTAACTTGCTTTCGTAACTTAAATGTCTTAGTGTTTTGGTTGATCGAGTTGTTAGTTTGGGTTGTAGTAATTCTCTCACCGAAGGGTTAATGTGGGTGTCAATCACGATAGTCTGGGTCGTGACAATAATATAATTTTTACTTTTCATTTTATGTCACTTGACTTTGATATTTAAAAAAAAAATTCTTTGTTACTTGTCTATTTTTAGCAAATTAAAAGAAATCTATTATTTTCTTTCAATACCACCACTCTCATTAAGTTGGCTACATAGTACTTACTAGTCAAAGTTTAGATTTTCAAAACATAATTAATAAAATTAATTATTATGTTTTGGATTAACTCTAGCAATGCTTTGTATTAATCCGCCCAACTTAAGTTTTATTTTACACTATTTTCGGTATATAATAATCTCCTAAAATTCAAATAATTAGTGATCCGCTAGCAGATCAATTTTTGTTAGATTTTCTAACTTTGAGTACAATACCCTTTTTTTTTTCAAACAAAATGCAAATTTAATATACCACTCATTTTCTTATAATTGTTACATGTAAATAGTTATTAGAAATTCAAAGTGTACATATAAGTTGTCTTAAATTATTTTCCGAATTACAAAAACCTTAAAATTAAGGCATGCCCTTATTTTTTGATGTCTGTTTGTATCTAATTTATTTTGATTTTACGATACTATGTAAATAAAAAGTGTATTCTTCCAGATATGTCTTTTTCGAATTGTAATTTCAGAAAGACAATAAAAAGAAAACAATTCAAGAAAGAGACCACCACTCATCCTCTTAATTCAAGCACAGACTATTTTTTTCTCATGTCATATTAAAAATTACAAATCGATATTTCATCTCGACATAATAAAATCTTATTTCACGAGTTTTTGGGAGTCCATTTTGTAACAAACTTCCAATTACGTTTGTCCCAACTCTTCCTAATCCCTTTATCTAAAACAGACCAATAAATACTTGAATGACCTTTATCTTCCTTAAATGGATCATATGCCTCAATAAGCGCTGTTGAATTAATCCATTCAAGAAAACATATATGACTATGATGAGTAATATCACCATAAAATGTAAAATTTGAACCTTGTTGTACCAAAGTTTCACTTATTTCAGGTTCTCCAGTTTTTAATTTTATATTAAATATCACAACTGGATTAAGACTAGTAGGTATGTCATCAAAAAAATAAACAATAGGTTGATTAGAAACTGAATAAACTGAGAAATGAGACAAAATTAAGGACACAACAAGAACGAGAATCAAGGGAGAGTTGATAGTATTAAAAGTCATTTTTTTCTTAAAGTACTTCTGATAAAAAAAACTTTTCGAAATAAATAGTCTTTAAAGTTGACCAAATATTATAATTAAAATTCATGTAATTTAATTTGAAAGAATTTGCCCAATTTAAGTCAAATATGTCTTAAATTTATAGCAAGAAGATCATATCTTATTAATTACTAGATTTTGCTTCACCATGAATGAATAATATATTTACTTTCTCCATTTCATTTGACTTGACTTTTACATTAAAAAATATTTTTCTTAAATTTTATTATCTTATTTTAGCAAATATCATTATATATTCAGATTACTATGTTATAATACTATATTCGATTCAATTGTAATACTTTAGAAGCTTGTACACGTGACAATCATGTTTTGGGGGGTTTTATTAAGTTGACTTATGATATTTTAAGATTTCAATATGTCTTACTTCCGCATAGTTGGTGATATTTGAGTTTTAGACCGACTTGTCTTGATGTTATAAGACGAGTGTCATCACATTCATTTTTGAATCGTGACACTATTTGTGTTTGATTTTATGATATTATAGTAAATAAAAAGTGCATTCTTCCTGATGTCTTTTTTGAATTGTAATTTTAGAAAAATAATAAAAAGTAAATAAAGATCAAAACGGATTAAATAGAAAATAAAAGTAACAACACAACGACTTTAGCCAAAAACAAAAAAAATTCTTCGAGAAAGAGACCATCACTCATACTCTTATGGGTCGTTTGGTTTGAATATGAGTTATGATGGGATAAGTTATGTTGGGATTAGTTATGATGGGATAAGTTATGCTAAGATTATTTTTTATTGAGTGTTTGGTTTGTTGTATTCAAAATAATAAATCTTAAGAACAACATATAGGTTTACAAAAATATCCTTCATGGATGTGAAAAGTAATGTCTAAAAAGTGTTTAAAGGGACATTTTTGTCATTTAGTCATTTTATCCCGGGATAAGTTATCCCGGGATTACTATACCACTCATAGAAAGGAATAACTTATCCCGGCCTTGCCAACCAAACAACAAATTGAGTGGTACTATAATTTAATCTCGGGATTATTTTACCCTATCCTTCACACCAAACGACCCCTTAATATATTTAAACACGAACATATTATTATATTATATTATATTATATTATATATATTATATTAAAAGTCACAAATCGAAATTCATCTTATTAATATAATTCATTAGTTGTGGGTCCAATTTGTAACAAATGTCCACTTATGTTTGTCCCAGCTCTTCATTATTCCTTTATCTTGAATAGACCAATAGAAAATTGAATGAAGAAAATGCTGATGAAAGTCTATGTAGATCTGCAACAGAATAAAATGAAAATTGATACAAAATTAAGGAAATAACAAGAATGAGAATCAAGGGAGAAATGGTAATATTATTAATTCATGTAATTTAATTTGAAAAAAACTTTCGAAATAAATAGATTTTAAAAAGTTGACCAAATATTATAATTAATTCATGTAATTTTATTTGAAAGAATTAGTCCATCTTTAGTCAAATATGTCTTAAATTTATAAGAAGAAAATCATATCTTATTAATTACTAGATCAAATGTTCACCAAGAATGAATAATATTTTTTTTTCTTCATTTATTTTACATGAATTTTACCTTAAAGATAATTTTCTTAAATTTTATTTGCTTATTTTAGCAATTATCATTAAATAACTTTTACCTCCTAATTTTTTGCTTCTCGAAAAGCATGACTTGAAGACTTTACTCAAATGACTTTTTTTCTATCAGATTACTATGTTATAATAGTTAATATTATACTTTGATTAGAGTTAATTACATTAATCTTTCTTATAATATGAGTTAATTAATTCTGAATATTCCTCATGTATTTTAAAATCAAACACTTGCACCTTTTGTTATTTATATGTATGTTTCTTACACCCCATATATATCTGAAATATAATTATTCAACGATAATTAGAGTTTATGAGTAAAATATTTTTAATGTAATTTCAAAATAATTTTGAAGTGGAAGAATAAATAGAGAAATAAAAATGAGAAACTACTATACAATATATATAATAAAAATAAAATGGTAGATCAATTCATTGAATTCAATATCAAAATCAAATGTCTTTAAACTTGTAACTAGAAAAGAATAATCATGTAATCCGAGATTGTAACACTCATTTAATAAAAATAAAATACTACAATTATTGTTGTGATACTTTTTTCTTAATTATTTTCTCGACCCGAATTAATTGTTTATGAAAAGTAATTTATTTCCAATAAAAGAAACTTAAATTAAATTAAATATTAATTGAATTGTCATTTTTTACCTTGTGAAAATTCTCTCTTTAATTGTTTTTTTGGTATCCATCGAATCACCATAATTCATCCACTAAGCTTGATTTTAGTCTTTTTAGAACTCAAGGATACAATGATACGAGCCTATAGAACACCTATCTAATTTTGGTTGTTGATTTTTAATTAAAGGTGAAAGGAATATATTGTCTCAAAGGATTATAGGAAACTTATGTAAAATTTTATATATTATTGACTTCAATAATTTATTAAATTAAAAAAAGACTTCAGGACATAAATCATTAATTGTGATAAAGGTATTGACGAGATAAATTTCATAAAATGATTACTAAATTATTTTTTTCTTAAGCAAAGTCACGTAATTTTATTTTGTCATATGAAGCCACAATACTATACTTATGTAATAAAAAAGTCGCAATGACAAAAAATATAACCTTACGATGCAGTAACATATATATTTTTAATTTCATCTGAAATAGTAATCATTCAAGACACATTAACGCATTCTATATTTTCACCTATTTTATCAGAGAGCTCCACTTATAATAATATCAACTTTCACCTATTTTATTAGAGAACTCCACTTATAATTAACCAACAAACTTAAAGAAAATAACACATTTATTCTCAAATTCAAAACAAAGTCCATCTTGTGTTGCATACCAATAATAAGTTTGTTCATGACAAAAAGCTTCATCTCTTGAATATTGGAACAATTTAAATAAACCATGTTTATTTTCTAAAGCCACTTGACAAAAAACACCATTTTCAGTATCTTCACTTATTGTAACATTGAAATGCCAAATTGTTGATGGATTAATTGTTTGTAGCCCATAATATTTTTCATCTGATAAACATTTGATAAACAATGGTTGATTTATTTGAGTTTCAATACGAATATTATATGATAATAAAGAGGTGACAAAAATTGAATTGAAAGTTATTATAATAAGAAGAGAGAAAATAGTGAAGGATGTAGAAGAAAAAGGCATTGCTTTTTTTTTGCTAATGATGTTGTTATAGTCATTGTTAGGCTAATTTGATGGGTTTTTATGTGTAACATCCAAGATTATCTTTTTAATTAAAAAGTTGACTAATTATTTTTGATTTTTTCTACTATGATGAAAGGATGATTATGCATTTATGAAATAAGTTGATCCGTTTATTTTATTCTCCATCTGGTCCAAATAAGTGAACGGTTAACGTTTTTTCTTCGTTCAAATTAAATGAATTTTTTAAAGTAAAAAAGGATTACTAATTAAATTCTGTTTTCAAATCAACCTTTTTCTTTAATGGGATTTTAAAGTATTTTTCGATTCTCATTGCTAATTTAAGACCAAAAATACAAATACTAACAAAAATAGTAATTTAAATTTTTTACCTAATTACAAACTCGATATTTTTCCAAAATATTCTTTTAGTAAAAACACTTTTAACAAAATTTTTTTTTTATCAAAATAAGCTAATTTTAAATATTTAATTTAAAAATAATAAAAATCAAAAGTTTTTTTTAAAAAATAATTCTTAAATTTATATCTCATCGAATTGCGTTTCGAAAGTACTCCTTTTTTTCTTCTACATGACACAATTTCTTTTAGTTTATTTTAAGAAGAATACTATTTAATCTTTTTTTTAATTTCTAATACATAATATATAACCACATAAATAATTTAAAATGTTATTTAGATCACAAAATTTTAAAATATTCCTTTTCTTAATATTGCATTAAGTAAAAATAATAATTATGACCAAGAAAATAATATGAAATAAAACAAAATAAAATAATTCACTTGGCTATAAAAGAAGTTATCTCCCATTTTCCAACAAATTAGCAAAAACCAGACAAGTGTCAACTTCTTTGGCCTCCACCAACAAGTTTATATGACAACACATCACCAAAAATATATATATAGAAATAAAAAAAAATACCATTAAAAGAAAATTGCAGAACAAAAAGAAGAAGAAATTTTTAAAGAAAATGGCTAATTTGAAACTTGTATCCACCATGTCCAATTCCATTATTTCTACTACACTCACTGTCCCTTTTACTCTTTCTATCTCTAGAGCTTTTGTTAGTCCCACTAGAACTAATGAAATTGTAAGTTTTTATTTTACCTATTTTAGTTTATAATCCTATTTTTAAAAAATATATATTATAGAAAGTCGTGTTTGAGTCAGTTTACAACCATTTAAATTGTTGATATGAGTAGATGTCATGCATGTACTTTTTCTTTATTAATAAATATAACATATCGAATAATTCTGTTCATCAAAAATTACTTGTAAAAAAAGATCTACAATTTTAGGTGATTACTAAACTAATATTATTGTCTCCAAAAGTTTTTTCCTTTATCAAAGAAAATTGAAATTAAGATGATTTTTAAAAGAGATAATAATTATTTGTTGAGTGAGTATCAGAAAAAATCAACTCTCTAAATTTCACCTAATTGATTGATTGCTTATTAGTTGATTGTTAGGGGAAGACACTCTTGGATGATTTAGAGTTTTGCTTTATTCCTAAATATATGTGGTGGATCTACATGGTTGGTTATAAATCCATGTAAATTCAATAATTTTTGTTTTAGTTATCGATTTGATTGTGAATTCAATTATTATTATAGTATTAAAAAATTTGTTAACTTGATAAATTCTAGATCCGTCTATGAATATGTATTATTTTGGTGTTTAAGTGATGGATTTGGTTGTATTATATCTAAATAATTTTTTTTAATTATTTTTTTTGGAAATAAATAAATTAAATTTACAGGCAAAAATTGATAAAGAGACGGCCCAAAAAATAAAAGAAGCAGCAGTAGCAGTGAAGGAAGGTGCACAAGAAGTAAAAAGTGTGGGGGATTCTCTCAAAGAGACCATCTCTTCTAGTGCTGGAAATGTAATTTCTCACTTTTACCAAAAAAATAATATTTGTTTTTATTGTTCTATTAATTTTCTTATTTTATGACTTTATTTCTTAATCCAAGTAAAAAAATAAATGTGATTAGAGTATGGCGAATGGACTGGTGGTATACTTATATAGATTTGAGCGACCTCTTTTCCTGAATTAGTTCATGAATTGGCCTTTGCAGTTGAGTTAGGTCATGTGTCATATTTTTACATGCTATCATGCTATCAAGGTCAAATACACTAAAGTAGTTGGGTCTGGGCGTAAGAAAGGTTAAATCTCTCATTGATTGACAAATGAACGAGTAATCTTCTTATAGGATTTGAATAATTCTCTCTTGATTAGCTAGTTTTTGGGTTAGAGTTGGGTTCATGAGCTCTGGATACACGCTTAATTAGTTGGGTCTAGGTGTGAATGAGGAGTTAGAATGGTTAAAGTCGCATAGTGATTGGGAAATGAACGGGTAATCTGTTTATATGGATTTGGATATATAATTCCATATTTGGATATATAATTCCATATTTGTAAGCTAGCTTTTAGATTTGAGTTGAGTTCAAGAGCTTTCGATCCCACTTAATTAGTTGGGTTTGGGCTTAAATGGAGCGTTAGAGTTTCATATTGATCAGGAAATGAATGGATAGTTTGCCATCTGCATATATAGATTTGAACAATTCTTTCCTTGTGATTAACTTTTGAAATTGAGTTTGATTTAAGTGCCATGTCTTTACATGCAAACTTTTGATGATATATATAATTTAAACTTTAATTTTTATACTCTTATTATGTATACTTTTTTTGATGTTTCTCTATTTAATATTTTGATTAGGTAATTTCAGAGATGTCTAAGAAAGTCTTAGACAAGGCTACAGAGAATGAAGAAAAGAGTACATGGGAAACTATCAAGGAAAAAGTCACTGGCAAGTGATTTATATATATTTATTACATATAATTTTCATTATTTGACTGTTTTTGACATCCATTTAATAACTTTTTTTTTTTTTTTTTTTTTTTTACCTATTTAATATTTTATCAGATTTTAGTTGGTATTGTAGTTCGAATTCGAGATTTTAGATGAAACGTAAAAGTATTTTATTCATCTCCTTGTGATTCTTGATTCGATTAATTTTCCATTCTGATCACAGTCGGATTATCGTGATAGATGAACCTTAGCTCTTTTAATTCTGGAATTCAAAATTTAGAATTTAGATTCGATCCACTACCTTTATTGCAATTGTAAAAGCTTAGGTTTTGTTATTTATTGAAATTAGAAACTTGAAATTGGAGAATTGGTTATTTAGGTTACTAACTAAATTTGTTTAATGACTTTTTTTTTTTTAAGAGAGATTTTCAATTTTACATGATTTTTTTTTGAATTTGGGGAAAAGAATAATTCTTCTACTCATAGTTATGTTAGTTTGATACTCGTATTTTGAATTAAGATAATCCTTTTAGGACGGAGAGAGAATACAGTGTCATTAATATCTAATAAATTAAGATTATTATTACACATCAAGCAATTGAAACCTAAATTACAAAAGGTAAATTAGGGTCCGAGTCCGTGGCGATGCACGGACAACATGCCCTAATTTCTTTTGTACAAGGAGACACTAACATTTACGAACATAATTTTTTCTTTCGCCCTGCAATTGTTCACAAATATTTCATTGTACTTGTGAAACACTTGATCCATATTCAATTCATCATGATCAAAATGGCTAACAAGCAAAGGTTCAGCCACAGATCTAAAACTTTGTACCATATTATACTTCTCATCATCAGAAGAATTTCTATGAATTTTTGAAGTTTTCAAGATGTCAACGGTGAAAGATCCCTCCTTTTCAACTATATACATCACTTCTTGTGGAGATGGATTGTATAGAGGAATATTGAATGAGTCCACTTTCTTTTCATCTATTGATCCCTGTATTTAGTAGTATGAACATTAAACTATATATACTACACTGTAAGAATCTAAAAAATATAATTATAAAAATTCTCAAATAGTAAATGAAAGAGAGGAGCAAATATACTTCTGAACTTTTTGACTTAGAGTGGATATATACCCCTCGTTAGAAATGGGTGCATAAAAGTAAAGGATAAATATACATCATTTGTTAGATAATGCGGAATACCCATCACCTTTTTAACAAACGATATATCCGCTCTAAATCTTAAAGTTGAAGAACATACTCGTATTTTTACCCTTTATAATGGAGCAGTATTTTTAAAAAAAAAATTCCCTTTGGATACTTTTCTTTTTTTAATCTATCAATTTTACATCTTGAGAATGTCTTGTGAATACTTATTATATAGGATTAAAAAATAGAAAGTTACACTTGATAATCTTAAAAATAAATAATGTTGACTTTTGCTTGCTCTATTTGATTCAAGCGTTTTTTTCGAATTTGGTTCCTAATAAAAGAATAAGATTGTTGGCCTGGCTATTCCGAAAACTTTTCTACTCCCAACTCCTTGCTAAATTAAATTTTTTTGAAGATCAAAATTCAAATGTGTAATTTACCTGTGCGATAAAAAATTTTAGGGTCATGGCCAAAAGCTCCCACTCATAGGAACACCCTTTACTATAGCGATCTTCGTTTTCTCTCCCCAACATAGTCAATACCATACGTCCATTTTTCACCAATTCTTTCGATCGATACGTTAGAAATGTTACAAAATCTCTTTCATATTGTTCGTAATAACCTTTAACCACATTTGGTGGGCTTGTACTTGTTAGGTATATATTTCCCTTGTTATTCTCTATTCCATCGGGAACCTATATACATGAATTAATAATTAACAAAAGAAAATCGATCGAACATATGATATAATCATAATATATAAATATATCCTTTGACTATGTTTCAACTAGTATATATGCCCTCTAGTTTTGGATATACATAAATATAGACACTTAAATTTGTATAAAGTTTAACAAATAGACACATCTTTCTTGTGTGACATAATACATGTAGGATGCCACATAAGATGCGTGTATCTGCTTGTTCAAGTTTACTTTGGAGGACATATATAGATGTCAACTAAAGTCAAATTAAATAATATATTTATGTATTATGCTTATAATATATAACATGTAAAACCACATAAGTACTAGTTAGAGATTGATAAAACTTACTTGAGATAGCCAGTGTAGACTATAAGAGGAGTGAATAAAATGTAGACTATTGGAAGGGAAAAGTCTAGTATAAAATGAACCAGCAACTCCTGCAACAAATAATTCATCTCCTGCCATAGTATATTTCCTCAAATCTTCTTCATAGAATGTTGATAACGATGAAAAATCGTATTAAAATCATTGCTAGGAAGATCATTCAAAAAAATATGAAATTCCAACGACTTATGACCTTTCTTTTTTCTTTCTCTATCGATTGTTTTAATGAGTTCGCTGATTGTCAAAAAAGTGTTAGGTCCAGATGAACAACCTAAATCCGCAATGCGTATGGTTTTTCTAGGGAAAATGTTGTTGTAGAGTGCAGAAATAGCTTCATCTGTTATTGACTTTGTCATGAGGATCACCTTTTGCTGTACATATAATTAATAATGCAACATTTTACAAGACTTATTCATAAGGAAAAAATTACAATTTATAAGTCATACAAGTAGTATATAAAAGGCATAATAGAAAAATATGACATTTTACTTGGATTTAGCTTGCATTAATGCCCTTCAGTTTTGAGTGTGTACAAGTAGACATTTAAACTTATATGAAGTTGAACAAGTGAACATATGCATCCTATGTGGCGTTACATGTGTATTATGCCACGTAGGACACATATATTTACTTGTTCAATTTTATATAAGTTTAAGTATCTACTTGTGCACATCCAAAATTGAAAAGCATAAATGACATCTAAAATCAAGTTAAAGGTCATATTTATAGGCCATGCATATATAAAAGTTGTGTGATGATAGTATATAGTATACCTGAAGCAAAGAATTTTTTGCATAGCTAGAGTCTCCAATTCCTCCATTCATGTGAAGAATTTTAGAAACTTCCATCTCTTTTGTGTCTTGATCCCTCTCTATGCATAGGAGTAAGTTTATATAATACACTTGATTGCTAGAGTGTATATTAGGTCTATCTTCACTTAGGTGGCTCTGTCCATAAAGATAATTTAATATATCTACTTCATCAGTCTTATTTTATGTGAAGTTGTTTTTGTTTGAAGACTTAAAATAATGTGTTTTTTGTTTCAGTTTATTCATCTTGATCTTCTTTTTAATCCGTTTATAAAAAGAATGTCTTTTTTTTTTTGGCAATTATTTAATCGAACTTTCTATATAGCATATCTAATACGATAAGATGCAAAGATATTTTGATATATTTCACATATCTTTAATTTAAAATTATAAGATTTAAAAAACTTTTTTACTTTGTTAAATTTTATGTCAAATCAAAATCAAACAGACAAATTATACTCCCTCCGTCCACTTTTATTTGTCATGTTAGGCTTTTCGAAAGTCAATTTGATTTATTTTCAAAGTTAAATTAGATTACATTAATTCAATTTTTTAAATAAAAAAATTAGATATTCAAAAATTATATAAAAAGTACTATGTGTTGCAATATTTTACATATCAATATGATGAAAAAATATACCCTAAAATATTGATCAAAATTTTTATAATTTGACTCTAAAAATAAAAAATATGACAATTAATAATCGACGGAAGAAGTACATCTCAAACTTACCCAAAAAAGAAAGGAGAGGTCCTCATGCTTCCCCGAAAGACAGCACAAAATCAGTCTTTTTCAATTTGAATTATTACACCAAGCTAATAAATACTTAATCAAAGATCAATTATGAGAGATCTGCCTGCCCATGCCAAAAAGACATTGAATAATGGAACTCTATCTCCACATATTTAATTGTGTTTGTATTATCCAATTATTTTTATCTACTCTTTTTACATCAACCCCACCTTCAATTAGCTTATAGTCTTAGCTTATAGTCTGTTTGATCAAGTTATTTTTTAAGATTAAAATAAAATTAAAAAATATTTTATTTAAGAAATTTAAGGTAATTGATCAATTAGTAAAAGTGTTTTTTAATAGTCGTAGTGTTCGTCTTGCACGTGCATGCCAAAAGATAAGGATGAGTAGAACTCGCTCTCCACGTATAATGAAAATTGTTTGTACACAAAGTTTATTCCTATTTTAAAGATAAAGAGTTCATTTTCGATAGACCTTCCTATACTTTCAAGGCCATTTTTGTTGGAGGAAGTTTTGTATATAGCCACTCAAAATAATTTAATAAGGCTCCATAGCTATAGTTTGCTAATTGTGATTCGCAGTTACATGTTAAAGGGAGGAAAGAGGAGAGCGAATTGAGAGAGGGAGGAAAGAGGCAAGCGAGAGAGGGTAGAGAATGGAGAGAGGTGAATTGTATTTGTATATCGATTAGATAATTGTATGTATGTAATTAGTCTGTATATGTATCAATGATTGTATTTGTATAACTACATACAATTTGTATCCGTATACAATTGAATCGAGTTCAAATATTTGTATTTGCATATTCAATCTCTCTCGCTTTATACAAACACAAATTATATAATGTATTTGTATAATTTATGTTTGTATAAATCGAGAGAGATAGACAAAAGAGAACTAGGCAGGGAGATATTTGTATTTGTACAATTATAAGTGTATATAGTGGAGATATACAAACAAAAACACAAAATATACATTTATATTTGTATAATTTGTGTTTGTATAAGGTGAGATAGAGAGATTGACTAAAGAGAATTTAGAGAGAGACTGGCAAGGAGAGGAGAGAGGCAATAAAGAGATGACTAAAAAGAGGAGAGAGGCGAACAAGATTTCGGAAAGAGGGGAGAGAGAGGAAGAGTGTCGAGAGAGAGAAATATAATTATAGCTAGACTTAGTTTCGAATTATAATTAATGTAAATTATAGCTATGTTAGCTAATTAACTAGTACTATATGTTGCTTAACCGTCACTCATTCTGCTAATGAGGCTTAAAAGCCCAAAAAGATACTTGCCATTTACAGAACCCAGACCCGCATTTAGGCCCAAAGTTGCTAATATAAAAAACAAGGCGCCTTTTTCTAGAAGGACCCAAAAAAATTCAAAATTCAAAATTTGAAATCTAAAACCACACAGAAACAGAGCAAATAACAATGGCGTCGAAATCAGATATGAAGGGATTCTACAGGCAAACGAAGAAAAATGGCGGAATCACAAAGCCAACACATTCACAATCATCATTGGCTGCTGCTACTACTACTACTACAAAGAAATCGGTAACTCCAAAGTTAGCAGCTGCTCGCGGCTCGAACATTACCCGGTCTCCGGCGCTCATCTCCCATGGATCTCCTGATCTTCAAGCTGGTAAGCATTTCCCCTAAGTTTTCATTTAGTACAGAGGAATCTACGGAAAATAATTTTCTGAATTAGTTTTTCAGTGTTCAGTTAGGCGTAATGTGAGTTACATATAATAAACACACCTACATGTTTTTTCGAGTTTCATATCTGAATTATCGGTGTGCTAATTTATTAGCGGAACCATAACCAACTATTTATCGAAACAAGCTAAACAATCACTTGTTCCTTTTCCTACCCAATCGAAATATCATAATTGTTAGTTGAGCTGTGTTTTTGACCCTCCACTAATGTTTATACAATGTGTTGCATAATGAATACAGCATCCGGTCCTCGTTTCCCATGGCTGTTCCGATTTACAAGCGGGTAGGCATTTTCCCCAAGTTTTCATTTAGTACATAGGAATCTATGGATAATAATTTTCTGGATTAGTATTTCAGTGTTTAATTGGGTGTAAAGTAAGTTGCATATGATATTCAAACAATACGAGCAGTAAGATAAGAGTATGATGATAGTTTTTGAGAAAAAAAGTGTTTAAGTGTGTTGCCTAATGAATTCCCATTGCTCTCTCGATTTGCAAGTTTTTAAGCATTTTCCTTAAGGTTATACGTTCATATTTAGTATTTGTCAGTACAATTTCAGTGTAATTTTGCATATAAATTTATGCTCTGCATCAAAGTACTATATTCAGATGAATTTGGCGCGGCTATGTTGTGTCCACGACTCCACCACTGTCATTTAGTACAAAGGAATACACAGAATGATTTTTGTCGGGATGATAATGCTTACCTCATTCATGAACTATCGTCTCTCCTGTTGCGTGCTTAATAAAACCCGGTATGTACTTAAGATAAGGGGTTAAGAATTGCAAAAATGGAGTAATAAAACCCGGTATGTACTCTTCTGTCCTCCTAGTTGGTTAATGGTATATATGAGTTTCAAACAAGGCTACTGAAATTGGCTTTTCGACGAGTTGTATATATGGAATGACAAATAGACAAGCTTGCTGCTATACAAATTGAAAAACACAGATGCTCAATGCGATCATCAACATAGCATTTGTTTTACAAGTATTGTGATTGAAGGTTTTCTATGTATGGGCATTACTAGGAGAATGTAGATTGAGATTTTCTTGAGTCACCGGTTCCTATTTGTATCTTAGTAGAGAAATGTGAAAGATAATATTAACCTTGTGTTCAGTTAAATATATCTGTTGCTCTCTATTTTTCGATTTTCTTCTTGTAATACTTTTTCTCATATCAGGAGGTTTGCATTTGTACTTACAAATTAAAATTACCCAAATTTTCAGATGATTATGATGAGAACGAGGAGTTATTAAGGCAATTTGACACGAATATGACTTATGGGCCATGTCTTGGATTGAGCAGACTTGACAGATGGGAGCGTGCTAAGAGTTTTGGTTTAAACCCTCCTAGAGATGTTGAGCCTATCTTGAGATCTATCAAGGTTCGTAACGAATGCCTGTGGAATGGAATGGTTTAACTTTGTTCATGTTTCATGTTATCATCAGAATAGCTCTTATGGTACTTCGTTTTCCATATCTGTTCGCGGTGGGGTGGATCTTGTTCCGGGGAAAAAAGTTACAGCAACTAGCTGTATAGTAGATGTCCCCATTTCCTATAGATTAACATGACTACCTGTTTTTCTCACTCATTATGATCCTTATGTTCTACTGGTGATAAATATCTTCTTCTTTGTGCTTTTGATCTTTTATAATTGTCTTATAAATCACAAATTCATCCTTTGGTGAAAGGTTGAGTAGAGTGTCTTGTGTTTGATCTTATTTTTCTTACTAAGAAGTTTATATTATAACCATCTAAATGCGCTTTTTCTCCTTTGAGTTGCATTGTTTTCTAATTTTGTTTCTCAGATTCATAATGAACTTTAGATCCTCTTAAAAAATAAAGAGTATATTTTACTATAATATCCCATGTCTTACAATTTTAGAATGTCTTGGAAAAGTGTAGTTAATTTAAGGGTACATCAGAAAAAAATAAAATTGATACGTTAAAGTGGATAAATAAAAATGAAGTTTTATTTTTAGTATATAGTAGACAAGTAAATATAAATAGAGAAGCAGGTTTTGTAAAAGGAAAATATTGCTTTAGTAACTTTTTTTCCTCCTTTTTTAATTATTCATTTGTGTTACAACTACATAGAGATATGTATTTATGTTTGTATATATAATTTTCTCTCGCTTTATACAAATACAAACATAATTTATACATTTGTGTTTGTATAAAGTGAGTGAGGCGAGAGAGAGTGACGAGCGAGATTCAGGGGAGAGAGGCGAATGACAAAGTGTTTGCTACGAATTAGAATTAACTGCAACTGTGGTTATAACATTTATTTTGAATTAATATTTTGTTATTTCATATAATTTTCCCCATAAATTAACTTCAATAAATCATAAAATCTTAGATATGTTCAGTTGACACTATTCAGATGTGTATAGTTTAAGGAAGTGACATATTTTTAATGTTTAACTTATCTTACAAAATAAGGTGCTTGAAAACACACACAAAACTTTTTCCAAAAATTGAGCTAATATCTAATACAATCGCTTTATTATATGTTCAAATTGAGACAAATTATAATTCAAGTGTAAATAAGATATACTAATAATAAGATTAAGAGGTTGTTGATGTATTCCGCCTAATATTTATAGTTCTCCTACTGATCAATATGCTATAAACACTTTTTCATTCCATGAGTTGGCCTTGCAAAACTTGATCGTTCAAAGTGCTTATCTATTCTTTTCAAGTGGCACATCTTTAATTAAGGCCGACTCAATAGGATTGGGGGCCTAAAATGAAATTTAACAGAGGGGTCTTAATATTTTATTTTTTCATCATATATACTTTTATTTAAAATCTACTTTTCTAGCGTTTTTAGATACAAAGTCATTAGTTACTGTTTCATAATTGATTTGTTTTAATAATTCCTTTTCAATTGATAATATAGCTAATCCATTCAATTTCTCTGGAGACATTATTAATCTTAAATAAAATTAATCAATTTTAGATTCAAAAAAGTTCTTTAGGTTGAGTCAACATTTATCGGAACTGCTAACATTATTCTATAAGTAATATCTGTATTTGGAAAAGAACCAATATTTTTTATTTGATTGAGTATTTTTATTAGATCATCATCTTCTACTTATATTATTTCTCTTAACACTTTTAATTCAAAATATAAATCTAAACTATCAATTTAAGAATAACTATTATGTGTTAAAGAAAGTTTAAGGTGAAGACAATATTTTTTTAAATTTTTCGTCATCTAGTCATCACAATTTACCACTAAATAAGAAACCAAAAATATTTTCATATGCTTTAATTGGTTCAAATCTATTTTGAAGTGAAAAAATAAGTAATCAACTCTAATTTCAAGGGACTTTGTGATTTCGTTATCAATATTTTCATCAAATTATTTTTTACGAAATTCTGGTTCTATATACATCTCATAAGCAATTTCTATAGTAGAAATCATAGCATTCATAGTATATAATTTTTTTTAAAAAGAAAAATGAAGGCCTCAAACGATGGCTTTAGTGGCCTAGGGGTTGAGACGGCCCTGTCTTTAATATAGAACATAGTAATATTAGTGATAAAAATTTATTATGGGTGTGCGCCATTAATGGAGACTGTTGAGATATGTTTTGCTTTTGAGGATTACTCCTCTTGCCTCCCCCTATCTTGGAGTCCATCATGATTAACATGAATATATTCATAAAGGTGCATATTATTTTTTAATTAATCAACTTGAAAATCAACCTTCTTAATTAGTTTTACTTTACTCAAATGTTAATGTAATAGTAGTAAACATTGTATTGATGTAGGGTGGATGAAATAGAGGCTCACTTCTCAAGTCACCAAAATGTAAAGACAAGTTCTATAGAGCTGTTGTTAGATCGGATATGTTGGTCAATCAAAAACTCTCATGTTTAAGATGTTGAAAGTTGCGAAAATGAGGTGCTGAGGTGGATGTGTTGGCACACTAGGATAGATAAGATTAGAAATGAGAATATTTGGGACAAGGTAGAAGTTACTTCGAGGGAGGATAAGATGCGGGAAGTGAGACTTAGATGGTTCGGGCTGTAAAGAGGAGATGCACGGATACACTAAGAGGTTGGCTATGGATGGTTACATGAGAGGTAAAGGAAGGCCGAAAAAATATTAGGAATAAGTAATTAAATAGGACATGACGCAGCTCCAACTTACTAAAGGCATAACCTCAAATAGAAAATTATGAAGGACACGAATTAGAGCTCAAAAATTAATTAGTTTGTTGAAAGTTATTTTATTTAGTCTTTCATTTTAGTAGTATTACTATGAGAGTTTCTTATTATTTCATTTATGTTTCTAGCACTTCCATTATCATATTGAGATAGTGCTTGTTCCATTTTTAGCATGCTTTTTTTTTAGTCAACTTGATCTTTAATAATAATATTTGATTCAAATGTTCAATTAAAACAAATCTTCATTTAAGTGTTTAAATGAAATTTCCTGAAAATTTTAGAAGGTCTTAATTATATTAAGCCTAAAAAAAGGGTTTTTATCATATCAAGATAAGCACTACTAAAGTTTAAGCAAACAAAGAGCTACCAGCCAAAAGATAGGTATATAAACAAATAAATAAAAAGTGATCACTTTTAGTACTATGGTAAACAAATTCATAATTGTTCAATGTAATTGGAGAAAAAAAATGAAATGTAACACTTTATCCAACATATTGTTGTGAAGGTCTATGAGAAAATGATATCTAAAACACTTAGCAACTCTTTTGTTAATCTCTAACACTCAAAATGTCATGGATAATTAGGTGGGGAAGGTCATGATATTTTGTCATATCATTTTATAGATAGTTTGGATACAAGGAAACACAAGATATTTTACTTTAAATATCTAACATGTTCAATTAGAATAAAATATTATAGAAAAAGAAAAAATAACAAACGTATGCTCCATTACTAAATTCTTATTAAAATGGATTTCTTTTAAGTGTGAAATAAGTTATAGTTAAATTATTTATATAATTGTATTACCTTAATATGGATTAACAATACATGTATAACATCACATATGTCTAAATTAATTGTTAATAGTTCTGAAATTTGTAAATAATCATAGGCAAGGAGCAAGTTATTGAAAATTATATTAGAAGGATTATAATTAAAATTTGGCAATAATTGAAGGACTAAAAGTACTATTATTAATCTTTAGTCTGCAAGCCTTATAATAAAACTCTTTCAAGATGGAAATGAGATTACTAGTAGTATAACACAATTTGTTCCATTTTCTACTAATTCTTACCGTTGGGTATATATAGTAAGAGTTGATGGGAAATGAAGGGAAGATGAAAGGATGGAATATAAAGTGTTTTCTTATGTTTTAGTAAAAAAAACAATTTTTCCTCACTAGTGGTGGAAAGAAAAGTTCAAATGTTTAAATAACAAAACACTTCTACTAGTTGTTAAAAAGGTTGGAAAGAGGACCCTTGCTTGCTGTCGTTGCTCGCTCGGCTTTAACTTTGGAAAATAATTGATCGACTATCTAAAAGGTTGCAAACTTTCGAAAACATTGCTTCTTGGCTATAAATACATGTGATTCCTCAGACTTTTCACTTACGAAATTTCTAAACTACTTCTTCTTCTTCTGCATAATTAAATATGTATTTTACTCCCATTGAGTGGTTCGCTGACACCATTGTTTTTTATATCAATACATTGGTGAATAAATTTTTATATCGTGGGAGGATCTATTCCTTTAAACCTTGGATACTAGAGGGAAATAATTTCCTTAATGGGACACTGTTCATTCAATGAGCTCGATTTTCTTTCCTTTCTGTTTCATACTATTATTATAGATCCTAATATGTTTTACAGTCATTAATTTTTGTTTATATTATTAATTTATGTTGTTGACTACATGATTTAAACTTTGTTGTTTATGTTCTTCAAAGTTATTGTTGTCATTAGGGGTGGAGCTATGAAGGCTACTAGGGATGCCACACCACCCCCGAACTTCGACGGAAACTCTATATATACATAGGTATATATATATATATATATATAATATTTATATAAATATAAAGCGTGTCACCTAGTGAACAAAATTGGCTTGTGGTGCCATGGTAGGAGGGCAATTTTAGATGGCTAATGTTGCGGGTTCGAATCTCATTTGTAATTTTTTTTTTTGAGAAATTTGTTGCAGACATTTTTTAAGGAAAAAAAAGGCTCCAAGCACCTTTTTTAAGGAAAAAAGCTGGCACATTAATCGATAAGTCTATTTGGCACCCACAAACTCTAAATTATGGATTCGCCACTGATTGTCATTAGTATAATTTAATACAAATTGCATATCACCTACAAGTATAATCATCAGTCCTGATGAAACCACAATATCTCATGAACTAGTGGACCTCATGTTGAAATATCGACCCATGCCGAGTCCCTCTCCTAGTCTTTAACGATACGTTTGGAGTCCCTCACCTAATCTAGGCTTGATGAAGTAATCTCTATCTCCATCAAATAGTAACAATTATATGACAAATTAGGTCATAAAAAGAAACTTTATTAATCGGAAAATTAATTTTGCTCCTCCGATTAATGCTCCTCTTTGATTGTCCTTGATATTTGTATCGTTTTCACTTACTATAAAATCTTAGTTTTACATATAATATGTTATTTTCATTGTCATAATGTCATATTTATTTTGATTATTACCATGCCTACACCTTATTTGCATGATAAATAAATGAAGAAAAAATTTTAAAAAAGAAAACAAAAACATGTTTAAGTCAAAATAAGTTGGACCAATATATATATTGATATCGGAAGTCATCCACGTGAAGTCAGAACTTAGTAAATGAATATGGACAAAAGGTCAAAAGTGTTTTTTTAACGTATTTAAAATGACTCCAAAATATATATTTTTTTCTTTTAAAAATGGAGGTAAGGATAAGAAAAACGGGTGACAAGATTACAACGAGAGAATGAAATCTTCACCGACAAGGTAAAGTTGACATAATCAATCAGCTGGGCTACTGTGATTATCCGTTCAAAAATATCTTTCTTTCATATATTGTGTAAAAATATCTTTCTTCCATATATTGGATAAAACACGTTCTTAACATGATGCAATGACACAAAAGTGTTGTTATTCCATCTATTAGATTATATTTTCCTTTAATGTTATTTTCAGTCTTAAAATTATTTTTTCATTAACAACAGAATTATACAATATTTAATTACATTATAAATTAACTCTATGAATTGTATTAACAATAAGATTGATTACATAAATCTTGTGAACTAACGAATGTACCATGAAAGCCATATGGCACTCTTTTAGGTAATTTTACTAAGGCCATTTGCTTCATATTTTTAGCATTAACTATAATTAATTCCGATTTTTCTTTCTTTTCATCTCTAACATAACTCATAAGGTACCCTTCATCTTCTTCTCCTTCTCTTCCTCCTTTCGTGCTCGGTACGAAATAAGGTTCACCCCCAAATCTCTCATCCCCATATAAAAATTCCGTGACATTTCCCGTGACCAAATCGACTTTTGCTAGGCCACTACATTTTGGCCATGGTTTGGCTAT
Organism: Solanum bulbocastanum; assembly: GCA_037074985.1. NCBI lineage: Eukaryota > Viridiplantae > Streptophyta > Magnoliopsida > Solanales > Solanaceae > Solanum > Solanum bulbocastanum. The sequence continues at coordinate 45,243,714 of CM073601.1, forward strand.
AGCCATGAAGGCATACCGAGTTTTTTGACTGAGTCTAGTCTTGTTGACTTGTCCCGCTTCTAAATCCATCCCTGATACTATAATCCGTCTAGTTGATTTTCTTGTTCTCAAATTTAATCGAATTTCAGTCAGCTCACTTTTTAAAGGCTTATCACTTTCTGAAAAGATTGAGTCAGGTGGACTCATGCATGAACCTATAATCATAATTGTCTTGTCACCTGATTCTTCATGATTCTCCTCCCACGCGTTCCACAAATGCATGCAAAAGCAATTAGGAACATCAATCCATTTGATTCTTGATTCGTCATGGTCGTCTTTTGACAACACACCAAACCTAGATACCTTATTCGGATCATGGATTACAGGTGATCCGCCCCGTAACATCTCGGATAACTTGAATACCACTTGATAATCCGGAATGATCACGTGACTTTCCGTGATGGCAAAGTCATGGATCATGGATGGGTTTTTGAGAGAAATAGAAATGTCACGTGACTTATTACCACACGTGTCAAATTTGAAGAATTTAAGATAAGGTTTTTTTAATACATTATAACTCAAAGTATAAAATTCCCCTGTTATGGGGTCCACTTTAGGATGTGCTATCAATGGATCATTAATTTGTCCGTTAAAATTGTAACGTCCGTTAGACTCTAGATCGCCATCCTCCTTAATTATAACGTTGTACGGAAGATCATCCTCCGCCATAGCTAAAAGTCGACCGTTAAAATAAACCAAACCGGCGTTTGCTACGCCGGTTCCTTTAGTAGCATCCACTAACCCTAAATTCGCTCGGGCAAAAAATAGCGCGAGCCGAGCTAACCCTAAATGGCCGTGTAATTCGCCAATTGGCTTAGGAAAAACCGGCCGGCCTATTGAAGCCTCTTGAACCAACCGGCTGGTTCGAGTGAACCGGCATGAGTAACTAGCTTTATTATTTTCCGAATCCAATTTAACGGCGTGAATCATACCGTCACCGTCAAATAAATGATGTCCGTTAATCGGTTCAAATAACGGGTTCGCGCCGTTTCTAACGTAGACCCCGGTTAAATTTAACGGAATCTGACCAATTACTTCAAGACCGTGCTGAACCGGGGATTCATGAACCGGTGCAAAATTCCCTTCTAGTTGAATTTCCGGGTCAACCGTCCGGTTCAGCTTATGTTGTTTTCCCAACTTTGTTATAACTGATTTTTCTATCATGTCCAAAGCATTGGAAGCAATTTTTTGAAAAGGGTTTAATTTGGGTAGGTCAATTTTTAGTGGAAATATTTTCGATTCGTCTGAATTCAACGATGATGGTGATGATGACGGTGGTAGTGGTGGTGGTGGCAGAGGCGGAATTCGTGTTCTTGGAAGAGTTGTAGTGTTTCTTTTAGAAGGATTGATGAGAATTTTGCAAGAAAATGAAGGAGAATTGAGGGGTTTGATAGTTTGCATGGTTGGAAAAAAAGGAAAAGAGTGAGTTTTGAAAATATTGGAAAATGAAGGGGGTTATATATATATATATATATATATATATATATATATATATATGTTGAAAAAATAGTGGGGGCAATAGTGAGAAAAAATAAGAAAGTTGTGGGGTGGCGTGGGGGGGCGGGTGGCAATGGAAATAGTCCAGCTTAGGTTGAGAAAAAGAAGACACGTGTAACAATCAGCTCATGGAATTTTAGTAGGAAAAATAAAATGATGAATTTACATAAAGTATTAAAAATAACGAAAATAGTTTTTCTACCTTCCTAATAAAAATTAACACATGTAGCTATACTTCTATCCAATTTGAAATCAGAGCATAAATACTTATCTGCATCGGATATCTCACTTTGGCTTACCTCAAATACTAGAGGAGGCGGGTGAGGGGATGGAGATTGAAAATCATATAAGGAGGGTGAAGATAAAATGTTTGAAGAGTGAGGAGAACATAATTAATATAAAATAGTATTTATACTTTCATGAAAATGTTTTTATCTAACTCTTTGAATAATGATCATAATTATATTTTCTTCCATCAAATTTTATGTGAAGTTAAAACTTTAAAGCCTTATAACTTTCGATTTTGAACTTTCACATTTGTTATATTTAGAAATATTTTTAAATTGTTTGTTGTTTGTGGTTATTAATTGGAGGTACTTTTTGTGCCATGGTGATTGCTTTGGGGTACTTTGGTGTATGGCTTAAAATGAGATGTTTTTCTTTTAACAAAATAAACTATTGATAATATATATGACGTACAACATGTGATGAATTAAATTGAGGATTTAAATTACTAATATGAAAGAGTAGGGGGGGAAAATTAAGAGATGTTAATATGTTTTAGTTAAATGATTAAAAAGATTCACTCGCATAATTATAAATATTTATATTTGATGTCAATATATACACATTATATAATTAGTGAAATTTCATTACCAGCAATAATACAAGTGATAATAAGTAACAAGATCGATCAAGAATTTAACTTATTTCTAATCATTGATCTAAGATTAAAGAGATTTATTATCTTATTTAAAAGGTGAAATATTGCATCTCAAAGCTAAAAAATATATTGGGGTAAACTTAAAAACAACATTTTAACTACACTTGTGATTTTAACAAAAATTTCAAATGTATTAGTTTAACTTATCAAGATCAACTCTAGATATTTTTACACTAAGATTATGACCTCCAGGGCGGAATTATATTGCTTCCAGGGGGTCATCTGACTCCCCTTCGGTAAAAAAATTACACTATATATAAGATCGATTTTTTTCTATACGTGTATATATTTAAAATTGAACCACCTAAATATATAACAAAGGCGTAGCCCAATGATTGAGGGGGTTCAAAATTTCTCTAAAATGAGCTTTGGGTCGCGGGATTGATTCCAGGCAACAACATATTTTTTTGTTGTAATTTTTAGCTATTTTGTAGGAATTAAATAGACCAAAAACGACCCCGTCCTAATGAAAAAGTCAACAAATAAAAATATCCCTCTTTTTTAGGAATTGCAATATTATATTTTCCGATTCTTGATTTCTTTCTCCTTCAACTTCACGCTGCTGCCGAGTGCTGCTGCTGCCTGCTGCTTGCTAGTTGCTGCCGCGGTGCTGCCTGTTGCTGCTGGCTGCTGCTGCTTGCTGCCGTTGGTGGAGGATTGGTGGTCCTCCCTTCAGGCTCCATTTGTGATGGCAACTGTAAGTTTTCTTTTTGGTTTTTTTTTTTTTTTTTTTTTTTTTTTCAGAATTCTATGCTTTGATTCTTGTATTTGTTGATGTGCTATTTTATTTAGCTAATTGAACTCGGATATTCACTTCTCTTAATAGTTTTTTATTTTTCATATGAAATTTTCAATTCTATTCACTGATTATGATTTATGAAAGTTACAATTTTATTTGTTTGGGCTTATTTGTTGATTTAATATGATTATTATGGACATTCAACATTTGTTCAGTAGATATTAACTTTTATTTGTGAGATTCAAACTTTTGTTCATTGTCTATAATTTTGTTTGGTCCTTATTGCATATTCAATTTTTGTAAGTTCCAACTAAATTTTTATTTTATGATTCAGTCTCAATATTCAGTGAAGAAGTATTTTACACAAGTACCGAAATCAACTTTAGCCTCTCAAAGTCATAGTCAATTTAATCAAAAAGAAAATATTAATCATTCAGAAGTGTCATTAGATTCTTCTCAAGAATTTGATTTGAGTTCTTTAAAGTTTGATCCTGGTGAAAAAACATCAATATTGAACTATCATCCAAACCACCGTGATGTTATTAGAAGAGCATACCTTTTGAATGGTCCTTGTCAACCTCGTTTGGCGGTGCAAGAGTATCATCAAACAAATATTTTTGGATCAATGCGTCGTTTTAATCCTGAATGGTTTGATGATATATATCATGATTGGTTGGAGTATAGTGTTAGTAAAGATGCAGTCTATTGTTTGAATTGCTATTTTTTTAAAGATCATAACACTAATCAAGGAGGAGGGGAGACATTTTCAACTATAGGATTTAAGAGTTGGAACAAAAAGGGTGGTCTTGACAAACATATTGGTCTACCGAATAGCATACATAATCAGTCAAAAAAGAAATGTCAAGATTTACTACAACAACGACGGTCTATTCAATTTGCATTTGAGAGGCAATCTAATCAACTCAAGCATGGATATTATATGCGCTTAAGTGCGTCGATTGATGTAGTAAGACTTCTCATAAGTCGGGGATTTGCATTTCGAGGTCATGATGAATCTAAATCATCACTTAGTAGGGGTAACTTTCTTGAAATTCTCTTATGGTATGCAAAAAAAGGTGATAAAATTCGTGATTATGTTTTGAAATATGTGTACCTATAATTGGACGGCAGGGGCTTATGCGGACGGAAAGTATAACAGAGGGCATATACATACCATTTATTAAAGTTCAGGGGTAAATCCGTCCCTTGTCCCTCCTGTAAATGATCAACTGACTTCTCCAAAGATTCAAAAAGATATTGTGAGTGCATGTAAGATAGAGAATGTTAAAGCTATTCTTGATGAATTAAATGGTGACTACTTTGCTTTACTAGTTGATGAATCCTTTGATGTGTCACACAAGGAGCAAATGGCTATCGTATTTCGTTATATTGATAGAATGGGAGCGACTTATTGACATTGTTCATGTTGAAGATACTAGTGCTTCATCTTTAAAGGAGGCAATTTTTAATTTACTTGCTCAACATTCTTTGAGTCAATCAAGTGTGCGTGGACAATGTTACGATGGGGCAAGTAATATGCAAGGTAAGATCAATGGCCTTAAAATGTTGATTAGACGAGAAAGTAAATCTGCTCATTCAATCCATTGCTTTGCCCATCAACTTCAACTAACTGTTGTTGGGGTCTCCAAAAAGTGTGTTGAAGTGGGAAAACTTGTAGTAGTGATCTCAAATATTTTTAATGTATTGGGATCTTCTTTTAAGTGTATGGATAATTTACGAGATTCTCAAAAATCAACAATTCAAGTGGCATTAGATATGAGTGAACTTACAACCGGTAGTGGCTTGAATCAACAACTTTGTCTTTCAAGAGCTTGTGATACTCGTTGGGGATCTCATTATAAATCCTTTAACAATTTTATTATTATGTTTGGCTCTATTCTTGAGGTTCTTGAATCACTTGCTCTTGATGCAAGGAGTATGGATGAAAGAGCCAAGGCAATGGGACATCTTGAAGCTTGTCAAACATTTGAGATTGTGTTTATGTTGCATTTGATGAGAGATGTCTTAGCAATCACAAATGATCTTAATAAATGCTTACAAAAAAAAGAGCAAGATATTGCAAATGCCATGCTACTTGTTGAGTATGATGAATGGGATTCTCTTATTGCCAAGGTATCTACATTTTGTATCAAACATGATGTTTTGATACCTAACTTTGAGGAGCCATATGTTAGCTCTTTAAGATCACGGCGGAAACTTGCTAACTATACAATCTTACATTATTATCGTGTTGAAGTATTTTGCAATATCATTGATTGGCAACTTCAAGAACTTAATGATCATTTTGATGAGGTGACTACCGATTTGCTCCATGGAATTGCTTGCTTGAATCCAATTAACTCATTTTCAAGTTTTGACATAAGAAAAGTAATGAGAATGGCTGAATTATATCCAGATGACTTTGATGAATCCAATATGAGTATTCTTGAGAATCAACTTGCAAGTTACATTGTTGATGTTCGTGATATTGATGAAAGGTTCTCCGATCTAAATGGACTTTGTGATCTTTCCAAAAGATTAGTTCAGACAAATTATCCTCTTGTATTTCGCTTAGTGAAACTTGCTCTACTTTTACCAATTGCCACTGCCTCCATTGAAAGAGTTTTTTCGGCAATGAAGTTTATCAAGAATGACTTGCGGAGTCAAATCAGTGATGATTTTTTTAGTGGTTGTTTGGTGCCTTATTTAGAAAAAGATGTATTTGATAGGATTTCTAATGATGTTATTATTAAGACATTTCAAGATATGAAACCTCGTAAAATACAATTGTAAAAATGTATGTAGTTGTATTTTCAAATGTAAAACTATGTTTTGATAGGTTTATCCGCATGCTTGGTTTCTTAACCTCCCTTCAAGGTTGTGTAGTTTTGTGATGTAATGAAGTCATTTTATGCCAAAAAGAATTTTTGTAAAGAAATAGTATTTTCGCTTTGATTTGTGTTTTTTGTTAGTCTTTCTAATGTTAAATTTGTGTTTGCTCTCCATTTGCACTTTCAGGAGCCGAAGAGAATTCTAAAGGAATTGAAGAACTTGTAGAACTTTTTGAATGAGTTGTGCTACTTTATTATCATTTTATAGATATGTACTTTAAATTTGTTTCTTAAGATAAATTGTAATTGTAAGAAATTATTTCAACTAAAGATTTTTTTTTTTGTCAACCCGTTTGTTAATCAATCCATTCATAACTTCATATATGACCCGGCCCGTTTATTTATGGATAATATTAGCGTGTTTAACTTTTTTTTTGAACCCCCTTAATAGAATTACTGGGTCCGCCACTAATGTCCTTGACAAGGTTGACTTAAACAAAGCATGATACATAAACATATTCAATTTTGACACTTAATAATTTACATAAAATCGAATAAATGGATATTTTATACTACTAATTAGAAAAAAAAGGGATTCCAAGTATAGTAGGATCTTGTAGATAAATACAAAGTAGATAAAATCGACAAGATTCTTTGCCTATTTTCTGGTCAATCACAAGTAATAAAATGGGATTTGCCATGTGAATTAGCATAAGTGTCAACGTGGGTTTTTGTTGTCATTTTGTGACAAACTTTTGATTCAAATCTTTGGGTACAAGTTTCCAAATCAATATGGGAAACTCACATAAATACATTTATCGATATCTGTTGTTGGTGGAAGATGAGATGTATCTCCTAGAATATCTTAAGGTATGCTCTTTTCGTTTATATTTAAATTATTTATGTTTGACATATTTATTGATAATTAATGCTTGTGAGAGATGATATGTATCTTGTTGCATATCTTTATTCATATTTAATTATTCATGTTTGACTTGACATGTATCTTAAGAAGCAATAAAAAAGTGATAATTGGCTGAGAAAGTACTCAAGAGTAAAATAATCAAAAACTTCACTTAATTATTTTCTATTTCAATTTATTTGTAAGATATTTTGACGATAAATGATAGTTTATGTATGTTTTTGACTATTAAATCAAAGGATAATGATGAATTCGACAATCTTGATTTTGTACTTAATTGCCGGGGGAGTTTTTGTTGTTTTCTTGCCAAGTCAGACATATAAATACCACGTGTCAGTGTAAATAATAATTTTATTTTTTATTTTTTATTTATTATTTATTATTTATTATTTATTTATGTTTTGTCTACTTTAATAGTAATAAGAATTAATTAATGTAACACCAAAAAAAATAAAAATTAATGAGGGCAAAATATATCCAAGTCCCAATACTCGAGTTTGTCTACTACCTAAGTTGCTATTTCTCATAAACTGACAAATAAGTAGTCTTTTATGTTTTGGTTTAGCTGACATATTCTCTATTTATATTGGAATCGAATTATATTTTGAATTCGGATTGCTTTCTTTTTTTGAAAAGCTTTCTCTTAAGGATTTTTTCATACTCAAGAATTAAATTCGAAATCTTTAACTAAAGGAGAAATAACATCATCTTTCGCATCATATTTATTAGTGATATATGTAGTACGTACTCCCTTCGTTCTATTATTTATTACTTTTTTCATTTTCAAGATTTAAACGGTGTTAATTTTGATAAATAGTTTAAAATATTTATAAGTAAAATACTACATTTATAACTTTTTAAAGTATTTTTATTTTATAATATGAAGTTATTTAATTTATAATTTAACTTTAAAAATTAATTAACTCATCTCTTCTAACATGAAAAATGTTACGTAAATTGAAACATAACAAATAATAAAATTATGTTTCATGTGTCTCTTCTTGGTTTTGCCACGATCTCTTATGTAACTTATCAAAGTTACATAAATTGAAACATAACATATATTGTTTTTACCTCTGTCTAAATTTCAAAATTTTATTAAAAGATTTAATGAACTATGTTAAATTTTTTAAATAATAATTATTTTTAAATATTTTTTTAAGCTAAAGTAATTGTTAATTTGTGAACGATGCGATGTATCAAGTTGGTAACAACTACGATATATGTATGTGCATACGTCTGTTTTCATCATAAGTCATCTAACATATGGACGTGTGGTGAGTATCATGGTTTCTTCGAGAAACTTCCAAAGATAGATTCTATTATTTATGTACTGTTATAATAATAATTATTATTTAACTCAATTTATGTTCACTTTGATTATTCTATATTTTTATATCTATTATATCAGATATGGAGTAAATCTATTAGTTTTCTTATCAAATACAAAATAGGTTAGAATATGCCCATCAGTGTTTTCAAAAATGTTTTTGGGGTGAATTTAAGGGTGAGTCCGGGGAGGGGCATATCAAAAATGCTTCGGGGTGTAAGTTAAAGATGTAGATCCATAAGGTGTAAGTTTTAAAATTTGAGGCGTAAGCCTCCAGCATAAAAACGTAAGTCCTGGGTGTAAAAAACATAGGCCCGGGCGTTTTTAATTTTTTTAAAAACGTTTTTGCTTTAAATAATTTTTTTATTATTGGTATAATGATATTTCTCAAATAGTAATTACAATACTTTTTTCTTCATTATTGATTATTAATACTTATCTCAAATAAATATAACTTTTATATATTATAGGTTATTTATAAAAATTTATTTGTAAAATCATTGAAAGGTTTACTTTTGCATATTTTTTTAGTAATAAAACTATAAAATTGAATATACATGAGACTACGCCCCATAGATCCATGCGAATTACGCCCCGTGTCTCGACGCTTACGCCTCGCCTCACGCCCCCGCCTTTTAAAACACTGATGCCCGCTAACATATATATATTGAATCTCTTTATATTTCTTCATTTTATATATATATATTTTTTTTTTTTTTTGAGTCGTTTTAATAAAGAATTTAACTCTCAGATATCGATGATTAAACTAAAAAAAAAACAAGAAATAAATCTAAAACCAAATCCAAGTGAAAATTGTTTTCAAATTGAAATGGTACCTAAGTTCTCTACGTACGTAAGTATGACGATATTCTTTTTAAAAGGGTTAGTTAATACACAACTAGATTCAAAATTATTTAGTTATGGGCAGGGGCGTAGCTAAATAAAAAAAAGAGAGTTATGTTTATCTGAATCTCTTTCATTAAAGAATCACACTATAAATATACAAAGTTAGAATTATTTTCAATGAAAATGTTAATGTCATCATACACGTGAATATTAGATATTCAACTTTTGAGATCGCACAGGGTTAACAACTCAACATGCCGCGTAAGGTCCATGAAAGGAGAAGGCTAAATGTCGGCATGAAGGGGATGTAAAGAAACAGCTGGTGGACGCTATAAACAACGGGTGTATATAAATTAGAGTGTATGCTTTTGGATCTTTCATAGTATTTGTGTTAGTGCTAGTATTTTCATAAAGGGGTTCAATATATGAAGAAGTATATGTAAGAAGAAATAAAAAGAGGTTTAATATCTATTATAATATATAAAAGATAGTTTTAATTTTTAACTTTTTTATATACAGTATAATTTTCTATCAAAGAAGATTCAGATGAACCTCTCAATCCTACCTAACTCCTCCCTAATGTGCACAAATCGCGAACAATTTCACTAGTTTATATATGCAATAATACAACCCCAAACGTACTCTTCTCCAAGGTATCATTTTACAACTACCACTCTTTATCTTTGCATATTTATTTGCATACATCATCTCACCAACTTGATTCTAAATCTAAGGCTTAATACATTGACGATAACCCCCACCCACCCACGCAACTTGCCAGGAAATTTTACTTAGACACTTTTGAACAAAAATATATCATAACGGAATACCTAATCACATGTTTGATGTTCTTTCAATTCAATCTTTCAAAAAAAATTATGTGTGATCTCGAATGTCTATTGGAGTTCGACTATTTCAGATTTGTGTTGCTTTTATATATATATATATATATATATATATATATATACACACACACACTTTCTGTCCAAAAATTTAAGAATGTAAAAGGTTTAATGAATCTAATTAAGTTGATGTTTTTGTTATTCTATCATTTTGTATGCTTGGTACATTATTTCGTTACTAAAACGTTTTTAATAAGTTGAATTTTTCAATAGTCTATCGCTAATATGTAACTAAATGAGTCTAGCATAAGATTTTTACTGTTTAGCTACAAAAATTTTGGCTACCGCTAATTTTTCATTTTCTCATAATGCGTCTAGACTATGTACTTGGGAGTTTTCCAAATTTGGCTACTGTAAAATATTTTGTTGTAGTATCAAGTCATCCAAGACTATTTGTATGTAAATTTCTTTAAATACGAAATTTCTTATTTTTCACAATAAAATAGGTAACATCCCACGACAAATAAAAATAATTTTGTAATTTAAAAACTCCTTAAATATGACGTATGGAAGTGTGGTATCATGGTTTCTTAAAGAAACTTGTAAGTTCTAACTTCTAACTATTCTATTTTTTATATATATTTTTGTTATAAAAGAAAATACTTAAGAAACTTCCAACTATTGTTTCATTTACATATATTGTTGTTATATAACAACAATTAGTTAACTTATGTGAACTTTGACTATTCATCGATTGATATCTATTTTATCGGTATAGACATAGAGTAACTCTATTAGTTCTCTTATCAATACGAAGTAAGTCAAATGCGTGCTAACATGATTTCTTCTTTTCTATTTATGGCATCAACATGTTGTACATGATAAAATCTGAATTAATTGAATTGTGAGTTTTAGACTATTAACATGGGCAGAGCCAAGATATTATATGAGATCCCTTAGAATTTTTTTTATCGAAAAAGTACATTATATATATATATAAGTAGGTCAAATTTATATCTTTATGTACATATCATAAATGTTAAATCTCTTTATATTCTTCTTCATATATATGCTTATCTGAATCTCTTTTTAAAGAATCACACTATAAATACAAAGTTAGAATTATTTTCGATGAAAATTCTGATGTCATCATACACATGATACTAGATATTCAACTTTTGGGAACGTGTTGAGTTAATAACTCATGCATGGCAAAGGGGATGAAAAGAAACAGCTGGAGTGTGCACTTCTAGATCTTTCGTATTTGCGCTACTAGAATTTTTACGAAGGGGTTCAATAATATATGAAGAAGAATACATAAGAAGAAATACAAAGGGTTCAACATATATACATAAAAAGTAATTTTTAATTTTTAACTTTGTATATAGTGAAAGTTTCTGTCAAAAAAAGGTTCGGATGAATCCCTCGACCCTACTTGACTCCGCCTTGACATGCACATGGACATATTCACTAGTCATATATATACAATAAAAAGAAAAACATACAACCCAAACGTACTCTTATCTCTGCATATTTCTTTTCATACATCACCTCACCCACTTGATTCTAAATCTAGGGCTTAATACATTGACGATATCCTCTTGCTAGTAAATTTTATTTAGACACTCGAATAAAGATATATCCTAACAAATTTTATTTAAACACTCAAATAAAGATATATCCTAACGGAGTATCTAGTCACAAGATTGGTATTCTTATTAGACACCTTCAATTCAATCTTTTAAAAAAAACTTTTACACCTGATCTCAAATGTCCATTACATAAATGTCTTTTTTCTTAATTACGTCATCCTCAATCAGAACATGCTTAGGTTTCGTATGCTCTATTGAAACAACTCGTAGTTCGAACGTCTAAATAAAATCGGTGAAAACAAAACATTGTCATAACTCATACATAGTCATGGTGTTTCAATCTATGATAACAAGCTATTTTTCAAAGATATGGCGGAAAAGTGACCAGTAGACGCTAAGGTGAAAAATATGTGCAAATTGCAAAAGTGATTGTTCTTTATCAATATTATTTCACCAAGCATTATACAATCTGAATCAACAAGGTAAAAGGATCCCGAGTTACAACGTAGAAAAACGAAAATCGCGCACTCCCTCAACGCCTCAATTGCAGCTTCATGCAAAATCTGGCAAATCAGGATTTTCCCAGGTTTACTCTATAATGCTTTCGTAAAATGGCTTCTCTTTTCTATTCATCAGTAACACATCCCTTGGATGCAGATTGCACATTTTTTATATACTGAAAGGAAAACAAAGTAGGTCGATATAACGATGTTTGCATTCAACATTGTTCCAATATCTGTCAAGTATTGAACAATCACGTACCTTGTAGAGAACACCTCGATCAGCTTTATATGCAGGGGGAGTCCAATTCTTTCTACGTTGCTCTAACTCCTCGTCTGATAACTGCACGTCCATTTTCTTCTTCTGAATGTCGATTGTTATAATGTCTCCATTTTGAACAAGACCGATTGGACCTCCTTCCTGGTGAGGATTTGAAATTGCACAATTCTTAATGACGATAAACCAAGATCATACAGATTTTTCTATGTTATTTTGAATGTTTATGTTCTAGGACTTTTATCACAAGCAGATATTTCTATAACATGTTTTTCTTAGAAGGAATACGATATTTAACAAACTTAATAAATCAAAGGAATGCTTAAGTATCAATCACGTCTTCATAAGCACACTCGGACAGAGTGAAAAAAGTTGGACGCTGGAAAACAGACGAGAAACAGTTTAGCTACTAAAACTAGTGAATATCCTCTTATAGGGGACGACATCTTTATTAAGCCATTTTTTAACGATCATTCACATATCCAGAATCTTGAGGTGATTTACGAGTTCCAGACAGCTGCAAAAAATAGAGCTACACAAACGCTAGATAGGTCCACCGGACACCACAGTGAAAGCGTTATGGTAAGATGAGGGGAGAGAAGAAAGTATGTATGATGTAAAAGAAGTAACAAGTTGAGAAAACGAGTGTTAATGCACCTGTGCTTCAGGACATATATGCCCAACGACATATCCATGAGAACCTCCAGAAAATCTTCCATCAGTAAGTAATGCAACATCCTAGAGGACAACACAAAAATAAACATTCAGCAACAAGAACAACCAAACGCTACGAGTAAGGTCATGCAACAGTTTCAAAACGACATGCTAAAACAAATATATACGATACAAGGAAGAATAAAAAGGGCTTAATACATGGCCAGCCCCTTAAACTTGTAAGGATATTTCATTTAGACACTCGAACTATGTCATGTTCCAATTGAACACCTCAACGCTTAATGAAGTATCAAATTAGACAATTTTGGTTCAAATTTCGGAGAAACTTTTGCGTATTTTTCATTCGTCAATTAAATAGTTAAGCCAACCACATAAAATATGTCATCTCCTTTAATTATACACATCAACCTCAAGTAGAAAACGCCTAGGGTTTTACGGCTTATTGAGGTGAATGCATATAATCAATCAAAAGGGATGAAATGGTTTTTGGTTAACTTAACTACCTAATAGATGAATGAGAACACCACTCAAAAAATTTCAAAATTTGAACCATAAATGTCTAATTGGAACACATTATTAGGAGTTGGGGTGTTCAATTGGAACAAGGCTACGGCTTAGTTCGAGTGACTAAATGGAATATTCGGGAAAGTTCAAGGGGCTGTCTATGTATTAAGCCAAGAAAAATTATCACATTACATACCTTCCCAAGACCTGCGCCCATAATTGCACTTGTGGGTGTCAGCATTTCAGGCATTCCTGGTCCTCCCTTAGGCCCCTCTCCTCTAATGACTACAACTTTTCCCTGAAAGATGGTACACAGCAAATATGTCTAGACTATCCAACATCCAACACAACAGAACCGGCTCGAAAAATAGAACTCAAACAATTGCAGCCAGTTGCTAATCAACAAACAGAAAAGGCAAGAACTAATAAATGACGATTTCAATGTTCTAGAAGAGAAATGCAGAGTGAAACCATACTTAAAAGATACTTTGCTACTAGGCAAATGAAATGGAATCCAATGGAGCCAAATGCAAGCTAAAACGGAAGAAATCAACAAAAGTAACAGGCAGTGGGCATGATACTTCCACCAAATACCCACTTTATCTATCTGAAACTCCAATTAGATATTTAATTCCAGTAACTCATAAAATTAAAAAGAAGATACATATATACAGCAGCGATATAGGGCAGAGTGTAAGTCTATACAACAAAACAAATGAACAAAGCAGAGATCCTACGTTTCTTCTTAGCTGCCTTATCAAAGACCTACTTATGTTTTAGATGGTTTGCATAAACACTGTGCTTGGGCGAGAGGGCATTAAACCCATAAAGAAGACAAGGATATTGCCTCAAGAAATACATGAAAGAAAAGCAACAAGAGAGAGAGAGCATGGCTTATTTTCATAGTAGTAATAGGTTAACAGGAGCTTAGACGAAATACCCAAAGGTGAAAGGCTTTCAAGTATTGACATTCTGGCAACGTTTTAATCTTTAAAAATGCCTAGACAAGGGAATTTTTAAAATTTGTTCATCCAAGACAGGATCCATTGTTAGTAAATGCTTGCACCCTTTTGTCTACTAGGCTTCAAGAAATTTCAATATTTACTATTACTCTGAGCTATGAATGCTTCTTAGACATTGACGCTTTTTGGCACTCATATGGCCTCCTCACTCCATTCCCTGGTTTATCATGATAGAAGTAAAAGAAAGAAAGGAAGAAAGACATGGAAAGGGATTTTCGGCTTGCCTTAAAACTCAAAGGGTCTTCTGAGATAGCCGCAATCATAGCTTCCTCTCCTTCAAACACTAGAGCGGGGCCTGATGAACAAATTCCCATGATTGGTTCTATCTTCAAGAGGCAAACAGACAGTGTCCAAAGACACCAAATATTAAACTCCAAATAAGAACATACCTTTAAAGTACATCCCTTCTTTTCCAGTGATCTTTGCCACGCTGCCCTCTGGTGCAAGGTTTCCATATAATATCTGAATATGGCCTGTTTCTTTGATGGGGTTTGACAATGGCCTTATAATTTGCTAGAAGAAAAAGAAAGATGGACAAAACTGAGTATTTATCCCTAATTTCCATCAGGAGCAATAAACCTATAACAAAAATTAGTGCAACAAATGGGAAGCAGTCATTGGTAGAGACCTACCTGACCTTCAGCTAAAGAAGGAAATAGCTTTGCATTTTCAGCCAGAGTCTTTCCCGTGACTACAAATCAAGGAGCAAGAGAAATGAGTTCCACCAATTTTAGAAGACGTATATAAGAGAATATCTACTAAGGTCATTAAACCAATACCAGTCATACAGTCTCCATCCAAATACCCAAGCTCCAACAGGTGGCGGATGACTGCAGGTGTACCTCCAATCTACACAACCAAGCTCATCAGAACAAAATAAACAGCAAGGGGCACCTATACAACCAAACTACAACTATGTTGGCACACATAGTATTGCACAAACCTTGTGCACATCCTCCATGACGTATTTTCCACTAGGCTTCAGATCTGCAAGGAAAGGAACCTCATCGCTAACCTTCTGGAAGTCATCTAGAGTTAATTCCAAGCCAACAGATCTGTGGAGCTACAAATCATGACTCACACACTCATCCAAAAAATAAAGTGAACTTGGCGGAAAACTGCTCACCTTGCAATAGCAATTAAATGTAGTACAGCATTTGTAGATCCACCAAGTGCCATGACCATCACCATTGCATTTCGAAGTGACTTTTCTGTGATGATATCTCGAGGCTTCAAGTCCATCTTCAACAATTCCAAAAGATATTTCCCCGCTAGGTGGCACTCATCCAACTTCAGTGGGTCTTCAGCAGGTGTGGAAGAGCTTGTGTATTGGAAAGGAGATGAATAGAAGGACATATTAGCGGTGAATCTTCATTCTTTTAAACAAAGTTTAACTGCATCACATTTTTCTACCTATAAGGCAGCGACATGCCCAATGTCTCAATAGCAGATGCCATGGTGTTTGCAGTATACATTCCACCACAAGCCCCCGCACCCGGACATGAATTACGAACTACATTCATCCTTTGCTCATCACTGACACCCCCACTAACATACTCTCCATACACCTATAATTAAAATCAAAGCATGAAGAGGTAATCACCAATGTTCTTACAGAATTGAAGATCTGTGATTCAAAAATCTAAGACAAAAGGCTGCCTTTCAAGTTTAGCCTTCTCAAAATAAAAGATTTCAAATCACACAGCATGCTTCTATCATATAAACCCATAACTACAACTCCCAAATGACACGTCTGAAAGCTTAAAATTCTAAGAGGGGATTTCATAGGCTAGGAAATGCTTTAAAAAAAATTATGACCTTATTGGGTAAGAATAGAAATAAAGCGGCTAAAAGAAGAATTGTAGTCTAGTAAAGCTTGTTTACTCACCTCCTTAGTGAATTTGTGTGTAAATGCTTTACTTATCAAAGAAAAAATCATACAAAAAAAATCCCATCCTTTAGACAACTTGAACTCACTTTACATAAGCTCCCTCTTGAATATTTTGGTGTTCTCCCATGGTTCCTCAAGTACTCGCATAGGCTAAGAGAACTTCAATCAAAACATGCTTTATCCTAGTTTTAATGGTTTTATTTTCTAAAGGCCATCCACTGATATGTTTTCACCCCAAGCGCGCTTATTATTCTCCATGTGTCACAATGTCCATTCAAAGCCCTACCTAAACAGAGGATTTTTATCACACTTCGAAGGCAAAATGGACAGAAGAATTGCTAAAGGGGGCAATAAGAAGAAATACCTGGAAGGCCGATACTATGTCAAATGTGTGCCCTTGAAAATGACCAGGCTGTATATTAGAGAAAAGGTAAAACATCAATAATAATTTAAAAGCAAACAGAATAAGAGATCAACATGTAATGCAGCAAATGTCGAAATGTCATCTAGAGTTGTTTATGTCGCTTTTTATTTAGTATTATTTCTAGAAAGTTGGTTATCCTTACAATTAGGCAATTAAGTAATTGATGTGCCTGTTTTTCATATTGAGTGATTTTCTCTCCTATCTCACTTGCTCAGTACATCAAAGCATTAGATTTCAGATACTACACTGGCTCTCTTTCACCTTTCCTTTTTGATATTCCTCCCTGAAAGTTCAGTCTCCCTTTTTGTTTATTCCCCATGGTTATTCAACTTCACTTTTCTCAAAGAAATTTTGAAAGCGATAGCATGGTCCCAAGCAGCAAAAATTCAGAATATAATATATATAATCTACAGGAAAAGAGGCTTTGAATGAACAAGAAAGAATCAGAGATGAATGTTACTATGTGACCTTAATGGTTCCACCATATATCATGATACTTGGCCTGTTTAATCTTCCCATTGCCATAATTGTGCCAGGCATCTGCCAAATTACAACAATTATCACTTGAAGGAGATAGAGCATGCTGGAATTCATGTTTTTGCTTGCTCAAATTGCAAAAAAGAATCTTCAAACTTTTATACAAAATCTTAAAATATACTAGTACAAGAAATCTTACTACACGAGATTGCAAGTATGTACAAGGATAGACAGCAATATTATGAAAGTAAAACAGCAAATGTATTGAATATACCAATAAAATTGCAAAGCTCGCATCTTTTTCTCCACAATAATAGCATGCATCTTTTATTCAATAAATAAAAACTAATACCCCAATAAAACTTATTTGTGTCGACTTTCACACTCCACAATTGGATAAAAGAACTCACAATTCTCCAAATATCAAGAACATCCAAAAACAAACAAAAAAGTACATAAAAGAGTGTCACAGATTCACTCACATGGTATGGACAAAATACACTTCCTAGAAGAATATACTTTAGAAAAGAGTTTTAAGCATCAACTGATAGCTAAAAATGGTCCCCTTCTTTTTCAAATTCTATTAAAAACTAAAAAGAAGCTCACATTTTCATCACATACAGGTATAGCAATATTCCTATCATACCACTGAGCAGACATGACACTTTCATAACTATCAGCAATCAATCAAATCTCTTGACATAACGCCTACCTATGTGAGAGGATACTTTCAATAGACCCTCAACTTAAAATAAAGCATAAGCAAGCAGTAACAATAACGAAATAATGTGAAACAGAGAGCAGTCCGTAAAGAAATAAGTCCTTTTTTTTTTTCAAATTCTATTAGAAAACTAAAAGAAGCTCACATTTTTATTAAATCCAGGTATAGCGATATTCCCACTATGAGCAGACATGACAGTTTCATTACTACCAGCAATCAATCAAACTCTTGACATTACGCCTACCTCTACGAGAGGATATTTTCAATAAACCCTCAATTTAAAATAAAGCATAAGCAAGCAATAACAATAACGAAATAATGTGAAATGGAGAGCAATACGCAACAAAATTGGTCCTTTTTTTCAAATTCTATTAAAAAGCTAAAAGGAGGCTCACATTTTTATCACATCCAGGTATAGCAATATTCCCATCATACCACTGAGCAGACATAACAGTTTCAATACTATCAGCAATCAAATCTCTTGACTGCAAACTAAAACACATTCCTCTAGTCCCCATAGAAATAGCATCACTAACACCAATAGTATTAAACCTGAATCCCACCATATCAGCTTCTTGAACCCCTTCTTTAACAGCTTCAGCAAGTTTCAACAAATGCATATTACAAGTGTTCCCTTCATACCAAACAGATGAAATCCCAATTTGGGGTTTTTTCATATCATCATCAGATAATCCTACACCGTACAGAATCGCTTGTGAACCACCTTGGGACTTGGGTTCAGTAATCCGGCTGCTGAATTTGTTGAATTTTTGAGATGGGGTTGTTGAGTTGGTAGTCTCCGGTGGTGCTCCGGCGGCTCGGATGGTGAGGGTGGGTGGGAGTCTACTGTAGTAGGGTCTACATTTGGTATTAAAAGATGGGATTTTGGGGGTGGTCGGGTGTAGAGGTGGGGAAAGCAAATTAGCTTGCATAATGGCTATGGAGCAAGGGGGTTTTGGTGGGGTTTTAGGTGGGTGGGGGGTGAGGAAGAAGAAGAAAGACAAAAATGGAGATTGTCAATACAAGAATAGTGTATGTCTCACTATATATATATATACACTCTAAATTTATGTTATTTTATCAAATTAGTGGCATGTTCATTGTTATTGGAATCTTGTTTATATTATATAATAAGATGATTTTTAATTGTACAATAATGTTTTTATAAGAAAGTGACAAGTACTGTCTCTTTGTGTTTGGATGGAGTCGGTATAGTTTGGAGTAATAACTATAGCCAGTTGGTTGAATAATTAACCTTTCATGTGTTGAGCTCGAAATTTATTTTTATTTAATATAATTTTCGAAAGAATAAAGTGGAATCGATGTTTCTCGCAAAACAATTATCCATAGCGAGAGAGATGATCCCTTGTAAGCTTCCTTTTCAGCCCTATCATTTCATTCAAACTAAATTACATCCACCCTCAAGATAGAGTTCATTTTATAATAAGAGCCCGGTTGGGCTTTTATGGAGCTTGGGGCTGGAACATAGAGTTCGAAGACTAAGTTAGAGATTACTAGACGACTCATAGAGCAACACTCAACAAGGACGTTGAGACTGTTCGAATCCCAATTTATAAAAGAATAAAAAAAGAGTTATAATAGTTATTTAAAGATATAATCCATATACATACACTCTTCAACAGATAGAAAACATTTTATTTTTGAGAATACGCATATAAATACTTTAATTTGATCTCAACTGACATCTAAACACTCCAACGGGATGTCGATAAAAATGTGAACCTTTTTAGTAAGTTGGACTTTCAAAATTGATAGAGGGTTGCCCTTAGTTGGAATGAAACATGAAGTTGGTTAACCTGATTCACTAATTATAGCCTACTTATTCCATATATTTATTTGGGCCGACCCATCTATTTAGCCCAAAACATTCAATCATTTTAGGAGAAACTATCTAACTATATAAATATTTCTATTATATTTATTTAATAGATTTTCTAGAGTTTGAAATAATTATATTTTATCTCAGTAATTAATAATTGCATACCAAATTTCAAGTCAGATGCAACTAAATACATGTTTTTTGCTATCAGATGCACTGAAATAGGGAAAGACGCGAGCGAGAACATGAGGGAGGCAAGCGAGATTTGTCTATGTATATCAGATACATGTGAATCACACTAGATATATGTATTTGGTGTGATTCGCATGTATTTGGGATAGCAGATACGTAAGAGAGATAGGAGAGTGACAAGCTAGATGGGAGAATGGAGAGGGAGATGAACGAGATTTGTCTATGTATTTTCAGATACATGTGAATCATACTAGATATATGTATCTGGTGTGATTCGCATGTATTTGGGATACCAATGTCACGCCCCAAACTCGAGGGGCGCAATTGGCTCCTAATACTAAAACTCAGGCCCGAGCCGACCCTGCTGAACCATTTCCTACTAGCGCATAACAGCCACACACAATCAAGGAAACAAGCAAGTATATCTCGGCATAAAACTAAGCCCTCGGCCGACAAGCCCCCTATCAACTGATCTATAAAAGAAACAACTACTCTCAAGAGATCATATAAAAAAATAGCTAACTAGCACAGAAGTCCTGATTGGGCCGCCGAGGCCACCATGATATCTATATATTGACACTCAATTTTGACCCTTCCCGATAATAAATAGTTTCCGAGCTTCTTAATTTTCAAACAATTTAGAATAATTAGCTTTATAAAATTCTAATAGTTTCAAGATTATTTTAAATAATTTTAGTTGGTCTTTATAATATTTTGAATAATAAATATATTTCATAAAATTATATGTGTAGTTTGTATGTTTTATAAATATTTGAAAATCATATCAAAAGATTTTACTTTGTTAAAATAAATATTTTATTAATTTAGTCTTAGTTTAAATCATAATTGCAATTTGGAATTAAGTGGTTTGCATTTAAACTAATTATTTTTAATTAAGTGAATTACTTTATTTTCATCAAGATTAAGAAGCTCCTTAATTGATATTAATTCATCTTATCTTGTTGTTAGTCGAGTTCGTCAACTTAATTCAATTTGGCTAATATTTCAACTTGAATTGATTACAATTTGTGATCCAATAGCTATGTAATTATAAATATAGTCACTTCTTATCTTTGCCTCTAATTCAATTCCTTAAGACCCAACTTGGGCCATTTTTCAGCCCAAATCCCTTAAAGTCTCTTTTGCTTGAATGTGGTCTAGTTTATTTCAATTATTATCAGCATGCCTTTTGTGAAGTGGTTTCGAGTCGATCTTTTTTTTTTTTTTTTGGATTGCTAGTTTTGAATCTTTTAAATGAATGATTGTTGAGCTTATTCGTAGGCCTATTTGTGAAATGCGAAACTTCGTCTTTCATTTTAACAAGTTCCGATGAGTTGAAAGCATGTAGAGCCAGAAAGGCGCAACTATCCATCTTTCTTTTGTTCTTCTCTGATTTCAGTATTTCATTAGTTGTTAAATATTAGCATATGATTTCTTCGTTTGTTTCAGTAACTCATAGCTTATTTTCTCGTTCTTTTTATATGTTTGATTTCATTGTCTTTGGATTAGTGGTTGGTGTGGTCTAGGAAAAGCTTTGCTTTCAATTGGAAATTGACTGATTGTTGTTGACGAGTTTTCATTTATTCTAAGCATTTGCCTTTTCTTCAAAAGTAGTAGAATTTGTCAGCTTAATCTTTCTAGTAGCTTGTTTGTGTCTTAATTCCCTGAAAATGGTGCATGTGACCAGATTGCTTCTTAATTGGGAAGCATGAATATGTGTTAAACATGGAATGTTGAAGTAATTTTTGTTAGCCTTGAATTTTGGTCTCTGTTAGTTTGTGGTGTTTTGCTCTAAAGTGTTCAATTATTTAATTTCTTCTTCTAAGTTACATGGTATACATTCTTATTCATTTTTTCTTAATTTGTTCGGATGCAATTTGCTGTGGGAGTCTATTGGACTCTTCCTCCCATCCTTGCATTTCGAAATGGGCCATAAAGGCCCAAATCCATTTGTTTTCCTCTCGGGTCGGCCTCATTGCCAATAGAGAAGATGATGAACAGGTCTGGGAAGCGGAATAACAGTTGTAATGAGGCAGATTGCAAATTTCAAAGTCCAAAAATGGGCAGTATACAGTTGTATACGCTAATATAAATGGAGAATATTGATATATAGGTCCAAAAATCGAAATACAGGTTGCAGAAGCTAAAATGGGTTGTATGCATCTGGTATACAACTCAATATACAGAAAAATGAGCTAATATACAGTCCATATACAGCAATATATGTTCAGTATATATAGGGATTTTCAGGAATTAAAGTGGTCCAGCATAAATGGAGGAGGGCTGAGGCCCATTTTATGCCATTAGCCCATTTTAGACTTAGGACAGGTGGGCCAAAAGGCCAATTTAATCAGATTTGGGCCAAAGCCCAAGTCTACCTATTTCCTTTTCCTCTCTTATTATTTATATTGTATTATTTGACTAACTCTGTTTATTTTATGGTTTAATTTAATTAAATTCCCAAAAATAGCCATTTCATTATATATATATATATATATATATATATTCAAATCAAATTATTTATATTTTATATTTAGCTTTATTTTTTTTCTTAATCTTGTCACTTAATTTATTCCCCTTTAGGAAGGATCCCCATTAGTTCATTCCCCTTTAAAATAATTAATTAGAAAAATAACAGTAATAAAAAAAGATGAGTTTCTTTTACTTAGTTAAAATTTTTCAAAATTAGTCAAAATCATTTTTAGTCAAATTGCCGGTCAACCGCAAGTTAGCGGACATTCCGCGGGCCTAACACCTTCTCGGAATGTACATTTGAACTCGAACCCTTTTTAATTGATTTTATCTGTTTGAGTCTTTTGAAAACTTTAAGTTTTTTCTTGATTTTTACTAAAAATTAAGTGGCGACTCTTTTTTTTTTGGAAATTCAATTTCTCTTGAATCGTAAGTTTAATCGATTTTTCGAAAACTTAGTCATTTCTTTTATCTTATTTTTCGACGTAAACACTATACCAAAACTGAAAGCATGTATATATCAAGACAATACATCAAATAACTCACAAGCTTCAACAAAGCAACAACCTAGGCTAGTATGGCTATAAGGTAGCTAGACACCCCACGCACTAGTCTGCAAGCCTCTAAGAGTAGTAAAGATTGGCGGGATAGGTCCCCAACCTACCCATAAAGATATATACAATAAAAGGTAACAAACGTCCCAACTCTGATAGCTCCGGAGGAAAGGGGCTAGCCAATCGGATAGAAGTCAATCCTACTGCTGAGGAGGTCTACTGGGTCATCTGTCGGGACCTGCATGCATGAATGCCGTGCCCCCAAGGCAATGGGGCGTCAGTACAAAATAATGTACAGAGTATGAAAGACTATAGATGTAGCGACCCCTTTCCATTTACCGTATGCACATAAATTACAAGCTATATATATCATTTTTTTTTCCTCATGCAAGTAAGTAATGGTAATAAATATTATCCACTTCCGAGTACCCAAACTAGTTGGGTTCATGCTTTATACGATCATTATAACAAGTAGCACATGTAACATATTACAAGCTTGGGTGTACACACCCCAAATAAACCAAACATATAGCCATGCTTATATTACAACCCATGGACATGATATGGTTAGGCTTCAACATCGAATGCAAATATACATCACATAGATCAGTTATAAGTACCAACATTTATACAAATATATATGCCTATATGCAAATGTGATCTTTTTTAAAGTTCTCAAAATTTCCATCGTCTATGGCCATCTTCATCACTTCTCTCGATCAGCCCCTACGATAGAAACAACTATCGCTAAGCATAAAGCTTAGTGGTGCAAAAACTATAGGGTCGAAATCCTCAATATTCATCAAGCCACATTTTCCATGTCAATGAGCATCATACTTGAAACATAATAAATAAATCAAGTAACAATAGATAACAAGTATCAAGTTCTATATTCAAAGATACAAATGTCAAGAAGCTCATAGCACCATTTTCCAAGAATTTCAATAGCAAGGCTCTCCCAATATATATACTTCATGTCGTCACACCCGGCACAAGCATGTATCAAGAAGGGTCGTTGCCCTGAAGGACCGAAGTCCTGTATCAAGAAGGACCGAAGCCCTGTATCAAGAAGACCAAGAACCATATTAAAAATGGCTTTCTAGTTCGTACTTAAAATGGATAACTTCCATTCCTAAGACGAACTACAAATCCAGAGTCAAGATGGCAAATGATCTGAATCAAGAGGCCTGTCAATAGTGACAAAGCCGCAGCCACAAGAAGGACATAGTCCCAACAAGAGTGCCAAGTGATCAAACAATCCGTAGGGCGAGTTACACAAGCATCATACCAACATGACAATGCAAAGTGACAAAAGGTAGCTGAGGTATCAAGATCAAATTTCATATATACCAGCCGTTACAAGAGTTCAAGTACAAGTTTATGCACAAACCTCAATACTTTAGCGTAGCAATAATCCAATAAACTTCGCAAGCTCAAACCGGAGACCAACCAACATATCAAGTTCCTCAACTTGTTCACAAGTCTATACAACCTTAAAAATGCAATTAAACAACTTCTTTAATTCCTAATATCTCAATAATATCAAAATAAAACAGGATTATCATCATAAGTAAGCTCAGCCCACACAGACACAATTCTGTTTTCAAAACAGTGATTCTGGCCAGTTTAGTACCCCATGTTGCAACTTAAATTTGAACAGTAAATCAACAAAAATAGATTTTGTAACCTTCATTAAAGTTGTAGATACATCTCTTAAGATTGCAATGCAACAAGAATCACTAAAAAATACATTTTGTACAAAGAGATATCATCAATACACTAACAGTGGTTCCTACCGGAATTCTAAACCCGAAATCCGACAACACTTGTCCTGTGTTGCATCCCATATTTCCCATGCATAACAGCTAGATTAGACTTTAACATAAACATAAGAGTTGTAGATACATGAATCATCTTTCCAAAACATATTTATTCACCCAAAACGGAGTTATACAGAACAAGATATTCTAAACGTAACACAACCTACTCAGCTACAACAACAGAGAAATCTGGACAGAACTTGTCCTGTGTTGTGTCATAGTTTTCACATCCATAACAGCTAAATAAGACTTTCACTTAAACATAAGAGTTGTAGATACATGAATCCGCTTTCCAAAACATATTTATTCACCCAAAACGGAGTTCCAGATCACAAGATATACACAATTTACCAAACACTACCCAGCTCGGAAACAGATTTCAGCACTTACCAACAAGGTAGTTTGTCTCCTAGATTCCAGCCAAAAGACCAAGGTTTTTTCTTGTGATTTTTGAAGAACAGATGATAAGCTAGTTTCTAAGGGTTTTAATCTTCCATTCCCACGAAATTATTCAAAGAGAAGTGGACTATATAGTCAACAATTGATGCTTATCACTTGGGACACTTGGCTGGCCAAGGTGCTGCCAACCATACTTTATATTTTTATCCTTTTGTGCTGCCCAAAAATGCATATTTACATATTTATATGTATATGCCTCAACCCCATTTAATTACCTATAATTAGGATAGAATATTATGTATATACCCCAACACAAATCCATCCATTACGATACACTTTATATTAAGCAAGTTAGAAATTTTTCACAACTTTAAAGTTCCCAAAATGTGAATAAACCATATTGAAGTATTTAAGCAACGGTAAATCACCATGAGACTCTTGTAAGCATTTAGGGGTGTTACAATAGACTTAGTGAGCAAGTATCATAACATACCAAAAGCAATCACGTAAGAAAATCAAAATTTTAGATACGGATTCTAATCCGCTACTGAATATAAAAATATAAAAATGATCAAACATCAACCTAACCAACCCCTCATAAGCTCGGCAGGTACAAATAACATACCATCTACCTAGGCCTCTATAAGCCCAGAAGGTGCCAAATCAATCTACATACCCCTATCGGTAGCCCCTTGTCTTTGTAAGAAGTCATATAGCCCTTTTTGGCAATGATATAGCCCCGTAGTCAGCACATAGCCCTCTTAGGCAACATCATAGCTCTATGGGCTGTACATAGTCCTCTTTTGCATCAAC
Source organism: Solanum bulbocastanum (assembly GCA_037074985.1). Taxonomy (NCBI): domain Eukaryota; kingdom Viridiplantae; phylum Streptophyta; class Magnoliopsida; order Solanales; family Solanaceae; genus Solanum; species Solanum bulbocastanum. The sequence continues at coordinate 45,269,876 of CM073601.1, forward strand.
ATAGCTCTGTAGACAACACATAGCCCTCTTTGGTGTCAAAATAGCCCCGTAGGCAACACATAACACTCTTTGGCATCAATATAGCCCCGTGGGCAACACATATCCCTCTTTGAAAATAATATATTCCTATTAGACAACATCATAGCCCACATAGGTAGTTCATAGCTCAACAACTAACCACAATAGCCCCAAGGGCGACAACAAACAATTGAATAGGCTAAATGAGAGCAATTTAGCTATAAACAATCTATATGAATAATCTCCAAGTCGTTCCTAACTTAGGGTTGTTCTTAACAGATTATGAATCCCTAAAATGAGGGTTTATAACCAATCAATTAGCCAACCACTCACAATTACATCTACAAGATCACTAATGTAAACTACCTCTAAGGAAACATGTCGACGAAGGGAATAACCTTAACATTCCTTTCCAATGAACGCTCGAAAGACCGTAGTTCCTTCACGAAAGTTGTTCCTTGTGTCCTAAGCTTCGCAAACACTATATATACATAGCTGGTACGCACCTATAAATAGTTCATAATTAATCTTAAATCGGCAGATTTGCCATATTGCCCCAACTTGTCGAAATGTCCATAGAAATTCATAAAAACAATCATAAAAGAGTCTCGAGATGATTACCTTAGTTAACCAAGTTTAAACCTTAAAGAAACACCAATAACTACAAATTTATATCCTCAAAAACCAGCTCCAAACGCAGCTAATAGAAGGGAAAAAGAATTGTCACGTGTAGGGTTTACGTTTCTAGGCACGGGGGCAATGTTTAATGGTAGAAATCATCAAAAACATTCATCATGCTAGAACTCCATAGGAACGCTCTCTTAAGCTTTCTCTCTGGTTTGGAACTGAAATGAAATGTTTTCATGGCTTAAAACGTTAAATAAGCCGACATATCATATTTTTTATCCGATCCGGATTCGACCCGAATTCTGCCCCGACAGTCCCTAGGAAAACCCTCATAACCTTTACTTTGATGTCGATTTGATACGGAGTTTTGTGCATTGCAAACTAGACTTGTAGGCCTTCGATTTAATGGGTAATAGGTCTTCTAACTCTTTATATATTGGGAGAAAACATCCAATACATTTGGCTCAAATTTCAGAGAAATCTTTAAAAAGGAACTTATGATAACTTTCGTCAACTTTTATTTTGCCACTTACTTAACTTCAAAACTTGAGATATAACCCTCGAACACTTAAAATATGACATACCACATCATTCTTAATTTATTACCCACCCTCCTTGTCTTTCCACGAAGATACGAGTTAATTTCGACGTTTTAAAATGTCGGGGTGTTACAACCAAATACTCAAGAGATATAGGAGAGTGGCGAGGGAGGCGAGCGGGATTTGTCTATGTATTTTCATATACATACGAATCCACTTGAATACAGTGTATCTAGAACAAATTACATCTAAGTTTGACCACAAATATCCCGAAATACATGTATATAGACATATCTGAACGCAACAAAATTTGACTAAATTTGTAATATTACAAACTATTATGTATCTATATAATTAACTCTTTAAACTAGCGTGTATCTGTAACCAATACAGAATTAATAAAAAGTAATACGACCAAAAAATAATTGTTCAATAAGCACAACGCAAAAATTAAAGTTTGGTACTCCTAATTTATTTATTTAAGTGAGTCTACCACTAATACTTATTGTGTCCCATAGTTCTGTCTGCCATAGCTATATATTTAATTAGTTAGATAATATATTGCTTGTGTATAAGCTAAAACGTAGCATATATAAAATCCAAATGTATAATATTTTACGATGATAATAAGGTGTAATTCATTTTGAGATTTTGAGTCTTCATGAAGACTTCTCCATAGTTATGTACTTATGTTGTTGTTTGCCCTATAAAAACTTCCAAACTTCAAAAATCCTAGTTAAAAAGGTAGTTTGGTATCCTAAAATTTCATTATACGTGAGATTTGGGGAAAAATCGATCTTCATTAAATCTGTCAAATGCATTGTTACCTTGCATTTGAGTGGTTTCTACCCACTACTGATAAAACACCCTTATTCCTCTACATAAATTACATTTTATTGTCATAGACGATCAACACAAGTTTTTGCATTGAATAATAGTCGATTTCCTATAAATTATAGGTTTACAGGGACGGAGCTAGGACGACATATCTTTTTTATTGAAAAATTAAATCATATATACAAGTTTATTATTGACCTTAAAATTGTCTCATAGAAAGTGAATAACGTCTCTCAATACGTCAAAATATTTTCTAAATCATTATTTACTCAAGTACCCCAAAAATTAATTCTCTAAATAAATTTATTTCACTTATATTACCTGAAAATATAATTTTATTATTTGACTCAAACGTTGTAAATTACTCTTGTTTTCAAATGGGTATAAATATGAAAAAGTTACCTAAATACACAACTTATTTTATTATATTCTCTAAAATTTTCGATCATTTGAAAAGTTACAAAAATTTCTATACTCTCCTATTTTTGGATACATCACTTTACGGGATGCATCGGTTGGATCATCACTTTATGTGATGTATCAGGACATATGCGATGTATCGGGACGTTGAGTGATGTATCCGAAATCGAGACATGATGTACAGGAAAGATGTATCCGAAATTGAGACACGATATATCAGGGTGTTTTGTGATGTATCCGAATTCCACCAAATTTAAGGAGCTTTTGTAATTAGAAAAGAGTAGGGATAGGATGTATTAGCTCTTAACACTATGAGATTTATGTAAAATTTCCAAATATTGACACATTTTCCTTTTCTTTAGGCACTCTTCCTGTTTCTCTTTAAGAATAATTAGGCAAAGTATTCACATTTCGTTAAAGTGATTTTTAAGGATTAAATTAATTAATAGTAGTAGTTTAATTGTCACTAAACATACTCTCTTTGTCCCATATTAATTGATCATCTTATCAAAAATAGTTATTTCACATTAGTTGTCCACCTTACTAAATCAATAAAAGCATTAATTAATTTTTTTCTATATTACCCTTGCAATTAATTCTTTTTGAAAGTGCTCACATTCGTTTGTAATTTCTCTAGAAGTTTTTTAAGTGGTGAATTAATAAAATCATCTTATTATTTAAGATTTCTTAATATGAGTGTAAAAAGAAAAATGATCAACTAATATGCGACAGAGAGAAGAAATTATTAGTGATAATTACATTTTAACACTTTTTGTTAATGTCCCTAAAATATATAACGATATTGAATCCTATAACAACTAACAAAAGTGACTTTATATTAAGCTTTTTTGGTTAATGGATCGTTGTTTATTGGCTGATCATTAATTGAATTTACCAAAACTTATAAACTAAAGAGACAAATGCTATTGCCAAAACTCACTTGGTGGCAAAAACTTGACCTTACATCATACCAAACACCTTTTCAATTTTTTGTTTTTTATTTTAAATAATCACTCAATTTTATCTAAGGGAGGATATAATTGGACGAGGGATGTCAGATGAACGAATTGAACTAAATTTTGATAGGTTAAAATGCATTAAAAAGTGGGTTGACCTCATTATTTGGGAGCATGCTATGTTCTAACATGATCTTTAGCAACAATTAATTAATGACAATAGTTTAACTACTGCTAAATATGTTTATTAACGACAACTAACACTCTTTGTAAATGTCCCTAAAGCCTATGAACTCACTCTTCTTTTTAAGAATATTTTGTTGTAGTTATTTTTTTTAAGATGGAATTAGGGGTCCAATATTAATTAATAAACTATATAGAAATTACTATGCCAAAATAAATTAGATAGAGATATCTTTATGTGAAACTAAAATCCTTCTTCCACAAGGAATTAAAGTTCTCTATTATTCTTGTACTAGTATTTAATTCAAACTTCACTAAATGTGCGTTTAGTCATTAAAAAAGAAAACCACTTTATAAATTTTAAAAGTTGAAATTGTATTTTGTTATATACTTTTTATGATAAATATTTAACATTTGAATGTAATCTTTTATAAAATTATGAAATTTAATTGTTCCTCTCATAAATGAGTTTATATATATATATATATATATATATACTAGTTTCACGGCACGTGTGTTGCACGTGTGTATCGTATATATAGTATACAATGTTGTAAAATAGAATTAATATTACTAAATTAATTCTTTTAGTAAATAATTATACTTTGAAGAACATAGGACAAGTGCTTTTAAATGATAATACAAATTGTCATAGAGTCACTTGAATTTTGAGATCAAAATGACCAGATATCACTGAAACATTTCAAAAGACATTCAAAGTTTAAATATGGGGAGAAAGTGACATATCTTTAGTAGTATTATTTTTTACTTCACTAAATTTTGTAAGCAAATCTAACCAACAAATTTTTAAAAAATATCAATACAAAAAAGTCACCAATAGTCTTTTCTCTTGAGGTTATGAACATAAATTATGGACACCATTTAAGTATAATTTTTCTCTTAAATATGCATATTTGAAATTTAGTATGTGCATGACACTGAGAATTACCATAAATATTTCAATATTTTATCGCAATCTATCTTTTACTTGTTATGTAGTGAAAGTATCTTATATGTTATAGAAGTTGTATCCTGATATAAAAAATTAAACTTTTTACATAATAAAAAAAATAGATGAATAAAATTTAAAGTATTGTTTATAGAATCTTTAATTTGATTTAAGATTATTTTATGATCAATCACTACTTTCTTATTTATTTTTATATAGCTAGCAAGGAGTGTATCTTGCGACATACTGTTTTCTCAAATTAAAATGAACACAAAACAACAGGAAATTCATACTTTAAAAATTTCATACTCAATATAAATATTAAAAAAGAAAAAATATATGCAACGATACATAGACAATGAAGAAGGACGACGAAAATACATGATCATGCTATATTCACTATAATGTTTCATTTAATTAAAATCTCTTGCCACCACCACTTTACTTTCTCCGTTCATTTTTACTTACATATCTATTAAAAAATAATTATTATCATGACTATATTATCATATTATAAGTAAAAGTGAAAATCTATTTTAAAATAGTGGAATTAACATCAAAAGTAATGATTCAATAGACTACATTGATGCCCATTGTTTTAGTAAAATTAGAAAGAATCTCCTTCATTTGAGGGTAAAAATATAATTAAAAAGAAACAAAGAAGAAATATCTTACCCAAATCATGTGACTTTTTTCATATTTTTTTATTATTATTGTCTTTCCCACAATCTTTCGTCACTGTTAACTAATGAAATCGTAAGAAAAAATACGAGTGTGAATTTATTAATGATTTGCTACAATTTGTTCAACAACTCTTTCTTATGTGGTACTTCAAATTTTGTTGAACTTTGAACTTATTCAACTGTTGTAAATAACTCTGAGATTTTTTAAGAAGAAGCAGAGTAGAAAACTTTAAAAAAATCATAGTTTAAAAGTGAGAGGAAACACCTCTATTTATAGCTAACAAATAGTAGTATGAATAGGTGTTAATTGTGTTTTATCAGAAAAGTTACAACCTTTAGAAAAAGTCACGGCCCATCGGAAAAGTCACAACCTTTTGCAAAAGTCACAACTCATTGGAAAAAGCACAACCCTTTGGAAAAGTCACAACCCTTTGAAAAAATCACAACCCTTCAGAAAAGTCACAACTCATCGAAATTGTCAAAATCCGTCAAAAAAGTCACAACCGTTTGAAAAATCACAACTCTTTAATATGAAAGGGTATGTACTTTTAATATAATACAAATAATTAAATTAATAAATAAAATAAATTAAGTATTTTTAATTAGGGGTATTATAGTAATTTAACATTCAAGTTAGGAGTTTATGCTTTTAAGGTAGTATAAATATATATTTTAGAAAGGAAGAGGTAGATACATAAAATAAAAACTAAAAAGAAAAAAGAAAAAAAGAGATGACGTTTTAACTTAATTTATAGTCCACACATCATACCAAATCTTCCAACACCACACAATGTACCTACTTAACAATCAAACACAACAATTAATAAACCTAACTTCATTCTTCTTTTTTGTTACGAAACATCTTTATCACTTTGTCATTAATTTTAACTAACTTATATTTTGTGTTAAAATAATTGAGATTTCTTTACTCTTAATTAATTCGAGTGAGGAAAAATTTATTGAGAGCGACCGCCCCACAAATGGACCATAAAAAATCAGTTCCATATAACCACAATTATGGTAAAGTTTCTCCAAGTAAATAAAAATTCAAATATGCTTTTAAAAAATTAAGAAATGTACCTAACAATTAGAAGATTGAAGTACTTAATTAGTTGACAATGTAAACATTCGATGCAAATAATGAAATCCCATTAGTTTAGGCGGTAATTACTTAGATACGCTCTATTTTTCAATATTATGAATCATATTAAATTTTGGTACGTCCAGTTACATTTATCTCGGAATATATGAGGTCAAAATTAGGTGTAAGTTGTTTTAGATACACCGTATTCAAGTAGATTCGCATGTATCTAGAATACATAGACAAATCTCATTTGCCTCCCTCTCATCTCGCTCGCCACTCTCCTATGTTTTTTGGTATCCCAGATACATGTGAATCACACACTACTAGTATAATTCACAAGTATTTGAGATACATGACTATCTCCCTCTCCCTCTTCATCTCCCTCGCCTCTCTCCCTATTTCAGTGTATTTGGTAGCAAAAATATATGTATCTAGGTGTACCTTCCAGAATATATATATATATATATATATATATATATATGACAAATGAAACTCTTAATTAGATATTGCAATGTATATATCTAGGTGTATCTTTTTCAATATATGACATGAAACTCTTAATTAATGATAAAATACGTAATTATTTGAAATATAGATAAAATAAGTATATATGGTATGGATATATGTCAAATAAGATAGTTTTTTTATGTGACTCTGGTGGTTATGTCTTAATTGGATATTGCATTGTTAATTTTAAATTATTATATGGAACTATATTGAAACATGTTTTTTGGAATGAAACTCTTAATTAATAATAAGATACATAATTATTTGAAAATAGAGATAGAATTAGTATATATGATATGAATATATATCTAATAAAGATAGTTTTTTTTATGCGATTCCGGTGGTTACGTCTTAATTGGATATTGCAATGTTGATTTAAAATTATGTATGTAACTATGTTAGAACATGCTTGTATATATATCTAATATGCCCAAGTTTAGCATTTAAATTTAAAGGTACTTTTTTACTTACCACATTAATTAAAACACTTATATTATACGTGTTGTACTCTTGTTGTGACGTTGATTTTTTGTTGTCATGTCTAAAAATGATTTAAAAAATTAAAATAATCCATTGGATTTTTATGAACATATTGACCAAAAGTAGTGTGACGGTTTATTTTGAGAAGTAGGTAGCCATTAGTGGCAGATAGAGTGCAACAAATATTTAACGCAACGATTTTTTTTATCAACGATCAGATTATTTTTATCTGTTATATAATATGTCATTCGACTTACTTATATAATACTAACGATGTATAAAATTTAAACTGTATTTTTCTCGTTATTGGCTTTGGATGTGTTAAACAATTTAACTGATCAATAATCTTAAATCGAAGATGGAGAATATTTATCATCTGAGCAATCCGCTCGGTTACGGAAAATGAGAGTTGGGGAAATATCATGTGCCAGTTGGACCTAAAAAAGTTGCTCAAACACGTGAATACTAGCTACCGCTACCAGTTTGTTATGGAAATTTCTTCTATAAATATCAAAACCTCCATGCAAATTTAAGTACACTTCAACACAAGCCATTTTTTCTTCTTCACTTGCTAATATATAGCTTTGGATACATTTGTATAATATTTTTCGTATTTTCATATACAAAAATCTTAGTGTTAAAAAAAAAAAAAAACCGCGAAAATGGTCACCGTAGAGGAGGTTCGAAGGGCACAACGTGCAAAGGGGCCGGCTACTATCATGGCCATAGGCACGGCCACTCCTTCGAACTGTGTTGATCAAAGCACTTATCCTGATTATTATTTTCGAATCACTAATAGCGAGCATATGACTGAGCTTAAGGAGAAATTTAAGCGCATGTGTAAGATATAATTTTTTTTTTAAAAATTATTGTTATCATATAGTATAATAACTGGAGTTTTGATGATTAATTACATGTGTTTCTAGTGTAGATTATATTTAAATATAAGATATAATTACATATACCAAACCTATGTTCTGGCTATTGATAATTGGATGGCTTTCCCAATTAAACGTATCACACATGATATATTTTCCTTGATACTTAATTAAACATCAACATAGGATATTCTCGATCAACTAATAAAATTTTAATATTATTATTTTTTTTATTAAGTTTTTCATTTAATGCAGGTGATAAATCAATGATTAATAAGAGATATATGCACTTAACAGAAGAAATTCTGAAAGAGAACCCAAATATTTGTGAATACATGGCTCCTTCGCTTGATGCTAGGCAAGATATAGTGGTGGTTGAAGTGCCAAAACTTGGCAAAGAAGCAGCCCAAAAGGCCATTAAAGAATGGGGTCAGCCCAAGTCTAAGATCACCCATGTGGTCTTTTGCACCACTAGTGGGGTGGACATGCCTGGGGCTGACTACCAACTCACTAAGCTTCTTGGTCTTCGACCTTCAGTCAAGCGACTCATGATGTACCAACAAGGTTGCTTTGCTGGTGGGACTGTTATCCGACTGGCAAAGGACTTAGCTGAAAACAACAAGGGTGCTCGAGTCCTTGTTGTTTGCTCAGAGATCACCGCAGTTACTTTTCGTGGCCCAAGTGATACTCACTTGGATAGTATGGTTGGACAAGCCCTTTTTGGTGATGGGGCAGCTGCGATGATTATAGGTTCAGATCCATTACCAGAAGTTGAAAGGCCTTTGTTTGAGCTCGTCTCTGCTGCCCAAACTCTCCTCCCTGATAGCGAAGGTGCTATTGATGGTCACCTTCGTGAAGTTGGGCTAACATTCCACTTACTCAAAGATGTTCCTGGATTGATCTCAAAAAACATTGAAAAGAGTTTGATAGAAGCATTTCAACCATTAGGCATTTCTGATTGGAACTCTATCTTTTGGATTGCTCACCCTGGCGGGCCGGCAATTCTAGACCAAGTTGAACTAAAATTGGGCCTAAAGCCCGAAAAACTTCGGGCTACTAGGCAAGTTTTAAGTGACTATGGAAATATGTCTAGTGCTTGTGTTCTATTTATTTTAGATGAAATGAGAAAGGCCTCATCCAAAGAAGGGCTTAGTACCACTGGTGAAGGCCTTGATTGGGGTGTACTTTTTGGATTTGGGCCTGGGCTTACAGTTGAGACTGTTGTGCTCCATAGTGTGTCTACTTAGTTATTAATTAAATTGATTATCTATGTAATAATCTTAAATTTCTTATATTTGGTGTATCATGTATTTGTTTTGTTTTCAATTGAACTTTGTAATGCATATTGTGTGTAAAAAAAGTTCATTTCCCCTTAATATTTGTCTTTCTTGATATAATTTTTTGTCCATTGCAAAGTTTCTAAAATCTAGCTAAAAGATAGGTTGTTTAATTAAGAGGAGATAATCTAACTGAATGATACGTTTCTATATTTTGTTAATAAGAAGTATATATTGGGACGAATTATATTAATTGGCTCCCACTCAAGTCATAAACAAACATGTGGATATTTTTCATTGTACAATCTTTGATTTTTTTATACGTTCTTTTTGTTTTATTATATGATACTGTTTGACTTGACACAAAATTTAACAAAAAAAAAAAAAGAAGAATTTTGAAATTAAATAAATGGTCTAAAATAAACTTTGGTATTTATGTAGTGACAAATCATTTTATTAAAGATTAAAAAAAAAAGTTAAAAATTCTTTTTAACTATAGAAATGTTATATTCTTTTTGAATTAAAAAAAAAAAAAAAGCATGTCATATAAGCTGAGAAAGAGGAAGTGTGTTTTTATCTACATCTTTTAGCCCATAGATAGTTACTCATTTTGTCCACTTTTACTTGTCCGCTTAAATAAAAATAAATTGTCTGGTTTGAAAAACCAAAGCTAATTTATTATTTTATAGTTTATACATATAATTTATCTTTAATACTCCTAAAAATTATGCATTTCTGATCAATGTGTGAGATGACTTATAGTAAATAAGAATGATAAAGTAAAATTACCATTTTATATTATATATTAAGAAGTATTGTGTCGAGAAAATTATGAATAAATAAAAATGAATGGATAACGTATAATTAGGATTAATGGATAACTTTAACCTTAGCCCACACGAAAATAAAGTCTAGTACGGTCTAATTTACTACCACAATTTTGCCCCTAACATGTAATAAAATTACAATTTATTGGACGTAATATCCTTACTAGTACTAAATATATTGGGTCTGCTTTATTTGTTAGATGGAATAAACAATGATATAAGATATTTTATAAGATTATTTTAATTTCAGAAGTAATTGATTGACACATAGAAATGGAAGTTACTAAAGTTCTTCACATGAATGGAGGAATCGGAAACTCTAGCTATGCAAAAAATTCTTTACTTCAGGTATATATCATCACACACATTTTTATATCAATTAATTACTTGCATATATCAATTATGAGAGCTAACTTTTTGCTTTATCGTTATTTGAAATTTTAGTGAAACACTGGATTTCTTATCTTATGTCCATTTTTCGTGGAAAAATACAGCAAAAGGTGATTCTCATGACAAAGTCAATAACAAATAAAGTTATATTTGCTCTCTACAACAACCTTTCCCCAGGAGAAACCATACGTATTGCGGATTTAGGTTGTTCCTTTGGACCGAACACTTTCTTGACAATCTCTCAACTCATTCAAACTATTCATGAAGAATGCAAAAGCAATGGCCAACAACAATCCCCGGAATTCATGTTTTCCTCAATGATCTTCCTAGCAATGATTTTAACACCATTTTTCGATCGTTGCCAACGTTCTATGAAGATTTGAGGAAACAAAATATGGGAGGAGATGGATTATTTGTGACAGGAGTTGCTGGATCATTTTATACTGGACTTTTTCCTTCTAAGACTTTATATTTTGTTCACTCCTCTTAGAGAGTTGGTTGTAGAGGTAGAAACTTAAACTTGTAAGATACAATATAACATATCATTCTTGTTATTTTATTATGTGACAATATTTGACTGGATGCAGGGATCAATAGAAGAAGAGAAAGTGTATACATTCAACGTTCCTGCATACTATCTATCTGTTAGAGAAGTGATGTATATAGTTGATAAGGAAGGATCTTTCACCATTGATATCTTGAAAACTTTGAACTCCATATAGATGATTTTGATGAAAATATGGCACAATGTGTGAGAGATTTCGCTGAGCCTTTGCTTGTCAGCCATTTTGGTGATAATGAAATATTGATGGATCAAGTGTTCCACAAGTGTAGGGAGATCTATTTAAATTTCACGACTAAAGAGAAGACCACATTCACAAATGTTATTGTCTCTTTGATTAAAAGGAACTAGGACAACTATTCTCCCTAGCCCTATTCGTTTCTGTTATTCTATAGGCACGCGTATTTAATATCAGGATTTGGGAGAGAAAGATGTAAGAAAACTTATCAACTTGACATTTAGCTTGAGTATGTTATATTTGGTTATTTACTAAAAGCATCATCCTTTGAAGATGAATGATTGATTGCGTAGTGTGGAGTGTATTTAGAAAATATAAACGGAGGATATGTATTGTTAGGTTTCATTTGTATATTAGGTGAAATTTGGCATATATCTTAATGAACTCCTATGTATGGGCTCGATGCGTGCTTGTATAGTGTGAAGAGACTTGTCTTATAAGTTAGTGGCTTACCTATTTTTGGATTGTTTGTTGTTGGACTAATTTCATTTTTGGTTTCCTTATTTAATTTCTTATTTTGTCTAGTTTAATAAAACTTCTTATCCTAGTGAATTTTATGAATTTATTATATCAGAAGTTTCTCAAGCTCAAGCAATAACTTTTGTTAGTTTGAGACCTAACATTTTGAGGCTAATATGTGATTCGCTTAAGGACCTACACTGTTTAGATAAAACCTATCTTATCATTAATATATTTGTTAGTGGCGATTGTGATCCCTTAAGAGAAACTGATGACTGCATCAAAGATGCAGTGCTTCTACGTCTAAGACTTCTTAAACTAAATATGATACTTATAATCGCGACAAAGCCGCATCACTTTTTTCTTTCTATCACTATTACTTGTGATGTACCTATAGTGACAAAGAATTTGATAGGACTCTTGCACTATTTTGAAAACTATCAAAACTAATCCAAAATATCCAATTTATCAAAACCCAACCTCAAAATGGAGGTCGATAAAATCCTAGTGGGTAGATTTTTCCTACAAAAAATTATGCTAAAAACAGAATATTATTATTATTGTTTGGCCAAGAGACCTAAAACATAAACACGTTGAGAGAAAATCTCCCCCTAAACAAAACTGTCTAAACGACTACTTTGTGGATGATATTGTGTTGTTGGTATGAAAAGAGGAATCTTCAATTTATAGAGTTCTAAATGTTTGCTCTAACAAAAGAATAACCAAATATGGAAGAGTATTATATTTTTCCTTTCAGAAAAAGTTAAAACATTTATGGTAATACTTTGACTTTCCTTTAAGAAAAAAATAAAACTTAAAATATGGTGTGACAATTAGGGCAAGAAAAACCTAACACTTCCACCATTATCAACTTTTATCATTGCCGCCGGTTATTATCAACTATCACTATCCTTCCACCCATAACCATCATCCTCACCCACAACTGTCATTGATGTCAATCACTACAATCAACTCGCATCACCATTAGCCACCATTTAAAATTATCACCATTAATTACCATTACCACAATGATTGTTAATCACTATCGAATATTGACAATCACCACATATTACAAGCCATCACCATTAGCTCTATTACTATCATCCACCACAACTAATCAGCTTCTACCATCAACCATTACTGCCACACATAACAACGCTATTAGCATGCAACATCACCACCTACGACTATTATCGCTAGCCATCATCACTATCAACCATCATATAATTTTTTTAAAATATTCTTTTGATATGTATTAGATTAATTTAGTGTTAAATTAATTTTGTTTTATATTTATTATTTTTTAAATAAAAACAAGTTTTATGCATTCAAATATTAAAATAATCAGTCTTAACTACTTAAATATAGTTAAATATAAATGTGTATTCAGATTAAGACATAAATAAATGAATTTAAAGAAGAAAGAAGGATAACTTCCTTCCTTAAATCCCATAAATTTTCCATACATTTCGAGTACTTAAACTTACCTGTCTCATGTTCCATTCTTTTAGGAACTTAATAACCAACCAAATAAATAAATAAATAAAATTTAAATTAAAATTTTATTTAAATATAAAATAAATCTCATCCTCCTTTTCTCCCTTTATTATGTACAATATAATTAATCAATAAACGTGATTTACTTTTTCTGTGTATGAAACAATTTCTTCCACATTCCATCCTTGTGAAAATGGCCTTCAGAATGGTAAGGGAAAAAAATCATTACTATTCTGTTTCTTTTGTTTTTTTGAGATAATTAAAATCGAGTTATTACGAGTATGTCTTATAGTTGGAATTACTAGATTTTTAAAGTTTCAATTAAATTTGTGATATCTATTTGAAAGATCAAATCGAGTCATTTTTAATGAATTGAAACCTTATAATGTAATCGCATTTCTTTGATCTAATTGTTATTTCATAATCAACACAAAAATCATTTTTTTTATAATGATCATATAGTTTGAATTGCTAGGTTTTTTATTTTCAATCTATAAGTTCGATATCTATTAAAAGATCTGATCGAGTTATTTGTTCAGTTGAGATCTTATAATATTGTCATAATATTATCTGATCCCACTTGTGTTTTGGTTACCCCCATAGATTTTTTTATTTTTTATTTTTAAATATTGACGTTAACTTTTGTATTTATTATTGTCTTCATTGTTACGACAGAGATATTTGAAATCCATGACGAATGCCTTCGTGGCGAATCGATCGTTTGCTTCTTCTACTGCTCCAAGATTTTCCTCTGCTGGTGGTTCTACTCATGTCAATCCTAAGAAGTTCGTCTCTTTAACTTATTTTTACGATTATAAATTTCATATTCCGAAGAGTAATACCTATAAAAAGTATCATTTGAGTATATAACTAAAAAAGATTCATTCGATTTGTCAAACAGGTTTTTGATCCATGCCATTTTTATGTGTAACATTTACTCTTTCATCAAGTCATCTTTACATTTGTAACATATAACATGTATTATTTTCAAGATTACAAATCTCACGTTATAAGGAATCTTACCTGTAGATATAGTTTAGGTGAACCTAATTGTGTAAATACTTCTATTTATAAATAAGGCATAATACATAAACATGTTATTTACCGTATTTTCAGCTGACATCTATATACATCCGTCTTAACCCCTACGCCACTAAAGCCATTGCTTGGAGCCTCATATTTTTTGGGGCCCCCATTTTTTAAAAAAACAATTACTTATAGATGTTGTTTTTTTTTTAAAAAAAAACTTATATATACTATGAGTGCTATGATTTCTACTAAAAAAATTGCACATGATAAGAATATAAATATGATTTTCATAAGAAACAATTTGATGAAAATATTGATAATGAAATCACTAAGTCCCTTGAAGAATCTTTAGAGTTGATTACATCATATATGTAGAGTAGATCAAACAATTTTTTCACTTCAAAATAGATTTGAACCAATTGAAGCATATAAAAGTATATATGATAAAAAAAAATTTAGGGTCCGTCTCTTAAGTTTCGCTCTAGGCCCCCAATGTTGTTGAGTCGGCCCTGTCTATATCCTCCAATTTTGAGTGTGCAACAAGTAGACTCTTAAATTTGTATAAAATTGAGTAAATAAACACATGCATCCTACGTGACATAATACATGTAAGACTCCATGTAGGACACAAATTTCTATGTAGCATGCAATGTATTTTTACTAGTAATATTTGAGATATACCTATATAAATGACCTGATTGTATAAATATACTGTTAGTACATAAAACTTAAACTCAATATTTGATCATTTGAAAGGTTGTCAATGACTAATGGGGATATGGCACCAGTGTATGTATTGGGTGGAACTTTAGCGGTGGCAATAGGACTATGCATTTTCACAATGAAACAACAATTATTTCATGGTCCTGGAGTTTTTGTCACCAAAAAAAAAAGAGAAAATCTTGCTGAAGTTGATTTCCCAGATGCAATGGCCAGTTCTGGTACTAAGTATATTGACAAATCTGTCTTGAGGAAATTTGGAAGAATTCAAGAGCCTATTAATTCTCAATATGACATTGATCCTTACACAAGGTATAACTAATTACTCTTTCCTTTTGGCGAAAAATTACGTTTCATGTCTATTTTTGAAAAATATTTACGCTATGTATGTAGTCGATACTTTATGTTTAGACACAGAAATTAACTTGTATTTGTGTGTAAACATCTTTTATACACTTTATATGAGGTTGATACATTATATATATATATATATATATAGGAACTTACATAAATCCCACTAGTTTGGGAGTTAATTACTTAGATTAGATATACTCTAGTTTGCAATTTACATATGTCTCCAGTCTCCAGATTTGTTCAAATACATGTATCTTGGATACATGAGGTCAAATTTAGGTGTAATTTGTTTTAGATACATTGCATCCAAGTAGATTCGCATGTATCTTTGATACATAGCAAATCTCATTCGCCTCCCTCGCCTCTCTCTCATCTCGCTAGCCACATCTCATGTATCTGGTATTTCAGATACATATAAATCACTCCAGATGTATATAGATACATGTATCTAGTGTGTATCGAGTGTGATTCGTATGCATATGGAATATATACGAATCTCGCTTGTCTCCCTATTTTTTGTGTATCTAGTAACAAAAATACATATATCTAAGCGTAAGATACACATGAAACTATATATATATATATATATATATATATATATATATATATATATATATATATATATATATATATAATATTGTATATTGGGCTGCTTACAAAAATAACAACTCAGTATAGTCCCAAAAGCGGGTATGGGAAAAGGATAGAATGTACACAGATCTTTCCACTTTCCCAGGTAGAGAAATTGATTCTGAAAGACACTCGACCACGTACGATGACATGTTTAGCACTACATAAATGCTATGTAGGTGCTCATTATTCTAATTATTAATGAATTTTTCAATAAGAAATTTAGCAAGTTTAGTACTAGCTATGTACATTTTTACTACACTATCTATTTTGGTCCAAACTATCTGGTATAGCTAAGGTAAAGATAAAATCTACATATATTTTGTTCTCGTCAGATTTTATTGATGAAATTATCTTGATTATAGTGTTGTATATATTTTAGTCCGTCATTCCTTTCCAATCCTTTAAAATGATAAAATTTGTTTATTTATTTATTTATGGCAGGCCAAGAAAAATTGAGTCCTTGAAATCAGTTGGAGCTTGAGACAAAGTGGGAAAGTCCATTGTGAAAATAGATTTCCCTTTTTCTAAATTAGTTTTACTCCCATGGCACAATAAATTATTTTTGTTGTTACTTAATAAAGTGCCATAAATTTGAGGAGAATAGTTTTTTTGTACTTCAATAGATTCCTTTTTTTATTTCTATTTCATTTGATTAAGCATGTATTTCAGCTTCAATTTGAATGATGTTGGGATCGAATAATCAATATACATATATATATATATATATATATATATATATATATATATATATATATATATATATAACCTTTTTCTCCTAACTAAAAAAATCAAGTATAATATAGGGCACACGTGAATATTGTTGTTTTACTTGTAATTGTGGGTTCCGTGTAGATTTGTAATTTATTTTGTTTGTTTTTATTTGTCTATTTTAAATTTTGTATGCCTCTTAAATTGTGATTAATATGAATATTCTATAACAATAATCATATCAACTGATATTAACAACAATCTTAAATTATGATACATCTTGAAAATGATTTGAAATAAGTAAAATGTTGAGGATAAAATATTAAGAAAAAAAAAATCTCGATATGCTAAAAAAGTGAGAAGTGGCCCACTTGAATATAGTCATTTTACTTGAAATTGTGGGCTCTTTTTTCCTTTTTTTGGGGGCATGTGGGCTCCGTTTATATTTGCAATTTATTTTATTTATTTTTATTGGTTCATTTTAAATTTTGTATGCCTCTTAAATTATGATTAATATGAGTATTCTATAACAATAATCATATTAATTGATATAAAATCATAAATCTTGAAAATGATTTGAAATAAGTAATAGAGGATAGAACATGTTAACCAATTGCAATAAAAAATTAATGTTATTGGGCTCATGCACAACACGGGTATATATATAAAATTCACATTAAATATATAGGACCCTTGAATTCAAATAAACAAAATATATAAGATAAATATGATCTAGATATATGAATTTAAAATACATATTGATAATTGAAATTGAACTTTATTAATGAATCAACTTCTTTATTTATTTTCACATCAACAAAGCTCACAACATAAAACTTATAAGTGCTTATTGAGAAAACACATAATGTTTCTCCTAATAAAACACTATTTTTATTATTGACAATTTATCATTAGTGACAATAATCATGACATGCTTGTTGAGAAGAATAACATTTATTTGGTTTAACCAATTTGCAACACCATAGATCTGATGGTTCAAAAGCCCTGAAGCATGGATTGAGATCTTTTACCTCAACATCTATATGTTCATCACCTGCATTTCATAAAAAAAACATATATATATTAACAATTCATAATAATTTAAAAGTATAAAAATGAATGTGAACATACATTGATGGAGAGCCAACAAAGAAAAGAAAATAAAGCAAAGTAGCAAAATTGATAAAAAGGAGAATTTTGTAGTGGCCATGAAAGATATGATTTAATATTCAAAACTCAAAAGATAGTGAAAAAAATGTATGAAATTATATAGCCATTGCAATTACTTGATTTTGGTAAATGATGCAAACTAATGATTAATTAATCAAATTATTTCCTAATCTATATAATCAAGGATATAAAATAAATTGGGCAAATCCTACTAATTCATTCATCATTTTTATAAATTATTTAATTTCCTAAAATAGCTCTTCCATTTCCTTTTACTACTAACCTCATTAATATCTTTTAATCTATTTTCCTAATTAATTGCAAGGTGTATTTTAGTTTTTGATGCAAACATGAATAAATCCATGTTTCTATATGTGTGTTTAATTGAAGTTACATTCTACATGTATGAAATGGAAGTGCTATGGTTAAATTTTGATAGGTTAAAATGAGATGAGTCTATAAAATAAACAGATTTGGATTGAAATTGATTAATTAAAATGTAAGTCATTACCTAAATCGCTTAATTCTTATTACATTTTAATTTCTTTTTTTGTTATATATAATTTCTTAGTATCCAACAAAATTATGTTTTTCTTTATTATGGAAATTTATAGCATATCAATTTTTTCTAAAAAAAAAAATTGGGAATACTTTGACAAGATTTAATTTATCATGGGTCAATTTGTACATCAATTTATTTTTTAATGTGTTGAGCAAATAAAGGAGCGAGTCCACTGACTTAAGTGGGTCGGGCGAATGTTATGAATGAGTCTGAACCAATATTGATAAATCACCCCAGCGCTGGATTAAATGGCTATATCTGATATCTGAATTAATAAGTAGTGACTAGCTTATAAAAGCAAAATAAATTGGGAAAATTATACCAATTAGATCCATTAGGAAAAGTATTTATCCAAATTAGACCCTACATAAACTATTTATCCTGATTGAACTCACAACTTAAATTATTTACGTGAGTGCCTACTTGTTCTATTCACTAAACCATTGTTCTTCATCCTTGATACCATCAGAGTAAATACATATACTCTAATGATATCTATATACTATGATGGTATCACGCAGTAGTTAAGCAGTCTTTTCACTGAAACATTGCTTCTTCATCCTTGATGTCATCAGAGTATATATATACTCTAATGGTATCAAGGAGTAACTGAGTAATATTTTTACTAAAGCAATGTATTTTCCTCTTTGATACTATAAGAGTATATATATATTTTGATGGTATCAAGCAATAAACGTGAATTAGTAGTTAAAAACAAGGGGTATGAACGTAAATAGATAGCCACTTATAGATAATTTCTCCTTTTGGGTACAAGTGTTCTTTTCTCAAATAAATTTAGGAAAACTTACATAAATTCCACTAAATTAAGAGTTAATTACTTAGATATTGTAACATCCGACAATTTGAAATAGATATGAAGAAGCTTGAAATTGGAAGTAGCCATTTTTTTTGAAAAATACAGAATCTGGAAAAAAATTGGCTAAGTGTGGAAATCAGTGATTTTTGGCCAACTTTGAGCAGTCGTAACTCCTAGATCAGGATGAGTTAGGAGTAGTTCCGTTATGGTTGCGAAGCTTGTGGAATGATCTTTCCAACGCCACTGAGATTGCTCGATTTCGAGTTCGTATGAGCGAGTTATGGCCATTGAAAGTTGGGCAGTTGGCAGGGAATCCGTCCGGAAAATTTTAAGGGCGTTTTGGTCTTTTCCCTAGCCATTTCTTTTGAGGTTATATTGTGTGTTAGGCTGATTTCTGGATCATTTTTATCCTATTTTTAAAAGAGAAAGAGTTAGGGTTCTTGAGAGAAGAAGAAGAGAAGAAGAGGAGAAGAAGAGGAGAAGAAGAGGAGAAAGGAGATCAACAAGTTCCGTCGTGGATTTTCGTCGGGGGTGATCCCTGTCAAGGTATGTGAGTTCTTTGTGTGGTTTGATCCTTTCCCCCACACACCAAGTTCATTTTTTTTATGATTTGAGAAAAGATTGGATTGTTGTTGAAGTTGTTAAAGTTGTTGAAGTTGTTAGTTGTTGTTGATGTTGTTAGTTGTTGTTGAAGTTATTGTTGGTTGTGGGACATGATTGGGTTGTGTTTTTGAGTTGTGATTTATTGTATGTTGAGAGATTGATGATCCTTAGTGTTTGGGGTTAAATCCATTGAAGTAAGGGTGGTTTAGAGTTGAAGAAAAGAGGGAGAAAAGTCGGTTTTTTTTTTGGGGAAAGGGCTGGCAACTGGGCAGAATGCAAAGTGCCCAGCAGCCCCTGTTGAAGCTGGCCAGCAGTCCCATTTGTATTTTATTTTGTTCCTAGGTATTATACCTATGTTTCCTAGTTGTTTCCAACACTCCAAGGTACTTCTAAAAGTCAAGAATTCATCCGTAACATATGAGCAATCACCTTGAATCCATATTCCATTTTAAGGAGAGTTAGTTAGAAGTCAAGTGAAGTTAGAAATTAAGAGTTAAGCTTAGAAGTTAAGTAAGTCAAGCTAGTTATAAAGTTGTTCAAGAGTCTTTATTGAACGTTTTAACTTTATTTTTAGACTCAAGTGTCAAGTTAAGAAAAGAGTTTAGAGTTTCAAATTGAGTTCATTTTTCTCAAAGTTATTAGGGAACTATGTATTCCCAAAGAAGTTTTAAAGAAATGTCTTTACATTTAAATAAGGTTGGAAACTGAAATTTCCAAGAGCCTTCGGGATAGTATTTTTTTTGAGTAATTATCTCATGACAGCAGGAAGAAATGTGTTTTAAAAACATAAGAGCCAGTACATTTTTGAGAGTAGTATCGAGCACCGAATTGGGGGAGCGTTCAAAGAACCCACAGCCCCCATAGAACCATGTTAGCCACCATGGGTAGAAAAGGATCATGCTCTTTAGATGAATCCTTTTCATATTAGACTAGTGGATCCATTAGGCAGTTCAGGTCTTATACCTTTGGCCGGGTATAGGATGCTCTGGCAGCATGAGGTTGATCGCTGTATCATCACTTTAGCTCTTATGTGATGGTTGTCGGTTAGAGAAACTCCCACAGCAGTTATTGTATTTTTATACATGGAAATTATTGTATTTTATATACATCAGTTCAATTGTATTTCTATATACATCTCAGGCTTATTGTATCCTTGTATACACACAGAGTTTTATAGCATGTTTTAAACAGTCTTTCTTTATATCACACTTGTTTTAAATTGCCTTATATTGAAAGAAGTCAGTCAGGTTGAGTTGAGTTGAACTAGGTAAACTTTTCAGTTTCTTTCAAATTTCCTTCTAGCCTTTGTTGCTTAGTTTTCCAGCTCGCATACTAGTACCTTCCATGTACTGATGCCAGTGGGCCTGCATCGTCTTATGATGCAGATACAGGTACCCCGGATCAGCATCCTGCACGTCGTTGATCCAGCTGAGCACTCCAGAGTCAGTGGTGAGCCTCCTTGCATTCCGGAGGACTCAATTATTTTGTGTTCTTAGTTTTTGTTTTGTTAGGATGTTGTGGGGTCTGTCCCAACATCCATCTCAGTATTTAGAGGCTTCATAGACAGTCAGACAGTCAGTTAGTTAGTTTGGAGTCTCTCATGCATGTATATATTTAAATATCCTATTTTGAGACTCGAGATGCCTTGTTGGCAAATTACTTTCAGTTGAGTTGTTTTATAACTTTTCATTGCATTGAGTT
Source organism: Solanum bulbocastanum (assembly GCA_037074985.1). Classification (NCBI taxonomy): domain Eukaryota; kingdom Viridiplantae; phylum Streptophyta; class Magnoliopsida; order Solanales; family Solanaceae; genus Solanum; species Solanum bulbocastanum. The sequence continues at coordinate 45,291,584 of CM073601.1, forward strand.
ATCCTGTTGAGTTAAGTTTCCGCTGAGTTAAGAAAGCCAGGCCAAGGGTTCGCTTGGGGGCCAGCGATGGTCTTCAAGTGCCGGTCACGTCTAGGGTGTAGGCTCGGGGCGTGACAGATATACTCTAGTTTACAATATTACATATTTTATTTTATTTTGGTACATCCAGATGCATACAGATACATATATCTCAGGATACATGAGGTCAAATTTGTTCTAGATACATTGTATCTGAGTGGATTCACATGTATTTGAGATACATAACATATCTGGATCGCCTTCCTCGCCTCTCTCTCATCTCGCTCACCACTCTCCTTTGTATTTATATCCCTGATACATATGAATCACACCAGATACATGTATCTACTGTGTATCTAGTATGATTCACATGTATTTGGGATACATAATAAAATCTCGCTCACCTCCCTCCCCATCTCGCTCAGCTCTCTCCTTATTTAGTGTAACCGATAGCAAAAATACATGTATCTAAGTGTATTAGAAAACTCTTAATTAGTGGTAAGATATGTAATATTTTAAAAGTAAAGGTAATGATATATATATATATATATAATAGTGAATTATATCTAATTATATAGTTTTTCCATAAATTTATGCTTATTGTGCCTATTCTTAGGCAAAGACAAAATGTCACACACAAACAAAATATTGAGCTATGACTCTTGTTACTTGTAAACTTATTTGGTTGAGGCGCAATATCTCCAAAAGCTAAAATATGTTGAATCCAAACAAATGACGAGGCTTCTCTTTCACATTGTTTCAATCTAATTTTTAATTAAAGGACTAAACATACAGAGATTGATTGTTATTATTGAGTCTGGATATGTTGCCACCAGATAAAAATGACCAAATAACAGACATTCTTACTAAATAGTAAGTCCCTCATATAAATGAGCTTTGATTTCGAATATATTTACAACAACCTTAGAGCATTGACATGTACGCTCCAATTTGACTAACGTTAATCCATATAATTAATACATATGTTACAAACTTGCCCGTCTATAGATTACATTATAGTTTTGTTACACAAAATATGAACAAACAAACTATGTTACACTTGACATCATATATAAAGGATTGAGGAAGTATCAACAAGGGTTGTAGTGTAATTGTTGAGATCTCTCCATCCTTAATTGGGAAGGTTCGAGTCCCTGGAAATGAAAAAAATATCATATTGGGAGCATCATCTCCAGAAATGAACTTGCAATGCATGAATTCAGATTTAATCGGTCTTGGATACCACATGTTAGACAAAAAAAAAAAGAGAGGATAGGGGAGAAGTATGTGTAATTCTCCTTATTTTTTTCTTTATTGATAAATAAATACCATTTTAGCTATCAACTTTCCTCCTTTACATTAACAAAATATGGGAACCCTACAACACTACATCTAATTAATGTACTTCATAACTTTCTTGTAATAGTATAAAAAAAAATTAAAAAAATTACAATCATGAAAATTCATGACCTTTTCCCCCATCACACAATAAAAAGAAAACCGAAAAAAAAAAAGTTACCCCCTAAAGACATGACACAATAAAATTCGTCTTTGTTCTGTTGCTTTTCATTCTTGGTACCGTTGGTTCTAGATGTTAAAGTTGCCACCTCCTTCAACATTATTTTGAAGAGTAATCCAAAGCAAAGAAACAGTAATAGCAATAAGGCCTGACCATATATATATTATTGTTGAGACTCTTCCTTTTCTTCCCATCAATCCTTTAGCAAATGGATATAAATGTGACAACACCCAAAAGCTAAAAAACACACCACCAAATAGCCTGTTCCATTGTGGTATAATACTATATACTGTTCTTGATATGCCAATAACAAGTGCCATTATGTTAACAACCATAATTGTCAATGGAAGTATAAAAAGACTTGTCCATTTGACTACATATAAATCAGCATATATGTCATCTTCATCTTCACCAGTAGACTTAGATGTCAATGTGAATGAAATCTCAACACCAGCTATAACTTTCAAGAGTCCTTGTATAACAGCAGCAAAGTGAGCACTCGTGCCACCGATGAGCCAAAATTGTTCATTACGCCATAGTTCCTCAAGGCCTATACCAGACCATTTGACTTCAAGGAGGGAAATGAGGACAAGAGTGACAGTGATAAGTAAGAGGTACGAAAGAAAGTAGACGTTGAGGTTTTGTACAATGAATTGGCCAGTGAAGAGACAGAAGGCAGGGATGAAACAGTAGACAACAAGGAATATTGAGGTGAAAGGATAGACACCAACGTTGAAGTAGGCAATGCGTTGTAAGAACTTGAGGCGAGGGCTGGCAAGGATGGGATTGTTACGAGAGTAGAAGATCTCGACTGAACCAGTTGCCCAACGGAGAACCTGGTGTAAACGATCAGTCAGGTTGATAGGTGCAGTCCCACGGAATGCATCTCGTTTTGTAATGCAGTAGACAGATCGCCATCCACGATTGTGCATTCTGTATCCTGTCACCACATCCTCTGTCACTGATCCATAAATCCATCCTATTCTATCTCCCCATTCTGTTTTGTCCTCAAACCTTTCAATCATAAACACATTAGTAAGTGGAAATGTATAGCTAACAAGTTGATAAAAATCCTAAATTTAGTAAGACAAACAAATTGAAACGGAGGGAGCAGAATTGTATAAACAGTTTTTTAAAGTACCAGCAAGAGATGACTGCAATTGCCTCAGCTACAGTTGGTGCATCTAGAGGAGGACGCGGGATGAGCAAGGCACCAGGTGGCCTTCCATTTTTAACAGTGATGTGATCGGCTAGAGGTCGGCCTTGAAACTCAGCCACTGCGATTGACTCAACAAACATTGTAGAATTTCCAAATTGCTTTGGCAAGTCCAAGTCAGGATGTCCTGTTAAAGGTTGTGAATCGTCATCTAGTTCGGATGGCAAAGCAACATTTTTAGCTTGTTTCTTGTTTTGTCCAAGGAAACCGGTGTACTCATTAGCTCGAGGTGGGTGGAATCCGTAGAGTGCATAGCGCCTGAACATACATCCAGTCCCGACGTATACAGGACCTTGTAGACCATCCAAAGCTCTCATATTTCCTGTTATCATAACATATATTTCAAAGTTAGGATTTTAATGCTAAAACACATTGTGATACGTACTTGGAAAGTTGGACATTTCTTACCATCAAAAAACACAGTGTTATGATTAGCATATCTATCAGATGGATCAATTCCTTCAAATCTTTGAGGGAATTGTAGGTAGCAAATACGATCACCACCACGGTCCATCATGTAACACATACCCTCTCGAATGGCCATGGAGTTGTAGACGTAATGATCACAATCCAAGTTGAGTATGAACGGTCCATTTGAAAGAATTGCAGAAGCTCTTACCAAAGCATTCATAGCTCCTGCCTTCTTGTTATGATCATAACCTGGACGCTTCTCACGAGAGACATATGCAAACATGGGAAGTCGGATATCAATACCGGTGAAGTCTAATTGCTTCTCATTGGGACCTCCCATTATTGGATCATTTACTGGCACCTTGCTCATTATCTACAAGGATAACATAAGTACTGTATGTCAAAAAAGTAACTTGGAAAACAAATTGGCGTAATACATAAACAGACCGTCAAACTAGGCCTCAACTAGCAAATAAGCACTCCAACTTTGTGCATGCATATCTAGACACCTCAACTAATCTCCACTATGCCAGTTGAACACTCCAATTTTAAGTGCCACATTAGTATTGAAAGTACACGAGACTCATTAGGGACGAGTTGGAGTATTTAGTTGTCAGTTGAGACCAAGTTTGGTGTTTGTTTATGTATTACGCCAAACAAATATTTCAATAAACAAGCTCATGATAAAAATTACTGTACTTGCAATATCCCAGCATGGTCTCCTTTTTTATGATCAGCAATAGGCTCATACCATGTGCCAGGCCAATGTGTGCCATCAGCCATCCAAGTTGCCTTTTGAAACTTGAAATCTTCAGGAACACTCCCTCCATTGTTCTCCTTAGCAAGTGCCTTTTCCTTTTTTTCTTCTTTTGAGTTATGCATCTCGCATCTTTTGCGTATGACATCTGGTAGACCATTGATCCTAACCTTGAATTCATCATACTCCCTCTTGATCCAACGTCGATCCTTCACAAAATCAGGGCGTTTCTTGTTTTTCGTTGGATCTGTCTTCTGACTGAAGTAACTGTCTGGATTTCTTGGCTCAATGTTATGTTTTCGACAAAATGGCACCCAAAGCTTTGGTAAACAATACAAAATGCTAGCATTAGTACTAATACACCGATAGTCTAAAATTGATAACATGATAGGACAGTAACTAACTGTCTAACTACACCGATAGTCTAAAAGATCTTCACACCACCCTCGGTGTATATAACTTAAATCCAGTCGAAGTTGTGATAGACAAGATGAAGACAAACTAACCTGACCAAAGATCACAGCCTCAGCCATGGCTTCAAAGTTAAAGATAGCACCACCATCATCAGAGATGTAAACAGATACTTTCTCAACAGGATATTCGACAGCAAGAATCGAAAGTATAGTATTAGCCGTGACAAGAGGAGGCTCTTTATCAGGATCAGCTGTAGAAATGAACACATCAACTCCTGGTAGATCAGATCTACCATGAGGATTAGAAGGAGACGGTGTTTCGAATTTTTCTTTAAGTGCAGCTAAATCAGCTGATCTGTTTATAGGGTTGAATTTCGGAAGGATATCAAGAAGCCATGAAAATGCAAACCATAATTCACATACTATCGATACTCCCCATAGCCACATTGCATCTGGATTTGGATTAGTTATACGCCACGTCAAGAAGAAAATTAACACCACTAACCGGATAACAATAAGCAATCTGAAAATTGAACAAAAATGTGTGATTTATAAAAACACAAAGATAGTATATGCTTTCAACCAGTGAGTGGAGCCAGGATTTTCACTAGAGGGTTCAAAATATGAAGAAGTCAAAGTCAAAAGATGTTCATCTGTTATACATGCAAAGGAGGTTATGATGAACCCCTCATCCTACTTGACTCTGGTCCTTGTTTCAAGTGTATCAATACCATCTCATAAACTCATTTAAATGCATGAATGTGATGTACGGAGAAATATATAAGGTATTTCGAACCTGTAGGGGCTAATGATCTCAGGAGGGACTTTACTTTTTCTTGTAAGTGGTTTCCATGGTTTATCCATAAAATCAGACATACTCATTCCAGTATCATGATCATATGAATCTTCATCCTGTTGCCAAAATGCATTTCCAATACCATATTTTCCTTTAGTCTCGAAAAGCCAACGATTATGATCAAAATCTTGAGTTTGGCTCCTTAGTAACATTGATTTATTGTTATTCGATTTCAATACAGACACCCTACGATCCAAACCCGAGGCATTTTCCCCTCTTGCACCACCATCATCAACTTCACCTCCACAACTACCCATTCGCCTTTGGGACTCTGTCCTGAATCTCGACGAGCCATATGGTCCAGGACCATCTGGCTTGTCACCACTAGCATTGGCCCCTGGTTGATTATCAGGGGTCGGTGGCATCATAACTGTATAATTTATGTAATCATTTTGATTATCTCCCGGGACATCCAAATCATCATCCCGGGATAAACTCACCACACGTCCACTGGACGTGCGTCGTGAGAATTTCACCTCCTGTGGTGGACGGTTCGGATCTGTTTTTCTTGGATTCGAAGAAGTCGCCATTGCAAATATTCTTCAAATTTTTTTAGTTTTCGAAAATTATTTCAAGAAGAAGTTTGTATATACATCTTCATGGCTTTTTCATGCAACGATTTATGACAAACATAAAAATATGCACTGTTTCCTAGACATTAATTAGATTTTTTTTATATTTTTTTTTTTACAAATGAATAGTGCATTCTTGATATTCCTAAAATTATATGTTCTTGATTTTCAGTGGTTTCAAAGTTACTGATCAGTTTTTAACAAACATCACTCCATATTTTACTCTTAGCCTCTTCTTCTCTCCATATAAATTTATTTATAAATTAATAGATGCATGTTTATTCAAAATCTTTTATCGCTTAATCATTGTATTGACGAATCATCTAACATGTTAAATCATTACTCTCTCAGTTTCATATTAGTTATCTACTTTTTCCTTTATAAGTGCTTTAAGAAATCATAAACGAGACTGTTGGTTTTATTAATTTATCTCTTAAGATTTTTTAAAAATAATTTTACAAACTGATTTACACTTTCAAAAAAGAATTACTTATAAGGGTTAAATTGTAAAAAAATAATAATTCATTCTTTCTTTGTTCGGTAAATTGTCAAGTAATTTGGAATAACTATTTATAGTAATATGGAACCAAAAAAAATAATACTTAAGTAACACACTTTATATATATATATATATATATTTGTGCCAAAAAAGAATCCATGAATTTCAAAAGTCTTTAACCAATGTAACATAAATATTCCTTAAATTTTATGTCAAGTCAAATGATGTCACGTAAAATGAGACCTAAAGGGTTAACTAGAATAACCGATTCCTATATAACTAATCTAAGCTAACACAAGTCTTTCTTAAATTTTATGTCAAATCAGATAGTAATATAAATTAAGATGAAAGAGCTAATTAGAATAACTGATTCCAATATAACCAATCAAATATAACCTAATCCTAGCCAAACTTGTCATCAAACCAAACGACTCCTTATACTTTCCTATAAAGAACCTCATTCAGGAATTGTTTGGTAGGGAGATCGCATGTAGTTAGTTGTCCCATCATATATACGAGATAATTGATCCATCATTATAGTACAGACTACAAAAGATGAAATAAATAATTTCAAAACTAATTGATATTTGTAACTAAATACCATATAAAATAATAATACATTTTATCCGAAATTACTATCCCATCTTGCTAAATAACACCTGACTAGATAACTTACCCGCGATAATCCATGACCTCATTAAGATTATGAATGATCATTTTCTAATATCCTAATATTAGAAATTTGGTAGTGTCACATATATTAAGAATTTGAAAGATTGTAAAATTCTTACTCTTTAAATGAATTTTATGTTGTACATGTTTTTTAATTATGATATTTGTTCTTTGATATAATTAGATTCTCAATATTGAATGATTTTTCATAAATTATTCAATTATCACTTCCTTTATATATTATGTTTGTACATGTGCAAGCTAAGTATAAGATACTCAATTTGATGACCTATTTTTTGTTGTTGTTGTTGTGTTTTGTAGGTGTGTTGAGTGCGGATGTGGTTGTGAGGTACTGTAGGATTAGAGGATACAATGCAATATATATGTGTGGTACAGATGAGTATGGGACGGCAACTGAGACTAAAGCTTTGGAGGAAAATTGTCATCCAAAGGAAATTTGCGACAAGTAAGCTAATTTATTTTGATCTTTGTGTTGATATGGAATTTGGATGTGTTTGGTATGGAGGAGAATGTATATATGTATTACTACTACTATCTTTTATGATACTTTTGAGGATTGGAGGGTTGTTTGTTTGGTGTTTAGGAAGTGAATTATTCATGTATTAAAATTAGCATAACTAGTACTTTCTTTGTTTCAATTTGTTTGTTATACTTCCCTTTTTGGTTAGTTTCAAAAAGATAGTCTCGTTCCTTTTTTGATAATACTTTAATTCTAACTTTCCACCGGACATTCAGTACATTCTATGTATCTTTAGTTTAAGATCACAAAATTAAAGGGTTTTTTTTTAACTGCATGCCAAGTCAAAATCAGGCAAACAAATTGAAAGGGGGGGTTGGTTGTGGTTAGGAAGTGGATTATTCATGTATTAAAACTAGTGTAATTAGTACTTAGTTCTTTCAATTTGTTTGTGTTACTTTCCTTTTTGGTCCCTTTTAAAAAAAAGGAATGTATTTTTCCTCTTTAATTGTAACTTTCTATCTTGCTTCTTTAATTTATCCTTTTACTTTATACAGTTGATAGCATGAAGCCAACCCCATTTCACAATTTCTTTCTCCTCTAATTGGCTTGCAGTATCATGCAATTCACAAAGAAGTTTATAAATGGTTTGATATAAACTTTGATGAATTTGGACGCACATCAACACCACAGCAGACAGAAATTTGTCAAGCAATTTTCAAGAAGCTCTGGGAAAATGATTCCCTTTCTGAGAATACAATGCAGGAGGTATCAGATTCTATTTCGATCTATCTACCTGGCAATCATTTTTTTTATAATTGTGGTGTCTAGGCCAGCTGCGCGCTCCTTGACTAATTCCACGTGATATCTGCCACCTCCCACCAGCAACATGTAACAAGTAACTCTATCCACTAAGTTCTAGGAGAGATGAGAAGAAATCACTTAGTGTTTTTTCCTTTGCTGGGATTTGAACCTGACACCTCATGGTTCTTAACCACTTCATTGACCACTAAGCCACACTCAGGGGTGCATCTTCCTGTCAATCATCTTTCTCCTAAAAAAGAAGAAGAAATTGTTTCCTTGGCAATCAGCTCGTTGCTACTGTTGTGTGCTGCGTATGTAGCTAGACATTTTGATATAGCTTTCAAATGCTTCTTCAACTGTAGTTGAAAGAACCACAGCTGGAGCTTAGTCAACATTTTCCCAACTGAAGTTCCTTCTCTTATGCAGCTTTACTGCGACACCTGCAAAAGGTTCTTAGCAGATAGACTTGTAGAGGGAAACTGTCCAGGTTGCAACTATGATTCTGCACGAGGAGATCAATGCGATGAGTGTGGGAAACTATTAAATCCCACAGAACTAGTAGAGCCAAGATGCAAGGTTCGCTTGTCCTCTCATTTTCAGTCAGATGTGTATTCCTTACTGAGTTTTATTTTAAAAAGTTTCATGTTAGTTAATCAAATATTAGTTTCTTGAAAATAAATGCAGATTCCTTCAGTGAGATACTTGATTTTTTGTTTGAGCCCAATCACAAAATTTGTAAAGGATTCAATGTCTTGCAATATAATTGAATGTATGAAGGATTGAAAGCACAAATATTACACATAATCTTGTTCATATATTGGATTGGGAGTATATGTGTGTTAAAAGTTATACTAATTCATGTTGTGGACTAAGTGTACATTGGATGTGGTAGAAAGTTTTACAAACTGCTTAAATCTTAGCTTGCTCACTCAACAGGTTTGTCGCAACACCCCTTGTATCCGAGATACTGATCATTTGTTTCTTGAGCTCCCTTTGTTGAAGGATCAGTTAGAAGCATATATCAACGACACGTCCGGGCGATGGAGTCAGAATGCTATCCATATAACAGATGCGTGGTTTAAAGAAGGACTTAATCCAAGGTGTATGTAACATCCGACAATTTGAAATAGCTATGAAAAAGCTTGAAATTGGAAGTAGCCATTTTTGGAAAAAATACAGAATCTGGAAAAATTGGCTAAGTGTGGAAATAAGTGATTTTTGGCCAACTTTGAGCAGTCGTAACTCCTAGATCAGGATGAGTTAGGAGTAGTTCCAGTTATGGTTGCGAAGCTTGTGGAATGATCTTTCCAACGCCACTGAGATTGCTCGATTTCGAGTTTGTATGAGCGAGTTATGGCCATTGAAAGTTGGGCAGTTGGCAGGGAATCCGTCCGGAAATTTTAAGGGCATTTTGGTCTTTTCCCCAGCCATTTATTTTGAGGTTATATTGTGTGTTAGGTTGATTTTGGATCATTTTTATCCTATTTTAAAAGAGAAAGAGTTAGGGTTCTTGAGAGTGAAGAAGAGAAGAAGAAGAGAAGAAGAGGAGAAGAAGAGGAGAAAGGAGATCAACAAGTTTCCATCGTGGATTTTCGTCGGGGGTGATCCCTATCAAGGTATGTGAGTTCTTTGTGTGGTTTGATCCTTTCCCCCACACACTAAGCTCTTTTTTTTATGATTTGAGAAAAGATTGGATTGGTGTTGAAGTTGTTGAAGTTGTTAGTTGTTGTTGTTAGTTGTGTTGTTGAAGTTATTGTTGGTTGTGGGACATGATTGGGTTGTGTATTTGAGTTGTAATTTATTGTATGTTGAGAGATTGATGATCCCTAGTGTTTGGGGTTAAATCCATTGAAGTAAGGGTGGTTTAGAGTTGAAGAAAAGAGGGAGAAAAGTCGTTTTGTTTTTCTAGGAAAAGGGCTGGCAGAGTGGCCAGCAGTCCCCTTTTGAAGCTGAGGACTGGTGCCTGGTAGAGTGGCCAGCAGTCCCGTTTGAAGTTGAGGGCTGGCGCCCCGCGCCTCTTAGAACGCCAATCCTTCCCGTTACCTTAATTCCCCATTTGTATTTTATTTTGTTCCTAGGTATTATATCTATGTTTCCTAGTTGTTTCCAACACTCCAAGGTACTTCTAAAGTCAAGAACTCATCCGTAACATGTGAGCAAACACCTTGAATCCAAAATTCCAATTCAAGGAGAGTTAGTTAGAAGTCAATTGAAGTTAGAAATTAAGAGTTAAGCTTAGAAGTTAAGCAAGTCAAGCTAGTTGTAAAGTGGTTCAAGAGTCTTTATTGAACGTTTTAACTTTATTTTTAGACTCAAGTGTCAAGTCAAGCAAAGAGCTTAGAGTTTCAAGCTAAGTAAAGAATCTCAAGTTTCAAGTTGAGTTCATTTTCTCAAAGTTATTAGGGAACTATGTATTCCCAAAGAAGTTTTAAAGAAATGTCTTTACATTTAAACAAGGTTGGAAACTGAAATTTCCAAAGAGCCTTCGGGATAGTTTTTTTTTTGAGTAATTATCTTATGTCAGCAGGAAGAAATGTGTTTTAAAAACATAAGAGCCAGTACATTTTTTTGGGAGTAGTATCGAGCACCGAATTGGGGGAGCGTTCAAAGAACCCATAGCCCCCATAGAACCATGTTAGCCACCATGGGTAGAAAAAGATCATGCTCTTTAGATGAATCCTTTTCATATTAGACTAGTGGATCCATTAGGCAGTTCAGGTCTTATACCTTTGGCCGGGTATAGGATGCTCTGGCAGCGTGAGGTTGATCGCTGTATCATCACTTTAGCTCTTATGTGATGGTTGTCGGTTAGAGAAACTCCCACAACAGTTATTGTATTTTTATACACGAAAATTATTGTATTTTATATACATCAGTTCAATTGTATTTCTATATACATCTCAGGCTTATTGTATCCTTGTATACACACAGAGTTTTATAGCATGTTTTAAACAGTCTTTCTTTATATCACACTTGTTTTAAATTGCCTTATATTGAAAGAAGTCAGTCAGGTTGAGTTGAGTTGAACTAGGTAAACTTTTCAGTTTCTTTCAAATTTCCTTCTAGCCTTTGTTGCTTAGTTTTCCAGCTCGCATACTAGTACCTTCCATGTACTGATGCCAGTTGGCCTGCATCGTCTTATGATACAGATATAGGTACCCCGAATCAGCATCCTGCACGTCGTTGATCCAGCTGAGCACTCCAGAGTCAGTGGTGAGCCTCCTTGCATTCCGGAGGACTCAATTATTTTGTGTTCTTAGTTTTTGTTTTATTAGGATGTTGCGGGGTCTGTCCCAACATCCATCTCAGTATTTAGAGGCTTCATAGACAGTCAGACAGTCAGTCAGTTAATTTGGAGTCTCTCATGCATGTATATATTTAAATATCCTATTTTGAGACTCGAGATGCCTTGTTGGCAAATTACTTTCAGTTGAGTTGTTTTATAACCTTTCATTGCATTGAGTTATCCTGTTGAGTTAAGTTTTCCGCTGAGTTAAGAAAGCCAGGCCAAGGGTTCGTTTGTGGGCCAGCGATGGTTTTCAAGTGCCGGTCACGTCTAGGGTGTAGGCTCGAGGCGTGACAAACTTGGTATCAGAGCACAGAGTTCAAGAGTCTTAGGGAGTCTATGAAGCCGTGTCTGTAGAATCCTAGTTATCGGTGTGAAGCGCGCCACATCTATAATTGGGAGGCTGCAACATTTAGGAAGATTTCTCATTTCTTTCACACTCATTTCATGCGTTAGAGTTGACCTCTAAAAAGTTTCTTTCTAATCCGCGCTTGTGCGTGTTTTCAGATAATCATGCCTCCACAAAGAGTTGGTAGAGGGCGTCTTCCTAGACGTTATGTTGATGAGCAAGAGTTACCTTATGCCCCGGGAGTGCAAGATCAAGGGGAAGTTTCTAATGCCGAGTTTAGAGAGGCAATTAGAATTCTGAGTCAAGCTATGACTAATCAAATTGGTCAGCAAAGAGGAGCTCGACATGAAGGAGCTGACACTTCAAGGATTCGTGAGTTCTTGGGGATGAATCCTTCGAGTTTCATGGGTTCAAGTACTACTGAGGATCCAGAGAACTTCACTGAGGAGTTGAAGAAGATTTTTGATGTGATGCATGTAGCAGATATTGAGCTGGTTGAACTAGCTGCATATCAATTGAAGGATGTTGCTAGAACTTGGTTTGACCAGTGGAAAAGAAGTAGCGCTGAGAATGCACCACCTGCGAGTTGGGCCGATTTTGAGGAAGCTTTCTTGGGGCATTTCTTTCCTCGAGAGTTGAGAGAGGCCAAGGTACGTGAGTTCCTCACACTTAAGCAGGATTCTTTGAGTGTTCATGAGTACAGTCTGAAGTTCACACAATTATCCCGCTATGCTCCGGAGATGGTTTGGGACATGAGGAATAGAATGAGCTTGTTTGTTGCTGGGTTGTCTCGGTTGTCGAGCAAGAAAGGTAGGGCTGCAATGCTTATCGGGGACATGGACATATCAAGGTTGATGGTTTATGTGCAGCAGGTTGAGGAAGAGAAGCTGAGGGACAGAGAAGAGTTTAGAAATAAGAGAGCAAAGACCGGGAACGAGTCCGGGCAGCAGAGAGGTAATTCAAACCGTTCCTCCTTTCAGCAAAGGCAAAAGGGACCTGCTCCATCATCTGCTAGAGCACCTGCACCCATATATAAAGGTGAATTTAATGTTCAGAATTCGAAGGACTTCAGGGCTAGACCAGCACAATCTTTGGGTAGTGTGGCGCAAGGGAGTAGTAAGCCTCCTGCCTGCGCCAAGTGTGGTAGGAACCACTCAGGTATTTGTCGAGAGGGCTCCATTGGTTGTTTCAAGTGTGGTCAGAATGGATATTTCATGCGAGAGTGTCCAAAGAATAGGCAGGGTAATGGAGAAAATAAAGCACAGTCTTCTTCAGTTGTTCCCTTAGACAGGACGACACCTAGAGGAGCTACTTCTAGTACCAGTGGAGGAGCAAACCGCCTTTATGCAATCACCAGTCGCCATGAGCAAGAGAATTCTCCAAATGTTGTCACTGGTATGATCAAAGTCTTTGCTTTTGATGTGTATGCTTTGCTAGACCCAGGAGCAAGTTTATCTTTTGTAACTCCTTATGTTGCAAATAAGTTTGAGGTTCTTCCTGAAAGACTTTGTGAACCCTTTTGTGTTTCTACACCTGTTGGGGAATCTATTCTAGCAGAAAGAGTCTATCGTGATTGTCCTGTTTCCATCAGTCACAAGAGCACCATGGCTGATTTGGTTGAGTTAGACATGATAGATTTCGATGTCATTCTAGGTATGGATTGGCTTCATGCTTGTTATGCATCGATAGACTGTAGAACTCGAGTGGTCAAGTTTCAGTTTCCGAATGAGCCAGTCTTAGAGTGGAGTAGTAGTTCAGTAGTGCCTAAGGGTCTTTTCATTTCGTACCTTAAGGTGAAAAAGTTAGTTTCGAAGGGTTGTATCTATCACTTAGTCCGAGTTCATGACTCTAGTGTTGAGATACCTCATTTTCAGTCAGTTCCTATAGTAAGAGAGTTTCCAGAAGTTTTTCCTGATGATCTACCCGGAATTCCTCCTGAGAGAGAAATAGATTTCGGCATAGATCTCATTCCAGATACTCGTCCTATCTCTATTCCGCCATATAGAATGGCACCAGTAGAGTTGAAAGAGTTGAAAGAGCAGTTGAAAGATCTCCTAGATAAGGGTTTCATTCGACCAAATGTCTCGCCTTGGGGAGCTCCGGTCTTGTTTGTGAGAAAGAAAGATGGTTCCCTTAAAATGTGTATAGACTACCGCCAGTTGAATAAGGTTACCATCAAGAACAAGTACCCTCTTCCGAGGATTGATGATCTTTTCGATCAGCTTCAGGGTGCCACTTGTTTTTCAAAGATTGACCTCCGATCAGGCTATTATCAGTTAAGGGTAAGGGAATGTGATATCCCAAAGACAGCTTTCAGAACCAGGTATGGTCATTATGAGTTTTTAGTCATGTCCTTTGGTTTGACTAATGCACCGGCAGCTTTCATGGACTTGATGAATAGAGTCTTCAAACCTTATTTAGATATGTTTGTTATTGTCTTTATTGATGACATACTAATCTATTCAAGGAATGAAGAAGATCATGCTAGCCATCTCAGAATAGTTCTTCAAACTTTGAAAGATAAAGAGTTGTATGCCAAGTTCTCTAAATGTGAGTTTTGGCTTAAGTCTGTGGCGTTCTTAGGCCACATTGTGTCCGGTGATGGAATTAAAGTTGATACTCGAAAAATTGAGGCAGTGCAGAATTGGCCTAGACCCACATCTCCAACTGAAATTAGGAGTTTCTTGGGTTTGGCTGGCTATTATAGAAGGTTTGTTGAAGGGTTCTCGACTATTGCATCTCCTTTGACAAAGTTGACTCAGAAGACGGTGAAATTTCAATGGTCTGAAGCTTGTGAGAAAAGCTTTCAGGAATTGAAAAAGAGATTGATTACAGCTCCAGTTTTGACGCTACCAGAAGGTACTCAAGGTTTTGTGGTGTATTGTAATGCATCTAGAGTTGGTTTGGGTTGTGTCTTAATGCAGAATGACAAAGTTATAGCTTATGCCTCCAGACAGTTGAAGGTTCATGAGAAGAACTACCCAACCCATGATTTAGAGCTAGCTGCTGTAGTATTTGCTTTGAAGATATGGCGTCATTACTTGTATGGTGTGCATGTCGACATATTCACTGATCACAAAAGCCTTCAATATGTACTTACCCAGAGGGAGCTTAATCTCAGACAGAGGAGGTGGTTAGAGTTACTCAAGGATTATGACCTGAGTATTCTTTACCACCCAGGTAAGGCTAATGTTGTTGCTGATTCTTTGAGCAAGTGGTCTATGGGTAGCACCGCCTATATTGAAGAAGGAAGGAGAGAGTTAGCAAAAGATGTGCACAGACTGACATGCCTGGGAGTCAGATTTACAGATTTCGCAGAAGGAGGAATAGCAGTGACGAGCAGGGCCGAGTCATTATTAATGTCAGAAGTGAAAGAGAAGCAAGATCAAGATCCCATTTTGCTTGAGTTGAAGGCAAATGTTCAAAAGCAAAGAGTATTAGCTTTTGAACAAGGGGGAGATGGTGTTTTGAGATTTCAAGGTAGATTGTGCGTACCTATGGTAGATGGACTCCAAGAGAGGATTATGGCGGAAGCTCACAGCTCCAGATATTCTATTCATCTGGGTTCCACCAAGATGTATCGTGATTTGCGTGAAGTTTATTGGTGGAATGGCATGAAGAAGGGCATTGCTGAGTTTGTTGCTAAGTGTCCAAATTGCCAACAAGTGAAAGTTGAACACCAAAGGCCCGGTGGTTTGGCTCAGAGGATAGAACTTCCAGAGTGGAAGTGGGAGATGATCAATATGGATTTCATCACAGGGTTGCCAAGGTCTCGCAGACAGCATGATTCTATTTGGGTGATTGTCGACAGAATGACAAAGTCAGCTCATTTTCTACCGGTAAAGACTACCCTTTCAGCAGAAGATTATGCCAAGTTGTATATTCGAGAGATAGTGAGACTTCATGGAGTCTCAATCTCCATTATTTCAGATAGAGGTGCACAGTTTACTGCACAGTTCTGGAAATCTTTTCAGAAAGGCTTGGGTTCAAATGTGAACTTAAGTACTGCCTTTCATCCTCAGACTGATGGGCAAGCAGAGCGCACTATTCAGACTTTAGAAGATATGCTGAGAGCTTGTGTGATCGATTTCAAAGGTAATTGGGATGATCACCTACCTCTCATTGAGTTTGCCTACAACAACAGTTATCACTCTAGCATCCAGATGGCCCCATATGAAGCTCTTTATGGGAGAAGATGTAGGTCTCATATTGGATGGTTTGAAGTGGGTGAAGCACAGTTGATAGGACCAGATTTAGTTCACCAAGCTATGGAGAAGGTGAAAGTGATTCAAGAGAGGTTGAAAACGGCACAGAGTCGTCAGAAATCCTACACTGATGTTAGGAGAAGGGCGTTAGAGTTTGAAGTAGATGATTGGGTATATTTGAAGGTTTCACCCATGAAGGGGGTTATGAGGTTTGGTAAGAAAGGGAAACTTAACCCCCGATATATTGGACCTTATCGCATAGTCAAGAGAGTTGGCAATGTAGCTTATGAGTTGGAGCTATCACAGGAGCTAGCAGCGGTCCATCCGGTATTTCATATCTCCATGTTGAAGAAGTGCATAGGCGATCCTTCATTGATCCTACCGACTGAAAGTATCAAAATCAAGGATAACTTATCTTATGGGGAGATTCCTGTTCAAATTTTAGATCGGCAAGTTCGAAGGTTGAGAACAAAGGATGTAGCCTCAGTCAAGGTCCTTTGGAGGAACCAATTTGTTGAGGAAGCTACTTGGAAAGCTGAAGAATACATGAAGAAGAGATATCCATATCTCTTTGAATCCGCAGATCAAGGTATTAATTTCCTTCTTAGTGCTCTTTAAATTATAGTGGGCATATTGTTGTTATTGTTGCATAGTTGCTTGTTGGGTGTTTTGAGTTGTTGTTGCACCCTTAGCTTAGTAAGAATCACCTCATTCGAGGACGAATGTTCCCAAGGGGGAGATATTGTAACATCCAACAATTTGAAATAGCTATGAAGAAGCTTGAAATTGGAAGTAGCCATTTTTGGAAAAAATACAGAATCTGGAAAAATTGGCTAAGTGTGGAAATAAGTGATTTTTGGCCAACTTTGAGCAGTCGTAACTCCTAGATCAGGATGAGTTAGGAGTAGTTCCAGTTATGGTTGCGAAGCTTGTGGAATGATCTTTCCAACGCCACTGAGATTGCTCGATTTTGAGTTCGTATGAGCGAGTTATGGCCATTGAAAGTTGGGCAGTTGGCAGGGAATCCATCCGGAAATTTTAAGGGCATTTTGGTCTTTTCCCCCGCCCTTTCTTTTGAGGTTATATTGTGTGTTAGGTTGATTTTGGATCATTTTTATCCTATTTTAAAAGAGAAAGAGTTAGGGTTCTTGAGAGTGAAGAAGAGAAGAAGAAGAGAAGAAGAGGAGAAGAAGAGGAGAAAGGAGATCAACAAGTTTCCATCGTGGATTTTCGTCGGGGGTGATCCCTATCAAGGTATATGAGTTCTTTGTGTGGTTTGATCCTTTCCCCCACACACTAAGCTCTTTTTTTTTATAATTTGAGAAAAGATTGGATTGGTGTTGAAGTTGTTGAAGTTGTTAGTTGTTGTTGATGTTGTTAGTTGTGTTGTTGAAGTTATTGTTGGTTGTGGGACATGATTGGGTTGTGTATTTGAGTTGTAATTTATTGTATGTTGAGAGATTGATGATCCCTAGTGTTTGGGGTTAAATCCATTGAAGTAAGGGTGGTTTAGAGTTGAAGAAAAGAGGGAGAAAAGTCGTTTTGTTTTTCTGGGAAAAGGGCTGGCAGAGTGGCCAGCAGTCCCCTTTTGAAGCTGAGGA
The DNA here is from genome assembly GCA_037074985.1 of Solanum bulbocastanum. NCBI lineage: Eukaryota > Viridiplantae > Streptophyta > Magnoliopsida > Solanales > Solanaceae > Solanum > Solanum bulbocastanum. The sequence continues at coordinate 45,309,240 of CM073601.1, forward strand.
CTGGTGCCTGGCAGAGTGGCCAGCAGTCCCGTTTGAAGTTGAGGGCTGGCGCCCCGCGCCTCTTAGAACGCCAATCCTTCCCGTTACCTTAATTCCCCATTTGTATTTTATTTTGTTCCTAGGTATTATACCTATGTTTCCTAGTTGTTTCCAACACTCTAAGGTACTTCTAAAGTCAAGAACTCATCCGTAACATGTGAGCAACCACCTTGAATCCAAAATTCCAATTCAAGGAGAGTTAGTTAGAAGTCAATTGAAGTTAGAAATTAAGAGTTAAGCTTAGAAGTTAAGCAAGTCAAGCTAGTTGTAAAGTGGTTCAAGAGTCTTTATTGAACGTTTTAACTTTATTTTTAGACTCAAGTGTCAAGTCAAGCAAAGAGCTTAGAGTTTCAAGCTAAGTAAAGAATCTCAAGTTTCAAGTTGAGTTCATTTTCTCAAAGTTATTAGGGAACTATGTATTCCCAAAGAAGTTTTAAAGAAATGTCTTTACATTTAAACAAGGTTGGAAACTGAAATTTCCAAAGAGCCTTCGGGATAGTTTTTTTTTTGAGTAATTATCTTATGTCAGCAGGAAGAAATGTGTTTTAAAAACATAAGAGCCAGTACATTTTTTTGGGAGTAGTATCGAGCACCGAATTGGGGGAGCGTTCAAAGAACCCATAGCCCCCATAGAACCATGTTAGCCACCATGGGTAGAAAAAGATCATGCTCTTTAGATGAATCCTTTTCATATTAGACTAGTGGATCCATTAGGCAGTTCAGGTCTTATACCTTTGGCCGGGTATAGGATGCTCTGGCAGCGTGAGGTTGATCGTTGTATCATCACTTTAGCTCTTATGTGATGGTTGTCGGTTAGAGAAACTCCCACAGCAGTTATTGTATTTTTATACACGGAAATTATTGTATTTTATATACATCAGTTCAATTGTATTTCTATATACATCTCAGGCTTATTGTATCCTTGTATACACACAGAGTTTTATAGTATGTTTTAAACAGTCTTTCTTTATATCACACTTGTTTTAAATTGCCTTATATTGAAAGAAGTCAGTCAGGTTGAGTTGAGTTGAACTAGGTAAACTTTTCAGTTTCTTTCAAATTTCCTTCTAGCCTTTGTTGCTTAGTTTTCCAGCTCGCATACTAGTACCTTCCATGTACTGATGCCAGTTGGCCTGCATCGTCTTATGATACAGATATAGGTACCCCGAATCAGCATCCTGCACGTCGTTGATCCAGCTGAGCACTCCAGAGTCAGTGGTGAGCCTCCTTGCATTCCGGAGGACTCAATTATTTTGTGTTCTTAGTTTTTGTTTTATTAGGATGTTGCGGGGTCTGTCCCAACATCCATCTCAGTATTTAGAGGCTTCATAGACAGTCAGACAGTCAGTCAGTTAATTTGGAGTCTCTCATGCATGTATATATTTAAATATCCTATTTTGAGACTCGAGATGCCTTGTTGGCAAATTACTTTCAGTTGAGTTGTTTTATAACCTTTCATTGCATTGAGTTATCCTGTTGAGTTAAGTTTTCCGCTGAGTTAAGAAAGCCAGGCCAAGGGTTCGTTTGTGGGCCAGCGATGGTCTTCAAGTGCCGGTCACGTCTAGGGTGTAGGCTCGGGGCGTGACAGTGTATAACTAGAGATTTGAAATGGGGAGTTCCAGTACCACATGAAAAATACAAGGATAAGGTTGGTTGAGTGAAAACAATTGATTGTAACTTGTAACTCTGGGATTATTGATCCACATCCAGCTATCAATTTTGTTGTGTCAATTTAATTTGAAGTTAACAAAAAATGTTACCTATGATCCTGGATTCATGACATTATTCATTGATTGGTAATTAGGTTTTCTATGTATGGTATGATGCTCCTATTGGATATGTATCAATCACCTCATGCTACACAACTGAGTGGGAGAAGCGGTGGAAGAATCCAGATAATGTGGAGCTGTATCAGTTTATGGGCAAGGACAATTTGTTTTTTCACACTGTAAGTTGGAGAAACTTTAAAATCACCATGTGTTAGGTGGTAGGCTTCTAATTTTGTGATATTAGGCCTTTATAATTTATTTTGAACGGAGGATAATAGTGACAACTAATGGCCCTGAAGCAGGGTGCACATGTGTACTGCATTTCATTAGTGTTGTATTTTGATGTGTTCTCTGATTCATGATTTTTACGCGTATTATTAGTTTTCTATCTCGGGAGTATGAGTAGTTTATGAGTACCAAGGTGGTTATATGTGAGGGAATGAGTGGCTAATTCATGTACCAATGATGAATGTTGTATTTTCCAGGTATTATTCCCATCTGCTCTTCTTGGAACTGGTGAAAGCTGGACACTTCTGAAAACTATCAGTGCAACAGAGTACTTGAACTATGAAGCAGGTTAGTTAGAAATTAGTTGAGGGTTGCAATGTGTGATTGCTGCTTGAGACTTTAGTTTGGCGATTCTAGCCAATAATACATTGTTCCATGTTACTGACTTGATTTATATCCGCTCAATTGTTTGGTTGGCCTAATCAGGAAAATTCTCAAAGAGCTAGGGTGTAGGAGTTTTTGGTAATGATGTAAAAGATACAAATATTCCTGTAGAAGTATGGAGATATTACCTGCTGAGAAACAGGCCAGAGGTGGGGCCATATTGCTTGACGATGTTATTTGTTGTCTCAGTGATTGCTTTTTTGTCATCTATAGAATCCTTACATGTTTCCAAAAAAAAGTTCCAAGTTGTGTAATGCAATTGTATCACTAAATATTTCGGTTACTGTAGGTCTCAGACTCTTTGTTTTCGTGGGCAGACCTACAAGTGAAGTTAAACAGTGAGTTGCTATGCAACTTAGGCAATTTTGTCAATAGAGTCCTGAGTTTCATCGCAAAAGATCCAGGTACCTCAGCTAGCTGGGTTTTGGACATTTACATAGTTTTCCCCTGTTAATGCGCTATTGTAGTTGTCAAGATTTGCTTCTCTGTTGATATTTTGCATCTTTAGGGCTTAGGCTTTGAAAAAGTTCGGCAGCTTAGTTTGCTGTCTATTTTATCTTTCCTATAATTCCTATGGTTTATGTATTAAGGGCTCGTTTGGTTAGAAACAAATTATCCCAGGTTTAACTATCCCGGGATTGTTATTCCATCCTCAATGTGGGATAAAAATAACACTACAATCCCGGAATAAGTTATCCCACGATTTTATTCCAACAAAACATGGGATAAACTCAGGGGCGGATCTATTAAGGGCTTGGGGGGTGACGCGCCACCCCCAACTTCGACGGAAACTCTATATATACATAGGTATATATATATAATATTTATATAAATATAGAGCGTGGCACCCAGTGAATAATCGATAATTCTATTTGGCACCCACGGACTCTAAATCCTGGATCCGCCACTGGATAAACTCATCCTAAAATTAATCCAGGGATAAGTTACCCTTATCCCTCCTACCAAACGAGCCCTAAATGACATAGTTTGCTACATTGTTCATGTTTCCTGTTGTTAATATTCTGTACATAGTTGATTGCTGCAAATCTGTTTCTATCTCTTGGAAATGAAAAAATAAACAGAGTCTCTCACTAGGCCTCCTTGAATTATGAAACTGGTATTTCAGAAAGCAGGAAAAACTTATCAAGAAAGAAAATATAGTAGAAAACAGAAAGAGAGGTAGAAAATTTCTCTCGAGAAAGATGTAGGCTTATGGTTGGGTGGAAGTAGTATATTTTCCTAATTGTGTAGAATCCATCATGTCTACTAGGGAAAACGTCTTAATTCTTATCCTCTTTTTCCTACATATCTAACGGATTGACAATGCCCTCATACAGCCTCAGGTTATGGTTCTATTATTCCCGACGCTGAAGGAGCAGAATCACATTCCTTGACAAAGACATTGGGTGAAAAAGTTAGAAGTTGTGTTCAGCAATATGTAGAAGCCATGGAGAAGGTGGTTAAACAACTTTTCCTGGTTTCCCAGTTGTAGTGTTATAAGTAGTTTGATCTTATTTTGTCAGTAAAGAAAAAGAAAAAAAAAGAAAGAGAAAAAGGAAGCTATGATAATAAGGTTACTCATCTGCCACGGGTGACACATTTTCTTGCATCTGATTCTATCTTGACTGGTGCTCTTCTTTCTTTAATTCTTTTTGGTCTAGGTTAAATTGAAGCGAGGCTTGAAGGTCGCTATGTCTATTTCTAGTGAAGGAAACGGTTATCTGCAGGTAATTGTCAAGTGCTTTCCAGCTCTATAGTTTTTGATCAATAACTGCAATGCGAGTGTAATTATCTCACTTTATTTTAACTTACTGAAATTTTGATTTTTCCATGTGACAATGGTAACGATTGTGGGTATTCTTATGGTTACTCTTCATTGCTTCAAATTTCTTTCTGCAGGCGAGCCATTTTTGGAAGCTTTACAAGGAAGACAGGCCTTCCTTTTCGATAGTGATGAGAAATGCTTGTGGTCTAGTATATCTTCTCGCATGTCTTTTAGAGCCATTTATGCCATCTTTTTCACGAGAGGTAATATTTCTGTTGCCATCATGGCAAAATTGAACTTTGTGTTATGTCATCTGTCTATGTTCAGGGATTTGATGCTTTTCCCCTCTTGATTCACAGGTGCTTAAGCAGCTCAACATGCCTCCTGAAACACAATTTTCACTGTCTGATGAAGGAGGTGACATTGAAAATAGCAAAAGACCATGGGATATTCTACCTGCAGGTCACAAAATTGGAACATCAGCACCATTGTTCAAAGAGTAATGCATTTTAGTCTCTTTTTATTGCATGTGTATTCATTCTTTCATTTTGTTTGCTGGTTTGTAATTGATGCTGGTGATAATAATATACAGAAAGATGAAGAAGTTGAATTCTACAGAAATAAGTTTCCTGGAAGTCAGGCAGATAGGGCAGATAGGGCTCTGAAGACAGAAACTGAGGCCAAAGAGATGGCTAAACAATTGAAGAAGCAAAAATATCAGGTTAGAATTTCTATTTATTTATAGGCATCATGCAATGCTGAAAAGTTGTCGGCACATTATTATATACCGTGCGCTTAAGGTATTTTTAATACATTTCACTTAAGAGTTGTGTGTATCTAGGGCCATTTTGTATTAGAACTAATGTTTATTTAATCCAACACAATATCAAAAAAAATATCCACAATATCAAAACCAGGCGAGGGCACACCAATTCTATGTTATCGTTAAGAGTTTGACTCATCTATTGCCATTTCAGTTAACAAATGATTGCACAGATGAGCCTTTTCTCAAACAGAAATGACATAAATAAGCCAAACTTTTAATGGATGACATAGATCTGTCATGAATTTATTTATTTCTAGGGCAGGCATGTTAAGGTTTCAAGGAAGGATCCTTCTAGTTTCTTTAGGCACAAGTTTCTGAGCAGTTGCTTTGATTGTTTTTGGAGCCTTGATGAAGTGCAGTACTTGCTGTGGTAATGGGATGCATTCATGGTGCAGTACAATATAATCCTATTTACTAGTTAAAGAAAAAAGTAAAAACCTATTGTGTAGGTGGTATTCCATGGAGGTTTGGAAGCGTCTTGGGGAGGTTGGACTAGTATGGCTTACCAAGCCATTTGATGCTGTACTAAGAAGTGGTGGGATGTCAGACGAGTGAAGAAAGAGTAACAAGGAGATATTTCAAGTTGTGCAAACTTTTGTAACATTAAACTTATGAACCAGAGTGCCATATGATGGAGCTTTGGGATAGAGTAATACAATGTGGACTCAGGGATTCTACAAAAGTGACAGAAAACAAGTTTGGATTTATTTTTTGAAATAGGTAACTTCGTATTCACACTAAAGAACTCACCAAGAACTGATGAGGTGAGATTTACAAACCCCCGGGGGTGCCATCATACTCAAAATCCAAAAAGACAAACTTTCAAACATTTACAATTGGCTTATAAACTCCACAAAGCTATCTACTTCCCCCACTAAATTTTGCTTACACCAAAAATACAAAAGACTAAGACATCTCATCTTGATCTCCTGTGAGCTGCTAACCTTTCCTTCATAACAACTCTTATTCCTTTCTTTCCATAGTGTCCACCAGATGCAAGCCGGGATATTTTCCCACCAATCTTCCTTTGATCCTCTCTTTCCAATTCCTTGCCAGTGTGTTAGGACCTCAAAAGTGGTTCTGGGCATTGTCCAGTTTACCCCGAGTATACAAACAAACATGTTCCACAGTCTGTAGCTATCTTGAAATGCGGAAACAAATGGCCAATATACGAATGCTATATTATTGCTAAGAAGATTGATGGAAATGAAGTTGTTTGGAAGACCTACAATCTCCTAACATTCAGATTTAGTGAAATATTGTCTTCCCCTTGATATGCTAAAGTGGACAAGTAAAAGTGAACGGAGGCAGTATTGAAATCCCTCCTCCTGTTTGTCTTTCCCTTTCCCTTATTCTTCCTCTTTCTCTTTCTGCTTCTCCCTCTTCTCTCTCTATTCTTCTCCATTCTCCTATTTATGAGTTGTTTAGGGCTCCTTATTCTTTAGATAGACATTTGTCTTGAAAAATATGAAAAAATTTGATATTAAAATCCTCTCCTCAGATCTATTTCTCTTTTCTTCTTCTTCTGTTCCTCTATCTCTCCTTTTCTGTTCTCTCTTCTCCCTGCTCTCTTTTTGGTGCTGCATCACATTCAGTACCTCTTCTGCATGGACTTATCAATAATGATATTACTTCATCAAACAAAAAGAACTTGTAAAAAGATAGAGAGAAAAGTGTCTAATTGTTCCTTTTGTGCTGTTTTTCTTTTGAGGATCATGTTGGTTTTATAAAAATGAATTTAACCTTTTGTCCCCCCAACACTCCTTTCTTCCCTGAGACGATTTAGCAATAGCTGTCTTTGAGGCACTTCTCACTGTTCGTTTCAAGATATTGATTACCACCTCTCTTTTGGTCCTCTTATTTCTTAACACCACACCTCCAAATAGTAAATCCTAATTGCCTGTGAAGATTTCTCGCTTGGTGCCAAAAATTTAAGTTTTCAAGAATACATACAGCTCCTTATGCTTTCATAAGAGACTAGTAAATCATCTACCCTTATCGGATCCTGTCGGATTCTTATCTAAGTTCTAGGTCTAGTTGGCCATGGTTATGGCTGCAGTTTAGCTCTGTTCTTGCATGAGAATCATATGGGTTTTGGCTTACTTTGGTTTTTGTATTGTGTACCAGATGGTAATAAGAAGGAACGTGCAACAAAATCTTCTGAAACCAAATCTAAGGCCCCCAGCCTCTGTTGAAGGAGACATTTCCATTAGTAGACTCGACATTCGTGTTGGCCTCATAACCAAAGCGCAGAAACATCCTGATACTGATTCGTTGTACGTGGAAGAGATTGATGTTGGTGAAGCTCTGGCCAGAACTGTTGTTAGTGGCCTTGTAAAATACATTCCACTTGAGGAGATGCAGGTTTGGCTTCCACACTATTGCAATTTCCAAATATAAAATGAACTGGTGAAATTTATTTGCAGTGACATTTCCTTTTCAGAATCGGAAGGTCTGTGTTCTATGCAACCTAAAACCAGCTAGCATGAGGGGGATAAAGTCCCAGGCAATGGTTCTTGCCACTTCTAATAGTGATCACACTAAGGTAAAAAGCAATGGTGCTCATCTCTTCTGTTCATATCTCCGGAAAATTGCTATGTGTCTTGCCATGATTAATTTCTACATATTCAACTCTGAATGCTGTGACTACTAACCTCCACACTTAGAAACCCAATACCAAAAAGGAGAAAAAATTGAAGTCCAGAAAAGAAGGGAAAAATTGTATAAGATGAGCAGATTTTTAAAAAAAAGCAGCATTGCTAGGATTATTTTTGCTATGAAGCTTAGAGCTTTAGCTGGAACCATTGCAAAATGTCTTGGGAAAGAGGTAAATGTGGATCTAACTATTGGTGCGACTCGGCGGAGCAAGAGCCTAAAATTGCCCCTTAATTTGGAGCTTCACTCTATTAACGACTGATTTTAGTAGTGGGCCAAAAAAACTCTATATGTTGGAAAACAAGAATCTTAGTGTAAAAATCTTCTTATTCAAGTGGCAGGTATCTCGTGGAATTAGTTGAGGTGCCTTCAAGCTGGCCCCGGACACCATTGTTATTAAAAAAATGTCATTCCTTTCCAAATAGGACCTCAATTTTGCTGAAGTGCACTCAAACCTGTGGAAAAATGTTCAAAATATCAAAGCATGTCTCAAGTATCTGCAGAAATGACTTTGGACCCTTGCTTAGAATTTACAATTATACAGTAAAGTAAACCAATTAAGTGCTTTGATCCCAAACTTGTTGGAGTTAGTATCCATTTTGCTCTGTTTAGGTCTGTTTGTTCCGATGCTAAATGATCTTGTCTTTAAGGCAAATTAAGAGTTCACTAAAACAAGAGGTTCTCTACATCTCACATTTTCCCATTATACAAGAATAGTCATGCGACTTTTGCAAGGCCAGAATAGCTTTTCTAGGACAAAAATATATGCATATATGTGTGTTAGCATGTTGTAGCTTTTGTAGTGCAATGTCTTTGGAGGATTCTTAACCTTCACATTAGGTGGCTAGACCAAATATTTTATGTGCCTTGTATATGTGTTTTTTATGGAACTACATTTTACTTGCTTAATTCTGAAATGGAAAAATGGGAAGTTAATTAATTTATGGTGGTATGTTGTCTAAAAAATGGAGCATATCTACTATCTAACATATCTACAAAACTTGGAAAGGTATCTGACAAAATGGGGGAAGGGGAGAACAGGAAAAGTGGCTAAGAACATCTACTTTCTCTCAACAGCAATATTGTAGAACGGGCATTACATGATTGCTGTCTATTAGGACTCATCTCCTTGCCGATTTCATACTTTTAATTGATAGACTTAGATAATTTATACTAAACGTTGATATACAACGTCAGGTTGAATTGGTCGAGCCACCAAAAGATGCGTGATTGGGGAACGAGTTACATTCCTCGGGTTTGATGGCAAACCTGACGATGTCTTGAACCCTATGAAGAAAGTTTGGGAGACTGTTCAGGTGGATTTACATACCAATAAGGAGTTGGTTGCCTGCTACAAAGATGTGCCATTCACCACATCAGTTGGTATTTGCAAGGTTGCTTCCATTTCTGAAGGAACAATAAGGTAGGCTGATTTTTTTGGTTCATTTATTAGGAGAAAACAATGTAACTTAACACATTTAAAGTTTTTTCTTCTTTAGTGCTATGATAGTAATCTATCATGTTACTGTTATCAATTTTTCATAATATTACTATAATAGCAAGTTTTGATTCTATTAAACAAGCTAGTTACTACACAAGTATTTTTAATGACTTTTGGATCGGGCATCATAGGCGTTCCATATTATTACAACAATGATGGCTTCACACTGTTTATCATTCTGCCATTAGTTAGTTTGACGTTGATCTACATAAACGCGATGCTTTGGGTTTGAAATGTGATTATTTAAACAAAGGTTGAAATTTCATGAAAAAGGCTACAGGGGTTGGACATCCTGTTATGTGCCTTCAAATCTTGTTTTTAACGGTTCAAACAATTTCTAATTCCTATGGTGGAAAATAATGGAAAATGAACATCAATTTCCAAATTCTAATACAAGTCGAATTGTAATAATAGACTGACAAGGGACACCGCTGATGCAACACTTCGACTCGGTGAAGGGAAAGGTAAGAAGAAAATAAATCAAAACAAGGAGTAAATTTCTTTTATATTTTCATTTATTAATGAACAATTATTTATTTGTACAACAAAACTTAGAAATAAGGAAGAAACCAAAAAAATATAGACAATTTTCAAAAAGTGAACTGCAGATAGTAGTCTCTTCTTTCTCTCAGGTTGTTAGAAAGTGAACACTCTTATCTTTTCTGGAAGTTGAATGCCTTAATGGCAAATGCAAACAGGAAGGCAAAAACAACAGGCCATGCAACGATTATTGATGCAACGACTCCTAGAAAAACATGCTTAAATCCAAAATAACGCCCCAAGAATTGTTCCACATTTTCATCATTGCTAAGCATAGTTTGGAGGTCTCCGAATTGTGTTGCAACAAGACCATACAAGGTCCACGCGACAGGGCAAAGCCAATAGTACCATCTCCACCATATTGGAATATCCTGTTTTTAGCAAAACAGACACAAAGATAGTTTAGTTTAGGTTGATAAAAAGAAAGATGGAAATGAAGGATTTTAAAAAACTTACAGGTCTGGGAACGATGAATCCTGAGAAGAGATTCCATACTGCATAGAAGAAGGCCGCAACTATAGAAGCAACGTTTTGATTCGGGGAAATAGCCACAGTCATCATGCCATAGAAGGTGAAGTACATGATGAAGTGGTACCAAAAGAACTTGGCAACAGTCCATTCGAATCCGATCATTGCATATACAATTATACCATAGAAAGCTGCTTGTACAAATACATAAGGTATTTCAACGATAACCTGTCCAAAGGCATAGGGTAAAGCAGAATACATTCCAGCAGCCCTTTCTCTGTAAAATACAGTACGCTCAACGGCTACAACAGGCTGGACTGATGAGCAATTTTGTACACCAAGGAAGAGAGTTGCAGCATACATAGATCCCATAGCATTTAAAAGATCCTGGCTCCGACTCCTGAGATCAATAAAGCTCGAAAAGTTTAGGGAAAAGTTGCCTTTTTTTCAAGTTTATATTTACTTGTCAATGTGATTTTACTTACACTCTTCTACCAAGATCCCAGAACAATGTGCCAAAGACAAGTGCTAGGATGACTGTGAAGATGAATCTAACTGCCGTGTAAGATGGATTACGCCGGTATGACAAATGTTGCTTCCACAGACATGCCATACATTGAGTCCAGAATCAATTGCGGTTGTATCTCCGGAGTGGCTCTATAAAATCCGGCTACTTTGGTGGAATTTGAAATGTAGGGCTGTTGTGATCGGTCTCCGAGCATTTTGTTTGATGAATTAGGAAATGGTGAAGATGGAAATCAATTCTACTGGTTTGAGCTGAAATCAATTGAGTATTTGATTTCATGCAAATTTTCATATAAGAGGTGAGTTTTTTTTCGTTCTTTTTTTTGGGTTAGTATAAATTTAAATGTTTATTTACGTATATTTAAATTAAAAAGTATATTTATATATTATGATTTTTAATATATTTTCAAAATTTTGATCACACAAATTATCCTCTCCTGTTCGGAAGCTCATTGATCAACCTGTAATAATATTGATTTTGAAGTTGTTTAACCAATTTTCTCTATCACCTTGTCATAGGTATTAAATCTATCAAAATTGACCTTTGATTAGATTTTATGTACGCTTACCATAGACCTTTTAAGTGTCATAGATATACATATATATCTATTTTTTTAATCATTGTCTATTCAGATCATGTTATTGATAAAAGATCACGTATAATGAACTCTATATCTTTGAGTCTTGATATATTTTTTGCTCTAGTATTGTATTTCCTTTTGAATACATTATCGATTGGAACATCCTTATTATCTTTGTTTCTTCTTTGAATTGAGAGTCATGTTGATTTGCAAAATGTCCGTCACATCACATTATCTTCAAGGATTAATAAGTGGATTAAGTCACTCGGGAGTATTTACTCATTTTTGTGTCTTTTGTGTTGAATTTAAAACTCAATTCAATGTTTACATATTCTAAGAAGTGATAATGCTAAAAATATATGCCAAAATGAAGTAATTGAGAAGAAGAAGAAAAGACGTCTACTTGAGGCATTTTTGTTTCAAACGGAGCTTCTTAAACAATTTTAGGTAGATGCAGTATTTACGACTTGCTGACTTGCTTTCTGATTAATCGCATGCCATCATTTGTGCTTATTGGTAATACTTTTTATAAGGCATAATACATAAATACACCCGTTAACTTGGTTTCAGCTATTATCTATGCTCTCCAATTTTGAGTGTGCGTAAGTAGACACTTGAACTTGTATAAAATTGAACAAGTAGACACACGTGTCCTACGTGGCATAATACACATAGGACACCACATTGGACACAAAATTGCCATGTAGGACCCCATGTAAGACAAATATGTCTATTTGTTTAATTATACAAGTTTAAGTGTCTACTTGTGCACACTCAAAGTTATAGGTCATAGTTGCCAACTGAAGCCAAATTAATGGTCATATTTTCTTTTTTCAAACGAGTCACTATTTTTATGGAATCTAAGGTATTGGATGCACATGTTTATGTTCAAGATGTTCGGCCATTTATTACCAAGTTAGATCCCTTTGCATTGAAGTGTGCTTTTGCTAAGTTACTCATTCAAAATGTGTAGAGGTGTTATTCTAATGAACTTGAAAAGTATCAGGTATTAGATGATGTTATATTTTTGAGGACTAAATCATTCTTCTATGCACCTCCCATTTCTACAAGTTTGGGGGAAGAAGATGAGTGGTTAATTTGTCAAGTCACTCATTATGTGATTTGATTATTTGATAGAGCAGTGAGATGTTGTTTCTCCATTTTCCAGTTCTTCTATTAATCACTACATATCTATTATATCTTCACTATCTATCCATTTTCTGGCTAGACAAAGAATGGTGCCTAATTCAGGAGCTAAAGGACCATACTGCATTGTACAAACTAGAAGTAGTACTTTTCAACATTGAGAAAAAAATTTGTGGAGGGGAAAGTAAGAAGAAAATAAACCCAAACAAGGATTAAATCCCTTGTATATTTTCATTTATTAATAAACAAACAAATTATTTGATTGTACAACAAAACTTGGAAATAAGGAAACCAAAAAAAATAAAAATATAAACAATCTTAACAAAGTGAACTGTACATAGAGTCGTCTGTCCTCTTCTTTCTCTCAGGTTGATAGAAAGTGAACTCTCTTTATCTTTTCTGGAAGTTGAATGCCTTAATGGCAAATGCAAACAGGAAGGCAAAAACAACAGGCCATGCAACGATTATTGCGGCAACGACTCCTAGAAAATCATGCTTAAATCCAAAATAACGCCCCAAGAATTGTTCCACATTTTCATCATTGCTAAGCATAGTTTGAAGGTCTCCGAATTGTGATGCAACAAGACCATACAAGGTCCACGCGACAGGGCAAAGCCAATAGTACCATCTCCACCATATTGGAATTCGCTGTTTTTAGCAAAACAGACAAAGATAACATGTCATTTTTCCGAGATTCAGTTTAGTTTAGGTGGAAAAAAAGAAAAATGGAAATGAAGGATTTTCAAAAACTTACAGGTCGGGGAACGATGAATCCTGAGAAGAGATTCCATACAGCATAAAAGAAGGCCGCAACTATAGAAGCAACGTTTTGATTCGGGGAAATAGCCACAGTCATCATGCCATAGAAGGTGAAGTACAAGAGAGTGAAGTACATGATGAAGAGGTACCAAAAGAACTTGGCAACAGTCCATTCGAATCCGATCATTGCATATACAATTATACCATAGAAAGCTGCTTGTACAAATACATAAGGTATTTCAACGATAACCTGTCCAAAGGCATAGGGTAAAGCAGAATACATTCCAGTAGCTCTTTCTCTGTAAAATACAGTACGCTCAACGGCTACAACAGGCTGAACTGATGAGCAATTTTGTACACCAAGGAACAGAGTTGCAGCATACATAGATCCCATAGCATTTAAAAGATCCTGGCTCTGACTCCTGAGATCAATAAAGCTCGAAAAGTTTAGGGAAAAGTTACCTTTTTTTCAAGTTTATATTTACTTGTCAATGTGATTTTACTTACACTCTTCTACCAAGATCCCAGAACAATGTGCCAAAGACAAGTGCTAGGATGACTGTGAAGATGAATCTAACGGCCGTGTAAGATGGATTACGCCAGTATGACAAATGTTGCTTCCACAGACATGCCATACATTGAGTCCAGAAAGGCTGTGAAAATTGAGTTTCAAAATGCAGATCCTTTGTACCAGGACGAGGTGTACTTAATTCAGTAATCAAGGTTTTGTTCCTATTGTAGAGGTCTGATTTCTTGTACAAATCAGAAAAGTCAACTCCTAACATCATTTCTTGAGATGCGGCTGTGACTTCTAACATCCAAGTTGCTGGATTGTAAGCCTCTTTTATCTTACTAACTCCAGGCAATGACTGAACTCAAGAGGAAACTAAGATTAGTATTTGATTATATAAACTAAGAAAAACAAACACATATTTTTCTTTGTTAATGTACCTCAAAGTATTTGATCAAATGACAAGAATAGCGACCCAGAGGACCAACATATATCTCCTGTCCTCCTCGTTTCATTAGAAATAGCTGCAAAGCCGTGTTTCACATTTAATACAGGGGGAAAAGAGAAAATGGAAACAAATATGCTTGGAAGGTTAATAATCTCACCTCATCAAAGGCTTCAAAAATGTCAATGCTAGGCTGATGAATGGTACAGACGACAGTTCTTCCTGTATCGACAGTGTTCCTAACAGCTCTCATTACAATGGCAGCAGCTCTTGCATCCAACCCTGAAGTTGGTTCATCCATGAAAATGATAGAGGGGTTTGCTACCAGTTCAACTGCAATGGTCAGCCTTTTGCGTTGCTCGGTTGATAGACCATTGACTCCAGGCAATCCGACTAAGGCCGATCTTAAGGGAGTTAGCTCTACAAGTTCCATAACTTCCTCAACAAACATCTGCAGAGCGGTGATAAATCAATTATGTTATTGCCCTGCCATACATGTTTCTTTAATATGTTCAACCAATTTTATGGAGAAAGGATTTAGGGGAACCAACCTTTCTCTTGTTTTTGTCAACATCTTGAGGTAAACGCAGCCAAGCTGAGTAAACTAATGACTCATAAACTGTAATATAAGGCGAATGGATGTCATTCTGTTCACAATATCCAGAAATACGTGCAAACGTTTCTTGCTTCTTCGGATATCCAGAAATCTTGATGTCACCATCAATATATCCTCCTGTTTTTCTTCCAGCCAACACATCCATCAATGTTGTTTTACCGGCTCCACTAACGCCCATCAAGGCTGTGAGAACACCTGGCCTGAAAGCTCCACTCACACCTTTTAGAAGTACCAATCTATCTTCAGTGGAACCTTGGTCTTTTATTTCCTGCAATTCATTAGAATGTTAAGTTAGTTGTTCATAGAAAATAAAAACCTTACGAGTCACGAATATTATTCGTGAAAGGTTCTGGAAAGTTACCTGAGGCATGTCAACAGAGTATACAACGTTATCAAACGTGATGGAATGCGGTTCAAATGGAAGAACCATTCCCTTCTTCTTTTCACCCTCAGTTTCACTTTCCTCAACGAGTCGAACATTCTCATTGTCTTCTGATATCATAACTTGTGGCTTACCAAAAGCTGAAGATGTACAAGAAATATGGTATTAGCCCCGTTTCTCCGGTCACAGTATAAGGCATTGTTCATTTTATGTTCTTTTCAAGGGGAATGTAAAGGCACCAGAGATACTCACGGTTCAGGTAAGCGAGTCCAATACTGTAGCAGAGGTTGAAGATTATTATGAATCCGATAAGTGCCACAACACCTATCCAGTACCAATATGCATCTGGAAAGAACCCTCGAGATCTTACTACTGCATGTCCAAGTGGCTCAGCTCCGTTTGGCTCAATCTGTTTTAATTAAGAGGAATGAGCATCCATATATGAGAAAATTAGCTATTTGCATGTGGTTTGGAATAAAAACACTTACATGTTCCCATTTCTTCCCATCAAATTCATTCACAAGAATTGAATTCACAGAATACATTAATGGTGAGATCCAGTAACCCCAGATCCACCATTTCTTCACATCATCTGTAGCATCATGCAAAATAGAAAATAAATAAATGTATGACTGAACAAGAAAAGATTTCTTGCGAACACAATAAAACATACTTCTCGAGAGGACAAATCCAGACAATGCAAATTGCAAAACCAGTGCAAATGCTCCAAATGTGGTAGCGACTCCCATTGTTCTCCCCGCTGCACCAATGAATCTAAACAATCCCGATGCCATCTGGTGTACTAGTACGAGAAGCAAGAATTGTTTGAACAATCTGCAAAACCATAGTCCCTTGATAAACATGAAATTATGAAGGACCATCAAATTAATACTCTGCACTATCTTTTTTCTTCCCTTACCTTGAAACATTAGGATCAAATCCCATGACATAATATGTAAGAAACGTCCAAAGACCAACTTCAATAAATGTTATTGGGATTTTGAGAATCCATGTGGGTAGGGCATAAGCCCATGAAGGATAAAAAAGAAGGTCCCTTTGCTTGAAGTAGACTGGAAGCTTTAAAATCGTCAGGTTGATCTCAGCCATTCCATTAAACATAATCACAACGACTACGAAAAAGAGAGCACCAGCATACATTGCTCCATCGTCCATATCATCTCGGGGCATCTTAGTACGGAAAAAGACGGTCATCATTATAAATGCCATTACCATGAGCTGAGAAAACAGAACAGAAACAAAGATTATATTAATTGCCACATGGTCATGAAATGGAAAACACTTTTATATTTCTAATAGACTAAGTAGTAAGTACCTGAAAGAGCTTGAATATGTAAACAAATGAGTTCCTCTTCATTAGTAAGAATTCTCGTTCAGCACAGACCATCAACAGTTGTTTCATCCCTATACCATACTTCTTAGTAGACAAAGCAGCAGGGTGGCTTTTGGTCTTGTCATATGGAGTTGTAAGCTCATCGGCAAGTTTCTTTCCAACATGGAAAGACTGATATGCCTCAGCAAATTCTTTTGATGTGATAAACCTATAATGCTTATCCTTCTTAGCCCAATATTGTTGCTGATCCTTCTTTGATGTTACCTGCAAGAAATAATTTAAAACTTCATTCTTGTATGCCTAAGAAATAGTTAACTACATTAAAGTTTGGTATATCTAACAGATTAAGCTTTTATGGTGGTCACACACTTCAACATATTATAATAATAGGTTGTTAGTTAAGTTTCATCACCCTTCATGAAAAATAATCAGAGTGGTACATGAAGAGACACACAAAAGACATAATGAACTATATTGTAAGACACGGCTCAACACAACATCATAAACTTCGCAGGTTATACTCTATTGTAAGACATACCTCTTGCAAAAAATCTGCCACACCTTTCCTCTCGGGGCACTTGAATCCCATGGATTCAAAGAAGTCAAGAACGGCTTCCCGAGGGCCCTGATAGACAACGCATGCATCTGACAGCAGAATTATGTCATCAAACAAGTTGTAAGTTTCAGGGGCTGGCTGTAACAGAGATATCACAGCAGTTCCCTTCAAGAGCTGCACCGATTGTCTTAACGAATTGACAATGGAGAAAGTAGTTGAACTGTCCAATCCAGTTGAGATTTCATCCATGAAAAGTGCCTTTGATGGTCCAACAAGCATTTCACCTGTCGTTACACGTTTCTTTTGCCCCCCTGAAATACCCCTTAACATTTCGTCTCCCACCATAGTATCAGCACATACATCCAGTCCCAAAATCTGCAAATGGAAGCAAATTAGTAACATCCATAAGATAGGTTATCCGCTACATCAAGTTAAAAAGCGCTATATGCACTAATCCTTATTAAGCGAAATAATTGAATGTGGTAAATGTTACCTTAAGAACATAATCTGTAACAATGTTGGCTTCCTGTCCTTTTGTTACTGAAGCCTTCATTTCCACAAAAACAATAAAAAATTATCGTCTATAAATGTAAATATAGTAAAAGCTTTGGTATTATTCCCTTTCATGTTTTTCTGTTGTATTCTTACCTTCATGTAGATATCAATATCATGATCTGGCTTGATATTAGCAGCTTTCTCTCTTCTTGATAGTTCAGCCAACATCTCTATACAAGTTTTCAGAAAAAACTAAGCAATTAATGATTGTACATATATATTTTCAGTGCCCAATTAAAAATAAAACTCAATGATGATTCGTATACACTCTACCAAACGATTTTTAGTTATAAGAAAAAAATACTAACCATATCTAGGGCCAACTCCTTGGCATCTTGCAGAAAATTCCAAAGTTTCCCTAACAGTCATTTCTCCAATATGCAAGTCATATTGGCTGATATACACAGCTGTTTTTTGTGGAACAAATTCATGTAGTTCATGTCCATTATAGGTCACATTCCCAGTAACCTGATTTCCATAAAAAAGGGGAAAACCTTTTAAAGAAAATTATCTTATTTATAAAAGGGTTCTACTTCTATGAATTGACTGTGTAAAAAATTATAGTATCAAGCTATGCTGTTCAAATTCTTAAAAATGTCGACGGGTGTGTGCGGATACTTCAAAAAGCAGTGCATATTTGAAGGATCCAGCGCACCATTTTTGGAGAGTACAAGCAATATAGATATCAAGTCAATTTTGAGGTAATTAAAGGCAATGTTGCTTCGACTCTTCAATATGGAGCTGTACCAGTGTAGGATCCTCTATAAATACACTCTTTTGGAGGATCCAGCATGCATACGACATCAATTTTAGAGAGTCCAATTAGTAAACTAAAATAAGATAGCAATCTTCTATAGTAGGTCAAATTGTAATGATTCTGTAAGAAGTCAATTATATAATCAGTGAATATAAGAAAAATACTTTATATAAAATTTAAAATTTAAAGAAAGGAGTTGAAAAGGTTAATTTTTCTCAAAATTTTAAAAAAATTTACCTTTTAAAATTACTACAACCTTTTACTTAGTTTTTATGAAAGAAGGAAGTTAAAAAATATTACTTACTACTACTATAATGAATTTTAATATACATTTGCAATTTGTTAGTCACACGAAAATGAAGGAAAATATACATAGTATATTCAATTAGAAAAATACCAAACTTGCCCCTATACTACAGGTAGGATCTTTGTTCTGTAAGGGTGGAAGTGTAATATGTGATTCAAAGGTAAGTGCAAATTTATTCGAAAACTTAAATGAGGGGTAAATACAAACAATTTCCATATAACCAGTTTCTCAAAGTACAAGGGTAAATTTAGTCTTTTTCCCATTATCTATAATATATTTGGTATTGAAAATCTTACCTTTAGAGTAGGATCAAGTTTTCCAGCCAAAGCTAATAACAAAGTAGTCTTTCCAGAACTTGGAGGTCCCAAAAGTAGAGTCATCCTTGAAGGCTTAATCATACCACTTACATCATTGAGAATTGTGATTTGCCTCTTTCTACTAGGAAGTATGTGAATAGAATTCAAGAATATCTATGGAGCAAAAAATTAGAAAGAAAAAAATGAAGTTAGTTTCAATAAAGGAACAACGGCATAAAACATCCCATGTTAGCAGGGACTGGGGAAGGTCCATGTAGACAGTCTATCATAATGCAAGCATTAGTGAATGCTTTCACGATTCGAATCCGTAACATATAGGTCACATAGAAACAACTTTACAGTTGCTCCAAGCCCCCCTTCCTTAATTTCAATTAAAAGAAATTGAAATATTAAAATGTTTGGTTTTTGTATTCATATGTTTACCTCAACAAAGTTGGTCATGAAGTTGATTAAAGTAGGCAAAGCTCTGCTTCCTACATATGCATCTGCCTTAATGTTGAGATGTTCATATCTCACTTCTATTGATGGCAAATCAATCCCAACTCTGTAAATTTATTTAAAGAGGGGGAAAAAAAACCACAAGTTAAATACCAATCAATTAAAAAATAGAAAAGCTCAACTCATAGTTAGAAAAAAAAGAAAAGAAAAAGTCGAAATTTCAATGCACTAAGTTCTGGCTATGCCTAGGTCTGCGGAAGGACTAAGGATAGAGCCACAATTGTGGTTAGGGGTTCGATACTAGTAACTTTGGCTTAAATAATGTATTTGTGTTAAAAAAAAACTTTTAATATGTACAAATAATCTATTCAGAACCAGTAATTAAAAAAAATTGTGGTTCAAAACTCATAACTTTAGGTCCTGCTTGGCCACGAAAATTGTGAAATTAGAAAAACGTAGTTTTTTTTTTCAAAGTGAAAAATGGTATTTGGAAATTGGAGTTGTTTTTGAATTTTTGTGTGTAATTTGGAGTGGCCCCCTTTACACACGACCACAACTCTTCTTATGCACTTGGTCAAGAAAGGGCCGACATACATTTTTGCAAGAGGTTGTTTTCATAACTTGAACATGTGACCTTATGGTCACACAACAACAACTCTTACCATTACACCAAGATATCCCAAAATGAAAAAAACAAACTATATATACATGAAAAGTTCAAATTATTTCACTTACGTCTCAATTCTGTCCTTGAGTTTCAACAAGAACTTCTCATTATCTTCATCAGCAACCTTAACAAGCCTATCAAGCAAATTCTTCCTTTCTTGATGTCCAATATCATTTGTATCAACTTCAGTAGCAGTCTCACCTTCTTTTCCAAACAATAAACCTTTTCTCATCCGATCGAACGTTGGCAATTTTTCCAATGCAGCCCATTTAAGAGCCTCTTCATCATCCTCATCTCTTGCTGAACGCGAAAATATCGAGCGGCTAGAATCTGCCCTCATACTTGCCCTTAAACTACCTCTAAAATTGCTAAGATTTGCCGGCTCCATGACGAACCAATGTCCACTCGATCGATCAGAAGGCTAATCTTTTTTTAAGTTCTCGTCAACTCTACGAAGAACTCGTAAACTATGCAAATGATGACTTCTAGTCGTGCCTAAAAATGAAAAAATTGTCCACAATACTTCAAACTTGTCCAAATGAACATCACTAGAGTATTGGGAGATACCCAAATTATTCTTGATTTTTTTTTTGTGTGTTCTTTCACTTGTATGATGATATGGTTATAAAGAACAAAAAGAATATTTGGTGCCAATTTGATTACAAGGCCTCTTTTTATTAGCGCAGATATAGTCTTTTTATTCAACTATTCCTTTTAGGTGAATATTTAGACTTTCTAGATCATGAGGAAAATCTAGAATACCCAAATGCCACCAACCAATCAATATCAATTTATTATTATGCTAAATTATGAATGGGTGATAAGGCCAAACTGCATGAAGTAAATTGATGGTATAATATAATTTAAGAAATAATAATAAAAAATTAATTAGAGATAAGACATAACAATTATTCCTACACAAAACTTGGAATTTAGTAAGGAATTAAGTAAGAAAATACACAGTAATAATAATAAAAAAAAAGAGTCTTCTATTTGTTTACCTATTAGAGAATCAGTACAGCTAATTTGTAGGGATTTGAATATATAGTTAGCTTATGAGTCTCTCTCAAAGAGTGACTATTTTGCTTCACCACTACAGTGGAAGGAGACGGAACAGCTTTTCCGGCCGGAAATAACATCTCCGGTGACTGGGAAAGAACTGTGTAGTACTCCACGCGCCGGCGCGTGCTCCGAGAGACGGGATCGCGGTTGTATCTCCGATTTGGCTCTGTAAAATCCGGCTACTTTGGGTTTCAGAAGTGTTTGAGAATTCAGAACTGGTGAAGATGGAAATTTTTGGAGGAAAATAGTGGCTCCATTATGATTCATTATATAAAGTTGAACAGTATCAATGGCCGTGTATCTCACACAAATTGTCATGTCAAAAACGGTCACAATAAATATGAATGTATATTTATTTAATTTTATAAAAATTTAAGTGTTTATTTATTCACATCAAAATTAAAAGATATAAATGTATGAAGTTAAGTTTAAAGGGTGTGTTTATATATTATAACTTTTAATGTAACTTTTGATCACACAAAGTATCCTCTGTGGTTACTTTGTAACAAATATTAAATTTGAGGTAGTTTAACCATCATTTTCTATCACCTTGTCATATGTATTAAACTAGTGAACAAAATCACATTTCGTATGGTTATAAATTTATTAGTGAACTCATGAATTGATTAGTTGTACTTTTTAAAATATTACACCTTATATGAATGATTGTTACCCATTAGACGATATTATATTGTTAATTTAAATATATGCTTGTTTTGATTATTTTTAATCATTTTAATGTGACGATTAAATATAAATAATATATATATAATTGTAATTGACGATTAGATAGTAAATTTGAAAGAACAAAATGTAAAATAATAATTTAAATATAATTTAACACTCATACTTCCTCCTCCATCCCTATTTACTTGTCCATTTTTCCTTTTATAGTTGTCCCTAATTACTTGTTCATTTTGACAAATCAAGAAAGGACAATTTTTTTTAACTATTATACCCTCAATTAAATGATTAATTACTTTAAAAAATTTAGAATTTTTCATCTATTTCATAATTAATAGGAGTAAAATGATAAACTCATTATGTCATTAATTATTTTTTAATTGGTGTGTCAATTCAAAAATGGACAAGTAATTAGGGACACAAAAGTAGTTGTAAAATAACTATTTTAATGATCGAGAACTAATTAATGAGAAAAGAAATATAAGTTTCTCTATACTTTTTTTTGTTAAAAAATTAAGAAAAAGGTTTAAAAATTTCAAGAAATTAAATAAAATAATGATACTGCCCAATGAGATATGTCCCACTTTAGTAGAGTATATATAGATAGAGATCTTTAGAAGAGGAAAATATAGAAATATTTTAGTAATATATATGGATATAAACTTTAGAAGAAGAAATGTATATAGGAAGAATAAATGTGAGTCCATTTTGTTGGTTATTGATGCTCAAATCCTTTTGTTTTATAGGTAAATCTATAAACAGTTGTGGAAAACAAAAAGTTTCTTATCTTTTTATATTCTTTTTACTTAAATGTATAGTAATTTAAGAGATGTTTTTAAAGAGAGGTAATTAGTTGGGTAAGAAAATAAATAAATAAAAATGCTAATTTATATATATTTTAAATATTTAACTTATGTAAGTACAACTAATTTATAGTCAACCAATTATCTAGAAATCGGAAAACACTATTATGCTAATTTTATCTATATTAATGCATATAAGAAGAAAAGTGATTAATTTTATAATGGTATATATCAAAGAAACACAAAAGGTAAAAAAAAGAAAGAAAAGGAGTACTTACTAAGAAGATAAATGCAAGGTTAAAGTAATTTAGCAAAAGTTGAACGTCACTTTAAATGCGGAGTTAAATGTGATTTTTAAATCACGAATATGTTCAATGTCTTTTTTTAAAAAATCATAAATACATTTTAATTTGTAATTAAAAAATGAGATAAAAGCTCAAAAAATTGACAAAAAAGATAAATACTAATAGAGATTATTGGGAGGTGTCACATCATCGTTTTGACATTCAGCTTATAATATATATATATATATACTGATTTATCAAAGTTGGCCTTCAATTTGATTTATGTCAAAACTTACCATGCATCTTTAAGTGTAATATTTCATTTTTTTTTTCGATCATTGACTGTTTCGTGATTTTACTATAAATCAAGTTATTGTTAAACAACATGTATATGATGACCTCTACATCTTTGATGGATGGGATTCTCGGTACGTTGCCTGCTTATTGTATCTCCTTTTGAAGTACATTTTCAATTAAACATCCTCCTCTACCTCTATTGAAAAAGTGTTGTCCCGTGTTTCATAATATTTCTTCATTAAATTGTGAGTTATGTCGATTTGCAAAACATCACCACATCTCATTATCTCCAAGGTTTGATAAGCGGGTTGAGTCACTCTCAAGTCTTTACTCTCTTTTGTACTTTTTGTATTGAAGTAGTTCAAGAGCTAAAGGACCATTCTGCATGTACAAACAAGAAGTAATACTTTTCTACATTGAGAACAGGATTTGTGGAGGGGAAAGTAAGGAGAAAATAAATCCAAACAAGGATTAAATTCCTTGTATATTTTCATTTATTAATTAATAAACAAATCATTTGATTGTACAACAAAACTTGGAATTAAGGAAAAAACCAAAGAAAGTAATAAAAAACATTTGAAAAGTGAACTATATATTGTAGTTGTGTGTCCTCTTCTTTCTCTCAAGTTGTTAGAAAATGAACTCTCTTCTATCTTTTCTGGAAGTTCAATGCCTTAATGGCAAATGCAAACAGGAAGGCGAAAACAACAGGCCATGCAACGATAACTGCTGCAACGACTCCAAGAAAATCATGCTCAAATCCAAAATAACGCCCCAAGAATTGTTCAACATTTTCATCATTGCTAAGCATAGTTTGGAGGTCTCCGAATTGTGATGCAACAAGACCATACAAGGTCCACGCGACAGGGCAAAGCCAATAGTACCATCTCCACCATATTGGAATACGCTGTTTTTAGCAAAACAGACACAAAGATAACATGTTATTTTCCGATATTCAGTTTAGTTTAGGAGGATAAAAAGAAAGATGGAAATGAAGGATTTTAAAAAACTTACAGGTCGTGGAACGATGAATCCTGAGAAGAGATTCCATAGAGCATAGAAGAAGGCCGCGATTATAGAAGCAACATTATGATCCGGGGAAACAGCCACAGTCAGCATGCCATAGAAGGTGAAGTACAAGAGAGTGAAGTACATGATGAATAAGTACCAAAAGAACTTGGCAACAGTCCATTCGAATCCGATCATTGCATACACAATTATACCATAGAAAGCTGCTTGTACAAACACGTAAGGTATTTCAATGATAACCTGTCCAAAGGCGTAAGGTAAAGCAGAATACATTCCAGCAGCTCTTTCTCTGTAAAATACAGTACGCTCAACGGATACAACAGGCTGGGCTGATGATGAATTTTGTACACCAAGGAACAGAGTTGCAGCATACATAGATCCCATAGCATTAATAAGATCCTGGCTCCGACTCCTGTAATCAATAAAGCTCGAAAAGTTTAGGGAAAAAATTACCTTATTTCAAGTTTATATTTACTTGTCAATGTGATTTAACTTACACTCTGCTACCAAGATCCCAGAACAATGTGCCAAAGACGAGTGCTAGAATGACTGTGAAGATGAATCTAACTGCCGTGTAAGATGGATTACGCCAGTATGACAAATGTTGTTTCCAGAGACATGCCATACATTGAGTCCAGAAAGGCTGTGAAAATTGAGTTTCAAAATGCAGATCCTTTGTACCAGGACGAGGCGTACTTAATTCAGCAATCAAGGCTTTGTTCCTCTTGTAGAGGTCTGATTTCTTGTACAAATCAGTAAAGTCAACTCCTAACGTCATTTCTTGAGATGCGGCTGTGACTTCTAACATCCATGTTGCTGGATTGTAAGCCTCTTTTATCTTACTAACTCCAGGCAATGACTGAACTCAAGACAAAACTGAGATTAGTATTTGATTATATAAACTAGGAAAAAGTAAAACACATATTTTTTTGTTAACGTACCTCAAAGTATTTGATCAAATGACAAGAATAGCGACCCAGAGGACCAACATATATCTCCTGTCCTCCTCGTTTCATTAGAAATAGCTGCAAAGCCGTCTTTCACATTTAATACAGGTGGCAAAGAGAAAATGGAAACAATATGCTTGGAAGGTTAATAATCTCACCTCATCAAAGGCTTCAAAAATGTCGATGCTAGGCTGATGAATGGTACAGACGACGGTTCTACCTGTATCGACAGTGTTCCTAACAGCTCTCATTACAATGGCAGCAGCTCTTGCATCCAACCCTGAAGTTGGTTCATCCATGAAAATAATAGAGGGGTTTGCTACCAGTTCAACTGCAATGGTCAGCCTTTTGCGTTGCTCGGTTGATAGACCATTGACTCCAGGCAATCCGACCAAGGCTGATCTTAAGGGAGTTAGCTCCACAAGCTCCATAACTTCCTCAACAAACATCTGCAGAGAGGAATATCAATAATCGTTTGATAGAGTGTATACAAATGTTTCTTTAATATGTTCAACCAATTTTATGGAAAAATGATTTAGGGGAACCGACCTTTCTCTTGTTTTTGTCAACATCATGAGATAAACGCAGCCAAGCTGAGTAAACCAATGACTCATAAACTGTAATATAAGGCGAATGGATGTCATTCTGTTCACAATATCCAGAAATACGTGCAAACGTTGTTTGCTTCTTCGGATATCCAGAAATCTTGATGTCACCATCAATATATCCTCCTGTTTTTCTTCCGGCCAACACATCCATCAGTGTTGTTTTACCGGCTCCACTAACGCCCATCAAAGCTGTGAGAACACCTGGCCTGAAAGCTCCACTCACACCTTTCAGAAGTACTAATCTATCTTCAGTGGAACCTTGGTCTTTTATTTCCTGAAATTCATTAAAAAATGTTAAGTTAGTTATTTATAGAAAATAAAAGTGTTACGAGTCACAAATATTATTCATGAAAAGTTACCTGAGGCATGTCAACGGAGTATACAACGTTATCAAAAGTGATGGAATGCGGTTCAAATGGAAGAACCATTCCCCTCTTCTTGTCCTGACCCTCAGTTTCACTTCCCTCAATGAGTTGAACATTCTCATTATCTTCTGATAATATAGCTTGTGGCTTACCAAAAGCTGAAAATGTTTAAGAAATAAGGTATTAGCCCCGTTTCCCCGGTAGTATATGGCATCGTTCATTTTATGTTCTTCAAGGGAAAATTAAATGCACCAGAGATACTCACGGTTCAGGTAAGCGAGTCCAACACTGTAGCAGATGTTGAAGATTATAACGTATCCGATAAGTGCCCCAACACCTATCCAGTACCAATATGCATCTGGAAAGAACCCTCGAGATCTTACTACTGCATGTCCAAGTGACTCAACGCCATTTGGCGCAATCTGTTTGAATTAAGAATGGATATGAGCATCCATATATGAGAAAATTAGCTATTTGCATGTGGTTTGGAATAAAAACACTTACATGATCCCATTTCTTCCCATCAAATTCATTCACAAGAATTGAATTCACAGAATACATTAATGGTGAGATCCAGTAACCCCAGATCCACCATTTCTTCACATCATCTGTAGCATCATGCAAAATAGAAAATAAATAAATGTATGACTGAACAAGAAAAGATTTCTTGCGAACACAATAAAACATACTTCTCGAGAGGACAAATCCAGACAATGCAAATTGCAAAACCAGTGCAAATGCTCCAAATGTGGTAGCTACTCCCATTGTTCTCCCCGCTGCACCAATGAATCTGAACAATCCCGATGCCATCTGGTGTACTAGTACGAGAAGCAAGAATTGTTTGAACAATCTGCAAAAGCCATAGTCCCTTAATAATCATGAAATTATATGAAGGTCATCAAATTATTACTCTGCACTGTATTTTTTCTTCCCTTACCTTGAAACATTCGGATCAAATCCCATGACATAATATGTAAGAAATGTCCAAAGACCAACTTCAATAAATGTTATTGGGATTTTGAGAATCCATGTGGGAAGGGCATAAGCCCATGAAGGATAAAAAAGAAGGTCCCTTTGCTTGAAGTAGACTGGGAGCTTTAAAATCGTCAGGTTGATCTCAGCCATTCCATTAAACATAATCACAACGACTATGAAAAAGAGAGCACCAGCATACATCCCTCCATCATCCATATTATCTCGGGGCATCTCAGTACGGAAAAAGACGGACATCATTATAAATGCCATTACCATGAGCTGAGAAAACAGAACAGAAACAAAGATTATATGTAATTGCCACATGGTCATGAAATGGAAAACACTTTTATATTTCTAATAGACTAAGTAGTAAGTACCTGAAAGAGCTTGAATATGTAAACAAATGAGTTCCTCTTCATTAGTAGGAATTCTCGGTCAGTGCAGACCTTCAACATTTGTTTCATCCCTATACCATACTTCTTAGTAGACAAAGCAGCAGGGTGGCTTTTGGTCTTGTCGTAAGGAGTTGTAAGCTCATCGGTGAGTTTCTTTCCAACATGGAAAGACTGATATGCCTTGGCAAATTCTTTTGATGTGATAAACCTATAAGGTTCATCCTTCTTTGCCCAATATTGTTGTTGATCCTTCTTTGATGTTACCTGCAAGAAATAGTTTAGAACGCCATTCTTGTATGTCTAAGACATCGTTAACTACATAAAAGTTTGGTATATCCAACATATTAAGCTGTTATGGCGGTCACATACTTCAACATAGTATCATAATAGACGAAGGTCGTTGGTTAAGTCTCACCACTACTAATGAAAAAATAATATAATAGTGTGCTCTCTCTAACAGTTTAAACTCTTGGATGAGAGATGATCACCTACTTCAATGCTATAATCGTGTTGGTTATATTTTATTGTAAGACATACCTCTTGCAAGAAATCTGCCACACCTTTCCTCTCGGGGCATTTGAATCCCATGGATTCAAAGAAGTCAAGAACATCTTCTCGAGGGCCTTGATAGACAATGCGTGCATCTGACAACAGAATTATGTCATCAAATAAGTTGTAAGTCTCAGGAGCTGGCTGCAACAGAGATATCACAGCAGTTCCCTTCAAGAGCTGCACTGATTGTCTTAGAGAATTAACAATGGAAAAAGTAGTTGAACTGTCCAATCCAGTTGAGATTTCATCCATGAAAAGCGCCTTTGATGGTCCAACAAGCATTTCACCCGTCGTTACACGTTTCTTTTGTCCCCCTGAAATACCCCTTAACATTTCATCTCCCACCATAGTATCAGCACATATATCCAGTCCCAAAATCTGTAAACGGAAGTCAAATTACTAACTATAGGTAACGTCCATAAGATAGGTTATCTGCTACAACAAGTTAAAAAGCACTATATACATTAAATCCTTATTAAGCGAAATAGTTTTGATATTGTCAAATGTTACCTTAAGAACATAATCTGTAACAATATTGGCTTCCTGTCCTTCTGTTACTGAAGCCTACATTTCCCAAAAACAATAAACATTATTAACATCTATAATAAAATATTTAGTATTCTTCGCTTTCATGTCTTTCTGTTGTATTCTTACCTTCATATAAATATCAATATCACGATCTGGCTTGATATTAGCAGCTTTCTCTCTTCTTGATAGTTCAGCCAACATCTCTATACAAATTTAGTAAATGAATCAAAACTTGTTTCAGTCTAATACACTTATATTCAGTACTATTCGTATACACTCTATCAAACGATTCTTAGTTATAAGGAAAAAAAATAGAAGAAGAAAACACGAACCATATCTCGGGCCAACTCCTTGGCATCTTGCGGAAAATTCCAAAGTTTCCCTTACAGTCATTTCTCCAATATGCAAGTCATGTTGGCTGATATAAACAGCTGTTTTTTGTGGAACAAATTCATGTAGTTCATGTCCATTATAGGTCACATTCCCATTAACCTGATTTCCAACATAAAAGGGGAAAAATTTTAGTACGGTTCAACTTCTATCAATGGATAGTATAAGAAACTTAAAGACTATGATGCTCTAATTCTTCAAAAATATAGGCATGTCGGATACTCCTAAAATAGTGTTATTTTCAAGAATCCGACACAGGTGCAACAGTATTTTGGGAGACATGAGCAACATAGAACATGTCATTTAACTTGGGCTCAACTGACATCTATGCCCTTTTAACTTTAAGTATGCACAAGTAGTGGCCTAAACTTATATAAAACTGAACAAATAGACCGAGGGAGTATGATATATTTGGAATTGAAAAATCTTACCTTTAGTGTAGGATCAAGTTTTCCAGCCAAAGCTAATAACAAAGTAGTCTTTCCAGAACTTGGAGGTCCCAAAAGTAGAGTCATCCTTGAAGGTTTAATCACACCACTTACATCATTGAGAATTGTGATTTGCCTCTTTCTACTTGGAAGTATGTGAATAGTATTCAAGAATGTCTTTGGAGCAAAAAAATTAGAAAGAAAAAAAGAAGTTAGTTTCAATTTTTTTATAAAGCAAAAACAAGCAGTTCGATGCACAAAGCATCCCACGTTAGCATGGGATTAGCAGGGTTCGAGGAAGTGTCACACTTCACAGGTTGAGATGTAGATAGTCTTGCATTATCCTAACACAAGGATTAATGACTGCTACCACGACTCGAACCCCTCTCCTTAGTTTCTTTTAAAATATTAAAATTTTTTTTTTTTTTTTTTTCATTTCATATTTTTACCTCAACAAAGTTGGTCATGAAGTTGATAAAAGTAGGCAAAGCTCTGCTTCCTACATATGCATCTGCCTCAATGTTTAGATGTTCATATCTCACTTCTATTGATGGCAAATCAATCCCAACTCTGTAAAATTATCCAAAGAGAAAAAAAAAACAAGTTAAATACCAATTAAATAAAAAAGAGAAAAGGGAAATTCAACTCATAGTTAGAATAAAAAAAAGTAGAGAAAAAGTCGAAATTTCAATGCACTAAGTTCTCGCTATGCCTATGTCTGAGGAAGGACCAAGTTCAACACTAGTAACTTAGTTTAAATTGTGTATTTGGCGTTTTAAAAAAACTTTTAATATGTATAAATAATCTATTCAGAATTACTGAGTAAAAAAAAAATTGTGGTTCCGAACTCATAAATTTAAGGTCCTATTTGACCATGAAAATTGTGAAGAATGGCATATGAAAATTTTCCGTTGTTTTTAAATTTTTATGAGCGGTTTAGAGTAACCCTTGACACACGGCAACAACTCTAATTATGCATGGATCAAGAAAGGTCATTTCTGTTGGAGGTTATTTTCACAACTTGAACATTTAAACCTTATGATCACACAACGACAACGACAAAACAAACTATATATACATGAAAAATTTAAAATTGTGACTTACGTTTCAATTCTGTCCTTAAGTTTCAACAAGAACTTCTCATTATCTTCATCAGCAACCTTAACAAGCCTATCAAGTAAATTCTTCCTTTCTTGATGTCCAATATCAGTCGTATCAACTTCAGCAATAGTTTCACCTTCTTTACCAAACAATAAACCTTTTCTCATTCGATCGAATGTAGGCAATTTTTCTAAAGCAGCCCATTTAAGAGCCTCTTCATCATCCTCATCTCTTCCTGAACGTGAAAATATCGAGTTACTAGAATTTCCCCTCATACTTGCCCTTAAACTACCTCTAAAATTGTTAAGATTTGCCCCCTCCATCATGAATATTCACTCGATCGATCAAAAGGCTAATCAACTCTAACCAGAACTCGTAAACTATACAAATGAACTTTTTTGGGTCCCCTTTACTTCAAACTTGAGTAGGGAGATACCCAATTTTTTTTTTGTGATTTTTTTTTCTTGTATTATGATATGGTTTATAAAGAAGAAAAAGAATAGTTGGTGAGAAAAAAGAGTCAAAGGCAGAGCACCTATGTAGCAAAAATCAAGGATATATTAACGCAAATGTAGTCTTTTTTTGACTTGACTAGATTGTGACGAAGTGTTGAAGAAAATCTAGAATAGTCAAAAGCCACCATTCAATAAAGACGATCTATTTTGTATTTACGTAATGCTAAAATATGAGTGGTGGAGAATGTATCGGAGAAGCTAATAAAGTTAAAATACATGAAATAAATTGATGGTATGTAAAAAAAAAATCATTTATCATTTAACAAATAGTACTAATTATTTCTACACAAAACTTGGAATTCAATAAGGTAAAAATACAACATGCATAGAAAATTAAAAAAAGTCTTGAAATTGTGACATATACACAATTGTTGTGTCTTTTATCTTCTCTGGAAGTTGAATGCCTTAATGCCTAATGCAAATGTCAAGGCAAACATAACAGGCAACGCGGCGATCACAGCAGCTACAACGCCAAGAAAATCATGCTTAAATCCGAAGTAACGTCTCAAGAATTGTTCGACATTTTCATCATCAGTAAGAGGAGTTTGGATGTCTCCGAATTGTGATGCAACAAGACCATACAAGGTCCATGCAACAGGGCAAGCCCAGTAGTACCATCTCCACCATATTGGAATACGCTGTTTTTAGTCCAAAAAAAGAACATAACATGTCATTTTTTGAGGTTCAGTAATGTTTATAGGCATAAACTGAAGGATTTTCAAGGACTTACAGGTCGTGGAACGATGAATCCTGAGAAGAGATTCCATACTGCATAGAAGAAGGCCGCAACAATGGATGCAACGTTTTGGTTTGGGGTAACAGCCACGGTCATCATGCCATAGAAGGTGAAGTACAAGAGGGTGCAGTACATGAAGAAGAAGTACCATAAGAATTTGACAGCAGTCCATTCAAACCCGATCATTGCATACACGATGACACCATAAAAAGCCGATTGTACAAATACATAAGGTATTTCGATGACAACCTGCATGAAAGTAAAGCTTCATAAATCAATATGAATCCTTTTTTCTAATCTTTGTTTTGTAACAGAAAAGTCACTCAACTATCGTCATTTCACCTATTGAGTGACTTTCTGAGATAAAAGTTGTTAGTTGAGTGACTAAATTGAACTGTCTGTTTACCTGTCCAAAGGCGTAAGGTATGGCAGAATACATTCCAGCAGCTTTTTCTCTGTAAAATACAGTACGCTCAACGGCTACAACAGGCTGGACTGATGATGAATTTTGTACACCAAGGAAGAGAGTTGCAGCATACATAGATCCCATAGCGTTGATAAGATCCTGACTCCGACTCCTGTGATCAACAAAGCTCGAATAGTTTAGCTTAAATACTATAAGATGTTTTCTTTTAAAGTTAATATTTAGTTGTCATTGTGATTTGTACTTACACTTTGGTACCAAGATCCCAAAACATTGTGCCAAAGACAAGTGCAATGAATGTTGTGAAAATGAATCTAACTGCAGTATAAGCTGGATTACGCCAATATGACCAGTGTTGCTTCCAGAGACAAGCCATACATTGGGTCCAGAAAGGCTGTGAAAATTGTGTTTCAAAATGCAGATCTTTTGTACCAGGACGAGGTGTACTTAATTCAGCAATCAAGGCTTTGTTCCTCTTGTAGAGGTCTGAGTTCTTGTACAAATCAGTAAAATCAACCCCTAACATCATTTCTTGAGATGAGGCAGTGACTTCTAACATCCAAGTTGCGGGATTGTAAGCCTCTTTTATCTTACTAACTCCAGGCAATGACTGAACTCAAGACGAAAATGAGATTAGTATTTGATTATATAAACTAGGAAAGAGTAAACACATGTTTTTCTTTGTTAACATACCTCAAAGTATTTGATCAAATGGCAAGAATGGCGACCTAGAGGACCAACATATATCTCCTGGCCTCCACGTTTCATTAGAAATAGCTGCAAAGCCATGTTTATATTAGTATTCGGAAGCAAAAGATCAAAATGGAAACATGTATTTGTTTCATTGTCTTGGAAGGTTAATGAACTCACCTCATCAAAGGCTTCAAAAATGTCGATGCTAGGCTGATGAATGGTACAGACAACGGTTCTTCCTGTATCGACAGTATTCCTAACAGCTCTCATTACAATAGCAGCAGCTCTTGCATCCAACCCTGAAGTTGGTTCATCCATGAAAATGATAGAGGGGTTTGCTACCAGCTCAACCGCAATTGTCAGCCTTTTGCGTTGCTCGGTTGATAGACCATTGACTCCAGGGAGTCCAACTAAGGCTGATCTTAATGGAGCTAGCTCCACAAGTTCCATAACTTCGTCAACAAACATCTGCAGAAAGGTGATCATTGACAATGTTAATGATTGCCATGGACACTTCATTAGAAGGTTCGAACAATTTGTAGTATAGATTATCACTATGGAGAAAGAATTTAGAGGAACCGACCTTTCTCTTATTTTCGTCAACATCTTGAGGTAAACGCAGCCAAGCTGAGTAAACCAAGGACTCATAAACTGTAACATAAGGTGAATGGATGTCATTTTGCTCACAGTATCCAGAAATACGTGCAAACGTTTCTTGCTTCTTTGGATATCCAGAAATCTTGATGTCACCATCAATGTATCCTCCTGTTTTCCTTCCGGCCAACACATCCATCAATGTTGTTTTACCGGCTCCACTAACACCCATCAAAGCTGTGAGAACACCTGGCCTGAAAGCTCCACTTACACCCTTTAGAAGTACCAATCTATCTTCAGCAGAACCTTGTTCCTTCATTTCCTGCAAGTCATTGGAATGTTAAGTCAATTATTCACAGAAAAGAATAGCCTCACGAGTTACGAATACTGTTCAAAGAGTTGTGGAAAATTACCTGAGGCATGTCAACAGAGTATACAACGTTATCGAAAGTGATGGAATGGGGTTCAAATGGAAGAACCATTCCCTTCTTCTTTTCCTGACCCTCGGTTTCACTTCTCTCCGTGAGTTCAACATTATCAGCATTCTCACCGTCTTCTGATATCATAGCTTGTGGCTTACCAAATGCTGCAGTTATGCACTTGGTTTAATATGTAGGAATTTTCTTTTCAAAGGGAAAATAGAGACATCAGAAATACTCACGGTCCAGATAAGCGAGTGCAATACTGTAGAAGATGTTGAAGATCATCGTGAATCCGAGAAGTGCCCCACAACCTATCCAGTACCAGTATGCATCTGGAAAGAATCCCCTAGATCTTATGACTGCAGCTCCAAGGGGCTCGGTTCCATTTGGCGCAATCTATTTCAATTTAAGTGGATATCAGCATCCAAATATGAGAAAATATTAACTATATGCACAATGTGTTACGCATAAACACTTACATGTTTCCAATTCTTTCCATCAAATTCATTCACGAGAATTGAATTCACGGAATACATCAGTGGTGAGGTCCAGTAACCCCAAATCCACCATTTCTTCACATCCTCTGCAGCATCAGGCAAAGTAGAAAATAAATAAAGGTCAGATTACAACAACAACAACAATAGCTATGCCTTGTCCCAAACAAGTTAGGGTCGACCATAATTGTAAAGTTCGACTATTACACATAGCATCAACAGACCAAATGAAAGCACATGAATGGCTAAATAATAGTTTCAAACACGAAAAAATATACCTCGTGCAAGGACAAATCCTCCTAGTGCAAATTGTAAAAGAAGAGCAAATGCTCCAAAAGTGCTAGCTACTCCCATTGTTCTCCCCACTGCTCCAATGAATCTGAACAATGCTGATGCCATCTGATGTACTAGTACAAGAAGTAAGAATTGTTTGAACAATCTGCAAGGCAATAGTCGATTAATAATCAAGGATTAATTGTGAAGGCCACCTGATTAATTTTTTAGTGTATTTTCTTAGCTTACCTTGAAACATTAGGATCAAATCCCATGACATAATATGTAAGGAATGTCCACATTCCACACTCAACAAATGTTATAGGGATTTTGAGGATCCATGTGGGGAGGGCATAAGCCCACGAAGGGAAAAAGAGAAGGTCCCTTTGCTTGAAGTAGACCGGAAGCTTGAAAATTGTCAGGGCAATCTCAGCCATTCCATTAAACATAATCATAACGACAACGAAAAAGAGAGCACCAGCATATATTCCTCCATCATCCATATCATCTCGAGGAAGTTTAGTTCGGAAAAAGACACTCATCGTTATAAGTGCCATTATAGCAAGCTGAGAGAACACAACAGAAACAAAGAGATTATACTATTTGAACATAGTTACGAGACAAAAGCATATGTAGAGATATAGTTCTTATAGACCAAGTAAAAGGTACCTGAGTGAGCTTGAATATGTAAACAAATGAGTTCCTCTTCATTAGTAGGAATTCTCGTTCAGCGCAGACCTTCAACAGTTGTTTTGTCCCTATACCATACTTCTTAGTAGACAAAGCAGCAGGGTGGCTTTTAGTCTTGTCATATGGACTTGCAAGCTCATTGCTGAGTTTCCTTCCAACATGGAAAGACTGATACGCCTCGGCAAATTCTTTTGATGTGACAAACCTATAAGGCTCATTCCTCTTAGCCCAATATTGTTGTTGATCCTTCTTTGATGTCACCTACAAGAAACAATTATAAAATTTCCACCTCTTAGAACACGTAATTGAGAGCTCTCACTAAGTTTAAACGTTTAGATGAGATGATCACCTACTTTAACGTTATAATCTTTGTTAGTTATACTTTATTGTAAGGCATACCTCTTGCAAGAAATCTGCTGCACCTTTTCTCTCGGGGCATTTGAATCCCATGGACTCAAAGAAGTCAAGAACAGCTTCTCGAGGACCCTGATAGACAATGTACCCGTCTGACAACAAAATAATGTCATCAAACAGGTTGTAAGTCTCGGGGGCTGGCTGCAACAGAGATATCACAGCAGTTCCCTTCAAGAGTTGCACCGTTTGTCTTAGCGAATTGACAATGGAGAAAGTAGTTGAACTATCCAATCCAGTTGAGATTTCATCCATGAAAAGCGCCTTTGATGGTCCAACAAGCATTTCACCCGTTGTTACACGTTTCTTTTGTCCCCCGGAAATACCCCTTATCATTTCATCTCCCACCATAGTATCAGCACAAATGTCAAGTCCCAATATCTGCACATTGAAGTCAGAAGCAATTATTGTTACTGGCAGATAAGTAGTCCAATAAATAAGACAAATTACCTCCAA
The DNA here is from genome assembly GCA_037074985.1 of Solanum bulbocastanum. Classification (NCBI taxonomy): domain Eukaryota; kingdom Viridiplantae; phylum Streptophyta; class Magnoliopsida; order Solanales; family Solanaceae; genus Solanum; species Solanum bulbocastanum. The sequence goes on from CM073601.1 coordinate 45,345,544, forward strand.
CAACAGATTAAAGACGCTAACAGGAGAAATAAATTGGATATCGTAAATGCTACCTTAAGAACATAATCTGTAACAACATTGGCTTCTTGTCCTTCTGTTGCTGCAGCCTACATTTCCCAAGAAAGAACAACATTATAAACTATTCGCCATGACGAAAAAAATAATGTAAATTCAAGTCTCTAATATTCGATAAATATCTAGGCTTACCTTCATGTAGATATCAATATCAGGATCTGGTTTGATATTAGCTGCTTTCTCTCTTCTTGACAGTTCAGCCAACATCTCTACACAAAATTTAAGCAAAAAAGACTTAATAAATGAATATTTACATGTTTTCACCACAAAACATATACTCCCTCCGTTTCAATTCGTTCGTCTTACTTTCCTTTATCAGCAACTGTTTAATTTTAACTTTCCACGTGACATATTTTAAGACTACAAGATTAAAAGACATTTTGGTACATTCCACATTTCTTTAGTTTAAGAACACAAGATTCAAAAGTCGTTCTTTACTTTCTTAAACTCCGTGTCAAGTCAAAACCAGACAAAGAAATCAAAAACGCACGGAGTATAAGAAAATACTAACCAAATCTAGAGCCAACTCCTTGGCATCTTGCAGAAAATTCCAAAGTTTCTCTAACAGTCATTTCTCCAATATGCAAGTCATGTTGACTGATATAAACAGCTGTTCTTTGTGGCACAAATTCATGTAGTTCATGTCCATTATAAGTCACATTACCAGTAACCTGAATTCACAAAAAATATCGAAAACCTAAGTATATTTTTTCTAACTTTTTTATATTTTAAAACTTTATCTATGTAAAAATCTCACCTTTAAAGCAGGATCAAGTTTTCCAGCCAATGCTAATAACAAGGTAGTTTTTCCGGAACTCGGAGGTCCCAAAAGTAGAGTCATTCTACAAGGCTTAATCATACCACTTACATCTTTGAGAATTGTTATTTGCCTCTTTTTACTTGGAAGGATGTGAAGAGAATTCAACAATGACTTTCGAGCAAAAAAAAAAAATCGAAAAAAATTAAATTAGTTTCATATCAAAAGAACTAGAAATATGTGTATATTTTCATTCATATATATATTTTTTTACCTCAACAAAGTTGGTCATGAAGTTCAAAAAAGTAGGCAAAGCTCTACTTCCTGCATATGCATCTGCCTCTATATTTAGATGCTCATATCTCACTTCTATTGATGGCATATCAATCCCAACTCTGTATAAAAAAAAATACAAGTTAAATACCAATCAAGTAAAAAGCAAAAAGTCCAAACTCCCATGCACTAAGTTCCTGCCATGCCTGGATTTGGCTAAGGTCGTATAATGTTATGTCTATTGTACCCAGTCTTACCTTGCATCTCTGCAACAAGACACTATGATACACTAAGTTCCCACTATGCTTAGGTCCTTGAAAGACCGCACCACGTTAGGTCTATTATACACAATTTTACCTTGTATTTCTACAAGATAAAGATTGTTTTCACTGCTTGAACCTGTAACCTTGGTCATACGATGACCAGAGATGGAGCTACGAGCATGTCTAAAAAACTTTGACCTAGACCCTATATTTGTATAAATAATTTATTCAGAATCTTATAAACTTAAAATCCTAGCTCCTCCTCTTACTACAACAACTCTTTACCATTCAACCAAAATTTCAAAAAAAATTCCCAAAAATGAAAAAGATATATATATATATATTTGAAAAGTTGTTTTCACTTTACCTATCAATTCTATTCTTGAGTTTCATCAAGAACTTTTCATTATCTTCATCAGCAACTTTAACAAGCCTCTCAAGCAAATTCTTCCTTTCTTGATATCCAAGATCATTTACATCAATTTCATTAGCTGCACCTTGTGATCCAAACAATAAACCTTTCCTCAATCGATCGAACGTTGGTAATTTTTCTAATGCAGCCCATTTAAGTGCTTCTTCATCATCTTCATCTCTCGCTGATCGCGAAAATGCATCAACACCATTGTTTCTCCATATTGAATTACTAGTACTTGCTCTTAAACTACCTCTCATACTTCCTCTCATACTTCCTCTCATACTACTACCTCTCATACTATTGAGATTTACTGGCTCCATCTTGAACGATCCAACGTTCACTCAACTCTATCGATCAAAAGGCTAATCTCTTTTTTTCGTCTTTTTTTGGTTAACTATTACAAAAATGCTATGTTTTTGTAATGCCCCGAGGGCTCAAATTCGTTTAAACTTTTTCAAATGGATGTTAAAACAGTATTTAGAGATGCACAAATTGTGTTCTTAAAATTATTATGCCTTAAAGAACAAAAGAATGAAAGGCAAAGTTAAGAGTTGGTACCAAAAAAAGACTAAAAGCAGAGGAGTTATATAGTAACATTATTCATAATAGGCGGCTATGGTATACTTTACATTATTATTCAAAATATTATTGAGTATAAAATATTAGTACTACTTAGATAAACTTTTTAATCTCCACATTAATTTTTTCTATGGTACAATACTCTCTTCGTCCATTTCAATTTGTTTATCGAAAAAATGATTTTTTTTCTTTTTCGATAACTTGTTAGTTTCAACTTTCTTTGGGACATGTTTGAGATTGTTAAATTAAAAGGTATTTTTGGTATTTTTTTAATTTAAGATTACAGACTCAGAAATCTTATTTATTTTCTTTAAGTTTGTGTTAAAGTTATAACAAAGAAATTAAGAGAGGAGTATTGAAAACACGATTCAATTTGATGCAAATTGTTAGTTTCATTGTCAAACTATTGACTGTCTTAGAAACACTCATCTACTTGACTAACTAAACATAGATGCACCCACAATCTATCACGTAACATAACAAGTAGTCTCAAACTCTTGTAAGAGCATGAAACTCTTAATAAAAAATTGGGAGAAATATTGGAACACCCCTAAACGTGGCGAGAACTTACGGGTATATTATTTCACTTATATTACAAGATCGGGGTGTATTTAACTAATAATTTACGCTAAAATTAGGAATATTTTCGATATTTCTCTCATAAATTAATAAATTAATTAAAACGGAGGGAATATAATGTTAATTGATGATTGATTAAGGAGAAGTGGTAAATACAATATAGTAGTGATTATTCCAAGAGAAGGTGGAGAAAGAAAATGTGAACTTTTTTTATTTTAATTATTAGATTAGACCACTCTGTCTGACTTTTCATGTTTTGAATTTGGAAGTTTCCTAATGTATAATTAAAGTGGATGAATAAACAATAGAGGCAAATGTGCTAATTATTTTTTAACAAAAAAGATAGAGGGGGAGATGCATTTGATTAATTAATTATCTATTGATGTATATTTGAGCAGACAGGCGGCTACCAATTTATAAATATTTTTATATTTTTTTTTATTTTATTGCTCTTCTTTTTTTGTAATGTACTCGTTTATAATGATGGCTGTATTTATACTAGGTGTCTTAATTTAATTGAATATAAAATTTAAAAAATATAATTTTGTTATTTAAATATACCAAAAGTACTTTCTGTCAGATTTTTAGAATTTTTTAAATTAATTTTTTTATTAAGACGTAATTGTTGTTGTTCAAATTTTTTGAGATTTATGGTATTGAAAATTTATATAATCGATCGAAATTAATTTGGATTAAGACGTAATTTTTCAAAAAAATTTGAGATTATTTTACTTGTATTGTTGAAATTTCATAAATTCATAAACAATTCCTATGATTATGTAATATCTTCTAATATAGTAAAATAAGTAGCTCAAAATCAGTGTCAAATTAAATACCAAACATGGCCTAACTATAAATTTCATATGAAAAATACTATATTTAAATCTGAAATAATTGGTACAAACTTAAGGTGTTATAGCTTCTTTATACTAAATAATGCGTATAGTTAAAAATGTACTATATTTTAATGAATTCTTGAAAACACACATAAAAGTTTTTGTATAATTTAATCAAAAGTAGTAAACAAGAACACATACTCATATATTCAGATCAACATAGCTCAGGTTATGTCTTAATCAAATTTATTAGATGAATTAATTATGCCACAAATCTTTTTTTTAACATGAAAGGAATTAATTGGTCGTAGCATTTATTATTCATTCTTATTCTGCCTGATACCTCCCATTCAAATTATTTTTTTATTTTTTTGGTTTTTATTCGATGGTTGGTATTTATATTAGAGTCCAATTAAATTTGAATTCGCGCTGGAAAGTCTCACATTGAGGGCTCCCAAACAAAGGCGACTTCAATCACTCCATACCCAAGGAAACTCAAACCCGAGACATTTAATTAAGGATGAAAGAACACTTACCACTACCACAATCCTTATCGGTCCCATTCACATTATTTGTTTTTAAGGTCTATGCACATAATTTACTCTTTACTATTCTTTTAAAAACATGCTGAATTAATTAATGACTATTAGTATAAAAAGATAAGTGAGATAATGTTTAATTATCTACTAGCTTTTTATTATTACAACAAAAGAGCTCTTTAGTTAGTAACAATTTTTTTTAATATTGATGCAAAACATTGGACAGTAATTGAGTTAATGTTATTATATCTAGAATTACTAAAACTTTTAGCAATATTATATAAAGTGTTAATTATAAATACTCATATCATATTATTATTCCTATATAATTATCGTAATTTTTTTGTTCAGTGTGATATTACTCTAACATGTGTCATTTCTATAATTTTCTATTTAAAATCATATTTCGATAAGTTTAAAAGTATGTTCGACCAGCATTGACGCGTTTTAAATGTGGGCTAAAAAGTGTTGAAAAACGTACTTATTAGAAATTATTATTTATTAACAGTCTTCTCTTTTCCCACAATCTAGAAGGCTTGATTTTCTCATTATTTTTGTCAAATGCTCACTAATTAACTAAAACTCGTATTTAGAATTTCAATTTTATATTCATTCAACCAAAAAAGACCATTGAGAAATAGTAGAAAAAAGTAATTATTTTTCTATTTCTTAGAAAGTAGACGAAGTCATTACCAGATGGATATTCATAGTGTGGTTGTAAGTATTTGTTTATATTTTTAATCATATCTCAAGTTCAAATTTGATAATAAAGTAATTTTTGGTAAATAAATATTTTATCTCTAAAATGTGATTTTTCAATGTATTTTTAAATTTGTTGGGTCTCAAAGCTAGTATCATACACTCAAACTTCTGCATGATTAAGCAGTCGAACAAATGATAAAATATTTTTATTAGATATTTTCAATTTTAATTTTGTAAAAGTTTTATGTATGTTCTCAAACGTTCATTACATAACTATGTTAACTAAATTGTGAAACTTAGAGATTATTCTAAATAAAGTTGATTGTTTGATAGAAAAATGTTATGCATAATAATGTGTTAAGCTTATTTACACAATACAACACTACAATATACAAGTTTGAGAATCGCACAACAAAAATTGAATCGAAACTAATTAACTAATAAAATTATTTTATCATATGTTAAAATAAAATATGATAAAACAATTTTCTAGAGACTTGACCTTTTATGACCAGTCAAGTAATTTGGGTTGTAATGAACTTCTATCGAATCCTCATTCTATTTTTAATATTTCTTTCCTAAAGAACCTTCTTTTGGTCAAATATATGACATTTGAAAATATTGTGAGTGAAGAATTAATAAATAAAGTTGTCAAACACGTTTGTTAATTCCAACAAAATGGAAAGTGATATACCTTTTTTAAACTATATTTGAAATTAGCACCACTTTAAATATTTGTGGTAGATATAGAAAAATAATTTTGATGGATACAATGAGGGTCGGGGTTTGGGGTGTTTTGGAGGGGGGGGGGGGGGGCGGGGGGGGGGCGCTTTGGATGGTGTAAACATTTTGACAATATATAAAAATCAATCCAATCTTAAATGTGGAGAATTTTACTAGCTCAGTTAGTTGATTATCTGACCTTTTATCTTGTTTATAACAAGGGTTCGATTGTGATTAATTAGAATTAAATTCTGATCCTAACTAACGTGCTTCTATGCCACATTTTTAATAGTATTTTGTCTTTTTTCAAATGGAGGACGCTCGGATAATCCGGAGGTAAGGGGTTCACTTCGGGTTGTATGTTCATTTGAACGCAATACATTTTATGTGGAGTACAAATTTATGCATAAAAATCACCTAAAATGAATAAATAATAGATATGAATTCATAACTTCAAAAATATAATAAATTCAAGGGATAAGAGTCTGAAAAATATCCCAACTTTGGTCGAATTTGCTATTGTGATACTAAACTTTCATGAGAACCTATTACCTCCCTAAACTATTTAATAGTGTATTTTTTACCCCCCCCCCCCCCCCCCAAACTATTTAATAGTGTATTTTAAAGGTATATATGTGTCCACGTGGACACATTACTATTTATAATTTTGCATTAGTTTTTATGTCCATGTGGGCAAATATATATGTTTAAAATACAGTATTAAATAGTTCAATGTCAAGAACTTTAAAGATTGAACTCAAAATTTAATTTTTAACGTTGCTAAATTATAATAACACGAATACTAAGCTAAGGCACACAAGAATAATTTGATAAATGACAGGTAAAATTTAACAATTTTTTCTATATTATGTATATATAATTACATCATTATTGAGGCATCTAACATGCCTATAAAAACATATTTCAGGGACTACCTCAGATATATGTAATCTGCTAAACCAATACTTAATCAGTCAAGGAAAATACACCCATGAATATATTCGATGATGTCACAGAGTGACAGGTGGCTATGGATAATTTTTAAATTAGAAGAAAAAAATAATCATTTTTGTAACTTATTTCTGTGGCTTTACGATGATTGATAAGAATTAATGATACTAATAAATTATTCTTCTTCTTATATTAGTTATACAGATTATTTAATTGCAAACTACACCGTACTAATTTTATAGGTAAATAACTTACCTCCTATCAATTATCAAATGTGGTATCACATATGCACGATTTAATACATGTATAACTCATCTTTAAATCAGCTACCAAATGATTTCTTAATTAATATATAATAAAAAATATACAAAGTATATAATATGTCTATAAAAATTATATAATCAATGTATATTGTATACACATTAATTAATTACAAAATTATACAATGATTATATTGGTTAAATTTTGTAAAATTAAAGATTTGTTTTTAGCTTGTAAAAATCTCTTAAAAACATATCAGTGTGAGGTGACTCAACCTTTCTCATCAATTAAGATAAACAACTCCTAAAGTTGCCATCTTAGTGTAGTTAGTTAGACTAAATGATCAATTATTTCAGATTTAATGTATTAAAAATATCCACTTGGACTACAAATTTTGACCCACTTATTGTTTATTTATTATTATTATTATTATCATTATTTGTTTTATGCTTTATTATATTTTTCTTTATTAACATGTCCCTATGTTCCTTTTGAAATAGGGTACGCATATATATTTCATCACAAGCCCTCTGTTTTTCATTATAATGAGTGGTGTTTGATCAAATCTCTCTAAAGGTAGAGGAGCAGGTTAACATCTCCTCCCATGTGTAGCAAGTTGAGTTCAACGGATTTTTCTGTTGGTTGATTCTCGAAATTGAAAAAAATAAAATTAGGTCCAGATTCACAAATAAAAGCGAGGCGAGGATCCTTCATTAAAGGGGAAAAAGAGAGGTGGGGTTTGTTCTGACTTCTGAGGAATATGTTCATAATGCTTTAAATTTTATCTGGTCTTGCTTCCACCTTTCAAGTCCTTCTCGATACTATTTTCTTTTTGATTTTAAATTGTCTGTTTTCGTCATAGTTATTTTAGGTTCTTCTATTATTAACATAAAAAAAATCATTTGAAATAAATACCTGAGTGGTTAAATATTCAAAAAAGAAAAAAAAGAAGCCTGAACTTGGAGAGATAAGTCTTTTTCCCACAAATTACTAAAACTTTGAGCGGTACAAATTTATATTAGTTGTATTAGTGAATACCAATGATTATTCAAAAAAATAAGGAAAAAGAAGAAAGCTATATCTTTTACATTTCAACATCGACAGTGGTTTCGATTCAGATTTATTTTTAAAAAATAATAATATATATTTTGTGTTTACTTTTTTTTATGTTATCTTAAAGAATAGGCTTAACTGGGTCTAATCATCTTTATCTAAAGTTTATCTCTTTGCATTATGCCTATGTGTATGTTCTTAATTTTTTTAATCTTTAGCATTATTTATTATTATTATTATTATTATTATTATTATTATTATTATTATTATTATTATTATTATTATTATTATTATTGGTGTTGTGTTGTTATTATTATTATGAATCGGTCGAAATTAGTTTTGTCACTACTCACTAGGATCACCTTTTTACGAATTTAAATTGTGTTTTCATATGCCAGTGAATCCACAAATCCTACTTTTACCTTTTTAAGAAATTCTAATTTATGGCTTTTGATTTATAAGATTAGTCAAAAGTCAATCCAAATAGACTCTATTCACTTAATATGAACCAGAGAGTAGTGATTAATTCAGAATCTTACTAATTTGCTCAATTATTAAAGGAAAAATCTTTATTACATTGCTACCATACACAAAGAAAAATCCAAAATATATGAAAAAAATAAAAATAAAAAGTTTTTCCTAAATTACACAGCCAAATTTGAACTAACATTGTACCAACCAAACACAAAAGGAAAAAAAAAAAACCCTTTAAACATTTGTCCTAAATTACACAAAGTCAAATCAAAACTCATGATACTTACCAAACATTAGAAAATCGAAACTATAAAAAGAGCATCAATAGTAGTGTAAAAAAACAAATAAATTAACCATATGGCTTCTAATACTATTTCAATTCCTTTTCTTATTGTGTTAATTGTATCTCAATTCTCATTTTCTTTTGGGGATGGCCCCACACCTGTTGTTCACCTCATTAACAACTTGCCACCTGGTCATACACCAACTATGCAAGTTACTTGTAAATTACAACATTGGCTTCCTTTGCTTAGTGTAACTTTGGTATTAGGTCAAGAATTTCCATTTGATGCTGGTATTATCAATGATATTTATGTATGTTATGCTGATTGGGGTTTATTTTATGCTTGGTTTAATGCATATGATCCACTTAAGGATGACAAAGACCAACCTATTGTCTATTTTTCTTTCAGAGATCGCGGTATTTATAAGAGTTATGATAAAGCTACTTGGATTGGAGTTACAAATTGGAACAACTGATCTCACAATTAGCTTTTCGTTCATATCAAGATAAAATTCTGAATTTATTTTTAAGGTACTAAATAGGGTTATAGAATTTGTGTGTGAGTCAAGGAGATGGATCATCTGAATTACGCTTCTATTGTTTGTTTTTATCTACGGTTTTCGCATTGTTATTTTTATTGTCTCTTTGATTCGCATTAATATATTGGTTTTATACTACTTTTTAAGTCACCTATATTTTTGTTATTGTTCTGATTTATGGGGTTACTAGTGACCCAAATTGAATAACTCATATAAAATGTATTAATATAAAAGTCTTAGATTAATTAATGTATGACAAGTGTCTTCCTACAATAGTGGGTTACCTTTTAATTTGATTTTCAGTTTTTCACCATCTAAATCATAAAAATAAATACTCAAGCCACGATTTGAGCACTTTTAAACACAATAACAAGTCCCCGTCGAAAGAAAGGGGTGTTTATTATCCGAGCAACTCTCTTTTCTTCGCGTTATTGTTTTCATTGTCTCTTTGATTTACGTTTTTTAAAAAACAAATTTATATAAATACATAGTGTCTAGTGATTTTCTAGTCAATTGAAAATCGAAATAAGTCGATTATAAAATAAATCAGTACTTTTTTTGGGTTTTATGTTTCATCCTTAACATTAATTACTTGCTCTCAAAATCATTTTTCAAGACCTAATACTATAATCAAGTAATAAGAATGTTATAATAAAATACTCATATCAGTCATTATTATTTTAAAAATATTTAAAGTGAACAAATAAAAATGAAGCAGAACAAGAAGGAGTAGTACACACTTAACTCTAGTCTTTTTTGGAGTATGTTGAATAGGACCAAAAAACTGCAAAATTCAACATTTGGAGTAATTGTATGTTTTCAATGTTGAATTGGCATTACATGTTCCAAAGCATGACTTAATTGGGTTGTATTATTCTCTATACATTAGCTTAATTTCTAAGCAAGAACTATAACTAGGTAGTTCAACAACCTTCTCTTTTTCCTATATATAGCAAAGGGATTTCATATACATTGAAAGCATATCTTATAACAACCAAAAAGAAAGATGGTATGTAATTCTTCTAAGTCTTTTACCTTGTCTTGTGATAGTAATTTGGTTTTTCAATTTATCTTTCAACTAAAGTCATGTTTGAGAAAATAATATTTCTTCTACTTCAATTTGTTTGATTTATTTATTTTAGTCTGTCTAAAAAAAGAATGTTGCTTTCTTTTTAGGGAACTCTTTAATTTTAATTTTTCACATGACATGATGTTTAAGATCATAAGATTAAAGGATGTTATTTTGGTACATTCTAGATTTTTTTTTTAAGACTACAAATATTCAAAAAAAAAAAAAAAAAAAATTCTTAAAATTTATGCTACGTTAAAATCGAATAAATAAATCGAAACGGAAAGAGTAGATGGATTATCAAGATTTATGTATTTCCTCTAATGTTTGTTCTAATTAGTGTGTTTTAATCATCAGAGTGCGTGGTTAGGTGCGAGGGAGCTTTCAATTGAATGGGCTGACAATCCTCAGCATTGGACTTGGAATTACATTCACAACTCTAGGTATACAACCCCCACCCACCCATTCGGAGTAAAATAATTAAAAAAATTAATATTTAGAGACGGATTCAGAATTTAAACTTACAGATTCATTTTTTAATGTATCAATGGCGTGTACATGTATAGTGTGGAAGTAGCTGAACTTCTGAATGTTTGTTGGCTCGACATTCGAGGAAAGATAGACACAAGTAGGCTTGCTCGAAAGACTAGTTATTCGGCATATTTGGTGTTCAGGCTAACAAATAATCATCGCGAACTTGAAAGGGGCATTGCATCAGTGAGATTCGTGAAGGAAAAAGCCGAGGGGACGGATGAAGAGGGCTACACGGTTTTCATCTCAAAGGCGAAGGGACATGAAGGAGAACGTGGCATATTCGCGTATCCGCGAAGCGATGCATGGTTGGAAATAAAGTTAGGTGAATTTTTCAACAATTTTGGAGAAGATGGTGAAGTTGAAATGAGGTTGATGGAGAACAAAAATCCTAATTGGAAATCTGGAATTATTGTTAAGGGCATTGATATTCGTCCAAATTAAATTTTGGACCCATTTAGTACTATTGTTATTTGGGCCTAGTCATGTCTTGTCTCTATGTTTTTTTAAGTACTATTTTCAATGGCTATGCTGATTGACGATAACTTTCATTTTGGTGAAAGTTTGATTTCCAAATCGTTGTGTTTGGTTTGTTTGTCTTTTGTGTCTTCTTTTGAGTGTCGCTATTGTCATGTAAGAGTGAGCTTGAAGGTTTCTGTGTTTTCTATCAATTTCGAAATCAAAAATAAGAGATTTATGGTTTCTACTAATTGAATGTCTTTTATTTGATGTTATTTGAGATTAGGGTATTGGTTACAATCTAAACCGTCGTACGGATTTCTTAACGTCTTGACTATCCACTCATGTGATCAAATTCATAATTGTTAGAATATATGACAATATATTCTGACAGATTGTAATAGATTGTATATATATTTAGTTTATATATAAATATAGGTATATATTTAGTTTATATATATAGATAGGTAGTTTCCTTACATATAGCCGATTATTCTCTTGTAATAGGTGTATATATATTAGGGATGTTAATGAAACAAATCAAGGGATTAATCTCTTTCATGGTATTAGCTGTCTAGGGAATAATCCGACCTTCTTCCTTCGTCGTGACCCCCTGCTGACCCCCCCTGTTGCCACCGCCCCCATCTCTTTCTCTTCCTCTATTCTTCATCACTATGTCTAACTCCACTTCTTTCTTTCATCCTACTCTTGCTGTCTCCAACATCAAGAACCATGTTCCCATCACTTTTGAGATGGAGAACGTCCAATACTCCACCTGGGTGGAACTCTTTAAGATTCATGCAAGATCTTATCGGGTAATTGATCATATTATTTCTCCAGCAGCGGGACCAGAGAAATGGCTTCAACAAGAGAAAGACAAAGAACTGTGGTCCACTCTTGACGCCACCATTCTCCAATGGCTATACACTACTATTTCTCATGATATTTTGCATACCATTCTTGATCCTGATACCACGGCAATGGAAGCATGGAATCGCTTGCATGACATATTCCAGGATAACAAACACTTTCGTGCTGTCACCCTTGAGTACGACTTCACTCATGTCAACATGGCGGACTTTCCGAATGTCTCTACATATTGTTAACATCTCAAATCCCTGGCGGATCAACTCAAGAATGTTAGCTCCCCGGTGGGTAACAATCGTCTAGTTCTTCAATCGGTCTCTAGCCTTATCGAGCCCTACCAAGGTGTAGCCACTCTTATTTGCCAACGTGACCCTTTGCCGCAATTTTATCAAGCCCATTCGATGCTCACTCTTGAAGAGGCTGGCCGTGCGAAGAAAGCAACCTAAAGTTCCTCTGCTGCATTAGTTGCTCGCTCGTCCGAGGGTTCTCCTGATGTTCCAGAAAATTCCTCTTCCAACCGCCCTACTAATGGTAGGAAAAGGAACCACAACCGCAACAACAATGAAGGCATATATCACGGCAGCACTGGGCAGAGTGGAGGCGGCAGAGGCGCTGCCAGCAGTGGCGGACCTGCAGGCCGTGATGGCCAACTGGGATGCTGCAACAGTCGCGGCAACCCTGGGCAGCAATCAACGACGCAACACCCTCCGCCATACTCTCCTTGGATTGGCGGGCAGCAGTGGCCATGAATGGCCTCTTGGGGTCCTTGGGTTGTACCTCCATGTCCATATCCGTCAACCGCTTGATCCTGACCCAATTATGGACAGCAGCAACCACCATGAGCGGGTGTTCTTTGCCCCCGTCCCCAACAGGCATACACAGCAGCCCCTACCCCTACGAACATTAAGGCCGCGATGCATACTCTTAGAATCACGCCTCCGAATGCAAATTGGTACATGGACACTGGTGCCACTTCTCACATGACATCCACACAAGGTAACCTCATGTCCTATTTTAATAAGAGCATTAATCGTGGTATAATGGTTGGTAATGATCACTCAATTCCAATTCACGGCTATGGTCACACAACGTTGTCTTTCATGTGTCCTCCCTTGCACTTAAACAATGTCCTCCATGCCCTTCATCTAGTTAAAAATTTGGTGTCCGTCCGCAAATTTACCACTGATAACTCTGTCTCTGTTAATTTGATCCCTTTTGGTTTTCTGTGAAGGATTTTCAGACGGGGAGGCTGGTAATGAGGTGTAACAGTCGGGGAGAGCTTTATCCTATCACTTCACTATCTACTTTTGCTGTTTTGGCACCGTCTCTTTGGCATGATCGTTTGGGTCACCCGGGCGCACCTGTGTTGAATTCCCTTAAGAAGGATAAATTGATTAATTGTAATCAAAGTAGAGATGTTCGTATCTGTCAGTCGTGTCCTCTTGGAAAACATGTTAAGTTGCCATTTTATGCTTCGAATTCTCGCACTCTTATGCCATTTGATATTATACATAGTGATCTTTGGACATCACCTGTGTTTGTATGTATTTGTGTCTTGAGAAAAACTATATATAGATTTTTCTAGGATGTTTAAAGAAATTTGGTAGCAACATTAGAATATTAATATGACATTTAGCAAAATATAAAATAATGTCACCAATTTTTATGACATTCAATAATAGCATTTGTTGACATTAACTAAAGTGTCAGAAATTACAATGTATAAAATGTCACAAGTAAGTGTCTTGAAATTTGTTTTCCCAACATTTAATCTAAATGTCAAAAAGTTTAAGTGACATTTCATAAATGTCGAAAAAATAAATGTCATATATCTCATATCGACATTTACTATGTCATAGATAAATGTCATATATTTCATACCAACATTTACGTAAATGTCAAAAATAAATGTCATATATCTCATACCGACATTTACCTAATTATCGAAAATAAATGTCATATATATCTCATACCGACATTTACCTAAATGTCGAAAATAAATGTCATATAGCTCATACTGACATTTACCTGAATGTCGAAAATAAATGTCATATATCTCATACTGACATTCACCTAAATGTCAAAAATAAATGTCATATATTTCTTATCGACATTCACATAAATGTCAAAAAATAAATGTCGTAATAATCTTACCAACATTTACATATATGTTGCAAAGTAAATGACGCAAATTCTTTTACACATTTACCGAAATGTCACAAAATAAATGTCACAAATCCTTTCCGACAATTACCTAAATGTCGGAAAAATTCCCGACACTAAAATTTACGACATTTGGTCCAAATGTAAAATTAATGTCGGTAAATAAATTTGTGACATTTAAGCATCATAATACGACATTTAGAAAATGTCGTTGTATCTCCACTTTCTTGTAGTGACATATCCTTTATCGCAAAAATCACAAATCTTTTCCACATTTTTAGCTTTCAAGAAATTTATTTGAACTCACTTTGAGCAGGATATAAAGAATATCCAATGTGATAATGGCAAGGAATTTGATAATGGCCTTTTTTGGGACTTCTGTAAAACCAATGGTCTGTCGTTTCGTTTATCTTGTCCTCACACATCCCTTCAAAACGGGAAAGTCGAACGACAAATCCGTACGATTAATAACATTGTTCGTACCTTATTTGCCCATGTTTTCTTTCCTCCTTACTTTTGGCATCATACGTTACAAATGACAACTTACCTTCTCAACATCCTTCCTCATAAACTGTTAAACTATCAATCTCCTCTTAGCATTCTTTATCGGAAGGATCCATCTTATTCCCACCTTCGGGTCTTCGGGTGTTTATGTTATCCTTTCATTCCCTCCACACAAATAACAAAACTCCAACCCCGGTCAACCCCGTGTGTTTTTTTGGGATATCCATCACATTATCGTGGGTAAAAATGCTTTGATTTGTCCTCTCGCAAAATCGTCATTCGCCGTCACGTAATATTTGATGAGATGCAATTTCCTTATGCCGATGTACATACTCCTCAAAATCACACATACCACTTTCTAGACTATGGACCCTCTCCATATGTGGTTCATCATCTCACTAAACCCACGAACCCACCGGCTCCACCTCTTCCTATCGCACATCTGCCTAGACCGCCGTGCCCAGCTAGCGGGTTTGCCTCCTCGCCTGGGCAGCTCGTTTCATCGCTGCCTTTTGGGCAGCAGCAGTCCGCCTCCTCTTCTGCTCTTCCTCCTGTCTCTCCTCATCAACCAACTCCCGTCTCGCACTCTAGTCTACCCTCCGGTACGGTTACTAGAAGTAAGCATGGGATCTATAAGCCTAAGAGATCTTTCAACCTTTATACATCCGTCTTGAAATCCCTTCTACGCTGTAACCCTGTGTCAGCTCTTCATGCCCCGAATTGGAAAGTGGCTATGGATGATGAATATAATGCTCTTATTAAAAATAAGACGTAGGAGTTGGTGCCCCGTCCTTCAAATGTTAATGTTATTCGGTGTATGTGGATTTTTGCTCATAAAGAAAAGTGTGATGGTTCGTTTGAGAGACATAAAGCTCGTCTTGTAGGTGATGGTAAAACCCAACAAGTTGGCGTGGATTGTGGTGAGACGTTTAGTCCGATTGTCAAATCGACGATTATTCCTACGGTTCTCAGTCTGGCTCTCTCCAAGGCATGGCCGATTCACCAACTTGACGTCAAGAATGCGTTCTTACATGGCGAGCTCAAGGAGACTGTTTACATGTATCAACAATTGGGTTATCGGGATCCTGATTGGCCTAATCATGTATGTTTGTTGCAGAAATCTCTTTATGGACTGAAATAGGCTCCGCGGGCTTGGTATAAGAGATTTGCTGATTATGTGCATACCCTTGGGTTTTCTCACAGTATGACCAATCATTCCTTGTATGTTTATCATCGAGGTTTTTCTATGGCTTATCTTTTATTATATGTCGACGATATTATTTTAACTGCTTCCTCCGATGAGCTTCGCCAGTCTATTATATCACTTCTTAGCTCCGAATTTGCTATGAAGGATTTGGGCCTGTTGAGCTGTTTCTTGGGCATTGTTGTCACTCGTCATACAACTGGTTTATTTTTACCTCAAAAGAAGTATGCAGCTAAGATTATTAAACGTGCCGGCATGTCATCATGTAAGCTATCTCCTACTCCAGTTGATACAAAGCCGAAGCTTGGAGCTACTACGAGCACGCCATTTGCGGACCCATCACTTTATCGGCGTCTTGCAGGGGCACTCTAATACCTCACGTTCACAAGACCCGATATTACTTATGCAGTGCAACAGGTGTGCTTGTTCATACATGACCCACGGGATGAGCACATGCATGCCCTCAAGCGCATCGTGCGCTACTTACAAGGTACTTTGGATTATGGTCTTCACATGTATCCCTCTTCTACAACCACCCTTGTCTCTTATACTGATGTTGATTAGGGTGGGTGCCCCGATACAGGGCATTCGACGTTTGGTTATTGTGTCTTTATGGGTGATAACTTGATCTCATGGTCTGCCAAACATCAGGCAACTTTGTCCCGTTCGAGTGCAGAGGCAGAATACCAAGAGGTGGCCAATGTGGTGTCTGAGTCCTATTGGTTGCTTAACTTGCTTTTGGAACTTCATTGTCCTATTCCACAAGCTACTTTGGTTTACTGTGACAATGTTAGTGCCATCTATCTGGCTAGTAATCCTGTTCAGCATCAACGCACTAAGCACATTGAGATGGATATACATTTTGTAAGGGAAAAGGTGGCTCGTGGCCAGGTTCGAGTACTCCATGTCCCCTCTCGTTATCAGATTGCAGATATCTTCACCAAAGGCCTTCCATTGGTATTATTCGAAGATTTTTGGGACAGTCTTAGCATTCGGCGACCTCCCTCTTCGACTGCGGGGTGTGTTAGAATATGTGACAATATATTCTGACAGATTGTATATATATTTAGTTTATATATATATATATAGGTAGTTTCCTTACATATAGCTGATTATACTCTTGTAATAGGTGTATATATACTAGGGATGTTAATGAAATAAATCAAGGGATTAATCTCTTTCAATAATCAACCCCCCCCCCCCCCAATTTATTATCAGATTTCCCTAAACCTCACATTACTCAGATTTCGTTCAATTCTGGACTAGGTTAGAAATTTTCAAGTCACTACTCAAAAGTTTTCTAGCCCAAATTTTGGCTTTTCCATAACGACGGCAAATTCTTTCCCCATTAACTTTTTCATAACGACGGAACAGATCGTTACACAAATAAGCGATTTAAAATAAAATAGATCAAGACGACTCTTTATAATATGTCATGGTCCGATTCATTCAATTGAAAGACTACTTGGCAATGCTCAAATTAAAATAGAATATATTAAGATGACTATTATTATATGGATTATTAAATTGAAAGAATCAATAAATGGATTGAACTGATTTGACAAATTTTGAGAGGTTAGATAAACATAACATATTTTTATGAATTAACTTTGTCACGCTTAATTGAGATGATTAATTACTTGGCAATATTCAAATTTACCAATAACAATAATTTTGATGGTGCATTGTCAACCTTTAAGGATAAATCGTCAACTGACTGATTATAACAGTTCTTTAAAAATTCACACAAATTAATTGCAATATTTGTAACGACAGGAATTTTAAAAATTGTTATGACAACAAAATTGCAGGGGTTTCTAACTTCTGAGTACCGCCCCATAATTTGAGCCTTTTTTTGAGCTATAGTTATTTCCTTTTCCATTTGTCATAGTCGAGGTAGGAAAGGAGAACAACTGGAGGTGTGACATTTGAAAAGAAAAGAAAAAAGATAATTCTAGTGTATTTTTATCATTAACTTAAATTTTCTTTAGTTATTACTTATTATCAAGACGTAGAACAAAATTAATTATAAATAGACACATCACACATTTGTTTATATTTCAAATTAAAATCAACCCAATTGATATTAAAAATACATTATTTTTAATTATAAGGTCCAAATTATGGACCTTGAATAAGGAATTATATTATAAGGTCAAAATTATGGATAGCCGCCTTCAAATAAAACTTCAAGGAATTAACTAATTATGAACCCCAACAACATTTCTCCTATATATATTATGATGAAGCAAAAGGAGTTTGATGGATTAATTAATATTGAGCCAGAAAGATATATATATATATATATATATATATATATATATATATATATATATATATATATATATAAGAGCATATATCATACCAATTAAAGAAATTAAGATGGTTAGTATATTTTTTTTTAATTTTTAATTGTCTTGTGATTATTACTAATTTCCCCCTTTTTTTGGTCTAATAGTACTTTATTTTTTAGAATTGTGCTTCTTATATTATATAATATAGTTTATAATGTATTTCAATATCAGAGTAAGTGGATAGACGCAAAAGATCTTATAATTGCATTTGTGGACGATTGGACATGGACTTCTCTTGATGACTATGGGTATCTTTCTTTTTATATCGAGTTCGGTGTTTATATAATATATTATATTAATTTTTTAAGATAAAATGATGATTTTTTGAGGTAAAATGTATATTATTGTGATTACTTGATATGGATTTGTTATTATATTATGTTTTTTACCATCTTATACTTCAATTATCGTATTATCTTGTTATAGTTGTTGTTCCTATATAAAAATGCTCGAGCACAAACTTTTTTGTTTTGTGTGTGTATGTTGTGTTTAAAATGACTTCTTCATTCGGCCCATTGCTTTGAAATGATATAATTATAATTTTCTAATTATAAAAATTATAATTTTCTATCATTTTAAAAAAAAAAAAAAATTTTTGAGTGACAGTTTTTTTTATAAAAATGGATTCAAACTTTTATGGTGGTTACTGAGTAAGTTTACACAGATTTTTGAAATTTAGTCTAAATCTTCCTGATTTAATTTTTTTATTGAAATTTTCTTGTGATCACACTTGACATCCTCTCATGCTTCTGCTCCTGCTTTAATATAGAAATGGATTATAGTTTTTCTTGTCATATGATTTATCATCATCAAAATTTATAATTGTTAACTTCTACATAACACCCTGATTTCTTTATTACAACGATAAATAGATAGATGAACGTATAATATGCACATTTATGAAAAAGCTTACTTTTTTTTTTTTTTTTTTGTGTACATGCAGCATAGAAGTGGCTGAGCTTGTTAGAACTTGTTGGCTTGACATTTCTACAACAATAGACACAAAGTAACTTACTAAAAAGACAAGTGTTACATCATATTTAGTGTTCAAGTTAAAAGAGGATTCACATGGACTTGAAAAGGCCATTGGATCAGTAAGATTATTGAAGCAAGAGATAGATGGTCATGAAGGTTACGATGTTTATTTCTCAAATGAACTAGAAGGGAAAACTATTGGTCGATTTCCGCATCGTCGGAGCGATAACGATAGCGATGAATGGATGGAAATAAAACTTGGTGAATTTATAACAACTTAGGAAATGATGGTGAAATTGAAATAAGCTTGATGAATACCAAAGATGTTTTTACTCCTAAGTCCAGCCTCATTGTTAAGGGCATTGAAATTCGTCCAACTTAATTAATTTGATGTATCATGTAATTAGTTGCCTACATTTTCACTTTATTGGCGATGATCTGATTAGTCAACTTGTAATTCCCTTCTCATACCTCAATTTAAAAAATACTATTTCTTTGTTTCTATTTGTTCGTTTTAATTTTTTTTTTCTTTTTGTATTTTTTCAATTAAGTGTTGATTTGTGCACCTATACAACTCAAGAAGAAGGATGAATTTGTCCCCTTATGTAGAAATCGTTGAAAGTATATAGTTAATTTAATGGAACAAATTGATTTATATTAATTATAAATAGAAATAAATCGTGGATATTTTATAAAAAAATGACACAACTTTCAAGATGGAGGTTATCTTATAGTTGATGTATAACAAGGGATACTTTTATGTATTCCCTTTTAACATATGAATAACTTTAAAAAATAAAAAACAAGGTTTTTCAAAAACAATCATAATAACATCAGTGTATATATTCGCTCATAATAAGTTGAGGATTTTCAAAAAAATAGTCTCTTTAACTTTATAAGATAGAAATAAATTCGCGTATTTTCTGTCTTTCTTAACTTTTACTTATAAAATTATAAAATTATGTTAGATATATTATTATCACGATACATTTGGCTCATAAAAGCTTCAAGACTCATAATTTGTATTGGTTTATTAGTATTTTAATATTAATATTTTGTATTGGTTTATTAGCATTTTAATATTAATATCTTGTCCAAAATTGTTGAGTTATATTTTGTTATTAGACTGTTGTATCCTGGAGGGAACAAGTCAAGAAGGACTATTACTGGATCGGTGAAAAATATTTACTGCAATAGATTTGAATCTCCTTAAAGAGAGCGAGATATTCACGCCTTAGTCTGAAGAGATTTTAATTCTTTCTTTTTTTTTTTCAATTATAATCTTATATTTGTGTTATCTTCTAATTTTTCACTAACAATTTGTTTAGGAGGCAGCTTGACTATGAGGATATCCAAGAGACGCTATGTCCTGTTTCCAAGGCCAAATGTCTGTCCACACTCTGTCCCAGAGCACTCCCCATGTCAAACCACAAATATTATATAACAAGTACCCATATTAAGAAATATTGAGTCGTTTGGTATCGTGAATAAAAATAATAATAAATATAATATATTAGTTTGATGTATTAAAAATAACACACAGTACATAACTTTCTCTTTTAAGAGACAAATGATGTAAATTTTGACATTTTAAGATGTATTATTAAACAAACTTCATTGCCCAAACCTCAAATAAAGAGAATTCTACTGGCTCAGCCAATGCAATATATATATATATATATATATATATATATATATATATATTGATTTTCATTCGACGTTCAATATTCATATTAGAGTTTGACTATTTTGGATTCGGACTGTGTAGGACTTTATTGGGAAAAACGCTCCGATCAAGAATTTTTTCATACTTAGAACTCAAACCCAAATCTATAGTTAAAGAATGAGCAGACTCATCCGCTACACTATATTCATCAATGGTCAAGCAAGATACATATTGAATAAAATAAATATACAAGTAAACATAAGAATTTCTCAGCATAACAGAACTGAAATAAGTATTTGTCCAAAGACACAATTTGCATTTGAAATTTGTAATTCATATATCAAAGTACAAACATACACAACAAAAAACACATTTTTTTGATAGGTATATAAAAGCTAAAACTTTACCTTAGGAGACGCATCAAGAGTAACGTAATAACAAAGACGACTCAATAAAACACGAAGAGACCTAGTCTCACCAGAGCTCGCATCCATCTTCATCATCGAAAAGAGGTGAAACAAGGGTCTCATTATACGTAACCATATCAATTCTACGATGAGTATCAGGTATATGAATACGAAGATCCTTGTAAATATTATTTCTTGTATTGAATAACACCAATCGTTCCCCGTCTATCAATAATACCTCACCATCCTCATTTATAAACATAGATGAATCAAAAATCCCCGGAACTACATAGTAAGGAACTGACGCAAATTTAGTCCAAAATTCCTTTACCTCATACTTTTTCATTACCCATATATCAACAGCGCCTTGAGATTCACAATGATGAAATCCAAATAAAGATTCTTTAGATGACATTAAATCCCAAACAACATCCTCATTTTCATCATAGCTAGGTAAATCTAGCTTCCCAATTTTTTCACTTACCAAATTAAAGTAGACGATTTTTGAGTCATCGCCATTGAAATCGCGATGTGGACGCGAATCCCAATGAATAATACCATTCATAAAAACACCAGAATTACTATAAACATAACCCTTAACAAACCCTTTAACTCCTTTCCAAGAATTAGTCTTTAAACTATAAACCTTAACCTCATTATAACCAATATTCTTGATTTTAGAACTATAGACTAAAATCAATTTATAATCATCATTAAACTCATCATAACCAAAACCATACGTACAGTAATAATCTTGATTCATAAAAATAGATTCTTTTGGAATCTTTTTCCATTTTCTAGTTGAGGGGTTCCACAAAATAAGTGAATTTTCTACTGATAAACAAATCAACCCATCACACGATCCGATAAATCGCGTAACACAATTAGGGGATTTTACAGGATAATCAAGATCAACACGGATGATAGTTTCAGAAACAGAGGAGAAAATGGTATATTTTTTTTTAGATAAATTTTGGTTAGGGGTTAAAAGAAGGAGTTTTTGAGGGACATTTTTGTGATTGTTTTTTGAAAACTTGAGATGGGTATTAATGAATCGAGGAGATGATAGTAAAGAAAGCCAGGATTTCGAAACAGATTTAAATTTAATGATGGATTTGATAGGTAATCTTAGGAGAATTTCAAAGATAACTTCATTTGGGAGATATGGCATTTGTTGGGCCATTTTTTGATGAGTTGGTGAGAGACCTCGTAAGGTATTTATAATGGAAGTTGATTACGAACGTCCGTGCGTAAAGCTTTCATTATGTGTATGTTCAAAAAAGAACTTGGATTATTATATTCAATCTCGCGAGAATTTATTTTCATTATTTAAATTTGTGACTTTTTCATAATATTACTGAAATTACCAGTTACGTCAATATTCCCTTTCACTATATTGTACGTATTATTTTAGTAATATGATGTTTCCAAGGATGTTTAGATACATTTATATCTTTTTTAATGTTTTATAATGTCATGCGTGAATTGTCTAAAGAATAAATTTTTAATACTATGCAAATAGGGAATAGAGTACGTAGTAGAGCTTTTTTGAAAAAAATAAATAAATCGTAAGATAAAGAAATTTATAGTGTTATTAAATTAGAAGTAATGGTATGATAACACGGTTACACTAGATTGATTGTTATATAAAGTTACACTTTTCACAGTTTTTATTTTAGATTCGTGCTGAAAAGTTTTACATTGGAGGTAAAATATTTTTTAGCAAACATGACTTCATACCTTTGGGAGAGGATAAAACACTTTTCACGAGAAAATATGCTGATAAATATTAAAAATATTCTTAAAACATTCAACACTATAAAATATCTAATTATAATAAGGATTATCTTTATATCTCAACCAACTTCTGAATTATAAATTGATTAGATGAATTTAAATTCATTTTTGTAACCTATTTAAATTTAAAGTCAAATTATTCCTACTAAGCATAGACTACCACGTGATATATTAATTTTTTTATCAGATTTTTTTTCTATATTCCTACTCTTAATGGGAGTGCCGAACGCCAGGCCTTTTCTTTTTAACAAATAATTTGATGCTTTTAATAAAAATATTTAATTAAAAGTCATTGCATATATTTTATGCTTCTGGAGTATCCAGGCACACCATCCAATCACTTTCGCAAAAGTAAAAAAACTTAGGTTGTGTTCAATACGAATGAAAATATTTTTTGAAAAAATAAGTGAAAGTATTTACACATAATTTAAATAAATATTTATTATAAAATATAAGGATAAGAATGTGAGGTGGAGTATGGGGGTTACGAGAATGAAGGTAAAGATAATGTGTGTTAGAAAATGAAAAGAATACAATTAATATAGAATGTAATTATTTTGTGATATTTGCTTTTTCTACTTTCATTAAAAAAATTATTTTTCTTAATTTTAAGAATTTATTTTCCTATAGAAAATGTTTTCTAAAATTTTTTATGACATGACATTAGTGTGTTGATGGGCAGGATAGGCACAATCAATATCTTATAAAACTTATTTTCCCTATTTAGCTAGGAATTGTTTTCTTAAGAGAGAACATTTTTAAAAATATTTTAATTAATCGAACATGGACAAATAGAAAAATATGTTTTAAAAAACATATCCTAAAAGACAATTTTATTTATCTAAAAAATTATATAACATGTTTTAAACATGATCTACTTAAGATATTAGATATTTCAATTTTTAAAAAATAATTCTAATGTTTAAGCAGTTTAACTTTGAAGTCACCTACATCAGACAAGGATTATATTAATTCGAATAAAATCCATATGAGTAAGAGTTAAAATATAAATAAGTAATTAATAATCTTGGCATGTTTGTTTGTAATTAATTTTTAATTGTACAAGTGTAATCACAAGGTTATATTAAATTTTAAAGATAGAAACTAATTATCGAAAAGTAAAAATCTATATTAGACAAATAAGAGTCTTCATAAATAATACTAAATTTAATATTTAAGATTATATGTTATCTTTTAAAAATATATTAATTAATAAATATATATTCTTAACTAACTAATATAATAATTAATTTATATTTTTCAATTTAGTATATTTTAATGAAATTAATCATAAAAGCTTATTTTAATTAAATTAATCATAAAAACTAAAAGTGCAAAATTTCTATGAACATCATGAAATGCATTTTTGACAAAAAGATTAATGTTCTAAAAATAGTGTCATAAAATTATAAAAATATTTGACAAAAAGATAATGTATATATCAAATCTAACTATAAAAAAAATAGCTTGCAATGTTATATATCCAGCCAATACTTCTAAACAAATGAAATTGAAAATATAACATAAGTTATAAATCCAAAACAAAAAATTTAATATAGTACTCTTATATCAAATTCAGCATAATATACATAAATATGATTTGAAAGAAAAGGAAAACGTAAGTCCATAACCTTTTTCAACAATGAATTCTACTTTAATTTAAAAATTAGAATACTAACAAAATTATACTAATAAAAATAAAAAATATAGATAATACGAAAAATTGCATGGAATCACATGAAGTAAAAGTTGATAATGAGAAGGAAATGAAATATAAATAATATAAAATATATATTTTTAGAAAACATTAGAATAATAAAAAAATTAAAATAAAAAATAAATTAAAATAAAATTAAAAGGAAGAATTGTGAATTGGAAAGTGTAATTACCATTTGTCAATTAGACTTAACTACGGGGAGCACCCTTTCTCGAGACAGGGAAGACCTTATTGTTAGGATGGCCTTCTGCATCCGCGGTGGAAATAACTAAGAGTCAGTCGACTCTTTGGAGTTTAAGAAGGTTTAAGTAAGTGTCTGTAGACGCAAAGTAGTGTGTTTCTTCTTTTTCATTGTTTAGTGGAGATCTACTCCTATGCTAACCAAGTAATTACATGTTAATCAAACATGTCAAACAATATAATTGCACCAGTTACACCAGTTCTTAGGAAAAAAAGAAATGAAAAAGAATTGTGTTGGCCTGTGGTGGTGTTAGGAAAATTTTTACTTATTCTTGTGGTGTCTAATTTCTTTTGTTTCCCTTATTACACTCCAAATCAATGTTTGCTTAATGGTACAGATTTTAAGTTTCTTTTATGAACTCCTTCAACTTTACGCGCAGTTTATAAAGTTTTCAGTTTCACAAGATTCCTTTTTATACCTTAACTACATCCTTGATTTATGTGAATCAATCTATATTTATTTGTTTGTTTGGTCTCCCTTTTAGGTCTCGAAGCCCTATGCACCAGAGGCTCCTCCAAAAGATATGGATGGCGGCAAACCTAATGATGGCAGCGTCTTTGATGATGGCATCCATGTCGCTACAACTCGCTAGGTGTAGAAAACTAAGATAAATACTAACTAGCAAACGAAGATAACTACTAACTAGCAAACTAAGATAAATACTCGCTAGGTGTAGCAAACTATGACGCCTAGCTTTTATTTATTTTTTTAATTTTTAAAATCCAAAGTTATTTCTTCTTTTAAATGAAAAACTTTATTTTATTATAGTCTTAAACTAAATATATATATATATATATATACCAAAATATTTTTTAATTTGTGATCTTAAACATGTCATGTGGAAGTTAAATTTAAAAGTAGATAAAAAAGAAAGAAACATTTTTTAATGTTATGAAACAAACTAAAAGAAAGAAACAATATAATTTCTCTTTTTTTGTTTAGAAATACTTATAATAATTCTATTATTACTAAAAAAAAAAGGGGGGCCTCCAATTTGGGGCCTAATACTGATACCTCATTTTTTAAGACATTGAGCTACCCTGAAAACTGCCAAATAACTTTTAGTATTGACTAGTTAGTATTTATCTTAGTTTGCTACATCTAGCGAGTTGTAGCAACCTGGATGCCATCATCAAAGACGCTACCATCATCAGGTTTGCCGCCATCCATATCTTTTGGAGGAGCCTCTGGTGCATAGGGCTTCGAGACCTAAAAGGGAGGACAAACAAACAAATAAATATAGACTGATTCATAGAACCTTGCGAAACTGGAAACTTTATAAACTGCGTATAAAATTGAAGGAGGGAAAGGAAAATTAAAATGTGTACCATTAAACAAACACTGTTTTGGAGTGCAATAAACGAAGCAAAAGAAATTAGATAGGACAAGAATAAGTAAAAAATTTCCTAACTCCGCTCCACAAGGTCAACCCAATTCTTTTTCTTTTTTTTCTTCTTAAGGAACTGGGTGTCCTTCCTTTACCTCTCATCAGTGTTGTCGCCGTGATTAGGGTTCCACCATTTCCATCATTAAGGATGCCGCCATTTAGGGGCGGAGCTACAGTGTCTTAAGGGTGTCCAACCGTTGAAAAATTATACCGTACACCTAAGTAAAATCTTGTTCAAAATGGTTAAATTTAATACTTTGAACACCCTTGCCACCATAAGCTATTGTGGCTCAGCAGTTGGAGGCTCTCTTGCAGAGCCCAGGCGTGCAGGTAAGAATCCCTACAAACTCATTTATTATAGTCATTTTTTAAAGAGCTCATATTTTACTATTCCTTTAATTGTCTAAGGTAATAGTTAGTAAATTTCTTATTGGCAAAAGTGCTCATTACCCCCTTAAACTTGAAGCTTTTTATTCAATGTACACCTAAACTATATTCCGTTTTAATTACCCCGAATTTGTTTATTCCTCCATTGCGTACGCCTATGTTGTCCACCTGGCGTAGAAATTGATAACAAACTCTAGCAGGGGCGTGAGGAAGTAAATTTTTGCCACATCATAAAGCTACAACGGTAAAACAATGTAAAATCTCCATTTTTCTTTAATTTTTGGCATCTTTTCAGAACTTTTTCTCTCTATTCTCTAACTATTTATTCTCCCTAATCCCTTCTCCCTTTTCAAATTTCAGAATTTTTCTCTCTTTTTCGTTTTAATTGCATTTGCTAAATTCATGAATTATAGTAGGAGACTTGTTTGTTTATGTGGGACTCCTCTAATTCTGAAAATTTCATGGACAAATGACAATTACGGACGTAGATTTCTCGGTTGTAGACACTATGGGGTATGTATTGTTTCATATTTTTTTGCTTTTAATTTGCCAATTTCTTATTATGTAATTTTTTTTTTTAACTTTGATTTTATGAAATGCAACCCTTATTTCAAAATCCTTGTAAGTTTTTTGATTGGTATGATCTAGAATTTCCTAGCCAGGCGAATACTGTGATTTTGGGTCTGTTGAAGAAGACCAACAAACAAGAAAAACAGCTGAAGTGTAGATGGATGTTAAAACTGATTTTGGGCATTAGTTAGATATGTAATGTGATATTGTTCCTTTATTTAGTGTGTTGTTGAAATTTTTTTCGTGAATGTAATTGTTATTGATGCAAGGTCTTTTGGTTCTAGGGTTCTTATTTTGTGGATTAGTTTTGTTTGGTGTTTTAGTGATGTATGTTTCTACTGATTAAAGTATATATATGTGTGTGTGTGTGTGTGTATATATATATATATATCTGTGTATGTTCAATTAACTTGTCCTTTTTTCATAAAACTACAGTTACATGGGATACGTAATATGATAACAAAACACGAAATAATAACATAAAGGCATAGCATAACCAGTGCTTTCTTGATCGTTAAACACAAACATCATAGTGTTTCATTGTTTCAAGGCATGCCTTGTTTCAACCAATAACCACAATAACTTAAGTTAAGCACCAAAACACAAAACAGTCACTACTTTAAGTTTGGTTGAATAACCACACAAGCACCAAAACATAAAACCGTCACTACTTTAAGTTTGGTTGAACAACCACACAAGCACCAAAATACAAAATAATCACTAATTTAAGTTTGGTTGTTACAACCACCAAAGCACCAACACACATTAAACTAAGAAGTTTTCTTTGAGGGAGATTTTCCCTTGGCTTGTGCCCTTGTTTGAATTCCAACAACTTTTGATCTGGTTTGAATGCGACACATAACACTTTAGACTTGAAGTTCTCTATGAGTCATGACATGTTTGCCTTTCCACTTCATTCCCTTGGTAGGTTTAAAACCAATATCACATGTCACATGCGCAGAACTCACCACACTAGTATTAACCCTCCTACTGCTAGACAATCCTTGCTGAAATATTAACAACCTAGTTATTTTGGGACTCACATTTAAAAATATAATTTTGACAATTTATAAGACACTTACATTAATACATGTATATCTAGTATCAGCACCAAATACATCTTATCCCACAACTCTTGGCCTCTTCTTGTAACCACTTCCTGCACCTCTTCTTGTACTGGTGGTGCTGCTGCTTGCTCTTTCATATTGACCTCTACCCTTCTTTTTCTCAGTGGATGACTAATGTGAGTAGAAAAAGAATAAAACAAGAGACTATATTAATAAGTAACCTAATATAATTTATAAAAGAAAATTAATGTGAATGTACCTCTTGAGTGGGTGTTGGTGTTGGTGTAGACTTAGGTTTAGGATTTTTTGGACAATTTCTCTTGTTATAAGTTGCTCCTCTGCAAATTAAACATGTCATTACTGTTCCCATTTTTGGCAACTTCTCAGTTTTTCTCACTTCACTAACATCTCTTCTTCTATTCTTTGGTGGCCTACCAAACATTTTTCTTGCCTCAGGTGATTTAACTATTGGGTTTCTACTTTCAGGCCACATTTCCATGTTTGGGACTGATTGAATGAAATGAAAATATGTCTTCAGATATGTCTCTTTTCTATTCTAGCTTGAAATTGCTTGTGATGCATCCATGTTCAAGTAGTTCATTGCTGCTATACCATGTGCACATGGGATACCTTTTAATTCTCAAGATCTGCAACTACATATATGTTGACCCAAGTTCACAGTATACTTATATACCCCTTCTAACAGTTCAAATCCATCATCACCATTCCATTCAATGTTGCACTGCATTGATCTTGTTACATTGGTATTGAATACCATCATTGCCATTGGAGATATTCCATCTGTCCATGTTTAAGCAAATACTCTTGACTTACTCACCCTACTCATCACCTCAACTCTAATTTCTTCCAACATAGTTACAATAGTTTTGTTCCTAGGTCCCAAGATCCAAGCATTGAAACTCTTTGCCATGTTGCTATCTATACTATCACATTTTGAAAAAGTTTGAAAAAAAGCTTTGAACCATTTCTCCTTGTTGTATTTGATAAGGGCTTCAACTATACCTGATCCCAGCTTGGATAGAGCATTTATATTGTACTTAAATTGTGCCTCAAAAGTGGATCTAGCACAAGAAAAAAATTTCTTCCTTCTCTCTATGCCTCTCCAGTTTTGTGACCAATTTGCTAATATGTGTCTAGCATACATTCGGTGCTCACATTCTGGAAATACTTCATTTGCAGCAGCTATTAGTCCCTGTAGTTGCAAAATAAAATAATAAAAATAGTTAAATTTTGATCAAATTAAATTAAATACAAATAAAAAAAAGAAATTTAGTTACCTTTTGTATATCACTAATGATAGTGATTTGGGAACCATCTCCTAGATTAAGATCATCTTGCAGAATGGTCATAAACCATTTCCATGTCAACTTGCATTCAGTATCAATTACTACCCATGTTATTGGATACATTTGGTTGTTTGCATCTCAGCAACAACTATCAAAAGTTGACCATTACAAATTCCTTTTAGAAAACACCCTAGATTTGGGAACCATCTCCTGGATTAAGATCATCTTGCAGAATGGTCATAAACCATTTCCATATCAACTTGCATTTAGTATCAATTACTACCCATGCTATTGGATACATTTGGTTGTTTGCATCCTTAGCAACAACTATCAAAAGTTGACCTTTACAAATTCCTTTTAGAAAACACCCATCCAGCCCTATACATCTTCTGCATCCTTGTTGAAAACCTTTTTTCATAGCATGCATCAAAACATATATAAAAAGAGTGAAATTGTTTCATCCCATTTTCTGATTCTAAATCCGTAAGCTTCACAACACAAGTGCTACTAGAATTTGTTTGGAGTAACACATCCTTGTAGTCTAGGATTCTGTTAAATTTTGCCACATGATCCCCCATAATTTCCTTTAAAACAGTTTTTCTTGTTTTTAAACAAACTGCCTTGCCTACATGAACATTCAACTCTTTCCTCACCAAATCTTGTATTTCTCACCCTTTTATACTAGGTTGAGAAATAATCCTATCTTTTAGATATTTATATAAAAACTTTGAATTACATAAAATATTATTGCACTACTAGAAAATAGGCCTATGGCAACACCTCAAAAATTGTTGCAATAGATTGGAAAACTGTTGCATTAGAGCTATTGCAACGGTTCATGAACCGTTTCATCTGCTCGCGTAACAATAGATTTACGGCAACGGTTTTTTGCAACGGTTGTATAATTGTTGCCTATGGCTTATCTATTGCAACGGTTTTACTGTTGTTGCCAATGGTCATTCTAGTGCAACAGTTATTTATACTAATGGAACGGTTTTAATCCGTGCCAATAACAATTTATTCAATAACTGTTTTGGGTATAGTAACGATTTTGCCTACATATTGCAATGAGTTTTTAGCTAATTTCAACAATTTGTATTGAAAAAGGTTTATGAAATCTATTACAACCCCTTAAGTAAAACAAAAAAGAATTGATAAATCATATAATAAAATATATTTAAATAGAATTTCTATTAATCACAAAATAAAAATATTTAACATAATTCAACATATCATACTCCTAGTATCCACATAAACACAAATGATCTAAATAATGTTTCACAATACAGATAACTAGATACATTAATTTAGCCCCAAAATAAAAGAAAATCCTAAAACATATGAAAGTCTAGTAACAATCAATCAATAACATGCATTGTCTTCATTTCTTCCATCACCCCCTATGCATTTGCTTTACCTACAAAAGTTCATTAATATATTATTCAACAAAAACTTTACAGAAGAATATATTATCAATGTGTATAGGTACAATAATGTCACAACACGTCGTGAAGTATAATCTATATAAAAAAAAGTAGTAACAAAATTCAGATCTTCTCAATGGTAAATAACATATGTGGTAAGGTATAATGTACAAATAAGAAAATTCTAGCTTAATAGTAAAATGATTCTTTATGTAAGATGTTCTCCCTTAATAATCAAAGGTTAAATAGGTCTTGACTATTGAGGATTACCCCAACAAACAGAAATTCAATTATTAATATTCCATTGTATTACAACTATAGAGGTTTATGCAAAGTATTAGGCACTTAATCTATATTCAAACTAAATATAGAAGAAAACAATTATCACAAGTTTCTTGCGTAGACAGTAGTTGATTTATCATCACCCTTGGAACTCTTAATAATACTTTAGAACGACAAATGACAGCACAAAATACAATTACTATACATTTACAATTACCCTCAGTAAGCTCTATCCCTTTTAAATTATCATTCTTTTATCAAGAACATGAATGAGTTGCAACAATTAACTATAATCAACATATAAAGTGTAAGATACAGCAGCAAACCAGAATAAATAATAGCCAAATAAACCCTCAACTCAGAAAACTAAGTAGGATCAATGATGAAAATGATCATGAGCAATTGTAGACCAATGCCAATTCTTATATCTCTTCTTCTTGAAATCATAGACTACAATATGCACAACAGTTAAAAAAGTGTAGTAAGACCTTGCTATTTCTTTCACTACACAAGATCTTACTAAGCATTTTAACTAAAATACGACTTAATGAAAAAGACAGACTTGCAAAAAGTTAAAAGTATAGCTAATCGTGGGTTATGTTAGTTTGCTACAATAATCTTGCTTACTTTTTTCCTCACATGGGAACTACATTCTTTAACTTCCTCCACTTCTGCTCTTTCTTTCTGTACACTTTCATCTTCACTAGTTTGTTGCAACTTCATAGATGAAGAAGAGATTGATTGGTTTTGATGGTTGACATTAGGCAGAGTAGGGAACTGTGCAAGTAAATCTAATGCCAAAGACAAGTTAGTTTATTTACTAATAGCCTTCTACATGAATCCTCGACCTCCACACTCTTCTATAACAAGTCATGTGAAAATAAAATATGAGTCCATTAAAGGAATGCATGAACATAAGCTGAAAGAATTATGTGAAAACAATAGAAAAAACAATGGATTTATTTAAGCCTGACTGCATCAAATATCCAAAAATATTTTATGGCTCTTTAAGTTTGTACCAAAGATCTGAAATTCATAAGTATTTGACTTCCCAAAGTGCATTAGGAGTTTCTATGAAAGCAACCAATCACCTGTTCTATCACAAAGTAAAAAGGCATGCAGTAGAATGATAAATTGATTCTTTACAAAGGGATGCTTGTAAATGAGTTCAAATACTATTGGTTCTAATAAATATTTCTTTGATATCAAGAAGCTTACTCTTCGCTTGATCAAATGTCTTTGAAAAAGATCATTTTTTCACTTTCTAGTTGCTTTTCATTTATTGAGTACTTTAGATGTAGCAATTTGGATAAAATTAGATTAGGGGTATGCTGGCAGTGAGTTTTTAGTTCCTGAAATACCTGCAATTATGTTCACACACCTTCACCTTTTCTTTGCATATATCAACACTTCGAGTTTTGAGTTTCATACTTCCCTCTGATGAAACGTATATCTTGACCCTCTCAAGCACTTTGAAGCAAAAGAATCCCTCAACTATCTCACTGTTATCCAACTGAACATGAATATATGAGTTTGTTAACATACCTGAAAATGATTTCTCATTATAATCTGTTCATCTTCTTGATTGTCGCAAAGAATGTTCTGAAATGTTTTCCTACTCAGACATAAAATTTGAGAAATTTCAGTTGTTGTAACAGCATATGGTTGTGGCTTTCCAAGTAAAACACTTATTTCTCCAAATGATTCTCGAGCAACAGCCTTCCCAATGATCTGTTTTTGAACATATTTCAGAAAAAATAAGTTAAGGCTAATGTGTTTGAAAATAATATAATGATTGTTGAATGTGTTATACGTACTTGTTCATGTCCATTGATATCTACTAGAAGATCCTATAATAATATACATAACTGATTAATAACATGAAAAACAAATTCGATGTGTTCAAGTAATTGTTCCCAACATATTAACTTACCGATGCTCCTGAGACTATTATGTAAAAATTTGTTTCAGACTCATTCTGTAAAATCACATCTTCCTTGGAAAGATAGTATTCAGCTTCCATTCCAGGAACCTTAAATGCAAGAAATAAACCATTGAATATACGTTGTATACACCAAGTGGGAAGGGGATTAGAACAATGTAGAACAAGAAATTACCAGTTGGAAAAACAGGTCCCTAGAAACCTCGGAACAGATTGACATTTTGAACTATTGGTAAAAATAGGTAATGTACAATGCTTGATTTGATAGCTTTTGGCAAAACATTCATGGTCACTTTTTGTTGATGAATAATTATTTTATAATTCATGAGGAGATACAAGTCAATTTCAAGAAGACATCAACTACAGAATAGTCACAACTCAAGCTACATATTATTATAATAGGAAATAGACCAAAAAGAAGAGATATTTCAACAATTAGAAGGAATCAATAAAGGAGAAAAGAGGAAAATAAGAAGTATGATGATGATATCCAATAAATTGTCCACCCATGAAACTTCACAATAGCTCATATACATCGATAAACCGAAAAGAATCCAACTGAGAAATGTGAAAAAAAGAGGAGCACTTACAAGTTACAGCCATGACTATAGCTGCGAGCATGGCGGACTCGGCCGGAGGCAGGAAGCGCTGGCCAGAGTAGATGGCGCTGTGCTATGGATGGTGATGATTGACAGAGAAGATTAGTTTTTGAACCAGTAGCAAATTTTTGTTTATTCCATTTTTATATTAATGTATCTCTTGCTTCTTGTTGCTTTAACATAAATCTTCAACAATAATGAAAGTGTATTTTTGACATCCTACTCAAGTGAGAGGTGAAATCAATGAAGACATCATCAATGCACGGGTATTCAAACCCGATTGAATAACCCATGGACAAGAAATACAACATCAATGTTAAGTTAAATATGGTCTAGAGTAGTCAATTTCATCATAACTCCAACAAAACACTAAACCCACAATAGCTACAATTGAATGGGAAAAAACCCACAACTAGAGAAATATATCAAAAACACTAACCACACCCAAAGATTAAAGACAAAAGAAGAGATTCAACAATAAAACCTCAAAAGCCCAAACCTGTAGTTTCTTCGGCTATAACCTTAATGATTGAAGAAGAGAACCTCCAGCAGTTGCAGAAGAAAACCTCTAGATTTCTCAGATTTTACAGGAAAACATACACCTCTCCATTTCTTTAGATTTCACAAGAGATTTGAAGAGAGAAATAGGTTTAGATTCGAAATCAAAAATGGGTTTATGTTAGTCTTAAAATGAGAGAAATGAAGAACTTACCTGAAATGCTCTCCAACTTCTGTGTTTGATTGATCTGCTATGAATGGATGAAAAATTAGGTTAAAGAGAACAAGAGGGAGAACCTTTGTGTTCTGATAGTTGAAGAGTTGGGAAATAAGCTTAGCAAATGTTTGCCTCGTTTGTATCAATATTTGATAAAGAGAAAAATAAATTGTATTTAAAAAATTAGTTATAAGTAAAATAGAATGAAAATATTTTGGCGGTTCATCTAAAATAAGAGAGTGGGAAATTATGGTGGGATTTAATAACTGTTCCAATAGAAAAAAATTTGCATTAAATGTTGCCATAGATGACTTTATGGCAACGGTTCTGGAAACCGTTGCAATATGAGGGTCTATTGCAACGGTTTTCACACAATAGCAACAAATTTATTACCTAGCCGTAGCAATAATACCCAATCCTTTTGGCAACGGTTCAAACCGTTGCAATAGACCCTCTATAGTAACAGTTGCTTAAGCGTTGCTAAAAAATTTGTTGCCGTAGGCCTTATTTCTAGTAGTGTTGGTGGTCCTGATACATCTATGCCTTGGGTTGTATGTCTTGATAGTGAAGTTTTCACTCCTTCCTTCCTTGCTTGCATACAACAGTCATGGACAACCACTTTTACACTTGACTCTTACTCAAGTACTCCCATTCACATACTTGTCTAACTCAACTGCTTTTTTTATAGCATATTTTGTAACTGCCTCTCTAAATTCCTTTACACTTTCAAAAATCAAACCACACTGCTATATTACAACATCACAAGTAGAATCATATATCGCTCTATTACTCTTCTTTCTCCCCCTTAAACTCTCTCCTTCAAGTTCATCATTAGAAACAAGTTCTTCTTCATCACTTTGAAAACTATCACAATCAGAACGGTCATAGTATGACTTATCCTCTGTTAGCTTACCCTTGAATTTTTTTTTTTTTTTTTGCCTTTTTCAATATCTTCATACTATTCATCAAGTCCAACTTCACCTAAAAAACCTTTTTTTTTTCTTCTTTCTCCTCCTACTTTCTCTAAACTTTTTCACATCTTCCTTAACAATCCTCAACTCCTCATGCATATCACTTCCATAGTTAATAGACTTGCCAGAACAAATAGAATCATTGTCTATATCTTCCTCTACATTTTTTTGGGCACTTGGTTCAACTTTTTCTTGAATAGAAGGTTCAGTTCCTGATTGGACAGTAGGTTCAACTTCTTATTCAGTATCAATCCAATCTATTCCAATCTATTGAAGAATAACCATCATCACTTTCTTGTTGGACACCTGCAACCCTATCATTCTCAACTCTTTCACTAGATGGAATTGAAGAAGAGGAACTTAATCCTAGATTTTATTTTTTTGGTTGTGCAGTTAAAGAACTATCAGATTCCCCATGTGCATTAAAAGACTCACCCACTTGACTTAAAGATTGACTAATTTGACCTTCAGTGAGACCCACATCCTCCAGAGTAGTGTCATGACACACATAAATATCTATTGTGTCCCTATCATGCATAAATAATGCAATGTTACAAATGTCCATGTCATTTTTCAATTCCATCAGATCACCCCTAGAGATGGAACTGCATAAGTTTTTCCTAACTTACTAATCCCAAAAGACTTAGCATAATCTGCAAGATCAGGAATTGACAAATGATTTTCATCCAGATTCTTTACATATTCAATCCTACCCCCAGCATATATTGGACCTACCACACTCACCAAGATACCCCCAAATTTGAACCTTAAATTGAGGTACTTAGTAGCCATAGTGTCAACCTATAACCACAATAATAATCAATATATTGTACAAGGCAACAACAGCAAAACATATGCAACAACAGCAAAACAGAGGCAACAAAACCCAATTTTACTCATAAGCATACAATTATACAAGGAAATTATAATATTTAACAATAAAAAACATAATAGATGAATTGGAACCCTAAAACCTCTAAAATATTAATTTTACTAAACAACATACAAATATACATAAGGAAATTACAAAAAACCCCAACATTTAACAATATCAAAATAGAATATTGAAATCAAAATTCTAGAATCTTAATTTTATTAAAAATCCCTAATTTTCAACTAATTACCAGAAACCCTAATACTCATGCATGCATAAGGTGAACAAGTTCATAATAATACATATATTAAGTGAAAATTCTAGTTGAAAACTATCAAACCCCTAATCGGAAGATCAATCGAAAACTATGGCGAAATCCTAGTCGAATTATGGCGAAACCTTAAACCAAAAATATGGTAAAATATAAATGAAAAAGTAAAGAAAACAAACAATAACACATCATAAGAGTGGATAATCACTTACTTGGTAAGAATTTCAGACAAGATCAAAAGAAAATCGAGCAAGAACTTCACATATAAGAACTGCAACTTATCCAAATCCATAAAGAGTTCCGTGAAATCTGCCCTTTACTCCGTCGAATACATTTCTTGGAGAGCCAAAAGGTTTGAAATCTGCCGTCGTCGATTACACTTCTTAGAGCTTAGTGAGAAGTTTAGAGCTTAGTGAGAAGCTTAGTCCGAAAGTTTAATCTAGGTGAGAAGGTTTGACATTTATTTATCTAGGTGGCAAAAATTTATCCAGCTGGAAATCCACATCACCACTTTTGTCAACCTGTCATGCGCGTGTAGACACGATTGGAGTGGCCGGACCAT
Source organism: Solanum bulbocastanum (assembly GCA_037074985.1). Lineage (NCBI taxonomy): Eukaryota > Viridiplantae > Streptophyta > Magnoliopsida > Solanales > Solanaceae > Solanum > Solanum bulbocastanum. Next base: position 45,383,158 of record CM073601.1, read on the forward strand.
ACAGGTGTATGCGATGGAGGAATAAACAAGTTCGGGGGTGTAATTAAAACGAAATATAGTTTAGGTGCATACTGAATAAAAAGCTTCAAGTTCGGGGGGGTAATGAGCAATTTTTCCTTTCTTATAAATCTATAACTTAAAAATCTAATAAAGCTAATTGAATTTTCAATGAATTTGATTTTTTCATTTATTTTCATTAAAGTTTGGAATAAAATTCTAATATTTGTACAACACTATTAAAAGCAAACAAAAGAAGACCTCATTTGTTTCTGCTTCCATTTTTCATGTCTTGATATTGTTGTCGTCACTAGAGATTAGTGTAAGTTTGAAACTTAAAAATGATTTCACTTTAAGTTGCCTCCACCCCCCCTCCTTTCTTTTACTTTGTTTATTTACTTCATATTAAATTAAACACAAATATTAAAGCTACATATTAATTTTAGAACATTTATTCATAAAAAAAATATTAATATTACATCATTCGATTTTGAATTTGTCAGTGCACCCATTCATCAATTTTTTTTTTTGCTTATATAATTCTTGGACACCCTTCGTGAAATTTCTAGCTACGGCATCGCCATACTCATCATCAGGGATGCCGCCATGCATCTATATCTTCTGGTGAGCTTCGGGTGCATAGGACTGGGAGACCTAAAAGGGAGGCCAAATAAATAAATAAATGTAGATGTTGGATTAAGTACAATTATCATTATCATGTAGCAGTGACATGCTCTTATAGGCGATGGTAATGTTTGTTTAATTTGTGGATCTATGTTAGTTTGTTTATTCACTTTTTTATATTTGGCTATCATTGTTTGTGTTTGTCTTTTGTTTGCTGCCTCCTCTTTCATAGACTTGAGTTTACTCTCTATTCTTTCTCCTTTTTAAGCTTCATTGACAATATACATTGAGTTTATTAGGTAGTCAAACATAAAGTTTGTATCCATTCTGCTTTATTTGGCTCGAACAAATTTCAATTTGTTACAAAATAAATCTTCAACGACCCGTCGGCATCAGAAAAAGACAAAGATCAAAAGGGCAAAGATCCAAAACTATAAATCAAATTTAAACAATTCTTATCGAATGAACTCAATTGAATAGGCGTAATGGAAAGAAAGATACCACTATCTTGCCTCTTTGTTGGACCGCCGACGCAAACACAGTGGTCTCTGACCAGGACCAAGAACCAATTTGAATTTGGATCGTGACATGTCGTTGACAAAAGGATGGATCAAAATTGTTAGATGTCCAAAATTAAATCATTATTTATTATTAGTGTTATGAGTTATCTATGAAATAGCACCCCATATATGAACATATTATTTTTATACTTTATGAAACATGCTGGCATATTCTATGATACTAATCGACAATATCGTTTGAAAATTCTATTTTAGAAATGGGCAGAAAAATTAACTGCATCACGTATTTACGCTAAATTAATATATAAATATGTTTTATGAAAATATAATTTTTTATTAATTTTTTTAAAAAAGGAACACTTTTATAGCGTAGGTTTCTATCGTTTTCAGCACACCTTCATTTGTGACGCCCTCATGGATGTCACATTATTGATGACATATTAATTATATTATTTTAATTTTTAAAAACCAAATACTTACCTAAAATCAAATTAATCAACCTAATTTATGTTTACTCGTAAATCAGTGATTCAAAATAACAATTGAATTTGTAATATAAATTTAAGGATTAGTAAATTATAATAATACAGATTACGGATAAAGAGAAGGGGTAAAATCGTACAATATTTATAATTTTGATTATTAATAACGTCTTGCAAAATTCACGCCATTTGAAAAAGAAATATTTTGATTTAGTTTTATATTAGTAATTTTCAACTTTTAAAAAAAATAAAAAATGATATATGATGTATGGAAATTCTTTGTGACGCCTTCATGGACGTCACGTGATTGATTATTGATGAATTTTTCAAAAAGGTAAAAAAAATAAAAAGGAGTACTGGTCAAGATTAATTTATCAGATTCAGAGCATGTAATTTCAGTTTTGTAATTAATTATTATATTGTTGAATAACTTTAAAAAGATTCTTAACATTACAGAATTTTCAAATAAGTTTGTTCAAATCATGTTGCTTTGGGAAAAGTCATCTAGGTAGGTTATTTTTGAGTCGAGAGTTTGTCGAGAATAATTTCTCTATTATTAAAAAATTATCTATTTTTTTTTAAACATCACTTATAAAACTATATTGAGTATATTATTGTTGTCGTTCACGATAGATTCAATGTAAATCTAATCATGTTCAAGAAAATTGAAAACAATCAAATTAAATCAAATCAACGTAGAAAACCGGCAATTTTTTACTAATTTAGTTTAGTTAAAATAACACAATACCAAAAAGCACGATATTAAAAATTTTAATTTCAATATGATTATAATTTGATATCTATTATACCATATCTATTACTAAGTATGTCATGTAAGTTAGAACGAAAGAAATTTAAATTTATTTGTTGAATCTCAATTTAAACTATACGTCATGAGTGAATAATGCTTAAACAATGTTCTATAAACAGCCGTGATCAAATGGTTTTGTATTTTATGGTTGTTAATTAACTCAAAATTAATTTTTGTATTCCTAAAAGTCTATATGCAATGTCATATTTGGAAATTTGATGCTAATATAAATATAACCAAAAGGAGAAAAAAATAAAAGAAGAAGTGTTCAAGGGTTAATTTATTGACTTTTGATCATCGAAAATAAACAAATACTAATATAGTAAAATAATGCCTTAAAACTAAGGAAGTTAGCAAACACTCAATATATACATCCTATATTAATCCTCATGTTCATTTTTCGAGAGTTAATTTGTATAATTTTTTAAGATAAATTGAATTATTAGATTACCACCGACTATGTGCGTTAGCTTTACAAATTAATGTGTGTGGGGGATGAAAAAATTGGATTAGATTATTTTAATATCAAAAAATTACAATTTAGATATTTAAAAACTATACTAAAGTACTATAAATTGTAATTCTTTTCATATTAATATGATGAAAAAATATATCGATCAAAATTAATATAATTTACCTCTTGAAAAGTAAAAACATAGGAGTAATAAGTATAATCAGGTGCGTATCATATATATATATATATATATATATATATACACACACACACACATATCACATACAACAATACAGAAAAATCATAGAAATGTGTTTAATATACGAATGTATAAGAGAGATGCATAGAGTTATGCAGACGAGATACATACATAGATATGTATGGGATATACTTGCTCAGCTGGTTGATATTTGCACCAAATCAAGTAAATTGTTTAAAGATAAAATGAGAATACATATTACTTAACTACGATTTAATGATAAATATGTATATAACATACAAATACCTTGTTACTTTTTCATTTTACATTCACAACATTTATTGCTTTGAAAATTTGACAAGTTACGTTCCTTATCATACTAACTATATTGATATTTTTGTCCTATAAATTATCACCTAGCAATTCACTAATCTTAATCCCTAGTTGTTGTTGTTTTATAATTCTTGGTTAATTATTCAACTTCTATCATGGGAAAATCAACAATTTTCACCAAATCACAAACTCTTCTTCCTCTTTTCTTTCTTGGACTACTCTTGAATTATTCATGGATGATTTCAGCTACTCGTTCTGTTGATTTTTCGGGTCATGATTCGGATTCGTTATCATTATCAAATGAAAAATCCACAATAATAGTCGATCATCCTTCCAAAATATCGAGTGATCAACAATATATGGTGAATGCACATGATGTTCCAAGTGGTGCAAATCCTATTCAAAATGGATGTGAAAATGGTATATGTTAAAGCACCATGACCTAAAACTACTACCTACAATAATTTGCCTCTCTTGTTTATCATGCTACTAAAAAAAAGGTGTTGTTAACATGTTGTTATCACTATTTCCTTTTAAAAAAAAAAAAAAAAGTAATATACAAGTATATATATATGATAAATAAATCATTTTCGATTTGGTTCTAGAAAAATTATATATGCGTATATATTTTACCTATGGATTGATAATCGTTATTTGGTATTTCAAGGTGAATCTTACATAATATATAGGATATGAATTACATTTGATATGATTCTTGTTTACGTGCAGAGTGTTCAAAATGAAACTGTAACTGTTAATTTGATCGTAAAATAAAGTTATTGGCTTATTAATATCGGGGTATTCATTGGTGAATGTATTGAAATTAATTATTAATTATGTGGGGTATGGACTACTCAATTTCCTTATCAGATATATCGTGAACCCGTAAAGAACAATAAAATTTACATTAATACCCTTTGTATATTTAAGTAATTATAGAAAGTTTTAATGTGTGAGGTGGTGTTGTTTAATTTGTCTAAGAGTGTGTTTTCTAGTTATGGTGCTAGCTCTAGTAATATTATTGTGTGCATGTTTGGTGAGCAATTTGTTTACTTTCGATTACACAGTATAATGTTGATACTCGTTAAGTAAATGTTGTGGTTGTGTTTGAAATAATTTTTTTAAAAAATTGTTACTATTTTTTTTTTTTTGCTATAAATAAATGGTGTGATATGGTATTTTGAATAATTTTCTTAATAAGGCATTATCTTCGTCCTTTTATAATTATACGTTAATCTTTTGACAGTTGAGTTTCTTTATAAAGATTTAATCTTTGCGCTAGAATACAAACCTTGTGTCAGAACTTACGGGTCAAGGAACAATCTCAAATAGATAATTGTCAAGATGTGTATTCTTATCTAGCATAGAAAATATTGAATTTGAAAAATCATGTTTTGAAATAATTGTTTCACATATATACACAGATTCAACAATGAGTCTTTTGAGTTTTGCCTTTATTAACCGATAAATCAACTGATAATAGTTAAATTCAAATCGAATCAACTGATATCTTATTGGTTAGGTTCAATAGTGTAATTAGAATTTTCACTCAAGTCTAAAGGAGCTTAAAATAGGCAAAAGTAAATACACAAAAATATCAATACACAAAAACATTGATACTTAAAATATAGGGAAAATTGTATGAAATAGCAAATTATTAATTCAAATTAAATGTTATAACCATAATTTATTTTATTTGTAATTCACAGCAAACATCCCATTTTTTGTCATCTAGTTCGGTATACAATTAGTCATTTTCAATATACAATTACCCATTCGGTATACAAATGTGTAAAATGCGATTGTATTTGTATAAAGAGAGAGAAAAGTGTATATACAAATATGAATACATTTGTTTTTGTCCTATACACTTATAATTATACAAATACAGATCTTATTATACAAATTACAATGTATAAATGAATTTATACAAAACTGAACAATTTGTATAAAATTGAATGTATCTAGCGAATTATACAAATCAAAAGCTCCATAACAAACATAAAATTTGTTATAAAGCGCAATTATGCAAACTATAGATATAACAGACAAATATGATTTTTATGTTTGCTATATGTGAAAGTTGCTCATTAATAAATCATAAAGATATTTGTAATAATATTAAAAAGTATAAATCAAAATTAACTACGTAAAAAACTTAACAAAGGAAATTCTAACCTTGAAAATATAATTCAGATACATTTGTAGCAGAAGTAAAAGTCTATAAATCAAAATTAAAGTAAGAACCTAACCAAAAAAAAAAAACACTTACAATTTTACAAAATAACAATTTAACGAGGTTTTATCTCTTGAATCATTTATAATATTAATTCTATATAATATTCCTGTAATAATGGGAAATAAACTAAAAAGATGTTTGGTCCGATTTATACCATATCTTAAAAAAAGATTTATTTTTTATTCTTTTTATGAATAAGAACAAAGAAAAAATATATATTGTTATTGCTAAGGGAGATGTGAACCTACACGGTAAATCAATAAATGTAAGTTTTTCGTGTAAATAAAAGGAGGAATAATAGATATGGAGCGAAGAGGAAGTAAAAAAAATTGTGAAAAATATTTTTAGTATTAAAAAAAAAGATTAAGAATAAAATTGTAAAATATTTGGTTAAATCAAAAGTATTTATAAGCTACAAAAATTATAAATTGAAACTAAGCAGCCCATGATATGACTTTTGATTTATTGCCCAGTTTATAAGTTTAGCTAAACAATCTTAAAAAATTGAGATGTTTAAATATATCTTAATATTCGTCTGACTATAAAATATTTTAAAACAAGCATGTAACCTTAGACATATATCATAACATTTATATTCTTACGAAGATTTCTCACTAAGAATTAAATAAGAAGTGTTATACTAATGTCATATTTGGAAATTTGATATTAATATAAATATAACCAAAAAAATAAAAGAAGTTCATAAGGGTAAATTTATTGACTTTCGATAATCGAAAATACTTTCAATATCTCATACAAATATGTTCTTAAAGTCATGGAAATATAGAAAAGAAGATAAACAATTACTTATATAGTAATATAATTTCCTAAAATTAGGAAAGTTCATAACAAAAAAGATCCTTCTTTATTCTATTTTAGAGGGTTAGTTAGGTCTCTTATAGAATATAGTAATCGATTCTTCTAAGATATAAGTTCTTGAAAATATCTTAGAAATATATATATAATTTTTAGAAAATATATACAAGTGATTAGCCTAACAATTTTATTAACAAGCAATTAGCCTAACAATCTTATTTAGTCATTATTTTCTTGAGTGAGTGTGGTTGGAATTATTGAAAATACAACTAATACAAAAATAAATTGAGGAAGATTAATTGAAAGTAATATGGATTGGTTGACTGAACTTCCAGATTCAGGAAATTACAACTCTCATAAATATTTTTTCTCAAAGAATAGCTTAGGAGACCCAACCTTCTATCTAGATCGATGATTTCATTTGGTCGAAACAGCTATCGAAAGTCTTGAAAGCTAGCAACCTATACTAAGCTAAGTGAGATCACTGTCTTTGCCTCACTACGGGTCAACACCTCTGAAATAAAATGGAGGACTTCATTTAGTGACCCTGCAATCGCGCTTTGAACTATCTGAATAAGGTAAAACTTAAAGATAAGGTCAAAATCATATGAAAATATTCCGTTTCTCTCAAAACATATCTAGTTTAAAGAAATACGAATTATAACATTTATAAAAGAAAGAAAAAATCAACATAATTCCCACACATCTCTCCTAAATTATAAAAAGTATTGCAATGCTTAATAATCCACTAATATTTATTGCTTTGAAAAGTTGACAAGTTACGTTCCTTATCATACTTACTAACCATATAGAAATTCTTGTACTATAAATTTGAGTACTTTTCCACAAACATTTTCACCAAGCTAACAACAATATTTCACATTGTTTATCAATTTGGTGTTAATTGTTTAGCTTTTTATAATGGAAAAATCAGCTCTTCTTCCTCTTATTTTCCTTGGTCTACTCTTGAATTATCCATGGATGATTTCAGCTACTCGTTCTATCGATTTTCCAGATCATAACGCATTATCATCGTCAAATGAAAAATCCACAATAATTGTTGATCATCCTAACAAAATATCGAGTGATCAACAATATAGGGTGGATTTTCATGATGTTCCAAGTGGTCCAAATCCTATTCATGACTGTGGAGATGATATATGTTAATGCACCATGACCTAAAACTACTATAGGTACAAATAATAATTTGCCTCTTTGTTTATTATTATGCTACTAAAGAAGAGGTGTTGGTAACTTTTTGTTATCACTATATAAGTGTATGAATGTATAAAATTGATGAATAAATCCTTTTCGATTTGGTTTTGATGAAATTGTTTATGCATATTTTACATGAAAGACAAATCACTATCATTTGGCCCAAATCCTATTCACTATCACTATCATTCTAGACACAAATTGGTGTTACCTGCTCTCTTTTCAATTGTAGATTTGAATGTGTCAAAGACGGACAATTAATGTTGTTTTGGCAATTTATTGCATGATTTGAATTCGAACAATTCGTCTAAAAAAAAAGCGATCAATGTAGGAATTTGTGTTGTACTTCTATTCTTGCTACTATTTTCATTTTATGATCAACATCGTGTATATATGAGAATTTTCTTATCAGTTAAATAAAAAACCGAGCCGTTAGGACCAAAAACCGATAATAAATATCTTATTGATTTAGTTATTGATTTAACGTGCTCACAAATCATAGTATTGCTATATATATGTATTACTATAGATGGTTAGAAATAAAAATTATCGCTAAAACCAATAATTATTTTTAAAAAGTACTCATCCAAATGATGTTTTCAAAAAAGAATTACTATTATAAGTTAATAATAACTGATTATACAGTCTTAAATGTTAACATTTTTAATATTGTTCAAATTAGAAGTCAAATTTTAGTCAATTTAAAGTACTAATTAAGTAAAGACCAAATGACAATTTTACAGAAAAAAATATATTTTTAAAAAGGGTTAATCTATGTTTTTCCCACTCCATGTCAAATTTATATAAAAAAAAAAAAAAATGGGGGGTGCCGGGGGGGGGGGGGGGTTTAAACAAGAGCCGACTTCTAATAGCAAATCTTTAATTGTTTTCCCATTTCATCTCAAATTGTATTAACGGTATTTCTAATTATTGTTTTCCCCATTTCATGTCAAATTAGACTTAACAAAAGACTACTTCAATTATAATCAGGAAACGCTATTTCTAAACTTATATAAATAGTGGTGACACCCCCACCTACAATATATTATACTTACCAAACTTTTTACTTTTCACTTTCTTTGTTTCTTTGTTTGTTCAAATAATGGTGACAAATACGGGAGATAATGTTGATCCAGAATTGGGAGTTGTAGCAGCAGGGGAATCATCAACAGAGAATGCATTCAAAGACGAATATGTTCCCCCCTGGCACAAACAAATTACGTTGAGAGCAATGTTCACCGGATTCATCGTCAGTGTCGTATTCAACTTCATTGTTTGCAAACTCAATCTCAACTGGTGTTATCCCTTCTCTCAATGTTGCTGCTGGACTCTTGGGATTCGCCGGAATTAAATCATGGACTGCTCTTATTCAGAAATTTGGAGTCTTGAAACAGCCTTTTACTAGGCAGGAGAATACAGTTATACAGACGTGTATTGTTGCTTCTTCTGGCATTGCTTTTAGTAGTGGCACAGCAAGTTATATGTTGGGAATGAGTCCATACATAGCATCTCAGGCTGATGCAGGAAATTTACCAATTAATACTAAGAATCTTGCTATTACTTGGATGCTTCCTTATCTTCTTGTTGTTAGCTTTGCCGGTTTATTCTCAATTGTCGCACTAAGAAAGATGATGATAATGAAGTATAAGTTGTCGTATCCTAGTGGAACCGCAACTGCTACTCCTAAAGGAGCAGAGCTCGCAAAGAAACAAGTTGATTCCTTGTTCAAATCGTTTGGGTTCAGCTTTATATTTGGGGCCGTTCAGTGGATATTTGCACGTGATGAAGGCTGCGGATTTGCTAGCTTGCATACATTTGGTTCCCAAGCATATGCCAAAAGGTTATATTTTGATTTCTCATCCACCTATCTTGGAGTTGGTATGCTTTGCCCCTACATGGTCAACATATCATTGCTAACGGGTGCTATAGTCTCGTGGGCTTTCATGTGGCCAATGATTGAAGCAAAGAAAGGCGACTGGTACTCTGCCCATTTATCTGCAACGAGTCTTCATGGTATCCAAGGATACAGGGAATTTATCGCAATTGCCATGATGCTTGGTGATGGTCTTTTCCATTTTGCCTACATGTTGGTGGTCACAATCTCAAGTTTCACAAAGAGGAAAAGTAGTACTCGGCAAGATTGTTCAGAAGAAGACGATGAAGATGAAAAGATACGAAACGAATACTTCTTGAAAGACCAGATTCCCAACTGGGCAGCCGCTGGGGGATACGCTGGAATTGCAGTTGTGTCGATCATTGTGGTACCCATCATCTTCCACTCGCTCAAATGGTATCATGTTTTGGTTGCCTATGTAATTGCACCTATTTTGGCCTTCTGCAATTCTTATGGAGCCGGCCTTACTGATTGGTCCCTCGCTTCAAATTACGGAAAAATTGCAATTCTTACATTTAGTTATTGGGTTGGTTTGGAGAATGGTGGAGTGATTGCTGGACTTGCTGCATGTGGTTTGATGATGAGCATACTAGACACAGCTTCTGGCTTGATGGGAGATTTCAAGACTGGTTACTTAACCCTTACATCACCGCGTTCCATGTTCTTTAGCCAACTCATTGGAACTGCCATGGGCTGTGTAATAACCCCTCTAGTCTTCTGGATTTTCAACAGTGCCTATCGATTAGGTGATCCAGAAGGTTCATACCCTGCACCATATGCTCTCATGTATCGTGGAATCGCCCTACTTGGCGTCGAAGGTTTTGGAAGCCTACCCAAACATTGCTTCAACCTCTCTATTTGCTTCTTTCTGGCTGCTATTCTCATCAACTTAGTGACTCAACTGCTGAAGAAATTTGAGACCAAGTATAGAATTTATCGATTCATTCCGAGTCCAATGTGCATGGCCATACCATTTTACCTTGGAGGCTACTTTACCATCGACATGTGTCTAGGCTCATTGATCCTATTCGGTTGGCAAATGTATAACAAGCAGAAGGCTAAAGATTTTGGACCTGCAATGGCTTCTGGCCTAATATGTGGTGACTCATTGTGGGGAATTCCAGCATCTATTCTTGCTCTAGCTGGTGTCAAAGCTCCATTTTGCTTGAAAGTTTAGTCACATAATAGTTGTACAGATCACTTTTTGAGTCTTTTGGTTGTCTTTTTAACAGTCCACATTTGGTTATTTTAGCTTAACATGTTATATCAAAGCATGTGTATTCATTATTTTAGTAATGTTAAGACAAGTTGTGTTTCTATATATTCTTGTTGTTTTCAAATTTATAGACGTATCTTTTGCGTTTTAATAGCCATTTCGTTTCATTTCTGTTGAACCTTTAATCTTCAACTTATACTTCTGTGCACTTTAATTTTTTCCCCGGATGTCTATGAAATATCTCACAATGTGAATGAAAAAAGGCACAAATGGAGAAAAATACAAATATACATATTTAGTCCAAGACTACGATTGTGAAGCATGAATGACAAATGAGTGAGCACTGTTTCAGTCACATAATCTTTGTACAGACCAGTGTTTTCTTACTCTCTGCAGCTGTAAGCATAAAGACTATTCTAGTTTTAGCAATTCATACGAGAAAATTCAAAAAATTACTAGAATGTCGATTTGAGCTCGTGATCTGAAGTAACTTTTGAACCCCTTCTGTCACTATGCTAGAGTCTGTTGGGTGATTGTTCAAAAGATAAAAAAAACTACATAGAACAGTGTAATTTGCTAGTGCAGAGAGCAATGAAAGGTTTAACACAGCAACATCAAATGCTTGTAACTTTCCGTCAACATCTCCTCTTCTGTTTACCACAAATAATAAAGACATGATTCAGGTGCATTCAACAAAGATCAATTCAGAAATGACAAAAAAAACAAAATTTAAGAGTTTGTTACATGTGATGAACATAAAAACAACTCAATCATACAAGCCGAGAGTAAATCATATCTCCTTAACATAAGGGACTATAAATCTGCTAAAATGAATTTCTCTTGAGAATAGACAATTATGTTTAGGTTTTTCATTATTTTGCCGATATTACAAAGTTCTGTAGATCCGGTGATAATGTCTGTCTTGTTGAAAATGCAGGTATCTGCCAACATATCAATGTAGAACTTTGTTTTCTGCAATGCGGATGGTGAATTTCTGATTGTTCCTCAAAAAGGAAGTAAGTGTTGATTAGTCAGGTGTCATCTATCTGTTTGTATTTAGCATCAAATATTTTGATATGTGCTTTGGAACTCTTTCTTACTCTCTGTTCATGATGTAGGGCTGTGGATTACAACTGAATGCAGAAGATTGCAGATTTGTCCTGGTGAAATTGTGATTTTGACTCAACGATATCAGTTTGTTGTTGACCTTTCGGATAGACCTTCAAGTGGTTATTTCGCTGAAACTTTTGGAACTCATCTTCAACATCCTGATCTGAGGCCAATATTGAATATGTATTTAGGCGCAAATGGTCTCCTTGGGATTTTCTTGTTCCTGTTGCCTAGTACGAAGATGACTCCTGTCCAGGTTACACTATTGTGCAGAAGTATGGTGGTGAACTCTTCACTGCAAAACACGACTTCTCTCCTTTTAATGTGGTCGCTTGGCATAACAATTATGTCCCTTATAAAGGCAAGTATTTCTCTATACTTAAATGAAGTGCTGAAGCTATCCTCCGACAATCAGTGAGCTTTTCACGATTCCGCATTTTAGACCTCCATAGCTCATCCCGTGCTTCTTTCCACCGAACAATATTGTAATATGTGATTCTTTCCACCGAACAATATTGTAATATTTTTTCATTTTTTGGCACATTTGATGTAAATGTGGTAAAAAATGAGACCGTCTTTGGAACTCTCATCAAATTGTGCAAGTCCTTTATCATTCTTCAAGTTGCTTTTCCCCCCTTAGTTATCGTACATATTTGCATAGATGCTCATGCGTTGCCCGGGCTCCTCGTACTAGTGTGTGTATAGTGTTTAGGTTTAGAATTAAATTAGAGTCAACCACATTTTGTCCCTTTTTGGTTATTGTCTTTCATGATGATTACGTTTATATTTTATGTTTGAACATCTTTAATAAGTATACTTATAAGTATTGTGTTTTAAGTTTTACTCATGATTTATATTAGAAAGTATATTTAAGGGATTCAATATTGTTACTTTGGTTATGTTATTAATTATTGACACAACCGACTAACCAAATCGGAAAGAGCCAAATCGAATAGAGGAAAACTAAACCAAATCAAATTTATTTTAGATCGGATTGGGTTACACTTTTACAAAACCAAAAAATCCAAATCGAATAGTGTAAAATCAATTCAAAAAAATCGAATGAACACCCCTAATCAAACCTACTTTTTAAGTCATTGCCTTTACGTGCCACCAGTCCACTACTACTGAGCATAAAGAGGGGATAGACGAAGAGGGAGAGAGGGAAGGTAAGAGGGATATAGAGCGAGCGAGAAAAAGAAGAGAACACAGGAGGGGGAGCAAAAAGAGGGGGAGATAGAGAGCAAGAGTGAGCGAGATGGAGCAAAAAAGGAAAGAGAGTGAACTGAGAGATTATGTAATTATTTTAAAGTATAGTAAGATTTACTTGATATGGTATAATTATCTAAGTAATTAGTTTTTCCATTTAACATATAATATAATAAAGTTTAATAAACAATCAAAACAAATCTAGTATTTTAACCAATAAAATATAATTGGTAACAATGCCATTACCTAACACATGGTGCTTGTGGAAGACCGGAGGTGATAAGTATCTCGTGAAATTAGTAGACACACAAATGGATCTAAACACCACAAATATCATAAAAGAAAGTGTTTAGGGACAATTTGGTCTTTTTCTCAACCTTTTCCCATTGAACAAGAAATCCCAACTTTTGAACTCTCTTCAATTTCAGTCCTCCTCCTTTCTCTCCACTGCTTTCTATCCTCAAAAACCCTAGTTTTATCTCTGTTTTATATGCTATCTTCTCACAGATCGACACCCTAAAACTTTACAATTGCTGACGATGGCCACTACGGTGAGCTCTGCCGGTGGTCTGCTGGCTATGCTGAATGAAAGTCACCCACAATTGAAACTCCACGCGCTCTCTAATCTCAATGCATTTGTTGATTACTTCTGGCCGGAGATTTCCACCTCAGTTGCTCTCATGTAAGCTTCGATTGCATCTTAGTGTTATTTGTATAATACTAGTAGTTCCTTATGATTTCGTGCTGTTGAATTGATTAAGCAGTAGCAGAATGTAGAAGTGTCTACATTGTTGAATAATTAGTTAGTGTTATTTGTATAATTAGTCTATAATTGATGTTTAATATTTGAACAATTAGTGTTATTTGTATACTAGACAACAACATACCCAATATAGTCCTGCAAGTTGAGTGTGGGGAGGACAGAGTGCATGCAGCTGGTAGAGAGATTTCTACTAGAGCTTTGGCTCAATGAAAGCAAAGCACCACATTTATTAAGACAAAAGCGGTAACAATAGCAAGATAGTAAGAAAATAGAGGTATACAAGACAATAAGTAGTAATAGAAACTTAAGAGTGAGAAACATGGAAATATAAAATAGCAAAAACACCTCAACACATACGAATACTACTTAACGGGGAGACACGATGCAAAACTATTTACTTAACCTTCTACATGAATCCTCAACCTCCACATCCTCCTATCAAGGGTTAATGTCCTTGGTAAGCCGAAGGCTTGCCATGCCATGTCCTGCCTGCTCACCTCACCCCAATACTTATTCGGCTTACCTCTACCTCTCTTCAGGCCCTCCGACGTCAACCTCTAACACCTCATCACTGGGTCATTCTTCTCTTGACGTGTCCAAACCATCTCAGCCTAGCCTCATCTTGACCACCACAGACGCTGCATCGACCTTGGCCCTAATATCTTCTTTTTTTACCATATCTTTCCTAGTAAGCCCACACATTAATCTCGACATTTTCAATTCTGAACTTTCTTCATTTCATTTTTGTATACCAGTATTTCCTCCAAATGTTTTAATTGTTGGAACAATTTCAAGAGATAAATGAAACCGCTCAAAACTAAGAGAATGCTGTGATTAGAACTACCCCTAATATGTTCTTTCCTCCAATGATTGTGTGCATTTAAGCAATCAAAGGGACAAAAGGAAAGAATGAAAAAGACTGTATCTTTGGGGACAATATTGGAGGTAAGTAGAAAAGCTTTCACTTGAATACCATGCTTCTCTTTGCAACAGGGTGTGAACTTGTTTTTTGTGCCTAGCTCCACTCATTGCACGTTGTGATTTTACAACTAGACCAAAGCCTTGGGAGCTTATGACACCAAATATCTTTTTGAGCAAAGATCAATTAGCCTATGGACAACAACTTACCCAGTATGATCTCACGAAGTGGGGTCTGAGGAGGTAGAATGTACGCAGACCTTGCCCCTATTTCTGAGGTAGTGAGACTGTTTAATTAGCCTATGGACACTGAAAAATTAATCAAGCTCAAGATCTGTCTATGTATTAATTGATCTGGGTTATTTTATCAAGTTAAGATAATGTATTGTTGGAGCTTTACCTCTCAAAAAAATAAAATGTATTTCTGGATCTTTACCTCTCAGAAAAAAATGTATTGCTGGAGTTTTGTTTACTGAAGTGTCTTGGGTATCACATGTAGGTTGTGTCTTTTCCAAACTTATATGCTTTAACTTTCTGGTTGTACTCGTGATCTATCATTTAGGACTAAGGCCCCTTTGATTGATTGCATATTCCTTTTGTGTTTTATGATCTCCAATCTTTTTAAAAAAATTTGTGCAGAGAAAGCTTGTACGAGGATGAAGAGTTTGCCCAAAGACAACTAGCAGCATTAGTTGCTTCGAAGGTGCCTTATTATTATTATTTTTTTGTTTAGCATCAATTCCTCCCTACCACATCCAAAAGAAAGGAGGTTAATTATTCTGCAGAGCAGATGATAAAGAAAAAATCTCTAGCGTCATTTTCTCTTTGATCCCCACACATGCTCTTTTGTCTTCAGGTTTTCTATCATTTGGGCGAACAGAATGACTCATTATCCTATGCCCTTGGAGCTGGTCCTCTTTTTGATGTTAATGAGGAATCTGACTATGTTCATACTGTTCTTGGTAAATATTCAAATCCGTGCACTCTCTTCCTATGAATTATGTCCTTGTATAGTAATGTTAATATATTTTGCAGATCTTCTAGTAAGGACTTGCTTACAAACTTGAAAATGTCTGCTGCATCTGTATTTTCTAGGCCCAAATTTGTGTTATCAGTGTAGTGGTGCTAACTCTAAAAACTTGATATTTGGTGCTTTCTTGGGGAAATAGTAAAATAGTTAAACTGGAACACTTGATGTGCATTGATTGAACTCTCCTAAAGGGAGGCTTTCACTTGTTTCAGCTACCGTATATTATATCGTTTTAGCAGCTCTTTCATTTTTCATTTATTAATACCATTGTGTTTGTTGATGTGCTTTCTGCCTTCCTTCAGCTAAAGCACTGGATGAATATGCAAGTCATAAGACTAAGGCAGCCGAGTCAAATGATGAAGATGTAAAGGTTGATCCTAGGTTGGAGGCTGTTGTTGAGAGAATGCTTGAGAAGTATGCAAATTTTGTGTATATATAAAATATAATGCTTGTACACTTCAAACTATTAACGTAGTTCTTTTGGGGTTTTCCTGCTGTTTTACAATTGCTTGCTTCATGCCTTAGGTGTATAGTGGATCGAAAGTATCAACAAGCCATTGGCATGGCCATTGAATGCAGAAGGCTGGATAAGGTTGCTGAAGCAATTGTAAGGAGTGATAATGTAGATGCAACTCTAGCATATTGCAGTAATGTCTCCCATAACTTCGTCAGTCGCAGAGTATATCGAAGTGAGGTATTGATTGTTACAATATGCACACCTTATGTTGATCCTTTTACTTGCTAAGACTTGTGCTTTTTTCCCGGATCTTCTTTTTCCCTTTCTGTGTTACTCTATAATCTGAATGTTTGCTTGAGTACCAGAGATGCTGCTTTCCCCTGCGGCCCTGCCTGTTCCGTGACCATGATTATCACTGGAAAAAGCATAATATTTTTGTAATAGCTTATTTATAATCATCTGACCCAATGTTAGAAATCACTCCTACTAATGTGGTTCTCACAGAGTACTAGCTCTCTATCCACAGTAGTCTTTTGTACCTTACAAGTTGTTTTGGTGCATGATTTACCTTCTTCAAGTCCCTTCGCTATAAGATCACCTCTCATCTAAATCTGCACGTTGTCCATGTTTCTTTGTAGACAAAAGTAAAACAATTAGCTTAAATTGAGGAACTACTGTTCACATTTGTATGCCGGATTAATAGAATACCAGTAATTTAATTGCTTCTCTCAACAGGTGCTTCGTCTTCTTGTTGAAGTGTATGAGGGGACACCATCTCCAAACTATTTGAGCATGTGTCAGTGGCTTATGTTTTTGGATAAACCAGAGAATGTAGCAAGCATATTAGAGAAGCTTTTACGCTCAGAAAATAAGGATGATGCCCTACTGGCATTTCAAATAGCTTTTGACCTAGTAGAGAATGAGCACCAAGCTTTCCTTTTGAATGTGAGAGATCGACTCTCCAGTCCAGAAGTACAACCTTCAGAACCTGCTGAGCCTAATACTGCACAAACTGGAGATGCTACTGCTGCAGAGGATGTTCAAATGGCGGAGGAAAATCAGCCTTTGATTGAAACAAGAGTAGATCCAAAAGAAGCAATATATGCAGAGAGGCTGGGAAAAATCAAAGGGATTTTGTCTGGTGAAACTTCAATAAAGTTGACCTTGCAATTCTTGTACAGCCATAACAAGTAATATGAATGCCTTTAAAAGTTCTTTCCTTATTTGTTGCTGAAACATGAATGAAAATGCTCAAGTATCTTTTTTTTTTCTTTAATCTATGCATACAGGTCAGATCTCCTTATTCTCAAGACAATAAAGCAGTCTGTTGAGATGAGAAACAGTGTGTGTCACAGTGCAACAATATATGCAAATGCAATTATGCATGCTGGAACAACTGTAGATACATTCCTTAGGGAGAACCTAGTGAGTAGATTCTGAGTCTTTGACAGATAACCTTATCCTTCACATATGGTGTATGTAGCACAACAGTTTGTTCTGACGGAATGATCTGCTCAAATTATCAGGACTGGCTAAGCCGAGCAACAAATTGGGCGAAATTCAGTGCAACCGCTGGATTAGGTGTTATTCACTGTGGCCACTTGCAGCAAGGGAGATCACTTATGGCCCCTTACTTGCCGCAGGGTGGAGCCGGTGGAGGTGGTAGTCCATATTCGGAAGGTGGTGCATTGTATGCTCTTGGGTTAATTCATGCAAATCATGGGGAGGGCATCAAGCAATTTCTTCGTGAAAGTCTACGAAGTACCAATGTAGAGGTACTTGTATTTATTAATTTGATCGTTGTACTTGTATTTATTTATATCCCAGACCCCACTTGTGGGATTACATTGGGTCTGCTAATGTTGTTGTTGAACTTGTATTTATTAATTTGATCGTCCTTCCTGGGTTATATTTATTCCACCCATTGTTTTTCTTTCTTCTGTTATTTTCTTACATTGCATCTTCTTAATGTTGCAGGTTATTCAGCATGGTGCTTGCTTAGGGCTTGGCTTGGCAGCTTTAGGAACCGCTGATGAAGACATTTATGACGACGTCAAGACTGTCCTATATACCGACAGTGCGGTTGCTGGAGAAGCTGCTGGTATTGGTATGGGTTTATTGATGGTTGGAACTGCAAGTGAGAAGGCAGGTGAGATGCTTGCTTATGCTCATGAGACGCAACACGAGAAGATAATCAGGTAAAGTTGACACCTGAATACTTGTACTATCTCTTCATCTGGGGTGGGGGGGTGTTTTGATTTTATCTCTCAAAATGAATTATCCTTGCTTTTGTCTTGTAGAGACTAAAGTATTGATTACAATTAGGATTGAAATTGCAAAGAATAGAAAATCTAAATAATGGACTACATAAAGCATTTTGATTAAATGTAAAACAAAGGAACTATTAATTGCAAAGATATATTAGATTGCATGTATAGAAAGTAAAAAAACAACAACTGCAATTATGGATAAAGAGCTCTGGTAGGTATTTTGAATTGATTTCACTGGATAAATTGAGGTCAAAACATTGTGAAGTTATTTGAGCTATTTTGAGTCAGCTAAATAATCAGTAAATCAATATTTTGTTGTCTTTATTGAGTTTATTGATTAAAGTAAAGCAAAAAAAATTTAAAAAATCTAACTTGTATTTCTTTATGTCAGTAGGTTAAACCTGCCTATGTTCACTTACAAATATAAATAAATAAATCTGCCTATTTATTGAAAACATTGTGGATAATTGACCTTTTTTTATTTATATGTTAAGATATGATTTCATGTGCTTGAACATTTCCTTCTGACGTTGCATTCAGGGGTTTGGCATTGGGGATAGCCCTCACTGTGTATGGAAGAGAAGAAGAAGCCGATACACTGATCGAGCAGATGACCAGGGATCAAGATCCTATATTGCGTTATGGTGGCATGTATGCTCTGGCAATGGCGTACAGGGGAACAGCAAATAATAAGGCTATCCGTCAGTTGCTGCATTTTGCTGTATCAGACGTGAGTGATGATGTCAGGCGGACTGCAGTCTTGGCGCTTGGATTTGTTATGTATTCTGAACCAGAGCAGGTTGGAGCTTTTCTGATGCTGGTTTATTATGTGGTTCTTATCAATCTCATTATGTTATTTATGGTCTCAGTTGTCAGCAGGATTACTATGTTTAACAGTCTTCTAGAAACAGAACCATGTTTGATTCTACGAAACCATCTTTCGCCTCCCCCATCCCGGACATGCAAAATCCCCAACCAGAAGAATTAAAGAGGAAAACTTTAAGCTAACTCCAGTTCTAAAAATGCTACTTGTGTTAGCTGAGCTCAGTCGTTGGCTTGTGACCCATGTGGGCACATTGAAGTGGGAACTAAAAAATGCTAATCTAGTTAATTGCGTTGAATTTGCAGATGCCTCGCATTGTCTCATTGTTATCTGAGTCTTACAATCCACATGTGCGCTATGGTGCGGCGTTGGCAGTTGGCATTTCATGTGCTGGTACTGGTCTGAGTGAGGCAATCTCATTGTTGGAGCCTTTGACATCAGATGTAGTTGATTTTGTGCGTCAAGGTGCTCTCATTGCTATGGCCATGGTGATGGTCCAAATAAGTGAAGCTAGTGATTCCCGTGTTGGTGCATTTAGGTATTTATCTATAAATTTCTGCATAAAGTCTCTTTTGATTCCTCATCTGATTTTTGTGCTTTTTGCTTTTATCTGTTCAGGCGGCAATTAGAGAAAATTATTCTTGATAAGCATGAAGATACCATGAGTAAGATGGGTGCTATCTTGGCCTCTGGAATTCTTGATGCCGGTGGAAGGAATGTGACAATAAAGCTACTTTCAAAATCGAAACATGATAAAATTACTGCAGTTGTCGGGCTAGCTGTTTTTAGTCAGTTTTGGTATTGGTATCCTCTTATATATTTCGTTAGCTTGGCATTTTCACCCACAGCTCTCATTGGGCTAAACTATGACCTAAAAGTGCCCAAATTCGATTTCGTATCGCAAGCTAAGCCGTCGCTATTTGAGTATCCTAAGCCTACTACTGTAGCCACAACTAGTTCTGCTGTCAAACTTCCTACAGCTGTTTTATCAACATCAGTGAGGGCCAAGGCCAGGGCTAGCAAGAAAGAGGCCGAGAAAGCTAATGCGGAGAAGGCATCTGGTGCGTCAACTTCTGCTGCCACTACTTCAGACAAGGGCAAGTCCACTAGTAAGGATGGAGAGTCTATGCAGGTTAGTATATGTTCTGTTCATCCATTTTCACTTCAAAGGTGGCCTTCTCTTGTTAGGGTTTTGTGATGCTTCTTGCTGTGGCCGCAGTTCTTTATTTGTTGGGGTCCTTGGGAAATTATTGATCGGAATTAGAAAAAATGCTCTGCGCTAAATGATTCTGTTTGTATTGCACCACTGTTTGAACTGTCATTATTTGCTCACAAACTGCTGTGACCTTTCTGATTGACAGGTAGATACTCCTTCAGAAAAGAAGAATGAACCAGAGCCATCATTTGAGATTTTGACCAACCCAGCTAGAGTGGTTCCTACTCAGGAGAAGTACATCAAATTTTTGGAAGAAAGCAGATATTTGCCAATCAAATCATCGTCTTCTGGCTTTGTGCTTCTGAAAGATCTTCGTCCTGATGAACCCGAAGTATTGGCTCTTACTGATACACCCTCATCAACTACATCCAGTACTGGTGGTTCAGCTGGACAACAGGGCTCAGCCTCAGCAGTAGCTGCTGACGAGGAGCCTCAGCCACCACAGGCATTTGAATATACGTCATGATTTATCGTAAACCTCTGGCTGATTGATTGGATGTTAATTCCATGGAATCAATTCGAGGCAATGTGCTGAATGGGAAGAGGTGAGAAGCTATCGAGATCAAAGAGTAATTTTCCATGATCAAGTTGAATTTGATTGTAAACCTTCTTTCCTCTTATTACAGAGACGAGCATATAGTTATCGTTATACTGGAAATTTTACTCTCGATGTCCTTAGACGTGTACCTCTAGAGCGTATATTTCCTTATTGTCGTGGATTATTTTCGAGGAGCAAGATTCTACCATGCTTAAGACACGATAGAAAGGCAGAAAAAGAGAGGATGTATTTTGTATCTTTACCTTGTTGATTCTATTTGGTACTTCTATTCTATTAGATGATAGGTGTCGTAAGAAATTGTGAATTGATTGCTTTCATATATTTGTTTCCTATATATTTTTTACGATCTCACAATTCTACATTTACATTATATTTTTTCTACATATTTTTAAAACTTCTCTTTCTTGCGCATAAAACATTTTTACATTATAATTTCAGAGAAACAACAAATGGCCTTGGTTATTTCAGATTTCAAATTTGTAGACAACTTCTTACTAGCTAATCATAGATACATTCATTCTTAGTGCGATGAGCTCAATCGAGAAATGGGTATGCACAACAAATAAAAGCTATGAGTAATATATTTTACATTAATCGTTCTAATCATAAACACTTAATATAAATAAATTTTTTTCATCGTCTCACTTCTAGGCTGCTAAAGTGCTCACGTGCATGAATATTATTAAACCTATCTTCAAAGAAATAAAAGATTCAAACTTTGAAAATTTTCAATCTATTTGAATCATAAAAAAATCACATATCAGAGCTTAAGTATTTATTAAACCCTCATGTAAAGAGGTGATAAAGTAGTTCTGCTTGTGATTCCCATTAAATATTTAGGTGGAGGTGAAAAAAAAGTGATGAGTAAACTTGTGAGGTGGAAATTAATCCATATAGGCTCCTCTTATATGATTTTAAAATTATAAATCTTAATACAATACATAGAGAGAGAGACACATTATTATTGTCTATATACATAGAAACAAAAATCACCTCCAAAAGTCAAAGACAATTTCTAGCTGGATACTCTGCAAGGTCCATTATTTGAGATATATTTATATATATAAATATATATCTTTCATGTCCCAATTTTTGCTTTTATTTTTATCAAAATCCCACTTAAGTTTTATCCTCTTCATATTGTCCAAATTATAAGGTTAGTTTACAAATTTCAATTTTCTTAATTATATATATGTATCTACATCTATTTTCATACTATATTATATAGTTTATAAAGAGAAAAAATAAATTAGATTTTCTTGTTTTTCGATGGATTTTCAAACGAACGACTATCCATCGAATTTTTTAGCTGTGTTAGTCAGATATAGTACAGAAGTTATAAGTTCATCTGAATTCAGTTAAGTGCAGAGGCGAATGAAAGAACTTGAAATTTCAAATTCTGAATTCGCCATTCAGTATCTTAAATATCTATAGTTTGATAATGAATTTTTTTTGTCTGTTTCAGCTAGAGGTGGACCCTAGGAGTGATCAAATTATTCACTAAAGATTTGAGTTTGCATGGACTTGTGAATATATAGTAAAAAATTTAGGGTTGTATAAAAAAAAACTATAACAAGACAATGGAGAAAGAAGAAAATTGCCAGGTATATATATAAGCGTTTGCTTTTATCATTTTTCATTGTTTCTATCCCTAGCCTAATTTAACATAATATAGTTATATATATATATATATATATATAGATATGTTGTTTCACTTTGAACATGAAATATTTTTGCAGGCTAATTCTTTGCCTACATCTTTTCAAATGGCAATTATTGGTGAATCCTCATCAAATAATACTAATAATCAAATGGTTGATTATAGGGTAAATTCACAATCTATAGAACAACAACAACATAACCAGTGTTCGTTAGGGTTTTTACCCTCGAATCCTTCTCTAGACAAGTTGAGCTTCGCGGATGTGATGCAATTCGCGGATTTTGGGCCTAAATTAGCCTTAAATCAAACCAAGGTATTGGAACAAGATGTTGGGATTGATGATCCTGTGTACTTCCTTAAGTTCCCCGTTTTAAACGAAAAGAAGAATGTACATGATAATGATAATGATGATGATGATCGAGAAGCCTTAATGGTATCACAAAAAGAAAGTGGTGGAAAAGAAAAAGGTGAAAATAATAATAATATTGTTGAAAAAAATCAAGAAGGGAAGTGTAATAATAAGAGAAAGAGGCCAAGAATTAAGACAAGTGAGGAAGTTGAGAGCCAAAGAATGACACATATTGCTGTGGAGAGGAATAGAAGGAAGCAAATGAATGAACATCTTCGTGTATTGAGGTCTCTCATGCCTGGCTCCTATGTTCAAAGGGTATTATATCTCATCACAATCTTGAATTTTACAAGTTTTTTTTAGTGTCAAGTACTGTTGAACTATGTAACCGTCTCATCTTAAAGCTTAAATCGTTGTTTACTAATTAGTGATATATATCTTTGTGGTAGTGACCCTTTATGTGATAGATCTGATTCTTTTTCAAGAGGCAAGCACGTACAAATTCTTTTTACTATATTGTGGTAGTTAGGATCGAACTCATGATGTAGGTTAAATCATTAGAGAAAACACACTTTTGATAATTTATTTAGTGATATACGTTTTTGTGGTAACAATCCTTTACTTAACAGATCTGATTCTTTTTCACAAGTCAAGCACTACAAATTCTTCTTACTATTGTGTGGTAGTTATTAGGATCGAAATCAAGATATATGTTTCATATACTCTTATTATATCATAATAAAGTGTGTGTTCATCTCATCTAAATGATCAAATTTGTCAGACAAATCACACTTTTGATATAGTTACGTTATTTAATGACTTACTGAAGTGTGTGATGACCATCTCATATAAAAATTTAAGTTGTCAACGATAACTAACACACTTCTATTTGCTTGATACTCAACTCTCAATATGATGTATATATGTCTTCAAAATTGACTTATTTGACAATATTCTTGTAGGGAGATCAAGCATCCATTATTGGTGGAGCAATAGAATTTGTTAGAGAATTGGAACAACTCTTACAATGCCTTGAATCACAAAAAAGGAGGAGAATCTATGGAGATACTCCAACAAGACCATTAGGAGATTCATCAACACCACCACCACCACCATTAATGCCAATTAATCAAAACCCTAGCACTATAAATCCTCATCATCAATCACCAATACTAATTCCTCTTCCAAATGATTATAATATTGAAGGTGAAATTCAAGAAGAAGTAGCTGAGAGTAAGTCTTGTTTGGCTGATGTTGAAGTGAAACTTTTAGGGTTTGATGCAATGATCAAGATTCTATCAAGAAGAAGACCAGGACAACTCATAAAGGCAATTGCTGCATTGGAAGATATGCAACTTAGTATTCTTCATACAAATATTACAACCATTGAACAAACTGTTCTCTACTCATTCAATGTCAAGGTACATATTATTAACACTCCCTTTGTTTCAATTTAGGTGTCTTACTTCTTTTCAGTTTGTTCAAAAAAGTATGTCACTTTTTCTATATTTAATACTCTTTCTACGTCCCAATTTATGTGAAGTTGTTTGGTTGGGCACGTAGTTTAAGAATGAAATGAAGAATATTTGAAACTTGTGGTCTGAAACGAGTCATAGATGATATTTATGTAGTTGTAAATCATATTCCAAGTAGTCCAAAGTCAAATAATTACTAAATATAGAAAATGTTATTCTTTTTAGGACTGACTGAAACATAAATCACATAAATTGGGACAGTGTGAGTAATTAACTCTTTAAATCTAATGTCCCCCTTGACGTGTTTAAAATGACAAAATTCAAAAGGCGTTTTAATTCATCATACACATCTTATGTTTACGATCACAAGATTCAAAAGTCTTCCTTATTTTTTTAAGAAATTAAATTCGAGTCCAGTCAAACTAAGACACGTAAAATGAAACGACAGGAGTAACACCTTCTCACATGCTTACACAAAAAAAAATTCTTATTGTTGCCTTATTTCTATTTTATTTTTGCAGATTTCTGGTGAAACTAGATACACAGCTGATGATATAGCAAACTCAATCCAACAGATATTCAGTTTCATTCATGCTGAAATTGCCCCATATGATATCAACTAGTTGAAGACCTTGTACTTTCTAGCTAGGTGATGTGTTCTATATAGTTCGACTCCTCTTCTATATAGTGGTCAGTTAGAGATGATGTGCGGATTCAAGATTTAAGCTTTAATTTATGTGTTTATATATATATATATATATATATATATATTCAAAGTTATGATTGTATTATTATTTAATACAATATATAGTATTAATTAATTTTTACACATAAATTTATGATTTGCATCCAAAATATTAAATTCATGAACTCGATACCTCAAAACTCCATCCACGCAAATAAGGGCAATTTTCACTCCATCAACTATTTTTTCTTTTGAGATCAGGTTTGATTATTTTCAAGAATCAAAGTTATTTATTTACTCAATATTAGACTCATGTGTTATAAATAGTATCCACACTTTAGATGTTCAATTCTAGAATAAGGGATATATATTGCAGGATGAGTTGACATCTCAAGTGTGGACACTATAACACTATAAGAAATGGCCGATTTTACGTTGAAAATCTCATATTGATCAGATGTAAAATAGTCTTTAACAAAGATGATTTTGTATTTTCATAAAATTCGAACACGAAACATTTAATGACATTATCTCTCACATGGTACTATGTATACGTATTTAATACTAATTGAATTGATGGATTACTGTATTTTTTTGGCCATTATATTATGGGACTTAGGGAAGGTCAACGAGCCCCACTAACCCTACCTTATTTTCAGAGAGGGGGTTTGACTTGTCAGGACCATATCTTGTGTGTATTTGGCTGACATTAGATAGTGATACTTTAACCATGCTTCTTTGTAGGTCCGTTGTCTTAAGAAATTGTATTCGAGGGCGTGATCCAATAGTTAATAAAAAAGATTGAAAATAATAAGATTTTACGTTTAAATTTCAATAAAAATAAAAAAAACATATGATTTCTTATTTATTCGAGCTAGTTCTGATGGATATATAGAGTTAAGTGGTAGTGACAATCGATATTCTAAAAAATTAGTTGAGGTGAGCGACATTATGATTAAAGGGTAATCTAGTGTGTGATGTAAACAGTCTATCATATAATGTTTGCGTTAACTGTTATTTATTCGACTCAAACTCGTGATCTATAGATCACACAATAATAACTTTATCATTGATATAAGGTCCTCTCTGAACACAATGATTACCAGAAAAAGATAAAAGAAATTGGGGATAGTCTTATATAGTATCATTCCTCACTTATTCAACTTGTGTTTCTTTTATGAATTTTATTTATGAAAATCATTGTTCTTTTTGGTCATTTTTGCATTTCTTTCATGCATGCATGAAATGGAGAAAAGACCCAAAATAGTCCCTCATTTTTGGGTTAAAATACAAAATTATCCTTGAATTTTCACATGAAGCATTAATAGTCCCTCATGTTTGCAATATTGGTGCACTTTTGGTCCTCCTTCAAAATTTTGCCTATTTTTTAACATTGATTTTATTCATAATTTATGTATGGAATGTTTAATTGTCATTTTATATATTTAGTAGAAATAATAACTCCATGTGAGAGATTGTGAGAAGAAAAACACCTTGTTTTATTTAGTAGAACTCATATTGCAGGTAAAGTCGAGAGGTTTATCACGACAATTCACGTGCAATAGTATAATTTTTTCTTTTCTTGCAATATCATATGTTAAAATGTTCTTAGTTTAGCTACAGTAATATTTATATTAAACAGAACAAGGTGTTCTCTTCTAACCTTCTCTATCATAGAGATATTATTTCTACTAAATATATAAAAAGATGATGGGATATTCCTTACATAAAATTAGGAACAAAATTAATGTTAAAAAATAGGCAAAAGTTTAGAGGAGGACCAAAAGTGTACCAATATTGCAAACATGAGGGACTATTAGTTCTCCATGTAAAAACTCAATGATGACTTTGAGTTTTAACCGATGAGGGACTATTTTGGGCCTTCTCTCGCATGAAATGAATAGCACATGGGTTTGGCCAAGTGGGGTTTGATTTTGTACATTTTATTCACATTGGTAAATATATTTTAGAATTTAGATGCATGAATAAAAACTAGCTAGAAATTGTTTAAGCTAAAAAACAAAATAAATAAATAAACTTGACTAGAGTCTAGATGGTCCTTCATTATAAATTGTCGTTGGTTATTGAAACAAGCATGAATAATTTCAAAAAAAACAAAAAATAAACATAGAGACCTGAAAATTGAGATGTCTACAAAGGTCAACTAGACAAGAACTGGTCTTGCCCCTAACAACACATGCATTTTTTATTTTATTTTTTAATATAAAATATAATTAAATAATTGGGGTGTATATTTACGCAATATAATTTTCCGATAAAGGAAAAATCAATTGACCCCTATTCACCATACATAGCTCCGTGTAGATTTTAGGTCTATCTCATTCCTTTTTATTTAACACATTTTACATGATAGTGTCACCTATACTTTTATACACCATTCTTATAACTTGATTTTTTTGTTTGATCTTTATACATGTAGTTTCTTAATTATTACATAAGTACTCGTGTAATTAACATTCTTCCTCTAAACTATTACAGCGATATTCTTAATTAGTTTAAACTTTAAAACTATAGTCTAGATAAACGATACACTGTAATCAAACTTAAGCTAAAATTTTGACTCAAACTAATGTGAAAAATGAGCAAGTTCATTAATTTGTTGTGGTTCATGGTAATTTGGAAACCAACTAATGTTTCTTAACGGATTTGAATTATAATAAAAGAAACAACAATAATAATATATTTAGTGTAGCTTTACAAATTGCAGCTTGAAGAGTATACACATAATTTTCGATAGAACCTCAACTTAAGAAAAAACAATTCAAAGCACTCTAAAAATTATAACGAAAGAAAGTACAAAAAATAACGTATATAGTGTATATATAATGTTGATTCTTTATATATTGTTAAAAATGTTAAGGGTATATGAGATTGGATTGTGGATACAAGAGGTGGGCCCAATTAGGACTTAACTGGATATGGGCTTGGATAGACTAGATAGTGGTCTCTAATCTTTTGAAACTTAGTCCAAATTAAGATGTATGAATTTGAAATCGCAACTGAATAATAAAATGTGTATTAAGATATGAAAACTAAACAATTCAAATTGTTTTTTTCAATATTTGAATAGATAAACATATCTTTATAGTTCAAAATTAATAAATATCATGAATAAGATACTAATACTGATAATAATAATAATCTAATACTATATCAAACAGATCTATGTTGGCTATGATGATAAAAAAGTGAAGGTGTGGGTGATTTTGGATAGTGGTGGAAGAATAAGTGTTGATGTGGTGAGTTGGAATGCCATTTTAGATACAATTGGATATAGTTAATAAAGGAAAGACCGAAAGTATAATATCAAGGCATATATAAATCAATAGTATAACATCGAGGGCATATAAAGAATGACAGTCATAACATAGAGTCTATCAAAAGTAACTTCTCTATCTTTATGAGGTGGGGTTAAAAACGTCTACGTACACTCAATACTCTTCAAACTCCACCTATGAGATCACACTGGAGTGTTGGGGGCAAATATGACCAAAGCAAAAATTAACTTTTTCTTATTGAAAAGTGGCTAAGTTTTAAATACTTGTTAAAAGTGGTAGTTATCTCTACTAGGCCCAAACAAAAACAAAAGCCCAAAATCACTTTACTATCAACAAATTAGCCCATTAAGATCCCCTTCTCAATATAACGAAACCCTAATCTCACTTCCTCAAAAACCCTAGCCTCTACCTCCATTTTTCTTCCTTCTTCACAGGTAAGCAAGAGAGAAAAGCAAAAATGGTGTCTGGTTCAGGGATCTCCGCAAGGAGGATAGTGGTTGATGCTCGTCACCATATGCTCGGTAGGCTCTCATCAATTTTGGCTAAGGAATTGCTTAATGGACAGAGAGTTGTTGTTGTTAGGTGTGAAGAGATTTGTCTTTCTGGTGGACTTGTTCGTCAGAAAATGAAGTATCTTAGGTTCCTTCGCAAGAGGATGAATACTAAGCCTTCTCATGGGCCTATTCACTTCCGTGCTCCTTCTAAGATCCTCTGGAGGACCATCCGTGGGTTAGTTTGTTTACATTTTTTGAGTTTCAATTGATGATCTTGCTTGATAAGTGATTTTTTTTTTTTTTATGAAATTAGATTTATTTTGTGATTTGTAGATTCAGTAATAACCGTTTATAGATGTTTGTAGATTCAATGAGTGTAGTACCTGTTTAATACTACATATATACTTCAGGAAACAGCAATTTAATAAATAGCGGAATGTGAACCGAGAGTCTATCGGAAACGGTCTTTCTACCTCCCACGGTAGGGGTAGGAGTAAGGTCTGCGTATTATACTTATCCAGACTCTGTTTGTGGGACTACAGTGTGCATATTGTTGATTGTAGTTAGTCTGTAACAGTTTCTGTGACTAGGTATTCTAGACATAATGTTTGAATATATGCCTTTGTTTCCGGGAGAGGGATGAAGTGATAAAGCTTGGAGACGTGATAAATTGGTAACTACTTGTAGTTTGAGATTCATTGGGAAAAAAATGAGTTTCAATCTATGATTTTGTTTGAAAAAAGTGCCTGTTTAGCTGAAGGTAGGTTGAGTAATAACTGTTATGGATATTTGTTATTTTATAGTACTGAGATATATACATATACATGTACATATGCTTCATGAAATAAACATGGGATTCAGTTAGTCTGATAACAATATTCTATACCAGCATCCTTAACAGAATGTTCGAATATTATACGTCTTTGTTCTGGGTGGAGGGATTAAGAACTAGAGCTTGGAAACACTATAAATGATATTGAAAAGTAAACAGCTCTATGTACTGGTAGTTTGGTGTTCATTGGAGAGTGGAGTAATGTTTTTTTTTTTTGGTATGCTTTATTTTTTTGTAGATTCTTCTTACTTGATGGAGTATGTTGTGGTATCGTGTCCACTTAAATGCCATTTCACTGAGTTTGTTGGAACCTAGTCATCTGCAAGTATTTTAAGACTTTGTGATGTAGGCTTTTCATCTAAGCATGCACGTCGTACTGATGATTTAAGTTCTTATTCTATCCTATAACTATTCATGGTATATTGATTTATTGGATAGTTATGTCAAATCTTGCTCTTTGGTGTGTCTGATCAGATCTCATTATTTTTTCTTAGGATGATTCCCCACAAAACTAAGCGTGGAGCAGCTGCTCTTGCCCGCTTGAAGGTTTACGAGGGTGTTCCACCTCCATATGACAAAATCAAGAGGATGGTCATCCCTGATGCTCTCAAGTGAGTTGCAAGGCTGTTCAGGTGCTTACTTTATTTTAATATAAATTAACATTTACACTGACATGTTTCTCCTTTTTCGTATTTAGGGTGTTGAGACTCCAAGCGGGGCATAAATACTGTCTCTTGGGTAAGCTTTCTTCAGAGGTTGGATGGAACCATTATGACACTATCAAGGTGAATTTCTTGCTTTCTCCTTTCTATTTGATCACCAATCTTGATTGTTTTGATTAGTGAATGTATCCAAGCGGAATAACCTGTCTTGTGCACAGACTGTTGTGCCTCATTTGACTCATCTTTCTCCATTTTGTTGCGAATTTAGATGGTTGCAGGCTTCTCTTTGCCAATTTCACAGTGTCTTGCTTACCTAGTTTCAATGTTACATTGCTATTTTTTTTTAAATTTTTTTTGGCTTCTGTGTTTCTGAGATCTTTAGCGTGAAATTTGGATGGTTGCTTACTTTGCTCTTGATATTTGGTTATTACAGGAGCTTGAGAACAAGAGAAAGGAGAGAGCCCAGGTAGCATACGAGAGGAGAAAGCAGTTGGCCAAACTCAGGGTTAAGGCCGAGAAGGCAGCTGAAGAAAAGCTCGGTCCTCAACTTGCAGTTATTGAACCTATCAAGTATTAGAGTGTAAACGTAGTTTTTTATCGAAGGTGAAATTTTGCTTGAGATTGAGTTTTCAACTTAAATCTGTCTTTGAAAGATGCTACCTGTACTGCATGGTTCAGTTTTTGCTTCTAGTAATATTTGAGCAGACTACATTGTTTAACTATCTTTCGAAGTTATTTATTTTATGGTTTTATTGAGATGGCTGTCTCTTCTCCTTGCTAGTTTGCATTCTTGTATGAACTTAGCAATAAACTTCAGTTTGTGATATACTAGTGTGTAGCTGCAAATCATCGAGGAACTTAATGTGTTGCTCTTAGGCTAGCCAGTTTTTCCATAATCTGTTTAGTGAAACTTAATATAGCAGGGTACGAGTTTGGGTAATATTTCGATTTGAGTTTTCATATATTCTATTTGAAGATATACGCTGTGCTGTACTTCTCCGGTAGCTGGTGAGATTGGTTTCATCCTTGGTAAAAATTCAAGCCACACTGTATAATGCTGTGTCTAATTTCATTCCAGTATTATCTTATTTCTTCAATTTGATTACTACTGTTGTTACTTTGGTTATCTTTTACTATTTTTGCGAGTAAAGGATCAAAATTGTTCGTTATGTTTGAATTAAGAATCAAAGCAATCCTTTGTGTTTTTACATGGAGCACTAATAGCCCTTCATGTTTCAATAATTGGTACACTTTTGATATTCTTGCAAACAGTCAAAAATTTAACGGTGCTTTCTCTTTTACACGTGAGAAAGGTTTCCACCATTGCCAACTAAATCTTCCCTTGCTTTTCCCTCAGATACCCAACTTTGATTCCCTGTGAAACAAATAAAATAAAAATAAAGACTGATACTTGGAGAAGTAAAACTTATAAAGTTGCATTTGTTGTTTTTGAAGAATGTATCTCCCTTCAATGGAAGTCTGCGACAAGAGTAAAATTCTTTATTTTTATGTATTCAAAGCAGTGTTTATGGTCATAGAGTGTTCTTCTATGTCCTCTGCAATAGATTGTTTAAGCTCGAGGAGGGTGCTATGCATATTGGTGTCTTGTTTACTGCAAGCAAGTTTCTTGCACACGAGGTGCTCGATCAATTGTCCCAAGAAGAATTCATTTCTCCTCCTTGTCCTACGTCTCTCTGTTTCATATTGTCTTGTTGAACTTCCGAACATCTCCGTCTAATCTGAAAGCACAATATATAAATATATAAATATATAAATGATGAAATAATTCAAAAATGATGTTAAAAGATAGTACAGGTAGTTTATCACGAACAGAAGAAGCAGTTTCAGGCTGCACATCTTTAGTTTTGCAAGTCCTTTTGTTGTGACCAGACCTGTGGCAAGTACTACAATCTAGAGATTTTTGTTTCCTTTTCATCGTTGTTCGACTTGCTCCTACTTCATCAGCTTCTTTTCTTCTCTTCTTCTGCTTTCTTCCTCTCTTTGTACTTGTCAAACTCCTTGGAGGCAACGGAGGAAGTTTGTTAGATTTTGGCCACATTTGCGGACCATTCATCGGAAAAATTGCATTCTCATATATTTTTCATTACGTTTCCACCTTGTAGGAATCATGGACATAATCAAGAGTGTCTTCTCGATTAGCCCAAATAGTTGCAATTGCGTGCTTGCAAGGGATTCCAGTGAGACTCCATTTTCTACAACTACATGTTCTCTTCTCCAAGTCCACAGCCTAATTATCCATGATACTAGCTCCTATAATTTCATAGTTCCATTGATTTGACTTTCTAGGAATATATTCTCCGGCTGCCTTTTGATTTTTAAGCAATAACTCTTTAATCTTGGGACAAACATCACCTAGATTCCATTGTTCTGCTTTCTCCCTGTTAGCTAGCATTCTAGCCATGAGTAGATATCTCAGTTTCTCCAAAAGTGTCAAAATTGGCTTGTCTCTAGCATCAAGTATCATGCTATTGTATACTTCACACACGTTATTCAATAACATGCCAGATTTAGCATCTGAGGAGAAATAAGCCATTGTCCATTGACCCTATCTGCAATCAAAAAACAGTGCTAACGAGCAAAAAAGGGCCCCTTACTATAGATAGGGCAGTACTTAGAAAAGAATGGTTCTAAAGTAGGTGTCAAGCTGAGAAAAGGCGAAGAATTTTGGAATTCAAGAAAAGAAAGGCATTGCCCAATACATTTATTCTATACACTAGGAATAGGTTCTTTTTCATTACACCAAGCAGCATCATTTGGATCTAACTCAAACATATGATTCATGCAGACAATAAACTGTTGCACAGTAGTTGCCTTTGCAGCAGCCCAGAGTGCCTTTTTTAATGAGAAGCTACCAAAAAAATTATACTCGATAAATTTGTTCAAGTAAAGTCATTCTCTTAAACTTGAAGGTTCTCCAATAGATATATAATGATGATTTTTGGGGTCACCTTAATAATTCACGAAGCTGGAGCTACTGAAGAATGCACCACTGATCACAGTGATATCGGTGTGCGCTAGCTTTGTGAACTATGACACTACAGATTCCATTCCAGGTGCAACATCTTGTGTTGCTATAACGACCCTTAGCAACGTAGCTAGCTCCATGCCTCCACCGGTATTGAGATTCGACAGTTCGTTTGCAGATGCAGGAGGATCTTATTACTTCTTCAACCCAAATTCTATTGCCATTGCCACTCTGGCTGGTTTCTGTAGTGTTTT
Source organism: Solanum bulbocastanum (assembly GCA_037074985.1). Taxonomy (NCBI): domain Eukaryota; kingdom Viridiplantae; phylum Streptophyta; class Magnoliopsida; order Solanales; family Solanaceae; genus Solanum; species Solanum bulbocastanum. Next base: position 45,417,010 of record CM073601.1, read on the forward strand.
TTTTTTGTTTCACCATTGATCCTAATACTATTTGTGAATAGTAAGATTATCATGAGTTTCTTAACACTTAATACTTAGTAGTTTCTTTTTTGAATCTAACCATTCAATATCCTAATCTCTAGATTCAGGATCAATAAGAGGGTTAAAGTGTAGGACAATTTTTTTTGACATGTCATATTCCTACCAAGTAGAGGAGTGCATCCAAATCAATAAGACATTTTTTTATTGGTTTTGATTATTAACTGTTCGATCTTAGTGGTTTTGGCTATTAATAGTTCTATCTTTTATTTAATCAATAAAAAAATGCTATAAAATAAATACTAAATGATTTCTTCAATACATTTGAAGCGATGAGATAATTGTAATTTTACAGAACATGTCCTTCGGGATGACTCAATTGGTTTGGAGGGTAGTTATTCACACGGATGATCTGGGATCGATCCCCCCTCAATGCCATCTGAGTCGAGCATGTCGCATAGGGCTTGCCTAGTGCGGTTTACATCCCCTGTTCCTTTGCAAGCTATTACATAGTGGGGGGATTTACCCATTGCGCATAAAGTGCTCACCAAAAGGGTAGAGGTTGTAGCAGCTGTGGGTTATCCTGGAGTTCCAAAAAAAAAAATTTTTTTTTACAGAACACTCATAAAATAAAAGCAATAATAACTAATATGGAAAGAACTATATAAGTGCAACACAAAGAGAAGTTAAGAGGAATAGAGTTCTTACTTTAGATTAGATGTTTTGAATAGTGTGAATTGAACGTTAAAGGGCAAAGGTCGAGATTAATATTTAATGTTTTGTGTACGGGTAAAATACTGTCTTAATGGATTACCGATTTACCCATAACCCAATATTAAAAAATAAAAACCAGAATCGATAATTATTTTTTACAAAACCATTGAAAATCTGATAATTATTTTGTACAAAACCATTGCCGATAATCCTACACTTGATCAGTAGTATGCCAATAAGTTTTAAGCAATGGTTATTTAAGTATAAACATAAAATTAGATAAAAATAATTGATTCTCTCTTAATTTGTTTAAATAAATAAATAAAAGAGAAAAAATATTTTTAATATACTGAATATGTAAAAATAAAAAAAATAAAAATAGAAGTGGATGATATCACATATTTTAATGGAAAGTGAACAAAAATTAAGGAAAATGATTAAAAAACATAGTGTTATATCATAGTGAAGGAGGTTCATCTCGTGAATTTTTATATCATTGTTCACGTTCACACTTTTCTGAATAATAATTGCAGATTCTATGCCTTTAAAGTTTGCTTTCTTTTAATTATATTAAAATTAAAAATAAACTATACCCATATTAAAAATCCACTTTCCAATTTATACAAAGGAAAATAATTATTTTTCCAAATTTGCTATTGACCTCACCCATTCACCTTCCATATTAGACTGCAATTTATTTAATTTAATTTAAATTTAATAGAATTGACTAAAGATCAATTTAGGGAGACCAAATCTTCCTCGAAATATTTTCTTTGTAAAAAATTAAAAATAATACTCCCTCTGTCCCACTTTGTATGAATTATTTTCATTTTTATCGTAAAAAAATATGACACATTTTTATATTGATAAAAAAATAATTTTAAAATATTTATTTGACCTTTAACGAATTAATTTCTAGTCACATAAATATCAATGACTTATTTCAGACTATAATTTCAAAAAAAAAAAAAAAAAATCTTAAACGTACGTATCAAGTCAAACTAAATTGAATACTACTTAAAAATAGTCAAACTACACTATTAGTAAATTACTTAATCAACATTTTAGAGAAGATTTTGCAAATCATTTAAATGATTTTCCCGTGAATAAATTTCTTTATTAGACTCAATACTTACCATCTTCAATTTATTTCAAGAAAAAAACATTAAGCATCTCCTTATATAGAGTTGAAATATCCAAGTAGGTCTTGTTTAATTGTTCTTCATTTTTGTTATATAAAAAAAAATATTTTTCTTGTGAAAATGGTTTCTTTTCAATGTTTATTTTTCTACACAGTTCTTTTTCTATTTTTCTTCAATGGATTTTCTGAACAAGAAAATTCAAGAATTCATAGAGTTTATCATAGGAGAAAACAAATAATACCAACAATTTATGTTGATCAATCTGGCCATGGAAATTATTCAACTATTCAATCAGCAATTGATTCTGTTCCTCCGTATAACCAAGATTGGATATGTATATACATCAAAGCTGGAACATATAGGTATTCATCTGTCATTTTCTTTGTTTTGATTATCGTACTATTTGTTGTTACTGCTAACCTGTTAGTATTATTTTTTATATGGTTTCTTTATCACAAGATTTTCTTATCTTACTAATTTTGATATGATTTATTTGAGCCGAGGGTTTATTGAAAAAACAACTTATCTACCTTCACAAGAGAGGTCTGAGGTTGCGATATATATATATATATATATATATATATATATATATATATATATATATATATATATATATATATATATATATATACACCACAATTTTCAGACCTCACTTATAAGATTACACGAGTATGTTATTATATTGTTATAAGAAACATTTTGCTCATTTGATTTTAGTCATGTTAGTACAATTTTTCCAAGGTGGAGTTTGGTGGGGGTTCATGGGTTCGGACGAATCTAGTAACTCTTTTCCATAGATTCTATATTTATATTAGAAAATTAAATATATATATATATATATATATATATATATATATATATATATATATTAACTTGTCAACCCCTAACAAAATTATTTGACTACTCAATGGTGTAAGGAAGATGTTGTAAAATGTTTTCCACACTAGAATTATGGGTTCAAATCCTACTACCCCAGACTCCTAATCATAGCTTGCCTCTGCATTTTTTGTACAATTACTTTATGCCCAATGCTTGTTAATTTTTTTTATTCTATCGTTAGATAGTTATATGTATATAGATAATGTATATAACTAGTAGTATTAGAAAAATTATGTTTTAATAATATTATATTGAGATGGACTTAAAGGACCCATATATATGAACAATGTAAGAATCATATCGTAAGAAGGTTCAACATCTACACAATACATAGTGTGATTTTTATTGTGACCCATGATTGTTGTTATAGACTCCTATTATTTTATATATCACTAGAAAATGTAAAATTTTTCTAATTACCCTTGCTAGAGAAACGTCTTTTTTATTGAGATAGGGGTCAAATTAATAATACATGTGAGCTTTATATAATTGATCTTAACTTGTTTGGTTTGACTAACAACCATTATTGTTATCCTACGTATTATACCATCTTCGACTAATTGAAATTATGCAAGATTCTTATAATCGATCTCAACTTATTCGACTTTGACGAACCAACTATATTATTGTTATGTATCATACCATCTTTGACTAATTGGAGTTGAAATTTTATGCAGGGAACAAGTGAAAATTCCTATAGAAAAGCCATATATCTATCTCAAAGGAGAAGGAAAAAGAAAAACAAATGTTACATGGGATGGCCATGAGTCTATTAATACTGATGCTACTTTCATCTCTGAAGCTGATTATACACTTGTCAAAAGCATAACTTTTATAGTAAGACCACCACCACCCCCCCACTCCCCACCACCCCAAAAAAATGTGAATTTATAAAGAGAAATTGATTTGTCAGAAACGTTTTCAATGAAACTACTGTTATTTCAGTAGTGGTTATAATTTTTTTTTATAAGCATGGTGTTCAGGTTAGCTTGCACACACACTTTGATTAATTCCATGGGGATACCTCTCACCTCGATAATTATGGTGTCTGGGTCAACTTGCACATATCTCAATTAATTTCCTAGGATACTTGCAACCTCCCATCAGCAGCATGGACTAGATAGATAGAAAAAATTGCCTAGTGTTTTTATCTCATATGAGATTTGAACCTGAGACATCCTAGTTCTCGATTCACTTCATTAACCACTTTCTTTTATAAAATTTACCAACTTGTATGCATCTCGATTAATTCAACGGGATACTTGTGACCTCCCACTAGCAACATGGGCTAGATAGATAGAAAAAATCACCTAGTATTTTTATCTCACCTGAGATTTGAACCTAAGGTATCATGGTTCTCGATTCACTCATTAACCCCTTTTAATTTTTTTGATTAACTTTATGTTTGTTATTTTTATTCAGAATTCTTATAACATTCCTCCAAAAGGCAGCAATGTTGTGATTCAAGCTGTGGCAGCAATGATTTCTGGAGATAAATCAACATTTTATAGATGTGGGTTTATTGGAGTGCAAGATACATTGTGGGATGAACAAGGAAGACATTATTTCAAACTTTGCACTATTGTTGGAGCTATTGATTTCATCTTTGGTAATGGCCAATCTATTTATGAGGTAAAATTGTTTGCATTATATTTTGTTTTATTGGTTATTAATTAGGGAAAATTTGATGGTTGCGCAAACATATGCTAGTTAATTAGTCATCATAGTTGTAGTTTTAGTTAATTGTCACTCGCAACCAACATTCAGTGATAATTAGGTAGGCTAAGATTTCAAGTTTGTATAATTCGCACGTTTGTATCATTCAAAATTCGTATAATAATTTGTATAACTTTTGTATAATATAGTTATTTGTATATCGGTTCAAAGTTCAGAAGTTTGTGTTTGTATAAATTTGTTATTTCGAGTTTATACAAAAATAGCTCAATTATACAAACGTACCCGCAAATTATACAAACTCACTCACAAATTATACAAACAAGACAACTTAAACTGTAGCTACAACCCGTAAATATGCAAACTATAACTATGGAGCATAATTAAGTTTATTATAGTGGCTATTTGCAAAAATTCCCTAATATTAGACATGTTTGTAGTATGGTTATGCCTTCAACTTGCCATAAAGTTTGTCTCCGTGCCTGTTTGACCATGGATAGTTTTCACTTTTTTTTTCTTGAAAAACTGTTTAGATATAGAATTTTTATAATTTTTTGGAATTTCACTTGAATTCAAATAACTCCAAAAAGTAGTTTTTACGTCGTTGTGTATAATGTTATTATGTACATAGGTTATGAATTTAAATTTATGGATGTACAAGCTATTGTGTATATGAATGTATATCATAGGTATAGTGTAATGTATACATAATATATATACTTTATAAACTAAATGACTGAATGATTCAGACCCATAATTATCACTAGACTTTTTAGCTATTGTGTATATGAATGTATATCATAGGTATAGTGCAATGTATACATAATAGATATACTTTGTAAACTAGATGATTGAATGATTCAGATCCATAATTATCACTAGATTTTCTTTTATCCTAACCTAATAGCTCCCACCCCTTTTGTTTCCTTGATAACTTGAACCTATAACATCAGAATTAGATGTGAAGGTTATTTACCATCCGAGCAACCTCTTTTGTCGACCTAGTTTTTTGTTTGTTTGATATATGCAGAGATGTGCCTTAGTAGTAAATGCAGAAAGATTAAATGGACCAGGATTTATTACAGCACAAGGAAGAACAAGTCAACATGATCAAAGTGGATTTGTTCTCAAAAATTGTGAAGTTTTTGGAACGGGATTTACTTATTTAGGGAGGCCGTGGAGGGACTATGCTAGGGTTCTTTTCTATAATTGTTCAATGTCAAACGTCGTCGTTTCGCCCGGTTGGTATGCTTGGAATTCAAGTGGACGAGAGTAAGTTCCGATCCCTTCATATATATTTAAGTTATATACATTGATAGAAAATATTTTTTTACGTTACTCGTAAATTGTATTTTTTGGTTAGTTATCATCCGATGCTTGGAATTGATTCGATTCCATATTCCGATTTCACTAGTCTTATTTGTGTATAAGAAGCATGATATAGAGGGTTTTAACATGGTAAAATTTCATAAATGGCTACTTTTTTGCCATTTCAATTGATTGTCATGAAATTTCAAAATTTATCGACATTGTTATTGAATTTCACTTGTAGAATTTAAAATTATATGAATCTGGCTATTTTTCAAAACAATGGTAACAAAATGTCTAATAGACACTTTTTCTACCATTTAATGCTCCCTATTAGAGATGACTCATATTTTATCATTCCATTCCATCCTTTAATTTGGTGGTAGGGTTAGTTGATATTTTATCATGTTATTAATTTATAGGAATTTGCATATAATTAGTTTTAAAATGACAAAATTATTTAAATCTATTTTTACATTACATAAATAGAACTTAGGATGTGTTTGATACGGAGAAAAACTCTTTTTAGAAAATATTTTTCAGTTTGATCACAAAATAAGCCTAATGTGATCTGCCCCTTATCCAATCCGGCATAGCGAGCGAGAATTTAGTGCATTCAACTGCTTTTTTTCTTTTAGCTTTATTATTGATAATTTATTTAAAATATAAATTCATTATCATCATCATCATGATTATAACCATTTTTGTAATTACTTATTTATGATATAGGAATCAATTGACATTTTCTGAGGAAAATTGCAATGGAATTGGATCAAACACTACACAAAGAGTGCCATGGGCAACCAAGTTGAGCCAACAAGAGTTGCAACAATTAACAAGCCTATCATTTATTGATAATGAGGGTTGGGTTATGAAGCAACCCCTCAAAGTACTTTAGAGAATTAATTAATTAGATTATTTATGGCACTTAATTAGTTTTTTGTATTTCTAGATGAATGAGAGATACACGCTGAAGAATGTAACAAAAATTATTGGTAGAGATTTTGAACTCTTAATTAGCCCATGTTGGATTTTGAATGTTGTTATTTCTTCCTTTTTACTTGTAATAATAAATATTAGAAGTATATTCCTATTTTTGTGGAATATATGTTCATTGTTACAATTTTATAGTCTTTTTGAACTTCTCATTGTCTAAGGTTATTAGCCACTAGAAATTATAAAAAACAACACATATTCGGTGTAATTCTATAAGTGTGATTTTAGCGGAAGAGAGTAAACTGTACACTACTTTTGAAGATTATTATCGATAGACTCTCGATCTCGACTCAAGTAACACATATCAAAATAAAATATAAAAAGAAGTTACATTTTATAAACATAAGAGAAGAGAACAATAAAAATAACATATACTACATAATATTAATAATGAAAATTATATAATGTTCGACTATCTACTAATCCTTTACCCTAATTTTCGACCTCCATATTCTCTGATCCTATCTAGGATCAAGATCATGTCCTCGAGAAGCTATAAAATTACCCACAAGGAAAGAAAAGAAATATGCTAACTTATTATATTTATTATTATTATCATTATTATTATTATTAGGAAAATTACTATTATTTTTATTATTTTAGTGTACCTCTTCTTATAGTAGCAAACAAATATTAGTAAACCTAATCGTCTAGGAAAACAAGAAACGAATTCTATATATTTGGAGGTGAACGACTTTTCATAGGACTAAATACTTATACACCAATTTGTGATTATTCAGATTATACAATAGAAGACTGCAGAATAATTTTTTTAAAACATTCTTCGGAATTTTTTAACGTCAACAAGTATGTATTAATTTTAATTTATTTTATTTAAATTATTCAGACCTTATTTATAAAATTATTCAGTCGAGAACTCTTCAACTATATACTAAATAACCATAATTATTTATTTTGTTCAATAAATGAATTTAGCATTAACAATAAAAAAAAAAAAACTTTAAATGAAAAGTGTACACAATTTTCACAAATGTATTTATTAGTTTTATACAAACACAAAATACAAGTACATTCTTTTATTTGTTCAAATTTTAGTATAATGAAGTGTTCATAGATTTAAATCGGTGGAAGCCGACAATAATAAATACCTTATAATCTCGAGATTGAATTTAAAATTTAACTTTATCATATATTTGATTATTACTATAAGTTTTAGTAAGTCTCATAATTTGTTATATTGCCCTATTGACGTTTTTTGAATACCACAATTCTCTTTAACTTGTATGTGAATACCCTTTGCACTATAATCCATGGATGTAAAGATTTGAAATGAATGATATTTAGTCTATTTATGCTTTTATTTAGGTTTCCATGTATAAACGATTTGTTTTTTTGGTATATTTTGAATGCAAAATCGATTTTTTTGCTAGAAATTTGTTGTTGTTGTTGATTGTGTTTATTAGAACTTTGTGCTTCTGTGAGTTTCCAGTTATATATAGAATGTTTAAAACTGTATTGGCCTATTTGGTTTGAGCTTAACTCTTGTGTACACTACTGATGTCTAACTTATGCAATATGGTCATTGAAAATCGAGTAGTCGGTAGATGTGCATTGTCTTGCTGTCTGTTCATACTAGTAGTCGTAGTATTGTTCTTCTAGTTTTTGGTCCTTCAGTTTCTGATACTATCTGTTGTTTCTTGTACTTCGACTGCTATGGTAAGTATTGTTTTGTTTCTAGTATTGTTCTGTCACTATCTGTTGTCTCTTGTACTTCCATTACTTATTTTCTGGACTGCTTTGGGATTTTTTTTTTCTTGAGTTGAGGGTCTATGGGAAATAACTTTTACACTTCTAAGGTAAAGGTAAGGTTTGTGTACCTATACCCTCCCTAGACCCCTCTTTGTTGAGCTACACGGGGTATGCTGTTGTTGGATCATTGAAAAGCTAATCACAAGTAAATGTCTGTGTTTGTTGCAGATTGATGGCCTGAAAAATGTTCTAACTACCCTACTATATAACCAGTTATATTGAACAAATAGTATATAAATTATTTGCACTGTCAGTGTATGCTAATTAAATCCATTTGATTTTTGTGGTCTTTTTAAGGGAATAATGGGGAAAAAGGCTAAGAAAAAGGCTAGAAGTGGTGCCAAGGAGACGCGGAATCCTGTTGCATCTGCAAATCGTATTGATGAAAAGATCAGTCCGAATATTGAAACTCATGATGATGCAGTTTCTGTTGTAAATGATAGAAAAGGATGTCCACATGTTGATAAGGTTATTGATGTGGACAAAGTCTCCGCTAAACTTAAGTCTTCGAAACCTGTTAGGTGCGAAGATTGCAAGGAAGGAGTAGCTGATAGACAAGCTAGTAGGACGAAAGGTAAACATGGAAAAAAGAAGGGAAGTGCAGATCCCAATTAAGCAGAAGTCTAAAGCCATTTGGGTCTGTTTAGTATGCGGTCATTTCTCGTGTGGAGGTGTTGGGTTGCCTACTACACCTCAGAGCCATGCAGTTCGGCATGCGAGACAATACCATCACCCTCTCGCTGTACAGTTTGAAAATCCTCAACTGCGCTGGTGTTTTCTGTGCAATACACTACTTCATGCTAAAAGAGTAGAGGATGGCAGTGAACAAAAAGAAGTACTTGAGGACATTGCAAAGATGATTAAAAGGCGTCCGTCTGAAGGGCCTACTACTGATGTGGAAGCTGTTTGGTTCGGGAGTGGGAGTGTCACTAGCGAAATTAAATCAGAAGCTTCTGCTTCTATAAGTGCTGATGGAAAAGGTGGTTGTGCCATTAGGGGATTGGTTAATTTAGGGTACACATGTTTTTTCAATTCAATAATGCAGAACCTACTGGCAATGAATAGACTACGGGATTACTTTCTTAAGTTTGATGGTTTTGCTGGTCCTCTTACCACTTATCTGAAGCAGCTCTTTACTGATACAAGCAATGAGGCTTTGTTGAAAGAATCTGTTAATCCAAAATCTTTGTTTGGTTCATTATGTACCAAAGCTCCACAGTTTCGAGGATACCAACAGCAGGACAGTCATGAATTGCTTCGTTGTTTACTTGATCGTCTGTGTACTGAGGAATTAACCCACAGAAAGCAAATCAAATCTTCTCAGGATGGCGGTAAATCCCTGAGTTCATGTCCAACATTTGTCGATGAAATCTTTGGTGGTAGACTCTCTAGCACTGTTAGCTGTCTTGAATGTGGGCACACTTCAGTAGTCTATGAGCCATTCTTGGATCTCTCATTGCCTGTTCCAACTAAAAAACCTCCTTCTAAAGGAGCTCAATCAGTCTCCCATGCCAAAATGTCAAAACCTCCAAAGAGAAGTGGAAAAGTTCTTCCTAAAGTTAGCAGAGATGCAGCTTCTCTCAATTCTCAAGGAAATGGAGAGAAATCTCTCAGCCATGTGCATCCTAGAGTACCTGTCACTGAAGGAATGATACTTCCTTCTGATACATCGCTAGAATCCAATGATGCTGGTGTTATGGCTGATAATATGGGTTTAACTTCACAGGACTCATGTTTCACTCAGAAGTCCCGTAATGAGGAAACTTGCGAGGGTGTGACAAGGCAGTTGCTACGGTGGATGACTCGACATGGTTAGATTTTCTCGAACAGGATACACTGCCAAATGGTGATGACGCAGCTTCAGAAGTTGATCACATCCTGACTAATCAGGGTCCTGAAACTGGATCTGTTCAACCTGTTGACCCTTTGCAAAATAATCTGGATGCTGATACAGAGATGAAGTTGACATGTACAGACAGCACTCGTTCTCCTAATGATTTAATGTGTTTGGATGACCAAGGACAATCCAAATCACCAGACTGCGATTTAGCTTCTGAATTCAGTAAAACGTTACTGCTTAAAGAGTCTGGAAAGATCAGCTCTGTGGATTCAAATCTTGGAACAGATTCATGTACGAGGCTATCGGAAGATGAAGCCCCGTTACAACTACAAGAGTCAGAGATTCTGTTACTTCCATACAAAGAAGTAACCTCAACTGCTGGCGACATGTTAAAAGAAGGTTGTGAGGTATCCTCAGCTGCTGTTGGTTGGGAAGAAGATTCATTGGACTTGGATGGTGTTGGAGACTTATTTAATGAACCTGAGTCTGATGCACAGTCTTTGTGCAATGCTGCTGTTTCTCAGGCCAATGGAATGAGTGAAGCTAGTTTTACTGTTTCAAACATCAGCGTGTCTGATCCAGAAGATCTTGATAATACAGATGCTCCTGTATCAGTGAAGAGTTGTTTGGCTTATTTTACAAAGCCCGAGCTTCTTTCCAAAAGTGAACATGCTTGGCAATGTGAAAATTGCACAAAAGTTCTAAAACAAAAGAGAATGAGATCTAAGAATAAATTGACGAAGCCTAGATCACATAGCATGGTGAATGGACATGAGGACAAAAATCCCAATGGTGTGTCTTCTTCAGGAACATCTCTTCCGCCTGGACTGAGAACTCATAATGGAAGTACAGACAAAGATGCGTTAGAAACTTTTGAGGACAGATTATTGTCCCCAAAGGGAACCAGCCCTCGAGGTGATCGAGATTCAGTGTCTTCGCTATCGGAAAACGGCACACAGGAAAATCACAGTGAAACTAGCAGTCAAGTGAATAGAGACTATCAGACCAATAAAGTTCAACTGCTGGAAGCTCCGCTGATTTTTGCTATATCTGAATCTGAAGAAAGTGAGAATAAGGATACAGACTTTAAAAGAGTTAGAGTTGAAAGAGATGCAACTAAACGGATCCTAATTGATAAGGTCCCTCCTATTTTGTCAATTCATCTAAAGAGGTTCCGTCAAGATGCTCGGGGGCGCTTGAGTAAGCTGAGTTGCCATGTCAATTTTAGAGATGCAGTTGATCTGAAACCATATGTTGACACCAGGTTTGTTGATTCTCCTTTATTTTGGGCATTTAATTATTTCTGGACTTTTGTGTATCCCTTGTTCATTAGACTGATTCTATTATTCTGATTCATATTTTATGCAAAAATTCAACAAATAACGGCCAAAAACTTGGGAGTCCATAATAGTGAAGTCATGGAATCTTTTGTGACAGAACTTGTCATTGATGCTATTACACCCTTACATTCGATGTTACTTTGACATTCATTTAATATATCTTTGAACATCTTGCATGCTTGAGAACTTCAGCACAAGAAATTTGTAACAAACTATGTACCTTTTACATTTCGTTCATAGACAGTATACAAGTGTAGAATGAAAACATCCTATTTAGAAATAATCTAACTTTAAACTTTCCATTTTACCTTAATGAGATGATTAATAGCCACATAAGTATCTATGACTTATTTTAGACCACAAGTTTCAAAAGTGTTCATTTCTTGAACTTTATGCTCACTCGAGTAACATCAAATAAAATGGGATGGAGAAAGTAATACTTTGTCCGTGTGTATCCGTGTAACATAACTTATCACCCTTGCTTTTTATGAAAAAAGTGATTGAATTCATGTTCTTGTTTCCGACATGTTTTAACACAAAAAGAGAGAAAATACAGCTATGGTTCCCAAGCTTTTTCTCTCATATAATCCACTTGTACTTGATATTCCTCAGCAGCAAGTTGTTTCAGTAACTGCGAATGCCCTTAGAAACTTTTTTTTTAAATCTTTTTAATACACAATACAAGATGAGGTCTAGGGTGTATGCTATCTGTTTATGATAGCGAGGGTGTCAACCAAAAGCTTGTACTGTGGAGATGCATTCTAGAGAGTTAGAGGTCATTTGGTTGGGAACAAGCTATTATGCCCTCCATAGTATGCTAGTGATTTCAAAGATTTGTCGATAAAATAACCATATGTTCAATGCACATGCAATATGTCATTTTTTCTATTAAGTTTCTGCAAAATGGAATGTCTCTGCTGAAATCGCCTGATGATCGCCTTTGCAGGTACCTGCAGAAGGATACATACAAATACCAGCTTATTGGTGTAGTAGTACATTCGGGGACAATGAGGGGAGGCCATTATGTTGCATATGTTAGAGGAGGTCCCAAGATCACAGGGAAAGACGAGAACGCGGAAGATTTGTGTGGTATTACGCAAGTGACACTCATATTCGTGAGGTCTCATTAAAGGATGTTCTTCGCTCTGAGGTATACATTTTATTCTACGAAGAAACTTGATATAAATTTCTTAATTTATAATAATTTTTGGGCATACACAAACAGAAGGAAAGGGAGGGGAGAGTGAGTATTACTAGTTCCAGTATCAACACCCATTTTTTATTTTTTATTTTAAAATTTTGATGTGCAATTGATTAAGGAAGTTACATATTTTAGAATGTACTTTTTGAGAAAGAGATTATGATTTTTTTTTAAAATGAAAATTGAATTAGTATATGGGATGAAAATAACAATAACAAGGGATGGAGCTAGACTTTTAGCTATGAGTTCGGTAGAACAATTATCTCTTATCAAAATCATGTTTTTGTAATAAGAAATTCACTTAATATACTTGTGTGTGTGTTTTTTTTTTTTGGTTATAGTAGGTAAAGTTCAGTAAATTTATTGTTACATGTGAGTAAAGTTCAGTTACTTTAATATAAAACTTTATTATCATAGCTATAAAATTTCAGTTACTTCACTTAAAGAATATTTAGTGATCTAATTACATACTTTAAGTTACTTTAAAACTCTTCATCTATTAATTTAACCCAACTACAAGAAACAAGTCTCGGTGCAATTTTGTTAAATTACTGAATGGGTTTCCATCTGATAAGTCTAAGTGCTATTTTATTATTAACTACAGTTTTTGAAGGTCTAGCTTTACCATTTGATAAAAATTACAACATTTCTTGGGGGAACAACAATGTGAAGTTATTGAAAAATGGAGAAGAAATTCAGTTATCCCTTGATAAATTTTCTGGTGATCTTACCTTTGTAGTTTTCTTTCTTCATTCTTTTAGTGCTTTTACACTTCAATTTTGAAAAATGCACATTTAGACACCTCAACTTGTTTTTACTATGTCTTGTGCGTGGATATGACACATAATTCTTGAAGGTGTCTATATGATCATTTGATTTGATGGAGTGTTCAACTGACACATTGAAAACAAGTTAAGAAGTCTATATATGCATCTTCAAAGTTGAAGTGTTTAGTTGTCAGATTAAGACTACGTTTATCTATACATTATGTCATTTAAATAGAGTGATGTGTCAAATTTTGTCCCTTTACTATGAGAAATTGTTCAATTGTGCCTTAGCTTAGAGTTTTTGGTCTATTCCTTCTCTTGTTGTTCACATAAATCTTGTATTTGCCTTTGCTATTAACGTAGCTCCAGAGTGAAATGGTTGGATTCCACGTGTCTAAATTCTTCATGTCGATATATACTATGATTTAAAATGACCATCAACTTGAAGCTCTAGTAGGGGTAAAAGGAAAAAAACTGAGAGTTTTTCCTAACAATAGGGTAAAGATAAACTAAAAGTTTAACGGATGGCAAAGTTGCTCAATTTCAAATAGTACGAGGATAATTTGACTTTTCTTCCTTTCTCTCGTTTTTCGATTTTAAGTTTTTGTTGTCTTAGAATCCTAAATACCAAATGATTTTTTTTTTTTTTAAAAAAAATAATAATCTGCAGGATGTGGAATTCAGTCCAAACAAAGTTATGGCTCTGGATCATTCAAAATGAGAATAAAGCTACCAAACAAAGACTCAGCTGGAGTAGTGACAACCTTTTATGTAAGAACACATATATACATTCAATTTTCACTTCTTTGAGAGTTAACATAATTTATTTTCTTACCATAAGTTTTACAAATATTCATCTCTTGAAAGGAGGGAGTTCGGTGAAAAAAATATCGCGTTCACGTAGGATTCAAGAAAGGGTCATATCCTACGGGGTGTGATATAGACAGACAATCAACCTAATACAATTATTGTGGTTACTTTTACGATTCAATCTCGTTGCCTAAGGTCACATGAAGACAACTGTACCATTGCTTCAAGACTCCTCTTCCTTCTACTACTAGATAAACTCTTTTAAAAAAATAAATAAGTGTTGGATTGAAGCCAACATACATAAATAGAGTAACATGGACAATGATGATTTATATAGCCGATTTTGCTTCGATGTAGTAGTTATTAAATATTTCATTACATTCAAAACTCTAAAATTTCATAATAGTGTGGAAATTCTTATTTAATTTTAAGTTACTCAATTTTATTTTATAAGTTGTATTGTTTATCTTCTTTTTTAATTTTTTTTTTTTTAATCTTTTGGAAGCTACATTCACATACAGGCCACCATGATGAATTGGATTTCGAGTTTTTAGGTAATAGAAAAGGGAAACCATACACATTGCAAACAAATGTATTTGCAAATGGTATTGGTGATAGAGAACAAATAATTCAACTTTGGTTTGATCCAACAACAAACTTTCATGAGTACTCAATCCTATGGAATTCACATCACATTGTGTAAGTTCATTTTTTTTATCCATTCAGTATCCGATATCTACTTTGTAATTTTATTGATTCAAATTTGTGCCAAAAAGTCCAATTTTAGAAGTAAAACGCTCTTATTCGAACTTCAAACCTCTAATTAACGCCTTGATAATAACTACGTAGTAATGTTTCTTTCCAAAATTAAAAAAATAGATTAATCTAGATGTAGCAAGTTATTTCATAGTGTTTCATGTAAAGTTAGAGCAACCATGAGGTTCTTTCAATTTAATCATTCAGTATCCAAAGCTTACTAGTCCGGTTAATTTGGATCTTCATCAGGTATATAGGCCTATTAAGGAATGTAATGTAACTTCCACATTTCTTAGCATTTTGTGCTTATCGTATCGCTCAGTTTGGTTATTCAGATCTCTTGTGACCCTTGATATTGTGTTTGTTTAGGAGTAGAGTAAGACGTAAATTTCTTCTATAGCAAAAAGTCTTTCATTCTTAAACTGATGAAATCGAGGTTTTTTAATTAAAAGTGAATGAATCACAATCATCCTTATGTACCTCTCGATGACGATACAATCTTTACATTTACTATTTAATATTTATTGTCTAATTGATTTGTTTTTTAAAGTTTTTTTGTAGATGAAATACCAATTAGGGTTTACAAGAACAAATCCCATAGAGGAATTGGATACCCTACACAACCAATGCAATCAGAAGCCACAATATGGAATGGAGAAAGTTGGGCAACAGAAAATGGAAGTGAAAAAATTAATTGGTCAAATTCTCCATTCATAGCTCAATTCCAAGGCTTCAACATTGAAGGTTGCCCTTCTAATAATCATAGTTTGAATTGCAATTCAACAAAGTTAAGGTGGAATTCTAAGAAATTAACTCATAATCAAGAAAAATCATATAAAGATATTAGAAGCAAAAATATGATTTATGATTATTGCAAAGATACCAATAGATTTCAAAACATTCCTTTAGAATGTTCAAGTGATTATTAAATATTTGATTTTCTTATGATACACTAGATTCGATGCAATGTGAAATACAGAGCCTCAAAAGTTTAATTTGATTAATTGATTGATCCATACAAGTTTATAAATTGTTAATGCCATTTCATGAAGGTTTACTTATGTGTTGATCCGGTAATTACATTTTGTTTTTCGCTTCTACGAGACACATATTTGAAAAATAACGTCTTTAGTGAGATTAAGAAAAATAAGTGTTGCACGCAATATTTTACATTGATTGTGTCTTTCATTCTACAACACATCTTCTTTATTCCTCGTATCCTCCACCACTCAGACATCCTTATAACTCAATTTCAATTTTCATAGTAATTATCTAAATTATGTAAAAATATATTTCCTTAGTATTAAAAAAAAATAAAAATCCTTCCTATCGAACACTACAACTCTCACGTGTTCTATTTTTCTTTATGATTTTTCACTCTGTATCTAATATCCACATTGTTGTTCGACTATTTCATATTTACATTGCCTAGGACACTGTTTAGAGAAAAGCTTCTCGCATGTTTTTTTTCCATCTAATGTCTGATACCTACATTGTTATTAGTCTATTCCAAATTCACATCACCTAATAGGGCCCATTTGGGAGAAAGCTCACTCGACTCTCTACCAAGGACTTTAGGGGAAATTATGTGGATAAGTAAACATATATTAGTCAATTAGCTAACATAGCTATAGTTTTCATTAATTACTGCTCACAGCTTAATTTTATCTATAATTATGTGCACGTCTCTTTTTTTTCCCTCTCTCTCACCTCTTTCCTCTCTTATACATATACAAATACAAATTATATATAAACAAATACAAATTGATATGATTATATACAATTTATTCATTGATACAAATTGTATTTCGTTAATACTATTGTATTCATTGCTACATATACATACTAATTATATATACTTACTATACACAAATACAATAATTGATACGTATATGAGTTACATATATACAATTATCTGACAAAAATACAAATACAATTCGTCTCTCTCCACTCTCTGCCCTTTCTCGCTCGCCTCTCTCCTCCCTCTCCCAACATCGCTCACCTCTCTCCTCCCTATCCCAATCTCACTCATCTCTCTCCTCCCTATCCCAATCTCGTTCACCTCTCTCCTCCCCATCCCAATCTTGTTCACCTCTCTCCTCCCTATTCCAATCTCACTCGTCATATATACAAATACAATCATTGATACATATGTATATCAATTACTTATATACAATTATCGGACATGCATACAAATACAATTCTCCTCTCTCCGCCCTCTCTCCTCCTCCTTCCAATCTCACTCACCTCTCCTCCCTTTAACATATAACTACCAATCGTAATTAACAAACTATAGTCATAGAGTCTAACTAAATTTATTTTAATAGCTATTTACGAAATTTCCTCAAGATTTATTTCGTATTCTCATGTGTTCATCACGAGATAAAAGAAAATAAGAAAGTTAACATCACGAGTTTCTACGTGATATGTTCCCAATCTGCCGATTTCTCTCACTCCTCTCTCTCTACTCTAAAATCCGCTGATCATCATCAATGGCGACCCCAATTTTCCAACTGCTTCACCACGGAGTGTAAATTCAATTCCTCTTCCACTACTCTCCGATTCTTCATTTCAATTTCGCTCTGGAAAAATCGAGAATGGCGAAGAATCACGTTCCCGATTGGCTGAATAATTCGCTCTGGTCTTCTCGTTCGCCGCCGCCACAACAATCGTTAACTCCTGCTAAGACTTCAATTGACAGTGAGGATATGAATCGCTCAACGAATTCAGCTGTAAAATCATCGGTCAGTGCCGAGTCTTCGGTAAAATTGCCAGTTCCAATGCCGCCTCCTGCTGTAATTAGAGCTGAACCTCGTCCTGTGCGGCCTCCGAGCCCTAAAGTGGAAATTATTGGTCCTTTAAATAGTAGTAGTAGTAATTGCCGTAGTGATGGTGAAAATGGGAGCTCAGCTAGTAATACTACGACATCTGGTATCTCTTCAACTGAGGATATTTCTCGCCAGGCTCAGCTTTCTCAAGAGGTCACTATCTTCTCTCTTTTGAGTACATGCCTTAATAGGAGTATATGGAGGTCGAGAATTAGAGTAGAATGTTAGTAGGTACTCTTGCAGTGTCTAGTTTTCTATATCAGTAGTATTATTATAGCAATTTATTACTCTTCTACTGTCTTATTAATCCATATTTATCACCTGTTGTATTTATTACCTTTTCTGATAAAGTTTTTTATTACCTTTTGCTTAAGTTATATTGCTAGTGTTCTTGTCTTCATTATTTTCAGCATGACTTTTTCACTACTGTATTTCCTTTTTCATAATGTTTTCCTAATATGCTTTACCTGAGCCAAGGTTTCTTTGGAAACAGTCCCTCTACCTTCACGAGATAGGGGTACGGCTGCGTAGATACCCTTTGCAGACCTTACTTGTTGGACTACACTGGATTTGTTGTCGTTGTTGGGATAGAGCTTTGATTTGTACACTTGTTAAGAGGCCATTTGGTTCATATACTGCTTGTATCATGGATTATAATGTAGGATTGTTATAGGAAGATTAATTACCCTATAGTTTAATATTGTATTAGCTATCCTATGTACATAATATAAAGTGTAATATGATATCTGATGTTGGTAAGTGTTCTATCCCCTGCCTGGAGTTACATCATGTACTAGAGTTAATATTATACACTTCCACGGCTAATTCTTAATGCTGTCGATACAGAGACCTTTTATGATTAAAATGTATGCATCAAAATTCCAGGTCCTCAGGGTAAATGCATTAAAACAGAACTATTTTTGCAGATGGTGCTTCACCGGTTGGTGGCAAACTTCCCTTCCCCATTCCCCTTCCATCCTTGTATTATTAATACAAAAAAGATTTAAAAAAAAATATATTATCTGAATTGATGTATAACTGTATTAGTTAAACCAGAAATAAAAAATGGCCACCAAACAGAGGACAAACAAAACCAAATTTTGATATGGGATTCTTTTTCTTAATCTGTCGAACCAAACAACCTTTCAACTTTTACAATAGACTGAGCATTTTCACTCTATACATAGCTGAAAAGACAATTCCAAGTAACCAATTGTGATTTGTAATCTGAGAAATAAGGTTAAGTACCATGCTATAATATGTTTCCTTGAGCCGAGGGTCTATTAGAAACAACCTCTCTACCTCCCAGGGTATGGTAAGGTAAGGTCTACATACACTCTACCCTCCCCAAACCCCACTTGTTTGTTGTACCATGTTATAATATGTTAAACTACATGGATAATGTAAAACATCTTTACATTGTTAGTGCATATAAGTTGAATCTTGTGGGATGTGCATGACTTGGTCGTATCCTCCACCATGTATATGAGAAACGTTTAGTTAGCCAATGGCGGCTTTTAGTCTCTTTTGTCTTTTAATAAATACAATGACAATAAAATTATTATGCTGCTTGAGGGTTGAAAAGACCTGATATTGGAGGACGTCGCAAAGAGTAGCTAGTTTATGATAGGAAGGCCAATTGGGGTTTGTTCTTCTTGTTCCTAATCAACTGTTTCGTTTTTATATGATGTAGTTGTCAAGGAAGATTATTAATTTGGGGGAAGTCCGGAGGCTAGCATCACAAGGGATACCAGATGGACCTCGCATTCGTGCTATAGTATGGAAGGTACAAAATGTGTCACACAACTTAATATTATAAAACATTAATTTCTGGCATTCGTTTTGGTTAAAGTTAGAGAAAATTCTTCTTCTAGAAATTTGTGGATAGTAAAAGGTCTCATCTTGGATACCTTTCAAGTATATGGATCATCTTAAGTGCATGTCTTTGTGCAGCTACTGTTGGGGTATTTGCCAACTGAGAAAGCGTTATGGCCAACAGAACTGGCTAAGAAGAGGCCTCAGTACAAGCAATTTAAAGAGGAGCTCCTTATGAACCCTGTAAGTTCTGTTTTTTTTAACTAATGCATGACATCTTACAACTTATAATAACTAAAATACCATAAAGACCTTTACAGTCATGTTTACCCCTCCTTTGTCTGTCGGTACTTCTCATGCTTCTGGCAAAGCAATAAAAATCATCTTTCATAGGTGGAGGGGGTTGTAACCATTGATTACAAGAACTGCCCGTTGGAGCTTTACCGTTACTTTTAGATTACCAAAATATTAAAAAAAAAATGAGCAGAAGACATTGCAAAAATAAAATAAAAAATTTAATAATGTAGAGCTAATCAGATAAAGATTGAATCTAAAATACTGAGAGCTGGTGGAACTAGTGTACCAAAATGCCAGATTGACAACATAAATTAAGATAACTGTAAATTGAAATTTGAACGTGATCTTGAGCTGAAAGGTTTGAATCTTAATTTTGCTTATGTCAAGTACTAATAAATAATTTCATAATTGATAATTGAGAGTTTTGGTAGATTGTCAAGAGAGAGAAGAGAGAACTGAGAGCTTCAATGGTGAAAAATGAAGTTAGGATTGAACGGTATTTATAGTTGATATTTGGGAGGGTTGAAATGTGATCACTCAAAGTAGAGAGTTAAAAAATATGATTCCTTAAATCCCATGCGTAGAGCTGTTTACAAGTATTAATATGGTTGACTACTGTAACAAATATTGTTATGGAAACACAGACTTTTTTTGCAATAACTAATTTTGTAGTTTTCCTTCTCTTTTCTGCACAGAACATTATTGACATATTCTTGCGTGGATTGCTTATTGCTCATGTTATTTAGTCCCCTTGGTATTATTGGAAGGTTAATGTGTAAAAAAAGATTGTAAAAAATGCCCTCATAGAATCAATACCTATCAAAGAACAAAAAGTGTTCTCATGGAATCAATAATTCATGTATACTATGTTAGTTTTGTTATTCTGTAAGCATCATTTGTTTTCAAGTACAAAAGTTTCCTGAATGTTGTTATGGCTAGGCAGTCAGAGATTGCGAGGAGGATGGAGAAGTTTGCAAGTCTTGAGAATGATGGAACAGGAACAGACATTGAAGGCAAAGGTGTACTCTCAAGATCAAAAGTAACTCAGGAAGAGCATCCTTTGAGTCTTGGAAAAAGTAGCATTTGGAATCAGTTCTTCCAGGTACCACCTTTTTTCAAATGATCTTTTCCCCCAGTACCTACCTCTAAGATTATGTTGGGGTTCTTCTGTTAGAGCACCATTGTGGAGCATAAGAATACATGTCTTCAAGACAAGTCCTCAAACTGAATGTCACGATCTATTTCATACATTCTGTTTTCTGTAAATGTACCTTAAAGGGGCCATTTGATTCTTATGCTTGTTCTGCAAGGATTATAATGCATGATTTATTTATATAGCGAGTATTAATGAAGGGACTATTATACGGTGGATTATAGTGTTGAGATTGTTATGCAATGCATATTTAATACATGGATGTTATGTAGGGATTACCTACTTTAAGCGCATTTCATCTACAAATATTTTTATCGTTTTATTTGAATTTCATCTACAAATACTTTCATCGTTTTATTTGAATTTCATCTACAAATACTTTTATCGTTGTATTACTAAATACTAATACTCATATTCTTATGACACATTCTATCCCAATTCCCACATATAATAATACATAAAAATTTCCAAATAGCTGAATTCATATATTTAGTACTGCCAACCAAGCATTGCATTCCTTATGAGGGGACTTTTTTTTTTCCTATACGGCTGACCAAACACTACATTAGTTGTGCATTCCAAATCCATCCAACCAAACATTGCATTATTTCATACAGAACTTCATGTTGAGATTATTTTTCCTAATACCTCCAACCAAACGACCCCTATAAGTATGGTACCCCTGTCGAACACTGCACTGTTATATTGAGACCATGATAGACCCGGGGAGGGAACAAATGGATCAAGATTTTTCTGAAACAGCTTTTTAAATTTGTTTTCGCTTTGAAGCTGTTGTCAGTATTAGTGATATATTAGCTTATTTGTTTGATTTCTTTCCTCAACCATACTTACATTACACTGGACACATATCAATTCTACCATGACTGTCTTTTGTACACAATTAACATTTTAATTCCTTCAAAATGGAAAAAAACAAGAAGAAACTGCAAAATTTGTCAAGTTGACAGGAGTATGTCACAACTTATTACTGTTGATAATTTGTCTTATACTATTTTCTTGTAGGACACAGAGATTATTGAACAGATTGATCGGGATGTAAAGCGCACCCATCCAGACCTGCACTTTTTCTCAGGAGACACACCGTCTGCAAAATCTAACCAGGCAAGAGCTAGTCTTTTTGGATTTATAATACAAATCGCAGTGGATTGACCAAGTCTATCTTTTGTTTCCAGGATGCTTTGAGGATTATACTCATTGTATTTGCCAAACTGAATCCTGGTATTAGATATGTGCAAGGCATGAATGAGATCTTAGCACCACTTTTCTATGTATTCAGGAATGATCCCAATGAGGAAGATCCAGTAAGTGTCTAAGTGATGCTTTGTTCCCTTAGTGACGTTTTGTGGTTGTGGGTAGTCACTCCCGGAACATGATAGCTGGTAACCAAGTTTTGCTAAAGAATTTGGGGCCAGCTGAATTCTTTGATACTTGCAACTGCTAATCTTTGACCAATGAATTATTTTAAACATAGTTCTTTATATTTTATCTTGCTCTTTTGTCTTATGGTTTTCCCTTGTGGTTCTGGTTCTCTGTGACAGTGATAGTTGTGGTTCTGTCTATTGATCATTTGGTGAAGAGTGCTACTCAGTTAGCAAAACCTTTGTATGCTATATCTTTTTTCTAGACTGAATTATTTTCTCAGCTGTTTCTAGACTGAAGCTTCAAAGGTCCTCATCAATCAGTCTATTTATCATTTCTATCTGCAATTTATACAGGCAATGGCAGAAGCAGATACTTTCTTCTGCTTTGTGGAGTTGTTGAGTGGATTTCGTGATAATTTTTGTCAGCAACTTGATAATAGTGTTGTTGGTATTCGTTCCACAATTACTAGGCTATCTCAACTTTTGAAAGAACACGATGAAGAGCTATGGCGGCATCTTGAAGTGACAACTAATGTAAGATTCCTTGTTTAGTGCATTATTGGCTGTTAGGGGTCGTTTGGTAGAGTGTACTAGCAAAATTAGCTCAATGTACTAATAGTACCTTGATTGGTACACTTTTTCATGCTATGTATAACTAATGCAAGCATTAGTTATACACTATATTGTGTATTGTAGTGTGTATTACTAATACCATGGATTCCTAGGTATTAGAAATACAAAGGATTTAACACTTGCATTAGATTAGCTATGATAAAACTACCCCCCTCTAAGCCCTTTAAAAATATTTTACTCCTTTTCTTTCTCAGTTGTTACCTAACCATTATTGAACCCAATTACTCTGAATTATCAGCAGTCGACTTCGTATTCCTTTCATTTTTTTAAATATTAACCCCCTAAGCATTAGGCATCATTGATCATACATTCTTTCTTCTCGAGATCAGTATGCTTTTTCTTATGACCTTGGAGCTAAACACAAAAATACTCCAAGTTCTTAATTAATATCTCATCCCATATTTGATTAAAACATAAGTTTAGAATTCAAAATACCAACAAATATTTAATTTTATTTTGGGAAGGAAAAAAAAGAGCTAGTGACATTTTAGCAAAGAACTTTATTGCGATGTTTAAGCAAAACTGGGAAAGAACCTTATTGTTACATGGATACAGAACTAAAAAGTGTGGAGGGCATTTTTGTAAACAAACATTTTTTAATAAAAATTATGCAAGGCTTGTTATTTTTAATATATCAAACCAAACACTCTACATGTATAATAAATAATGCAAGCATAACTAATACAAGCACTACTAACGCAAGCACTACTAATGCACTCTATTCAACATTATTCTTATACACTCTACCAAACGACCCCTTACATTTTTGTCCAGTCTTGAGAACATCTAATTTACGCACCCTCTCTGCTTGCTAATTCTGTTATTTGCATATTTACATTATTGATGGCATGCTTTATAATATTAATGTAGTCAGTTATTTAAAGAAAAAAAATGCAGCGTTAATGTGCTTGTCAACCTGGAGGCTTAATGTTGTCCAGAACCATACTTTTTGAATGCAAGCTATGTTACACAGATCCGCTTATAGGTACATATCTGGTATGGGTATCTCAAGTGCTTTTGCTATTTTTAGTGTATTTTGAAGTATCAGCACTGTATCCTACACCCTTATACACCCGTCCGACATTTATTCGTCAAGGCAAATACAGGATCAACATAACATAGAGTGCAGGTGACCTTGCTCACACCTGGTTTAAGTTAGTTTTAAGCCTAACAGCTTTCCATGAAACATATTGGATTTGTTCATTTGTGAGTTGTTTCCTTTGGAATGAAAACTGGATTTCATTGTCTGGCACCTTATATATTCTAGGCAGCCAAGTGACCCAATTGAGAATTGATTCAGATTCACATGTATCCTGTCCGTAAACTGAACTATATTCTTGATTCAGATCCTTTAGTTATCCACACCTTCCTTTCAGTAGGATATGTCTGGATTTCTTCGTTCTTTACCTTTCAGGTAATATTAGCAGCTGGTATAATGTATATTTAGAGAATATATTGGAAACACGTCTCTAGAGAATTTATACTTGTCCTGCTTCCTGTGCTGAAGAATTACTTGCCTGGATTACATGAATTTAAAGTAATAACTAATAAGACATCCCATATGTTTGTGATTGTCCTTGTGCTTTCTTACATTGGAATTGTTCGTTTTACTGATTGATGTGCTTAGTTGGTACAATAAATTCAGCACGTTGTCTTATTTTCCCCTTAGGTGTGAGATATTACCTTGACTTGCTTTTCTGATATTTTGAGTTTAACACTGATCTTTTATGTGTTCGTTGTTGGATGTTAACAGGTGAATCCACAGTTTTATGCATTTAGGTGGATAACTCTCCTTCTGACGCAGGAGTTCAATTTTCCAGACAGTCTTCTTATATGGGACACTCTCCTAAGTGATCCTGAAGGACCTCAGGTTAGATGTCATGGAGTTAAAAGTTGATGTTCCATCCTTGTATTAAGTCGATCTCGTTACTCTTTTCATTTTCTTTGGATAAGTAATTTCACTGACTTTTAGGGGGAAATTCCACATTTAAGGATGTGTACAAAAAGAAACTCAAATGCGATTCTTCACAAAGAGCAATTAAGTCTTATAGGTGCTTCAAAGGTTTTAGAGAGTCAAATTCCTCTAATGTTGCTGTCCATACTGGTTTCTGCCCACCCCAATGAGCTGGTTAATTCTCCCAAATGCACCTCAATAATTGCCAACATCTGATCCTCTGAATTTTTGCTTTTTGTATGGGGGTTGTCATTCATCCGTCTCCTTACTCCTCAAATACACTTTAAGAGCTATATCACTTTTAAGATATTGCTTGCATGAGCCCATAGTTTTATTTTTTTAAAGATCTGCATTATAGATTTCACTGTAATGTCCGTAAGGAAGAGGTGAAAGTAGAAATACCCGAATTGGGAGGTCATTTTCCAAACTCAAAACTGGAGAGGGATAAAATGTATGTGAAGTAATCTTTGGTTTCCACTCGAGTAATAGTTTCATTGCAGCGTGTTGTTTTAGAATTTCTTGTAAGCTAGGTGGTCGGTGGTTCAGTTTCAGAGTGAGATTTTTGAACTCTTGTGCCATTGCTAAGTGTAGATCTTTCTTATGACTCTGAAAATAGGACCAACCGAAGCCTTTTAAACTTGAATAATAGGCCTACCTCTTTACCCTTCCCCACTTCAATACCAGGCTTAGTTTGCATGACACGAAGCTCGAACCTGTGATCTAAATCACTAATCCGTCAACCTTTGCTACTTGAACTAAACCCTGAGGGAATTGTTAAATGTAGATTTGTACAACAAAAACTTAATATTCATTTGTTCCTTTTCTTCCTTTCCTTGTGGGTTGGTGGGGAAGGGAAATTAATCTGTTGTGGCTATGAGATACTTGTGATCTGGTGAAGAAGCATATTGTTTGTTACTGTAACACAACAATAACATACTAAGTATAATGTGGGATCTGGGGAGGGTAGAGTGTATGCAAACCTTTCCCCTACCTTTACAAGGTAGGGAGGTTATTCCGATAATGTAATAAATAACAAATATTATTATGAACTTGCAGGAAACACTGCTCAGAATCTGCTGTGCTATGTTGATTATTGTCCGGAGGCGTTTACTTGCTGGTGATTTCACTTCTAACTTGAAGCTACTGCAAAATTATCCATCTTCTAACATCAGCCACCTTCTCTATGTCGCCAATAAACTACGCGTTAAATCAGCTGGTTAAAACTTCTATTCAGGGAGAAAACATCTTTTCTTAGTAGTTCTCCACCGTGAAATTAAATGTGCTGTAATATTTATGAATGTCAATATCTAATATAGGTAATCAGTACATTACATCTTCCCATCTCTCTGCCCCATCCGCAATCTGCTTTCAGCTTCAAGATGAATGTATATGCATGCGTTGTGCTAGAGATTTTCGTTGAGTTTATGGAGAAGTTAGGAACTGTTTGGCTCGAATCTTATATGTTCAGTTCACAAAGATGATAGTGATGATTTCATTCTTTCGGAAATAGTCTTCTACACTTCCATGAGGTAAGGGTAAGGTTTGCGTACACTCACCCTCTCAAACCCAAGGGCGGAGCCAGCCTTCTCTAAGGGGGTTCATCCGAACCCCCTTTGGTGGAAAATTTTACTATTTATACATGATTAAAATTATTTTTTATGTATATATAATAGATGTCGAACTTCCTTCGATTAATTGGTGTGTTTAGTTCTTTTGATATTGAACCCTCTTATTAAAAATCTTAGCTCTGCCACTGCTCAAACCCCACCCGCCACAGGGTTTCCCCCCAAATAGTTCTGGCTCGGAGGTCAAAAATCCACAACCTCCTCTTTAACCACCCTACTAGGGGTGGGGCGGCTCTCTCCGAGAATACCTTAAATAGGTATTTGGGCCAGGTCGAGCGGGATGGCATGCAACAGAGCGTGCCCTATCTTAGGATGCTTCGTGCTACCGACTATTGGGTCTAAGTGGGTTCTCCCGCTTTTTTGCCTTTCAGAAGGGTGGCCCACACACGGACAGGGGGAAGACTAGCCTCATTACTTCCCACTGGGCAAGAGGTGCACCTACCCACTCATCAATCACGGTGTTTAGTTGACTTGCACTGATAGACCCCGAGTACATTGTTGGAATATGAAAGTTCACAATCTATTAATCTATTAGATGGAACACGTTACATGAAGAAACATGAGTTACAAGAATGCTTGGCATAGCAGAGAGCAAGATGTTTAACAATGCATCAGAAAATGTCATTCTAACCTTCGATTCCTCATTTCCACGTAGAGGAAGAGCTAGTTAGTTAATTCCCCATGTACATAATTTTGTTATAGAAGGTGCAAGTACAAGGCATTTTAAACCATCCATCCAAGCACTATTATAGCTAGTTAGTTAATTCCCCATGACTTTTAACTTATTTTTTGGTATTAGGTAAGCAAGCAAAAAATATTGTCCCAAGATTATTTATGTATATGTAATTTACACATATTATGGGGGGTGGGGGAGGGAGGACACAAACAGTGTAGAAATTCACTTTTAGAAATTGTATTTCCTCCATACCAAACACACCCTTAATCTCGGTAGTGGAACTTGAAATAACAAGCCTAATGTATTAATTGTGAACGCCAGAAACCAGAACTCCCGTTAACAACCTGATGAAATGTAGGAAAGAACGTATTATTTTCGTATGAGAAGATACCAAATCAGATACAACAGTGATTCTCAGGTGATGAAGTAAAACAACATCCTTCAGATACTCGAAAAGATACCAAATGAAAAAAGTGAGCAAAATAAAATGCTCAGATTATCGACATTTTAATCATCGAACGACTCTCTGATTTTGCTGAAAGAAAGGTGCCGAGTCCCTTAGTCCTACATATGAAACCTCCCTGGATTCTCGTTGATCGAAAA
Source organism: Solanum bulbocastanum (assembly GCA_037074985.1). NCBI lineage: Eukaryota > Viridiplantae > Streptophyta > Magnoliopsida > Solanales > Solanaceae > Solanum > Solanum bulbocastanum. The sequence continues at coordinate 45,445,191 of CM073601.1, forward strand.
ATTAACTCAAACACCAATCGAGGATATTCTCCATAAATTGTTATCATTTTTTCCCAGTAACCTAACCTCCTACACTGCTTTTATCCATTGGCAGCTACATTAACTATTATCACTTATAAGGTGATCACTAAAAATGTACAAGTAAAACCATCACAATGGCTAGATAGAATGATCTGAGATAAGTGATACCTGTAAAACCAACTCGTAGATAAGGAAAACCATTGCATTTCTTCCATTTGACCTCATGGTGTCGCGTCATTTCAAGATCCATATATATTACCAAGAAACTTCACACAGAACATCTATTTATCCACAGCTGCCGTCAAATTTGATCCACTTGCCTCAAAGTCATTGATTCCTTCACTCTCCATTTGACTATTTAAGATCTCAACAACATCATGTGGTGGACATTTATCAGCAGGATTTACAGCTGATTTTTTACAAAAGCACTCTGGCCAAGAATTAGTATAAAATGATTCAGGTGAGATCCGCTTATGAGGTCCACCGAAGTTTGTTTTTAACATGGCACGCCTAACTGCTTCATCAAAACCAGCTGTATGACCCTTCTCACGGTCGATAAAGATAGGAGCCAATGCTTTCCTATCAGGTCGGATTGTCGTGCGAAAACCATAGTATAACCGATGACCAAGGAGATTGTTTGCGAAATTGCTTGGTCCATCATATGTTGGCATGAAAATATCAGAGAGAAGACAAACCATATAATCCACAGCTGAACCTAACAAGCCCATAGTGTTCTTCCCCAGCTCACCTGTGGTGTCCACTGTACTATGGTTCTCCAAGCGGGGGAACATAGAACGGAAAGGTTTCATGAATCGCTCACCACCAAAGAGCTCACCTGCAGCAAGGTATATCCTGGTAGAGTTGTCAAAACCCATTGCGCGTAAAATAAGACCCACCTGCCAGATTAGAAGGGGAAATATCAATTACCTGAACAGTAATTATCCAGTTAACTATACAAGTACTTTTGTATATACATAAACAACTCACAAAGACTGAATCAAATTACCTATTGTTTGAAAGAATTTCTACTGTTAACACTGGTGCAAATATAAATAAATCAAGTTAAAATTGAGCTTCATTAAACAAGAGGATGTTGAAATACTTTGATTTTTACAGAGTCAAGTTAGTATTTGAGCTAATTCTCAATTTAATGATGTGCGATTCTGAAACTGATTCAGGTCCTTGATATGATATTTCAAACTCGGATTAATAAAATATCATCACAAAGAACCACAAGGAATTATGCACTCATGGCACCGTATTTGTGCACCGTCCTGTTGTATCCCCAAAAGGGATTCTTGGCTAGTTTTTTTTTTTTTTTTTTTTGATGACAAGGGAAACCCGCAGCCGCTACCCTTTGGGTGCGCACAGGGTAAAACCCCCGCTCCTATGCAATAGCTCGCAAACCACATAGGAGAGGTAACCCGCACTAGGCAAGCCCGGTGCGACGAGCTCGACCCAGAAGGCAAACCCCTTGCTTTCGCTGGCAAGGGGTTTCAAACTTGAGACCTCAAACATGGAAGTCCCAAGCCCAAACCACTAGGCCACCCCGAAGGGTGATTCTTGGCTGGTTATATTAAAATATATATCAAGTTCCAGTGGATAATCTCTTTAATGACTTCTAAAGTTCACCTTTACATAGATACACTTCGTTAAATTCGTAGTTACTCTGGGAAAAGAACAGAGTTGAATATACAGACCATTGATATAGTAAAAACATTGGAGCTATACGAAGCATCTTTCACCTCTACTCTCATCCAAATGATACATATCTAACCATTCTGAGATGGCTTTAAATCAAGCAACTTAAAGCAGGGATAAAAATTGTAAATTTGAAGTACATCCACACATTGTGTACAAGTATCTATAAGATTACCTCTTCTGGAGTTAGTGGGCATTTCCCAATCGCCCTTCTTTCATCGTAAACAAGTCTCTTCTCTGCAAAATTTTCCTGTCTATACTTCTTCAAAATCTTTTGCTCCTCAGGAGAAAATATGTCAAAGCACCTGGGGAAATTGAGACAAGATTAAACAGATCTCTAACTCAATGCCAAAAAAAGAAACTTGTGGTCTATACTAACTAGCACCAACTAGAAGTACTTCAAGGGCAAAGGATACCCAATGGAATAGAGCAATTATTTCTGTTGTTAGCTCGTAACTTTTCCGGCCAAAAAAGGAACAGGAAAAAGAAATAAAGTGAGGAAGAGAGAGATTTGAAGAATCTGTTCTTCCTCTCTTTCAATCTCTTTTTCTATTACATTGTTGTGTTTTTTCCTTTGGGCCACCTCAGGAAAAGACAGAAGATGGGGGACTAAAGCACCACTTGAGCTTTAATCTACTGAGGTGCACACAACAATCAACAATCAGTAACTTACCCAGCAAATGCTAGCATATCCATCTCAAAACGAAGATGTATTGTCATAAAGTGGCCTTGCGAACGAAGTTTATCGACTATTGATTGGCTTAAATCTATAATATGAGGCTTAAATCGAAGGGCATGATAGTTAACTCTACATCTCAGCCGCTGGTACTCAGGATAATCGATTTCTTCTGCCAGTCTATGTGAAAAAGGAGTAAGATAAATAGCACCATGTTCCTTCATTGTCTTTAGAGCCTCTGTTGTATACCAACTGATAGGAGCATCTCTAGGAGGTCGAATCTGAAAAAAAAATGCTTTCTTAAAATCCATCAGAGCCTTAAGAAGAACATGATCAAACTTTGCTGGAGCAATGTATACCTGTTTTGCTTTTATCTTCTTGACCTTTCCATTTTTTCGGATTTCAGGAATGCTTTCCACTATTCTTACGTCATACTTCAATGTCTTGATAAAATGTTCAACATCGTAGATACCTTGAAATCCACTGAGGATTAATAGAAATAAAGTTGCACGTTATGCCTCAGTTAATGGTAAGAACTCAAACTACTAAAAAGTTTGAGAAAATTATAAATGAATCAAGAGTAGGCTTGGGACTAAGTTAATGGTAACAAACTAACTCCAACAAATATTTTGAGGGACTGTCTAAAATCAATCAATATCATGCTCAAGGGAAGTTTCCTCCTCCTCCAGTGATAAAGAAACCGGTGCAACAGTCTATTCATTGTAAACACCATGATGAGGCGTAGGATTTACTTAGTCTAGTCCTACTTCCTAGTAAACTTTTTGGAGAGCAGGATCTCACAAAGAATAGCAAAATCACTCAGTAATAACATCAGCTACATAAAAAATAAATTTTAACATATCAAGTAAGAAAAGAAAGTGTCTTGATGCCCATGATTCAAGATGAGTGGCTGAACTTCAAACTGTCTTTAATTTCTCAATTTTCTTTAATTTGTAAAAGTCGACTCTATGAGAGAAAATCCACCAACTGCTGGGTGCATGACCAGTATACTTCTATACGCATAAAGTTTCCCTTTACTTCAGTTTATAAATTCTTGAAATGGTTATAATTTCAAGAATAAAAATAAATAAATAATAAATAGAGAGCGCACAAATATCACACTCAAATAATTTTCCTATGTGCCATTAAGGTACAAACCATCTGAAGAGTATTAGATAAACTGTTTTCTACTTCTTTTAATCATCGGCCAGCCAGCCTGTATACTCCTTTCATGACGGACTTAGAATAATACCTTGCATGGTGTTGAGGATACCTAGAACCAACGTCATTATAGTAAAGAGATTTAAGCAAATTCTCAAATAACAATGTCAATTGTGATACATGTTTTAAATGGTATAAGAATTAGGGAACTCGGGAAACTAAGTACCTATCATCGTGCCAGAAGGAATTTGCATCCAACTCAGGTAACACCAGTGTAGCATTCATAATTCGTGCAGCAAGAACTGCATTACAGATCTATAAAGTCACAAGCATTTGTTATGTCGAATATATCAATAACATACAAGGACGAAAAAAGAGATACCAATCAATCCTAAATTAATTAAGAGTTATTACATGAATTCTCATTATCCATTCTGCTATATTAAGGTTCAATCAGACAATACTAAACAAGTGTTGTTTTATGACGGAGGTGTTTAGGCCAGCTTGCACATGCCTAGACTATTCCGCCGGGTACATGTTGCCTCCCACCAACACAGTTACTACTGAGTTATTTTGTCCAACAAGGCTAAAGTAGATAGGAAGAATCGCCTAGTGTTTTAGCCTTCACAGAAATTTGAACCTGAGATCTCATGGTTCTCCTAGATCATTAGGGCCACACCCTTTGGGTGCAATACTAGGGAAATGCTTTGAGGCAGACTAGGAGTCGTTAAAAACTAAATTTTCTCTAAATCTCACATGTATCTTTACAAAGAAGTAACTAGCTGAAATGGAAGGACAACAAACACCAGACATACTATTCGTGCAACAAGAAGAAGTCTTAATTCAACTATATAGAACTTTTGTTCGTACTATGTTCTGTTCTTGGCTAAACATGCATTCATCACGAGAGACTACAAGTCTTTGAGATAATACATTCACATAAACTTAGGTCAAGTTTATAACCTTTAATTATCAAACTGTAAATGATCAATGCATCAGGAAGTGTACAAAGGATATGGTCAAACAATTTCAATCAACCTTATGGCATACTCCCTCTGTCCCAATTTATGTGCAATGCTTGACTAGACACAGTTTAAAAAAGAAATGAAGATTCTTCAAACTTAAGGTCTAAAATAAGTCAGAGACAATTTGTGTGGCTATAAATCATCTTATTATGGGTAAAATGGAAGTTCAAAGTTAAACTATTTCAAAATAAGGAAGTATGACATTCTTTTGAAGACATACTAACAAGAAAATGACACATAAATCAGGATGGAGAGAGCATTATTCTGGAATTTTCATCTTTTATTGGACAACTTATGCAATCTCATATGTTACATTTTCATCTTAACTTTCACTTTACTAGAACACTAAGACTAGATCTATCCGAATCTAACTTTCTTGTTCACTAGCTTCTTTGACCCATCCTTTCAATAAGACAAGGAAACCTTCCTATCTAGCTCTACTTCCTGAAGTTGATGTTGTTAGACCAACTTTATAACCTACTTCCAGAAGATTATGTTCTTTGATCAAAAAATAGTAATATGGCAGTTAAGACTTAAGAGGAATTTACTCCAGTAAATTATATGAAAAAATATTCATAAATCTCAGACCAAGGAGGCAAGGATCAGTTACGCACCGCACTACGTTGTTGGTTCAGACCACCATTACACCGAACCCGTAAATAGCCATTGCTTTCACTGGCAGGAGCTGCAAGAGAGAAAAGATAAAGAGATGTTGGCATAAAGCTACAGCATTGCAGATTTTGATATCGTAATTGTGTTCATTTTGAATTTGGTCTGGGACATAGATAGATTAAATTGCATACGAGGCCAATCTGATCGAGGAGCAGATGACGCCCTCCAACCATCAGAAGCAGCAGTTCCCCAGAGTGCCTCTGTATTGATCTGCTCAGATAGGAAAAAGAACATAAAAATATGTAACATAATAATCAACTGATGAAAAGTGAACTAATGGTTCAGATTCCATGATGGACAACAGATTACATATTTATATACAAAAATAGCTAAAACCTAGTGGAGATGTGGTAAGATAAATAGCTCAGCTCATGCAAGTATTCTACATTAGGTAGTATCATGTAGTACTATATGTTGCACATTTATGTTATAAAAGACGAGCATATCAGAGATTTTTGCAATTATCAACTTCCTGCTTAGAGAAGAGGAAAAATGTAAAAATTTGAAATGAACTATCATCAACTGAATTTGTAGCTGAGATTTTCATTAGCCGTAAATAGGACTGTTTTTCCAGCTAAATGACCACATTTCTAATAAATACTGCAGATTCCTAACAAAACTAAATTCAACAGTAAATAGGACCTTTTTTCTAGCTAAATCACCGCATTTCTCTTACATTACTGCAGATTCCAAACAACACTAATTTCATCAGAAAACAGGACTTCTTTTTCTTGCTAAATCACCAAATTTCTAATAAAATTAAGCAACTAAAAAAAACTACAAAAGCAATCCAAGCTAATTTGCAAACAGCTTAAAACGCAGTACCACAGCAGAAGAACGGTTACTATTACAACTCAACATCACGAACATACAAAATCACCACAACAATAACAGCAAACAGGACTTTTCTAGCTAAATCACCACAATTCTAATCAAATTAAGCAACTAAAAAAACTACAAAAGCAATCCAAGCTAATTACAAACAGCTTAAAACACAGTACCTCAGCTGAAGAACTGTTACTATTACTACTCGACATCGCAGACATAAGCAGGAACATACAAATCACGACAACGATGACAGCAACCGAGAGCCTTGTGAACATTGCCTTAACACCTCCTAATTGCTGCTTCAGCGGTTGCCGATACCCAGGCCTGTCGCAAAACCGCCATAAACATCAGATCTAAAGCGATATTCAATCAAATCAACATACATAAACGAAAAAACTTGCAAATTTTTTGTGAAAATAAGAGATTTATGCATGAATTTACCTCCGCATTTTTGTTGAGATCCGAGAAATGGAAAATTCCGTGAAGCTTCAAAGTAGAGAAGAATTTCGTGCGCTGAATCTTTGGAGAAATCGGCCGACACTAGGCGAATTGAAGGCTAAAAATTTAATAGTAAGAAATTGAGGAAACAATTCGTATACATATAATCGTGTTATTGAAGTCGGTGGTTTTTTTAGTTTTAGAAATTTGTACTACATGTATAATCAATGTTAATTTTTTTTTTTGCAGGTTGGATTAATTATAAAAATATTACTGTAGGTAAGTGTTAGGTACAACGAAAAATGAGTTTTTGAAAAATTGGTGAATTTATTGTTTGATTTTTTAAGTATTTGATATGTATGTAAAAAATATTATCTCTTTTTTGGGGGATTTTATAATCATAAGACAACATATTAGAGAAACTTTTAGTACATTTAACATATTTTTAGTTAAGATTATGAGTTTTCTTTAAAAAATGTTTTCTTAAATTTTGCATCAAATCAAAATTCAAATAAAAAATTATAATTGAGGGAGTTACAATCTAGATTTTAGATAAATCTATTGAATGTGAAAGTTATTAGAATCTGTTACGTATTATAATAAAAGATAATAAATATTATATGAAATAGTTGAGGATCGAATAAATCAATTTGAACAGTCGAACTGATCATCATATTAGATTCAATTAATTTTGATTACTTTATTTTATTGAAACACATTTTAGATCCATTTAATCTTTAATACTTTATTTTGTTGATACACATTTTAGAATCTACTGATCCAACTCAATCGAAAACATACAAGCAACTCTAAGATAGGAACACACTGAATTTATATATTCATGTGAACTCAAATTTCTTTAATCTTTTGATGAAAATAATTTTTTTTATTTCTTTTTAAAAAAACCACTTTTATATTTCTACAAAATTCAGTTTAAAAAAAAAAAATCGATTAGATACACTCTTATATTAGTGATGACTATACTTTGTTGCCACGCCATAGAAACATTAAAATGTCGCTTTACCGGCAGCTCCTCCGTAAAACCCCGGCAGCCCAAACCCTAAAACCCATTCTCCGATCAATTTCCACCGCCGCCGATTCCACATCTACCGCGGTACAATCGCATCACAATGATCACCAGCGGAACCATGAGTTCCGTTCACCGAGCGACTACCTGAATTCATGGACAGCACCTAAGGATCCTAAGGAGGCGGAGGCTAAACTAGCCCGTTTGCGCCGTGAATATGCGAAGAAAGTGAAGGAGGTGAGGAAAGAGTACATACAAGAAATGGAGCTTCAGAGGATTGAGAAGATGAGAAAAGATGAAGCTAAAAAAGAGGCTCAGAGGATTGCTAATGAGGAGCGCAAGGTTGCTAAAGCTGCTGAGAAGAAAGCGAAGGCGAAGGAAAGAGAGGCTGCTGAAGAGGAGTTCCGCAAAACTCTGGTATGTGACTAAAAAAATCAACTTTTTTGTCCGTTTTCGTACTTACATTATTTTGATATTACTTGAGTATACCCATTTTGCTTATCCTAATACTGCGTTTGGTATGCAAAACTCATGCTGAATCTTCCACTGCTTTGTCCGCTAAGCAACCGCCATATATTATAGGCCTATATGGAGCAAAATAGATTTAAAGGATTCATATTGCCGGACCAACTAGGTCAGATTGAGGTGTAGTAGCAGGAGTTGTGAATTTTACTGCTTGAAGTAGCTACTAGGTGATGGTAGTTTTTCCTTAACAGGTGATAATTGCCATCAGTGAGGAGTCTATGCAAGTATTAGAAGTTCTAGTTAGTTGGTTTAGGATGTATTGCAAATGAAAAGGAATAAGGTAATTTACTAATAGTCAACATTTTCTGTATGATCACTAAATTGTTGGATATGGGCAGACTTAGGACTTTCATTTACTTGTAATTGTGTTACTGAAAAGTGTCATGAGATACTTTGTTTTGAGGTTGAAGTATGAAGACAGATCACATTGCTAAAAGAACCTAAAAGGCAGAGAATAAGAACCTGGACTTGTTCTTGCGGCTGATAAATACTGATAAGCAAAGTTGATTAATGCATTGGACGCATCAAGTTCTAGGTATCCTATGTTATGAGCTTTGAATGTCCTCAAAGAAGCTTTGTTTCATAAAGTTTTGGTTATGCATGTAAGTCATAGAGTTACAGAAAATATTAACAAAACAAGGGATGTGAAAGAGGTCTGAAGTTATGCCTGAAAATTCCATATAACATGTGGACAAGCTCAAAGATAACTTGTTATGCATGTAAGGCTGGCAAGGGGACGAGGACGGGGACGGGGACGGGGGATGGCGTTGGTGGGATTTTGGGGGGACGAAAATACATCCCGTCCCGTCCCACTATATATACGGGATGGGACGGGGTTTTGCGGTACGGGACGGGGGATTTTTTATTTTTTATATACTTATTTTTTTATATTGAAAATTTGAAATTACATGTTAATAAATAACATTTTTATTTTATTTGGTTTTCTATACATTTTTAGTTAATAAATAATGCTTAAGTTTTCAAATTTCAAATTTGAGAAGTTCAAATTTGTTTTTTAAATATTTTAAAGTAATTTAAATTTGAAATTTCAAATGTCAAATTTCTATTTTTAAATTAAGTATTTTAAAGTTAGTTTAGTATATATGTAAATATGTATCTATATATTAAAATTAAAATGCAAGACCATAGTTGTATAAAAAAGACTTGAATGAAGCTTTCAAATTTATTCAATAATATGTAATTGCAACTTAGAAATTAGAAGTTAAAACTTACAATTTACAAATATTAGCGGAGTAACTAATCTACGCAGCCACCTTCTAGGAAGGGTTCTGTTTCAATAAGTTCTCAAATGTAAAACTAATATTTGTTACAAATATTATATGAGTAACTAATTTACGCAGCCACCTTCTAGGAAGGGTTCTGTTTCAATTAGTTCTCTGATGTAATTTAATATCTGTGTTCTCCTTTAAAACTCAATTCTAATTGTCGAATCATATCGATGGTGACATCCTCCGGTGTTGGCAAACTTGCTAGAAACTCTTGTGACTCTAATTCATCTTCAGTAGATTCAATGACCGTTTTAATCCAAGATTCTTGTTTGAAACTTATCTTTGGCAAATTATAATTCCTTATCTCGGCGTTGATCCAGTCTCTAAATAAAACTGATGTTTCCAAACTTTCTTCCGCCAATGAATATCTATGATCGCCAATTTGAAACCTTGCCGCACTAAAAGCAGCCTCCGATGCAACTGATGAAGCTTGAATAGCTAGAACATCACGAACCATTTTGCTCAAAATTGGAAATGCAACGCTCCGCCTCCTCCACCATGCTAATAAATCTTCATTGCCATCTTCGTCTTCCACTGTTTCTAAAGATTGATTAAGATATTCTTCAAAATCATCACGGTTAGTAGAATTAAGACCAAGAAAACCTCGCATATAACTTGAAATTCGAGCTTTACTCTAAGGATTAGAAGTTTGACCAACTTCTCCTTGAGTATTTCCTGTAGTTCTATATTTTTCATACAAAACTTTTGCTTCTATTTTTATGCTAGACTTACACATTTCACAAGTTGGACTTTCTTTCGGTAAAATTTCTAAAGTATCATAAAAAGTATTAACAAGTGCCTGCACACCTCGTAATTTATATTCAGGATGAAGTAAAATAGCAGTTAAATAAATTTGAGAAGTAGAAAAAAAAAAAATTTAAATTTTACAATCATACCTTCAATTGCAACTCGAAATTTTTCAATTTTTTTGTATTTAGAAAATTGAATTGAAATAGCACAAATATTTATTAATATTGATGAAATAGTAGGATAATAAATTCTAGAAAACATGGTTGTAGCTTCATAAAAAAATCTTAAAAATTATATTAGTTCATTAGTTTGTTCCCAATCTTCTTCACAAATCCTATCTAATGGGTCAGCATTATGAGCATTAAACACCATTTGTACGGGGCTTTTATATTCGTAAGCAACTGAAAGCATTTCATAAAAAGAATTCCATCTTGTTTTAATATGTCTTGGAATTTTTCTTGGTGGCAAATCACAAAGTACACAATGCTCATTAAATTTCCTAATTCTAGCAACTCTATGAGCATAAAAAATTCAGGCAACAGCATATTCAATTTTCATACAACCACAATCAAATAATTCAATACCATCTTGTACAATTAAATTTAATACATGTGCAATACATCTAACATGAAAAGCATTAACATCAATTGGACATAATCTAACTTTTAACATACTAGCAGCGTTTGTATTATTAGATGCATTATCTAATGTGACAGACATAACTTTATCTATAAGCATGTAATAATCTAAAACACTCAAAATATTTGAAGCTAAATATGCACCAATTTTTTTCTCTATACATTCTTTATAACTTAAGATTCTTTTTTGCAAACTCCAGTTATTATCAATCCAATGTGCTATAATAGTTAAATAATCATGTCCATTAACACTACGACCCATGTCCGAAGTTATGGACACTCTACAATCTAATATGCTAAACATACAACGAAGATATTGACAATATTTACCTTGATGTTCAAAAACATCAGATTTAACAGTATTTCTTGAAAAACCTCTATAAGAAGGATTATAAGTTTGTTGAATATATTCAATAAAACCGGGATGTGAAGGAAAACTATAAGGCAAACCACAAACAGAAACCATTTTAGCTAAATTTTCGCGATCTCTTTCCTTATTATATTTACGCCGTGTTAGTGGACCAGCGAGGTTAGAAAGATCTAATGTTCCTTGAACCATGTTAGAAGCTCCTACCGATTCATTAACATTAATATCAAAATCATTAACTGGAATTCCTTTTTTCCTATCGGCTAATGCTTTAGCTTTTTTATATTCAAGCGGCACACAAGATAACAAATGTTTATTTAAGCCCCCCGTCCCACCTTGACCCCCACCTTGTCTATGTTTAAAATGTTGTTTACACTTATTACAAATTGCAATAGAGTTTTCTTTATCTAAAGTCATAAATTGCCACACAACAGAAGTTTTAGGGCGTTGATACTTCACCTTCTCCCTTGTAGGAGGTATAAGGGGTGAGCGTCCACAATTTTGCTCTGTTGAATTTGTAGTTTCAGTTGGAACTTTTGTCACTGGACTAGTAGGTGTATCTTCTAAATCTTCTTCTCCTGGATCAACTTCTACTTCTTCACTTGAATATTCATCAAGATTAGGATTAATATTACCATAACGTCATTCTAAACTTTCATGATCGAGTTGAACATTTGAATAAATATCATAAGAAGTATCATCAACATAAGTAGAATCATTTGTATTAAATCTAACTCTAGACATTGATTTAGAAGAAGTACCACCAAAGTTACTCTTATTTTTTTCCTTACTACTTTTTTTATTAAAATTAAATAATTTACTAATGCTACTTGGTTCTTTCTCTTTTCCTTTACCGGTACCTTTTTTACTAAAACTCATATTTAATTATATGTAAAGTGTAATATAAAAATAATAATAACACAAAAATTAATGACAAAAAATAAAATATAAATATTATGAAACGAATGTACCAAACGTCTGCGTTAATAGCAGACGTTATAACCGATTCTTGAAACTTGTAGTTTGTTGTAACTTGTAATTTGGAACTCCAATACTTGATAGCAAATATGAGGATTATATATATTATAATATAATATGAAAATTTAGAATTGAAATATATGTATTATGGTATAATATGAGACTTAAATGGAATAAAAAACTAAGATTTGAGATTGAGAGGATATAGAAAATAGATGAGAGAATAGATGATTTTGTAAGAAATAATAAGGGATAGAGGGGTATTTATAATATTAATATTTATGATAACTTGAGGGTTTAAATTAAAATATTAAAAGTAGGGGAATGGTAGGGGGTGTTGGGGAAGTGAAAAAGTGGGATAAATCCGTTGGGGGGGCCCACTAGCCGTTGCCCCAACGGATATAATTTAAAAAATTAAAAAGAAAGAAAAAAAAGCGGTCCCGCGAACCGGCCGGTTCAACCGGGCCAGTTCGACCGGGACCAAAAGGGTGAACCGGCCCCTAACCGGTCCCCCAACCCGCGAATTAAACGGGACCGGGTCCAACGGGCCGGTCCGGGCCGACCCGGTTCCCTTGCCACCCTTATATGCATGTGCTTCGTCGCTTAAAGCAAGGAGTGATTTGAATGGAGGGGCTATCGCTTCAGAACAATTTCTGGCTCAAATAATGAGATGTTTGTTCTTTGGATCTCAACTTTTGAGGAATTGGGTAGTAGAGGCATAATTATCTATTGGATGCTGATATAAGTTATTTTAATACATATATATGTAGTATAGTTAGTTTTCCATAAATTTGACGCTTCACATAAGAATTATGATACACGTGTCTCACTTCATGCTTAGTCCTTGGCTATCTTGAACTGGAAGTTGTAAAAATCATGTTATACAACCCAAGTATTGAGACGGGATTCCTTTCTTCTTTTATTGGACTTCTTAATCATACTTTTCTTTATTTTAAATCCAAACAAATTAAATGTTACTTGTGGCTCTCATGTTCATCCATTTAGATTTAAACTGTACAATTCTCATCGTAATAGCCACTCAAACGTAGACATTCAATGGTTAGCAAGGGGGATTGTTTTCCTTCTAGGAAAGTGATTTTCAAACGCTTAAATAACCTTTTGCTGCATGGATGGTTTATGTAGAGCCTCTAACTCATTCATACATTCATAGTGATGCCTTAATACTTAATATATCACATTGTAAGCTATATTTATTGTATAGCGCCGCCTCTTGAAGGCAGATCCATGCACATGATGAGGTACATGCATTGGACCTTGTTTACTAAAGCACTCCCCAAGTGAGCCTCTGTGTCTTGTTTAAGGGCTTTAATTCACCTCAAGCGTTCTTTTATGAACATTATTAGTAGTTTTTTTTCCTCGCTTTTTGAGAGACGATACATACAGTTCAATTGGCAGGTTCAACTGTAAAGCGGTGCAGGAATGTAGTCTGTTATATTGTTGTTGAATATGACTGAAATGCATATAGCATTGCTTGCAAATATTCTCAACAAGTACAAATAACATATTATGTGCTTCTTTAATTATTATGTTTGCAGCTTAAAGAAAGACAAGAAAAGCTTGAATATTGGAGGATGAGGGAAAAGAACTTCTCGAAGAAGAAGAAAGAGAAAAATGATCTTCTACAACGGCAAAGTTCCATGTGGATTGATGAGAAAGAGTTGGAGAAAAAGACACTTGAAGCTATTGTTGACACTGTTCATCTTTGAATTGTTTTCTTTCTCAAACATTTTTGGTCGGACTGTTGTGTTATTGGTAGGGACTGTTTTGAATAAATTCGAAAATGTGTAACTTGATTACTTGGATAGGATTCTCACCCGTCCTGCGGGGAACATTTGAGAAAATTGACTTGTGTTCTTCAATAGCCAAATCTGGCAGAAAAGTTACTGTAAAACAGACTTGGGATGCCATTTTATGAACTCAGAATTGCCTCTTTTTCTTTCATGAATTATGTTTGTGAATCAGTACTTCCATGAAATTGAACATCGATTCAAATCTTTTAGGCCATATGTTGCTTTTAAGATTGATAGGCCATGGGGGGAGCTCACCTATGCAAGGGACTTGGGTTTTTCTCTTGAACGGGGAATTAAGTACATCTATCTTTAACGTCTTAAGGAACTACCACTCCCTCGTGAATTCACCATACATCGATATCTTTTGGCTCAATTTCATCCAACAAAGGGGGCAACCACATTTTCAACATGAAAATTCTTACTTCCATGGAAGATTAGATCTTGTAACTAAGGGTATGTGTAATCGATAAAGAAGAGGCATAAGCATTGCCTCTAGATCCAATCCATCTTCCCTGACTTCCCCGTTTCCTCAAAATTTTCAAACAAAAGACAATTGCAACATAAGCAGTAAAAATTTAAGATTTCTTTGACTATACAGAGGTGCTACGCCAGATAATGAGGTTCAGAATCAAAAACCACATTTGTGGGCACTTGCATAATAGCAAAATAAACCATGTTTATAAGAGTTCCTAAAATGCAAAAGCAAAAACATTAGAAAAAAGACTACTAGCTAGTCATGTCAGCCTTCTATAGAAGTAAAAATATATATGGTACACCGGTTGACCACTAATTTTACAGTAAAAAATGAAACTAATTCAAACTTTCATTTACACATCTGCAAAATGGAGAAGACAAAAAATCAGTAGAGCTGGCACTTGTTCTTTGCTGCCATTTCATGCGCGGCTTTTTTTTTCTTACAGGCCGAGTTTGGAGTAATAACTTGTGCTACTGAGCCTTTAGTTTATGGATCTTTACATATGGGAAAAATCCGAGGAAGTGCTTGATTTTTGGACTCCATTCTCTTTGCTGAGCACGGCAGTACATCAAGAATGTATTTGCAAAGTACACATTAAAACCCATAAGGACATGCCATAGTGCATGACCTTGTGGATTGAAGTACCAGCCTGAAATGTGCTTGCAGAATAGACGGTCACACAGCCAGCAGACAGCCCCAACTAATAAAGTGGCCACATATAACTTTGCAAGCAGCTTTGCAGATCTGTCTTCTGTATGAATGTAATACTTATATGTGCGGGGAATGCATAGAAGGCACAATAGTGCATAATGTAGCATGAAACCAATACCAAAGCGAATCTGCAAATGCAGAATGGCAAATATTACACCATAAAGGAACAAAAATGTGGGCATTGTAGTCTTGTAATGCCAATCTGGTGAATAAATGATATAAATGTAGAGAAGCATTTCCCAGACCATGGGTGTCTCATCACCTTGCTGCTGCCTATCAATTTAAAGCATGGATCATAATAAATTAGAATAACCATCAAATTCAAGCACATATGAGCAATTATTATCCAACATCTTGGATTGATGACAATTATTTTCCATTCATTCTGTTAAGGCAAAAATATAGTTTTTATCTAACAAGAAACTTTAATATCAGGCATACAACATTCACACAACAAGCAAGAGGGAGGAGGTCAACTTGGTATCCGGTTCATAGTTGGCTTTATCCTGTTATGCAGCAAATTAACAAACAAGAGACTAGGCAACCATTCACGCAAATATTTAATATCTTATAGAGCTACACCATTCAGTGTTGAAATGCTAGTAAATTGTTACTTGTACAGGCTATTCCTTTATCATGGAGGAAGAAACATGAAACATTTTTAAGGGACCAAGGCACATGTAGATAGGTCGATAGATTTTCTAAAGGTTTCATTAATTTGTAAAGACCATCTAGACTTTTTTTTTTTTTTTTTTTTTTTTGGGGGGGGGGGGGGGGGGGGAGGGGGATGGGATAAATCAATTAGTCATTAGTCAAATCTTTTGATTTGATGTAAAGAGGAAGTTTACAATCCACATGGTTTGAAGAGAAACGAAAAGGAGATGGCCAAAAAAAATCAGAAACAAATAAATGTATCACATACAGATATGAATTCCTTCCAACAAAAAGAGAAAAGCTCATCCTAATTATCTATTATCAAGTTTACATACCAAAAAGGAGAATAAATGATCTGTCAAGGTTAACAAATAATTAGGTAGCATTAGCTGCCCATGAGTATTAAGGTCATTCTCCTTTTACCAAGATTTAGGCATCCAACAGTCCTAATATTAGCTTCTTAGAATGTTTGATGTAGTGAATCAGGCCGAATAAGATTCTCATGCATTTAACAAATTTTAGGTACTCATGTCAATTGTGGGTAATAAATAACAATTATTAAAGGAGGAAGTGCTTACATCTGCCCCAACGTGGCATGATATATCATGCTCCCTAAGGCAAGTATTATATTTGACATATGAAGGACACTGAACCTTTTCTCAAACCGCTGTCTGAGGGCATTCACAAGACCAATCAAAGCCAAAATAATGCATGGGACATTTGATATGGTATTAAAGAACTCTGCAACATAGGAGGAGCGGACATAATTTAGCTCACACCACTCTTTGGTAGATGTCACAGGACCCCAAAAGCTTGAAATGTCATCTGCCATTTTTCAAAATATATATGTACCTGCGATGAAATAATCAGCTAGTGAGCCCTGTTGCTATATTTCTTTGACAAATATGCAATTCCAACATTCTGTGTAATGATAATAGTTCAAAGCATGTCTCATTAGTTACCGTCATATCAATTTATCAAATTCTCAGTATTTTCCTACACGAGGAAGTGGATCACCAGTACCAAATATAGAGACAGTAGGGCATTTGTGATCGAGTTTTTGAACAACTAATACGTGCAAAAACAATATTATAGAATCACTTAATAGAAAAACAGAACAATGAGATTATACTTGCTAAGCCAAATAGGTGAACAACAAGGTTTTTCTGGTCCTCTCAAGCAATATCAAGAACAAAAGGGTTTTCCAATTTTCATTTTACAAAATTTTAATCAAAAGTCCATTCACCATGCTTAAACCAATTTAGTACATGATATGCACATATCTTGGATTCAATAGTAAACTTCATAGCAATCTATCATATGTCTATGACCTATCAACAAAGGGCAGATGCAAGAGACTGGAAAACAGAATCATCAAACAGTTTTCCACAATAAGAAGCATGTAGTTTCATCATTCTTAAACCAATGAACTAATTATCACAGAAAAACCAACCTACCAGACGCATTTAATATTATACTAGACATGGTTCATTGTTTCCTATCCAAACAGAACTTCTTATATTAAACTTTCCTCTCAAACAAACTATCAAATTTTGGCACATTTTCGTATATTCCTTCCTAAGAGTAGCCACCAAATTACAATGATTAATGATCATAAACCCTTGAATCACCATAAATACAGTTATATCAAACAATTTCCTTGATATCCTGCTAAAACAAAACCTTCCAAACAATGAACCAACCAGGGGTATTCGAGGGAGGAAAGATCATCTGAAGGGTTACTAGGTGTTATGTGTCAACTGAAATAATTGTTTTTATGAAGAATAGGTCAACTGAATTAAAAAAGTGTCAGCCACTTGCTCTCAAGTACAGTTGCAGCAGCAGATCTCTGGAGTATGTTTTTCTCAATTTTTGTACAAGTTTGGATCAAGCTTTACAGCATATCAAGGAAGCTTATGAGAGCTGGTGTTCATGGAAAGGTTATAAAACCATCATGAAAATCTGGTTAATGGTGCCGGCTGGTATATTTTGATGAATCTACAAAGAAAGAAGTTGTCGATGTTTCGATGGAATTTCAACTTCAAATCACTCTAAAAGCCAAATGTTTACAAGATTTGTTTACCTAACTCAACCAGGCCCTTGTATCTACTACTTATCAAATTTTTTGGATTGTATAAGCACTCTAGTTGTAGCTCAATATTTTGTATAAAAGCTGATTCAATCTCTCTTTTGTAATTTTTGCTCTTGCATCTGCTTGATGCTACTAATGAAACCTACTTACTTCATCAAAAAGAGCATCTGAAGGTTACTTTCCCAAACGTGATCACAAGTCACACATTGACCCGGGAAATCACACATAATATGTATCACTAATTTTATGCCTTGATGTTTTATGGTAATACAAGCGCCATAGAACTCTATGTTTGCTCCCAACTCCATCTCGGCTAGCATCTTCCTCTCGAGGGTAAGGGGTTTCTTTCCTTATCCGAGACAGGCCCATGAGGCTTAATTGTTGAAAGAAAATATCTTTCCCAACTATATCTTAAAATAGATTATGACATTTCAAAGAACTATTTTCTGAGAATTCCTATTATATCAGTCAATTCCTCTCACATGCATACTTGGTGTATAATCTTTGGACTATTTTTCATCAAAATCCCAAATTGGCAAAGAATGTGTCCTTTATACTTTGCTAGAAATGGCTGAACTCGTAGAAAACTAACATATATCATCAACTCCTTCACCTAAAGGAATTTATCCCCATAAATTCATGCCCACAAACATTCTATGTCAAATTGATATCTTAACCATGATAATGAGCGAGTGCATAAATATACTCCTGAAAGATGAGTGGAAATAGGAAATTGTGTTGTTGCGAGCTATCTGGCTACCTTCAAACCTAACTATTAATTCATTGTCCGCTAAATCATGTATTCGACATTAACTGAAGTAGCCATAATTGATAAATAATACTATAAACAAAAATCAACTCCAATCATCAGTTTCCTTCACCTCATATAAACCCACATTCTCAACTTAACACAATGTATACCTTCCTACCAAAATTAAATTTTAAGATCACCGCAAACAAAATTTTCCATTAATTCATGTATTCAACATTATTAGTCAAAATTCATAATAATTAGCAAAAATCACCTCAGATAAAACCTCATTCCCCAACTTAACCCAAATGAATACCTTCCTACCGAAATTAAACTTTTAAGATCACCTTGAACAAAATGTTCCATTAATTGAAATAGTCAAAATTGATAATACTTAGCAACAATCCCCCTCATATAAACATCATTTCAAACTTATCACAAATAAAAAAATATAAAAAATCTAGTTCCTACCGAAAAAAAAAAAATTGTGATCACCGCTGAACAAAATTCAAAAACAGAATACAACAAATAAGAGAATCCAATAACATTACATCAAATAAGTATATTAAATTATATGATTGATTTAGCAGGTACATAAAATCCATGCAAATAAACTACAAATTTACCTTTCGAATCAGATGCAATCCACCGTTGAACTTCTGTAAATCTGTATCAATTTGCTCCCGCGATATATAAACATATATATTTGTATATAATATACACACACATCGATCTTCTTCTTCTTCTCTCTCGCTAGGGTTAAGAAAAAAAAGCACAAAAAATGGATTTTTGTGAAAGTTTAAAAGGAACAAGAGATGCTAATATAATGGGGCGAAATTCGGATTTGGACATTTTTGAGGCGCCTGAGAGAGAAATATTTAAATGTAACTTCGGACTTCGTGGGAAGCATTACGGGTCGATTTGGCTCGAATCAGAATAAAAATCAAAATCAAATCAATTTAATTATCTTTTAAAAGTTATAAAATTAAATCAAATCCAAAAAATTAAAAAAATTGATCTCAATTGCTATTTATGTCCTCCAACCTAAGCACTTATACTTAGATAAAGTTATCTAAATAAGAAGACACATATATTTTATATTGTGCTATAGTATACATAGGAGGTAAATTACTGTATTAGAACAAAACGCATGTTTACTTGTTTAACTTTAATTAAATTTAACATCTTATTTGGATGGTTGTTACCTGTTGTATTGTAGTGTACTGTATTGTTACTTTAAATACAACTTTTGTTTGATTGTTATTTGACTTTTATTGTATCGTATCGTTTAAATCCATGGTTAGATAACGATGAAAAGATTCATTTTATGTAACGATCGATTTGGTGTGATTACATCGTTACCTTAATATTTTCTTCTCAATTTGTCTTTATTTATTATTTAATAATTATATTTTATCTTTTATCCCTATCTTTTCATAGTAATTCTACTATGTACCTTACCTTCTTTTTTTTTTTAGATTTACCATTCAAATTATGAGTATGTGACATTATATAATGATAGAGAATGATACAATTAATTCAAACATTATATTCACTCAAACAATAAAATATAATACAATACAATACAACATAATATAATATCAATTAATATAAGTTAAGGACCATATTTATCCAACAATTCTCATGAAATTATTAAAAATATAGAAAGATGATAGAACTGAGAAGCTTTTGTCAATGCCATTTCTTGGAATTAACATCATACCTTTTTTTGTTTATTCTTTTTTTTTGACACTTCCAACTTAATTATAAAAAAGGAAACAAATTGAACTTTGGCATTAAGAAAACTCAAAAGTTTTTCTAAAAGAAATATGAATTTTATGAGAAAACAAATTACAAGAAGTTTAGTTATTGTTATTTTCTTATTATCAACAGTTTTTGCAAGGAATATTTTGCAAATATTGAGTGAAAATGAAGATGGAATTTGTACATCTATGGTGGAAACTCAAGGCTATGGCTGTGAAGAACATAAAGTATGTTCAATATCCTACTATCCATACAAAAGGGTTGTTTGATACGAGGGATAAGTGATAATAATCTTGGGATAAAATACAAGATCAATTTATCCTATATTTGATTAGTGTTATTAGTTAATTTCGAGATTATTTATCTCATTATACTTATTACAATGACGGGATAAGTTATCCCATCATATTGATTGAATAATTTTGTCAATCTCATTTACATAAGAAACGATAAAAAATAATAATTATTGATGGATTTTTTTTTAGATAAACAATAAAATTTATCGTTAATTCTATTTATTGATGGAATATCATAAAAGTCTATTAGCTATGAATAATTTAACAATAAATTAGCGATGAAATTCATAGCTAATTTCATAAATAGTTTTGAGTGGTGATTATAATATATAAGTAATTTACATATATACATTTGGGTATTGTTTTGATTTTTTTTTTTTTTCTTTTAGGTGACAACAGATGATGGTTATATTCTGAGTTTACAAAGGATACCTAAGGGAATATCTGGAAAGGCAGCAACTAATCCACCTGTTCTTCTACAACATGGACTATTAATGGTTAGTTAATTCTTCACTTTGGTTTTAACTATCTCATATTCTTTTACTTCACATTGACTTATATAGTGTTGTCTGTCGATGAACAAAGCATTTCGTGTTTTCTAAGAATTTGGAAAAGGGTGAACTAATAATAGAATAGACAGAGATAAAAGCAAATATTGAAAACTCGGGAAAGGAGATTAAGACCTAGCCCAGCTTTCTTTCGCACTCTAAGGGGTATAATGTAAACAACTTACTATAATACAAATATTAGTGGGCTAATGGTTGCTTCTACGACTTGAACTCATGATCTAGATATAGGCAACATTGATATAATTATATCGTTATTCCAAATTTTAAATAATTCTTTTTCAATTCAATGTCAAATATTACTTCATTTTTTCGAATCTCAACCAAATCATGTTCAAACACTTATTACAAACTCTATTTTTGTGGCAATTAAGTTAGCGACTTTCAGTGACGACAACTGATAAATCGCCACAAATACTTTTCCAAATCAAATTTTATCATTGTAGTGTTAACGAAGTTAATGCAAGCTTAATTGTTAATTTGTTCTAATTAATCAAAATATTAATTTTCTGTTGGAAACAGCCTCTTTACCTATATAATTAAGGTAGGGGTTATAAAGCTATGTATAGACCATCTCTTCAGATCACTTATACGTGAGATTACACTAAATACGTTATTGTTGTTGTAGTCAAAATGTTAATTATTATTGTTTCGATTAATGACAGGATGGAATTACATGGCTGCTAAATCCTACAGATGAATCATTAGCTTTCATTCTAGCAGATAATGGTTATGATGTTTGGATTGCAAATACAAGAGGAACTAAATATAGCCAAGGACATACATCACTTAGCCCTCAAGATCCAGTTCAGTTTCATTAATTATATTTGCACTATATATATCTCATATATTAAACGGAAAATTCGGCGTAACTGGTAAAGTTAGTCATGTGATCATGAAGATCACAGGTTCGAGCTGTAGAAACAATCTCTTGCAGAAATGCAGGGTAAGATTGTGGACAATATACCCTTGTGGTACAACCCTTTCCGAACACCGCACATGGTCAGAGCTTAGTGCACTGAGCTACCCTATTATTATCTCATATATGCATTAATATTTATTAAATTAGCCAAAACAACAATTTTTATAATTTAATCTATTTTTTTTCTCCAATTATGAACAGGCATATTGGGAATGGTCATGGGATGAATTGGTGGATTTTGATTTACCTGCTACATTTAAGTATGTTCATGATCAAACTGGCCAAAAGTTACACTATGTTGGCCATTCTCTGGTGATTTTCTGGCTATATTTTAAATAGCATTTCACTCATTCTTTTCTTGATCAAAAAAGGGATGACTATGCCCTAAATAGTTCGGCCAACTAGTTTACAAAATATATAAATTATGTAAACTTCATATTAAATATACATATACTATACATTTAATATACATATTTATACATATAATATATACATAATCAATGTATAAAGTGTGTATATTTCAACCATAACAATATATTAATGGCTGAATTGTATATATTCATTTCACTTATGGTCATCAAACTTATCTTTTTAGACACTGAAGTTATAAAACTACTTTTTGTCACAAAAAGTTATTTTCAACTCTATCTTTAAATAATAGTCACTGTCATAGAGTTTCAAAATTTACGAGTAAAATTTCTAATACTGTCCCGACTTTTCACAAGTAAAATGTGAAACTCCATGAGAGAAAACTATTTTTCGATTCCAAAAATGAAAATCTGGCTATTTCTCAAAATGGCCATAACCTCTTCATTTAAAAAATAACCATTGTCATGTAGTTTTAAATTTCATAAACTGAAAAGTGGGACTATTTTGGGATTTTATCCGGAGTTCAACTATATTTAAATGAAAAAATTAATTTTGTAACTTTGATGCAATAAACTGAAAATTTTAATGACCATCAATGAAGTGTAACGGTTTGGGCACTGTCACGAAGAGAGGCTCGATGAAATAGATATGTTTGTAAAGATGCAGATACTTGCATCTAGACAGGCGAATCCTCGAAAAATGTGAACCTAATAGTATGTTTAAGAATAACTAAACTTTTTTTTTTTTTAAATCTCAGGGGACTTTGATTGCATTTGCAGCAATTTCAGAAAATAAGCTATTAGACATGTTGAGATCAGCAGCTTTATTAAGCCCTATTGCTTATTTGGGGCAAATAAAATCTCCTCTTGCAAAAAGTGCTTCTCAAAATTTTATAGCTGAAGTAAGAGAACTAATTTTCTTACCATTTTAAGCTCTCATTTAGTCATAAATTTTGATAATAGATATTCTTTTTTTAAAAAAATTACAAGTTCCAAAAACTAATCCAGACCGGTCAGTTTTTGGATTTTTGGGTGAAATTTCATTTTCACTCACAAAACTTTAATGTCTTTTCCAAATAAAATGCATGTTTCAAACACAATTTCAAATTTCAAGAACTATTTTTGAACAAACTTCATGAACTCCTTTTTCTACGTTTTAACTAAATCTATAGTTAAACGCTAGCTTAGACATGTAGCTTTGATTACACTTCAACAAAAGTTAGTAAACATTTCCTTTTTTATGTTTTTTTTAGGGTTTGTATTGGTTGGGAATCCATGAATTTGATCCAAGAGGGTAAGATATTCCATCCAAATCATTTGATCAATGCTTGTTTTTTTGAAAAAAAAAAAAACTTGGAAGTCAAGAAAGGAAAGATAAATAAGGGAGGAATTATATTGCGGATGATCATTCAACTTTTAGTTTAAACAAACACACAGCCTTCTATTATATTTTTGGCTTAAAGATTGCTCTATTTCGAATAGTTCAAGGAAAAAACTGGCATATTCTTTGTTTTCCTGGATTAGTCGTTATAAAAGGTTTTTTTGAGCTATTTGGATAGTTGAAGGGTATTTTTAAGCCCGTTGTCCCACAACGATGAGTCATTTTTGGGGGAAACAACATAACGAATGGTATTGATCTGTTTTAAATAGTTCAGAAGCATTTTAGCCCTTTTCTGCTTCTTTTATACTTATAAGTTATATATCTGACGTCAAAAAATACATTTCATGTTTGTTAAATTCATTTGGAATTTGCACTTTTGGCTGAATTATATACAGAGAGGCCGTTGTCAAACTTTTGGAAAAAATATGCCAAGATCCAGGAAACAATTGCAGTGACTTGATGAATTCTTTTACTGGTATCTCAATTCTTCACCAACTCATTCTTTTACATTTCTTTGGACAAGTTACATGTCTGGCCACCGTTCGGCTAAAAATAATTATATTCGTTAGTCAAATATATATACAAAGTTATTTTGTATAAAAATAATATATTTGATATATATTATACATTAATATACAAAAAAAATATACATTTATTGACTATGCATTTTTCATTTTCTTTTTATAATGTGTACTATTTTTTATGGTAGGCCCAAATTGTTGTGTGAACTCTTCAAGAACTGATATTTTTCTTGAGCATGAGCCACAGGCAACAGCAACAAAAAACATGGTCCATATAGCCCAAAGTAAGTTTGCTAACTTCAATACAGATGAATAAACATAAAAAGTTAAAATTTCGGGCTAATTTTACGTATGATCACTAAACTTTATTGCTATATAAAAAGGCTCTATTTTTTAATTAAAGTAACCAAACCGTATGTGAATGTCTCTACACCATATTATCCACCTTGTCACGTTACATTCCACCTCATAAATAAAAAAAATTGTGGATTTTTTTTTCTCTTCATATTCTATGACATGGAATTTAAAGAGTGACAAAGCCCTCACATGGTAAGGGACATGTAATAATTCAACGCGAAAAATTTGACCTTCTTATCATTTGTATTTTATGAGCAACTCACCCATAGTTTAAAAAGCAACACAGTACATAAAAATTCTAGCTTTGCTACTGATTGACTGATTTTAATTTTTTTTTTGAGTAGTGACAAGAAAAGGGACTATAGAAAAATTTGACTATGGAAATGATGAAGAAAACAACAAGCACTATGGTCAACCAAATCCTCCACAATACATTATGTCAAATATACCAAATAATATCCCACTTTTTTTAGGCTATGGAGGGGCAGATTATCTTTCTGATGTGAATGATGTGAAGACTTTGTTGGATAAATTGCAAAATCATAATCCAGACAAACTTGTATTGCAATATAGAGAAGATTATGCACATGCTGACTTTGTTTTTGGTACAAATGCTAAAGAAATTGTGTATAATCCTATAATGGCCTTCTTTAAACTTAATTAAGAAGATCTTATTATAAGGTTAATGCATATTTGTTGTTATTGTTATTTTTTTAAATTATATATAAGTAGATATATTATAGTATTTTAGTTGTAACTTGTGAGTCAAAGTTGAATAAGTGTTATTGTATTCCATCCGTTTTATTTTACTTTGCCCTAATATCAAATATAGTTATTTCAATTTATTTGTTCAGTTTCTGAAATTAAATAAATTTTATTAGAGTATATTTTATCGTATGGTATTTTCCAGTACTACAACAAATAAAGGATTTTGCGGTAATAATATAATTATTGTTATATTATATTTAGCAACAATAATA
This sequence comes from Solanum bulbocastanum, assembly GCA_037074985.1. Classification (NCBI taxonomy): domain Eukaryota; kingdom Viridiplantae; phylum Streptophyta; class Magnoliopsida; order Solanales; family Solanaceae; genus Solanum; species Solanum bulbocastanum. The sequence goes on from CM073601.1 coordinate 45,470,936, forward strand.
TATATGAGTTTTTGTAATCAATACTCTATATAAATGTCATTAAAGGGTTGAACGACTTTAGATACAATGACATTGACTCAACTGTCGCTAAATTTTTTTGCGATAACATTTCAAGAAAATCTATTGCCACTATATGTAGCAGACAAATTTAGAGTTTCAAAACATCATTAATAATGTTAATTTAATAAAATACACCTCTCATCAAAGTTTTTTTAAGGGGTGTATGCCAACAGCCAACATTGATCAAGTAATATAAAACGAAAAGAATAACTACATAAAGTCAGTAGTCAAAAAGATAACGAATATGTACTGTTCGGCCAATTAATTTCCGTGTTCAACAAGAACAAAAAAGGCACGTAGGAACTCGAAAGTAAATGAAAAATTGCAAGATTCAAATTACCAAATGTTAGGTAATTTAAATTGCAAGAAAATTGTTAATAGGGAATGAACCACGAGGTCAATTAAGTGTTTAATTAACTTTAATGCTTAATTAATATAAGTAAGTTCTACACCTAATACACATTGCTTTTGTGTTTTCAAATAAAATATAAGAGAAGACGTAAATACAAAGCATTCAAAATTTTGACTAACTAGCTAACTTTAATTAAAGAAAAAAATATTAAAAAATAAAGGAACTAATCTTACACGATTAATATATTGTTTATATACAGCAATATTAATATTTCTATTAGCTGTTATCGTTCAATAACTAGGGCCGAAGGGGACTTTTAAAAATACAACAAAAAAAATCGACAAAATTTCAAAGAAATTGCACGATCAGTAATGGAATTAAGATTTTCACTAAAAAAAATATAATATACATAAAAAAATTAATTATTTTAAATATATATGAATAATATAATTTTCTGTCGAGTGAGATGACCCTTTCTGACCGCTACTTGCAATTGCAAGTAGGGATATATCCGGTGGTTCGATGAAAAATCAATTTTAATTACTGAGTCAGTTTAATTTTTTAAGTTCGTCAATAATAAGTATTTTATTGAATATTTGAATAAAATTTACTAAGAAGTTTAAGAATCTATCGATATATTAATACGCATTTCAAGAAATAAAACGATCATGCAGATTTTACATCACTATTTAATATGACGATATATTATTTTATAGTACTGGCTTTAGATATATTCCAAAATTGTCACTACATTTGTCACGTTAAACAAATGAAAATGTGTATTTTATCTTTTATGGAGTACTATTTGATTTTATGAAGATTTTGCATCATTTTTTAATGTGACGAAATATTCTATATTGACTTTAGAATATATTCCAAAATTCATATGTCAATTGGCAGTTGGCTACTACTTTAATAATTTGTCACGTTAAACAAATGAAAATGTATACGTTCTGCTAACTTTTATTATTATTATTATTATTACAACAAACTTATTATTATTCTAGACCAACTCATTATTATTATTATTATTATTTTTTTATTTTATTTTTTTTTATTAGAGTACTATTTTGATTTTATGATGATTTTGCGTCATATTTTAATATGACAAAATATTTTATATTCGATTTAGAATATATTCCAAAAACTCATATGGACGTAACAAGGGTAAATAATACTGATAAATGATAAATATTTATTCGCATGTGGCAATCGTTTATCTGAAATCAATAAATACACAATATGTGTTAGAATATATATATTGGTCAGTCATGGCTAATTAATGTTCAAATGTTCGTTATTCGATTCGACTTGTGATCCTAAATATATATTATTCACTTTTTCTATTAAGAATAATATTGCATATCATATAAACAAATCTATCAAGATAAAACGAATCAAAAGAATTGATAAATTAAGGATATCAATATCATGGCATTAAAATAGAAGTCGAAAAAGTTAAGAATCTCGAAATGTTAAATTCACAAGGCTTTTGAGTAGCTAGAGAGCTACTCTCTCCGTCTCAAAATATTTAATCGTGTTTTTTATCTACATGCTTTTAAGAAAATATTAATTAAAAAAAAGTTCAATTATTTTATCATTTTTAATGTTTTATAATATATATATATATATATATATATATATATATATATTCATCGAATATTACTTTATTATGTGTCATAATTGAGATATACAGTCTTCAAAAACAATTACGACTTCCTCTATTCATTTTTTACCAGACACACCTTTCAAGTAGCATATCCCTTTGAATATAATAAATTGAATATTTTGAAAAAAAGAATTGAAAAATGAATAGTACTTAATAACAAAGGTAAATATAAATAGATAAAATAGTAAGTTATTTTTTGACTTTTTAAACTGGATAAGTAAAACCAAACTTTTATTTTAGATACATGGCAAGTAGTAAAAATGAATGTGTGTGTGTGGAGGGGGGGAGGGGGGGGGAGGGGTATTAAACGTAAATTGAGAAAAAAATAATTAGTTTGTCTTGAACTTTTAAAATGACAAATATTTTGAGATAAATATGTTTAATAAGAACAATAATTAATATTTTGAAATAGAGGAAATATGAGGTTAATTGAATTGTGATTTCTGTAATCCAAATTGACAACCGAGCATAATTAGAGTAATTTTTAATGACAATGACTTAGTATAGACTATATAGTATCCTAATTTTTTTAATAAAACGAGGGACTAATATAATGTTTTCTTTTCTTCCTAAATTGACAAGTATATTAAGATATCAAGGAAAAAGGTATGGATGGAATTAAAAAAGTTGTGATTATTGTACGATAATGATATGAAATACTAAATGAGATAAGTTGAAATGAATCTATAAATTATATAAAACTAATCTTCATATCTTTGATTAGTTAGAATTTTTCTTAATTAACAATTTCTGTGGGTCGTTTGGTCGCTGATTAGAGTGAATTAGTCATGTATTAAAATTAGCATAGTCAGTATAATGTTTGATAGTGTTTCAGGCGCTAGCTACATATAAAATTTAACACACCAAATATATATCGTTTGCAGTTACTCATTTATAATCTTGCATATATATATATATATAAAAAAAACTCTCCATAATTAATTTCTGTATTATTAATATATGTATAATCTAACAAGCAACCAAACGATCAGCTTGATTATCCACCTCACTGTCATTGCCATCTAAACGAGGATTATTTCCTATATCTTATAGAAATAAATCTTATTTCTGAATTTTCTATATAATTATTATTATTATTATTATTTAAATGGATCTGGTAAAAAGGATCATTTAATATTTTATTTTAAATGACATTTTTATTATAAATAAAAATAATAATTGCCAAGAAAATCATATTGATATAGCGAAATATCATTATAATGAATAGTTATTATAACAAAGTTTAATCGAAGAAACAAAATTTTCACGTCTTTAAATATGGATAAAAAGGCGGTAGTGCATGTACGTTGAGGAATAGTGTAAAGTGTTACGTTATTAAAAGGTCAATATATATAAGTGTTACGTTATTAAAAACCTCAAAAGTCAAACGACTTTTCTAATATATATATATATAAAAGTAATTTTGTTTGTAAGTGATTTAATGAAGTGGGAATATATATTAATTAATTATATTAAGTGAATATATATTATTATAAATATGTATCATATATGTATTTGTTTGTAATAAATTTTAAAGTGACAAAAAGTAAATTGCAATCACAAATAAAATATAAAGAAACATAACTTTATTAATAAATGTGTAGGTATAATTATATTCCTCTCTTGATTCTTGACGTATTTCTTGAACTAGGATGATTTAAATTTGATTTTTTTATGAATATTTCATTAATTTGTGTAATATTCAAGATGTCTCTTTAAGAGAATACAATACCCTTTATATAAGCATAAGCATAAGCTATAGCTGGAATTGAATACATTTTATAGAGTTCCAATTAAAATTGACTACATCTTGTAGAGTCTCATAAATTTTCAATATCTACTATATGTATTAATTGGATGTAAACGCTAATGTTCGGTAATGTTTGGCCATGTATATATAGCATGTGCATTAGCCATTAGATATACTTTTTATAGTAAAATAGTTTGATATTTAAGAGAACAATAGTATTTAAATTAGCTATTTATCTACTTTTTATATTAAAAAAGTTAGATATTTATCTAATTTTTTTAGTAAAAGAGTTAGATATTTCACAAAATAATAATATTTAAATTAGATATTTATCTATTTTTTTAGTAAGAAAGATAGATATTTAAGAGAACAATAATATTTAAGTTAGATATTTAGGTGAAGAACGATAAAATAAATAAATAAAACGGTGGAACTCATTGACTGAATTCCTAAGTTATATAAACGAAAAAAGAATATTTTCTTCCAAAATATATCTAGAAAATTGTTCCAAAAATATTATCCTGGCCATACCAACTTAACTTTGAAATTTCTAAGTCATAAAGAAAATAAAAAAATTATCTCTCTAGAAGGTTTTTCAATAGTCAATACCAAGTCAAATTTGGTAGAAACTATTCAAATTTTATCATCGCTCTTCATAATTATTTTTTATGTTTTTTTCGATTCCAATTTTCTTGAAAAATAATGTGATGGGATAAAATGTATACTCATTTTTAATTAGAAGTTTATAGTTTGAATTAAATTATAATAATAGAGAAATTTTAATTGAAAGGACTTTCTTGAATGCAAAATTTTTAATTAATTAATAAATAATTAATTTAAAGTGTGTCTTCATTTTATTACGTTCAATTGATCAAAATTTTAAAAAGATACTTTCTCTTAAAAGTTTCTTAAATGATCGTTATAGTAAAAAGTAAAGAAAATAAGTTACACAAATAATATTTCACCTCTCTCATACACTCACCCCCGCCACACACTTCTCGATATTATTTATCTAAATTACGTATAAATATTTTAGTATCAAATATATTTTTTTTTTAAAAAAAAGTTAAAAATAGTAAAAATATTCTCCATTTCTATTTATATGTCATTATTTTAAACTTCATGTCACTTAAAAACTAGGTAAGTTTATCACTGTATCCTTATTTAGTGATATCTTGAAGTCAACTTTTAAATAATGAACATAAATTAATTTATTTTGATTAATTAAATTGCTCAATAAACATGAATTAATCATTTAATTTTTTTATGTTGATCAAATTCATACTTTCAAGACTGATCACTCTCAAAGGTAAACTAATATTATTTACATATTAACTTTGTAAAATAACAAATATTAAAAAATATCTACTTTTCATAAGCACAATATATAAATAAAAATAAAAAAATATTAAAAACGTCTAATTTTAATAAGATCGACATATAAATAAAACGTCCAAAGAGTACATTATTGTTTGTCCTCTTCTTTTTGCACCCCAGGCCCCAGGAAACTGTTGGCAGCACACTTTTTTGACCATATCACATGGTTTGGGAAATAGTTAATTATACACTATTGGCTATTCAATTATCGAGATTTTTTATTAAAATTTAATCATCTTATATTCAAAATGTATTATCTAATTAATTTAAAATATTGAGAGAATCTCATATCTAAATTTTAGGTATAATTACATAAACATGATTTTTAACTTAGCACCAGCTGATAACCATGACCTTTAACTTTGGGTGTGCACAAGTAGACACTTAAACTTGTATAAAATTGAACAAATAGATACATTCGTCCTACATGACACCTTATATAAAAATTTTGTGTCATATGTGGCATCCTACATGTATTATGTCATGTAGGACACGTGTGTCTATTTGTACAATTTTATGCAAGTTTAAGTGTCTACTTGTGCACACTCATAGTTGGAGGACATTGTTGTCCGTTGAAGCCAAGTTAAGGATCATGTTTATGTATTATGTCTGAATTTTATATTGAAAAAAGAATTAGCTATAAAATATATATATATATATATATGAATTGTTATAAGGGGAAACTAAGTAAATATCCCCGTAAAAGTCAAAATAATTACGAACATATATCCCTTTATATTATACCCCACTAAATAATTATATTATATACCCCAAACTAATTTCACTTAACTGATACTGAATCAGTATCGTATATTGTATTGTTATCATTAAGGCTGATAATTTCATTTTATTGATACTAAATCAATATATATATATATATATACACACACACACACACTTTATTGGTATCATTAGAGTTTCTTGTTCAGAAATTACTCATTAGTCAATGATACTATAAGAGTATATATACTCTTATAGTGTCATTGACTAATGAGTAGTTCCTGAACAAGAAACCTTAATGATACCACAACAATATACATATAATCTTATAGTATCATTGACTAATGAATAATTTCTGAAAAAGAAACTTTAATGATACCACAAGGATATACATATACTCTTATAGTATCATTGACTAATGGATAATTTTTGAACAAAAAATCTTAATGATACAAATACAATATATATATATATATATACACACACACCCCAATATACTGATACTATATTAGTATCAATTAAGCGAAAATTATCAGTCTTAATAAATGGGAAGTAATTAAGGTTGTACTTTTTTTTGAGACAATGAGTATTTCTTGAATTACTTTCGATTTGGATATGAACATGTAATTATTTTGAATTTTTTGACCTATTTATGTAGTTTTTCCTTGTTATAATGTATAAACATTATATAAACAATTTTATGAATCTATATACATTTCTAGCACATATTATATGTCGTATATACACAATTATATATTATTTATATAATATCAATAATGTACATATACATGTAATTATTTTGTTAAAAAAAAGAAAAGAAAAGGAAGAAGCCTTTTAAAATTTAGGTTGATATTTAGCCCAATTTGATTATGAAAAAATCTTATAAAAATATTTTTGAATTTTTTTAATTTGATATGCTATATTAATATATAGTCGTATTAACATTAAATAATAATTTTATAAGGTACTAAAAAATTATAAAAAGAACAAATTAAAACTTGATAAGTGTTTGAACGGTTGGGTTATAAGTTGAGAGTTGTGACATGAGTTCTACTATAGGTAACCTGCCCAAAATTTCAATGGTTGAATTCAAGATAATTATTTGAATTGGGTACAATCTTAAGTCCTTCAAGTCTTACCATTTTAAGAGAATTCTCAATTGAACCCTATTTAATCTCTAATTTCAACCGGTTTTAAGATTCTTTATTTACATTGATGCAATGTATGTTCGTATATTGAATGTATGAATTACTATCTATTTTATATCTTTTGAAATTTGTCTATTCATTTGTAACTACTTCTTTAAAAATTTTTTAAGTTGAAACTCAAATTGTGGTTATAAAACTTAAATAACAATATATTAAAACTATTGAAATTAAATGGGTTAAATTGAGCGGGTCAATGCCCAACCCATTTGAGCCCAAAGTAAATTTGGGTAGGTTAGGACCCAACCAAATTTTTATTTCAATCCATTTTAATATGGAAAACTTTCGCCTATAGTCACTCAAAAATAGCTTAATAACGCTCCATAACTATAGTTTGCTAATTACGATTAGTAGCTACATGTTATAGGGAAGAGATCGTAGCTACATGTTATAGGGAAGAGAGTGGCGAGCGAGATTGGGAGAGGGAGGAAGGAGGCGAGCAAGAGAGGTAAAAGAATGGGAGAGAGAGGTGATTTGCATATGTATATGAGTTTAGATAATTGTATATATGTAATTGGTATACATATGTATTTGTATATCTGGCGAGCGAGATTGGAAGGGGGAGAGAAGCAAGCGAGATTGGGAGAGGGAGGAGTGAGGCGAGCGAGAGAGGACAATAATTTTTATAATTTGCATCTTGTTTGTATAATTCACGTGTTTTTGTATAATTGAGTAATACAAAATCTGAAATTATATAAATATGATAAAACTTGAAATAAAGAATTGATATAAACATAAACATGTGAACTTTAAACAATTATACAAATTATATTATACCCATTACATTATATATATTATACTATACAAAATTCGAAAACTACACGTTTATACAAACTTTAAAAAGTCATACAAAAAAAGATCGAATGTATATGGTAATAAAACTGAAAATCCAAAGGAAAATCATCATCACATACAAATACAAACCATCACATACAAAATACAAATCAAACGAAAAATTGTTAGTTGCAAATTATACAAACGTAACTAATTATACAAACTCGAAGGCAACCTACGTAATTAATAGTTTATGTTAGTCGCAAGTGGCAAGTATAACAAACTATAACAATGATGACTAATTAAGTAGTATAAATTTACTTAACCGCATAATTTTCCTTTTAATATCTCAAATTTCAATTCAATATACCCATTTAACGTTCCTAGTAATGACCCATATTTCAATCCAAATAACTTTTAGACAAATCAATAACTCGTTTATTACCTCAATCAATTTTGACCCGTCCAATCCTACTCTCTTAGTTGCCAAATATAGTTGAACATCCTTTTCCTACTCCAAAATGACAATAGTGTCCTTTTGTTTCTGCATTCTGTATCCAGGCCATCTCTCTATATATACTAATACTATAATGTGGAACAAACCCAAGAAAACACACTAATTCAAGCCAAAATCTGCAATCAAAAGAGAGGAAGATGTGTTGCAACTCCCATGGCGTAATCCCTACAAGTGAACCTCGTTTTCCCCTTTTCTCCACCCACCCACCAACAGTTTCTCCAAATCATCGTCTATTTTTTCTTAACCATCCTTCGAATTATGGAGTTTTGAGGACAAAATTCGTGTCATTCAAACCTAAATCGAACCTCAACGATGTCGTTTCATATACCGACACGGATAAGAGCTTTTACGATCTTCTGGGTATACCGGAAACTGGATCGTTGTTGGAAATTAAGCAAGCGTACAAGCAATTAGCAAGGAAGTATCACCCGGATGTTTCACCTCCGGATCGGGTTGAAGAGTATACACAGAGATTTATTAGGGTGCAGGAAGCTTATGAAACGTTATCGGATCCTGGAATGAGAGCTTTGTATGATAGAGATATGGCTAAAGGACTTCACTTTGGTTTATCTGCTCGTTCACATGAGGTGTGTTTGCTTTTCTTTATCAATTTGTGTCTTTTGTTAATTATTGAATGCATGAAAAATACCCCCAATTTGACTGCAATTTTGCCTTTCTGCGCCTCTTTTATACTCTTCAATTCTAACTTTCTATGTTGCATGTTTACAACCATAAGATTAAAGGATATTTTGATATATTCTAGAGTAGCTATCTTTAGGCCAAAGCACAAAATTCGTATAAAACGCACTCTACTGTGTGCAATTGTAGAGAGTTTGATCTCAATTATTAGTTATTATCTTAAAAAGTCATGTTCTTTGTTGAAAAACATTTGAAATCAAGAAGAAGAAAGTGACTTTCTGAAATAATAATTATTACTAGTTGAATGACCATCTGAGAAATCGAGAAATCAACTCCAGTTCCATGGTTTCATTTATATTTTGGTCTGGTTAGGCATGATTCACCTATTGTATGCTGATGGGTGAAAAGGATTAAGGGTATTTGCACATAAAGGTGAATGAAAAAAGCCTGATTGAAATAGGCATAGTAGAGTATGCAATTTTGAAGATCCATCCAGTGAGGACTTGCATATTGGTTTTATTTTATTTGTTCTAGTTTAGTTTCTCTTTATCCTGGTAGTGTCCGAGCAGTTTGCATGCACCTCGACTAAACAACCGAGTATGTGCTACTCTCTCTATCCACCAAAGTTTAGGCAGATGGGACTACTGGTGTGACCTCTACTGGAATTCATACCCAAGGTTATATGACACTTATCCACATCATAAAGGCTTATATGCTGAAGATAAGAATTTGCCTACATGTTCCAAAGAAAGTAGAATCTTAGTATATTTGGCTAACTGTTGAGTTCAAAGGAGATATTAGGTAAAGATTAGTGGAATATTTTCTGGAAAAGTAGTCACTTGTCTTTAAATTGTCGGTATCTAGATGCCTGAGGCATGACAAATCTTTAAATGATCGTGCTTGGAGTCAATTTAGGTGGGTTCCCCGTTTGGTCGGATGACTGCATAATATAACCAACCAAAAAAAACACTTTATTGAGGAATCTACTTTAGCATTAGGCAGAAACTACATGTATTTACTGGGGTATGACAGAACTGCTGGCAATTAGGAATATATGGTTTAGTCATTTGGTCTTTCTCATATATACTTTGGTGTTCGATGGTGGTGTTCCCTTGCACTGTTGATACTTGTAATCTTTGGCGTTTCCACTGTTTTCTCTATTTGATGGACTAAATGAATGTTATCATGATAGTTCTCATTAATCGAGTATGAGCTACTCTATTGTTTCATGGAATAACTCAATTAGTGGAATCTTAAAGGGAAAGTATGAAATACTTCATTTTTTCAATTCTTGGGACAAGAGTGAATGAAACTTCTGTTTTCTGTTAATCTATCAAATATTAGAACCAACTTTTTTCATGTAAATGATGGTAACTGCTTGATAATTACTTCAGTAATAACTAGAGTCACTTGAAGTATGGAACGTGGCCTTCCAGTCTTTGCCCTTTTTTTTTTTTTACTCCTTTCCTGAAACACAAAGCTACTTCGCGTGTAATCTTGGTTGGCTCCAAGAGACTTTAATATGCGATGTTCTTTTGCTTCGGATCCAATGTTTAAATGATAACAAGTTGTTTGACCTTAGCATACTGCTTCTGCCACTGTATCCCACTTTCGATTCTCATTTATCTCATCAAAACTTGTCATTCTTATGTGATCATTTGAGCATAAGATTTTTCTTAGACAACCACTCTGTTCTTTTGACATTCATGTACTTGATTTTTCACTGCTTGTACGTTCTATGACATGTTTTATGTTCTTGAATTCTTGGTATCCTCTTGCTAATTCGAGCTTTTTGCTATGCTTAGGCGATGGAGGAGAAAGGTGAGTGGAAAAATCGTTGGCAGTCTCAGCTATCAGAGCTCAAGAGACGAAGAACGTACAAGGAATCCAGTAACAGTATGTCTTGGGGAGCACGGATGCGCAAGCAAAGGGACGATGCATAATCTGAATCGATAATAACTAATACATCTTATTTTATTTTGGATATACGGGAATGTTTTTAGTTTTCTTCTAGTACTAACCATATATGAATCACCTTATAGGCAGTGCATATTGTACATAAAGTATATGAATCAAGAATATCATTTCCAGTGGTACACTCTAGTTTCTGGTACCTTGTTACTTTCAGAAAAGACTGCTGTTTTATCGTATATTTAAGCAAGTTGGTGGCTTTCATTGATGTTGGCTATATATGCTAAGTTGTGCGGACTCTTGCCATGCCCGTATTGAATTTTCGAAAAAAATACACTACTTTTGAAGAATTCAATGCATGTAGTCATTGTTGAAAAGTCCGAGCAACATGGTATATATGTCTATATCATTTGCCAGAAGAGAATGAATTTTTCTTCTGATTATGGTCAAAATTGGGTGAAATCACATGATGTTGTGAAAGGTCTAATGCCTTTTTTTGTTTTTGCCTCCACCATGCTGCTGTCTGTACAGAGTGTATGAATAGTGAATGTTTTATACACACTTTTACATTGTTGTACACCTTATATATAATTATATACAATATATGCATACACTGTATAAATTGCTATAATAAAATAACTCGAAACTAGTTAATATCTCAAATCAAACATGAAATAAAGTTGAGCTAAATTTTATTCCAAAATTATTCTTTGATTTTTTTCTTCTGTAGTGTTGATATGGACAAAACACATATCTTATAATTTTTCTATTTTCACCAATTTGTAACACGAAAAATGCAAAAAAGGAAGGCCTTTAAATAAAGGAGCCACTATCATTTCCCATTTAAGGATGCAGCATAATGGTCAATGAAATAATCTAGAATTACGAGACTTTTCACTTAACGTTGGCAAAAATTTCAAGTGACTTCTTTTCGTTTGTCGAAATCTATACTGATGGAAGATAGCACGTGCCCCACATAGAAAAAAAGGTATGTCAATTCTTGATCATTTTAAATGCATGTATTGGTGAAAGATAATAGATATCTCGTATTAAAAGTAAAATAAAAAAGTTACCAATAAAAGATGTCAATTCTTGAAGTCCATTCTTGGTCATTTATATCATCTTCTTGTATGACTCAGTCTAGTGTTTAGCTGATAGACATAGCATTTTTTTTCCTTAAATAAAGACCACAATTACAAAATGTGGTGCTTGGGCTATTTGGTTTATAATATCTTCCTATTTTTAATTTTCCAAGAAAGAGACACCCCACAATTTGCTGTGAATTATTGATTTGTTCCCTAAAGAGAACCAAAATATATGTTGCTTTCTACAATTTGTCCTATGATATTTCTTTTCTATTTGGATCAATTGAGTACTATACACTTGTTAAAGTCTTGGTCTTATTTTTTCTAAAATATTTTCAACCAATCTTTTTGGACCTTTTTTATCCTTAAATTTCATTGAAAGAATAAGGAACTTCAAGATTGTGATCTACACCTCTCATGTTAGGAGGGGACATTTTGTGTTATTTGTCTAAAGTGAGAGCCACATGATAAGTGATTGTTAGAATAAAGAATTTCTACTTCCATAATTAAAAAAAATGAATAAGAAAATAAAAGAAAAATCATTTTAGGGTAGGGGCCTAGTGAAAATTTTAAAGCTTGTATAAATCAGGAGCAAAAATGACGAAATTTTGACAAGTGATTTATTAAGATTCTATTAGCTTTTTAGTATAAATAAGGAGAAAAAAATAATGAAATTTTGATAAGTAATTTAAAATGAAAAATCCTTTTGGTCAGAAAATTTGGCCAGAATGGTAAAATAACATATTTCATTATTTTACCTTTTTGAACATTTTTACTCTTTTAACTTTAATACCTTTTAATTAAAAATAGAAAAAAGATCAATTTATTTTAAAATGAAAAAGATATTAGAGACTTTTTAAATTTTTGGCAAATTCTGGCCAAATTTTTTGGTCATTTAGCATTACCCAATTTAAAAAAAACATGACTTAATTTGAGCCTTACGTATATCTAGAAGGCTTGGAGAAATTCATAATTCATTAAATTTGTCTTTCAATTCATTTCTCATAAAACACAAGATTGATTCCTTTAAGCTTTTATGAGCTCAATAAAATAATTTTTTTTTTATAAAGTGAAAGAAGAAGTCGTTTTTAACCTGTTGAAATACCATACACAACTTTTTAAAAAAAAATAAAAAACAAGAAATAGTAGTCTATGAAACTTACATTTATTGAGTAGGAGATTAATCAATTAATATAAAAGAAATTGCGATTTCTTCACATTTTCTTTTTATTGGTGCCAATTTCTTCTAGAAGCTTTTTAGACCTTTTGTTGTCCATATATACTGGACATATACCATTAAGGGGTCGTTTGGTAGGGAGTATTAGGAGAAATAATCCTTGTATTATGTATGGTATTATGTAGTATTATGTTTGGTAGGAATTTTGGACTTATGGATAACTAATTCATGGATTAGTTATACACCCTCTATGGTATTATAGGGTGTATAACTAGTACGTTTCCTTTGGTGGTATTAGTAATACATGGATCTAATACCATGGGATTAATATATGTAAAGACAAAAGTACCCCTCAAATCCTTTCATTTTGTGTATTTTCTTGGTTTTATGTTTTATATTTGCCTAAATTTGGTTTTGGCTTATAATCCTAATTTGTTAAGACTATGGTTATTGCTTTTGTAGGTAGTTTGGGTTTATTTCTTTTTTCATTATTCATAAGGTAGCTGGTATTGGTTTCCAAGATTGACTTATTAATTATTTTTTTCCTATTGAACTTATTTGTGGAGATTTTTAGGCTAAATTTTGTGACCCCTTTGGCATTATATATAGGTGTGTTTATCTTTTTTATTTAGAAATTATTCGGATTATTAATAAACTTGAGAGGTTTTCTCTTTTTACATCTTTGTGCATGACAATTATTGATCCATCTTTGAGTTCGTTTCAACGTTATTTTCATTCTTTCTATTTTTCTTCTAAGTTTATACTTTTCTTTATCAAGTTCCCTAAACGTGATTATTATTGTACATAAATTTCCAAATAATCTCTAAACAAATCAAGGTACTTTGCTATAGTATAGAGTGTGTTTGAAATGAAGGAAAACGTTTAGAAAATACGTGAGTTTCGTACTTGTATTTTTAGTATTTGTGCGATGAGATGAGAAATGGGAGTATGGGGTAACAAATAGAGGCAAATCCAGAATTTGAAGTCTTCTTGTGCATCAATATTATCTTAACTCAAATATGAGCTCTAAGATAAACTTAAAATAAAAATAGTAAAATAGGGCTTTGGATTCAAACCATAGTCTCATGGTTGGTTCCTCTTGGCTTGTACCAGAAACACAAAGGCACTCATTGCTCTTCATGGGTGCATTGTTAAATATATCCTAATTTATGTAAGTTTCTCAAAATAGATATACATATACACATGATTTTTTTCAAAGTTAACAGGTACACGTGCACCCCACCTACAGAGGGGGTCCGCCTCTAGTAACAAGGGATGGAATGGTCTAGAGGTGGGGTTGGGGGTAATTGAGAGTGAAGAGGAGACGAACTTGAAAAACCAATTATTGAACTAATTTTTCTTCCTACTAAAAAGTCATTTTTCTCATTCGTTAATGTCTTCCAAACATGAAAAAATTTAGAAAACGTTTTCCTCAAGGTCCAACACATCCATAATGTAGCAAAATGTTTCCTGTTGGATATTTGCTGAAAGGATAGAAAATCCATACATTCAAATTGAAACTTTTTATCAAGATTTGAAAAACTTGTAAATCAAGTGTTTCAAGAACCAATTTTTAATATTAAGAAGAGAATCCCTAAATAAAGGGCCTAATTCCAATGTACATAATTTTCGTCGCAATTAACTTGAAACATCATGTTATATCTCAGTAAATCAAATGAATGCAACTACTAATTTTTTAAAAAACTTTTTGTTTGTCCTTTTAATCCCCTTCTATCTTACAACTATAGTAATACTATATGTTACAAATCAAAATTGTGGAGTTATAAAGACCACAAAAAGCTAGTTCTTTTGCACTCAATGTGAAAGAGCATCCCAAGCAATAAACTTGCATAAGCTTATGCATCTTCCTAGACACACTGTGTCCCGTCTCGATCTGATCCACCTAGGGAATGTAGCAAAATATATGACAATAAGTCGCTCCTCGCCCCTCCATCTAAGCTAGCTACTGCAAGATACATCCGCGGTGATTGATAACTCTTGGAGACTTCTTTTCGGTTGGGAAGACACAGGAGCAGAACAATCAACCTATTGTTATTGGATGGGTCTTCCTCAAGAAGTTTGAGTCAATTTCAGAACAAGCTGCCACCATCACAACCTTGCTCGGTGCTGCAAACCCTGAAAGAGTTTCGTCCTTGGAAATCATGTTAACAGCATTCAATAAGGTATAACATATGGCAGAGCACAAACATCAGCAGAGTCTATTTGCAAAGCTTCAGACCATACACAATGTTCCTTATTGACTTCATCTAGACACATTTCGGTACTCTTGGGCAGAGTTCTTTTGCTTCCGGACAACCATTCCTGGTCATCAAATCCAGACCAATCGTCCATCTCAGGAACTGAGAGTATCTGGCTTAAATACTTGGAATCTGGATGAGGAGGTCTTTTAGATGCTTCTGCAATCTGATCAGCACCAGGAATCACAGAAGAAGCCACTGCCTTAACACCGGACAATGGTTTTTTAGATGCTTCAGCAATCTGATCAGCACCAGGAATCACAGAAGAATTCTTTGCCTTAACACTGAACAATGGTTTTTTAGATGCTTCGGCAGTCAGATCAGCACCAGGAATCACGGAAGAATCCTTTGCCTTAACACTGAATAATGGTTTTTCAGATGCTTCAGCAATCGGAACAGCACCAGGAATCACGGAAGAATCCTTTGCCTTAACACTGAACAATGGTTTTTTAGATGCTTCAGCAATCGAATCAGCACCATGAATCACGGAAGAATCCTTTGCCTTAACACTGAATAATGGTTTTTTAGATGTTTCAGCAATCTGATCAGTACCAGGAATCATAAATGAAGCCGTTGCCTTAATACTGAACATGGGCTGACCTTCTATACTACCATTTACCTTGTGCTCCTTGTTTTCCACTTTTATATCAGAAGCAACTCCCTGTATAATAGAAGAAAACATGTCTGCTTTTGGGTGAGTGTCCAATTTCTTTCCATTCTGTGTTGGCTGCTGAGAGGATGAGGGCCGCAGCAATTTAGCAGGCCTGACTTCACTCTCTGTATAGCAGAACACAAAAGAAGCAACACTAATCAGCCAAACCAATAGGTTAAATAGAGCTGAACACGCTTGTTTTAATTCAAGCAATTTGCATTAGAAGTACAGGATATATGGTGTCTACAAATTCCCTAACAGACTACTACTATGCCAAAATCACAAGAATTCTATCAAGGCAATCAGATACATAACTCGCATAGCTTTTGAGGGATCCACAGGGTATGAGGTACAGTCAATACAATGGAAAATAGTAGCTGTTAATAGTTTTTTAAACTCACCATGCAGGCCATTAGTTTCAACATTCTTTCTCTTTTTGACAATTCCCTCGGTGGCCGTACCAACCGTGTTTTCCTTGGACACAAGTGGAGGTTTATTGTTACTAAGAACAACAAAATCATTCTTATTGTTGTCTTTTGATTTATCCTTCCGGCTTCTCTTGTGTTCATTTTTATCCTTCGACTTCTCTTCCTTTTTCTTCTCTTTTTCCTTGTCTTTCTGCTTTCCATGACTGTGCTTTTCCCTTTCTTTATCCTTGTTTTTTTCTCTTGGCTTGTCATCACGTCTTTCCTTAGGTTTCGGTTTTTCCTCTCTCTTCCCAACATTTTGTTCCACTGGTCGGGGAAATCCTTCACAATTGTTCTTTGCCATTGTAGAAAAACTGGGAGGTGTTGCATTAGCTCCAATTTTATGTTCACCCCTGAATGTTTCAGCATCCATCTTATTGTTATCAGATCCTCTCTCCTTGTTCTTTTCCCTGTCAACCAAATTTCCAAAAACTTTGATGCCCATCCTGTCTGACTTTTCATCTCTTTTCCACTCAACTGGAGATCTCTCTGCCAACTGACTTTGCGCACCCTTCTCTTCATCTCTGATCCTCCTGTCCAACTCCCGCGCAAATTTTGGGTCCTCTGCCTCAACAACAGGGATGCTGGTCTTAAAGGGCTTCTCTCCATGCTGGACATGAAACTGATTTGGGAGTTTGGCTTTCTCTGAGCTAATGTGTCTGTCTTTATGTTCATCTCTCCCTTTCTCTGAGATGATCTGTCTATCTTTATGTTCATCTCTCTCATGAAGTTTCCCTCCACTAGAAGCCCCAGGAGGAACGGCAACTCTTCCCTCCTCAGAGATGCTGCTTTTCTCTTTATCCTTATCCCTGTCCTTATCCTTCCTTTTGTCCTTGTGTTTTTCCTTCTTGTCCCTGTGCTTATCCTTTTTCTCTTTCTTTTCTCTGTGTTTCCCATCACTTCTGTCTCTATCCCTTTTTTCTTTACCTTCTCTCTTTTCCTTGTGTTTCTTTTCCTTTTTATGTTTTTTCTCCTTTCTTTTCTCCTACACAACATGAAAAGGAAACTGTTAGTTTATACCAAGCAGGTCGAGTACAATTTTTTTTTTACAAGTAGGTCAAGTACAACTAATGCCAACATCATTATGCAAGGAGGAAAATCCAGAAAAAGAAATTACAAATCTAGCACAAAATTGTAAATAACTGATACAGTGGCAAAATTTGGAAACCAAATAAGGAACTCAAGTTCAGGTGGAAATCCTAGAACAATTTGAAGAAAGCCCAAGAACAAAAGTTTCCGATTGTTAAAGAGGAAGAAAATCAACAACCAGTTGAGAATCTAAACATTCACATCATACCAAACAAAACGAATGAGTAAACCCAATGTGAAATTAGTAAGTGAAAAGAAAATTGATAATTAGTAAGAAAAGAGAAAACACTGAACAGAGGCATACAATCACATTGACTAAACCTGGCCCATATGTAAAGCTATAACAAATTGCATAACGAGATATCCGCAAAACAAACAACATAATAGGCAATCACATCTCTCCATGGCTCCAGCTTAATTAGCAGGACCCAAGAGCAATATAAAAGTTTTGCATCTTAAATATGCACTTGGGCACGTGATGAAAACATTCAAAAATCAAATGATTCCTAATCATTCTCCGCTTTGAGAGTCTTCCATGAACAATAGCAGTGTTTCAGCTACAAAATTATAACTACTACTATTCCTCGGTACCAAACAAGTTGGGGTCGGTTACAAAAGTGTCAATGCCAAAAAAAAGCCTCACATTCACCTCATAACACAAAATCCACTACAACAACATACCCCGTCTAATCCCACAAGTGGGTCTGGGGAGGGCAAGTGGGATTACACTAGGTATGTTGTTGAAGTGGATTTTGTGTTCTAATGAACTTACAAACTAAACAGAGGCTGTACAACAGACCGTTCATATACCTGATCAAAAGTGAGACACAAAACCAATATTTGTTAGATCCCTCAATAACAAGAAATCAATCACCTTACTTTGGACAAAGGAGGGACAAACAAGCAATTTCACGACCACACAAAAAGCAAGACAGTCCAACTTAACAAGAAGTAAATCTCACATTAGCACTTTTCTTGGGGCAATCTGAACAAAACCAATATGAAAAGAAACCCTCATAAGGACATCATGACCAAAGGTCCTCCTCCTCTTGGTATACAATACAAATGCTCCACTAACAAATAAATTAAAAATTAGCACTACACTATATGTCCAGATGCTTTACAAAATGATATGAGCGCAAATATAATCAAATGAAATAGCATAACGCAGCTGGTTCGTAAAAAGTTCTCGGCACTTCACATTTGCAAAGGACACTATCACCTCAGAAAACTTTCATGAAAGGTATTGCATCTCTATTATATAAAACTAGTCATTTTATGATGAATTCTCACAATACATAATACACCACGGAGACAAGCTCATCTAGGCAGTAGGCTTGTATTACATAGGCATATGGGTGTGGTGAAAATTGGGTAAGTGGTTCCATCACATCATTGCCATATGAACCAAGGTTCCTAGGAGTGTGGGTGAAGTAGTTAGTTCGACCTCAATCAATTGCAAGATAAAGAATGGTTCCCACATCATGAATGGGTAAGAGCAAAATAGCATGACGTGAACATATAAGAACAAACAAAATATTTAGCGTTGCGTGAAATGTCGTGGTAGTGAACTCATGAGCCATGCAATAAAATTTGGGAAATAATAATAGAGCATTGACTCAAGGAACTGTAAAAGTGAAGAGAATCAATTGGGATTTATGGGCGGAGTCTTGGCCGGTCAAGAACTAACACGTCCAGAAGATGAGAGTAGCGGAAATGAGAATGTTGAGATGGATGTGTGGACAGACTAGGAGAGATAGGATTTTTTTGAAACTGGTAACTTTATTAGAAGAGATAGGATTAGGAACAAAGATATTCAGGACAAGTTGGGAGTGGCCCCCTGTGGTGGACAAGATGAGGAAGGCGAAGTTGAGATTGTTCGGACATGTGAAGAGAAAATATATAAAGAAAGGAATTCATATAAAATATATAAATCTCATAAATATGCATGAAGGATAGTATGAAGGAGTCATCACTATTGTTAGAACAATTGTATAAGATATAAAGGAGTTCCTCATAACAGTGGGCTAGACCCAGGTTCAACATTGAAATCGTACTAGTTCATCCTAGTTATGGATGAGATAACTAAGAATATACATGATAAGGTCTCATGGTGTATGATATTTGGTTTACGCCATAAAGAAGCAGTCCAAGGACCAAACGCTTTGACATAATTAGAAGATAGAATATATGTACTTCAAGTTTAGCCAATATCAAAAGAGTGAAGCTGAGGTGGGATTAATCGGGATGGAGGTGCACAAATGCAAGCAATTCAAATGTATACGATTAATGTTTTAGGAGAATTGTATAGGACATAAAGATGTTACAATAGGACCAAACTATGATGGTTAAAAAGGAGAAGAGTAACCAGATTCAGTAACAAAAAAGTAACAACGAGTGGGTTCACTACCATGTTCAACCTAGTGATTCTGCCATGAACAGTCTTAACAATCTGTTTCCACCAACTACAATAGAAATCTTACTTTTCAGATGTGTTGCTTTTAGTAATGAAAATACACAAACTACTAAATAAATTGAATTATTGCATAAACGACCAAATGAATAGAGATTTGTACTAAACACAAATCACACATTCAAAGAGAGAAAAATCTAGAATTCGTAAGTGTATAGTGCAGCTGTAGCGTGTAAGCTTCTAACAAAAATTTATAATGTAGATTGTAATGCGAAAGTTCTGGTCCATACGACCTGAAGGTTGAATAGAACACCCATCACCACAGCACTAGATAACTTCGTTCCATCAAGGGTGTTGAATGTTAAACATAAATCAAAGAGCAACAAAATTTGACCTATATACATAGTGTAATTTCCAGCAAAGTGTGTTCAATTGAATACCCTTGTCAGATTGTAGCTCCGCCAAACAAAAGTGTTATGCAATAAGAGAATGCCCTACATAAATGAAAACAAGTTCTGCAGAATGATAGAAGACAAGCAATTACAATGTTATATAAGAGAGGATGTTCGGCCTTTAAGTTCCAACATATCCACAAGATGAGTGTCGCACAAAAGGTGAATGTTAACATGGATGTGTGACTATATATTGATTAAACAATGTTAGAAATTATCAGTTTTATTGAAGGTGCAAGTGGCACACAAAGGATAAAATGAGATGAGATTGCTTGAGATGGTTTAAAATGTCTTATGTCAACTTTTAGAGTGAAACCTTGGTGTCTAAAGGTATTGGGACTAGCTAGACCTAAAATTGTATGGAAGGAAGTTATTGGTAAAGATTTATAATCTCATGAAATCCATATTCCTATAGGGCTGACAAAATCAATATTAAAGTCAAATGAGGAAAAAACAAAAAGAAATGGAAAAAGAGGACAAGGTTGAAGAAATTCCTATGTCAAGCTACATATGAAACTATAAGACGAAGTGCTTGATAAGAATGTCAAGAATTACTATAGAATGATCACTCCATGAACTCTTTTTTTAATAATTGGGGTTTCGGGACAGCATGCATACACCTTGACCAATTCACGGGGCACCGCTACCTCCCACCAGCACGTAACTCAACCTAGTGTATATTGCCTCTACTGGGATTTGAACCCAACCCACTTCATTGACGATTAGACCACATCCTTGGTGCAAATCACTCCGTGAACTCTAACCTTAGTAAATAGAGTCATAATATCTTAAATTAACCAGATTAGCCTTGTCTACACATTTATCTTCTTCCACAAATCTAGCAATTTGCCAATTCCCTAAAACTTGGACTTTTATGGACAACAACAACATACCCAGATGATTATTAATTGACACATGGCCCAAGTTAAGATTCAATATATCAAGATCATTCAACTGAATATGAGTAAAGAGACTATACAAATAAGAAAATTATGTAATCACGTGAAGTACGATGGAAGGAATCATCAGTTCCACATTAAGGATGACAAACATGGCAAGCATCCAGCACAAATTTCACCAACACGATTGAGTATAGCACATCGATAGGAAGAAAATTAGCATACCATTCAATTGGATTCAATTAAGAAAAAATGTTACCGGTCAACTCATACATGTTCTAGTAAACTTCAGATAACTAAAGATGTAATCTACTTACACATTTCATCTTGAATTAATTACTAATTCAAACAAAACCAAAATCAGATCCCTTTATATTTCCTTTAAGCAAATTGATACTATTTTTCAGCAATGCTTTTCTGTGTTGCTTGGACTCTTCAAAAAAGTTATTAGGTGTGTGTTGGATCCTTCAAAAAGTAGTACATTTTAGGAGGATCCGACACGGGTACGACACCGTTTTTGGATCAACTTAGGCGCTTTTAGATAACTAAAGATGTCAGCAATCTACTTACATTGTACATCTTCGATTACATACTAAATTGAACAAAACCAAAATCAGATTCCTTTATATTTCCTTTAATTAAATTTAATATTTTTCAGCAGTGCTTTTAGAATGTCCTCTTTCGATATATTAAAGGCAATAGCTCTTAGAATGTTATCTCCCAATATATTAAGACAATCACACTAATCGCTTCAGAAGCATCCATTCTTTTAAACTTTGAAGCAATTAATTGCCATTAAGTATCATCGAAAATAAAGATTATTTGAATAATCCACGTATCACAATCCACAGCCAATAGTCTCCAGATAATAAATGGGGTACTCAGTAGGAATTATAAGAACAACAGAACACATCCACACAATGATGATAAAATTGAACAAACCTCTTTTAATAAGTCCCCCTCCTCTGGTCTAAGCTCCTTTTCATATCCTGGTGGTGGAAACGGAAAACAGCGCGACATTGCACAGAATTATACTCCGAGATAAAAATGCTCCGTTAATAAAACAATGAACTCCAATTAATTTCGCACAGCAGTGTTCCAGTAACGGAACGAACCAGCAATTATACTCCCGTCCATGCACCATATCCCCACATTCCTTTCCAGCTTCAGTTCACTTTCATTTAATCCACTGTCAATCAATCAATACAAAATCCTAGTAAATTAAACTTGCTCTCCAGTTCAAATTTTACAAACAAGATTCCAACACAGTAATTCCAAACTTCGTCAAGGTAAACATCCAACAATTCTAGAAGTATCTACAGTCCTCTTCCATTGCCTAAATCATTCTATTTTCCAGGGTTAAATCCCCTGTCAATATCCTCCCATTAACGGGCGATCTGCCTATGAATGGTCACTGAAAACTCTTCAAAACCCAGGCAATCAAACCAACACTTGGGAGTAAGCAATCCGATTGAGAAACCCTAGAAAATTCCACCAACACCAGCACAAAGAGCAATGTCTCAGTAAGCAAAAAGAGTACAAAAAAACTCCAATTCCAACAAAAACGTCCAAGAAAACCAAAAGGGTGTCGAAATTCAAAGGAATCAAAGTGAAAAATTCGAATTTTTCTTTGTTTTATCAAAAAAAAAAAAAGTGAATCCAGATAAAACCCAGAAATCCCAAACTACCCAAATGGCTAAATTTCAAGCTGAAATCAGAATCAATTGAAATCAGATTAAAACATTATTCCTAGTTCTTCTTCTTTTTAGTGAGTATATAGTATATATGTATATATATATTTACCTTGTCCGCTCTACAAAATGAAGAACATTGTAGGAAGGACAAGATCTCAAGACAATCGGCAACAACAACAAATATAATAATACACAACAACCATCTCACTTTGGTTGATAATCGATTTTGCAACTCAAGAATCTCGTTTTTGGTTTTTAGTAAAAAGGGTTTGAGAAAAAATGGGTTTTTTCTTCTCTTTGCTTGGTTTTTATGGGGTTCGGGAAATACACGCAAAATGGGGCAAAGAGGGCAAAAGAAAAGGGTGAGGGCCTAAGCCTCACATATATTGAGAGAGGAAAAAAAATGTTTTTGTACAAAGGGAGGATTTTAGAGAGAGAAGTGGGATCTCTCTCTCTCCATTAAGTTTTTCTTTGTCCCAAGTATTATGATAATGATAATTTGGTTCCGTTATTTCTTTCTTGATCTGTTTTGATATTTTTTTTTCGAATGTGCTTTATTAGAAATATGTTTTCTACCTCCTAAGATAAAGATGAGTTTCACCTGAGGTTACAGGAAGTGTGTCATTGTCGTTTAACCTCGAAACAAAAAACACATGCTAGTTATGAAATTTGAAAAACAAAGATTGATACATGTGAGCGCTCTTTGTACTTTGTAAGGTGTGTATCTCAACTTTAATCTCTTTTTTGTATTTGTGTACTATCGAAAGTTATATTTACAATGATATTTTTGAATAGTCTCTGATTCTTAACTTATCACGTGAAGTAGATTATTGCTCTCCATAATAGGATGAGATTTTTCTTCAAGATTTATCGCTAATGCCTCGTTTTGATCCATTATATGCTTTGTTTAAATCCTCTATGTTGGAGTTTAATTTATAATTGCGTGAATAATACGGACATGACGTCATCTCAATCTTCTTCCAATATATTATTAGCTGTTTTTTATGAGTGTGGCACACATATTTTTATCTGTTTTGAAGTTACTGTACTACTTAGATATCTCGTGTTTTCTTGAAAAAATAATTCTATGATGGATTTTGATATGATCTCGATGAGATTGATATTCCAATCCTTCTTCTTCGAACGTATTGATTTGACCCCATACGTAGGATCAAGCATGTTGCTGTCAGAAGCTAAATTTCGAATAGAATCTCTTTATTGTTTCAGAGCTATCAGAAGTGAATTCTTTAATTAGAAAAAAATCAATTTTGATGGAAGATACATATCAAAATGTTTTTGTAACTTAATCATAGATGATAGAATTCATTTTTGACTTTTATGAATATGATTTCAATTCTCCATTACTCATGCACGCATGCAGGCTACGATCGATGTCGCCTGACCTCGACTGACAGATTCGCGCAGGCCACGCCTGATGTCGGCTAGCCGATGCGCACAGACCATGACCGATGTCGCTTGGCCGATGCGCGCATTTAATTTATTATCTTCCACTAGAATATGCATTTAATTTGAAAAGTCATTTTTTTAGTTAACAACTTGTTTTGATTAGTTAATTGGATTGTACTTTTTGTTTTGATCGTAGTACTCTTTTTCATATTAGATTGTCTCGTTTAATCTTAATAGCTCTCCTAGCAATGCATTATAACTTTTTGTTATCGAGTAAGCACCATTTGGAGTGAGTTGATATTGTTTATCTTGACCAAACATGCAACAGAAAATGATAAGACGATAATTGAAAGATTGACAATATAATTTATCGTGCTAATCAAATATAATTCAAATTTTTTGTGTTTTAATTTATTGTAAGCTTGATTGAATTTAGCTTCTTTCAATGGCAACATAATCAATTAGGCGGAATATGATTCCAATATGTTTACTTTGATATTTATATATACTTTACTTTGAGCTTGTTGGACATTACTGTTAAAAATTGCTTATTTTTAAAAGCACATTTTTAAAAGGGAAAAGTATGTGTATAAGCAAGCATATATTAATTACTTACTTAATATAGCTATAGTTTGTCTAAATTATAATTCGCGACCTACTTTTAGCTATAATTACGTGGCTCAACTTTTTAGTTTTGTATAATTTGTATGTTTGTATAATATAATTTGAATAACTTTTGTATAATTCAAAATTTGTATGATAAAATTTGTACGATTGTTTACCCTTCTTATGTTTGTAAGTATATAAATTTGTTATTTTGAGTTTATACAAAAATAACTGAATTATACAAATGTACCCGCAAATTATACAAACCTGAGAATTATATGAATTCATGAAATTATACAAACGAGATAGCTTAAACTATAGCTACAGCTGATAAATATGCAAACTATATCTATGAATCATAATTAAGTTTATTATAATGGCAGTTTGCGAAAGTTCCTCTTTTTAATTTTTTTTTTTTTTTTTTTGATAAAAGTGCTTTTCAAAATAAACAATGTGTGTTTGACTAACTTATTTGAAATGTGTTTTTTATAAGCAAATTATGTTTGACTAATCTTTTTAAATACTTTTGAGAGTCAAATTACGATAAATAACAAGTATTAATGTACTTTTAATATTGAAATTGTTTTATAAAGAGAAACTAGTTTAAATATCTATTGCAAAAATTAAATTAAAATATTCATATTCAAATTTTCAATCAATACTATACATTTTTTTGGAGGGTTGAAATCTTTAAAAAAATATATTTTTTCTAATCTTGCAAAAATATTGTTGTTAACTTTTTTTTTTCCAATTATGAAAAATAATACTCCCTCTGTCCCAATTTATGTGAATTATTTTCCTTTTTAGTCAGTAAAGAATGACACATTTCTATATTAAGTAACAAAAAAAAGTAACTATTTAACTATAAAATATTTATTTTACCCTTAATAAAATGATTTACAGTCATACAAATTTCTATCATTCATTTTGGACCACAAGTTTTAAAAGTCTTCATTTATTTCTTAAACTCTATGTCCAATCAAATTACCTCGTATAAAATGGGACGGAGGGAGTAATACATAAACGCAAAATAAAATATAAATTTATTATATAAAAATAAAAATAAAATTATTAAATGAAACTTACCCAAACATATGAGATATGTTATATAATAAATAAGAGATATATTTGTATATATGTGTCTGTATGTGTGTGTTACAGAAATTTTTAGCTTCTTCCAACAACATAAACAATGCTTCTGCTTTCATTTAAAAACAGTTTTACAGATTTGCCAAACACATATTTTTTTTTTAAAGGTGCTTTTGGTTCCCAATAGCAATGCCAAACAGGCTCTTCTTACACTCATTAAGAGCTTGTTTGACATTGATACTAAAAACTGCTTATTTTAGAAGCATTTTTTAAAAATAGTTTTTTGAAAAAATAATAATTTGTATTTGACTAATTCATTTGACAAATGCTTTTGATAAGCAATTGTGTTTGACAAATATTTGTTAAAAGTGCTTTTGAGAGTCAAATTACAAAAAATGGCAAATATGAATGTACTTATTATTTTGTAGAGATAAATTATTTTTAATATTTATTATAAAAAAAATAATTAAATTTTTATTTTTATTAAACTAATATGTACACATTCAAATTTTCAATCAATATTATACTTTTTTTGGAGGGATGAAATCTTTAATTATTTCTTTTCTTTTTTCTAATCTTGCAAAAATATTGTTGTTGTCTTTTTGCTAATTATGCAAAACAATACGTAATATAATAGATAAAATAATAATGCATAAATGTAAAATAAAATATAAAAATTTATTATATAAAAATAAAATTCTTAAATGAAACTTTGCCAAACTTATGAAATATTTTAATAAATTAATGAAAAATATATTGATAAATATGTATATATGAAGGAAAAAAAATTCAGTCTTGAGAAAAATAATTTTGTTGTTATTGGGAATAAGCTGAAAATTGTGCTTTCTTAAAAAACCAGAAGCAGAAACAAAAAAAATATTTTATATTATAAAGTAAAATTAAAATGTTGAATTATCATCTGCATAGAAGGCAGCCTGCGCCACATAAGCAATTTTGTATTCCTTAAGTGAAACTCAAATCAAGTGAAGGTTTGTGTAGGTGAATTCTTAGTTGTGTGGTGTACCCCTATTGGTTGTAGATTCTTTAACAATGTAAATACTTTAAAAATTCAAATTAATGAACTTTCAAAAAAGATTTTAGTATAACTCTTCCGAAAATAGAAAAAAAAAACTAATAAATTTTGCATCAAATCATATATATATATATATATCACTTAAATAATGAGTGAAATAAGTTACAAAACTTCAAAATTTGAAAGTGTAGTGCTCCACAAACGGTAATGATGTTCAATAAATGGAAGGAAAATATGAGAGAGATATTTGAGGGAATTTCAATTGTTGGACATGATTTATATAGAAGGTAGGTGTATGAGACTATATTTTTGGCTATTTTTAAAGAGGGTGTATACATCTAGACGCCTCAATTCTATCCTAACTGACAACTAAACATTTTAATTTATTTTTATTGTGTATCGTTAACACTCAATACTAACGTAATACATAAATTTAATATATCTTTAGGTGGTCATTTTATAAGTTACATTATTCAACTGACACATGAAAAATAAATAATATGTCTAGAAGTATATTTATATAATTGAAATATCTACTTGTTAGCTAAGACCCTATTTAAATAGAGAAAATTTCAGAAATAGCAAAAATAAAAGACATAATAAGACTCTAGAGTTATAGTTTTGGTAATTACTCTTCATAACAGTAGTTCTATTTGATATGGAGGCTGCAATTTATATAATTTGCTTGCCCATTTGTATATTTCACCTACGTATATACAAATGGTGGCCGCAATTTGTATATTATGCTTGCAAAAATACAAATAAGGCAAGTATACACAAAATTTGTATTTATACATTTATGATTCTTTTTCAGAACTCCGTTTGTATATTTCGTTTGCCAATATACAAACAAGGTACTTTATTGGCAATATACAAACAAGGTACTTTATTATAATTCATAAACCGTATACAAATAACTAGGGTAAGTATATATAAATTCTGGATTTATATACAATTAGAAATTGAATTTGTAGAAATTTTGGATTTATACAATCACGGACTGAATTATACAAATAGAAAACCGAATCGCAACATTTTGCGAAACTATAGCCACAAATTAAAAATAATTGAAACTATAGTTATATTACATAATGTACTCTAGATGTTTGTCATTTCGCATAATTTTCCCATTTAAATACTTATTTGTATATATTAATCCTAATAATTTAGATATCAAAATAAATGAATCAACACTAATTTAGAATCCTAATAGCTATATCGTTAATA
The DNA here is from genome assembly GCA_037074985.1 of Solanum bulbocastanum. Lineage (NCBI taxonomy): Eukaryota > Viridiplantae > Streptophyta > Magnoliopsida > Solanales > Solanaceae > Solanum > Solanum bulbocastanum. Next base: position 45,499,458 of record CM073601.1, read on the forward strand.
ATTTGATCCAAAAATTACCCTACGCTCTCTAGATTCTAAAAGTACAACACCTCGAAGCAGCCATATTTGGCTATAAATATGCCAAAGATATATTTTCCTCATAAGCACCGGTTTTATAAACTCCCTTCTCTATATCTGAGTGGCGTCTTAAACCCTAGCCGCTCCTCATTTTGTTTCTCTTTCTCTTTCCTTAAACCCTGAAACTTCCTCTCTCTCAGGTAACCTTTTTGCTGTAAAAATGGTGGATCAAAGCTTTGTTTTCAATTTCATTATTCAATTTTTTGTTCTTTTTGTTTTTTGATCTAGTATTTTAGTTGTGTATTAGTTTGTATATGCTTTGATTACATGTGTTTTGAGCCGAGTTTCTATTGGAAACAGTCTCTTTGGTGGTAAAGTTTGCGTACAATCTAACCTCCACAGAGTCGCTCTGTGTGATTAAACTTGTTATGCTGTTGTTTGATCTGTGTTTGTTGATGTGGTTTATTTGATAACTTGTGATGATTTGATTACATTTGTTTTGAGCTGAGTTTCTATTGGAAACAGCCTCTCTTATCTTCTCTACCGGATAAACGTGTAGTGGTAAGATCTGTGTACATACTAAGACTCAGACTCCACTTGTGTGATTACTGGTTGTGTTGTAGGACCTGTGTTCCTTGATGTGGTTTATTTGATAAGCTTGCTGTGTCTTATGGAATATTTATTTAATTTATTACTCTTAATAATAGTCATGTATATTTCCTCTCCAAAAACTTTGTTGTGATCTTAATGTGAAAACTTTTATTTGAAGGTTTGACAACATGTTATGATTTGCTTTTCAATATTGATGCTTAGCCTCATAAGGTTGGGGTTACACACCCCACTCCCTAGATCCACTTGTTGGGTTACACTGAGTATGTTGTTGTTGTAATATTGATGTATGTTTGGTGTGATTTCTATTGTAATATTTGTCCAGAAGACTTTTGGATGCTATGGTGCCAAATATTTTGTAAATGCTCTCTATGTTTAACATGTTGCGACATGTTTATAATTACAAATTTCATAAGTTAGTTCCTTGTAAATTCACATTAATTGAAATTGAAGGAGTAGAATAAAAATTTGATATTCAAGGTTTGTAGATTCACCTGCTTTGAGTTTCAGTGACTTCTTTGAATTAATACTTTGGGACAGATATGTAGTGGTTTGGTTTTCTAATGTTTTCCTGTTGCTGTCATAGCATATGAACATCTACCAAGTTACTGAATTATTGTTCATGGGCCTATTTTTCTTACTGTTGATGATCCTTGTGCTCTTTAAGTCAACTGGATTGATTATCTCTTAATCTGTAAACATGATTTCTTGATTTCTTATTTGGCATTTTTAAAATGAATGTTTTTCAATTAGTTTTACCTTGACACCTGGATATGCATGCCTTGACTTAAAACTCTATGCACAGATTTGTAAATTTGTCCGCACAAATGGCTTTCTGCAACAAACTCGGTGGTCTGTTGAGGCAGAGCATTTCCACAGGAAATGCAGTAAGTGCAAATTCACCTACTCCAGCAATGCTTAATGCCATCCGGTGCATGTCGTCAAGACTTTTTGTTGGCGGTAGGCTTTGAGTTGTCTGTGTATCCTTATTGGTTATAGCTACTAACCGGTAAAGTTTTGCAACTTCATAAATATTTGATTTTTTTTATTCATATATTTTATAGGTCTTTCATGGGGAACAGATGATCAGTCACTGAAAGATGCCTTTACTAGCTTTGGTGATGTTGTTGATGGTAAGTTCCAGGAGGCAGATGCCTGCTGCTTTATCCTCAATGTTTTTTTTCCTAATCTCTGGTGACATAGTTTGAATAAACATGGCAAAAAGCAAGTTGCATGAATAACGTGGTCTTGTTGTACTTCACAAAGGATGTCAGAGCATACTTTGTGCATCTGTTTGTATATATCATATAATTTATTATGTAAATACGGTGTTGGTTGCTCCATGCATCTAAGAATTGCTGAATGGTTGACTTCCATTTCTCAATGTCTGTCCAGTTTGTGCACTGATTTTCTCCTCAGACGTATTGACGTTCTGTTACTATAATTCTCTGGCCTGCTGCCTGCTTGTATTGGTGCAGTTTTTCTGTATACTTAAAATAGGTTTTGAGGCCTCAATATTGATGTAAATTTGATGGATTCTCAGCAGCTCTTTGATGGGGGTTTTATATACATATATTAATGTGTGTGTCTGTATATATATTGCACACTGAGCAGGTCACATTTGTTAATCATTAGCTTTAATTTGTCGCATACCTAGTGATTGGGTGGGGAGCTCTTGTTACCTCTAACTGTTTTTCTTAGTTTTCTACTCAGGCTGTTAATATGCTTCCGTTCTTTCATTGTTTGTTGCTCAGGCTGTGAATGTGCTTCCGCTTTTTCTTTATTTGTCGCCCAGGCTGTGAATACGCTTCTGCTTTTTCTTTGTTTGTTTTCTAGGCTGTGAATGTGTTCATGCTGAACTTTGTCTTTTTTTGTTACAGCAAAGGTAATCATTGACAGAGATTCTGGCAGATCAAGGGGATTTGGATTTGTGAACTTCTCAGATGAAGCTTGTGCAAAAGAGGCTATGAGCGCAATGGACGGTCAGGTAGAAACATCATATCATAAGACTGTTCTGTGCACAAGTCTAACACGTCCACATTTAAATATTCCTGTTTGCATTACAACTGCTTTACTTTATCTTTCATGGCTGATACGTTATTATGTCCTTGCAGCAACTCCATGGAAGGAATATCCGTGTTAATTTAGCCCAAGAGCGTGCCCCTCGAAGTGGCGGATATGGTGGTGGATATGGTGGTGGTGGTGGTGGCTACGGTGGGGGCTATGGTGGTCAAGCTAGAGATAACGATGGATTCTAAGTCACTTTTATCTTTTGCTATTAGCTGTCATGTGTGCATGACGATAGTTATCTAAGTAGAGAGGACCTGGTGTGATAGCTTTGTTGAATTTTATCTTTTAAAAACTTCTCTTCGTCCAAGGTTTTTAGTATCAATAATTTTTCCATATTTTATCACCAAGTCATCTGTGTCCTAGATGCTTTTTATTGTAATCAATATTCAACTATGCGGCACGTTGCGGTTTTTGTTCTTAAATTTTATTTATAGTGAATATGATAATATGAAATGAGTTTAAATGGAGATTGTGAGATTCATATAATTTTCTTAACTTGGTTTGAAAGTGAGACGTACCCTTTGTTTGGATAATTGTTACTAATTGTTTTAAGATATATTATATTTTTTTTGTTTGATGAATATAATGTCATTGTTATATGATGTTGTACATTGAAAATAAATTTGCAAGAAAAGTAAGGCTGGGTTTGTAGGTATAATGAAAAGAATAGGGTAAATAATAAAATATAATTATTAGATAATGGAGGAAATATAAGTAAAATGAGAAAGAAAAGGTAATGCAATGATAATATGTCTAAGAGATTTGAAGTCTCATATATATCAATGAAGTTGGTTGAAAATCGTGATGTTTCAAGTTTAGATATCTCTGAAGGTGATGATATAAGGTGATTTTTGTCAATTTGTTCAAATTTGTGTTGGATAATATAAGGTGATTTTTGTCAATTTCAAATTTGTGTTGGATAATATAAGGTGATTTTTGTCAATTTTGTTCAAGTTTGTGTTGGTAAGAAGTAACAGATTTCTCATAAAATTAATCGAAATGTGTATAAATTGATCCGAGTGAAATAACTTAATACATAAGTTGACAAGAAATAACATATATTTCATGAAATTAATCGAGATGCGCATAGTCGGTAATAAAGTACGCTTGATGAAAAAAACAATCTTATTTATTTACTCGTAGAGAAAACAAGTGTTCAGCAAAGAAAAGATACAGGTAAACATTTAATAGCTTTATAAGATAAAATAGTCTTTTATCATTATTTGACGTATTCTTAAAGTTAGCATCTTCATTTTAATCATGATAATCACTTTATTTTTTCTATAAACTTAATAAACATTCTATGAATTAAAAGTTAATATTTGAATATATACCTACATTATGATGGTTTTGAGTGTACATATAAATAAATCTATTTCTAACTTGTATGATTGTATCCATAAATAAAATGTAATAATACCTACTTATGTGAATAATACGTAATTAGTATTATTTTGAATAGAAAACAATAGTATTAGCTAATAGGTTTGTGTGACCCAGTTTTGATTTCGAAAGTCAAATATTTTAATTTGATTGTGAATTCCGATATAGACCATTAACTTTTTAAAATAAAATTTACATATTTTGAAACTATGTAAAGTATCATTATAATTTATAATAAATAACAATTCAAAAAATTTTAAAAATTATGATAAAAGAAATTATTCAGAACTCAAAATTCGAAAGATGTCAAATAAATTAAGATATGGGAACAATATAATTCCAAACAAGACTTACCCTTGACATTCCCCTATATAATTCTATTCCTATGCTAAATAAAAACAAAAATAACATGATATAATTAAAATGCATTAAAACAAAAATAAAAATCTAAAGTGTAAATAAAAAAATGTGGGATCAACACTACTTGATTGGGAGTATGTGTAATTCCTATTATGTCCTTGCTTGCATCCCATAATAACTTAAATACCACTTAACAAATTTCCTTAATCCACTTGATAAATTTGTAGTCGGCCTATATCCAAAATCCCTATACGCCTGGCTCACGTTAGCATGAGTAAATGGAACGTCGCCGTTTCGGGGCATCTTAATCAAATTCTTTTTTGCCTTAATGTTGAGTAAATTTTCCAAAATTACCACTAGCTTCTTCACCGACACCGGCGAAGTATTCCCCAAATTATACACTCTCAACTGCGCCGGACCTCTCTTCTTTCCGCCGCTACCGGTGCTCTTCTCCGCCGTATCAATCGCACCTAAACAACCTTTCACCACATCATCGATATACGTGAAATCACGCGCCACCTCTTTATCCGATACGTAAACCTTGATCGGCTTTCCTTGAATCATATCCTTTGTGAAGAAGAAATACGCCATGTCTGGTCTTCCCCAAGGTCCATAAACAGTGAAGAAACGCAACGCAGTTAATGACAATCCGTAAATATGGTTATACGTGTGAGCAATTTCTTCACCGGCTTTTTTCGTTGCAGCGTAGAGACTAGCTGGTTGATCAGTCCGGTCATTTTCAGAAAAAGGTACCTTCGTGTTTAACCCATAAACAGAGCTCGAAGAAGCCCAAACAATGGCGGGTTGTGGATTAGCAGATTTAGTAATTTCTAACAAATTAACAAATCCATTCACATTTGAATGAATGTACGAAAGAGGATTCTCCATTGCGTAACGAACGCCGGCCTGGGCAGCTAAATGAAGAACATGAGTAAACGGAACAATATCGAACAATTTATTAACCAAATCAATATCATTGATATCACCATCGACGATAAAAATCTCATGCTTCGCCAGTAATTCCTGTCGAGCACGTTTCAACGACGGATCATAATACGAATTGAAATTATCAATACCAATAACTCCATCTCCGCGTTTCTTCAACGCTAATGCACAATGAGAACCAACAAATCCAGCTGCACCGGTCACCAGCACCACCTTCCCGTTGATTTTCTTAGGTATAGAAGAATGCCGGACTTTTTTCTCCCAAGCCGCGCCGCCACCAAAGGAGAAGAGGCGGCGGCAGTGTTGATTTGAGTTGTTAGAGATGAGCAAAAAGTGATTTATAATGAATGAGCAGATCAACAACGCAAAAATTAAAATGATGATACGATAAAAAAACTTAGAAGAAGCTGCGATAAGCTTAGTGCTACTGTTAACCTTGCGGATGTAAGTATTGCAACGATTTAATTTTATTGATTTATTCGTATAGACTGAAAAAAGAGATTCCATTAATAAAAATTGGTACTATGAAATTGAACTAATTTTAGTAAGAAGAGAAGAATTGATTTATGTATTTATAGAATAGAAAGAATAAAGTAATGAGAAAAATAAAATAAGTTAATACTATTCCTCCTATGTAATGGAAATAATAATATATTTCCTAATAACAATCAATTCTTTCGTTTTAATTTATTTTTAAAATTTTAACTTGAACATGGATTCTTAATTATTAGTATTGTTGTTTCTAATTTTACTTTATATAGGGAACACAATAATAGTAAAATTATTCTTAAATTTTAAACAAATCATTTTATAGATCACTACTCTTCTTACTTATTTGATAGTCGCTACATTAGCTTAAAAATAGACATGCATAATAATTCCAGTCATTTTATTTTAATTTGGTGTTGTTTTTGTTTGTTGTTATCGTATCTTTTTCATTATTTATTTAATTTAGGATATTTTTGAATTAATTTTTCTATATTGTCAGTGATAGAGGAGATTTCACGTTTATTTTGCTCTTTTCAAATTTTACGTGTGAAATTACGCTAAATTTATTATTGTTATTATTTTTTTTAAAAAAAGAGTCAATTTCTAAAGAGTAACAACACAAATAATTTGAATAATTAAATTCATGAGAGCTAATTCAAAACCATTAGTAGAATTGCAAAAAAAAATGTGATTATTCACCAATATCAAAGGAATCCAATATACGAATTTTAAAAAATCGAAGGTTAATATACTTAGTCAAATATTATAAAAATTAAAAATTAAAATTTATCAATAATTTATTTTCTATGGAGGGAGGGGTCACCAACAAGTATTTAGAAGCTACTTTAAAATAATTATGTCACTTCTAATTGGGGCCATTATTAATTTAGATCTTAATTTAGTTAAGACAGATTAGAAGGCTCTTTTTGTCACAAACGGTTTTTGTTTTTGAGAATTTTCTCGAAAGATGTGCTATTGGTAGAGATAAAAAATGTTCATCATGTGGAATTTCTACGTTCTTAGCTAAAAATTATTCGAGTCTTAAATATGAAAAATAATTTTATTCGAAACGTCATCTCAAAAATTAGATCATACAATACGTGAATTCAACATAGTTGAGCATGATGAATTATTTTGTGCCTATCTATTTCACTTTCTGATCTCATATAAGAATGAAAATCTAAAGCATTTTATTCATTGGTAGATAAAAATTGCGAAAATAATAATATTTGATTGATCGTGTTCCCAAAAAAAGAAGAAGATACCTTCAAGAAAGAACAAACTCAACTGGATTAGTCAAGTTCTAATACAACAGATACTGAAAAGGAAATTAACGAAAAACACAAGTGATGTAGTCTAATGATAAGTATTCCTTAATTTTCAATCAGAAATCTCAGATTTTGAACTCCAAATATAATATCGCCTTTGAGAAAAAGAAAAATTACCCCCAAAATTAAAACTTTCTAATATTCTGATCTAATCAGACCGTAAAATAAATTTCGAACACATTAAGTGAAAAACGAAAAAAACATCAATAATAATAACCGCCGACCATGCTGTGAAACATGCTTATTAGTAATTGGGAAGCTTCTTCGCTATTCTGTCTGCAAATGGCACACAAACATCAATAATTATAACATGTATAATTGTTATAATAATAATTACTATATAGTATAGTAATCAACAAATTATAATGATCCATGAATAATTGTGTCTTGTAAAATTTTTAGGCACGTGATCTTTGTACGAACTACGACGTAGGTTTTTTTGCATTACAAAGAATTAATGGAATTAATTCCTCTGTTGTTTAATTATATATCTTCTTTCTTTTTTTTTTTTGGAAAAAATTGTTAGATGTTTGGTTATTATATTGAAGCTCAGATTAATTCGGAATCACACACGACAAGATTTATTTGGGGGTGACACTCTTGACAATTTTTCTTCCATACTCGAACTCAACCTCTGATTATTAGTTTCATCACTGAACTATTAACAACCTTAAAAACACCAATCTACTTGACTAATTAAACTTAGATACACCTCCGATCTACCACATGACATAGCAAGTGGTCTCAAACTTTTGTAGGAGCATGAGACTTTTAATAAAGAGCAAAATCAGATTAATTTTGAATCACGCATTGCAAGCCTCATTTGGGGTTGTCACTCTCGATAAAATTTTCTCCATACTTGAAACTCAACCTCTCATTAAGGGTGAGCCATCCTTCTAAAATATTTCAAAACTTGAGGCACATCATTAGTTTTGTTCTTGAACGGTTGACAACATTAAAAGCATTCTTCCTTACTAAGATACACCCCTTCCCACCAAATTTGTCACATGACATATCAACTGGTCTCAAACGTAGGAGCTAGCATTAGACTCTTAATAAAAAGCTGAGAGAAATGTTGAAAACACTCTTAAATTTAGTGAGAATTAAGAAATGTCTTATCACTCATGTTATAAAATTGAGGATCTATTTAACTTTAATTAATCAAATAAAAATTTATTTTTAAGACCGTTAATAATTTGAAATTCATTCTTTTCTATCAGTCAACATTAACTCAAGCTACAAAACTCATCATGTTTAAATTTAATGCACTGTACAGTGACAATCACATTGCCTTTCTTCAAATATATACTGTCCAAGTGATGGAGGTTTTCAATCTTCACGTGTTGTCTGAGCATTTCTTTCCTACATATCTTTTATTTTACGTGATACTTTTCGCTTTTAAAAATTAGTTTGACCAATTTTTAAAGTTAAAACTGAATTAAATCAACTTATGAATATTTTAAAATTAGAGGTTAGATAGTAAAAAAATTCGACAAAAATATTATAGTTAATTTGTCATTCTTCTAACGTTAATATGCTAAAAAAAATACATTTTAAATATTAATCAAAGTTTATATAAATAAAATGTCACGTTAGTGTGTGTGTTCGTTCTTGGTTTTATTTGTGGTTATAGTTTCTTCTCCCTGTCTGCATGCATGGCGGAGATCTTGACGAGTTGTTTCATAATTACTTTGACTCTTACTGTATTTCATAGCTTTAAATTAAAAAAAAAAAAAAATTGGAAATAATTTGCTTTAAAAATATTATTATACTTTGAATATGTATTTATAGTTATACAGATATTTATAATCGGAAGTATCAAAACAATAAAAAGTTTTGTATTAAGTTAAATTGTCACATAAAATAAAACGGAAGGAGTACTTCAATCACCCATTCTTATTGTATCTTCTTTGATTACGAGTCATGTTGATCCAAAATAGCATTATGTTGTTAAGTGTCGCACCCATAGTATATTCATTCATCAAACTATTTAAATTCGTTTCAAATCCTGAATATGGAGAAAATCAACGTACGATCTGAATTTAGTTGATATTCCAATATAGCCTCCAGGCACCGCATGAGAAACCAAAAAAATAAAATCATATTGCATAAGACATGTTAATTAAAAAATGTTTCATACCAAAAAAAACAAAAATTGAATTTGACATTTCTAATTAAAAAATAAACACACTCATTTTCATTTTGGATGTCTCCAATTGTTTCCCCATCTTCCAACATGTTGACGTGTTTTCTCTGTTAGGGTGGTTGAATTCTTGATGCCGGTCTAAGGTGGTCCATGTATGGGACCAAGTCAATTAACTACCTCGATCATCAATCGATAAATTAAGGGTTCGAGTTATATGGAAGGGTAAATGAGAGTCTAAAGTCAAAACGGTAACTTTTTTCCTTAAAAAAACATAAACGGTATATCAAAAAACAATTAAATCAAAAGGGCAAAATCACTCTTGAGGAAGCGATGTCTTTCGAACAAAATTAACACTGTTTGCGCCATTAAAAAATTCTATTAAAATCGCTGCTGACGTAGCGATTTTATCAAAAAAAAAAATGAAAAAATTAAAATCGCTGCAGTGATTTTCCTCAATATTTTTTCTTTTTAATTGTGCATGTAGTGTTGTTGGCAAAGTTTGCAGTTCTCATGAATCAACTATAGCAAAATACGATGAGATTCATTACAAAGGAGGGGGAAAATCATGTAAAATTTATTTGAACTTTTTTTTTATAAGAGGATGTTTGGATTGACTTAAAAGTTGGTCAAATCTACTTTTAAGTTACTTTTTGACTTCTGAAAGTGTTTGATAAATATAAAAAATAACTTGAAATAAGTCAAAATGACTTAAAATAAGTTGATAATTGTTTAGCAAGATCAAGAATGAATTAAAATAAGTTTAAAATGACTTAAAATAAGTAAAAGATCAAAAGTAGGTCTCCCCTACTTTTTACTTAAAATAGGGTATATTTGATCCTCCTCGCGCGTATATTTTTTTGACTTTTTTTGTTTCAGCCACTAGTTTTACATTATTATTTTGATGGTCAAGTTTCTTTATGTTTCACTAATTTTCTTGTAAAATTTATTAATACGCCAATATTTTTTTTATAAATATAAAAATTAAATTACAATAGTGCCCAAAAAAATAGTTTTAAATTATAATATAGCCACAAAAAATTAGTTTTAATTTTTTTTCTTTACACAATAATGAAAGAAAAAACAAAATAAGAATAAAAAACTCAAATAATGAGGATCAAAGAAGCCAAAAATAATTTATGTATAAAAAAGATTAAAATATAACTTGAACTTTGCTAGAAGAATCATATATACCCCTGCATGATTTTTTTTATAAAAATAAAAGTCAAAAATATAAATTTAAAACTATATTTTATTTCAATTTTGTTAGATGAAGGGTATATGTGAGCTCATTTTGTAACGGTATGGGTATATGTGACTTATTTATGTAACAATAAGGGTATATATGAGTCACTTTCATAATGAAATGTATATCAATTCTAAATTACAAAGTTAAGAGGTATATCAGACCATTTTCCCAAATTAAAATAGTCAACCTCATTTTGTTTGAAATCAAGATACAATAGTCATTTTGTAACAAAAAGAAATAATGATATTTACACTCTTAGCCCCTGCAAATATCATTAACTTTTTAAAATTTTTTGATACTAATAATATATGCATACCATATTTTGACATGTAATTAATTGAAATGTTTAGTTTAGTCAAAACATGATAATCGTTGTCATAATAATAAAAAAAAGAAAAATAAGAAGGATACTTGCGCTTTAAGTTCCTCAAATATCATATTTTCTTGATTTTTATGATACATATTTAAACGCATTTTATATCTAATTAATCGAATACATAGTTTTGATCTATACTTGTAAATTTTTCTAAATTGAATGAATTATCAACCATTACATCATAGGACTAGTCATGTATTTTTGTTCTATATATATATATATATAAATAAAAAATTTTCAATGTCACACAATTTATTTTATTAAAAAAAAGTCAAATTTGCCTTATCAAAATTCAATCTCACAAAACTAAATCTAAAAAAATTATATTAATGATTGATGGATAAAAAAAATACAATTCATTATATATATAAATAAAAAAACAAACAAAAAAAATAAAAAGACAAAAAGGAACACAGAGGGCCAAAGCCTGAGATTTTACTAAACCCCAAATGCGAATTCGCCGTCGACGGAGCTCCGGCAGAAGCTGAAAGGAGAAGAAGAAGACGATTAGCAAAAGATGAGCACTGTAGATAAGATGCTCATAAAGGGCATCCGGAGTTTTGACCCGGAGAACAAAAACGTTATCACCTTTTTCCGACCATTAACTCTCATCGTCGGGCCTAACGGCGCCGGAAAAACTGTAATCGCTCATATCTATAACTCTATTTACGAACCTGAATTGCTATGGAAGTTCAATTTCTGCATAAAATGTTTGTTCATAAGTTATTTTAGTTATTGCATAAATTTGTTGCTCCACTTCATTCATGCATTTACTTTTTCTTATTTTAGTTCTAATTTTATTTGAGTTTGAATTCTATTGCAAATGAGTATAATATCCATGAACTGACTGCGTAAGTGTCGGAGCCAGGATTTTAGTAAGTGGTGTAAAATATGAAATGTAAACACACGAAAAAGTCAAGAGGTTCAATATCTATTATATATACACAAATAGTGTCATATGAACCCCTAGGCCTTACCTAGCTTCCATAGACGGTGTAAAAAGAAATTTACAATAAAATGCAATTGTAGGTAATTCTCTAAGCTCAAGGTGGGCACTTTGTCCTGCTTAGGGGCTTTCGTGCAAGGTATTAGTGGTTGCATAAACTTGTTGCTCGACTCCATTCATGTATTAACCTTTTTTTTTAAATTTTTTTTCTTGGCTCTAAACTTTTTTAAGTATAAGATCTATTTTAAAGGAGTATAAGCTTTGTGGACTGGCAGAGTAAATTTTTTTAATACTGTCAGGTCACTTATAATGCAACTGCAAGTATTTCTCTAAGCTTAGATTGGTCACTTCGTCTTGCTTAGGTGTTTTAGTGCAAGCTATAGTTTTGACAAAGTGATTAGCTATAAGATATGAAGTTTTAGTGTAAAAAACCTGATCATTACAAAATTTAGAAATGTTTCATACTTTATATATTTGGCTTGATTATAGCATTTCAACAAGTTGATCAATATTTTCCCCCAACTTTTTTTGTCCAAATAATTACTGTTTGCGTGTGAAATAATTTATTCTTGCATTGAACATAAAACTTAGTTGTGCTTTGCATCCATGATAATGTTTATTTATTCATGGATAGAACATAAAACTTAGTTGGAGATCTCTGGTTAGAGTCCAATTAATTAAAAAGATGACCTTCATGTGATAAAAAGATGGGCCTTTCATTGCCAGAGTATTTTGTATGTTCATTCTTCTTCTTGTTGTGGGCAGACTATAATTGAGTGCTTGAAGGTCGCCTGCACTGGTGAGATGCCGCCAAATTGTCGCTCTGGTCATTGCTTCATCCACGACCCTAAGGTGCTCATCTCTTTGGACTTACTTGTGAAGGAGTAAAGAATTTTTTGGTATCTTTACACAGATAGCTGGCTGGATTCATTGTTTACTTCTGTATCCGTATACATCGATTATGCACTGATTATATACAGATTATACATATATTATACATTCACAGGCAATGTTTAGTTTAATCAGTTGGGTGGGCGGCTATTTATGTTATTCTTCTAAATTTTTTAGCAACCTCGTCCCAGTATCAGGCACCAAAAGTTTAACATCATGTTTTAAATAGCAGATTATCCAGATCCGATAAATCAGTCAATGATCCCATAACTGATATGAACTGTATAGTTTATTTTAGTTATCTTCTTTTTACACTATTTACAGTTTGTGGTTAAAACTGAACACTATTGTGGTGAAGGTGGCTGGAGAGACGGAGACAAAGGGGCAGATAAAGCTACGGTTCAAAACAGCAGCAGGGAAAGATGTGGTGTGCATTAGGTCTTTTCAGCTAACTCAGAAGGCAACAAAGATGGAATACAAGGCCATTGAGAGCGTTCTGCAGACCATAAATCCTCACACTGGAGAGGTATTACTAATTTATTTGATAGTTTTGTATTTTTTGTACTTTACCTGCCTTCTTGATTGTGATGTTTTGTCTGTTTTGGAGATTCTTTGATAGGATAGTAGAATTAGTATAGGTTATATGGTTGGTGAAAAGGTATATTTGATCATCAAGGGTAATGATGTTGTCTTTGTATTCATATAGATCACATAAGATTGTTGAGGGTCATGTAAGTGTGGATCACATGAACCCATGCACCCCTCCCTAAATTGTGTATAGCAGTGCAACTATTTGGATAGAATGCTTAAATTTATAATGGGAACCAAGGCTCAAGAGAGCCTACTGGTGTTTAGTGGTCGTGTGCACAATTCTTACCAGGTCAAGGGTTCGAATCTCATGTGTGTCATTTATTTGAAATCCTGTGCATTTTGTTTTATATTACTTATCTTTCTTTCCTGTTTCCTTTTTGCCTTTTTTATTCTTTGTTCTTTTTGGGTTTCCGTTTTGATAATTCCTTTTTTCGTTTAGGTCTCTTCTCTCTTTGGTGTTTCTCTTTTTTTTTTTTTTTTTGTTCATTTTTGAATTATAATATTCTTAAAAAATTTGAAATACCCATCTCCTCCATGCTATTCTCTCTGTCTGAATCTTTAGCAACACATTTATGAAGTAAGGTCACACCTTTTCCCCAATGTTTTATGGTTTCTCTCCTTTTTCTTTTTCTTCATCCTTCAAAAAATTTTGTGAAGTGGACTTTCTTTAAATAATGATGCTGATCATTTTTGAAGTATGAAAATTTGTTGAGAATGACTGAAAATTGAATAACATACTTTTGTGATAATTGTATTAATTATGGTTGTATCTACCTTCACAAGGTAGGGCTAAAGCAGTAGATACACCATGCGCCCCTGATACCACTTGTGGGATTATTTTGGATATGCTGTAAATTAAACGGTATTACAATGCAACCATTCTCTTGAAATCCTTGATACGTCTCTGGTCATATGTATACACGTGATAAAGATAAATAACAATTTTTTTTTGATGAAGTAAGTAGATTCATTTCAAGGCATCAAGAAGATGCAAGCTTTACAAGGATAAATCAGTTAAGCTCACAAAAAAAAGGAGTTGTAGTCTCCTTCTAAGCTATAGAGCTAACAAAATCCAAGAAGAGTTCTAAATTATTTACAGGGTCAGTTTGGACCAACTAAAAAGGCTAACTAGACATCTGCCTCGCAAAAGATCTCTAGAAGTTGAAATTCCATCACAACATTTTTTGTTCCTCTCTGTCCATAAACACCAAAAGATACACCAGGGATCATCATCGACATACTCTTGATGGCTTTGTCAACATCCCGTGAACTCCAACTTTCAAGAGCATCCCTAACAGAGAAAGGCATGACCCAAGAAAGACCAAAAAAGCAACAAAACATATTCCAGAGGTCTGAGGCAGCTGGGCAGTGCAGTAGCAAGTGGTTGACACTTTCTGTGTGCTTGTGGCAGGAATAGCATCGGTTAGCAAGCTGGAATTTCCTTTTGGAGAGATTATCCTGTGTGAGGCATGAGTTATGTAGTGCAGTCCAACTGACACAGATCAATATGCTAGCGAATATGTTATAGAAGTAAATAACAATTGAATGCATGATTTGTTAGCGAATATGTTATAGAAGTAAATCATGAGTTAAATATTGATTAAATGGTTGGGTACGTCAGTAACACTCCTTATAAATCATTTCCGTCAGTTTAATTCGTTGAAGGAAGGACCAGTGTTATCAAAGGCGCGCTTTAAGTGCGATTAAGCCCTAAAGCAAGGCTCAAAACGTGTTAAGCGCTTCGCCTCGCTTTATGTGCGCTTCAGTGTCGTCATCAAGGTTCCAAGACAAACTTTTCCTTGCCAGTGAGCCTCTTATGAAGAAGTGACACTAAACAATTGATATTTCACTTTATCATAAAAAAAATTCAGTTTTCTTTGTCATGTATTTGTCATTCATGTTTATAATTATTAGTCTTGGACTAAACATATATATATTTGTATTTTTTTCTCCCTTTACACCTTTTTTCATTAAAGCCCGTGCGTTTTATTTGCTGCTTTGCGCTTAAAGCCCCCACAGACCTTAAAAGTTTTTTTGCACTTTTCGCCTTTGATAACACTGGGAAGGACTTGGGCCAGTCAATGTTTGGGTCACAAGGAGGGAAATGTGCTACTACACAGAGAGGAGTTGTAATGATTCACTAAATCTTTGAGTTTGGTTCCGCCGATTTGAACCTTATATATTAGAAATAGATACCAGGATGGCTTTTTGTCATACTTGGAAATTCAAGTGCAAGGTCAGTACTATGGAAATTTGGAATGAAGAAGTTTGGTTTTTCTTTTTGTGGGGGTTGGGGTTGGGGGAGGGTTGAGTGTACATTAGCCTATCAAGGTTCTGAAAAAGTGTTTATGTGGGGAATGACTACAGCTAGTCGAGAACTTCTTGTGATTGATGGAGGATTAACCGTTGAGAATATAATAATTAAAAAAAGTGTATTTTTTCTAACAACTTCAACTTCTAGATGTGATGATCACACACTTCATATGTGTCAGACCATTCTAATTCATTGTTTCCAATATCACCCCCCTCGTCTTATATTGCCCATGCTCTGGGCATGCAAGTTGTGGGTAAGGGGTGGTGTTGGAGTCCCATTGGTGGGATGGGATATGGGGTCCTTTGGTCTCTTGTATGGTCTAGGTCAATCCTCCTCTCATGATCTAACTTTTGGGATTGAGTTAGGCTAAGGGTCATTTCTTTAACATGGTAGCCTAATAGGCAGAAGCCTTGAGATCGAATCTCACCGTCACCCATAATCAAAAAGAATTTCCACGTGCCCATCTTATTGAAAAAAATCAGGCTCACACGCGAGGGAGTGTGTTGAGAATATAATTAAGCAAATAAAGTATGCTCAATCTAACAACTTGAGTTATTAGTTTGGATAGTCACACACTTCAATCATAACTAGAAAACCTCCGTCAATAGGAAATTGGAATGGCAGGATAGAGGTTAGACCTAGTTTGTGGAAAACCTCATGTCCAATTTACAAGAAGTGGCTCATTATAGTGCTGCTGTGTATTGGTCAGACCCTCAGTAGATGAGCAAGAGCTGATTCACACCTAACTAAATGTTGCACAGCTTGGAGCATTATAGTAAAAATGATAGAATTATAGTGACGTTTTAGATTGATTGGATTTGGTGGAGGACATGATAGCTCAACAATAACTGGTTACTGGTGTATGAGGCAAAAAACTTTAGTTTGAAGGCTTGTTAGCTAATGATTAAAAAGAAAGAAAGAAGCCATGGAGTTATTTTCATTACTAGTCGAACTCATTGCCCAATTCTACCATGCTCTCAAGTCTCAATCATTTTCTTTGCTTTCTCTCTAAATTCATTCTAAAAGTGCTGCAGAAGAAAACATAGTTGAGTGATGATAAAAAGGTTATGCATATTGCATGTGCACAATTAAAGAAACATGACATGTGGATGATATGATAACCAACAATGAAGTTTTTCCTCCCATAGAATATTATTACCTCACCTGAACTCTAAAAGAGACGGGGATCAAAGATACCAAATGGAAACTAAAGAAGTTATTAGCACAGAAGGATGCTTTTAAGTTTCCCCTTTTTCGAGGCTCAAAAGTTTCAACTTGCAAGCATTCATACAACCTCTCCTTCCTTCCTTTCCTAACCTAATTTGACCACTCAAGGAGATAAGGGAAGAATGTATACAGCTTAGTTTTCAACCTTTATCTCCTGGAATTATATCTATTTTAGCTACCATTGATCAACTCAGTATGTGCTAAATAAAGAGAAAATAAAGAAACAATACTACTCCAAGTATAAAATCATGTAAACATTTTCCTTATTCCTAAAAGTTGTTGCCATGTGACTAGGAGGTTATGGATTCAAGTCGTGTAGTATCTTGCAAAATGTAGGGTAAGACTGCATATAGTAGAACCTTATGGTCTGTCCCATCCTTGGATTTGCACATAGCGGGAGCTTTAGTGCATCGAGCTGCCCTTAATCATATAACTTTTTAGCATCTCTATTTTCTTGGCATTGGTACATTTCTGCTGGTTATTGTGTTTGTCTTGGTCAACTTGCGTGCACCATGAGTAATTCCACGGGGTATCTGCTACCTCCCACTAGCACTAATGCCTGGGTAACTCTATCCACCAAGGCATGGACATGGGAGAAGAAACCACCTAGTGTTTCTTGCCTCCACTGGGAATTGAACCTGAGATCTCATGATTCTCAACCCACTCCGTTGGCCACTAGGCCTTACCTTTGGGTGCTTCTTGGCATTAGTACATATTGTTTTTTTTCCTTTCACATTCTCACAGGGGTAATTGTAACTTGTATTTTTGGAATGTATATGAGCAAGATAAGAAAAGAATCTACCTGTGCCAAATTTACTGCTCTGTTGTGTCTTTTTTAATACTTGTCCAGTTAATTTTAATATCTGTGCGGCTTGTGACATTGTCTATCATTTCCCATAAACGTACTGTATCATATCCCATTGTAGTTCTTAGGATTTTTCTAGGCTGATAGTAGAGGCTTAGACGTATACTTGAGCTGTAGGAACAAATGGTTGGACAGGGAAAAAGTTTCTTTCTGAATTCTTAGCTTATTCACTTGCAGAAAGTTTGCTTAAGTTATAGATGTGCCGATATGGACCGAGAAATCCCTGCTCTCATGGGTGTGTCAAAGGCCATTCTTGAAAATGTGATATTTGTTCACCAAGATGAGGCAAACTGGCCATTACAAGAACCGAGTACGCTGAAAAAGAAGTTTGATGATATCTTCTCCGCTACTAGGTATTCTTGTTATCAATAATGGAATTGTTAATTCATTATTATGGAGTTTGTGTTTGAAAGATGTATTCTTCTGTATTCACCCGAATAATTATATTCTTTCTTGAATATGCTTGAAATTCCAACCTGACTTCATTTTACTCAGTCAAGAACATTAAAATAAGATTAGTTTCTGCCTCAGCCTTACCAACATTCCTCATTTTTTTTTTAAATTTTCTGCATGTATTTCGTGATTGATCAGTAGTGTTTTATCAGGAAAAGGTACCAAAAGGGTGTTCATTTGCAGTGTCAAGAATCATATATGCACCAGTTAGTATGATCGTTTTATGCAAAAATTGCACAAACCTGGAATAGAATATTCAGTCTTCCTCTGTTTAAAGCTCTTTAAATCTAATCCATGTGCATCTGTATGATTTTTTTCTGCAAATTGCTAGAGATACTGATGCTTACAATTCTGTGGCTAGGTCATTTCGGATTTACTGGATTTGACACTATTTAAGCTACATTCTTGGTCCACTAGTTCTCAAGTTAGGGTATCTAAGGTTTAATGGGTTTACGTGGATTCGTGCATGACTTGGTGCTGTCAAACTTACTAGCTTAGTTCTCTAAGAAAGATGGTTATTTGTTTACCAGTTATTGAGTCATCATCATCAGTGGGTATGAAATTAGTACACGATATCAAGCTCAAGGTTTAATGGGTTTACGTGGATTCGTGCATGACTTGGTGTTGTCAAACTTTCTAGCTTAGTTCTCTAAGAAAGAAGGTTATTTGTTTACCACTTATTGAGTCATCATTATCAGTGGGTTTGAAATTAGTACGAGATATCAAGCTCAAATGCTCTATACCAAAGAATCATGGTTTGTGGGGGTAGCCTTTTCACCAGATTTGGTGCTTAATCAGCAGGTGTAAATATTATTCCGAGATAATTCAAGCTTTACAGAAATCTCTGAATGGTTGTGCTTTCATGGTTAATTTTTTTATAAATATCTAATTTGTCTTTCTTGCTGCTGAGAGTTTTTCTTTTGATTGTAAATTAAGGAATATTATTGTAAAAGGGACCCACATTAGGAGAGCGCAGGGAGAAATAACATCCAAAAGGAAGAGATTACAGTAGATGTCTAGCTGTTGATTCAGATCTTAGTTCACCATCCTAGAGTGAAACAACCCATCTTGATCTTCAAACCCATATGTCATTGATCATCTTCCTCAAAGATGTCTTATTCGGTGTTCCCTGAGATGCTGACGTGTGTCAACAGATAACTAGTTTGGTGCATCTCTCTGTGAGTAAGAGATCTTTCATGATTATGGTCTAAATAGGTAGGTGATATTCATGCAATAGCAGTTTCTGATGTTCAGTTGTTGAGCTGATAGGAACCAAAATGAAAGTGGTTTTCTGGTACGCAGGACAAATTGTTTTTGCATTTTTTGCCGATATTTTTGCTTGGTGTATATTGTTTTTGGTTTCTCTCTGAGGGCCCAAAAATGGATAGCTCAAGTCAGTACAGTTTAGTCCGGGGGATATAGAGTTATTGGGCATGATGATTTATTTAATCCACTCTGTGCATTAACTTCTGCTTTGTTCTACTGTTTAGATACACAAAGGCATTGGAGGTTATCAAAAAGCTTCACAAGGATCAATCTCAAGAAATAAAGACATATAAGTTGAAATTGGAGAATCTTCAGACATTGAAAGATGCTGCTTATAAGGTTTTGAAGTGACCTATCGTAACTTGCTTCAGACCTAGAACCATATTTTTCTTCCGTCTCTTCCCCTTTTTAATTACTCAGGCAGTTGTCCAATGTTCTAAAAGCATTCACTTTAATTAGTTCTTTCCTTGTTCCTAGTTCAGTGTAGTCGATATAACTTATGCTTGTTGATATTTACTCATTAATTTATGATGTCACATTAATTTATGATGTCAGATCCTTTTGCTTGAAATGGAGGAACTATGATTTGAATCCCTTGTTTTAGACTAGATTATATAGTAAAACAAAGAGAAGTTTCTATTCTGAACATCGAGGAATATCAAGAGAAATTTCCTATTCTGAAAACGAAGAGGAACTAATTGTGCATTTTGCTTAGCATGGTGAATAAGTTATCAAGATCAGTCCCCCCCCTTCTGAAAAGATAATTTGACAGATATTTTGTTGAAGGCCTGTTAATGAGCACCACCGTTCAATATTGCCATCCACTCCATCAAAAGATTTCCAATGAACATAAACTCGTTGGCTATGTCAAAACTATTTGCTACCGTCTGTCTTTCAGCTGGTGGCAAGTGGGGCTGTTCCGTCTTCTTCCTTTGTATCCAAAGGGGTCATCATTGTGTATATGAATACTTGAAAATAGGGTAACGACGTTTGACTGAAGTATTTGTTAGTGCTCAATCTTGATTTTGAGATTTCTTGTGATTTCCAAATGTACATACACATTATTTGTTTTACCGTGATCTTCCAGAAAGTAATACTGTGTTGTTTTTATCATGTTTATTTTTCTGACTGTTGAACAATGTGAATATGTAATTGTCAAACATTTTTTCCCCCCCACTTCAGTTGAGGGCTGCACAAGATAAATGAATGCTATATTTAAAACATGTGCTAGAGGCAAACTTGTAGTAATTTGATCTTGTGTTTTGATCTAGTTGAGGGAAAGCATTGCTCAAGACAAAGAGAAAACAGAGGCACTGAAAAGTCAGATGGAGGAGCTTGAAAAAGAGATTCAGACTATAGATAGTAAGATCCACCATGCTGAAGCAACTTTAAAGGACCTTCATCAATTGCAGCGAGACATAGCCACCAAAAATGCTGAAAGGAGCACATTGTTCAAGGAAAAGGAAAAGCAGTATGCAGCACTTGCAGAGGAGAATGAAGGTTTACTGAACTGAATACACTTTTATATATTCTTCTTCTTTCAGCGCAGAAGTAATCGCTAAACCATATCAGAAATGCATCAAGAAAACTTAATTCACCTTGTTCATATCCTAAAGTTATATTCTTATTTTATGTATGTTTGCGTGTTCATCCACTGAAATACTTTTTAGTAAAAATTGAATAATTCAAATATTTTCATTTTTAATTGTCAGACACTGATGAAGAACTGAGGGAGTGGAAAACAAAGTTTGATGAAAGGATAGCACTTCTGGAATCAAAGATTAGCAAGTTGGAGAGGGAAATGAATGACTCAGAGGCAAAGAGTTCCTTCCTTAAGCAGTCCGTAACTAACTATATCATGGAGATCAGCAAACTTCAAGCTGATGCCGAAGTAATTCCATTCATCCTATGTTCTATTTGATTTTGTGAAGTTCTCTCACATCTTGCTTCCCGTTCTTAAGATTCTTTTTTCTTTTACTTTTTTGTGCCTTAGGCTCATGCAGAGTTAAAAAATGAAAGAGACTTCACTCTCAGGAAGCTTTTTGACAGACACAACTTAGGGGCTGTTCCAATTGGGTCACTCAGTGATGATGTTGCTTCAAATTTAACAAATCGTATAAAACTACGATTAACACATTTTGATAAGGATTTACAAGATAAAAAGGTGATTCTTCCTTTGTTCTATACTATATATACATATATTTAGCTATGCTATGGTGTTTTAACTTGTTAGTTTATGATTTGTAACTACTTTGATTCAGCTGTATTATAAGCCTTGAATGCCCTTTTCTCTTTGTTCCATTTCTGTTGATTATTCTATCCAATGGCGTATACCTGGGTCTTAAGTGTACAGTCGTGTTGTTTACAATGAGTCGGGTCTTCATCGAAATGAAGCTTAGCTTTGGCAACATTTTGTTAAAAATATCCTGTACTTCAACTTAAAGTAGTCTTATTTGGGTCTAAGTTTTAGATATTTGTTTTCACCATATGCTGTTTCATATTGTGCCTTGTCCAACTACAGAAGATATACAACATCATACCTGAAGTCTTAAGCTCTAAGATGCAGTCAAGTGATCCTGTAAATGCTTGATGCTAGTGCTCCTACAAAAATTCTATGTCGTCATCTTGAGGGCTCCTCTATGTGGAGTTCAATAATTGGAACTAGGATATCATGTGGGCAAACCATGATATTTCTGGTAAATGGTTGTTTTATTTCGCTTGGGTACAACGGATTATGGTAGTTAACCTTTATAATAATAAAAAAGGATTCTAGTATTGAACCTTGCATTTGTTGATTAGAAGTGTAGGTTCAATCATTCAAGTAATATATGATTAGAAGATGCTTTGATGGAATATCAACTACCTACCAATCATTAAAAGCTAACGGCCTCATGTTTTTGTACAGTTGGGTTTATTTATCCCCTCTAGATTCCCTTTATTCATTTTCTGAACTTCGTCAGCTCCCTGACTCTTAAGGAGAGCTGACCTTTTGCTACTAAGCTTTTGTTACCATTATGCATCTACTTGATGCCTGCAATAGAACTAATTACTTCATCCAAAAAAAATATGATTATTTATATACTTTTTTAACAAATTGAACTTACGCATTACATATTAACCCTGTTTCACCTCTATTTCAAGATTAACAAAACTCATATATGTTTAAGCATTACTTCATCAAAAAAATATATGTTTAAGCATTCATTCCATACTTCAACTATCAAATTGTACAAAAGCCATAGTTTGTTCAAAGGTGTGGGTTTTCAATAACAAAATAGGCATCTTCTAATGCTGAAGTTGTTACTGCGTACTGGTTCTGCATCATTTGTTCCGCGAGTTAAGCTATATTCTGATTTTTTAATAAAGTAATAATTCATTATGTGAATAAAACTTCCGGTATTAAGTTGTATATAAAAAGTAGAGCATCTGGCAACATATGGTTCTCTACGAAAGACAGCACCATTATCAATTTTCTATTTTGTCAGGAACTTCGTTAGTACACCAAACTTTAATTAGATAACAAATGATTAGCTCTCAGTTGTATGCAGTGTTATCAAAAGCAAAAAACGCAAAAGAGCTCTGTGATCCTTGGGGCTTTAAGCGCAAAGCACAAATAAAGTGTGGGCTTTAATGAAAAAAGGTGCAAAGGGAGGAAAAATGGAAATATATGTGTTTAGTCCAAGTCTGATAATTATAAGCATGAATGATAAATATATGAACAAAAAATTGAAAAAGAACTACAATAAAGTGAAATATCAATTGTTTGATATCACCTCTTCTGAATAGGCTCATTTGCAAGGAGAAGTATGCCTTAGAACCTTGATGACAACACTGATGCGCACATTAAGCAAGGCAAAGTGCTCAACACGTTTTGAGCCTCGCTTCAGGGATTAAATGCGCCTTTGACAACATTGGCTGTATGTCATGAACTGTGATCTCTTCTCTATTGAGTTTGACTATTAAAACAAACAGTTTCTTCTCTCCTCTCATCTCTCGTTTCTCATGGTATCAGAGTTAACATTTGGTATGCTTTGCAGTCACCTTTGTAAGTTCGCATTACAGTTGAAGTATGAACCTCCAGAAAAGAGTTGCGCGCGCGAGAGAGGGTAGAGTTACATAGTTGTCCCATACGAGTTGTGTAAGGGCTTTCAAAGAGGTGTATAAAGTTATGTAGTTGTCCGCCTGTGTTGTGTAAGGGCACCCAAAAGGGTTTTATATGTCTCGTGCTGCTCCACCTATTGCTTTAAGTGTTTGGTTGGATGCTCAGATTCTTTCATATGGTATTAGATCCAAGAAGAGAACCCACTGTGATTTAGGTCAATAAAGTCGATAAGAGTTTATGCAAGTTTTAGTTTTGTTTTGAGTACACTCAACTGTATGTAGCTCCGTGATGTAAATTTGGGATCCTAGCCTTTAGTGCTGAAGATTAATACACAAAATTGTTATCTTTGCCAAAAAAAAAAAAAAGAGGTTCTGCAAGTTTTGTGTAGCATCTTGTCACTTCCTTGATCTGTCATTCTCAGCTTCTTGCATACTTTTGTTTTATCTAACATTTTACTGACATCATATGAAGATGCTAACTTTCGCTTGGAGTAATGTTGTTCTAGAAATCGAATGAGGCAGAAATTGCAGCTGCATGGCATCAATACGACATTGCAAACCGCGAATGGAGCGAAAAGGAGGCGCAAAAACAGGCTAAAGCAGATATTAAGGTTTATTCTTATGAGTAGCATTATTTTGTATGTTAATGAGTTGGCATTTTTACACTTGTTTTGGTTCCATAACTGGATGCAGAACGGCATTTTAAAGCGCATTAAAGAGAAAGAGGATGAACGTGATGTGCTTGAACGTCAGATTTCTGATGTTAATGTGGCTCATCTTGATGAGAGGGAAAAGAAAATGGTTTGATGTCTCTGCTTAATGTTTCAACTCTTTTTGACGAACATTTTGCTAGTGTGGCTAACACACCTTTGCCTTTCAGCAAATTGAATCTGAGAGGAAGTCTAAGCAGCTTGCAGAAAGAGAATTTGATTTAAACATAAGGCAAAAACAGACTGAGATGTACACCGTAGACCAAAAACTAAAAGATCTTCGTGATGAAAAAGATCATATGGCAGCTGAATCTGAGGACAGAATTAAGCTCTCTCTTAAGAAGGCAGAGTTGGGAATTCTCGAGAAGAATCATAAAAAGATGTAAGTCACATTTCATTTTCATAAATTTTACATCCACATTTTTGATTGTGTTTATTATGGTTATATGCTTTTTCTCCACAAAAGATGATGCTTTCTTTCCCATAAAATTAACAGAATGGATGATAATAAGGATAAGATAAAAGGAGTGTTGAAAGGAAGGCTTCCATCTGACAAGGACTTGAAGAACGAAATTACTCAGGCACAAAGGTTTGTTTTCCCCATCTCTTGAGTACTCTTAATGTGTATAATATTTTGGATTGTTTCTTGAAGTTTGGTTACCAGACCATTCACAGTCTTTTTAAGGCTCCGAGAAGTATTTTTCTTATTGATAAATGAAGACGTGCTATTGTTGTCATATGCGAAGCAAAACACAGGCATCAAAATATACTCCACATTTCTGGGGTAAAAAGTGCATTATTTGATTCTCTTTTGTCTGTTTAAAAATATGCACGAGTTAAATCACAGATGAAAGCTGAAGTGCATATACATGCAGATGTCAGTACTTGTCAATCAAAATGACATATGTATACTTTAGTGATATAGGATTTATATTCTGTTCTTTCCCCAGTTTGAATACATCCTTTTGAAAAACTAATGTCATAATCCCGTTTGTACCCTATATATTACTGGAAAAGTTGATGTTTAGGAGGTATATGTGTCTGGTAGTCAAACAGCTGAAACGACTAGGACTAGGATCAAAGTGAACGAGTATGCTGCTTATGCTTAAGTCATCCTAGGAGGAGCAGCTTCGAGGTCACATGGAAGGCAAGCGTCTTGTAGCCAATTGGTACAGACAGTTTGGCGAACGAGGACCAAAGATTTTGCAGGTGTTTTATGGTGCTGAATTGGAAAGTTTTTACCATCTTACCTGGGATTTCCTTTCGGATTCAATAGTTGAGGATATGGGAATTAGCTTGCCACATGGAAAAGCAATATATATCCAATGGAGGTCGATTACTTCTTATTTGAACAAAGAATGCCTATTTCTTTCCTCATTTCCCTTTAATATTAGTGGGAGATTGGATAAATTGAGGAAGTTCCTGCAAAATGTCACCAAGTGTGAAGAAATAGGTATTGCTACCAGAAACAAAAGGAACATTGGGGTACTAGGGGCCTTAGTAAGCACAATGAAAGCCTTTTAGGCAAATGAGAATGGAGATTTCTAAGAGGAGATGAAGGATTTGGAGAACCTTAAAATATGATACTTGTAAAGATGGAGAGATCAGTAATAAAATTGAAGACCTATAAAAAGATATCACCCCAAATCTCCATAATAGAACTAAAGCTCCTCTTGGGTCTGCATTGTGGAGGCATGTCATGAGAGAGGATGATCACTTCGAATTTACTGGGCTGAGGTAGAAATGTTGGAAGCATAAGATTTGGGTTGGACATGTATCAATTTGGAATTACAAGGTTGGTTTAACATCAATGTAAATCACAAACCACAATTGTGAAAAACAATACATGTGTACAATCAGCAGCAGAAGCGGAAAAAGACTGATGGGGCATTGCAATAAATCATTCTTAAGAATAGAGGGTTACAGCAAAAAAGCAAGGGATTAAAGGAGAAGAAACATGGCAAATCACTGTTACTCAAATGAATGCTCATGAAAGGTTGAGTGTTTGATTCCGTAATCTGAACAGGAGACAGAAAGGGTACTTCCTAGTGAAATTTTACTCATCCATCTTAACAAACAAAAACAATGCACAGCAGCTTCCATGTAAGGTCATATTGGTTACCTGCATGGCTGCACCCCTTAAAGATTCTTTTTAAGGTTGAGCTGCAGAATGGGAAGCATCTTGATACTGCGGGTGCGAAGGTGCAAACAACCGTAAGAAATTCTTTGGTGAAGCTGGCTTATGTGCAATGACACATGTTCTTCTAGATATGGGAAGGCAATCAGTGCATAAGAAGCTAAAGAAATTGTAGAATGCAATTCCTAGTTGCACCAGATGGACATTAATGGTGTGAGTAGAAGATGTTCCGAAAATGAAGTAAACTAATTCTAACAACATTGAGAGGAAAAAAATGTATATTCTTTTGGTTCGAACGTGTAACTTGTAAAGATCTTCAAACTCTTTAGTACCCAAAGGGTGTGACATAGAGATCAATGAAGTGGGTTGAGAACCATGAGGTCTCAGGCAGGTTCAAATCCTAGCAGAGGAAAAAAGACACTAGGCAATCTTTTTCCATTTGTCGCCTTAGTGGATAGAGTTACCTGGTACGTGTGCTAATGGGAGGTAGCAAGTACCCCATGGAATCAGTTACGATGCAAGTTGGTTACCATGGTTATTGAAAAATATCTTCAAACTCTTTTAGAATCCTTATGGAGGTAAGCATAAAGTTGTTGTAGACATTGTAATACTAAGAGAGCAATTCTATGATGTGAATAAAGTGATTACTTATTAAAATCAGGAGTTTCGTCATAAGGAGGTCAAATTGTTTTATATGCAACCACTTTATATGGTATATGTTTCTACTTCTTGGTATACTTCTTGTTATACATGCATTTTATTGCCGCCCATACATTAATAAAACCTATTGTTTTATCAAAAAATAAAAGATAAAATGAAACCACTTAAAAGGGGGACGGCGATCAGATCAAATACCAATTTTAGTTTTCTCCTGGGTGAAAGGTGGTTTGCATAGACACAATTACAATCATGGGTCCACCTCTATGTTCGCTAATTCTTTATAAAACTGATAAAATGGGTGAGCACAAATCACAATCACAATCATCTGTGCACCATAAAGAAAAAGGAATAAGGGGCTATTCCGTAATTCTTTTTTCTACTGATAAAATGGCCTTGCTTGGTTTACAATTGACTTGTGAATCCGTTTTTCCTGTGGATATGGCGATCCCCATCCCCTAACACTACTTCACTCCCTTGGTTGGAGGTAGAAGTCCTTTCACTATACATTTCACTATACAATGATCAGTGAATCTTTTTTTTTTTTGTGAAACAGGCAACTTTGTATATTACTACAACAGTACATAGGAAGTACTGAGCCACATTTACAATAAGATCATCAAATCCAGCTATCTGATCCTAAATTGAGTCTAGTACATCAATTAGGGAGATAATGTCATTGGAGTATAATTGATTACACCAAAAACACAGTAGTAACAAGCAATTAAGCTTGACTTTTTGCATACTGTTTTCTATACTATCAAAACATCTGGAATTCCTCTCCTTCCATATTGCCCACCAAATGCTAGCAGGGACAATTCTCCATCTCTCTCTGCTCTTAGACTGCATTCCAGCTTCTTCCCAACTCTGAATGGCTTCAGTGATCAGTGAATCTTACACTTCTATCTTTCAATCTCTGTTCTTTTTTTCTATGTATCTCTGTGCATCTTTATGTTTTTCTTTTATATTCTTTTAATGCTGTACCTTCCTAGCACAGGGCTCTTCAGAGAGAGGTTGATGACTTGAGTGTCAAATCCCGCGAAGCTGAGAAAGAGGTCAATATGTTGCAGATGAAAATAGAAGAAGTTAATCATAACTTGACCAAATATCACAAAGACATGGACTGTAAGATTCATATCTGTGCTTCTCTAATCTGATTCATGAAAAAATGTCTTTTTAGTGATTGGTCAGAAGCTTCTATGGAAAATTCCCCTATTGCAACTTGATTAAGTTTAAATAGTGTCCTTTATCAGATTCTATCTGAATTGTGTAATCTGGTTAATACCAATTTAAAACAGAGATTGAGAAAATCTTCCTGATGAACTACTTGAGCTTAACAGTCATTTCACGTGTGACTTGTCAAAACAATAGCAATCATGTCAGTCATTTATTCACAATCTGTATTTTGAGTCATGTTTAAAATCTATAACAGTGATACCAGAGTTGAAAATTTTATTGTAACTTTGGTAAGTGCCTCAAAGATAATTCTCTTAACCAGTATATAGCTGGACATAAAGGGTAGTTGACATAGCAAAATAGCAGTATTGAGGTTTTTGTTCTCCTCCTTTATTTCATGCAAGTTAATTAATCTCTTCAAGAAAGTATTGTATGTTGAGCTCCTTTGTTTCCATTAATCTTTGTGGTGGTGTTCCTTTGTGTAGAGGCCTTACATAGATCTTTCCCTTACTGCACTGCAGCAAGAAAGAAATTTCTGGAATCAAAGCTCCAGTTGATGGACCAGGAATTTGCTGGTATAGAGTCCTATCCCAAAATTATGGACTCAGTCAAAGAGAAAAAGGATGTCCAGAAAAGGTTGGTCAAAATGGGGCTATTTCCTATTACGTCTTCTGATATTCAATTGTCAAAATTTCATTTTTTGCTAATCTAACCACATATAGAGATTATGTTTTATTTTTTCTTCAGAGTTATCAGTTCCACGAGAAACTCTTTATGATTCCTCCGTTTTCGAAATATAGTATTATGCTTGGCTGAATGTGGTTGTCTTTTCAAATTTCATGTGATTATATGCAGCAAGTTCAACATCGCCGATGGTATGCGGCAAATGTTCGATCCATTTGAAAGAGTTGCTCGTGCTCATCATATTTGCCCTTGTTGTGAGCGTCCTTTCTCTGCTGAAGAGGAGGATGAATTTGTTAAGAAGGTTGCTTCTTTTGTGTCTAGTTGCTATTCTATCTGTTGGAGGGCCATCTTCTGACTACTACTTTCCTGGCTCTTTTACTTTTCACTGCAGCAACGTGTAAAAGCTGCAAGCTCTGCTGAGCATATTAAAGTATTGGCTATGGAGTCTTCAAATGCTGATTCTCGTTTCCAACAAATAGACAAACTTCGTTTGGTTTATGAAGAGTATGTCAAAGTTGGAAAGGAGTCAATACCTCAAGCAGAGAAGAATTTAAATGAGTTGAATGAAGAATTGGACCAAAAAAATCAGGCTCTTGATGATGTAATTGCAGATCCTGTTATATATTATATTCTAGTATTGGGACTTTTATTAGTATAGTCAAACTGTTACTATGTTTGCTTAAGTAATGACTTGAGTGACCCACCCTCCACCATTTTGGCTCTATTCCCCATCATCTTCTACATAATTTCCTCCGCCTTTTGTTTTCTGATCCCCCCTTCTCCTCCTCTCAGTAGAGATGCTAAGTTAGGACTCATATCTGCTCCTAAGGAGATATCTCCTGTGACCTATTCCGAATTACATACATCGGTGCATCAATAATAGGTCAGGGAGGATGTCCATCATCCTTTAGTATTTTATCTGAATTACATACATCAATAATAGGTGTACACTAAAATTGGCCAGCATATTGTCTATGTTCTTGATTGGAGGACAAATATGCTTATATATATTAGCTGTAGAACTTACTGAGTTTCAAACCTGCGCGACTGCCTCTCATGGATTCCTCGGTTATCAAGAATATATTCACTGTAGATCTTGTGTGGAGTTACATTCACAATAGATAAGATGATCTCTTGACATCCTTTGATGTTAATTTCACTGATTCATGTTATGATGGTTTGCATGCTTTTTACATGATATTATATAGTTCTCATCCTCATGATTTCTCATTATCAATTTAAGTTATTTTATTGCATGATTGTAGTTGATGTAGATATCTGATCTGTGTCATTCTTGGAAAACCTTGGCCTTAGGTATAGAAGTTAAGATAGTCATCAAACTCTGAAAATGTGGACCCCCCCTATCAAATCCATTAGAGATTAAGGACAGCCCAAACAAGTTGACCAAGGTCATCCCACAAGTGGTTGCCCACTTTACTGGAACATCCTCTGCTTTCCTGTGCTTTGTCCCTCTCCAACTTCTCTTTATGCTTCCCTTTTTCTTTCGCATTGTTTCTCTTTCTGCCGCTGTTTTGTAGTGTGTAAGTTAAACCGTGTATCAGGATCTACTCGATTAAGTTGTGTTTTGTGCTGGTTTGAATAACTTTCTATATGTTGGTTTCTTGTTTTCTGCTATTTACCAATTCAAAAGAACTCGGCATTTGATTAGGTGGGTGCTTCGTTATATTGGCCTGACAGTTTTGAAAACGCGGATTTGGCTGAGTTATATCCTAGTTTTCAATGTTACTGCATTGTTGTTTCAAGCTTCCCTGAGCTTGCTCAAGGCTTTGCTTTATAGCTTCCACCTGATGTTACACCAAAAATCATTAGGAGAAGCGGATCCCAGCCTAAGTTCACACCTAGATATAAAGTAGTCAGGCGTTTGCTTTCCTTGGCTGGTTTCAGCCACGTTCTGTGGTTGCTTTGGAATTCCATGCAATAAAACTTTAAAATAGGTCCCGCCAAGCTTGAGGTTGAGGTTTTTGTGATAATGATTATTGTTAAGATAAACAATGTGTCATGTCTTGTTTTCATCCACTGTTTATCATGTGCAGTTCTAGTCACGTCATTTTCTTTGGGACGCGGCGAACGGGGCAAGGAACTTTCAGTTGGTGCGGTGTGAGACTGTCACATCACCTAAGAAATAGGGAGGGGTTGGTAGTAGACTTGAAGGTGTTTAACAGAGCATTGTTGGGTAAATGGTTGTGTAGATATGTGGTGGAGGTAAATGCTTTTTGGAGAGAGGTAATAATTGATAAATATGGGGCTTTGGAAGGGGAGTGGAGATCTAGAATGTGTCTATGCATTTTGGTGTGGTTTGTGGAGGCACATCACGAAGGGATGAGATGTTATCGGAGTAAATATCTCATTCAAGGTTGGAAATTGGAAGAAATTTAATTTTTGGGATCATAGGTGGTGTGGGGATAATATATTGTAAGATGATTTTCCCAGCCTACACAATATATCTTGCCAAAGAGACTTGACAATACAACAACTTAGGGGGGACACAAGGTGGAGAGACTTTTTGGGACTTGAGATCTAGGAGAGACTAAAATAAAAAGTTGAGGACTGAGTTACAAAAATGGTTGACTCTATTCCATAAGCAAGTTACAACGGTAGATTATCCCGAGGCTTTGTGGAGGAATGGCATGTTCTCCGTCAAAGTTCTTTTATGAGAAACTTTTTGCTAGGGAAGAGGAAGGTTTCCCTTGTATCGCAGTCTGTATAGCAAAGGTGCTGAGAAGGTGTGTTTTTCACTTGGCTAGCTACTAGAGGGGTGATCTTGTTGGAAAAAATTTTTAGAAAGTGGAAGGTTTTCTGCTTTAGCTGGTGTTATATATGCAAAGAGGCGGGTGAGGATGTGGATCATCTTCTTCTCCATTGTGGTCTTACCATGAGGCTATGATGAGATATTTTTAGGTGATTTGGTACTCCTTTGGCTATGCCAAGAACTGTGTAAGAGTTGATGTTCAATTGGAAGAGCTGGAAAAGGAGGAAAGGCGCAGGACTTGGAATGTGGTTCCACTTGTGTTGATGTGGGTGGCATGGAGAGAGAGAAATAAGAGAGCTTTTGAGGAGGTAGAGTCGAGCTTTCTCAATTGAGGAGTAGTCTCCGATCCCTTATTTTCTTTTGGTGGACCTATAGCGTTCCCAATTGTATAGATGATTGGGTGGAGTTTGTAAGAACATGTCTTTTTGTAAATTCTTTACCTTTTGGAATACCCCTTGCATACGACCAGAGTTTTGGCCATGTTTATGAATGAAAATGCATTGATAAAAAAAACATTCAAATAATGTTACTTGTGATATTGGGCACACATTTCTCAGAGCTTAGAAGAGAAAGGGAACTAATATTCATACATGTGTTTTATTGACTTTTTCTAATTGTACATGATAATCCTTTTTTGCTGGCAGGTGTTAGGTGTCTTGGCTCAGATAAAGGCTGAGAAGGATGCAGTTGATGCGCTAATACAACCTGTAGAAACATCTGACAGGCTTTTCCAAGAAATTCAAGCTCGGCAGAAGCAGGTTGATGATTTGGAATATGGTCTTGATATCCGTGGGCAAGGCGTAAGATCCATGGAGGAAATTCAATCAGAATTGGATGACCTGCAGAGCAAAAAGTATATAGTTATTTCTGTCCACTAAACTGCATCTTCTTTCTTCTTTTCTGTATGTCATACCAAATTTGTGGCCTTCTTAAGCTCTATTTATGAATTTTCAATACGTAGGCATATCAGTACTAAATTGTTGTATACTTCCTTGCATTTTTAGACTGTAACTATTATCATGTCCTATAACTTGACAACCAGAGACACTTTGTATTCGGAGGTGGAGAAGCTGAGAAATGACCAGAGATACATGGAAAATGAATATGCAAGTTTCCAACTAAGATGGGCTAATGTAAGGGAAGAGAAGTCACGAGTAGCAAATAGATTGGAGCAAATTAAAAGGATAGAAGAGGAATTGGACCGCTTCACGGAGGAGAAAAATCAAATTGAGCTTGAAGAGAAGGTAATTGTTTCATTATCAATATTTTATTACGTGTGATTATCGTAGTTGCATATGGCTAGCCAATGGCATGTAGTTTCATTGTTTATGGCATGTACTCTTCTTTAGTCTTTGGGTAAGCTGTTTTGCTCCTAACATATATAGTCTTCAAGGAGTCTTGTAAAGGAGCAGTATATTGATAGTTATATGTAAATAGCACCTGCAATCTGTCACCTCTATACTTGCTCCGCTTTTACCTTGTGTATCAGACCTTGCAAGGACTACTCATTTATTGTAATAAAAATAACTGAGAGAAGATATGACATGCACCTTTAGTTATTTACCTAACTTCACAGAAAAACTGATACATTTGCAACCTTTCTCGAATTAGGTGATGGGGTATTATTGAAATAGGGGTCAAATTCTTGAAAAGTGTCGTTTACACTGACAAAAGATCTTGTGGAGGAGGTTGATAATATTTTTGATTCAGAGAATACCCAATGAAAACAAACTTAAGGGCTCTAGGATCAAGTTTCCCAGCATTCCTTGTGTGGATGATGCAGCCACAACCAATATATTCATTCTTACCCTTTTAAGCTTCAGAACTCTGAAAAAATCGAGGGTCTAAAGTGACATTATATTAGATAGGCACCTACTAGAATGACACCCCCACAGTAAGGGTTTGGTATAATCATGGTAAACATAAGATATTTTTCCACTTCTAACAATGCCTATTCTTTCGTTCAACAGTCACATTTTGTGCATTAGTGCAAGGACAACTAATTTGATGAACTATCACATTGGACTTCAAATAAGTACCAAATCTTTTATCCATGTATTCTGTGCCATTGTCAATTCTCAGCCTTCTTTATCTTTGCCTCAGATTAAGTAGAGATCATCTTATGAAATGACTGAAAGCAAGAGAAACTTCATTTTTAGCATTTAGCAAATACACCCAAGTCATCCTCGTCTGACAATCAATAAAAGCAACAAACCATAGTCTACTAGGCAAATGCTGTTTGATTAGCACCCCATGCATAAGAGTGAATAGTAAAAGGAGTAGTACTTTTATTATCTCTCAAAGGGTAGGAGTTTCTAGTATGATTGGCATAATCACAAGCATTACAAAATAAATGAAATTGAGTTCTTGAAAACAAACTAGGGTATAATTTCTTTAAAACAAAAAACGATGGTGGCCCTAACGTCATCCTTAATAATTAATAAGAGGCTTGACAAAAGTTTTGAGGTCCATCAAACATGTATAAGCCATTATGCAATCTATCACCACCAATCCTCTTCCTCGTTTGAAGATTTTGAAAGACACAATGATCAGGGGAGAATTTGATTTTACAATTTAGGGCTTCGATGCTGGAACTAACAAATAACAAGTTAACAAGAAATTCAGATACATGGAGAAAGGACGAAAGTTTAATATTGGGTGTACAAACAACAAAACTTGATTCAGGGGAAGGGTTTAAAGAGCCACTGTTTATTCTGACATCTGTTTTGAGACATGCAGACTTATCTTTGAGATTTTACATGGACTACTCTTCTTTTTCATGAAGAAAGTTTTACATGAACTACTTTACCTGTACTTTAATGTCTCCCATATAAAGCTAGAAATATGGATATCCCAAGTTCACAGTGCATGCGTTGTAAATTTCAGCATCTTGCAGAGGCTTTTGGTTCCTTGTTGAAGGAAAAGGACAAACACTTTAGAGACCACAAGGATCTGAAAATAAAACTTGGTGAACAGTTGGAAGAGCAGGCCGAAATTAGAAGAAATTATCAACAAGAAGTAGATACACTTTTGAAGATTACCTCCAAAATTAAAGAGTATGTTTATATAATTAGATGGAGCAAAATATCATTCTCTAGTTGATATTGATAATTAATTCTCTTTCAGGTATTATGATTTGAAGAAAGAACAAAGATTGAATGAACTGCAGGACAAGCGAAGCCTGTCAGAATCTCAACTCCAAAGTTGCGAGTCCAGAAAGGATGCGATTTTGGCTGAAGTGAAGAAAAGTAAGGATTTAATGGGGAACCAGGATAGCTTGAGACGTAACATTGAGGATAACTTGAACTATCGAAAAACTAAGGCTGAAGTAGATGAGCTCACTCATGAGATTGAATTACTGGAAGATAAAGTGCTGACGTTGGGTGGGTTCTCCACTGTTGAAGCCGAGCTTAAAAAGCTTTCACACGAAAGAGAGAGGCTACTTTCTGAGGTATGAATTGATCTGTATGTGAATATGTTGGGCAATTACTTTTGGTATAAATATCCAACCTATAGACATCATATGCTAGCTTTCGACTCTTGATGAACGTGATTAAGATTGTAGAACTTTTCTTTTCTGGCTTCCATATGATTTCAGTAAAGATCGGTATATGTACGAGCTTAACCATGATGGAAAGTTCAATTTAGAAGGCCAATAATCTGGTCTGGTTTACTTTTCCAGCTAGAACAGCAGTGTCTCTGAGAGTATATTGTTTCTTGGACAGAATTGAGTTTCAGCCATGAGGACAAGAGACATGATTTCTTGGAAAGAAATTTGAGTATTTCATCCTTAATAATTACCAATAATCGCATCAGCTATATAGTGAGTCTTGCAGTTGGTATTTGACGTTTCACTTGTATACTATTCCTAGTGAGGCTTGTAGTTGTTATTCAATATTTTACTTTGATACTGTTCCATTATTCCTTGGGGCTTGGTGGTTGTCATACCTCTTGAGCAATTGGCTGACACCTTCTTTGCTTTGATATTCCTTTCTTTCAGTACAAGGACTGTACATGTTTTAGATTCAACTTAAACCTCTGTATCCGGAAAATTGTTGTCCTTCGAATTTACGTGGTTGCTCTTATTGCTGTTAAACAAGTGCCACAACTCTGCTACTATTGTCCTCCGAGTTTACATGGTTACTCTTATTGCAGTTAAACAAGTGTCATGGCACCTTATCTGTTTATCAAAGCAATATCTCCAAGAACAAAGTTGATCTTAAGCAGGCACAATACAAGGATATTGACAAACGCTACTTTGATCAGCTTATCCAGCTTAAGGTAATATCTTAGTCCAAGTATATGAAGCTAATTGCTTAGTCATTTATGACATTGAAGTATCTAATAGTGTCGTTATTGTACCCTTG
This sequence comes from Solanum bulbocastanum, assembly GCA_037074985.1. Classification (NCBI taxonomy): domain Eukaryota; kingdom Viridiplantae; phylum Streptophyta; class Magnoliopsida; order Solanales; family Solanaceae; genus Solanum; species Solanum bulbocastanum. The sequence goes on from CM073601.1 coordinate 45,535,583, forward strand.
GACAGACTACGGAGATGGCAAACAAGGATCTGGACAGATATTACAATGCCCTTGACAAGTGAGCTTCTCGTACTTAAGTCATTAACTTCTTTCTGCATTTTATGTTGGTTTACGTGCATTTCAAAAAAACACATGATTCGAGCACTCAAACATTTTCTTCTAACGTGTTAAAAATATTGAAGATATATCAATTGGAGAAGTTCAAATATATTGTGTTTTCATGAATGGAGTACAAAAGGTTTTAGTATCCCTTATGGTAGTGGCACATGGTCTGAAATGCGTTCAGTAATTAGCCCACCTTTTGATATTGCTAATCTCAATGTTTGCCGTTTTGGGTCCTAATTACAAAATAAAAAGAAAGCTATCAGTTTCAAAAAATAAATAAAAAATTACAAAACAACAAAGATTTTAAATCTTTTTTATTTTTGCAAAGTACCGCGTCTTGCCATGCTTCCATTGTCCTAATATTGGCATCCTTAATACTCTCCCTGTAATTGGAGTGTACATATTGTATGAAAAGTTACATATGATATGCTCCTAATTTGTCACAAAGTTACTTAATTTTTGTTCAACAGAATGACTTTGTGAAATATCTGCTAATTGATCATGTAAGAGCCTGTTTGAATTGACTTATTTTAGGTGCTTTTAAGCCGAAACAGCTTTTAAGCACTTTTCTAGTGTTTGGGTATGATAAAAAAGTGCTTTTCAGCACTCGTTTTAAGCCAAAATTTAACTTATGGCTTGTGCTTATAGGCCCATCCAAACAGTGCCAAAATAGCTTTTAAGCACTTTTCTAGTGTTTGGGTATGATAAAAAGTGCTTTTCAGCACTTGTTTTAAGCCAAAATTAACTTATGGCTTATGCTTATAAGCCCCATAAATTCCTAGATTTGCAATCTAGAGGCTATTTGAAATCCTTTTCTTTTTAATTTTTCATGTGTGAGGCAAGCTCTTCTAGTCACGAACCATGTGAAACATTTAATCTTTGATGGGATGTTGAATTTCCAGATCTGCCCCCATGGCCCTGGTATGCTGCCAGGTTGCTCCATTATATCCCTCCTATATAGTCTGTTGACAGAGAACTTTCCATCCTTATCATGTTTCCAAATCATTTTGTCTGAAGCTATAGTTGTACCTCTAAAACCATTCAACATCATTCTACTGAGTTTATTAATCCTCCAAAACTTGCTAATGTTTAGATAACTAATGAGATTCTACTTCCTCATGTGTTGCTTTTGTTATACTTTTTTTCTTAGGTGTACATAAAGGGAATTAAAATCAATAATGAGGTCCTCTTTTGGTGAACCAAATTTGATTAAAGAAAAATAATTTCCCATTGTCTTCATTTGACCAAGTTTAAATCAAGAAGAAAAAGGAAATTTGCTGGTAGGTTTAAACAATTCATTATTTCTTTTATGACGTGGTGTAATGAACTGCTGTATTGATTTTCAAATTTTGTTTGACTGGTGTTTACTAAGTTGATTCTACTCTATGCATATCCCTTATGGTCATATAATGTTTGTTTCCTAGTCAAGATTTTGAATTTTAATTCTGTGTCCAACTTTTTCGAATTCCCCTGCTTAAATTTTCGTGGTCTTGTACAGACTACGACCGGTACAACCATTTCTGTATGTTGCATTCTTCTCCGGTGTCTCCTGTACTTTTCAAGTGTAGATTCTGAATACGTCACGTTCTATTTGGTTTCTCTTTGTTTCAGAGCACTGATGCGATTCCACTCAATGAAAATGGAAGAAATAAATAAGATTATCAGGGAACTGTGGCAACAAACATACAGGGGCCAGGACATAGACTACATAAGCATTCATTCAGATTCTGAAGGATCTGGCACTCGATCCTACAGCTATAAGGTAATAAACTATCTTTAAAACCTCCTGGGTAGTGCTTTATCTGCTGAAAAAAAGAGCATGTTGGATGGGATTAATATTATCTCTGTTGTATATTGGATGTTGCTTATCTTGATTGTATAATTACTAAATTCCCATGTATAGTAATTTTTTAAAAAAATTCTTTGTGAAATGTGGGCTTTGCACTTAAAGCCCCTGAACGTTTGTTGATATTTTTTGCACTTTTGTAATAATGCCTGTGATTCACAGGTTGTGATGCTAACTGGTGATACTGAGCTAGAAATGCGAGGGAGGTGTAGTGCTGGTCAAAAGGTGATCAGTCATCTCAATTTTGATTTTTTCTTTATCGTCTTCACTTAATTTATATTCCAATAAAGCTTTGATTTGAACCCTACTTTTGCTTAGCTTCCTCACAGCCCCACCCTCTCTTCAAATAAAAAGGAGGAAAAAGAAAAAATCCAAACCCCAATAGAACTTTCACTGAACTTCTGTTTTTTTCCTTCTTTTCTTTTGAACTGGTTTTTTACGGAGTTTTGTTATTCTTCAGGTCCTTGCATCACTCATCATACGATTGGCATTGGCTGAAACTTTTTGTCTCAACTGCGGAATTCTAGCACTGGATGAACCTACCACAAACCTAGACGGCCCCAACAGTGAGAGTCTTGCTGGAGCTCTGTTAAGGTATGTGTTGTTCATTTACTAATTATGAGCTCCTTCTGGATGTGAATTCTTAAGGATGCCTCTTTATTCTGTCAACATTACCAGAATTATGGAGGACAGAAAAGGCCAAGAAAACTTTCAACTAATTGTCATTACACACGATGAGCGATTTGCTCAATATATTGGCCAACGCCAGCATGCAGAAAAGTATTATCGCATCACAAAAGATGACCAGTAAGGACTCTCTGGTCACCATTCCCTTGATATGTTTGTTTATTATCAATATGCTGCATTATTTAACTCTCCGCTTTCTTTTTCCAGTCAGCACAGCATAATTGAAGCTCAGGAGATATTTGACTGATATCACATGGTTTCAGCCTCCGAATTATTACATGTTAAACGCTTCACAGCTTGACTTATGTACGTATTGAAAAACTAGTAATTCACCATATGATGGAAACTGGATAGGAGAATCTCATTCTTCTATCTTTCTTGTGTAATGTATTCTGTAAATTAGTGTTTATCTAATCTTAAATTATCGATGTTGAACCACTCTTTTTAAAAATCTTCAACTCTGCATTTCCCTTGGCATTCTAGGGGAAGGTTTGCAAGACACAATTGAAATGCATCTGATAGACCCCCTTGGCTGGGAGGTTAGAGAGTCTATTTTCGATAGACACTTGACTGCTTGAGCTAATGTTTACAAAGTACTTACGTATTGACAATCACCACTAAATGTTGGGACTATAATTTAAGTGAATATACAATGCAAAGCATATAACATATATTGATTTTTAACAATGGTAGACTTTAAAGTGTGGTGAAAAAAGGAATGGGGTTATGCTTTTCAAAATAGACTAAAAAGAAAAATAGGTCATTCTTTTTCAAAACGGAGAGTAATAATTGAACATATACTTCTACAAATATGAACATACACACGTAAACCAAAATTTTGCAATATATTTAATGAACTCCATTATCTTTTATAAACATCTGACGAATTTTCTAGTCATAAATATCAGATAGACTTTTTAGCCCAATCGAACTTGTGCCTTCAAACTTGATCGACATTACTTATTATACTTTATTTTTTACCGAACTTCTGTGTTATATTATAATAAGAAAATATAAGCTAGGCAATTTTTATTTTTCATTTTTTTTTGTATTCTTGATATCAAAGGTTGTCACCTTTTTTTTGCTTAAAAGTGCTGAATGATTATTTACTACTCCCCCGTCAGCTGAAGAAATAATTATGGACAAGAAAATACCATTTCTTTTTTGCTAATGTGTAGAATTGAATAATCATACATAAGAAATGAACACCGCTTACATTACAAGAAATGAAACAACATATTCTCTTGGTACTATTTCTTTTGGACGTCACAAATATTTGGTAATTTTAGAAGCCAGAAAGGCCAATTAAGTACTTCCTTGCAAGACAAGATCCAATGATCTACAATACCAAGTGCAGAATTAAGTAAAACCATCATTTTTTGGTCTAAATTGAATTAAACTCATCGAGAAAAAGATTTTCCTTCCATTCAAACAAAAGAAACAAACCGGGAAGCGTAGGGCAGTTGCGAAGCATACTGCAAGTTTAGTCCTGATACTTCATCTCGGACATCTTGAACCCAGGCATGTCAAAGGATGCTGAGAATTTCTCGACATCAACCTTAAGTTCTTCAATTTCCTTGTTGTTAACAAGACCCTTGTTGAAGTCCTTCAAAAGCTTTCCGAACTCCTTCTGGATGTTCAAGGTGATTGTAACAGCCCTGTGGAGGAACTCAGCGATTTGCTCAAAGTCCTTCTCAACCAATCCCCTTGATGTCATGGCAGGAGTACCTACCGAATAGGAACTTCAGTTAGTTAATTCATGGGAATAAAGCATTTAGGAAATAATGACAGCTGAAGAACGCCCTTTTCACGGTGTATGAGTGCGCATGACTTGAATGTAAAATTGGCACAAAGGGTTGTACAAGTAGAAACACAATATTGCCAAAGTAAATTTAAGGTGGGAGTTCATTTTGTCTCTTTCCATGTCGTTTTAACCAATTGGATCTAAACGAAGTTCAAAGAAAACTTTTCTGGTCTACAAGTCACATTAGAAAAGAAATAGTGCAGAAAAAGATACCCAAAGTTTCTCAGCTCTTACCAATACGAACACCTCCTGGGGCCAAAGCACTGCTGTCTCCAAAAACAGCATTCTTGTTAACAGTGATGTTGCAAAGGTCACAAAGCTTCTCAACCTTGTTACCTGCAGAAAGACAAAATGGTTAATTTGTATCAATCACTATTAAATACTTAGAAGACCTTTCCAGATAGTCGAGAATAGAAAGAACTTTTACCAGTCAAACCAAGAGGTCTAAGATCCCAAAGGACAAGGTGGTTCTCAGTCCCACCAGTTACAAGCTTGTATCCTTTGCTCATCAGGTAGTCACCAAGAGCAACTGCATTGGCCTTCACTTGCTTAGCATACGCCTTGAATCCAGGAGTCGCAGCCTGTTTCAGGGCAACAGCAAGAGCGCCGATTTGGTGGTTGTGGGGACCACCCTGGAGAGACGGGAAAACAGCAAAGTTGATCTTGTCTTCAAACTCATAAACTGCATTTTCAGGCTGGCCCTTCTTTGGTGGCTTAGGGCCCTTGCGGTAGAAAATCATACCAGCCCTTGGACCCCTCAAACTCTTGTGTGTGGTAGTAGTGACCAAGTCACAATATTCAAAGGGATTCGCTGCTTCCTGTGTCCAGAAATAATGAAATTCAGCCCATTAGAATACAACACATCATTTCCAGGAGTCGATTGAAAATAACAATAACAAGTGTTCACATAGTCACCAAGACTAGTATCAATTCACCGACAGATTATGACATCCAATGACAAGGACATCTTGATAGAATTGAATTCTTCAAAACATGGATAGGGACAGGCACATTCACATGCATTTTTCCCTCCTATATCACATACAGCTTGTATAACTACAAGTTGAAGCATAATTTGAGAAATCTGGCCTCATTCCACTTTGATCTGATTAGTTATAACATAAAATAAAACCAAGATTGCAGCATTTACTGAAAATGAAATGAAAAACAAAAAATTTGACTGCAGGTTAATTGAGGACAAAGGATCCAATTTTTTCAAATTTCTTAGATCCACAAAATATCAGTACTACACTAACAAAAAAGAACATATATCAATATTTCCGTAAATGAAAGCAGAGGCTTGAAGCCAACAAGAGGACCTAGTGAAGTTGCCCCAATTAGGAATACACATACCTGACATCACAGAGAGTGATCTCGGATTGCATCAACTAAAATGGATGCTAACGATTCACAGCTGATTTATTTATGTTGCTTGTTCTTAGATCTTTAGTACTATTATCATTGTTTCTTTCGTTTCATTTATTTTATTATCTTGTTGTTGCTACCGTCTGTTATTACTGCGTCTTTTTCAGCTCTTCTTGAACCAAGGTGTCTATCGGAATAGGATACGATCCGAGTACACACTACCCTACCCTCTCCTAACCCCACCTGTGGTTTTTACTGTTTTTGCTGCTATTCTTGTTGCTAATGATTCACATCAAATTCAAATGGTATAAGAATTACTATATAACAAGAATCTAAATCAATGCCTCATCGATCCACATTAAGCCTCACAATGCTCATGTAAAGAGAACAATGAAGCACCAGCTCAACCAATTCTAGTTCCCACATCACAATCTTTTCCTCAGTCAGATCCCACTTATTAAAGTAAAGATCTTTAAAACCTTCACAGAAGACTACCCCAAAGAATATAATTAATCAAAAACGAAAACATGGATCCCGAAGCACTCAATCAATTCCAGCTCTCACATCATAATCTCAAATCCACCTTTTGCCAGCTTACGGGCACCTCAACTAATTCCACGGGATACCTATCACCTCCCACCAGAAACAAGTATCAGACGACTGAGATTTGAACTCTCAGATCCACTTGTTGAAGAAAAGATCATCAAAATTTTCACATGCAATTATCCCAAAGGATTATTAATCAAACAGAAACACATGGATCACAGAGCAAGGCATTCAGATCTATAATACATTAAGGCAATTCACACAAGCTCTAAATCAAATGTAGATCTACAAATCAAAGAGATTCAAAATCCTCATGCAGATCCAAAAAAATGTAAAATCATAAGTACAGAGCAGAATTTTTTTCACCTGAGCAGCAACAAGACCACTAATGTGAGCCATATCACAAAGCAAAAGAGCCCCACATTTGTCAGCAACCTCTCTGAACCTCTTGTAATCCCAATCTCTTGGGTAAGCACTTCCTCCACAGATAATCAATTTTGGCCTAAAATCCAAAGCCTTCTCTTCCAACTTATCGTAATCAATATACCCATTTGTCGAATTCACCTTATAAGGCAAACTCTCGAAGTAAATCGAAGTAGCAGAGATCTTCTTCCCACCAGATGTATAATACCCATGTGTCAAATGACCACCAGAAGGCAAATCCAATCCCATAATCCTATCATGTGGGTTCAAAACAGCAGTGTAGGCAGCAAAATTAGCAGGGCTACCAGAATAAGGCTGAACATTAACACCCCACTTGGTTGGATCAAGATGAAAAGCTTCAAGAGCTCGACTTCTTGTCAGATTCTCAATTTGATCTATGTATTCATTACCACCGTAGTAACGGTTTCCGGGTATACCCTCTGAGTATTTGTTGGTTAAAGCACTGCCAAGAGCTTCAATTACAGCAAAAGAAGTGAAATTTTCTGAAGCAATAAGCTCAATGCCGCGACATTGACGGCGTTTTTCCTTCTCAATGAGATCATGGATCTCAGGATCGACAGTTGAAAGGGGTTCATTACCCCAAACTGTAACTGGATCCATTGAAGAAAATTGAAGGAAAATTGAGAGAAAATGGAGAAGAAAGAGAGAAATGTAGAGAGTTTTAAGGGTCGAGGACAAAGAGGAAGGGAAGTGAAAGGGGAATATATAAAGAGGTGAGAGGATGAACTAACGGCCAATAATGCCCCTCACTCACCTCCTACCTTTCCTATCCGCGTTGGGTCAGACTAAATTTGAATTTATGTATTGAAACATCTGTTTTTTTGGGATGACACTTTAAATATTTGTGTTTCGTATTTACGTTAAATTTATATTTATACACATAATATATGCATATTAATTTATTAGGGATTGGGTTTGATTAAATTTGAATTTACGTATTGGAAGTTACGTTTTTGGGACGACACTTTTAATATGAGTATTTCGTATTTACATCAAATTTATATTTATATACATAATATATGCTTATTAATTTATTGAGAATTGAGTTTGACGTAATTTGAATTTACGTATTGATCATTTCTAGAATGGCGGTTTCAATATGAGTATCTCGTATTTATGTCAAATTAAATATATATATTATAATATACATGTATTAATCATTCGAACTGGATCTGACTAAATTTTAATTTATTTATTGAAAGGTTCATTTTTGGAATGACACTTTCTATATGAGTATTTTGTATTTTTAATATAATGTATTTATTTGTATTATCTTTGGTTAAATTTGAATTTAAATATTAAAGGATTTAATTTTGTGATGACATTTCCAATATGAATATCTCGTATTTACATTGAATTATGTAATTTATTATAATATAAAAAGGTTTATATTCATACACGTGATATACGCGTATTAATTTGATGTAAATATTTGATGCGGATAATTATATAAGTATCTCATATTTACACTGAATTATGTAATTTATTATAATGTAAAAGTTTTATATTCATACACGTGACATACGCGTATTAATTTAATGTAAATATTTGATGCTGATAATTATTTACTCTTTTCTTTTTTGTAATTTTCTTCTTCTTTTTATGATTTTTTTTGTTGCATTTGTTGGTGAAATTGATGTTGGGGTTGGTGAGTAAAAAGACAAGAAGGAAAATGAGTAGTGTTAGGTAGTTGAATGCTTTTTGTCAATGGAGGGATGTACTACTACTTATAGTGAAATTTTTATTTTTTTTTGTAATAAAAGATATTGTATATATTAACATAACAAAAATTGCTTATGTTGGAAATTATATCATGACAATGTGGAAAAATAGATTTACTTAATGGTTGATTATTTACTTAATGGAAATTGACTGAAACATGCTAATTGAATTTATTTTTTTTGGGTACATTGAAATTTTTTAAGTATATATTTTAAATTTTAAAAATTAATTATGTCGTACAAGTTTAACTTAGGGCCCGTTTGGCCATGCGATATGGAATCACGATATGGTATCATTATATGAAATCATGAGATGAAATTAAAGTTTTGTTTGGACATGCGATATGAAATTTTTGTATTGTATATTTTCTCATAAACATAAAATCTCATAAGTTGTAAAACTATTAAAATAAGCCCAATTGTTTATTCAATCTTATCAAATAAATAAAAGTTTATAAAATCGCATAATTCCAACCTAACTTTCGTATCAATTTATTAGAGTAAATGAAGAGAAGACCTTTCACTCCATGTTCAAATAGATATAACTATAGTTGTAATAAATACAAAACGGTAGAAGTAATAAATTAATTGTTGGAGTAAATGAACAGAACAAATTTATTACTCAACAATCGGTTGGTGTGAGTTAAAGTGATTATATGTTGGTGAGAATAATAAATTTTATGTCGGTGAGAATAACAAATTTTAAAAAGTAATGAAGTGATTATACATTTTATTTACATATGAAATAAATGGTTAGTAGATATAAATGTGGGGTTATTTTAACAAAATATAAACTCGTGGATCAATTTTTATATTAAAATATCTCAAATCATGATATGGAATAACCAAATAATTCCATATCATGGTTTTTGGAAAATATGGAATCACATCTCATCTCATGGAATCATGAGATGGAATAAGCTTAAAATCGCATGTCCAAACGTTGATTCTATCTCACGATATCATATCGTGATATGGTATCGCATTGTCAAACACCTACTTAATATCACATATTTCGAACTAACTATTTTTTTTTCTTTTGCATGTTTACGCCACTTGATCAAGGTATGCATCCAAACATTACAATTATTTTTTTTAAAAAAAAACAACTCAAATATGCATCAAACTTTGAGAAAAGGTTCATTTATGTCATTTTCGTTTAAAAAAAGGTTCATTCATGACATTGTTTGTGAACTAAAAATATTTTTAATTTTGTAAAATTATTTTTTACACGCGGTCAATTATAATTCAGCCACGTCAATAATTAAATATTTTTTTAAAAGAATAAAGGCTCAAATATGTCATCGAACTTTGAAAAAAAATTCATTTATGTTATCCGTTAAAAGTTTGGCTCATCTATATTATTTCACTTAACAAAATAATGTTATGGATGAACCTTTTTTCAAAAAAAAATAACGTAAATGAGTTAAACTTTTTACGAAAAGACATAAATAAATATTTTCTGAAAGTTTGATACATATTTAAATCTTTTCCAAAAAATAAAAAATTAAGTCCATCATTGTTTTTTATGAAATGGGAGTAACTTGCCCACGTTTGTGCATTTAAATCCAATTATCGACATTTTGAAAGTACATTCTTCTACTTTTTGTGACTTCAGCACAACCGACACCCTGTCGACAGTCCAATTGCGGTGGTCTACAATTAATCTAGATCCAACTCTATAGATCTACATTAAAAAAAAGACATAATTGCCCCTACAAAATCGTCGTATTTGGACTTGTCTATGTCATTTCCATTTGAGAAAAGGTTAATTTATATCATTATTTGTTAACTGAAATAGCAAAATGAGCTAAACTTTTAAATTGATGATTTAAATGAACATTTTTTTCAAAGTTCGATGGCATATTTGAGATTTTTTCCCTTTTAAAAAAATTATTTAATTAATAACTTGGCTGAATCATAATTGTCCACTTGTAAAAAATGGTTTTGCAAAATCGAAACTTTTTTTAGTTAACAAATAATGGCATGGATGAGTCATTTCTCAAATGAAAATGGCATAGATGAGTCAAATTTTTAACGGATAACGTAGATGAACATTTTCTCAAAGTTTGATGATATATTAGAGTCTTTTCTCTTTTAGAAATTATGTGATGGATATTATTTTTAATACATCAAATTAAATGATGTACAAGAAATAATCTCATCGTAATTAATACAAATATAACTAATAACAATAATTTTAACACATCATATTCAACACAATTCTTATACACCTGACCAAACGACCTTTTAAATCCTTAAAATCATGAGAGGGAGATATGTTTTCACTACTCTCACCATTTCATATTTTATTTACTATGCTAAAAATAGTTATCCTAAATTACTTGTCATAAAATTAATTACTACATTTTTTCCATTTTTACTTCCACTTAATTGTTTTTAAAAGCGTAAATAAATTTATAAAGTTCTAAAAAGATTTTGATATTCCTCTCTGATCTTAAATTAATCTTGCATGATATTCACACAATATATATGATAGTATGTGACTAATTTCATTTTCTTATTCCATTTTTGGATTTCCCATTTGGTAGGTGATGAACCAACAACTATTTTTTTTAATTTTGTTTAGGTAAGACATTAATAAGTATTGTTAAAACGTTCATATCTCATACAACAACCGTATTTTACCACCATCCTTTTGAAAAATATTATAAACATAGTATTTAAATTAATGTCTTCTCACACCACAAGAAAAAAACGAAATTATTTTATTATTATTTTTCAAGAAAGTTGGTTGATTTAAAAAATCCAATGCTTTATCACAATCACCACTACCTACTTTTTTAACTTCTTTTTGTTCTCATTTGATATTCGATATCTACAATAGAATCCGATTAAATCTAAATTAGTGTTTGAAAATTTTCATATTAGGAGAGAGAGGGTAAAACGCTCTCTAACAAAATTAACTTTATATCTAGGAACACTCATACTCAAGACGTTTGATTAAGAATATATGAAAGAGTACTTAGCACTACTTTTTCTAACTTTTCTAATCACGGAGAAACTAGCAACTCTTTACTAAACCAGTTATGTTAATTAATTTGGTTCAAACATGTATTCTCATAGATAGGGAATAAAGTTGGTGAGAGAAGAAAATAATATAAAATTAAGATATATACATATATACTAACTTTTGAGATAGAATTACGCCCACGTTTTATTTTTTAAAACATGCATTACAAATATGTGAAAAAAGAATTTGGATGGTTGTTACTCATTGTATTGTACTATTAGTTTAAATACAATATTTGTTTTGATTGTTATTCAAAATTCTATTGTATTGTATAGTGTAATCGCGTCATTACCTTAATATTATTTCTCATTTTGACTTTACTTATTATTCAATTATTCTATTTTATCATTTACTCTACCTTTTTCACTGTAGTTGTACACCATACCCAACTTCAAATTATGGACACGTAACATTATATAACACGAGAATAATACAATCTATTCAAACATTATATTCGTTAAAATAATAGAGTACAATACATAACAACCATCCAAACAAAGTGTTAAGTATACAATCTATGATGGAAATTCATGAACCAAAAAAAGTTGATCCTCAAAATCATATTGAGGATTTATTGTAGTAATGAGAGAGGAAGGGAACTTCTGACTGGAATTCGCCGGAGACGGAGATCGGAGAAGAGACGATTTCCAAATTGAACCGTCGAGCTGCCGATAGGGTTTTTCTTTTAAAAAAAACAATCAATTTATGTAAATTTTGGAGAAGGTTGAAATTTATAGCTTCAAATATGCAATTTGTTTTTCTAGCCTCTCTTTTATAATCTGTCCTTTTTCAAAAAAGAATTGTGAATATAACCTCACATTTTATTATTCTGCCTACCGCTTTAATAGATTAATTTATGCAAATTCAGCAACATAACCGAGGAAGGGAAGTGAAGATTGATGCACAAGTTATATTTTTGAAAAGAAGTTTTAAGTATTTTGGGTCCATAATTCAAGGAGATGAGTAGATTGATGAGAATGTCACATATGTAATGGAGCAGAGTGGGTGAAATAGAGGCTCACGTCTGGGTTATTATGCGATAACAATGTGTCACCAAGACTTACAGGTAAATTTTGCAGAGTAGTGATTAGACCAACATTGATGTACCGTAAGGTTGGTCAGTCAAGAGATTTTATGTCTAGAAGATGAATGGAGCAGAGACGAGGATGTTTAGATAGAATATGGGTATTAACATATTTGATTAAGAATAAAGTTATAGTCATACAGTGTAAAGTGAGAATGACCTCAGTGGCGAACAAGATGGAAAAAACGAGATTGAGATTGTTCGTGCAGGGATACACCAGTAAAGAGGTGTGAGAGGTTAGTTGTAGCAAGAGTTAGAAGAGGCAAAGGTAAATTAAAAAGAACTAAGTAGGTGATTAGACAAGACATCATCACTGCAGGCTGCAGCTTATTAAGTACATGTGAATAAATAGAAGGTATGAAAGTCGAAGACTAAAATAGGAGGTTAGTAGATAGTCAAATGTTGTAGCACTTTATATGGGGAGGAAAGGGACTAGCGTTGTATCCTTATTAGTAGTATTTAGTTTCTTATTTTTCAGTATGATTTAATATATGTTAGTTTATTTTCTTTGTATCTTATCACACACGGGATATGGTATTGGTATTGTTTAGAGTTTTTATGCACATTTTCAATAGTTATTTGTACATATAGCTCTTAAGATATTAGTACTATTTTGGACAAAGTTAAACTCGAATTTAATATTTATTCATATATTTTTCAATCTTATATACAAAATACATTAAACTATCATTTAACATTTATAAAAACTTAGAAAATTACATCAACTAAAATAAAAATAGCTGAATAATTTCAACAAATTACCTAATTCTTTATGCACCAAATTCAGAAATCAATTCAGTCTAAGAATTAGAAATGCCATACGACCCAAGAAACTCCAAATCTTCATTGGCGTTGCAGGTCTTGGCTAATTCTTCACTGTCTCATTCTTTTGGGAATCCTAACAACAATGTATTCAGTGTAGTCTCATGAATCGAGTCTGAGGTAGAAATGCCTCACAAACTCTCTAAAAACTTGTTCAAATTATTATGTGAAGATCCTCCCACTTTCACAGCTTCCATAGCCAAATCTCTATATTTCTTCACATTCCATCTGATTTCATTTCCTTTCTCTCCATCTCCCATTAGAACTTCCAAACACCTCTTTAACTCTTCTCTTTTCACAATTCCTCCTCCTTCTTCTACTCTTGCTCTCACTCCTGTTCCCCAAACCTCCTCCACCATCTTGATGTTCGTCATTTGATCGGATAACTGCGGGACTCCAACCAGTGGCACACCTGCTACTGTGCTTTCTAGAGTTGAATTCCATCCACAATGGCTCACGAAACATCCAATTGACTTATGAAAAAGTACCTATAAGAATTACAGGATTTTCTTATTTGTCCGTTCTAAATGAATGGATTTGAGTTGAACTTCTCATTTTATAAAGAACAACTCGATGCACAAAATATTAAGGGGTAATGTAGATAATCTACTCTAATTCAAGTATTAACGACTACTTTACAGCTCAACATGTCACCTATAGATCTCACGGAAACAACTTTACTGTTGCTCTAGGACTCTCCTGACTTCTCATCCTTTCAAACGTTTGACACTAACATATTTTAGAAAACTGAATTTTGAATTCATTTTTAAACTTCGTACTCGATCAAACTATTACCATATGAATCCAAAGAGATAGGAAGAATTTAAACATTACCTCTATTTGTGAACACCAAGGAACAATCATCCCTTTTCCATTCAATCCATAAATTTCATCATTCTTCTTCTTATCATCTTCTTTGCTTGATCTAATTACCCATAAAAATGGCCTATCACTTTCCAATAAACCCTGCAAAACCTCTTCCTTCTGCTCCTCTTTCACCATTGCTATGCTTCCAAATGCTACATAAACAACCGAACCTTCGGGTTTTGAATCCAGCCACTGGCAATAAGTTTTAGATTTCTCAAACAAATCGCCTCCGAAAGACTTGTCTTCGAGTTCATTTCCATCGAGAAAAGCAGAAGGAATCAAAGGTCCAATTGAGCAGATCCCATTTTTATCGAGAATTTTCAAGGATTTCTCTTCTAATTTGTCGAAAGTGTTGATGAGAACACGAGGATTAGGGTCGTGTTCGAGGTTTTGTATGTGCTCTCTCATTACAGGGATCATGAAAGAAGAGTAAGGATCATTCTGCAGTAGAAAAGACGGAATATCATCGCGCAAAAACAGGGGCAATTCTGGTAATTTGATTGGGAACGAGAGCTCAATTTCGCTAGTAGAGCTGTAAACTCCATTATTATTGATGCTAAACAAATGGTGATAAATCGCTAAAGCAGTAGCTGATTGACTAGCTAGAAAAGCAGAAGGCAGGTTAATCTCACGCGCCACCTCTGCAACCCACGGCCAGAGAAATGTGTAGACTAAGCAAGTAACTGGATGACCGTCGCCGGCATATCTATCGATAAGTTTTTTGAGATTTTCCGATCCCACGCGCTTTAGCTGTTTCAAGTAATCACCGAGGTCCATTTTAGCTGCGCCGTCGTCGTTTCCATCGGAGATAGAGGCGTAGAATAAACCGTCGATGGATGGAAGGTCGTTCAATTCGCGGAAGCCATTGACGGTGGTGACGAAGGTGCAGCGAGCACCGGCGCGTGAGAGGTTTTTAGCGAGTTGGAGACTGGGATTTATCTGGCCTTGGGCGGGAAGAGATATGATAATGAAATGATGATGCTTCATTATTAGGAGTAGTGTTATTTTTGACTAATGTTTGAGAAAACAAACATGGCACTATTGGATTTATATAAAGGTGAGTCTTCATCGACTCGCTCGTTCATATTGTCGACCTCAAGCTGAATTAAAAAAAAATAAAAAATTGTAGAAGGTCAATCACGAAACAATTATTTTTTTTAGTCATAAAAATATGATCTTCGTATATCTTACCCTTGTCACAAATATGTCATTGTATATACATAACACTTAAATTTACTAATAAATTTAAGAGACTATCAATATATTTAACGTAAAACTTTTATAAGTCAAGTAAGTCTGCCGACAGGCCTATAATTGGGTTCCACCTAATAGTTTTATAAGTAAAATTGTTTGTTTCGCGATGTGGAGATGATAATAAGACACTAGTTTAAATATAAATTTTAGAAGAGACAAAAATAAGTTGAGATTTTTTTTTTTCATCTATTTAAATCTAAGTAATTTACAATCGATATTAGTACTGATAAAAGATAAATAATTCTGGGCAAAATAAACATGATTGGAAAAAATAATAAATAGCTTGATAAACTTTAATCATAAGTATCTTAGGTGTCTTGAACCATAAAATAAAAACATTTTGCCCTTCAAATGAGTCCTCTTTAATTTTTACCTTTTAGCCGTTTAACTAATGCCTAGTGGGGCATAAGTCCTTTAGATACTGAAGTCATGCAAAGGCATAACTTGTGATATTTTACATTACGAAAATATAAACTTATGCCTAGCATTTGTTTATTATGAAGGGCATAAATTCAAGACCAACAAAGAATGGGGGCAAAAGTGCAACACAAGCTTCAAGATACTTAAAATGACACAAAGGAAACAAAATTGTGGTCTACAGAAGTATATGAGATGTACCTTAAATTATGAATAAAATCCAAAATAAGCAAAATGGTTTCAAAAAATTCCTATCCTACAAGCCATAATCCAATAAAATACAACTATGAACTCAATGCAAAAGCAGACACAAACTATTTGCCTGGTAATAACTAACAAAAAAAAGGAAGTCGCCGACATAAACTGTCTTCTCGCTCAACAGCCCAAGGGAGCAAACACGCCATTTGACTTAAAACATACCCCCCCTTCTAATACAACTATAGAGAGCAATGAGTCGAGTTATCGTTTATTTTCATAGGAAGCAAAAGTACCTCCACATACCTGAAAGAATGTCATATGTAGTCTTAGTTTTCCATATAATATCTGGGTCTGACCTCTCATCTTACGAATGATAGGAAGAAAATTATGAACTTCCGACAAGAGGCTGGCAGGATAGATGAGGCAAACTCAATTTTCACATAATTGAGACAAGCATTAACAGTAAAGCTCCATCTTTCTTCTTGGGTCAAGAAGATTGCACAGCTAGCCGCTGAAGATGCTCAAAGAACACTTGAAGGCTCACATCATCTGTAAAGATCACGTCTGATCCAGCTGCCATTTCATTTGCATTATTGTACGTGGCAGATGGATTCAATTTTGCCAAAAGGAATCTTGCCTGTCCAGCATGAGTGAAATGATGTTATCCCCTAATGACGAACTTACAATTGATCCTACTTCTCAATAGGCATGTGAGCGCTCACAAGGCAACAATATTTAAATAGAAATAACCATTTACCTGGGAGCCATGCTGATCACACACTACCAGTCTTGGAACAGGAAACCTCTCACGGATGATTGCTTGGGCCTCATCATGGGGAACTTGCAACAGTTGTGCAAATGCCTGAAAGGAGGAGAAAGGAAAAAAGAATACATATTTTAGTTTCGCAGGCACCTTATGAAAATACATCATGCTAGTACAGCCCAAACTCTGCATGCTTGAGGATGAAGAGATTTCCAAGTCTTCCTCTTTCATCATGAAGCAACAGCAGACTGAAGCTACCACAAAAAATTAAAAGGAATATCGCTAGATAAGAGAAAAACGTGAGACATACCTGGTGCTCAGGCTGGTCCTGGTATCCCATGTTTCTCCATTGAGCTATTGTCATTCCATGGAAAATAACTACACTAAAATAAGCATCCAACAAGAGAATGCGATCAGCTGCAATGGATGCCACATCCAACAAAGCAGGGAAAGGCAGTGAATTGAATGAAAATGCTGTTAGCGTTGGCTGAATCATGATAGCAGCATTGCTTATGCCCTCCCGATTGAGCAACATGCGGAAATATGCTGTCTCATCTGGACTATTATTGAACACCTGTGACGCACATACTTCAGTAAGAAACGAGAACATGTACATCCATGACATCAATTTGTTATGTTATTGATACTGAGATAAGAAAGAACATCCTGAGCTATATTACTTGTAAGAACTGGGATCGCCGCAAATGAAACATGAATTGAGGAAACAATGAAAAAGAGGGATTCAAAGTGAATGAGCTGGGTTCATCCTTCCGATAATCACCAAACTTGGAGCACAGACGAATGAGATTACGATCTAGCCACCTTGTGGAATCAAAATCTTCCTGAAATCAGTTAGCCAGGATTTATAAAAAAAACAAAAATGAGAAGTGGGAAATTATAAAGTTCAAGCACAAGATGATAAGCGAATGTAATATTTTACTACGATTCATGTTTTAAGGACTAATTCTTCCCTACTTCAAATATACTCAACTGACCTTGTTACTTCACTATTTACTAAAGCATGACAAGCTTACCCCGAGTACTGTAAAAATTTATGCAGAACTAAATAATAGTCTTGAAAAGTTACCTCCATCTCCATTTTGTAAGAAGCTAATCTAGCCACTACAACTGCAGCAGTCTCTTGATCAAATCCTTGCACCAATTCCTGGAAAAAGCAGATTTCTTGCAGTGTCAGGATCAACAAACACTCGTATGCTCCCCAAAAAGTTCAAACAATGAGATAAAATTCCTCAACTACTTGAAACAAGAGCAAAATCCAAACGGGACATTCTTGTTCGACGAGGTACCCTTTGCAGGAAACCCTCCTCAGAGGACTTCAAATAAATATAAAAAGATTCTTTCAGCATAACAATTTCATATTGAAATGGGCTGAATAATGTGGTCTCTCTCTATCTCTTAAGTTTCCTTTCTCTGTTTTCATGTTTGTGGGGCCAGAGGAATTAACCGAATTCTTCTTTTGTCCTTTAGGAAAAAACTGCCTCACAAAGCACAACTCAGAAAATTACCAGAAATCAGCAATAAAATTGAAAGACAAGTAGCATTACTCTATGCTTGGGGAAAGATACATTTGAGTTTGGAGCTATACAGAAGAGAACAGTAATAGAGTTAATTATGTAACAAATGATACTTCTAACACAAAACTCTTAGTGCCGCACCTCATTACTAACAGTAGCATCAACCCATCTTCTAGTAATGGTGGTGACTCGTAGTTTTGTTTGGCCATCAGGGCTCTGGTAACTGCATTTACATCAAAGCCGGTAAATTTTAGATGTACAGTAACTCTTCTTTTCCTCTATCTAGAGTTGTTCAAGAAGAAAAACAGTGTAACCAATCCATTAACAAAATTCCAGCTTAAAATATTTATTAGAAAAAACAGTAAAGGATAAGAAAGAAATAGAGGTGAATGTTCCTAGGGTTCCAAGTACCTCGTGAGAAACTGTATGTACAATTGCGGATTTATATTGCCTGAAGGGTCTGATTTCTCACTAGATGAAACATCAAAGAAGACAGTTAAGCAAGTGTTTTTGTCGAGACCACACAGCTTCCAAGCTGTAGTATTCCCCTCACCGGTGACCGTGCTGGAAACAGCAGGTCCTTTCTGCATAGCACCAAATGATCAATATCAACTGTCAAAACTGTAACTGAAACTTTTCTTTTGCAGGGGAATAAGTTCCCAAACTTGAACTTAACAGTGCAACTTTAGGTAAAAATACCCACTACTGATAATATGTAAAAGTTTAGTGAACCAACCTTATCTAAAGATGTGCATGGTCCAATTATCCCTTGAATTTTAATATCCTTGGAGCAGTTGATCTCTAATGTACCACTGAAACAATTTAATGTATCAAAATCATTGAATTAAAAATAAAATAAAATGCAACTGTAGCAGTAGCAGTAGAGAGTCAGAATTCTACGTTACGTCATTATGCAGGCAATATATATGCTGCAAAAAGTACAACTAATATGAATTCAAATACATACTTCTGTAACACTGCAATTCATGAGAATCACTTGCCTAACAAATGTTCCCAAATTACCATGGTATATCCTTTTTATGTTGAGGATGACTGTGGGGAGAGAACGTCTTTCAGGGTTTTGTACTTTATCATTGTGGAGAATGCAATGAGAACTTTTATGAATTAAAGTAGAAAGAAAAGTCAAGTATACATAGAAAACACCACAAAACGTGTACCAAAACTCTCTCTAAGGCCTAACCACTATGTCAAGTCCCTTGAGTGTTAACCCAACTAAATCGATCAACTAGAGTGTGAGGACTTCAACTGGTTGTTTTCATGCTGCGCTTCTATGAAACTAAAAGATAACAAATAGGGTATGCAATTTTCGAAAATTCAATCCATCAATCAACTACTATCAATCAAAAAATAGTTGGGATATATGAATATCTTCTGCTCTATTGGGGCATATTTCATTCTAACACTAGCATGTAATTTGTCTTTGAATTCAAGAATTCTCTAAATCTTAAGGTTCTCCAAATCTCACAGTTGTCTCTAAATCTTTTTCTTAAAATGATTATATGAATGTTGGGCAGCCTAGTGACGTATTTAGTAAAATGCTCCCAGGCACTTCTACCGAGGTAAGCCTCTTGCGGTCCCTTCTGGGCCCTAGAATCCCTTTCCGGTGATCTTCCATTGCCGGAAACTTACCTGTGCCTTCTTTTCCTTTCTTTCTCCTCCTCTTTCTTCTTCTACTTCTTTTTCTTCAAGCTTTACTTCCTTTACTCTCTGTGCAACTATGGGGGATGATACTATTTTCTTTGCTGTTGGTTTCAAATCGTACGACATTACCAGGGTGGTATCCAGAGCTGAAACTTGGTACGATTGGGTAGAGAGAGGCCGCAAGATGATGACGAGGATGAGTATTAGCCAGAAGACAATGGAGTGGCTAGCCTACACCCTCAAGGAAGCTTCAAAAAGCCATGGATACACTGTATGCAGATGGAAACGTCAGGACCACTTTACCGAGTTTTTCTGCGCTAGGAACTACAACAAATCTGGTCGGTATATTAGTATTATAAAGGTGCAGGACAAGAGAAGAGGTGTCATCATCATACCTGAGTGGTCTTTAAACTCTGGTTGGATGGACATAGCTACCAAAATATCAATCTTTATAAATGCAAAGGCCCAACCGATAGGTAAAACATCACATAGGAAAACTGAGAAGGGTTTATTATATTCAGATATTGTCAGGAACAATAAATGGTCTACAAGGGAATTAAATGGTGCGAGGATTCAACAAAAAGGGAATTCACTCATTATATCGGATGCCATCTCAACAACTCAGAACGAGTCGCTAGCAAAGAGTGTGGTCGGATCCCTACCGGAGGAAATCCCAAGCATCACTTTATCAGAGATCCGACGATGGGTTGCAAGCACTTGGAGGCACTATCATGGAATCAATATCTTCGATCTGGGGGGGAATCGATTTCTCTTCGAATTCCCCAATAGAACAGCTGTTGATCACATAGTAAAGGGGGACTGGTTCTGGAAATCTTACAAATTCAGCCTTCAATGGTGGTCACCAACCTCAAACGCCATTTTTGAGAGACCGAATCAAGTCTGGATAAGAGTAGTGGGACTCCCCCTCCATTTGTGGTCCCAAAAAGTTTTTCGAGAGATCGGAAATCTCTGTGGAGGCTGGATCCGTACGGAAGAAGAGACAGAATTACGCAATCACCTCAAATGGGCAAGGCTGAAGGTGCGAGGAGATGGCGAGTCGATTCCGAGCACAGTGGAGCTGACCTACGGAGATCTGACATTCAAAGTGCAAATATGGGTGGAGACGCCGGCAAGAGTGATCTCTGATGAACGGAGACAAATACCCATTAATACCCAACAGTCTGAAGAAGTGTCCAGTCAAAAGGGGGAAGACAGCTTTTTAGGGTTTACAGAAGTGACTGGCCAAGTGGGGTCCTCATATGATCCAGAAAATTCAAAATGGCCAGCTGGCCCAGCACGTGATATCATAAGTAATTCAAGGGCCCACCACTCTATTCTTCCTAAGAAATCAATCTTAGTAAATAAAGGGAAAAAATTGGGCCCAGATATTCTGGCCCAATCCATGTCAAATGGGCTGCCTGCAGAAATTCCTCTCTCTCTCTTAATGGACCCAATTGTAGTGGAATTAGAGGCCAACTTAATTACCTCCTTCTCCACTACTACACATCAGGCGGAAGAGCTCGTAACAGCGCAGGGGTTAATTTTGAGAGAGGAAGAAATTTTGAAGGAGAAGAGAGGAGCAATAACAACTATGGGGAATATTGTAGATACCTCAGAGATTATCTGGCAGCAGGCCAGCACATGCATACAAGGAAACAACCCTCAAAGCACTGAAGTAGGCAGTACCAGTTTGTCTCCGTTTGAAGAACCTGTGCCGTTAAATCAACTCAGCCCAGAAGAAGGGGATGATCCAGAATTTGATGTTCCTATCTGGATCCACCAGAACATAAACAAACTGGCCAAGGAATTTGGAGTGGACATTAAGGGGTGTAAAGATGAAGCTTTATCATTATTCATGAAGATTGACGGTATGAGGAAAATCAACAAAGATATTGGGGCAAACACCAGTAAAGCAACACCAATAATAAAAGGGTCAAAAGAATTGAAAAGCTTAGAGTGTGGAAGCAATTTCAGAAGCAATGGCACAAGAAGCAAAGGGGGATATACCGCTCCAAGTTCCCTATGACAGTGAAGATAATCACATGGAATGTGAGAGGCCTTAACCAGGCAAACAAGAGGTGTGTTATCAAGAATCTAATTCATGAATGGAAAGCAGATGTGTATTGCTTCCAAGAAACTAAGATTGAGGGGGATATCAGTAACGTTGTCAAAGATTTGTGGGCTAATAGAGGAGTAAAGTTCTGTCAACTTGAAGCTAGTGGGACTAGAGGGGGCATTTTAATTTTATGGGATGGGAAAGTCTGGGAGGGAGCTACCAGCAGTGTAGGAGCTTATTCTATATCTTGCCAGTTTACAGGCAAGAATCAGGAATTCACCTGGCTCCTTACCAGTGTCTATGCTCCTAACAATAGAGAAGAAAGAGAAGAAGTCTGGTGGGAGGTTGGATCAGCGAGAGGTCTGGTCAATGGGCCCTGGGTGGTTTGTGGAGACTTTAACACAGTCCGATATCCATCGGAGAAGAAGAACTGCGGCAGAATATCAAAAGCAATGAATGACTTTTCTGAATTCATTATGGACCTGAATCTGTTGGACCCTCAACTAGCAGGTGGTAAATATACTTGGAGGAAAGGGAACAGACATGATGTTGCGGCTAGATTAGACAGATTCCTAGTGTCTAATGAATGGGATGAAGGTTTCAAAAACATTAAGCAATCAGTTCTACCGAAAGTAACATCTGATCACACTCCGATTATGCTGCAATGTGGGAACTGGGAGCCTGCGAAATCTTATTTCAAATTCGAAAATTGGTGGTTACATACTGAGGGTTTCTTGGAAAGGGTCAAGGAGTGGTGGACTTCCGTAACATGTGAAGGAAGACCTGATTTTATTCTAGCTTTCAAACTAAAGGCTTTAAAAAACAAACTAAGGGACTGGAGCAAGTCTGGTCAGGGAAATTTTGCCTTGCAAAAACAAAGTATAATCAGTCAACTTGCTGAACTTGAGGAAACACAGGACCAGAGAATTCTCAATGTGGAGGAGATACACTCAAAGGCTGAACTTCTCCTAGAGTTTGAGAACATTGCCAAGTATGAGGAGATATCATGGAGACAAAGGTCAAGGGTTAATTGGTTGAAGCAAGGTGACAATAACACTAAATTCTTCCATAGAACTGCCAATGCACACAAAAGGCATAACTCTATTGATGAATTAAATGTGAATGGGGAAGCAGTCAAGAGTCCAGAAGTTATAAAGAAAGCGATAGTGGATTTCTATCGGGATTTGTACTCTGAAACCGAGACCTGGAGACCCTCAGGCAATTGCAGGGGAGGACACAGAATTTCTGAAGAAGATAATCTTATGCTTCAAAAGGAATTTGAGAATCAAGAGATATGGGAGAGTGTAAAGCTTTGTGCTGGAGACAAGGCACCTGGGCCTGATGGTTATACCATGGCTTTCTTTACTCACTGTTGGGAAGTCATAGGAGGAGAAGTTATTAATGTTGTTAAGAACTTCCATGAGAGAAGTGTTTTTGAGAAAAGCTTCAACTCAACTTATGTTGCCTTGATTCCCAAAAAGATAGGTGCAAAGGAACTTACTAACTTCAGACCAATCAGCCTAATTGGTAGTGTTTGCAAGATCATTTCAAAGCTTCTTACTGAGAGACTCAAAAAGGTGATGCATAAACTAGTGGACACTCAACAGCTGGCCTTCATTAAAGGTAGGCAAATAATGGATGCCATCCTCATGGCAAATGAGTGTGTGGATTCTAGAACCAGAAGCAATGCTCCAGGAATTCTCTGCAAGCTGGACATTCAAAAGGCATATGATCACCTAAACTGGCAGTTTTTGTGGGAAACTCTTGATAAAAGAGGTTTTGGTGGTAGATGGCTAAGATGGATGAAATTCTGCATTCAAACTGTCAAATACTCAGTTCTTATCAATGGCTCCCCTACAGGCTTCTTCTCTGCCCAAAGAGGCCTAAGGCAAGGTGACCCTTTATCACCTTTTCTATTCATCATTGCAATGGAAGGGCTAAGTGATATGCTGAAAACTGCTCGAGAGAACCTTTGGTTAAAGGGATTCAAAATATCAAACAGAGTGGGATGCGAACTGGAGATCACCCATTTACAATACGCAGATGATACTCTCATATTTTGTGACGCCAATAAAGAACAACTCAGGATGCTGAGGGTGATTTTTATTCTGTTTGAAGCTGTATCAGGACTTCATATAAATTGGAACAAGAGCTTCTTATATCCAGTTAATGTAGTTCCTGACATATCCTCTCTGGCTGGGACCCTTGGTGGAAGAATTGGTGACCTCCCTACGACTTATCTAGGGATGCCTCTGGGAGCAAACAACAAATCTTTAGGTATTTGGAATGGGGTGATTGAAAAGTGTGAAAGAAGATTAGTGAATTGGAAGAGCCAATATCTTTCCCTAGGGGGAAGACTAACACTTATTAATAGTGTCTTGGATTCTATGCCTAATTATATGATGTCCCTTTTCCCTATCCCTGATGGAGTAATTGGTAGATTGGATGCTCTAAGAAGGAACTTTCTATGGGAAGGCAACAGCGAGAAAAAAAAATTTCACCTGGTCAAATAGGCAGCCTTGATTGGGAATAAACAAGTTGGAGGTCTAGGGGTGAGAAACTTGAAGACTCAGAACCAATGTCTACTAATGAAATGGCTCTGGAGACTAGCCTCCAACGAACAAGCTTTGTGGAAGGAGGTGATTCAGGCAAAATATGAAATGGAAGATCATTGGTCAACTAGCATGGTGACCAACACTTATGGAACTAGCCTTTGGAGAACCATAAGGAAACTATGGCCAAAACTTAGAGGGAATTGCAAAATCAAAATTGGAAATGGTGTGAAGGTCTCATTTTGGGAAGATAGTTGGCTGGAACAAGGTCCCTTAAAAACACTTTTCCCTGATGTGTTCGTCCTCAACCAACAACAGAGGGATACTGTGGCAGAAGTTTGGTCAAACCAAGGATGGAATTTGAGCTTTAGAAGACCATTCAATGATTGGGAAATCCAGAGAGTAGTAGAATTCTACAGAACTCTGAAACAATTCAGAGGAGGAAACACTGTCCAAGACTGCCTGGAATGGAAGGATCACAAGCAAGGAAGATTCAGTGTCAAGGGGGCTTACAAAAAGTTCAACCCTTTCAATAGCCAGATCAATGGGTGGCCCTGGAAAATGATTTGGAAAGCCAAAATTCCCTACAAAGTGTCTTGTTTTACTTGGCTACTTGCTAAACAGGCTGTTTTGACTCAGGAAAATCTCATGAAGAGGGGTATCCAATTGAGCCCTAGATGTTTCCTATGTGGGGAAAAGGCAGAGACGGTGACTCACTTGTTTCTTCACTGTAGGATAACCAACCAGCTGTGGGACCTCTTCATCAATAAAAAAGGACTGAAGTGGGTGATGCCAAGGAGAGTAACTCAAACCCTGAAGATATGGAGTAGTTATGCCAACATCTCAGGACATAGGGAGAGATGGAAAATCATCCCAGCTTGTATTTGGTGGTCAACGTGGAAAGAAAGGAACCTTAGATGTCATCAGAACAAGAGCAACACTATTCAGAAGATGAAGATGAATTGTCTTGTGATGTTTCATTTTTGGTGTAAACAGGAGTATATGGAAGATCTAGAATCAGTTGTGAATGTCTTAGGATCCCTGTAATTTTTGTCATAGGATTGAAGATCTTCTGTTATACTCCTTTTAATCTGTAATTAGGAATCTGTAACATGTTGTGGCAGGTTTTGATTTTTGGAAATAGAAATACAAATTGTTACCTTCTCAAAAAAAAAAAACTACTTGGTAGTAACTATATGGATCCTTGATTCAATTGCACTCAACTTTTAGCTAAGTCTACATCAAGTCCTGTATTTTGAGATATTATGCTATCTAGCCAAAGGATGAGCAGTCCAGTTACCAGTATAATGGAAAATGTGTAACACCCACAATCTATCTAAATTGTCTATTGAGCCTCCCTCCACCCAGTTTCAGTGATTTCTTCTTGTTCCTGATTGTAGCTAGGGATCCATTCCTGCAATGACCTCCATGTTTCAGGGGAACAACCTTTTTATAGGTAAGAAAGCTGGACATAAAGCTTGCATTCAGCTAACATCAAGCCTTAACTTTATAATTAGGTACCAACACGTTATTTTTTCAATTTTTCCACTAAAATCATTAACAGATATGAACTGCATTTATTACAGAACTGATTATCCATTAAGAAATGATGTGTGAGCTGAATTTGATTATGACGACTTCCATCAAGATCGCCAATTTTACTCAGAAGAAAGTTGGACATATAGTTTTATGTTGATAATCAGGTACCATCTTGTCAGTTCCTTTCAATTTTTTCATTGAATTCAACTGTACTAGATATGCACTGCCTCTATAATAAGTCTCATCCTTTTTATTCACAATTACATATATGTTGAGTACTTTAACCCATTCTCTACAGTTGTCAACATAAATGTCCCCTCACTGGTATACAACTTGGACCCCAAAAAATAAAAACAACCTCCAGAAAAGTATATCTCATATCATAGATGCTCTTAACTTTAGTGCCTCTTGCTAGAAAAAGTCCCAGACATAAGGTTAAATTTGGTTCCACATTCAAAACAACCATACTTAAAACATAGCAAAATTAGTGTCCTTTGCAAATAAGACAGAGCAGAATATTATCTCAAGAAGCTTACTTGAAGGACAGCCCAAGAGACTGTTCCCCATATTCAAAGATTTGCTTGAAAGAATCTTTGAAAACAGAATGACCAAAGCTTTCAGCTAGAACAACTAATCCTCCTGTTTTTTCAATAGCTACTTTCATCTCAGCAACCCCAACCTGAAACACAAAATTATTAGTACAAAATCAAACATGACATCATCTGCTGCCAATTCACCGGCAGCATTAATCAGTCTAAATTAACATCTAACCTGACATGAATAACACATCGATATGCAAATAAATAAAATGTACACATGATGGAACTCAACACACTAAGAGTCCAAATATAACAAACCAAGCATATGATGCTCATATGTTGTAACATTAGTACAGTCAAAATACACGCATGTCATAGCTTTTAAGAATCCAGCATAATTGTAAAAAGATGTCAGGATCAAATGCATGATTAGTAACTAGTGAAACACCATCACCTTCATTTAAATAATTCAATGGCACATAACACACATGTCACCATGCCAAAGCTACTACAAAAACAAACCTGATCAAGTGCTGAAGCAAACACATCCAAGACGTGACCTTGACTAACAAGCTGTTTTGCGAGTTCCTCGTAGAAATGGACAGCCTTTTTGAAAAAGGGTGCTGCATCCTTGTGCAGATCCTTATGAGAACGAACTGGTTCTGATAGATCTTTCGACACAATCTGCAAAAAAGCAAGGAGATTTGTCAATGAAAAGGAAAAGGCATTGAGCATCATCAGTAGAAAGGATTTTATTTACACGGGCAATTAATGGTGGTAGAGACAAAAAAAGGAAACAATTGGTTTGTCTTCATTAAGGATCTCATTAAGTGTCAGTCTCGTGAAGATGCGGGTAACTGTATTCCTGACTCAAATATGTTTCAACAATATGGTTTTTAGCCTCAAAATTTAGGCCAGCATCAGAGTGACTGAGTCTTTCATGAACCTTGGGAGAAGGTAAAAAGAGCAGCGAGCAACCATTTTTTTAAATAACTATGGTGTTGGAGTCATCTTGAGCACCTCAACTAATTCCACGGGGTAGTTGCTACCTCCCATCAGCACAAGTACCAAATAACTCTATCCACCAAGGTTTGGATAGATGGGAAGAAACCACCTACTGTTTTTTTTTTTTTTTGACTCTGCTAAGAATTGAACCTTAGACCTCATGGTTGTCAATCCACTTCATTGACTACATTAATGATAAGACAAAATAATCTACAAGGTTATTTAAGGGAAGTAAATTCCGAGAGTTATCAATACTTTCCGAGAATCTCCAAGTGTATCACGACATTTATATGCAATGGAAAAACAGAAAAGTTTGCCTAGTGTATTTACCTTGATTAAAACTATGAATGGTTTTGGTGGGAGGAAAAAATTTCATTAAAAATGCTTTCCAAATTTCACCATGAGAAAAAAACGTTTCCGATATCTTGCAGTGTTTGGTAAGGCAAAAATGTGGGTACATTAATTGTGCAAAGTAACTGCTGAGAGTGATGATAGTGTTCTAGTGATATTTTGAGTATTTCAGGTCGATAATAATGCTAAGTGTTAATTGAAGTAATAGAAGTTAGGATATTTGTGAAGGAAAGTGGCTTTCTCCAAAAGCAAGAGAAGTCCATTTTTCCATTTTGATTAAAAGTATTGTTCTTCCAGAAATTATTCCCCACAATCCAAAGTAGCCAACACTCGTTGTAGTACCCCATACACACCATAAATAGACATTCAAACCATAATTAGACGTATGCAGCCATGAAAATCTCAACCTTATCATAAGCCTCACCTCAAACAAACAGAACCTTTTCTTCCTTGGGTTGGGGAGACAGGTGATTTTTGGGAGTGTGATGTGACAAGCAAAACAAAAAAAAGTGAAGACAGATAGTAAGGCCCACCGTCCCAGGTCCCTCTGTGCATGGACCGCCCACTAAGGCCATGATCCGAGCACCAGTACCAGCCACACAAGCTCCAAGCAATCCAGCTGCTACACTCAAAGCAACACCAGTGCAACGTAACGCTCTATTACCCTGTGGGACTGGCCATTGATCCGTGCTCAATTCATCTAACAACTACAAAAACATGCACGAAAAACAAGTCAACACAAAAATTACTAAGCTACATTGCTACATCAATCAAAAAGATAATTATTATCAACTGAAACCGACAGAATTCAAGGTATATTCACACTCCGAAGCAGGCAATAAGAATCTAGTAACACCAAGATTAGGAACCCCAATCTGTCCACCACCCTTCTGCATCCCGGGGCCACCACCAGTCCGTCTTCCACCCGCACTACCAAGCCCCAATTGATCCAAAACTTGATCTTTCGACAACTCCTTCGATCCCCGAAAAACATACACCTTAGACATATCTGAAAACCCCAGCTCATGCACCTGAACCTGCGTCCCATACGATATAAACCCCACCATAGCATTATCCGGCAACATATCAATCGCCCTTTTCAAGGCCGATTTCGCAAACTCCAACTCCTCTTCCAACATACAAGTATCCAAAACAAACAAATAAATCGGTGAAACAGAAGATTCCGGTAAAGGGTTTTGTGGGTTAGGATTAAAACTCTGTGGGGTTTGAGAAGGAAGCGTATATTGAATCGTAGTGAATTGAGGGTAAAGCTCTCCAGGTACATTAGTTTCAGAAATACCGGAATAATGTTGAGGGAAATGGTTACGCTGGAAACAAAAAGGGCAGATCCAGATTAAGGCTTGGAAATCTACACGAGCAAAAGGGTTGAGAACAGCGGTACAGGTTTTACATCGGAGAGGTACATAAGGAAGTGTAGGAAGATCAGGATGAGGACGGATCAGATGGATCGATGAAGCAATTGGGATAACGCACTTGCTAGCTTCAACTTTCGTCCTAGGCCAAGCATTCCATGTCATACGAACTCCATCGATCCCTTCAGCATCAGGTTGTGCCATCTCTGTCGCCATTGATCCAACAAAAACCGAAAAAGCTCTTCCCTTTAACGATTTCCGGTTGAAATTCTGGATACCCAGATACAGAAAGTGAAATTGGCGCGACCCCAAAAGGGAGGAAGGAAGCGTGGGTGGGTGGGTGGGGTGGGGGGCTAGAGGGGTCACACCGAGGAAATAAAGAGGAAATCAGTCAACACTGGGGAAGATGGAAGAAGGACAAAACAGGGCTGAGGTGAGTTGGTTATGTTAATCTTGAATGAATTTGGGGATTTTTCAACAATAGTATATGTTACTGTATTAATGAAAATACTTATTTTATAATTTCAACTTCAATTTGTAAAAATAAATGAAATTACTTTTAAAGTAAAAGGTAAAATTTGTATACACCCTATTCTTTTTCAACTTCATATGTGGATTATATTGAATTAATTATTATTTGGATCATTTGATAGTTGTTTTGGAGGTGAGTTATACAAGTAATATCACATTTTGTAATTAGTTAGGAGATAAGTTACTTCATTTGTAATATTAGTGTGTTGTTTGATTTACGAGTTATAAATTTGGACTAATACATATATAGTTTTGAGGAAATTTATATAATGTTTTATATATGATAAAGGTGGAACAACTAATATATGAATATCTAAATGCTACATAACCAATATATGCATTATATAATACGTAAAATTCTTCGTAATTAATCTCTTTATTACTAATATATGCACAACTTTAATCAATTTTTTAAGTTGAATAGTGATTTGCTCACAAACTTTACTATTTGTGTGGTTATGAATGTTGTTCATTACGGATAAAATGAAAAGTGTAAGCGCATTAAAATTTTTGTATATTTAAAAGTGTGTCATTCGTTTTTCCGGATAAACAATATACATATTTTACCTTTATTTAGAAGTGGGACTTTGTTGGGACTAACACAACACAATAAATTTGTACCAAAAGCAAGTTAAATTGTACAACCTTTTCTTTTCATAAAACACATGTATTGTAATACATATTTTAAACCACGTCTACCTCTGCATAATACATATATTTACCCATCTAAACCCTATGACTGATACTCTATATATTGTTGCCACACTTTCCTAGATTTTGGTATTTAATTGTTCGACTATCAAATGTACACCAAGAGTAGCCGTTGTGTTTTGTAGCTAATATGCTTTCTTTCGTAGAGGCTAGAACTGATTGTGGAGGCTTTTTGTTGATCGGATGAATACATGTTTGGGATAAAAAAAAATTATTTATTTGATTATGTTATCCATATGTCCTCTGCAATTATTGTTTTTGTTAGGAAACTCTCTCATTCAATTTCTCGAAGCAAGTTATTGAGGAATTTAACATAGTAAGAAGCATGTTAAAGAAGTGGATAGCAACATAAAAAATTAGTGAGGTTTCGTTGCATAGAAGTCCTCTTCCAACCATCCATGATTGGTATGGAAGTTGCAGGTATCCTTGAGACTACCAAGACTCTTAGTTGAACGGGCTCTTCACTTTTGATGCAGCATCTGTGTCGGATTCTTTAAAAATACACTACTTTTGGTGAATCTAACACACAATTGTTGACATTTTTGAAGAGTTAAGCAGCATAAGTACCTACAACTCCATTATGAAATGTGATGTTGATATCAGGAAGGACCTCTACGGTAACATTGTGCTCAGTAGTGGCTCAACCATGTTCCCTGGCATTGCTGATCAATGAGCAAGGAAATCACTGCCTTGACTCCCAACAACATAAAGATTAAGGTTGTTCCTCCACCAGAGAGAAAGTACAGCCTCACTTCACTTAGCACCTTCCAGTAAGCAAGCTTTTTAAAAAAAAATAAAAAAATCTTCTCTTGCATATTCTTTTGCATTTTAAACTACATTTTGAACTGTGTTGTTGCTAACTTAAGCATGTACTGTACTTAATCAAATATGGATTTCGAAGGGCTAGTACGATGAGTCTGGTCCATCCATTGTCCACAAGAAATGCGTCTAAGGTGCTACTGCTATTTTTTGCATTTGATCGCAAGTTTTTTTTTTTTTTTGGGTTCTTTCTGCTAAAGCTATTATGTCGTCCACAGTTTTTGCTGTCCGCTGATACTATTTCATGTTTCTAGTGCAAGCCTCTTTTGTATGGAAATATCCCTTCCCGAACTTGAACTTTTTAGGTTGTTTTTAGTTGAGGAGACTAATTGTGTTGTTGTTGTCATTTATTATTTTGGTGGGATCATTTATTTATTTTCTTTGTTTTGCTATTTTATGGTACTTTTTTTGATCTTGGGAATAAATATGTCAATATTTATTGAACTTTTGTAGTATTTTCATACTTTGGGAATCACATGTGTAGGTTTTGTGGATTGAAATGTTGTATTAGTTTCATCACAAATTTGATGAAATTCTTCAAAAATGATTGAATCTGTCACTTCTCTTTATTTGTTTCTAGAGTGAAGGCCGAAAACTTATCTAAATTGTAAGAGAAGTGAGTTTCTTACTTGAAATATCACCATATGTTCATGTAGGAGAAGTGAACTATTGATGGTTGACGTGTATTTTGACAAATACTTAGTTCATAGTTCAGTGATAAAATCCAAATATTGAGCACTTAAAGTGTAATTTTGACAATTGACTCTTTGTTTCTCATTTCTTGCACAATGAGTTTTTGGTTATTCCCGTTAATGAAATAGATAATGTATATGAGAAATATCTTCCTTTTTTGGAGATTTTTTGTTATTGAAAAAGAACATCTTTTTGGGCTCTCAAGTGAATGGTACAATCTCACTCGATAATGAGATCCATCAATAGGAACTAGGAATAATGGACTTTAAAAGATGGTATGTTGGTTATTATAGCTTTCTTGCTGTCTTGACGTTTCAAAATTTACAAGTTAATATGTACTTTTAGCATGATATTAGTTTAACTTAGTAGATACTTTTACAACTATCTAGATTCGACTTTCCCACTAGCATTAGCAGTTGAAAATATGAAACCTAGGATGGCTTTCTCTGTTATCACTATAGAAAATGACAAAAAGAACTATGACGTTCAACCTAAATGACTTTAATTTCAACCAATATGTAGTTGACAATCGGGGTTGTGTAATTAACGCTTGAATAAAGCAATGAATACTCAGCACAAACCAACTTGAATGTTCCTTCAAAGTTTATAAAGGATAAACTTAAGGTAGTTTAAAAGGTGCATTATATAGTTCTATACTGTTAAATTTGTGCAGTTGTACATGAAGTGATAAAATGTGAAATACATTTTGTGTATAGTATCGTTGAAATAGTGATAGGTGAAATACCTTTTATATATATTTTTATAAATCGTGTAAACTTGCCTTGTTAAATGAGCACTTTCATCCATGTTTAAATTAACAATTTGAACGTTGTAAGCGTTTTTTCTCTTTTTTTAGAGGGTGGAGGGATATGGGTCTTGTTTTGTTTATTTTATGTTGAATTCATACATTTGATTCTTCTATTTAGAATTGAAGTGGTACTAACTGATCTAACAATAACCATTTCTTGTGGAATTAACTCAATTTAGTTACAGGGTCATTATGTTACTGCACTTCTCCAGATATAATTCAACAATATTTACAAATACAATATCGAATTTTCTATTTGGATGCTAAAAGGTCTCATGTTATCGTTTCTATAGGGCAACAATGGTTTAGTCAACAATCTGTACAAGCAATTTTTTTTCCATCATCATTTTCTCTGCGATAAAATTGATATTATTTTCTCCTTTAAAAGAATTGTGTGTCAATATTGGGCCAGTGCTGAGCACGGGCTTTGCCTCTCTAGTATACAACACATGAGAAAGATTTATAAGAAGACATGGTGTTTACGTCTAACATTTCTATCTCTTCATATATACATGTCGTCGTATTTTATGCATGTTTGTCTAATTGAGCATGGAGTTTAAGAAAAAAAAAATAATAGTCAAAATAGAGAAACTGACTAAAATAGTCTCTTATCTTTGAATTAAGACTCGGAGATTCTTAAGTTTTCACGTGAAATACTAATAATCCCTCATATTTGTAATATTGTTGCACTTTTGGTCCTCCCCAAATTTTTCTCATTTTTTAACATTGATTTTATCCACAATTTATGTATGAGATGTTTAACCTCCTTTTTATACATTTATTATAAATAATAATAACTTCATGTGAGAGAATATAAGAAGAGAAATACCTTGTTTTGTTTAGTACAAATAGTATTGCAGCTAAACTCAAGAAGTTAATCAAGTTAATTTAACATACAATGGTATAATTTTTTCTTTTCTTGCAACGTCAATGTTAAAGACTTCTAAGTTTAGCTACAATAATATTTCTACTAACCAAATTAAAGTATTCTTCTTATCACCTTCTCTACATGGAATTATTATTTCTGCTAGAAAAAAAAATGATTGAATATTTCATCCACAAAATTGTGGACAAAATTAATGTTAAAAATAGGTAGAAATTTGGAGAAGGATCAAAAAAGCACCAATATTGCAAACATGAAGGAATATTAGTGCTCCATGTGAAAATTTAAGGATAACTTTGAGTCTTAACCTAAAGATAAGAGACTATTTTGAAATTTTTTTTCTTGTCAAAAATATATTTAAATTATTATTTATTCATGAGTTTCACACTCCAATTTTAATTTGTTCCATTTTCCCATGTGAACTTTCACCATAGATGTATTAAGATACACATTAACTATCATTTGCTCTTTTTTTACATATATGTTGATAGTTCAAAGAGGATAAGAGCATAACTAGTAGTTAATGTGTGCTTTAATACATACAATCAAATCTCTCATTATCATCTCATTCTTAATAAGTGGTGGTTCCTCAACCAATCAAAAAAGGCCACGTCTTGGTCGGACCAAACCAATCAAAAAATGCCACGTAAGTAAAACCAAGTTAGTACCAAACCAATCAAAAAGGTCACGTAGGTAAAATCAAGTTATATTTTAAAAATAAAAATAAAGTAGTACTATTTAAAAAAAGGGCCACGTAGGTAAAACCAAGTTATATTTTAAAATAACCGTCGGACCAAACCAATCAAAAAAGACCACGTAGGTAAAACCAAGTTATACTTTAAAGGCCATGTAGGTAAAACCAAGTTATATTTTAAAAATAAAAATAAAGTAGTACTATTTAAAAAAGGGACACGTAGGTAAAACCAAGTTATATTTTAAAAATAACCGTCGGACCAAATCAATCAAAAAAGGCCATGTGGGTAAAACTAAGTTATTATTATATTATTCATTCTTAATAAGTGGTGGTGCCTCCGTCGGACCAAACCAATGAAAAAAGGCCACGTAGGTAAAACCAAGTTATATTTTAAAAATAAAAATAAAGTAGTACTATTTAAAAAAAGGCCACGTAGGTAAAAACAAGTTATATTTTATTTTAAAGGCCACGTAGGTGTTGCCTCCGTCGGACCAAACCAATAAAAAAAGGCCACGTAGGTAAAACCAACTTAGGACCAAACCAATCAAAAAAGGCCACGTAGGTAAAACCAAGTTATATTTTAAAAATAAAAATAAAGTACTACTATTTAAAAAAAGGCCACGTAGGTAAAACCAAGTTATATTTTAAAAATAAAAATAAAGTAGTACTATATATTAAAATAATTAACAATTTAGTATACCATCTAGAGGTTTAAAAGTTGGAATATGTTTGTTAGAGTTATTACAAACAACTCTTCATTTGAAGGACACTTCATAATCATTTGAATATTTCTGTAAATTTTGTTCGTCAATCCAAGTAAATATTGTCAAGTGTTAATATGTTGTATACATGATACTTATGCTTTATCTTTTAGTATTTTCATATTGAATTTCTTTTTATCAATCTTCTGAAGTACTCGTAATACAAAGAATAATAACAGTTATAGGCCCGTTGCCCGTGCCTTGCACGGGCACCACATATCTAGTATATTGTATAAGAGAAAATTTTATGATGATATATAGTGAAGTGTTATTATATATGTATAGTGCGGTGCAAAAAAAATGATCATAGATGGTGATAGTTTAGATGCGAAAAAATGAGAATTCAAATAGGAACAGACTATACAAATGGGTAAGTGTGCCATGCTATATGTAAACCTTGGTTGAAACTTTATTTATTTATAAGAGTGCAATCCGCTATCACGTGAGACATACAGAACACATGATGTAAGACCTTTTCTATTGTCCTGGATATATTCATGCATTTCATTCAAATGAGTTGAACAATTCATGTGATTGCTTATCGTTGGTATCATGATTTGAAATTATGATATTAAATCAAATTAGTATGAAGTTGAAGATTTATTTGAACATGCAATTTGAATTATGAAATTGTATTCTTTTCATAATCATGAAAAAATCTTTATTTATTTTGAATCATGTTTTGGAATATCAAAGATTCAAATCATATACATTTTTTAAAAAACAGAGGGTTTTCGGAAACAACCTCTATACCTTATTGAGGTAGTGATAATAATAAAGTAGTCAAACCGACAATACGAAACAAACCACACGTGTTAAAACATAACATGAGGGTAATACAGTCATTTCACACAAACACCAATAGATTATGAAATTGTAGTCTTTTCATAAACATGAAAAAACCTTTATTTTTGAAAATCATCAAAACTTCTTCAATTACACAATCTTACCAAATAAATAAACTATAGCTCATAAACAAAGTATCATAATATCCTAAAATGCTGTATTGATAAATTGCATATCTCTGTGTTTCATTTATAAATAAACATTTACAATTACAAGATTTGAACTACACATAATTTTATATAGATCCATCAATCAACAATAGTAATAACTAGTTATTCATTAACATAATACTTTAACATGGTATGAACAAACATGATTTTTTTTTTTTACAAAATCTAAAACGATAAATCTTTTTTCTTTTACAAAATATAAACTCATGCTCCAACTTTGACATTTTAAATTTTTTTAAATCATGTTTTAGAATATCAAATCATATACATTTTTTTTTAAAATAGAGACTTTCCGTAACCTCTCTACCTTTTCGAGGCAGTGATTGGTAATAATAAAGTAGTCAAACCGACCAATATCAAACAAATCACGCGTGTTAAACCATAACAGGAGGGTAATACAGTCATTTCACACGAACACCAATGGAAAAAGCGCTCGTAACTACAAGCACAACAGTCATTGTTTACAGTATAATAAATCGAAAGGAAAATTGGAATTCTCCATTTGCTGAAGAATAATTCTTCAATTTTCGGCTGAATTTCATTATCTCTTTCACTTTTTTTCTGTGAATTTGGAGGAAATAGTGCATGTTGTAGATCAGGATGTTGTCGCTGCAAAGCGATCCACGGCAGTATCAGCAACAGTTGTTGATTTCTAGGGTTTCACATGATGGTGATCCGAGAAATGATTCGTCGTTTCCGTTTTATGCTGAGTCGGTTTTGTCATCTGTGAATATCAAGTCTGACTTGTCTAGAGAAGGTAAAGTAATAGTATATTTCGAGCTGTTTTTTTTTTTTTTTTTTTTTGAATTTGGTTAGTTTGATGAGTTTAGGTTAAAATAGTGTTTTTATGTTGAATTTTGATGTTAGAGGGTAAAGTTAAGTATATTTTGAGCTGTTTTTTGTAAACTTTATTTAGTTTGTTGTGTTTAGGTTGAAAATTGTGTCTTTATGTTGAGTTTCAATGTTAGAGAGTAAAGTAAAGTATATTTCAAGCTGTTTTTTTTTTTTTTTTATATATATTTTTTGTTTAGTTTGATGTGTTTAGGTTAAAAATTGTGTCTTTGTGGTGAATTTTGATGTTAGAGGGTAAAGTAAAGTATATTCGAGCTGGTTTTTTTTTCTAAAAATTGTTTAGATTGATGTGTTTAGGTTAGAAGCTGTGTCTTTATGTTGAATTTGGATGTGAAGTAAAGTATATTTAGAGCTGTTTATGCTTTTAAAAAATTTATTTAGTTAGATGTGTTTAGCCTTGGAATCGAGGTGTTTTGCGGTTAAAGAGTCTTTGTCTTTACAGTTGAATTCAGTGTTAAGAGGGTTTAATTAATTAGGAAGATGATTTTGACTATTAGAGAGTATGTTTTTGATTATTGTGGTGTCCGAGCTAGCTTATGCGCAACTTGACTAATTGCATGGATACCTTTGTCAAGTTGAAAGGCTAGAAGGTTAAGATAGTCATGATTTTTAAGTGCTGAGACGTGGTTTACAAGGACTCTTAACTTTTCCCTTATGCCCTTGTCAAGTTGAAACTAACATTCAGTGTAAGTCCTGTGCTGGATTCGTCCAACAAATTATGGTTACCATTAAGTTGAGGAACATAAAGGGAAAAAATGAAGAAGATTAGAATGGAGGGGGGAAAGCCCATTTGCTTCATGGTTTGCTTTTAATTCCAACTTATTATGCAGATAAGGGTAACAAGCATGGGCTTCGGGTGACTAATGTCATTATGAATGATATTAGTGTCCAACAATGGTAGATTGTATTGTTTAATATAACTATTATTAATAGCACAAAGTTGAGATCTTTGGACTTCCAGCAATTGGATAGTTGAATGTCATATATTCGAATGTTTAACCTACATGCAT
Organism: Solanum bulbocastanum; assembly: GCA_037074985.1. Taxonomy (NCBI): domain Eukaryota; kingdom Viridiplantae; phylum Streptophyta; class Magnoliopsida; order Solanales; family Solanaceae; genus Solanum; species Solanum bulbocastanum. The sequence goes on from CM073601.1 coordinate 45,573,930, forward strand.
ATTGATATAGGAATATGAAAGTCGAAGCACCGATGAATTTGACAGTTGAATACAAATAATATCCGAAAATGCTAGATAGTCCAACAATATCCGGCTATGCCAAAGATCCCATTTAGTTTTTTTTTTTTTTTTAAAATGAAGTAAGAATATTATTAACAAAAGAGCATTAACTTGCCCGTATATTAAATGTAGAAAATCTGTCAAAAATACATGATTTTCTACGAAAGCCACCCAATCATCTATAGAAAAAGTTACTTGATGGTGCACCAGAAGAAATAAGGTAAACGAGGCTATTTCTCAAGTGTACGACATGTTTCTCTCCTATTCCTCTCTCTCCATATGATCCTCATCATTGCTAAAGGTGCAACTTCACATGTCTTGCATCTCCTCCCCTGTCTAGTGTCTTCTACAAGCCAGGTAAATACTGTTTCTTTCACAGTTCTCGGCATTGCCCACTCAAAACCAAACCATCTCATCAGCTTCCCACATAACTAAGATGCTACTTGGCAATGTGAGAGCAGGTGATATATGTCTTCCCCTGTTTCTTTGTTCATGAAGCACCAACTAGCACAAGTAAGCTTTCTCTTCCTCAAGTTCTCCGCTGTCAAGATCACCCCCCTCGTGGCTAGCCAAGTGAAGAAGCACACCTTTCTCGTTCTAGGGATCCATATTGAGGTATGTGGGTACACAATCTCCTCTCTCACAAAACGGAAAAGACTCCATTTCCCCGTTCCCATTTCCAAACATCCTGAGAACCCATAGTAATTTTTTGATGGTGGAGCAAACCAACCAAGTTTTTTATTAGCCTTGTAAGTTTCTGCTGAACCTCAAATCCCAAAAGATACCATATAACATAAATAAGAGTATCACCCAAGATTTCAAGAAACTAACAAGTTAACGTGAGAAAACTTGAATGCTATATAGCACGGCATTTACTTTTGGTTGGTTTTCCTTTTCTTGTGGTGATGACACCGTTAGTTGTGGTGGATCACATGTGACCATTTATTAGAATTGATTTCAAGGTTGGAGCTCTCTCTACTTTGACATCTGTATTTCTCATTTTCTTGTGCGACAGTTGATGTGGACACACCTTTAACTCTTGCTTATCAGAACTGCTTTATTAATGATAACATGCATTGCTAGTACACCCACCCACTCTCTCTCTCTATCTCTCTCTTTATAGCTTTTGACATCTGTATTTCTTGTGCCACAGTTGATGAGGACACACTCTTAACTCTTGCTCATCAGAACTACAAAGCTGGAAACTATAAACAAGCTCTAGAGCATAGCAAGGCAGTTTATGAGAGAAATCCCCAGCGCACTGATAATCTTCTTCTTTTGGGGGCTATATATTATCAGGTATGCTTTATGGCAGTGTTTTATACTCACAGTGCCTACTGCCTCCTATATCTTGCATGTACTTATCCCCATAGATCCATGTAAATAATTTTATTTTTCCTTGTTTTAGTTTCATGATTTTGATACATGCATTGCAAAAAATGAAGAAGCCCTCCGCGTTAACCCACAGTTTGCTGAGTGCTATGGAAATATGGCAAATGCTTGGAAGGTATGGTTGTATTAGTTCTTCTAGTTGCTAACTTTTGCTTTTTGTGATTGAACATCGATATGATTTGTTTGCCTTCTATTATTTGCAGGAAAAGGAGAATATCGATGTTGCAATACGCTATTATTTGATTGCAATAGAGGTTTGTATGCATCTTCATTTGCCTTATTGGAATGTTATAATTTTCATTATCCCACTTAGGTCGATGGTTAATAAGCATGACTAATGCTGTTGGAATAACGAGCGTTATTTTTTTTTTTTTTTTGAGTGTGTACCTCTTCATGGCTTTTCTTAACTTGGAAACTATTGCTATTTAAGTTTTCCCATATCTTGATTTTCTTTGGTGCGAACCACATGGAAGCAAATTTAAGGACTCTTCAAGTTCTGTTTTTTATTGCTGGGTTGTTGAGTTAAGAATTTTTTGTCTCAGTAGAAATCACCATACCCTTGATGGTGCTATTCATTTTGGGCCCACACATTCCATCTAAGCATCATCATCTATGGCCTACGCTACATTCATTTTCTGAACGAGAGTTCTTGACTGGTAACACTCTGCCCCATACGGGCAGACAACATAGTAGGTCTAACAACCTCTGTGTGAATCCATACCACCCACAACTTATCCTTCTTCCTACATAAGTTCCTAAATAAGTTCCACAGAGTGACAGACTGCTGGACTATATTAGAGTGAAATGTCTAGTACATTCAGGCCTCCTGCAGATTTTGGGCAGCATATCTTATCCCAAGCCAGTATAGCTTTGTGTGATAACTCCATGCTTCCAGTCCATAGAAATTTCCTGCATATTGGAAATAAAGTTGTTATTAGTCAAATACTTGGTTAATATTCTTGCATATTATATAGAAATATTTTCTGTGTATATGCCCAGACTATTTTTGGATAAAGAATAAAAGGAAAATAAAGAAGAATTGTTGCCTGAAATATGCTAATGATCCTCTTTGGTTAATTCATATAATCCAAGGATTGCTCTAGTGTCCTGAAGTTCTTTGTAACGTTTTAAAGTTTGCTTAACTCTTTTGGTGGTTTCATAATGTTCCTCACCAACGATCCGAGGGTTGAAGCATGGTTGATGTTGAATCTAAAGGATCATATCGTACTCTCTCGACCAGGTCATCATAAGAAAATATTGACAATCTTTCCAAAGTGAGAGGAGGGAAGGCGCGTTACTAGCTGAAAACTCGATAATTTCCGCTCGTTAATACACAGAGTCCAATAATAATATCTTGTGTTGGTTCGGAAATGGGTCTAGGTGTGCGGCCTTGGATTTTTGTTGCATAGACTATGTTGCATAAGTTGTGCATCTCAACCCTCAGACATGAAACATTTAGAAAAGGTGGTGCTAACAAAAGTAGGGTGTTTGAGACAACTATGTTTAGATTGTTGTGTCTTGTTGGCTGGGGTCCCGGACGCTTCATCTCTTTGTGCTAAAGCGCCACTATGGGAAACAACTAACAAGTGTTGTATCTAATGCAAAACTACTACAAGCCACTTGTTCGTTAAGTTATATTTTCTGGGGTTTTGGCTTTTGACACTAAAAGTGACCATTCTTTTTGGCTATGCTTCAATTTATTCAAAGAGGAATTTTCTGTCTGATAACAGGCTAATTCTTGGTGATTTAAAATAACTCTTACCTTTTAGAGCTCACAAGGATATGTAAGGGGCATCTGGTTATCGAAAAAAGAATATATAATGATCAATTTGGATAGGAAAAGAGCATATACAGGTCAATTTGGGTCCTAGAAATTCACTGTTCTCCTTTCTTATTTCAAAAACCGAAAGAAGACGTTTCATTTTCCTACGTGATGGAAGCCTCTCTTTCGCAGAAATTATGGCAACAGGTTCCTCAACTATATATTTGCAAGTTTGGCTTTTTGTTTGGAATCTTGATATAGCAGCAAAGGTGTTTGCTATAATTCTGATATAATATAACTATGGTTCATTATTGTTGAACGACATAATTTACGGTAATATTTTGGTTGCAGCTGCGTCCCAATTTTGCTGATGCCTGGTCAAATTTAGCTGGTGCATATATGAGGAAAGGAAGGCTGAGTGACGCAGCCCAATGTTGCCATCAGGCTCTAGCTTTAAATCCTCGTCTGGTATTCAAGATTACCTATTTATTTGGCTTCTTTGTAACAGTTCAGTTGATTTTCTTCTTGCTATGTTTCTTTCTTGACTCTCTTGTATTCTTTATAGGTTGACGCACATAGCAATCTTGGAAATCTGATGAAAGCACAAGGTTTGGTGCAAGAGGTAAAACACTGGTTCTTCATAACTTATATTTTGTTTTGTTCTGTCATCGATGGTGGGCCCTATATGTATTTAACGAGTGGCTGTAGGATGGTTGTGGACTTGAACTTTGTACAACGTCTACACATATGTGTTGAGTGAGATATACTCTGCATTCTCCAATTTTATTGTTCTTTGACAGGTCTTTCAGTCTTGAAGTGCAGTTCCTATGCTCTTCTGTTGGCTATAGATGCTTTGCTGGCTCTTGTTATGCTGGTTGATTTCTGTTGTCTTGATTATTAGTTTTCTGTTAGGCATACAATTGTTATGTGGAGGCACTGCGCATACAACCTACATTTGCTGTTGCATGGTCCAATCTTGCTGGCCTCTTCATGGATGCCGGCGATCTTAACAGGGCATTGCAGTACTACAAGGTATGGAGGAGTACCTTATATCGTAGTGTATATCACTTTATTATATCAGAGATTTGGATTTGTTTTTATTTTGCCTCCGCTCTTTGTTCATGGGCTATTAAGTTGACTCACTATTTTGTGGTTTGAACTTCTCACATCCAGGAAGCTGTCAAGCTAAAACCAAATTTTTCAGATGCATATTTGAACCTGGGAAATGTGTATAAGGTAAGCACTTCTGCATTGTGCTAATGTGGTCTGCGTGCAAAATGCCTGGACAAGAATGTGAAAAATATGTGTATCTGCTTTGTATTTCCAGGCTCTCGGGATGCCACAGGAGGCCATTATGTGTTACCAGCGTGCTCTCCTTGTGCGACCAGACTATGCTATGGCTTTTGGTAAGTGCACCTTTCTCGGTCTTAGTTTCATAGTCATTGCTATGAGGTTGCTTTTTACTGGGTGATTTTCATTTATACAGTACTCATCTATAGTTCTATACTTATAGACGCCTTTCTTTAGTAAGTGTATTTATTGATGTCTTTGCACAGAATTATCACATCATATTTCTTCCCTTCCTTTTTTTCTTGGGGATTAATCATACTGCTTGTATTTTTAGCATGGCAGTCATTTTGGCAATAGGCTAAAACCTCAAGTTCCCATTTTCCCATGAATGTTTAGTGTATGCTGTGGAAGATGAAGTAGCATGGAAAACATAGCTTGATGTTAACTAGACATTTGTTCTCCCCCCCGCATCAATAAAAGGGGGGAGGGAAGGGAGAGCCTCACAAATTCTCAGTCTGTTGAAAGTTTTATTTCAGTGGTGTTGCAGCTCATGGTGCATATAAGTCTATTACTGAATTCCTCTTTATCTTTGGGGGAAAGAATCCATAGGGCAGTAGTGTTCAATGATGACGATTAATCATTGTACAGATCGTAAATATGTAAAATATGTGCAGGCAACTTAGCTACTGTGTACTATGAACAAGGTAACCTGGAGATGGCCATACTTAATTACAGGAGAGCTATAACCTGTGATGCTGGATTCTTGGAGGCATATAACAATCTGGTGGGCCTTTATTATTTCATCTTCTACTGTGTAGCTGTCCAGTACAAAATTAATTTCTTCAGGTGTTAATTATCTACTCTACCCACTCTGTTGCTTTTAGGGTAATGCTCTGAAAGATGCTGGTAAGGTTGAAGAAGCAATTCATTACTATCGTGTAAGCTATATTCACTTTTTGCGTGGATACATGCTTTCTTTTTTCTCTATCGTGCTATTTTCTTAATCTATTCGTTTGGTGCTTACAGCAATGCCTCTCACTTCAGCCTAACCATCCTCAAGCACTGACTAATCTTGGAAACATTTATATGGAGTGGTAGTGTTTACTTGATTGAATTGATTATTTTCTTTTGCTGTTAACCCCCTTTTGGGAGGACTGGAGATGCTCAGATCAAGTAATCTTCAGAGTTGTCATTCCTGATTCTCTAGGAACATGATGAGTGCTGCTGCACAGTGTTACAAGGCAACTATAGCTGTGACAACTGGGCTTTCAGCTCCTTTTAACAATTTAGCCATAATATACAAGCAGCAGGTACATGTTTATATGTAATTTTGAAGAAACAATAATTTTCATGTCAGTGAAAGAAAAGTTGTTCGGACGGCTGTATGTGGCTGCAAAGATAGCTAGAAGTGATTGTTCTCTCTTGACAAATTAGTGCGCTCCCTTTGCAGGGTCTTGACCAGACAAGTGATTATTTTTCTTTTGGTTAACTTACAGGGTAACTATGCAGATGCCATATCTTGCTACAATGAGGTACTCAGGATTGATCCCATGGCAGCTGATGGACTAGTCAATAGAGGTAACACATACAAGGAGATTGGTAGAGTTAACGAAGCTATTCAGGACTATATGCGAGCTATTACCATAAGACCAAATATGGCAGAGGCTCATGCAAATTTGGCTTCATCTTATAAGGACAGGTTCATTGTCTAGTTTGCAAGCTTCAAATAGTTAATGGTCCTTTCTCGTGCATTTTGTTTATGTCCATTTTACTCGTTTGAAATGCTTTCATTCAATCTTCTGCAGTGGCAATGTGGAGGCAGCTATAAAAAGCTATAGACAAGCTTTGATGCTACGTCCCGACTTCCCAGAAGCAACTTGTAATCTTCTTCACACGTTGCAGGTATCTTCACTCATCAGTTGCCAATGTTTTCTTGGGTGGGGTTATAAAAGAGTTCATGAAATATTTGGTGTCTTTTTTAATGTCAGCGTGATCTACCTGACCTGTAAATATTAAGCTCATAAGTTAATATTATCTGTTAACGGACTATATGCTTAAGATATGTTTCAACAACTAAACTACTTTATTTAAATGACAGTTGCACTCTGTGCTCTTTTCTCCTTTGTTTTTAATAGGTTTTATGTTAAGACTTAGATTTGTCTTGTGCTTGTTTCTACCTCCGATGCCAATTTACCAGTTTGGAAGGAAATACTTAGGTGTAGTATTTAGTGTTTGTAAGGAACTTAGGTAATTTCCATGTGCATCTCGTGCATGAGGAACAATAATTAGCTTCATAAGACATTACTTTTTCTTGAGCTGGTATTCTTAGGTAGGGATGGACACTAGAGAGATGTGTTGCTTTCTGGACTGAGGCTTAATTTGTACCTGCTGATTGGATGACTGTTTGCTGGAATTCTATTTTTCTAACACACTTATTATATTTGATTTTATACTTCCTAGTGTGTGTGTGATTGGGATGATCGAGAGAAGATGTTTATTGAAGTTGAGGGGATCCTGAGAAGACAGATTAAGGTATCTCAGCTTCTCATTCAACCATGACATGTTGGTATTGTAAGCTATATGTTGATCACTGTGATACTGATTCATATTTTCCTTAATTGTTTTATCTACCACAACTTTGTCGTAGATGTCAGTTATCCCAAGTGTACAGCCTTTTCATGCAATTGCTTACCCTCTCGATCCACTGCTAGCTCTAGAAATCAGGTGAGGGATTTTCTTTTGGATTGATGGAAAAGAATGATGTGACTTCCTAACTAACCTTTCCTTTGATCATACAGTTGTAAGTATGCCCAGCACTGCTCTGTAATTGCAGCTCGTTTCTCACTTCCTCCTTTCAGTCATCCTCCTCCATTGCCAATAAAGGGTGGTAGCAGGAGTGGTCGGCTTAGGGTTGGGTAAGTCTCCGATCAGCTGTCTACTTGCTTACATCTTTCCTCGGACACTACAGTTACTCACAAATGTTACTAGTATAATGAGAATTTTTAAATGTGCCTAGATATGTGAGTAGTGATTTTGGCAACCACCCACTATCACATCTGATGGGTTCAGTGTTTGGCATGCACGATAGAGAAAATGTTGAGGTATGAATACCATATCATTTTTAAGATGCATTGGTGCTGTTATGATTCCCCCCCTCATCTCCTCCCTCCGCAGTTCCTATTAAACCTACAAGGACTCCTATTACCAGGTGTTCTGCTATGGTTTGAGTCCAAATGATGGCACCGAGTGGAGGCTCCGCATTCAGTCAGAAGCAGAGCATTTTGTTGATGTATCGTCCTTGACATCTGATGTGATAGCTAGGATGATTAATGAGGATCAAATACAGATCCTAATCAATCTTAACGGTTATACCAAGGTAAGATATCGGTTCCTAACCTTGTTAATGAGATCATATTCTTGTTTGTAGCTGAATTCATTTGCTTGTGAATGCAACCCATTAAAAAATAAAAGAGAACCAGAAAAAAATGGAGCCATCATTGTTGGGGATTTTCCTCGGAATTATGGAGATCAGGTTACTTGGATAAGCATGACCTTGGGCTATGAGTATTTCAAAAATGTCATCTCACATTTTTTCATTACCCAACTGCAGGGTTCTGGATGGTCTCATGAGCTTTACTACTTCAATTTTGTTGTCATATGACCGCGTATTTATTCTGCAAAGTTTTGCATCGGTAAGCTACTGCTCATCTTTAACCTGCTAATTATGTTTTGTAGGGGGCCCGAAATGAGATCTTTGCAATGCAGCCTGCTCCTATCCAGGTTTCGTATATGGGGTTTCCTGGAACCACTGGAGCTAACTATATACATTATTTGGTTACAGATGAGGTATTTTACTTATTTTCCGTTTTCTTATGATCTTGACATACTTCTTTTAATACACAGCAGTTTGTTTCACCTACACAGTACTCACATATTTAAACTTCACATTATTTGCTCTTCTTTCTTGTCCTTGATATTGCTTCTCCTGTATACTTGGTAGTTTGTGTCACCTACGCGGTACTCACATATTTACTCAGAGAAGCTTGTCCATCTCCCTCATTGTTATTTTGTCAATGATTATAAGCAAGTGAGTTCTCGGGCTCAAGCTTCTGAGATTCTTATTTTGAATTTTTTGTAATTGTTCTCCTTCCCAAATGTTGATGGGTTTCATGCCACTGTCTAGAAAAACCGTGATGCGTTAGATCCAAGCTGCCAACCCAGGCGCTCAGATTATGGGCTGCCAGAGGACAAATTCATTTTTGCTTGTTTTAACCAGCTCTACAAGATGGATCCTGAGATATTTAAGACATGGTAGGTTCGGATGGCTTTTATATTGGTATATATACTGTTGGTTAAGACAAGTTGCATTATACTCTTTAGTTTGATATTGCAGGTGCAATATTCTTAAGCGTGTACCAAACAGTGCTCTTTGGCTGCTCAGATTTCCAGCTGCAGGGGAAATGAGGGTTCGCACACGTATGTTTCTCTTCACATTACTTCTGTTACTTTAAGCTTTTGTGATGAGGCTTTTGAAATATTATTCTATGGAATCTATTACCGGAGATATCCTTGATGTGATTTATTCTTTTCCAGATGCTGCTACACATGGTGTGCAGCCGGATCAAATTATTTTCACAGATGTTGCGATGAAACAAGAGCACATCAGACGCAGTTCCTTGGCAGATCTTTGCCTTGACACGTTAAAATATTACAACTTTTCTTGCATCTTCGTTTTGCAATATCCTGTGTTGATTCAACTCATGCCGATGAATTTGGTTTCTTTTTCTCACAGACCACTGTGCAATGCACATACCACTGGAACAGATGTACTTTGGGCTGGTCTTCCGATGGTCACCCTTCCCCTTGAGAAAATGGCAACTAGAGTGGCTGGTTCGTTGTGTTTGGCCACAGGGGTTGGTGAGGAGATGGTTGTTAGCAGGTAGGTGTTTTCGACTTTGCAGGTTCCTATGATGGCTTGGACCTGACAAACATGTTCCTTTCTTAAGTTGATATTTCCATTGAATTGCACTTTAGAAACTTTATTCAAGATACATGTGAACTGTTATCTTGTATGGCCGGCGGTTCTGCTATTTGGTATATATCTAGGAAAAATGTTTGGTACAAACTCAAACTAAACAATCTAGTATAATTTTATTCTGCTTGCGAAAATTGCATTGTGAAAAGGGCATCCTACCTAATTTAAACCATATAAAGCTATAGTCTCAGACAGGGATGATGTGTGTAGAAACAAAGAAAAGGAGAGCATACTTTTCTTATCCGTGAATCTCTACCTTTTCGGGCTTTGTTCATTTTGATTTGCTTTATGTTTTACAGTATGAAGGAGTATGAAGAGAAGGCAGTGTCACTGGCTCTAAATCGTCCCAAGCTCCAAGATCTCACCAATAGACTCAAGGCTGTGCGCCTGAGTTGCCCTCTGTTTGACACAGAGCGCTGGGTGAGTGATCCAATGCTATGATATACGACTGTTATTCAATGCTTATGACATCAAGTTCCTTAAGATTTACTGAACCCCCGGTACAAATGTGTTGCTTTGAGTGCTATTCTTTTAGTTAACAATGCTTATTCTTTTCTATGTATCATTAGGTACGGAATCTGGAGCGGTCTTATTTTAAGATGTGGAATCTCTATTGCTCTGGCCAACATCCTCAACCGTTTAAAGTGACCGAGAACGACATGGAATTTCCTTATGACCGGTAGATGTAAAAACAGTAATATAAACGGGATTGTAGATAATACTTAGAATGTGAAGAGCTATTTATTCTAACGGTTGACTTGGTGTCTCACTGTTAGTAATGGTATTTAACGGTGAGTTTCTATCTTATCTTGTACTGCTTCTTTTAACTCCACCCCAGGAGCTCCCCACTCTACTCCCTTGGTGACTTGAATCATAACCTCAAGGTTGAAGGCGGAGGTTGCTTATACTTGAATAAGCCTCTCTTGTCCCATCTTATCTTGTGATGTTGAGTTATTAGTCGTAAGTAAGAGTATCCATTCTAGCTGTCTGAAAAACTCCAGTTTGCCCTTCTTCCAAGGTAAAACCACAGTTACCTGACTGCAAGTATGCCCTTTACCTACAAACAGCCAACAGTGAAGCAACTGCACAGTAGTTCGAAAAGAACGATTAGCTATATCCACTTGGGGTATTTAGTTTGCATTCCTGTGGCAGAGGCGAATGACTTTGTGCAGGCCTTAGCTGAAGGATGACCCTAGTAAAATCATTGAGCAATGGTTAGTTTGTTGGTGGAAATATGGTAGAGGTTTTCGTATATATGAACTATATTACAAAGATCCACAATTTCTCGAGAATATGAGATTGCTGTTTTCACAGCTGGAACCGTGACCTACTGGTCACGTGACTACAACTTTACCAGTCACGTCAAGGCTCTCTTAGTTTGAGTAAGAAATAGTCTTCAACAAAAGTTTTAATGCATTTTTTGTGAAGCTCTGAGGATTTGAGCATATGTGCTGCACACTGCGCGATTAATCTGAAGTCGTGTTGCCCATTATATGTGAAACGATTTCTACTAGGAGTTTCCTCATTCCCTATACTCGAATACGAAGCCTCTGGTTAAAGATGTGGTAGGGTTTTTGATGCCACTTGGTGATGAGCTGATTAAATCCCACATATAAAGGGAGAGTTTCACCATTTTCATCCTTTGGTACCACCAGTATGGCCACAAGGATACACCATGGAAAAGAACTTCAAAACTATTTTAGTAGAATCATGCAAATTATGAGTGTAGATCTTATAAATAAAATCTTAGTATAAACAATGATCTTATGATTATGACACATCATGATGTTGTTTATTAAATCATGATTTTTTTAGGTTTAACTCTACTCTAGACTCTTTGTGCCCCTAGTTAACTCCCTCCTTAGGCCTGGGCGTGATATCTTGGGCGATGACAACATTTTGTTATCAACCTTTGGTAAAACAATCATAATTTTTTCGTAAGTTACCTATTCTTGTGCATGATCATTTGAAACTTTAGTCCATCTCTTTTCTTTTGGATCAAATCTATAAATTGTTTTTGCTAGAGTTTCATTAATTTTAGCCCGATAAATATTTAACTACAAAATAATGGAGTTTTTACGGTGTATTTGTTTTATTTTTTATTAGATTTGATGAAAAATTATTTCAATTGTAATTTCTTTTTTTTTTTGGAGCTAAATATGTAAAGAGTTTGGTTGAAACCCCGATAGTTTTGGCTTAATAATGAAAGTATTAGACAAATTTAATTTGTTTAACGATTTCAGCATGTAATTTAGTGATCACTTCTTTAAATATCGATAACGTTAAACTTGGTCCACAGACATAAATGGTGTGGGTATATATCACATATGTTATATTCTTTTGGATAAATTATAAAAATAATTCTTAGACAATGACAGGTACATATATTTGACACCTCATAAATGGACGTCAATTGGATCGAACCCTTTGTCAGGCTATGAATCTCTCTTTGTAGCTTTTTGCCTTTTTACCACATGTTAAATCTCTCCTTGTGAATATCAATGCATTTTGTGCCACATAATTGATTGTGTTCATGATTTTTCATGATTATATGCTTCTTCGATTGACAGATCGACCTTCAAGAAATAATAAAATGATTCTATAGTTGTAACGACAGGTTCCCATCGTTATAGAAAAGTCAACGGGGGAAAATTTGGAGCCGGAAAGTTTTTTTGTAGTATTTGGATTTTTCTCAACATTGTCCAGATTTGGACGAAACTGGAGTCATTGAGGTGTAGGGAAATCTGGTAATAATCGGGTGAATCATTTATGATTTTGATTACATGAGTAGTTAGATAACTCGTTAAGGAATCCGTACAACTTTACGGAATTGAATTCAGGCGAGTAAATAACTCTCTGTCTCGAGAATGCCGCTTTGGCGGGGCCGCTGTGGTGGGGTGGTAGCTGCTGTGGCGTGCCCGTGGCGAATTAAAGTCATTAATAAACCTCTAAACGACCTCATTATGCACTTTTCGACCTTTTGAGCTAAGGAGCGACTTCCAGGCGGCTCATACTCATTTTTCACTATTCTTGAGGCTAAAGGTAAGCTTTTCACTCCCCGAATCCATCTTTTGATCTGTAAAACGTAATAGAATGGGTGAATATTGATGGGGGAGGGTTTTGTTATAGATTCTATGGTGGAAACAACCATAATTTGGATAATTGGGATTATGGGTTTGATCTAGGGTTCATAGAATTGTTAGTAATCTGGGTAATTAATGATTGTTTATTGATTTCCCTATTATATTGATTGTTTGTAGACCAAGAATAAGCAGAACGAATTCGGAAAGGGAAGGATCAAGTTTCTTAGGGTTTTAAGCTTGTTTCGAGATAGGTGATGGTTGTGATTCTATGATTGTGTGATGTGTGCTTGTTCTTGCTTCATTATGATACTTGTATATGTATGAATGTTGTAATGTTGATCACACTTGTTGTAAATGAAATAGATAATTGATGAATGCCATGAAATCATGACTTAAATGTATGATCTTGATGATATACTTGTGAATGTGATTGTGGTGTGTGAATGAGATCGGTTGCCACGTTCTGACATAAATATGGCATCGGTTGTCATGTTTCGGCAAAAATATGGGATTGATTGCCACGTTCCGGCATGCTAACTGTTTGGGTTTGGGTTCCATGAGAGGACCAATGATTTAACATATAAATGTGAAGTTGTTCATTGTTCGTAAATGTTGATAATATTGTATGTGTTGATATATATGCATGTGATTATAATGTTGTTTAACTTGTTTATGTTGCACTAGTGGGATGCCTGCGTGATCCTACCAGTACACTATGGTTGTGTATTGATTCTGCACTTGCTCTTATTTTTTTGTTGAGTACAGGGCATCTTCAAGCGGCTATTGATAGACCTCGCTTAGAAGATCAGTGATCGTCGTTCGAATTCAAGGGTAAGCCAATTCTTCCGGGCAGCCATATATGGAATTCTCTTCCGTCTATGTCCACCATTTCCGAACTTAGACCTTGGTTTAGTTAGTTCGTTAGTATGGGGTTGTATCCCTTCGTGTTTAGACTTGGTTCATTGTTAGAATGTTTTGGTACATTGACTTTCAAGTTCTAGGTTATTCTTCCGCATTGTTAGTTATTATTGTTAGATTTTTGTTAGAGTTTATGAGAACTCTATTTTTATTTCCGTAGTGTTTGATTAAATGCCTTAATTTTTAGATTATTTGCTTGGTTAGGGTTGTAGTAGTGGTTCTTCCACCGGAGTGTTAGTGTGGGTGCCAATCACGACGGTCTGAGTCGTGACAATAATACGGTCTGGATCGTGAGAATAGTCTAAACAAACTCTTTACATATTTAGCCCGATAAATATTTAACAACAAAATAATGGAGTTTTTACGATGTATTTGTATGAAAAATTATTTTAAATTTCTTCTTTTTCTGAGCTAAATATGTAAAGAGTTTGGTTGAAACCCCGATAGTTTTGGCTTAATAATGAAAGTATTAGACATATTTAATTTGTTTAACAATTTCAGCATGTAATTTATTGATCACTTCTTTAAATATCGATAACGTTATACTAGGTCCACAGACACAAATGGTGTGGGTATATATCACATATGCTATATTCTTTTGGATAAATTATAAAAATAATTCTTAGACAATGATGGGTACATATATTTGACACCTCATAAATGGACGTCAATTGGATCGAACCCTTTGTTAGGCTATGAATCTCTCTTTGTAGTTTTTTGCCTTTTGACCATATGTTAAATCTCTCCTTGTGAATATCAATGCATTTTGTGCCACATAATTGATTGTGTTCATGATTTTTCATGATGCTTCTTCGATTGAAAGATCGACCTTCAAGAAATAATAAAATGATTTTATAGTATTAGTGAAAAATTACAAGAGTATAATTAAAAATAAAAATGAAGAAATAATTCTCTTCTGAGGTGCTGATATCTCGCTCTCTTTAAGGAGATTCAAGCTCACTTCAACAAATGTTTTTCATTGGTCCAGCAGTAGTCTTTCTTGACTTGTCCCCTCCAGAATACAACAGCCTTAACACAAAGTATAATTCAACAACTCTGGACAAGAGTTGAGTCCAAAGCTTTACAAAAAGAACACCTCCCTTCAACTAATAAAAACTCTTTTTTTTGACAAACTTTATGCACTCTCTATTTTCTTGTATCTAAACCAATTGAAGACCACCACTATTTATACTATAAGAAGTCTTTCTAGCAATGAATATAAAAATAATGGGATAGTAAATAATGAAGATAATGGCCTTATGAGTTACATAAGTTATAAAGAATAATTGGGAATAAAGAGGGAGGAAGTAATGGTCATAGTTGACCACTACACACGTTCTGCCAGAAAGCCACAGCGGACAACAAAAATGGCCAACGTTCACATCAAACTTAATCAGCAATGAAGTGTGACAATTAAGCCAAATTCAACGGCTAAAAGAATAATGCACTATGCTGAGTAATTTAGGTATAATGGTCTAATTTCTGACAGGTATGAAGCCATGGAATTGGAGACAGCACTTCAACATAATTTTAAAATATTAAAATGCTCCTAAAACCAACAATTCTCCACTCATTTTAATATTAACCAAGAGAATTTATCAGCTGAAGGAAGATTACTATGCATAATGAAGGTGTGCTCTGCATTGAATCTCCACTTATTGAAATAATAACTTTTACTCCAGAGTCGTAGTTGTCTCAAATTTGAACTATGACTGCTTAGGGGAAATAAAATATCATTGTCCACACATAATAATCAAGGTGTTGACATGAGCTTTAACAGCCAGCACGTTACGACCTTGTGCTATCCCGATTTCATGAGTGCTTTTGAGAATAAGCCAATTCTCATAAGAAGCGATCTACTTCCACACTCACATAGGTGAAATTTGTCGAAAGTGCTCCTGTAAGTTTAACACTCCACCCATATGGGCTACATATATTCATAAAGAGTTTTATCGACTCAATCTTCACAAAGTACTACAGGAAACAATGCACTCACATCATAGGGAGGGAATTAAAAAAAATAAAGCATTTTTTCACAAAAAGTCATCATATGATTAGTTTTTCCCTTTGAATCAGGTTATAGGATCTCTAGTCCCCAGGTTGGATTTCCTCATATATGACTCAAGGATTTATAAACTTCAATCCCATCCCCCTCGATGTGCTTCAGACCTTTTCTCTTGTTAAGGCCTTAGTAAGAGGATCTGCAAGATTATCATAAGATTTAACATAATCAACATTAATGGTACCACTTGTCAAATACGATCTTACATTATTGTGTTTCCTCCTTATAGATCTGGATTTACCGTTTTAATAACGGTTTTGAACTCTACCAATCACAGCGGTGCTATCACAATGAATTAAAATAGGAGGAATTGGTTTTTCAAAGTAAGGTATTTGAAATAATATATCTCTTAACCAATTCACTTCCTCACCAGCCGAAGCTAAAGCAATTAGTTCAGCCTCCATGGTAGAGTTAGCAATTATAGTTTGCTTTTTTGATCTCCAACAAATAGCACCACCACCTAAAGTAAAGACATAACCAATGGTAGAACAGGAATCACCTAATAATGTGTTCCAATCTGCATCACAAATGCCTCAAGTACAACATGATATTTTTTATAGATTAAACCATAATTTTTTGTTCCAATTAAATATCTCATGACTCTTGTTATAGCATGCCAATGTTCATTACCTGGCTTGCTTGTAAACTTGCCACATACTCCTTCTGCATATGCAATATCAGGCCTAATGCAATCAGTCACATATCTCAAACTTCCGACTATGCTAACATATTTCTTTTGATTTATTACATCATTTTCACTTTCAACAGGAAATAAGTGAACACTTGAATCAAAAGGAGTTACAACATGCTTGCAATCATGAAAGTTATTTTCAAAATTTTCTCAACATAATGAGACTGGTCAAGGAAATTTCCTCACATGTTCTTGTTATTTTTATTCCAAGAATAAAGTTTGCCTTACCAAGATCTTTCATATCAAAATGGCTTCTAAGAATATTTTTAACATCATCAATAACATTCAAGTTAGAGCCAAAGATCAACAAATCATCAACATATAGGCAAACAATCACATGTGAATTATTCCATGACTTATGATATATGCACTTATCACATTCATATCACATTCATTTGTTTAAAATCATTTTCAATCATGCAGGAATCAAACTTTTCATGCCATTGCTTTGGTGCCTGTTTCAAGCCATACAGAGATTTAGTAAGTTTACACACTTTGCTTTCTTGGCCTTCTTCAACAAAAGACTCGGGTTGATCCATATAAATTTTCTCATTTACGTCTCCATTTAGAAAAACAATTTTTACATCCATTTGATGAATTTGTAAATAAAAAATTGCAGCCATAGTAATTAAAAGTCTTATGAATGTAATTCTTGTTACCGGTGAAAAAGTATCAAAAAATTCTAGGCCTTCTAGTTGTTTAAAACCTTTTGTAACTAGTTTAGCCTTATATTTATCGATAGATCCATCCGGTTTCAACTTTTTTTCGTAAGACCCATTTGCAATTTATAGCTTTACAACTTGGTGGTAAATCAACTAACTTTCAAGTTTTATTAGAAATCAGTGATTCCATTTCATCATTTGCAATCTCTTTCCAAAAAATAGAATCATGTGAAGATAATGCTTCTTTCAAAGTGAGAGGGTCATCTCCAACATTAAAACACACAAAAATCAGGACCAAAATCTTTTTCTACTCTAGCTCTTTTACTTCTTCTTAACTCAAAATCATTAACTTCTTTATTTTTCAAAGTAGAAGTAGAAGAACTAGGTAGTGACAAAATATTTTGTTCAATCCTTTGACCCCCACTATTTTTAGAATCAAAAGAAAATTTATTCTCATGAAAAATAGCATCACCCGATTCTATCACAATATTATCTTCAAGATTAAAAAATCTATAGGTTGTACTATTTGAAGCATAACCAAGAAAAGCACAAGTAGTAACTTTTTTACCCAACTTTGTAATCTTAGGATCCATTAGCCTCACAAATGCTAGACAACTCCGAACTCTTAGATATCCCAAACTTGGCTTGTAACCTTTCCACAATTCAAAATGTGTCATTTTTGACTTTTTATGAGGCACACGATTCAACACATAACAAGCAGTCAAAACAGCTTCACCTAAAAAATTTAAAGGTGCATGTGACTCAATAAGCATGACATTAGTCAATTCAACCAAAAATCTATTTTTCCTTTCCGCTACACCATTAGATGAAGGAGAATAAGGAGGAGTAGTTTCATGAATTATTTCCAATGATCTAACAAAATAATTAAACTCATTTGATTTATATTCACGACCACTATCACTTCTAATTCTTTTTATTTTTCTTCCAAACTGATTTTCAACCTCATGGAGATAAGTTTTAAAATTTTCAAAAGCATCACTTTTATTTTTCATCAAGTAAACATATGCAAACTTAGAAAAATTATCAATGAAAGTGATAAAGTACCTATTACCTCCACGAGTTAAAATTCCACCTAGTTCACAAATATCAGTATGAACTAATTCTAACAAATCAATTTTTCTTTCAACTTGAAAATGAGGCCTTTTAGTGATTTTGACTTTACTAAAAGCCTCACACTTTTCAAAATTCTTTTTAACCATTGGAATTAATCCTAAACTACTCATGATTTCAACATAACGATCATTAATATGACACAAACGAGCATGCCAAAAATTGGTAGAAGAAAGCATATTAACAGAAGTAGAAACTTTATTCATTTCAACATTTAGTTTAAACATCCCATCACAAGCATACTCCTTTCCCACAAAAATACCCTTCTTCACAATTACATATTGATCAGATTCAATAATCTGTTTAAAACCTGCTTTACTAAGAAGAAAACTAGACATCAATTTTTATTTTTTTTTATGAAAGGAGTATAAAGTACATCTTTGAAAGTTAACACTCTTTCAGAGGTAAAACACAATTCGATATCTCCCGTTTCAAGCACTTGAGTAGTATGTGAATCACCAAGCATGATGGTTTTTGGCTCCTCAAAATGAGTATATTTTTTAAACCAATCTTTGTCATAATAGACATGACGGTTTGCACTAGAATCAGCCCGCCATCCATCAATACTCTCAACCATGTTTATGTCGGTAATCACTGCCACAAAAGGTTCTTCGGTAACGTTTGCCTGAGGGTTAGGACCACGTTTTTGAAATCTGCAAAATCGAGCAATATGCCCACTCTTGCCACAAACAAAGCATGGTCCCTTATCTTGAACTTGTTGATTTTGTACTTGGTTATTTTCAACATTATTTTTCTTGGGAGGTCTACCATTATTTTTCTTGAATTTTTTCTTCTTACGCTTCAAAGAAGTATTTTTGTGAGATTCAGGAGTAGCATTATTTGAAGTAACTAAATTTACCTTCGTTGTGACGTTGTTCTCTTCTGTTTGTAAAAGTGCATCTTGGCCCCTTGCCTCTTCTTCCATGTGGATTTTCATTTTCAAGGTTTCAAGAGAGGTTTTCTTTCGTTTGTGGTGCATAGTTTTTTGAAATTCCTTCCAAGAAGGTGGAAGTTTATCTACTATGCCACAAACAATAAGGTTGTCTCCAATTTTGACCTCCTCGGGCCTTAGATCTCCAACAATCATTATAAAGTCTTGAGCTTGGTCCACCACTGATTTGTTGTCCACCATTTGGAAACAAAAAAATCTATTTGCCGCATATTTTTTCGCCTTCGCCTCTTCGGTACCATACTTGCTCTGCAATGCTTTCCAATTTTTCTTTGCACTAGAGTAAGTTCTATCATAATAATCATAAAAATTATTAGATAGACAATTAAGAAGATAATACCGACACTTATAAGAATCACCATTGTACTTTTCCACTTTCTCATGAGAGAAATAAGTCATCATCATCCATAGAGGTATTATCAACTTTATTAGGATTCTTCTCAGTTAACACATAAGAAACATTGAGAAGACTTAAGTAGAAAAGTACTTTACTTTTCCATCTTTTGAAATGGTTACCATTGAACCGAAATGGCTTGTTCAGGTCTCCCATCTTGACATCCGCGATTTTTTCAATTGTAGCCACTAATGACTCTCCTTAAAATTGTTAGTGAAAAATTACAAAATAACAGAATAACAAGATTACAATTGAAAATAAAAATGAAGAAACAAATCTCTTTAGGCTGAGGCACGGATATCTCGCTCTGTTTAAGGAGATTCAAGTCCACTGCAGCAAATGTTTTTCATTGGTTCAACAGTAGTCCTTCTTGACTTGTCCCCTCTATGATACAACAGCCTTAACACAAAGTATAGCTCAACAACTCTGGACAAGAGTTGAGTCCAAAGCTCCACCAAAAGAACACCTCCCTTCAATTAATAAGAACTTTCTTTTTTGATAAACTTTATACACTCTCTATTTTCTTGTATCTAAACCAAATGAAGACAACCACTATTTATACTACAAGAAATCTTCCTAGCAATGAATATAAAGATAATGAGATAATAAATAATAAAGATGATGGCCTTATGAGTTACATAAATTATAAAGAATAATTGGGAATAAAGAGGGAGGAAGTAATGGTCGTAGTTGACCACTACACACGTTCTGCCAGAAAGCCACAACGGACAACAAAAATGGCCAACGTTCACATCAAACTTAATCAGCAATGAAGTGTGACAATTAAGCCAAATTCAACGGCTAAAAGAGTAATGCACCATGCTGAGTAATTAAGGTATAATGGTCTAATTTCTGACACGTATGAAGCCATGGAATTGGAGATAGCACTTCAACATAATTTTTTAAAATATTAAAATGCTCCTAAAACCAACATACAATATATTACTCTTTCTGTCTCATTTTATGTGAGGTAGTTTAACTCGATATAAAATTTAAGAAAGAAATAAAGACTTTTAAAATTTGTGGTCTGAAATGAATGATAGAAATTAGTGTGACTGTAAATCATTTCATTAAGGGTAAAATAGACATTTTATAGTTAAATTGTTACTCTCTCCGTCTCATTTTATGTGAGATAGTTTGACTCGACACAGAGTTTAAGAAGGAAATGAAGATTTTTAAACTTGTAGTCCAAAATAAATGATAGAAATTTGTGTGACTATAAATCATTTCATTAAGGATAAAATAAATATTTTATAATTAAATTGCTACTTAATACCAAAATATGTAATTTTTTTGAGACTTATTATAAAGAAAAGTAAGTCACATAAATTAAGATGGATGGAATAATAACTTTTCAAGAAAAAAGAAGAAACAAACTCTCCACTTGTTGTCAATAGTCTTTTTAATATATTCTCAAACAGTAATCACCTCAATCAATTGGATCGATCGAGCTCTTTATATTCTCTGGTCTATCTAATTCCTTATCCTCGATTTTAAGATTAAATAATATATTTATCTCTAGATGGCCAATCAAGCAATACTAAAACAAGAATATAGAAGTAACTTATAATGACAACCAAAAATTAATTCAAAAAGCCTTAAATAATCAACAATCAATTCATAGCTACAACTCCAAAACTAGGGTGTTTAGCAACTAATCTCTAAGAAAACAAGAAGAAGAAAAAAAACTTAAAAAATATTGACGACTTTCTACTAATTAATCTCCTCCTATAATTGATGTCTTCAAATAATTATTTTTATGAATTATTTATAGATGTAGAAATTGTTAAATAAAATAATTGAATTCAAAACAAATTGAAAAATCAAAACCAACCAGAATAAGAATTCATCTACGCGTAAAACACTGTAGCCGCCGCCGCTTGCACTCGTCTTCCTTTTGTTGCCACGTGGCAATATTTCCTTTTGCAGTTCGCATATGTACCTTATATATTTATATATTATTATATTCAATTTAATCCATTAAGACTTGATTTTCTTCTTCAATCTTCCTTCTTAAATTTGTTTTAGCTCCAAACTTCTTCAATTTTACATCAATTTACTCCTACAAATAAAATACATTATTTAGCACAATTCATAAAATTTATACTAAAAAAGGGCAAATATAAATAATAAATAAGAGATAAATAATGATTAAAATATATATTTTTGACCTCTCATATCAACACCCCACATTTAAACTTTTGCTCGTCCTCGAGCAAGCATTAAAGCTCATCTCAAAAAATCATACTAGCAATGTCATCACTTTGGTTAATACAAATAATTAAGTCATATATCAATTTCAAAACATCAAGTAGATTTCTCAATTATTATGCAAGACATCCAAATTATTAACAAACCTCTAACCTCCTAACCTCAAGGAAAGATTTTTGAACTCATCAAATTTAAGCATGCTCACCCACTCTCATCAAAGAAAGTTAATAAAATCACCTATCCATCATGAAACAAGTGCTTTCACAAAAAGAAATAGTCCATACACTCAATTCAAAAGATTGGATATAAATTAAGAGCTTCATATCAAGAACAACTCTCACACTCAGAAAATTCACATGTATGCACAAAGAACCATAGGCTTGCCCATTGTGTACATCTCCACTAATTAAGCATTCTTGAATAAAATGAAATAAGACTTTAATGGGTTATAATGTAGGTTAGGGGACAAGTAGACAAACTATATAATAGTGACTTACACTTTCTTAAGCACTTTGCAATTTTAGACTTCATCACCCATTATTTTCTTCTCTTTATTTTCAGCTCTCTCTTCAACAATTATTTCATAAGTAATTCTCCTCATCTCAAGAATGCTTCAATCATTTTTTTTCTCTTTATATATATATATATATATCTTTTCACTAGCCACCCTCAATTGAGGTGCACAATATCCTTGGCAGGAGCAGGGTCAATGTTTGAGCATACTTTTATTTTCCACACAACATAACAGAGCAATTTTTTATTTTTATTTTTTCATCACATTCTTTCAAAGAGGGCTTTTTAAGCATTTTGTACCTATCATTGATTACCTTTTCACTCAATCATCCCTTTTCCAAAATTGATAATTAGAATAAGTCTATACTATAATGCTCAAGGAAGTAAGGTGCAAAACCAAGGATTCAACAAAATAGTTTAGGACAAAATATGGCTACCAACAAAAGGCTATAGGCTCAAAAGGGCTAACTAGTGATATAATATCTGAAAATGCTAAAATTTACCAGAAAAATCAAAGAAAGCCTATTATCATCTCCTAAACAAACAACACTTTTTATTTCGCTTCAATAACATGCAGAGCAAGTTCTAGATAAGGATGCAAAACATGGAATAAAAAAATTCTCACCACACATGGCACAAGTATCAATCAAGTTGGATCAATTCCACTTCTAAGAGAGACAAGATCATAACAAACTACAAAATAAAATAAGTTATATACAAAGTCACAACTATGAGCTTAAGTGTCAAAGAGTCTGCATTTTTTTTTTTTTATCAAGCATTCACAAGTAAGTACTACTCAAAAATTAGACCTAAATAGCAAGTATCACACCACTCAAAAGGGTCTTTTCTTTTCTCTCAAAAAAAAAAAGAAAAATTATTCCTAAAATAAATAAAGGACACTCGGTTCAAAGGGACTATCCTTAGAAAAAGAACTGAAAACAAAAGCCAAGGAACCCATTCTAAAAAAAAATAAAAGACTCAATAAAACAGTAAAAACTAGAAATTCATTCCTCCACCCCACACTTGAAAAGATGCTATGTCCCCAAAGCATCAAATAATATTTAAAAACAAGGGGTAGGAAAACTCTCATCAAGGATCGTCACCCCACACTTAAAGCTCAAATGTGCTCCTTAGCTCCAAATTTCGGATACTCAGACTTCTCCAAAACCTGTAAAAACAACACAGAAAAATGACACTAAAAATATAATAAAAAAAATAAGAAGTTACACAATTAATTGGGTTGCCTCCTAATAAGCGCCTAATTTAACGTCGCGGTACGACACAAGTAAGTTCACCACTTTTCTTTCCACTTTGAACTTATGAATTGTACCCCTAAATTTACATATATTTTTATGCTCATATCAAGGGGTGGTGGTATAAAGACACAAGAACCAAGTAATATATGTCGCATCTTGTACTTTTTGGCCCTTAGGTGAGGAATATCCGTTTGTCTACGTCAACTAGAAAACCTTAGGATGTAAGGGCCTTGTTCCTCATCTATATAGTTCTCCATTAGTTCCGATGACTCGAATGGTTCATCAGCATCTAAACATAGTGTTGAAAAGTGATTTGAATGGGGTACAATATGTCCCTCTTCCAAACTTACACCAATTGCAACATGCTCAGTTTTACACTCTTTCCCAAATATTGCATCTTCAAGAAAAATCTGATTGCATTGCATCTCCTCTCATTTTAGATCCTCAATTTGACTTCTGAGTGCCTTTTCAGTATCACAAAATTCATAATTGGATTGTTAAGCGTCAAACGCAACAACCTTTGCATTCAATTCATTGCTTAAGTTTTGAGTATGCAAGAAAAACATATTAACATCTTGAAAAGTGCTTCATTTTTCTATCTATAAGGCGTGACATCACATATATGATTCTCCTACGGCGCTCTTCATATTCCTCTATTAATTTTCTGCAAGATTCCATACTGTCAAAGGAACAAAGATTATTAGCATCATCATGAGGGGGTTTTAGAGTAGGGTAGCAACACACGGTGCAATCGATCCACAACCCTCTACAAAATTCACATGATAGAGATGGTGCACACAATTCTTCCTGGGGAATATAATTACATTGTTGTCAAAGTGAGCTCCTTTGCAATAAGGACAAGGTCTTACCACTTGTGAATAATCCTCATTCACGTTCATCCCAAGAAAAATATTAATTAGTAGAAAAAAATATGTATCAAAATAAATAAATAAATAAATAAAAAGAAAAAGTATAACCTAGAAGGATAGTTAATTTCTACGTCTCCGGTAGTGGCGCTAAAAACTTGTTGCTCCCAATTGCACACGCAAGTATACGCGGTCGCTCAAGTAATATAGTGACTCTTAAAAGAACCAGATTATCGAACCCAAAGGACTTGTCGATTAACTATTTTTACTAAATTATACTTGTCTAATTATTTATTTAAGAGTGCCAGAAGAAAAGAATGCAGAAATAAAATAATAAAATTACTTACAATGGTTGAAAAATTCTAGGGTTTTAGAATGCAATGAATCTCATGTATCATATTCTTGGCTTAGAACTAATTTCAGTTGTCAAGTTACTGATTTATAGGGTTGATTGTATGAGTCGGGCTACACACATCTTATAGCCTACTCCATTTAGCTATCTAACTACATCATTGAGCGGGGATAAATAGACTAACTGGCGAGCATATATATTTCATCCTATTTCGTAACCAAGCAAGTTGTCGTCCGGGCATCACTCTTGAACACTAATCCCCTCAATCAATTGGGTCGACCGAGCTTTCTATATTCTCTGGTCCATCTAATCCCTCCTCAAGCAAGTTGTTCATCCGAGCGTCACTCCTGAACACTAATCACCTCAATCAAATGGGTTGATCGATCTCTCTATATTCTCTGGTCTATCTAATCCCTCCTTTCTCAATTTTAAGATTAGACAATATATTTATCTCTAGATGGCCAGTCAAGAAATACTAAAACAAAAATATAGAAGTAACTTATAATGACAACCAAGAATTAATTCAAAATACCGTAAATAATCAATAATCAATTTGTAGCTACAGCCCCAGAACTAGGGCGTTAGCCACTAATCTCTAAGAAAACAAAAGAAGAAAAGAAACCTAAAAAGTATTGACGATTTTCTACTTGATGCCCTCTAATTGATCTCCTTCTATAATTGATGTCTTCCAATAATTATTTTTATGAACTATTTATAGATGTAAAATATACCCTAAATAAAATAATTGAGTTCAAAATTAATTGGAAAACCAAAACCAAACGGAATAAGAATTCCTCTACGCGTGAAGCACTGTAGCTCGCCGCCGCTTGCACTCTTGTCGTCCTTTGTTGCCACGTGGCAATATTTCCTTTTGCAGTTCGCAATATGCACCTTATATATTTATATATTACTATATTCAATTTAATTCATTAAATTGTCTGTTTGAATTTTTTTTTTTTCAATTTTCCATCTTAAATTCATTTTAGCTTCAAACTTCTTCAATTTTACATCAATTTACTCCTACAAATAAAATACACTATTTAACACAATTCATAAAATTTATGCTCTAAAAGAGCAAATATAAATAATAAATAAAAGGTAAATAATCATTAAAATATATATTTTTGGCCTCACATCAACTTTTGTCTAAGGAATACAAATAAATAATAAATGTTTTTCATTTTGCTTTTAAAAAATGGATGTGATTTAGTGATAAAATTATCTGGTATCTATTGTTGGTGGGAGGTGTTAGATACTCTGCGAAATTAGTTGAAGTGCGCGAAAGCTAGCTCGAATATCACGATTATAAAAGAACAATCATGGTATGAAACTCAATAGAGAGAAAAAAATACTAATTTATATGATGTTATTTTATTTACTTAAATCTCGATGAATAAAATTATTCGATACGTATGCAGATGAAAAAAATCAAATATTTAATGAAATGATCAATATATATATATATATATATATATATATATATATATATTTGAATTTATGATCAAGAATATTGTAAGTCAGCAGGTCCACTAAAATAATTACTATTTATTTTATAGCCACATTAAAACTCTAGAGGATATCCTGCAAATTCTTTATGGCAAAAAATATAAAAAAAAAAACCCTCCTGCAAACCGTTAATTCTTAGGTTTCGAAAGGTAGAAAAGAAAAATAGAATAAAAAAACTAGTTATATTAATTCTTTCTTTCCTCATTCGTACATCTCACAAACTAATTATATAATTGTTAGTCTCTAGATACGCATTGGGTAAATTTGTTCGTATGCAATAATTTGTAAAATATATAGAATGTATTTAATTAAATTAGGTGAGCCTCGTACAACTCGATTGAGAAGGTGAATCAGTTCTTTGCTTCAGTTACAAAATATCACTTATTATACCAACTTATAATAAGTCATACACCTTTTACAGATTATCTACGACAATTATAGCGTTGTGGTAAGTACTTCCATAACTAATTGTTATTTGTAACGATAATAGATTGTCGCTACCAAAAGAGTTATTTGTAACAACAATAGATTGTCGCTACCGAAAGTGATATATTGTAGCCACTAAACCCGCCATAAAAATGTGAACAACTACGCTTAAAAAAAACCAAGATAATTGATGTTGATCACCACTAAAATTTAGTTTTGGTGGCAATGAGAGTCGCAACAGAAGGGATTATACCTTTTGTTGCGACTCTTCTTACCACAATTCCTTGTTTATTCAGTACAACCTTGGTCGCCACAAAATATTAATTGTTTTTGTAACAAAGATATGTCGCCACTAATACTCATTTTCCCACCATGTACAATAACCAAAATTCTTCTAATATATTCTCATTGTTGACCTAAATACTAATTGTTTTTGTAACAAAGATATGTCGCCACTAATACTCTTTTTCCCACCATATACAATAACCAAAATTCTTCTAATATATTCTCATTGTTGACCTAAATTTCTAACATTAATATACTTGAACATTTCTATAAATTGTTATCGTTATTAAAATAATACAATACTATACAACAAATATAAAACCTATTTCTAAAGCTGAATAGTATAAATACTTTTGTGATATATTGTCCTTCTAGGTAATTGTCTCATTTAATCAGAAAAGAGTTAACCAATGAGGTGAGAATTGTTTAAGACATACAAGAGAAAATATTTCATTTCTTCCATCGATTGACGCTTGAACTAAAGATGTCAACGTTTCCTCCTTGGACTACAAATCTATTACAATTTTTTTTTTTTGATGGAATTTTAAGTTAATACACTATATATACATGCTATATTTTCGTACAGGTAATAGAAGGCCTCCACTCCATTTCCCTTCTCTGAACTCCTAGGACTCGTGAACTTTCCTACTTACAACAAACCATTTGTTCCTGCATTTCAAATCCACCCACCATCAATTTATAACTACTCAAAATTCACTATAACTACAACAAAAACAGCTCTCAGTGGCAATAAATATGCACATCAACAAAGAATGCTAAACCCTTTACCGGTGTTAGTTAATTGTTATTGGATCCAGTGTCGTTATAGGCTTTAGCAACATTTACAAAGAGTGCTAATTACCTCTAAAAGAATAAATTTAACTGCAATTAAGCTATTACTATTAGTTAATTGCCGATAAAGATAATTTTTAGTGTAGTGTACACCAGCTACTCGTATCAAACCCCACACACTAACCGCTCACAAATTTTTCCACCAGCACTCATCACCCAAAATCCACGTAAACATAAAATATTCACTAGAAAATAAGAAATTAACTACAGACAAAATTCTGTAAGCTAAATAATAAAAAAACCCCATACTTATTTCATTTAGCTACGAGATCAGAGACATATTATAAGAAAATCAAATTTATTAAAACCTATTTAACTACAGATTAGCTAGGGATTACCGACAAATTCAATAGTTAATTTCATGTTTTCTTGTGATTACTACTAATCACTTTCCATGTCCCCACACTTGTAGTAACCCTACCCCCACTCTTACTTTAAATCCTGAGCTTGATCAAAGGAAGGAAATGTTGTTTTGTGTGGAGAGGCTATCAAATGCTCCTGATATTATTGATTCTTTCTAGACACAATTTGAACACAAGAAACTTTGAAATTGGACCAAAGAGCTAATATTCTTTATTTCCCCATATGTACATCTCAATTAAAAAAAAGGTACCTTTTTTGCCATTAGGAATATCAATTAATATTATATAGAATTGTAGTTGTTCAACATAAAAATAAGAGAGACACAAATTTTACTAAGGAGTATCATAATGTAAAAATGAAGAAGAGACACACATAAAGAAATCGGGATGTATAAATAATATATATATATATATATATATATATATATATATATAAAAAATTAATATCGTAATCTAGTTAAACAATGTAATTTTATGGTGAAGGGGTGTCTTGACACCCCTTACCATAAGATGGCAAAGACACTGGTCCACAGAGAGTTTTTTTTTTTTGGAGAGGTCGTAGATGTAAGTTGAAGAAGAATCGGGAAAGGTGATTAGACAGATATGATATATTTTCAGTTTATTGAGGGTGTAATCTAGATAAAAAGATATAGAGGTCGGATATTAATGTAGAAGAGTAGTAGCCTAGTAGGTGACTGATTCGGTGCTAGACTCCTCTTCTCATCTTCTCCTAATCTTGTAGTATTGTATTCACATAATATCTTATTCTTTAATTTGTATTATTATTACTTGTTGCTTAATTTGTTTTGTTTATCGGTGCTAATTTGTTGTCGCTATTTTCCTTTCATTCATGCTTTGATTTTTACTTTTTTTGAGTCGAGGGTCTATCGAAAAATGCATTTCTCTTCCATAAAGATAGAAGTATGGTATATATATATATATATATTCTACCCTCCCCCTCGTGAGATTTCACCGATTTGTTATTGTTATAAATGTAGTAGAAAAACAAATTCTAATCTCACATCGAAGACGATTCAATAATATCCTTAGGTCAACGGTTTGTATGTCAATTTTTTAAAAAAATTTTAAATAAAATTTCTAATTTCGCCACTAAACAAATTTAAGAGCTGCTGGCCTCTCTAGAGCTGGCCTTCATTGTAATTTTTAACCTTCATTATTATTAATTAAAAGTCCCAGTAAATAAAGGAAAAATTTCCATCACTTTTTCCTATTGGAATATAGAGATTCTTTTAAGGAATGCGTGGTGATAAAAATGTCATATAAGCATCCTATTTTCTTCTGTGACTAAAGCCTCAAATAACTACATTCATGTATACTGAAAATCACGAGTTAAGGGCATTTTTGACATATCTTTATTTTCTTTATAAAAAACGATAGTCTGATGCATAAATCATCCACGTTTACACTACAATTAAGATTCGAGAAAGAATTCAATCCCCAAATATATAACGTAAAAAAGTATATCTTAATACAAATATTAGTGTTATCTGTTGAAGTACATTTTAACATAAAAAAGTATATCTCCATGTGGTTTATTATAACGGTTCGATAGACGTTATGATTATAGTGATCCTCCTATTTAAAAAACTTTGAACGATTAATAAAGCAAATGAATAATAATAATAATAATAATAATAATAATAATAATAATAATAATAATAATAATAATAATAATAATATGGATTAGGAAAATATCTATGTACAATATAATTTATGTCAAAAATATTGAGCTCAGTTGATCCATCAAAATCTTTACTTGATTCTCCTCTTTACAGCTCAACAATTAGGATATATGGTTTCCCCTTAAAGAAAAACTTCAAAAAGATATAGATTCCTATGATGGTAAAGAAATCTTTGGCCATAGAAATCAAATATTTTTCATTTTGTTTGAAGATTTTCAAATCTAAATTTTTCACTTTATATGGTTGCCATTTCTTTGATCACTGAGGGTCTATCGGAAACAATCTCTCTATCTTGCAAAGATAGGGATAAGTTCTGCGTATATCTTACCCTCTCCAAATTTCACTAGTAGAATTACACTAAGTATACATATTGTTGTTATTATTGTTTGAGTTGAAGATGAAGTTTTGTTTGATTATACTTTTTCCGAAGGAGAGAAAGACATTTTATTTGGAACTATAAATATATTGTTCGGAAACATGTTATAAATTCGAAATCCAACTTACAAGTGAAATTTGAAATTTTCACGACCAGTCAACCACTGATTCCCAATAAAGTAAAACATTATTCCAAAAACAAATTAATACTTTTTTTTATGACCAAATGTGTCCTCAAGAGCATATGAAAGCTCTCTACTCATGATGAGTATAAATAACAAGAGCTAGCTAGCTTCTCTACTCATAAAATATCAACCATCTTATGTAATAAGCAAAAATTGAGCTTATTATAATTGAGAAAAAAAATATGCCAAGAGATCCTCTAATAGTTTCTGGAGTTGTTGGAGATGTTGTTGATCCATTCACAAGGTGTGTAGACTTTGGTGTGGTTTACAACAATAGGGTGGTCTACAATGGATGTTCCTTGAAGCCTTCACAAGTTGTCAATCAACCTAGGGTTGACATTGGTGGAGATGATCTTCGCACTTTTTACACTCTGGTAAACTCATAATTCTATTTTATATGATATATATATTTTTTCTATATAATACATTTTAATATCTCTAGCTGATTAGAATTGTTTAAGCAATTCACGTAATTGTTGACCTTTTGTCAATTACCTATGAATAGAAGATCAAAAGCGCAATATGTGCGAAGGCTTCTAATTATGTGAATTTATGCAAGTTCTAATTTTAATTCACAAGCTAAGTACTTGTTTTATAGTTTTTATTTGAATTTGAGAACTCATAACATACTATTTATAATAATAAAAAATGTTATAACATGTATGTTTAATATTGCAAGCTTGAAGATATACTATATTTTAAAGTACTATTGGTCTAATCAAACAATGTTTATATTTAATGGTGTCTAGGTTATTTCATTTTTTATTTTCCTAATTTTGGATTTCAAGATATTTGAAACGTTCTTCTCTTTTTGAAAGATTATGGTGGATCCTGATGCTCCAAACCCTAGCAATCCAAACCTGAGGGAATATTTGCACTGGTAAGTCGTTTAGCTAAATATTCATTTTGTTCCTTATATATAGTTCTTCCTCCAGAGGACGACGTTATTGAAACAACTATCATATATTTCTTATTTCTCTCAAATCAATCGTCTATAGAGAAGACAAAATGTGTGTGAGCTTATATAAGAACTAAGTAAAGTGTTATTTCATAAAATGATACTTTCTGATGCACAAATTAATCAAATTTCAAATAAGTATCAAATATTGGATGCAAACATAAAAAGGAATTAGGATCGATGACACATAATTTATATTTAACAAAAAATATTTTATCAATCCCCCCACCACCCCCACCCCCACCCCCACCCCTCCAAACCTTTTTTTTTAATACATTATTTTTTTGATAGGCTGGTCACAGATATCCCAGCAACCACAGGGACAACCTTTGGTAAGTGTTCTTACATTATTTACCTAATGGCTCACAATTAGGCAGAGCAAGAAATTTAAATATATGTTATATTCACGCTACGTTGTATCCATGTCACTACATTTTCAATGCAAGACGCTTAGTAATATACTAGATACATGACTCACTGTCAGCACGAGACTCAGTAGATGTTATTTTTGAAAAAATTTATGTGGTACTCCGTTCACTCCGTATTAATTGATTGCTTTTCATTTTGCACGGTACTGAAGAAATTATAAGTAAGAAAATAACTTTACTAATTCAACCATTAAAAAACTGTATGAGAATTTTACAAACAAATGTGACACTTTCAAAAGGAATTAATGACAAGGGTAATATAGGAAAATTTCAAATAATGTTTTGTTGATTTAGTAAGATGATCAACTAATATGAGACAACTATTTTTAGAATAATAGTCAATTAATATGGGACGGAGGGAGTATCTTAGAACTTGAAAAGTTTGCCAAATTTTAATATGATTTTAAAAAGATTTTAAGTTGTAAGTACTTTGTATATAATTTTAAAAATAATATATATTACTCTCTTTGTTTCAATTTACGTGGCATATATAGAATTTCAAAAATTAACCATTTTTTTATGTCTTTTAAATATACTAAATTATTAAATATTGTACTTTATAGAATCTTTTTAGCGTAATTTTCATATCATAAATGTTACTTCTCCTGTCCCAATTTTATGTAGCACTGATAGATTTTTTTAGAATCAAGTGAATTTTTTATATTTTAAATTGTTAATTTTATGATTTATAAATTGGTACCAATTGAATTTCGAGAGCCAATTATTTTTTTTTATAACTTTTAAATATTTAAGTTATTAGTTAATGTGATTTATAGTGTTATTTATATTTATATAATTTTCAGATATATAACAAACTTTAAAAAAGACATAATTTTTCAATATTTGATAAACAAATAAAGTAATTAACATTTTAAGAAATGATTTTGCTATAAAAAATAAAATGAAAGAAGTTATGAGGTAGAAATAAAGTTGTGAGGTAGAAATAAAGAAACTATATGCTTTAATAGATAGAGGGAAAGTGGAGAAAAGAATGGCCCACATGCATAGAAATTAGGCAAATTTTGCAGTTGAGAAGCAAAATGCACAAGGGCTTTTACGTTCCAAATTTAAAAAGTACAATTACAAATTTGCTAAGTACAATATTATTTAAGCATTAACATTAGAAAAGTATTAAAAGTCGACATTATTACCCTTGGCTAGGGAACCAAGCATGTCGAAGAACAACTGCTTCCCTAGCCTCTTATATATAATAGTAAATTACCTGTCTAATGTTTCTAAATTAGTCCAAACTTTATATTTCATGATTGAAATAAAGATATTATGCGTATTAAATGTATTTTCTACTATACAGGCAATGAAGTTGTACACTACGAGAGCCCACGACCCTCGATGGGAATCCATCGTTATATTTTCGTGTTGTTCCAACAATTGGGCCGCGAGGCCATCAGTGCGCCGGACATAATTGATTCTCGTCAAAATTTCAACACAAGAGACTTTGCAAGGTTTCACAATCTAGG
Source organism: Solanum bulbocastanum (assembly GCA_037074985.1). NCBI lineage: Eukaryota > Viridiplantae > Streptophyta > Magnoliopsida > Solanales > Solanaceae > Solanum > Solanum bulbocastanum. The sequence continues at coordinate 45,607,115 of CM073601.1, forward strand.
TTTGCCCGTTGCTGCTGTTTACTTCAATTGCAATAGGGAAGGTGGTACCGGTGGTCGTCGCCTATAAATCACCCCCCTGCCTTGGGGTGCAATCCGTTCTTAAACTCTGTGTCAATGTCAGATGTTTTGTGTACCGGATTTTCCTTTTCTAATATTATTATAACTATATATAGATATTATATATGAGTTGATTTTGCGTAATAGTCATTCAACTAATTGTTTATCAACTCACAAAGTCATCTTTCTTTTGTTGAAGAAAATTGAAATTATGAGATAGTAACTATTATAGTTGAGTGATCATCTGAAAAAATCAATATATATATATATATATATATGCTCAAAAAATAAAGTCTTGTTTGTTAGTATATGTATCTATATATATGTGTTTTATATTTTATTACTGAATTTTAATTTGTATGTATACGAGTCTACATGTAAAAGTGTACATATATTTATTATATCTATTTGATAAAGTTTGGGTTTCTTATTATAGAATTATTATAAATCAATTTTTTTGCGTTGTATATTAGGAATCTATTTAATTTTCTCCTTTGTCAATTTATAAGGCTTAAATTAATGTTTTTAGGAGGTTTTTATGAGACTTTAGAGGTTATGTACTCAAAAGGATAAATTACCTATATACACACCTTTATTTTTCATAATTTTCATTATTTCCTACCAATTTAAAATATTTTCAAAATTCCTTATTTTTCCCCAATTCTCAAATCTGCCGGTTACATAAGTACCCAGCCTTAACACACGATTTCCTTCTTTTTTTCACTCCTTTAATCTCTCCCTAATTTCACTCCACAATCTTATCAGTTACAATTTTCATATAAATTTGATTTTCAAAGGATTCTCTCTCCATTCAATCAAATTCAAACTACTCAATAGATATAGTGCGTCTCTTCCATAGTCGTCTTCTTCAATTTTATTTTATTTTCTTCTTTATTTTCTGATATAGTGTGTCTCCTCCATAGTCTTCTTCTTTAATTTTATTATTTTTCTTCTTTATTTCTTGATACATATGGATTAGGATCCTTATTTTAGTATTGGTATTACTCAACTAGTCGAAGAAGGATGCATCTTCGACTTCTAAATAGACTGTGGAAGAAATGCTCAAAAAGATGGAAAAGGCCGATCTACTGGTGGCTTTGGTAAGGACTTTGGATCGAGATTCATGGGTGACGTCTATGTTAATAGTTAAAAAAAAAAAAAAAAAAAAAAAAGGATACAAGAGTGAATGTTGAGAAGGAGAATGGGAAGAAAGATGTACTTTCGTATAAAGTAAATGTAGAAAAAAAGGGATGTACATTTGTCTTCTAAAGTGAATGTTGAGAAGCAGAAGTCGAAACAGATCAGATTGTTGATTTTTTTTTTTTTTCAATTTTTCTTGTTCATCTATTTTTGCTATATATGGGTTCAGATTTTTAATGTATCCAATTGTTTTTGTTTCTTAAATTAATGTATAATGCCTTTGTTTCAACATTATGATACATTTTCATCATGTACAATGTATCGTGTTTAAATTATTAAATTATCTTACGGTTATAGTTTGGGATACATTAACTAAATTTTTAATGTATCTAGTTAACTTTGTTTCTTAAATTAATGTATAATGTCTTTATTTCAACACTACGATACATTACAATTTTATCATGCACAATGTATCGTGTTCAAATATTAGTTTCGATACTTGATACAAAACTTCTACCAAATATATCATTTATCATGTATCTAGGTGTTTCTATGTATCTTGTATCTTATTCAAATTTAGATATGTATTCAAATTTTGATACATAAACTTAATTAGTTTTGATACTTGATACAAAACTTTTACCAAATGTATCATTTATCATGTATTTAGGTGTTGGTATGTATCCCTACGCAGTACATGATACATTAAAGTGTCACACAAGTATGTATCAGATTCATAAATGGTGATACGTAAATGTTATTATAAAAAAATTGTTTAGTTTGAGGCAAAATGTGAAGGTCTTCCAGCTATGTATCTGATACAATAAATATGGAGCGCATTAATACATATATTAAATTGTATTAGATACACAACATAATGAATCATGTGAACAACATTTCGTCTTTTAAACCGTGCTAATATCAAATACAATTTTTTAGCAAACACAATTGTACAAATTGTGTGTTAGATACACAATTTTATGTAATACAATATTACATCTACTAAACCATATAACTGATACATGATATAATGTATCAGATACACAATATTCTTTTGTTGCATGAATAAATAAAAATGATATGTAATTTCAAATTTATACTAATTGTATCTAAAACGTAGCAACTACCATAAATTAATGTATCGATCTCAAACCTAACATCTTATGAACAACAATTACTTATTTAATGTAGCTAGTAGAAATACAACACTTATCAATTTAAACGAGATACATAAATAGTAATATATTGATAGGATCTATCCAACTGTTCCCTTTCCCTTCATATGGGCAACCTTGTGTGACCTTGGCACCAGTTGGGTCCTTCTTGTCAACACCGATAGCAAAAGTTTGCCTCATGTTTCTCAAGGCAAAACGACCCAATGTTGGGTACTCAACAAAGGTCTCAACAACCATAGGTTTGGGGGGAATCATCTTAACCATACCAGCATCACCATTCTTCAAGAACTTTGCCTCCTTCTCCAGTTCCTTACCTGAGCAGCTGTCAATGTTGGTCAAGATCTCAACAAACTTTACAGCAATGAGGGAAGTGTGGCAGTCGAGCACTAGTAAATAGCCAATTCCAATCTGACCAGGATAATTCATTATGATGATAATTTTCAATGGAGATGAGTTATTACCTTCTACGATGTATCTGATTTCCAAGATTTACCTAATCTCATCGATCTCTAACTCGATTGAAATAGTGGCTTTGAGATTCATAAATGAAATCGATTGTCCAACAACAATTACATCACTTTTGTAATCTTCATAACTCATCTCGCCAGGGGCGGCTCAATGCAACCGGAGGCCTAAAGCGAAATTTCAACTAGAGGCCTAAAAATTTAAATAAACTTCATATGCATTATTATTATTTTTTTTAAAAAAAAATTAAATTTTTAAATGCAGTATACTTAATATTTTTTTATAAATGATTTATTCGATTTCTTTTTTAATTATTAGCTTTAGATAAGATTTTATCAATTCAACGTTGAAAAACATTTTGTTACTCAGGCAATTATTATATGAATTGTTAACATAGAGTTTGATTCAAGAAGTTAATAATATTTTTTGTATACCCCACATTTTACTATGCTTGTTGTAAAGCTTGAAATCTAAGAAGAAATAGAAAAAGAATTTACAATTCACTTTGTTTATCACTTTTCGACTATTGATTCATATTTTTGATAGAATATTACTCTAACTTATAAAAAAATTAAAGAAGAGAGTGTAGGAGTTAAAAAAATAAAATAATGTGAATATTAGCACAAAGAGTATAAGAAAATAAAATAATTTTTCTTGATTTCTTCTATTTAAATGGGATTAAAGAGAATAAAATAATATTTTTTCTAAAAAAAAATATATTTTATCATAAATAATTAATCTTTTTTATAAAAAAAATTAACAAATAATTTATTATTGCTAAAAAATTGAGGCCCCATAAAATTGGGGCCTAAGTCCAATGCCTTATTCAAATAAGCATAGAGCCACCCCTGCATCTCGCTTACCCAAATTCATGATTCTTTCAACAAAATCGATATATATATTAATATTGTATCAGCCAATATTGTCAATTAATTTAAATTCTTCATGATTTGGGTTGCAATGGCGGCTTGATGGAGATGATGGAAATTTGAATTTTGAAAGATATGAATTAACAAATTGGGATGGATTGATAACAATCACTTAAGCTTGAATCGTGAGATATAAAATCAATTTTAGGTTAATTTTCCTAATAAAGCACAATAGCCAACTATTTTCCTTAAAAGGTGCAATTGCCAGCTTTTGCAATGTATCACATATAATGTATCCGGATGACTTCTATTTTAAGGGATTTTTGTAAAATAGGAAAAAGTAGGGATATAATGTAATTTAGATTTTACACTATGGCATTTATGTAAGCTATACATCTCAAAAAGAGGCAAATCCAAAAACAAACGAATATTAAGTTTTGTTTTGATAGTGTTACTTGAGTTGCATCGAGAGTCTTTCGGAAAGAGCTTCTCTAGGTGTAAGATATTGTGAATCAAATCAACTATATGAGCACTTATGAGTTAAAAATGGTGAATGAGACTAATTCAGTTTTAACTATTGGGCTAAGTAAAATATTAAAGAGTTTTTATTGGGATTCAAACTTAATTACCATTTGTTAAAAAAGCGTAGGAGTTTGAAAGAACGATTATGCAAATTGTTATGGAGTATATGTATTTCCTTATTCCTTTTCTCTAAGTTCTAGTTCTCATCTCTTTTTTCTATCTGTGTTCTTCAATTTCCCTTTTGATTTTTAATTTCTTTTGTAATTCCAATTACGAGTTTGTAAAATATATCTATTTGTCGTTTGAGTTTAATTTGCGTTGATCTAGTTATTGAGTTTATTTTATAAGATTCACGTACATTCTATTTTCTCTATAGATCATATGCGAAATTTCACTGAATGTATTGTTGTTGTTGAAAAGAATATCAAATTACAAGATACATATTCACAAGCCTAATAATTTCATTTTTATGTTTTTTGGTTTCCACAGGATGTTTTAATAAGATTTTTTTTTTTTTTAATTCTAAAAACTCAAAATTGAGATATTTGATTTAGGATGTAGAAATCTCAGTCATTGCATCACAAGTCAGGTTGATCCTAATCATTTAAGTTGTTAGATCATCAATTTAACTATTTATGGAGCCCTTAATTTATTTCAAAAAATATATATTATATGTACATTCTAGATCGAACTAGACAACGAGGATTTCCAAAGTAATTTGAGATGAAAAGTGTTAAGTTCATCTTGTCTGATATACTCACTTGTCCTAATTTACGTGACACATATTTTTCTTTTTAGTTGGTTTTAAAAAAAAGTACATTTTTATATTTGGTATCAATTTAACTTTAAAATACACATTTTATCCTTAATGAGATAATTTATAGTCACAAAAATATCTATGACATATTTTAGATCATAATTTTTTTAAAAAAATCTTTCTTAAACTCCGTAGCAAATCAAACAACAATAACATATTCAGTGAAATCTTACAGAGTGAGGTAATTTGGAGAAGGTAGAGTGTACACAACCCTTATCAATACCTCGCTAAGTTAGAGAGGTTGTTCTCGAAAGACCCTTAACTCAAGCAAATCAAAACAGTAATTAAAATAAAAATGATAGTGGAGAGAAACATGTCAACTAATAGCAAATCAATGCAGAATATACATACAAAGAAACCGTAACAACCAGGTACGATCACCTAAGCACAACAAACTATAGATGATCCCTATTGAATCAAACAACATCACTTAAATTATGACGATGAAAATAACTAAAAAAATTATACAAAGAAACCGTAACAACAACAAAAACAAGGTATGATTACCTAAACACTATAAATCATAGATGATCTGTATCGTATCAAACAACATGATCGCTTAAATTAACACGATGAAAATAACTAAAATATATGTATATACAAAGAAATTGTAATAACAACAACAACAAGAAGGTATGATCACATAAACACAATAAACCATAAATGATCCGAATCGAATCAAACAACATCCCTTAAATTAAGATGATGAAAATAACTAAAATATATATACAAAGAAACCGTAACAGCAATAACAACAAGGTACAATTACCTAAACACTATAAATCATAGATGATCTATATCGAATCAAACAACATCACTTAAATTAAGACGATGAAAATAAATAAAATATATATACAAAGAAATTGTAACAACAACAACAACAACAAGATATGATCACATAAACACAATAAATCATAAATGATCTGTATCGAATCAAACAACATCACTTAAATTAAGACGATGAAAATAACTAAAATATATATACAAAGAAATTGTAATAACAACAACAAAAAGAAGATATAATCACATAAACACAATAAATCATAAATGATCTGTATCGAATCAAACAACATTACTTAAATTAAGACGATGAAAATAACTAAAATATATATATACAAAATAACCGTAAGAACAAAACAACGACAACAATAAAATATAATTATCTAAACACAATCAGTCATAAACTATACGTATCGAATCAACACATCACTTAAATTAAGAAAATAAAAATAACTAATATAATACAAACATGCGGAATATAATTGGTGTGCACTTGCAGTCTAAATTGACTTATTTTTATTGTTATCCTAAATAAAAACGCCAAATATGCCAACTCAATCCTAGTGTACCACTAGATTAATTATAATCTTTTTATTTGTTAGTTTTATTTTTCATCAAAACTATGGTACGTGAGAAAAATATGGGCGGATTCAACATGTTAGGAAAACTTAATTGCTAGCATCCTATCTATTTTATCTTTTTCCCGGGGTGGTTTGATAGAGTATATTAAAAATAATAATATATGTAGTATTAGTTGGCTCTTGATGTATTCCTTTTCTTTATTTCTTAAAGGTTTTTTCCTTATTAAGTGTTTGATATTTATATTAAGGTTTAATTAAATTTAAATTTACATTGAAAACTTTTATGTTGAGAGTAAAACGCTTGCTCAAGAAGGCCACCACAATCCTTATTGGTTTATTTCTTTTTAAAAATATTATTTTCTACTCAGTGTTAAATAGGGGGGGCGTTCAGTTCTTCGATTTGGTTTTATGAAACTTTGGTTTGATTTTAGAAAAATGTGCACCATATACCAGCAAAACTAATTCGGTTTTCAGTGTTTTTAAATCGGTTTTTCGGTGCGAAAGAAAAATAAAACGAGGACAAAATCAAATTAAAGTATAAGATACTTAATTAGAATTTAAAACTATGTTAAGAAATGATGTGTCTAGCTACGAACACTTATTATGCTAACTATAAGAGTATATTTGTCTTTTTCAAGAACATTGTGTCTCTAACTATTTTTCAAAAAAAACAAGGATGCAAACGAGTTCCTTTACATAATGTACATCCATAAAAATATGTTTGGGTTCCTCTTGGGAATTAATATTTGAAGTTAAATATTGAATTGTACATATACTGCTACTTAATTTTTAATTTTTTAAATAAAAGTACGGTTCTTCGATGCACCGAAATTCTGAGACCCTTACATCGAATCGAAGAAGTAAACTTTTGAAAAAATAACACTGACACCGAACAGAAAAATCGAAGAATCGAATTAATTTGGTTCGATTCGATTTTTCGATTTTCTGATATTTATGTCCACCATTGATGTTAAATACTCATATTAGAGTCCAATCAAATTTAAACTCGTACTAAAAAATTCTATATTAAGAGTAAACAATTGTTAAAAAAAGATTCCATCACAATTCTTGTTGGTCTATTTCGTCTCTAAAGTCTTTTCAACACATGTGAATGTTTTAAGGACCATTTTTTCTTAATTAGGTAGTTTCTATAACAAATAATTTTTTTAATCTTTTCACAATCATCTAATTTCATGTTACTATTGTCATTTAACTTGGAATGGATTAATTACAAATATATAATATGTAACTTGTTCCCATGGATACAGAAAATACGTGTTCTTTTAAAACAATGAATTAATACAATGTAATATTTTCTTCGTTTTAATTTGTTTATTTTTTTAGTTCATTTCAAAAAATATGATGTCTCTTTTTTTGGTAATTTTCAAATTCAAATTTTCATGTTTAAAACCAACAAAATAAAAAATATTTTACCATATTCTACATATTTTTAGTTTAAAATCGTAGAATTATATATATCAGCAAATGCTTATCCTTCTTCAATCAGTAAAATATTAATTTTCTATTTTATTACAAAAAAGGATTTATTGTTATCTAAATGAGAATTAGTGATGTATTACAATATTTTTGTTAGGAAAAAAATGTGTTTTAATAGAAAAGAAATAATACATTTATTTAGAAAAAAAAAAACATTTTAACCCAAAAGTAACAATAAGTACATGATTTTGGATCAGATTATTAATTTAAAATATTTATCTTCAAGTTTACATAATTTAAAAATATTTTTTTTATCCTTTTCCGTTTGAAGGATCAAGTCCAATCAGATCCTTGTCATTCACACATGATATCAATATGATATGATCCTTCAAGAATACAATTTAATAATTTAAGAAATTATCTAAATATTGAATACCAGCAAATCATAATTGTACTGGTACTGTCTTGCCTAATTGGTGGGACCCAATTAAATAAAAACTAAAATGCAACTAGTGTTTTTTTTCCTTCATATATAAACTAAGTTCTCAAGGTGCTCAAAATCCATACACACTTTTAATTTGTATACACAAATTCAAAAAAAAACATGAGTGATCAATCATATGAACCGTTATTATTAAATCGAAAAAATACATCGAAAACACTCGATGAAACGATAGAAAGGTGCATTGGTGAATTTGGATGGGCGCAATTGTTACAATCCGTCCTCGTATCTCTATCATGGATTTTCGATGCACAACAAACATTTATTAGTGTCTTTACCGACACACATGCCGTTAATGAATGGTCGTTACAAAAACAAGGTGTGAGTTCAGTTTTCAGTGGATTGCCAGCGTCTTCATTTTTCATAGGTTGTCTTATTGGAGGTTTAGTATTATCCACTTTGGCTGACACAAAACTTGGACGAAAAAACATGTTGGTTTTTTCATGTCTTGTCATGTCAGTTGCCGGAACCATAACATCAATTTCAACAAATATTTGGATTTACTCATTTTTGAGGTTTTTGAGTGGATTTGGAAGGGCTACTATTGGGACTTGTGCACTTGTTTTGTCAACAGAGTTAGTAGGAAATCAATGGCGTGGACAAGTTGGTATAATTGGTTTTGTTTGCTTTACTATTGGTTTTCTATCATTGCCAATTATTGCTTTTTTGAATAAAGAGTCTTCATGGAGAGTGCTGTATTTGTGGACATGTCTTCCAACAATTTTGTACTCAATTTTGGTACATTTTTTGGTTTGTGAATCACCAAGATGGCTTTATGTAAGAGGGAACAAAGAGGAATTTGTGTCAACTTTGAAAAGTATTACAACAAGGAGTAGCTTGACATTGAGCTTCTTTGACTCCTTTTTTGAATTTGAAGATCAAGAACATGATAATGTAAGTTATTACTCCCTCGATCTGTTTCAGTTTGTTTGTTTTACTTTTCTTTTTAAGTCCTTTTAAAAAAGAATGTCGCTTTTTACGTCCAATATTCTATCCTAATTAACTATTACCGAATGTTTGTTGAAACACACATCATGAACTATCAGTTGTTCCATTTTCCTACTTGAAATATCATTGTCGTTCTGGTATAGGAAAAGGGAACAACTAATAGTTGAAGTGTGTTTCGATAAATAATTGGTATGATTTCAAACCCCTCTCTATTTTCTTTTTTTGTGCTTAAACTATATATTTGAGCAAGTTAAATATATCGTCATTGTATGACACTTTTACATGTTGTAGCAAGTAACTTATCTTATTTTCTAATACAGAACTCAAACGAGTCATCAACAATCAATCTCTACTCAGCTATCAAGATGTTGATCGAAAAAAATTGGGCTTTCAGACGACTTATATCGGTTATGTTGGTTGGTTTTGGTATCGGAATGGTATATTATGGGATGCCATTAGGTGTTGGAAATTTACCTTTTAATCTCTACCTAAGTGTTACACTTAATGCACTATCAGAATTGCCAGCATCAATAGTAACATTTTTTCTAATTGGAAAATTAACTAGGAAAAAATCACTATTAGTATTTGCTATGTTAAGTGGAATATGTAGTATAGGTTGTGTAATAGTACAAAATGATGATTTTAAAGTGTTACAAATGGGGTTTGAACTTTTTTCATTTTTTAGTGCATGTACTTGTTTTGATGTTTTGTTAATTTACACTGTGGAATTGTTTCCAACATGTGTTAGAAATTCAGCAGTGTCAATGGTGAGACAAGCATTGGTTCTTGGTGGTGCAATTAGTCCAATGTTAGTAGCTTTTGGGAGGACAAATAGATGGTTTTCTTATGGAGTTTTTGGGATTTGTATAGCAATTTGTGGATTGTTTGTGTTGTGTTTGCCAGAAACTAAAGGAAGGATATTGAGTGATACTATGGATGAAGAGGAGTACAAGGAAAGTGTATTTGTTTGCTAATCAATGTTGTAAAAGTATGGCATTTTTTTAAATAAAATTTTGAGTCGAGGGTCTATCAGATTCAGTCTTTCTATCCCGCAAAGGTTTGTGTACATCTCATTCACTCCAAACTCCACTTACGGAATCATATTGAGTTTGTTCTTGTTAATAATTTTGGATCAAGGGTCTGTCAGATTCAGTCTTTTTACCCCACAAAGGTAGAGGTTAAGTCTGCGTACACCTAACTCACCCCAGACTCCACTTAAGGAATCACACTGAGTTTGTTCTTGTTGTTGACAATTTTTAAATAAATTTTGAGCTGAAGGTCTATCAGATTCAGTCTCTCTTTCCCACAAAAAGGTAGATGTTAAGTCTGCGTACACCTCGCTCTGTCGATCAACCCCATAGTCCACTTATAGAATTACATTGAGTTTGTTCTTGTTGTTTGACAAATTTTTAATAAAATTTTGTATCGAAAGTCTATCAGATTCAGTCTCTCTATATCGCAAAGAGAGATGTTAAGTTTTCATACACCCCATTCAACTACAGACTCCACTTATGAAATCACACTAAATTTATTCTTTGTTGTTGACATTTTTCAATAATAAAAACTTATAGCATGTGATTAGAAAATGACAAGATTGTTGCTTTGTTTATAGAGGAGCTTCGCTGGTTTTGGAAGCTGGACTAATGTTTCACTATAATTAGAATTAATAAAGCGATTTTTTGTGGTGCAATACTTTCCCAAAGTAGCGTTTGGACCTTAGTGTATCGAACTGACGACTTTTTAAAATTAATAAAATAATTTTTATTTACGTGTCACTTTTTATCTGTTCCAAGAAAAGAAAAGAAAAAGGATAACTTTTCAAAATTTGAAAAGTTTATAATTTTTAAGTTTTTATTTTACCATTATGAAATATATTTAAGATCGATCATAAGTTTTAAGTATACTTTATGTGTATATCAAATGTCAATCTTGCTTTCGTTCATAAACTCCATGCTTCAGTTAAACACAATCAAGAAAATATAATTTTTGTTCATAAAATAACGCAAATTAATTGTGTACAGTTAAATGGAATATGCAATCAAACTGAAAATATGGAAAATATTTAGATCTCTAATACAACTTGATTTATGTAATTATCTTATATAAAACTCGTTAATAACAATATATTATAGTATTAATTAAGAATTATAATATTCAATGAAGCCGTCTTAGCTCAGTAGTAGAGCGCATGGCTTTTAACCACGTGGTCGTGGGTTCGATGACCACAGACGGTGATTTGATATTTTCGAACATATGTTGATTTTTAATTAACTTAGTAGAATTTCTCTTTTTTGTTGACAATTAGGACCAAAATTCTCATCCTTTGTCAACTTATCTTTTTACTATGGTGAATATAATTTTCTTGGATTATGAAAAAAAAATATTCTACATATTTTTAGCATACAAGATAATAGAGTTTTAATAACTAATATATTTTAACAATGAACAAAATAGATATTTATAATTTTAAAATTAAGGTAAGTTATCTACTACAATAAGTAAAAATAACGTGATAATGTAAAAATTCTTTACATTATTGACATAAACAAAGTTAAACTTCAGTAATATACACGCATATTTACATACACGGATCATTTAAGTTGCTATTTTAAGTATATAACCGGATATGACTAGTTATTCGTCTACGACAAATGGGACAATTTGACACTATTGGACCACATTCTCTGCAGGTCTGCATTCAATTGATCACAAATACATTAACATCATATAAATAGCGAGTTGAATTCTCATATGGAGACTTGACTAATAGTTATTATTTCAGAAAATTACTTTGTTGAATAAGAATGGAATCAAGACGAAAAATGACTTTATGAGATAATAACTGTTAGTTGAGTGACATATACGAGAAATGAATGGAGGAGAGAAATGAAAATCATTCTATAAATTGAATAGTAGAGAAAAGGAACTCACCATATGTCCACAACCAAAAGCCATATCCTTAGTACCAGTTAGACAAACTGGGCAAGCCTTCATTCTGAACAAAGAAAAAAATAGGATAAATTATCCAAACGCGACAACACATCTAGCGTATTTCCACGAGTGGGGTTTGAGGAGGGAAATGTATACGCAGATCGTATCCCTATCTTGGAAGGTAGAGAGGTTGTTTCTACTAGACCCTCAGCTCAAGGAAAAACATTTCAAAGCTGTTCGAAAAAAGAAAATAACGGAAGTGAAGAAGCCATGGCAAAATACTAAACAAAGCATGACACAACATTCTTAAAAGGAATAGTAAATACAACAAAATAAGACAAGAAAAAACAATAAATAGTAACAGAACTCGAATAACAAGAAACTAATACTTAACCACCTAGTACTCTTCTACCGTAATCCGCTCAATTACCTCACAAAAAGAGAAATGACATGTTCAACATGAGAAGCACCAAAGGCAGTATAAAAATCTCAACGTTCTTATTATTAAGTGGAAACAAGAATCAAAATTTTGCGTATAATTCCAACACCAAGAAATATTTAAGGTCTTACTTGATTCTGTTCATTTTGTGGCGATCCTGAAAAACTGCTTTGATGTTGAGTTGGGATTGCCATACGGCGACTGTAAGGAATTGGTGGCAGCCTTGGAACTACCTTCTTCGCCTTATAGAGTGTAAGGATTAATTTCAAGAGCATTAGTGATATTGCAGCAAAGTTTCATTTCTCACACATCCACCAGGGCATTTATATTTGCTTTACTTGAGTCGAGGGTCTAATGGAAACAGTCTCTCTACCTTCACAATGTAGGGGTAAGGTTTGCATATATCATATCCTCCACAGACCCCACAAGTAACGGAAACAGTACTTACTACTGTCACTTAGTAAGTACTTTGTGTTTTTTCTTTTTTACTTTTTAGAGAGACCACTTAAGTAGCTATGAATAATCCAAGAAAACGTTTGGTCCTTTACCCTTTCTTGTCATGTCTCATGTCTCCATGTGGTTTATTATAACGGTTCGATGGACGTTATGATTATAGTGATCCTCCTATTTAGAAACTTTGAACTATTAATAAAGCAAATGAAGAAAAATAATAATAATATATCGATTAGGAAAATATCTATGTACAATATAATTTATGTAAAAAATATTAGGCTCAGTTGATCCGTCAAAATTTTTACTTGATTCTCCTCTTTACAGCTCAACAATTAGGATATATGGTTTCCCCTTAAAGAAAAACTTCAAAAAGATATAGATTCCTATGACGGTAAAGAAAACTTTGGCCATAGAAATCAAATATTTTTCATTTTGTTTGAAGATTTTCAAATCTAAATTTTTCACTTTATATGGTTGCCATTTCTTTGATCACTGAGGGTCTATCGGCAACAATCTCTCTATCTCGCAAAGATAGGGGTAAGTTCTGCGTATATCTTACCCTCTCCAAATCTCAATAGTAGAATTACACTAAGTATACATATTGTTGTTATTATTAACTGAGTTGAAGATGAAGTTTTGTTTGATTTTACTTTTTCCGAAGGAGAAAAAGACATTTTATTTGGAATTATAAATATAGAGTTGGGAAACATGTTATAAATTCGGAATCCAACTTACAAGTGGAATTTGAAATTTTCATGACCAAATAACCACTGATTCTCAAATAAAGTAAAAAATTATTCCAAAAACAAATAAATATTTTTTTTATGACCAAATGTGTCCTCAATAGCATATGAAAGCTATCTACTCATGATGAGTATAAATAACAAGAGCTAGCTAGCTTCTCTACTCATAAAATATCACCCATCTCATGTAATAAACAAAAATTGAATTTATTATAATTGAGAAAAAAATATGCCAAGAGATCCTCTAATAGTTTCTGGAGTTGTTGGAGATGTTGTTGATCCATTCACAAGGTGTGTAGACTTTGGTGTGGTTTACAACAATAGGGTGGTCTATAATGGATGTGCCTTGAGGCCTTCACAAGTTGTCAATCAACCTAGGGTAGACATTGGTGGAGATGATCTTCGCACTTTTTACACTTTGGTAAACTCATAATTCTATTTTATATGATATATATATTTTTTCTATTCAATATATTTTAATATCTCTAGCTGATTAGAATTGTTTAAGCAATTCACATAATTGTTGACCTTTTGTCAATTAACTATGAATAGAAGATCAAAAGCGCAATATGTGCAAAGGCTTCTAATTATGTGAATTTATGCAAGTTCTAATTTTAATTCACAAGCTAAGTACTTGTTTTATAGTTTTTATTTGAATTTGAGAACTCATAACATACTATTTATAATAATAAAAAATGTTATAACATGTATGTTTAATATTGCAAGCTTGAAGATATACTATATTTTTAAAGTACTATAGGTCTAATAAAACAATGTTTATATTTAATGGTGTCTAGGTTATTTCATTTTTTATTTTCCTAATTTTGGATTTCAAGATATTTGAAACGTTCTTCTCTTTTTGAAAGATTATGGTGGATCCTGATGCTCCAAACCCTAGCAATCCAAACCTGAGGGAATATTTGCACTGGTAAGTTGTTTAGCTTATAAATATTCATTTTATTCTTTATATATAGTTCTTCCTCCAGAGGACGACGTTAATGAAACAACTATCATATACTTCTTATTTCTCTCAAATCAATCGTCGATAGAGAAGACAAAATGTGTGTGAGCTTATATAAGAACTAAGGAAAGTGTTATTTTATAAAAATGATACTTTCTGATGCACAAATTAATCAAATTTCAAATAAGTACCACATATCGGATGCAAACATAAAAAAGAACTAGGATCGATGACACATAATTTATATTTAACAAAAATTATTTTAGCAATCCCCACCCCTCGAAACCATTTTTTATATATATAATAATGTTTTATACATTATTTTTTTGATAGGCTGGTCACAGATATCCCAGCAACCACAGGGGCAACCTTTGGTAAGTGTTCTTACATTATTACCTAATGGCTCACAATTAGGCAGTGACAGAGCAAGAAATTTAAATATATATTATATTCACTACATTTTCAATGCAAGACGCTTAGTAATATACTAGATACATGACTTAGTGGTAGCACGGAATTCAATATATGTTATTTTTTAAAAATTTATATGGTACTCCATTTTCTCCATATTAATTGATTATTATTTTTTTTGCACGGTACTGAAGAAATTATAAGTAAGAAAATAACTTTACTAATTCAACCTTTAAAAAACTGTATGAGAATTTTACAAACAAATTAAATGTGACACTTTCAAAAGGAATTAATGACAAAGGTAATATAGGAAAATTTTAAATAATGTTTTATTGATTTAGTAAGGTGATCGACTAATATGAGACAACTATTTTTAGAATAATAGTTAATTAATATGAGACGGAGGGAGTATCATCGAACTTGAAAAGTTTGCCAAATTTTAATATGATTTTAAAAAGATTTTAAGTTGTTAGTACTTTTTATATAATTTTAAAAATAATATATATTACTCTTTTTGTTTCAATTTATGTGGCATATATAGAGTTTCAAAAATTAACCCTTTTTTTATGTCTTTTAAATATGCTAAATTATTAAATATTGTACTTTATAGAATCTTTTTAGCGTAATTTTCATATCATA
Organism: Solanum bulbocastanum; assembly: GCA_037074985.1. NCBI lineage: Eukaryota > Viridiplantae > Streptophyta > Magnoliopsida > Solanales > Solanaceae > Solanum > Solanum bulbocastanum. Next base: position 45,622,985 of record CM073601.1, read on the forward strand.
TATGTTACTTCTCTTGTCCCAATTTATGTAGCACTGATAGATTTTTTTAGAATCAAGTGATTTTTTATATTTTAAATTGTTAATTTTGTGATTTATAAATTGGTACCAATTGAATTTCAAAAGCTAATTATTTTTTTTGTACAACTTTTAAATATTTAAATTGTTATTTATTGTGATTTATAGTGTTATTTATATTTATATAATTTTCAGATATATAACAAACTTAAAAAAAGACATAATTTTTCAATATTTGATAAACAAATAAAGTAATTAACATTTTAAGAAATGATTTTGCCATAAAAAAATAAAATGAAAGAAGTTATGAGGTAGAAATAAAGTTGTGAGGTAGAAATAAAGAAGTTATATGCATTAATAGATAGAGGGAAAGTGGAGAAAAGAATGGCCCACATGCATGGAAATTAGGCAAATTTTGCGGTTGAGGAAGCAAAATGCACAAGGGCTTTTACGTTCCAAATTTAAAATGTACAATTACAAAATTGCTAAGTACAATATTATTTAAGCATTAACATTAGAAAGTATTAAAAATCGACAATATTACCCTTGGCTAGGGAAGAAGCATGTCGACGAACAACTGCTTCCTTAGCCTCTTATATATAGTAGTAATAATAATAAAATACAACTTTTATCATCATCAAAAACCATCCCAACTCCCAAACCCCGCCCCCACCCCATCACCACCAAAATTTACTTGTATGTCACTATTGCTTACATGTGGATTTGAATCACTGCTTCTCTCTTATTAACATAAGCGAGTCTATTATTATCCTAGATTAATCCATAGCATTTCATCAAAATATATCTCGGTCTTTTCACCTTAGTGGTAGTACTCCCATACATTGTTAGTACTATAGGCCCAATTATGACTACTAAAAAAAAGAGACTAGAAACATAAAATCAAACAAAATAGTATGCATATAAAATAAATTACATGTCTAATGTTTCTAAATTAGTCCAAACTTTATAATTCATGATTGAAATAAAGAAATTACGCGTATTAAATGTATTTGCTACTAAACTCAAACTCTCGTTATATACAGGAAATGAAGTTGTACACTACGAGAGCCCACGACCCTCGATGGGAATCCATCGCTATATTTTCGTGTTGTTTCAGCAATTGGGCCGCGACGCCATCAGTGCGCCGGACATAATTGATTCTCGTCAAAATTTCAACACAAGAGACTTTGCAAGGTTTCACAATCTAGGTTTGCCCGTTGCTGCTGTTTACTTCAATTGCAATAGGGAAGGTGGTACCGGTGGTCGTCGCCTATAAATCATCTCCCGCCTTGGGGTGCAGTCCGTTCTCAAACTTTGTGTCAATGTCAAATATTTTGTGTACCAGATTTTCCTTTTCTAATATTATTATTACTATATATATATAGTATATATGAGTTGATTTTGTGTGATAGTCATTCAACTAATTGTTTATTAACTCAGAAAGTCATCTTTCTTTTGTTGAAGAAAATTGAAATTATGAGATAGTAACTATTATAGTTGAGTGATCATCTGGAAAAAATCAACCGTAATATATAATGTATATATATACCCAAAAAATAAAGTCTTGTTAGTATATATGTGTGTGTGTGTTTTATATTTTATTACTGAATTTTAATTTGTATGTATACGAATCTACATGTAAAAGTGTAGATATATTTATTATATCTATTTGATAAAGTTTGGGTTTCTTATTATAGAATTATTATAATTCAATTTTTTGCGTTGTATATTAGGCATCTATTTAATTTTCTCCTTTGTCAATTTAAAGGCATAAATTAATGTTTTTAGGAGGTTTTTATGAAACTTTAGAGGTTAGGTAGAGGCAAATCCAAAAACAAAAGAATATTGAGTTTTATTTTGATAGTGTTATTTGAGTCGCGTTAAGAGTCTTTTAGAAAGAGCTTCTGTAGGTGAAAGATGTTGTGAATCAAACTAACTATATGAGGACTTATGAGTTAAAAATGTTGAATGAGACGGATTCAGTTTTAACTATTGGGCTGAGTAAAATATTAAAGAGTTTTTATTTGGAAGTCAAATCTAATTATCATTTGTTAAAAAAAAGTAGGAGTTAGAAAGAACGATTATGCAAATTTTTATGAAGTATCTGTATTTCCTTATTCTTTTTCTCTAAGTTCTAGTTCTCATCTCTTTTTTCTATCTGTGTTCTTCAATTTCCCTTTTGATTTTTAAATTCCTTAGTAATTCCAATTACGAGTTAGTAAAATATGTATCTATTTGTTGGTTAAGTTTAATTTGCGTTAGTCTAGTTATTGAGTTTGTTTCCTATACGAATCACGTATATTCTACTTTCTCTATAGATCACGGGTGTGTTTGGTATGAAGGAAAATGTTATCTTGGAAAACAAGTAGATTTTTGACTTATTTTCTCATGTTTGGTTGGTGAGTAGAAAATATTTTCTAGAAAAGATATTTTAGTGTTTGATTTATGAATGAAAAATGTTTTTGAGAAAATATCTTTTATTTTTACTACAGAGTAGAAAATAATTTTTGAAATTGAAAATACTTTTTTAAAATAAACTTAATTTTTTTTGGGTGGGGATGGGGGTGGGGGCTGGTAGGGGGACTAGCCGTGGGGGGGGGGGGATTGAGGGTAGGGGTGAAAAATAAAAATTTGAAGAAAATATTTTTTAAAAACAAACTTAATTTTTTTTTTTGGGGGGAGGGGGGTTGAGGGTGTGGTGAAAAAATAAAATTTTGAAATTGAAAATATTTTTTAAAAGCAAACTTAATTTTTTTTTTTGGGGGGTGGGGGGGGGGGTGAGGATAGGGGTGAAAAAACTAAAATTTTGAAGTTGAAAATATTTTCTAAAAACAAACTGAAATTTTTTTTAGGGGGTGGGTTGAGGGTAGGGGTGAAAAAATAAAATTTTGAAGTTGAAAATATTTTTTAAAAATAAACTTAAATTTTATTTTTTTTTGGGGGGGAAGAGGGGGGGGGGGGGGGTCACGGGTTGGGGTGAAAAAATAAAAATTTGAAGTAGTACATATTTTTAAACAAACTTAAATTATTTTCTGAGGGGGTGGGTCGAGGGGAAGGATAAAAAAATAAAAATTTGAAGCAAAAAATATTTTTTTAAAACAAATTTAATTTTTTTTGGAGGAGGGTGGGGTCAAGGGTTGGGATGAAAAATAAAAATTTGAAGTAGAAAATATTTTTTAAAAACAAACTTAAAAATTTTTTTTGGATGGGAGTGGGGGGGGCTGGTAGTGGGGCTGATTTGGGGGGGTTGAGGGTAGGTGGTGGGGTGGGGTAAAAAAATTAAAAAAAATTGGAAATTCCATTTAAAAACAATTTTTAATAATTTTTTGGGGGGGGGGGGGATAGGGGGTTGGGGGATGATTTGAGGGTAGGGACAAAATAAATTGATTTTTTCAATAAAAAAATTATAATTTAAAGTTGGAAGAGAGTTTTGAAAAATGTTTTCCTTAATTTTTCAAGGGAAGTCATTTTACTTAAATTTGAGGAAAATGAGTTGATTTGGAAAACATTTTTCAAAATATTTAATCCAACCAAAACTTGAGAAAATTGGACCAAACACACCCCACATGCGAAATTTTACCGAATATATTGTAGTTGTTGAAAAGAATATCAAATTACAAGATACATATTCACAAGCCTAATAATTTCATTTTTACGATCACATAAACACAATAAATCATAAATGATTCGTATCAAATCAAATAACATCACTTAAATTAAGATGATAAAAATAACTAAAATATATATAGACAAAAGAACTGTAACAACAACGACAAGATACAATCACCTAAACACTATAAACCGTAAATAATCCATATCAAATCAAACAACATCACTTAAAATTAAGACAGTAAAATAACTAAAATAATACAAAATATGGAATATAATTGGTGTGCACTTGCGGTCTAAATTGACTTATTTTTATTATTTATTATTATCCCAAATAAAAACGCCAAATATGCCAACTCAATCCTAGTGTACCCACTAGCTTAATTAATTATAATCTATTTATTTGTTAGTTTTATTTTTCATCAAAACTATGGTACAGAAGAAAAATAGGGGCGGATTCAACACGTTACGAAAAATTAATTGCTAGCATCCTGCCTATTTTATCTTTTTCTTGGATCGTTTAGTAGACATAAAAAATAGTGTATGTACTATTAATATAATTATTTTTACAGAAGGTAAAACAAGTAAAAAAAGTTTTCCGAAAATACTTTCAAAATATTAGCCTAATACAAAATAATTTTTTTATATTAATAAATATATTTTTCAAATTAATTACCTAAATATAAACCGCAACTCTTCATAACTTAAGTAGATTGTGAAAATCTGGCCAAACACGCAATTTTAATTGAGCATGGACTTTAATTAAAAAAAAGAATACTTTTAAATATTATGATTTATAACTATTAATATGTATAATGGATTAAAATGTCATTTAATTTCATTATAATCTTAAACGTCATATGAAATATTAGGTTAAATATAGAGCCGTCAATGTGGGCTAGGCCCGTTGTGCCGGCCTGGCCTAACCCGGGATTTGATAGGCTATGATTGTTGGAGCTCATTTAAGAAAAGAGCTTTTTAACCCGGCCTGAATAAGCCTGCCGATTTGTGGGGCTTAAGAAATATGGATAGAGCCAGCCTGTGGGCCAAATAAAAATTAATTAAAAAATAAAAAAATAAAATAAAGTATTAAAAATAACAAGTGTCTTAACTCAAAATCAGTTTAAAGTTTGAAATATTACAATTTAAATACAAATTATGTTTATAAAATATGTATTACGTAAAATAAAAATTGCCTAAAATTTCTAGGAATCACTACATATGCCGTAGCCTATGGAATATTGTCATAGTTTTGTGTTTTATTATGATCATTGGAAAACAATTATGTTTATATTTTATATTTAGTTATTTATGCTTTTACTTGAAATCAAACTTAATAAATATTATAAAGATAATTTTATTTGTGGATTTGATTAACAAGTGGTAACACTAACACCATGTAATATTATCTTGTTGATATTTATGATAATATTTTTAATTAATTTAAAAAATTATAAAAAATATATTTTTACGAAAAGAGGGTTGGCCCATCAAGCCCCAAGCCCACGTACTTGTGGGCTGGGCCGACCATTTTCTGGCCCACACCAAAAATGGGCTAGCCCGACCTGACCCATCAAATTTCAAAGCCTGTATGAGTTAGCCCAGATGAGGTGGGTCAGCCCATATTGACAGCTTTATTAAATAGCTATCAAATTAGAAATAAAAGATTATTTTATTAAACAAACTAAAATAAAAATAAAATAACAAAATAAAATATAAAACATATTAATTTGAATATATAATTAAAAAAAATCATCAAATTTTAAATAGCCAATGATTCTTTAAATCATTTGGCATCATGAGATATAATCATATAAAATTCCTCCAGCACTAAATATTTTGGATTTAAAATCAATGGAATTTAAATAATTTAGAATACTTTTCAAATATATACCACAGCAAATACAAACTAATATTTACTATACATTCACATGACTCGTACTAAACATTTCTAATTATTCCTTTCCTTTATTTATTTTAAATCCTTCTTATTTGATGATCCATATTTATATTAGGGTTTAACAAAATTTAAATTTATATTGAAAATCCTAGGTTGAGAGTAAAATGCATACTATAGAATGCCACCACAATCCTTAATGTTTTGTTCTTTTTAAAAAAATGTTTTTTTACTCAGTATTTAATATTTATATTAAAGTCAAATTAAATTTGAACTCATAATTTCAGGTACAAGTCAAGTTGAATTTATCAAAAAAAATTCAGTGTTAGAAGTATTCAAATCCATAAATTCAGTATGCGCGAAGATAGGGTTAGCCCCTGCGGCAAGCATTATTCGGAAACGATTATCCAGGAACTGGAAGATGGTTGGCGTGACACGCCTAAATCTCCCACAATCAATCCACAAGGCTTCATGCGAGCCACCGCCCAGTATTGCTCTCTGAGCTTGATTGCTCCGAGCGGTAGGTCACAATCTGAATTTCAAGTGTGTAATGCATAGCTAAAAAAAGGCCAGTCACTATCTGAATGACTAAACAAATACCCGCAAACGAACCGAATCCGATCGGGTTGCTGCCCGGAGGATCAAACTTGACTGCTGGGACAAGCTCGGTATACTGTCTTCCCTTTATCAGCAGGCGATATAATCGCATTGCAATTATTCCACCGACCTCCCCGCCGTCCCCCCTGCCCGCACCCTCAATAATGAAAGTACGTAGAAACACTGAAAAATTCTATATTAAGAGTAAACGCTTGTAAAAAAAAGACCCCGTCACAATTCTTGTTAATTGGTCTATTTCGTCTTTTAAGTCTTTTCAACACATGAAAATGTTTAAGAGGACCATTTTTTTTTTCTTAATTAGGTAGTTTCTATAACAAATAATTTTTTTATTGATCTTTTCACAATCATCTAATTTCATGTAATTTTGTAATTTAACTAGGAATGGATTAATTACAAAGATACAATATGTAACTTGTTCCCATGGATACATCAAATACGTGTTCTTTTAGAACAATATATTAATACAATGTTATATTTCATTCGTTTAATTTATTTATTTTTTTAGTTCATTTCAAAAAAGTATGATTTCTCTTTTTTTTGGTAATATTTCAATTCTATTTTTCATGTTTAAGACCAATAAATTAAAGAATATTTTGGCACATTGTACATATAATCTTTAGTTTAAAACTATAAGATTATAAATATAAGCAAATGGTTATCCTTATTCAATCGGGAAAATATTTAAAAATAAAAATATTAATTTTCTATTTTATTACGAATTTATCATTATCTAAATTAGAATTAGTGATTTATTACAATATTTTTATTAGGAAAAAGATATGTTTTAAAAGAATAAAAAATATGTTTATTTAAGAAAAAGGCATTTTAATCAAAAAGTAAAATAAGAACATGATTTTTGGATCAAATTATTAATTTAAAATATTTATATTCAATTTTACATTATTTAAAAATATTTTTTTTATCCTTTTCTGTTTGAATGATCAAATCCAATCAGATCCTTGTCATTCACTCATGATATCGATAAGATATGATCCTTCAACAATACAAATTAATAATGAGAAAATGGTCTAAAACCCCCCCAATCTATACCCGAAATCCCAACTACACACTCCAACTTTACGAGAGTCCTTTCACCCACCTGAATTGTTTAAAATTGTAATAATTACACCCCCAAAAAGCTACAACCAGATATGTGTTGGCCTGTGAATTTCACGCGTTTTACAGGTGAAAATTCAATTAATTTATTATTTTTTTTCAATCTTTTTATAATTCCTTTCCACTTTTTCCTATACTCTCCCATTTTCTTCAAATCTCTAAAGTAAGTTCTTCCCCCAATTCTTTCAAATTCCTATGGAATTGTGAGGAACAAAGATGAATATTGATCTGTGCATATCGCTGCTACGTCGAAGTTTTGCTTGCTTCGCCAGAGCTCACTGGTTGGAGCAGTGCAGCCGCAAGGTTTTGTTGTTGTTGTTGTTCTCGACCTTGTTGTGAGAACAGAGGTAGGTATTCATGGTGGTTGTCTCGAAATGAGAGAGAGATAAAAGGAGAGGGGAAGAGGAGAATGGGGTTTTGTTGGTGGTTTGAGTTTCGCCGGAGGCGGCTACAGTGGTGGCTAATGGTTGGGAGGCTAGCAATGTCATTAATGGAGGTCAAAATTAACCTTCTAACGCACCTAGAGGAGGTGAGAACACCTCCCATGACAGGTCAGCACTTAGGTGTGTATAAAATAGAGAAATATAAAATTTAGGTGGGTAATAGGACACCCGTAAAGTTGGAGTGTGTAGTTGGAATTTCGGGTATAGGTTGGGGGGATTTTAGACCATTTTCTCATTAATAATTTATGAAATTTTCTAAATGTTGAATACCTGCAAATCATAATTGTACTGGTATTGTCTTGCCTAATTTGTGAGACCTCAATTAAATAAAAACTAAATTGCAACTAGTGTTTTTTTTCTTAATATATAAACTAAGTTCTCAAGGTGCTCAAAATCCACACACACTTGTAATTTGTATACACAAATTCAAAATAAAAATAAAAATGAGTGACCAATATATGAACCATTGTTATTAAATCGAAAAAATACATCGAAAACGCTCGATGAAACGATAGAAAGGTGCATTGGTGAATTTGGATGGGCACAATTGTTACAATCCGTCCTCGTATCTCTATCATGGATTTTCGATGCACAACAAACATTTATAAGTGTCTTTACCGACACGCATGCCGTTAATGAATGGTCGTTACAGAAGCAAGGTGTGAGTTCAGTTCTTAGTAGATTACCAGCGTCTTCGTTTTTCATAGGTTATCTTATTGGAGGTTTAATATTATTGATACGTCCAAACTTACACGTCAAATAAGAAGTGTAAACGGTCGATGCCAATTTACAGAACTCAACTAGAGTTGAAGTCAATCCCACAAAGAATTTCTTTACAGATAAGGTTTCACTGTCGCGTTTATTCGAATGTTTTTATTATTTCCTAATCAGACAATTACGGAAAGTAAATTGGGTTTGGTTGAGATATTATAAGTACTAAAACTTGCAGTCAAAGTCCAGATTAACGACTAACAGACTATTACGTTATAAAATTGATTCAGTTGATGAAGAGAAACCAGGATTGTGTTCACCATAACATTAGTTCTAGTGTTCTTCCGTATTTGAGTTTCAGGCAACTCAATGTTTACAAAATTATTGCGAATTAATTTTCGTTTGACATTTCTCAGTCTAAGCAAACAACTTCCACTCACGTCCTCTCGAACCTAAAGTGTTACTAACATTGACCCTCGCTTACAATGAGTTGATGTTAAAGTTTTTTTTCCCTCGAACTCAAACTTTAACTCCAATTCGTTAGATTAGTTCAGCTTTTTCGTAACTGGTAGTTTTCTCTCGAACAAATACAAGATACAAGCTCAATCTAATACATGCAAGCATCAGATTACAAGAATCACGAAAGCTAAAACTATAGATTGTAACCACTGAATGCCTTTCACTCGTTTTACAAAATTACGGTTAAAACTACGTCATGGATCCCACAACCCCGGTTGTGGTATTTAGCCCCTCAAGTTTTCACGTAAACAATCAGTAATAAATAACGAAAAACATGTTAAAAAGTACTTACGAGAAGAATCAACAAATTAATAATCACTTTGATAATCTGATAATCCGAATCCAAACTTCAAACTCGGATTAATATCCAAAATCAAAAATCAAAGTCTAAAAATAATAGAGAGTAGTTCGTCGTCCAATGTAAGATAGATAATAATGACATAAAAACGACTTAATAAATTCAAAATAATTATTTTAAAACAGAGTCCTAATCAAAATAGGATTGAAATTTTGGACCCTTCATGCCTACTTTTACGGCTCGTAGAGGGCTTCACGGACCGTGAAGCCCTCCGTGGTCTTCCTTTGGACACTCTCCAAAAGTTTCTTTTCAAAGTCGATCACTGGAACTTGCATCACGGACGAGACCACGACCGTCACAAGGACCACGACCCTTGAAGGCGTTCGTGGTCTTTACTTAAATTTCCCAAAATTTGGGTCTTCAAGGCCATCCATTGAAAAGTACACCACGGACCGTCAAAGGGACCACGACCCGTGAAGGAGTCCATGGTTTTTACTTAAATTTCCCAAAATTTGGATCTTCAAGGCCATCCACTGGAAAGTGCACCACGGAAGCAACCACGGTCCATCTCGATTTTCACAGGCCGTAAATGTGCCTGTGATTCTAACTTGGTCCCTATCACTTAGCAACTTCTTTTAACCTCTTCACTGGTTTAACTTCACGACTTAAACCACGGATCGTGGTGATGACCATAGCTCGTGAAGTCGTTTGTGGTCATCACTTGGTTTCTTCTGAATTTTTCTTCATTTCTTCCTTTTTTTACTTTCATTTGTCTCACCTGTACAACATATCCAAACACATTATATCCACATAAATACACTCGATTCTAGTATTAATTCTTACTTTTCAAGCATCAAATATGTCATGATTTCGCGGCACATCAGGACCCTCAACTTAGAACTATTATTTGTCCTCAAATGATGAGAAAACAGTACAATCAACCCTCAAATCATTTATCAACTTTTGAAACTACGCAGCAACTATTTCAAACACGATTTGTATCCCAAAATCCCTGAATCTAACATGTAAGGATCAATATATGACATCTCATTACTCAAAGTCAATCATGTTTATGCCTGTGAATTCTCAGCTCACACAATCTACTTTCATGCAATCATTATGTCCTTACAACAAAGAAGTCCCTCACTCATGATGGTTGGGACTGAGTACTACGCTCACACTTTCAAAGAACTTCTAACATTAGCAACAAACTACCATAGGCTTGCCCTTGCTTTCCACGCTATCTTTCAAACACCAAGAATAGGATCACTGCAGGACTTGATCGGCTTGTAACATAGGCTTAGGCTAGGGAATGGATATTTGGTTCCGTGAGTGACTAATCCCTTGGTTTTCCAAAGTTTCGTTTTCACACAACTCTTTTCTGAGCAATTCCTTTTTTTTCTTTATTTCAGCACATCCCAGTAGCCATTATTTTCTTCTTGTTTTTGTTTTCTTTTCAATCTGTTCTTTTCTTTACACTTTTTTTTTTTATATATATGCAATTTTATATGCACTTAGCTCACTGGTTGAACCTTCTTTTTCACTTTTTCTTTCTGTTTGGATTGTCATCACCCTCAACTTAGGCTTTTTGGCCTGAGTTGTGATATCGTACCTTCGGAAAACCAAGGATATGATATGTGTTGGGTAAGAACAAAGACTGATTTAAGGCTCAAATTGGGTTCAAGTGATAAGCTTTTCATTTGGTTCTTTTATTTTTTTTGGCTTTTTTTACTGGTTTAACAAAAATGGCCTACTAATCCTTTCCTATCAAGTTATTCTCAGATTCAAGCAAGTACTCGGGAAAGTTCTAGTTTCTGTTCCTAATGTTAGACTTTAAACAAAACTTACACACACATGACACAAGACTGCACTCTTCAGCTTTTTAGTTTACCAATTAATTGGTCAGGCTAGCAATGTTCAACATATTATGTATCTAAGATGTCATCTAAAGATCCTAACAGTTAAACTCAGATTCAAGTCCTCATTTATCACAGATTTGCTGCTGCACAGCTCAATACACAAAGCACGCAAAAATAGTAACATAAAGTGAACCTCCATTTTTCATAGCTATGAAAGGTTGCTCACCTCTCCCTTCCTAAAAGAAAGGACTTTGCCGTCAAAGTCAATACATAGCAATAAAACACACAAGGCTATAAAGAGGGGTCATACCTACGATGCTCTAGACGCCGGTCTCAGGATCAGCATTAACACCCTTATCAATGGGCGCACTCTGAGAACTCGGTACTTGATCAGGTTGGTCTTCATTTGTCGGGCAACTGCTCCACTACCAGAAGCTCCAACTAAGCCTATATCTCGTTGTTGTTGCTCAAGGGCTTCATTTTCTCGAGCTTCTCTCTTTGATGCTCTACAAGATCTTTTTTCTTGTCTTCTTGCCTTTCTGGCTGGATTAGTAGAGGTCTCTTTATCAGGTTCTTCAGCTTTGTGTTTTCTCTTGCTGGATTTAGCCCTAGGGAGATCCCCTCAAAAGTTATCAAGTAACTGTGCAGATGGTTCCTGATTTAGCAACTGCATCAAAGACCTGACATGACCGGAGTGGTCATATATATCGGCTTTTCTGCCAGTTTTGCAACTTGGGCTCGCATCTCGACCAACTGCTTCTTAACGTCTTCATTATTGCTTGAGTCTGAAGCCTGCAACTGGGTTTGGACATAGACCTCCAGGTCATCCATCATGTTCTTCAAAACAACAAGCTCCTTCCCTATTTCATCCTCTATGCTCTTCTCCGAGGCTAAGAAATCGCGTTGTATGAGCTGAGGCATTCGGTTGATAATTTGGTCGTCTAAAGTCCTATTTTGACATTGATCTGCAACCAATCTTTCAAGAAAAACAATGGGAATAGTAATATACGTACCTATAGAATGGGAGTCTCAAGCTAACTGTGGTGATGGTGCCCCCGAGGCTGGCTGTGAAGGCTCACCCTACTCAGTCTGACCAGCAACCTATGGGAGAACTACTGGTGTGTGAGGTACTACAACCAATGGTCCCACCACACCGGATTGTTTTCCTAAAAGAGGATTGTTGACATCCTAAATCTTAGAAGCTGTAGTTATTTTATTTGCCTCAGTTCATTTATCCACCAACTTATTTGGAGGAACGTTCGCCTGTAAATAAAGTTTCCCTATCAGATAGTAAAATAGGCAACCTGTTCTCTTATTCAACGCCCTATAACGCATCTCCGTGGCGATGATCCGACATACATTTACTAGGTAACCGGCCATGAGGCAAACAACCAATGAAGCTAAAGATGGAGACAGTGTGTTATCATTTCTTATGGGTCCCAGCTGAGCTCGAACTATAGACCATCAGACTTTGGCCACAAAATTAAGGGATGCCTTTGTAATATGCACATATGGATTAGACACCCATGCTGCTGCCTCTCTTTCTATGGCTATGTAACCAGCAATCCAACGCATGACACGCTCTCAGGAAATTGGGTCCTCCATTGCCGCTTCATTTGTGACAATATGGTGTTTGGCCTCAAATAAGCCAACAGAAACCGGTGTTGTATACTCAGGGCCATGTAGCATCCTATTTATCGATGCTTTAAAGATATCCATAACCTTTCTCCGTACAGTGATTATCTCTAACGGGTCAAAGGTGGCTGTCTACAACCATGTTCATCTGAGTGGCAGCATAAATGGCATAGAATTCTCTAGGTAGATGGTGTTGGGTTATGAAGGTGATTAGGGCGTCATGCGGAAGCTTACAATTTGCAAATCATATAGTTGATAAATCAGATAACAAAAACTTATACTAAAAATCAAAATATTATTATTTCAAAACTAATATAAAGAAAAACATTGAAACTTTAGAGAGAATAAATCTCTCCATAAACAAGACTCTTAAACGAATACATTGTGGATGCTATTGTATTTGTGTTAGAAGAAACAAACCTATATTTATAGAGTCCTAAAATCTTTTCTTACTCGAAAAAGACTAGCTACTACAAAACATTTTCCTAAAAGGAAAGGATAAACCAAATATGAAAGAATATTGTATTTTCCTTTCAGGAAAAGTAAAAACATTTATGGTAATGTTTTGTCTTTTCTTTAAGGAAAAATAAATCTTAAATTATGGTAAGAAAATCAGGGCAAAATCCTAACAAATATCCCCTTTTGGCTGGATTTTCTTGACAAAACTTGATCTGTCTTCTTCATTGCATGATAATCTTGTTCTTCACAAAATCTTCATGTATCACTACTACTTACCTTGATTTAAAATTTTATATGGGTTAAAAATTGGAGCCCTGTGTTAAAAGTTATGAATAGGGTTGAAAGTGGAGCTCATGCGTTAAAAATAATATGCATAAGTTGAAAGTAAAGCTCATGCATTAAAAGTAAGATGCATGAGTTAAAAGTGGAGCCTGAGCATTAAAAGTTTGCTAGGATTGAAAGTTGATTTTTTTTTTAAGGATAGAGTAGGAGGATGGTTGAAAATATATTTGAAAATTTCCCCACATGTAGTAACACAAAAATCTTCATTATCATCACGTTGATTGCAAATTGATTTGAAACCACTGGAACCTTTCTTCAATCTTGTTGAACCATTGGATCATTGAACCATGAGCCCTGATACCACTTGTTGGGTTATGAAGATGATTAGGGCGTCATGCGGAAACTTACAATTTGCAAATCATATAGTTGATAAATCAGATAACAAAAACTTATACTACAAATCAAAATATTATTATATCAAAACTAATATAAAGAAAAACATTGAAACTTTAGAGAGAATAAATCTCCCCATAAACAAGACTCATAAACGAATACATTGTGGATGTTATTGTATTTATGTTAGAAGAAACAAACCTATATTTATAGAGTCCTAAAATCTTTTCTTACTCGAAAAAGACTAGCTACTCCAAAACTTTTTCCTAAAAGGAAAGGATAAACCAAATATAAAAGAATATTATATTTTCCTTTCAGGAAAAGTAAAAACATTTATGGTAATGTTTTGTCTTTTCTTTAAGGAAAAATAAATCTTAAATTATGGTAAGAAAATCAGGGCAAAACCCTAACAGATGGCTGGTGTATTCCCCAGGAGCATTGTTCATCCACTCGAATTGGTGAAGCTGGAACAACTTGTAGATCTCGGCAAAGGCCTGGATATCTGTCATCACTACTCTAGTCTCAAGCATGAGAGGTCTCTACCTAAATCTCCCTGACATTCTCACAATGCCCTTGTTGAAGAATTCTTCAGATCTGTCCACCGTGCACTTGTTTTGTCAACAGAGTTAGTAGGAAATCAATGGCGCGGACAAGTTGGTATAATTGGTTTTGTTTGTTTTACTATTGGTTTTCTATCATTGCCAATTATTGCTTTTTTGAATAAAGAGTCTTCATGGAGAGTGTTGTATTTGTGGACATGTCTTCCAACAATTTTGTACTCAATTTTGGTATATTTTTTGGTTTGTGAATCACCAAGATGGATTTATGTAAGAGGGAACAAAGAGGAATATGTGTCAACTTCGAAAAGTATTACAACAAGGAGTAGCTTGACATTGAGCTTCTTTGGCTCCTTTTTTGAATTTGAAGATCAAGAACATGATAATGTAAGTTATTACTCCATATATCCATTTCAGTTTGTTTGTTTTACTTTTATTTTTAGGTCCTTTTAATAAAGAATGTCACGTACTCTTTACGTCCAATATTCTATCTTAATTACTATCAAATGTTTATCAAAACACACATCATGAACTATCGGTTGTTCCATTTTCATACTTGAAATATCACCACCGTTCTGGTATAGAAAAAGGGAACAACTAATAGTTGAAGTATGTTTCAATAAATAATAGGTGATAGTTCAAGTTCGAAACTTGAATAACTAAGATACTGCAGGTGTATTTTTGATTCTTCGCTCTTTTCTTAAAACTTTGTGGAGGAGTCAACCTAATTAATATAAACAAATTGAAATAAATGAAGGGAGTACTTCATTAATGTGTTCAAACTCCTCTCTATTTTCTTTTTGTGCTTAAACTATATATTTGAGGAAGTTAAATATATCGTCATTGTATGAAACTTTTATGTGTTGTAGCAAGTAACTTATCTTATTTTCTTATACAGAACTCGAACGAGTCATCAACAATCAATCTCTACTCAGCTATCAAGATGTTGATCGAAAAAAATTGGTCTTTCAGACGACTTATATCGGTTATGTTGGTTGGTTTTGGTATCGGAATGGTATATTTTGGGATGCCATTAGGTGTTGGAAATTTACCTTTTATTCTATACCTAAGTGTTACACTTAATGCACTATCAGAATTACCAGCATCAATAGTAACATTTTTCCTAATTGGAAAATTAACTAGGAAAAAATATTATTAGTATTTGCTATGTTAACTGGCATATATAGTATAGGTTGTGTAATAGTACAAAATGATGATTTTAAAGTGCTACAAATGGGGTTTGAACTTTTTTCATTTTTTAGTGCATGTACTTGTTTTAATGTTTTGTTAATTTACACTGTGGAATTGTTTCTTAGAAATTCAGCAGTGTCAATGGTGAGACAAGCATTGGTACTTGGTGGTGCAATTAGTCCAATGTTAGTAGCTTTTGGGAGGACAATTAGACGGTTTTCTTATGGAGTTTTTGGGATTTGTATAGCAATTTGTGGATTGTTTGTGTTGTGTTTGCCAGAAACTAAAGGAAGGACATTGAGTGATACTATGGATGAAGAGGAGTACAAGGAAAGTGTATTTGTTTGCTAATCAATGTTGTAAAAGTACATTTTTTTCAACAAAACTTTGAGTCGAGGATCTATCAAATTTAGTATCTCTATTCTACAAAGGTTTATGTACATCTCATTCACATCAGACTTCACTTATGGAATCATACTGAGTTTGTTCTTGTTAATTGTTGGCATTTTTCAATAAAATTTTGGATTGAGGGTTTGTCAGATTCAGTCTTTCTGTCCCACAAAGGTAGAGGTTAAGTATGCGTACACCTCACTCACTCCAGACTCCACTTGTGGAGTCACATTGAGTTTGTTCTTGTTGTTGACAATTTTTTAATAAAATTTTGAGTTAAAGGTCTATCAAATTCAGTCTCTCTGATCAATAAAGAATGAATCTAAGTTTGCGTACACCTTACTCACTCCAGACTACACATATGTAATCACACTGAGTTTGTTCTTGTTGTTGATAATTTTTCAATAAAATTTTTGAGTTGAAGGTTTATGAGATTTGGTCTCTCTTCTACAGAGGTAGAGGAAGTCTATGTACACCTCGCTCAATCCTATATTCCACTTATGGAATAACATTGAGTTTGTTCTTGTTGTTGACAATTTTTTTAATAAAATTTTATGTCTAAGGTCTATAAGATTCAGTCTCTCTATCTCGCAAAGATAGAGGTTAAGTCCTCATTCATCCCATTCAATCCCACTCCACTTATGGAATCACACTGAATTTATTCTTTGTTGTTGATATTTTTCAATAATAAAAACTTATAGCATGTGATTAGAAAATGACAAGATTGTTGATTTGTTTATAGAGGAGCTTTGCTGGTTTTGGAAGGTGGACTAATGTTTTACTACAATTAGAATTAATAAAGCGATTTTTTGTGGTCCAACACCTTCCTAAAGTAGTGTTCACGGACCTTAGTGTATCGGACTGTTGTATTTTTAAAATTAATAAAATAATTTTTATTTTACGTGTCACTTTTTATGTGTTCCAAGAAAAGAAAAGAAAAGGGACAACTTTTTAAAACTGAAAAGTTTATAATTTATTAATTTTAATTTTACCATTAATGAATTATATTTAATATCAAGTATATCAAATGTCAATCTTGCTTTCGTTCATAAATTTCATGCTTAAGTTAAACACAATCAAGAAAATATAATTTTTATTCAAAAAATAAGGCAAATTAATTTTGTACAATTAAATGGAATATGCAATCAAATTGCAAATATGGAAAATATTTAGATCTCTAATACAACTTGATTTATGTAATTATTTTATCTAAAACTCGTTAATAATAGTGTTTTATAATATTAATTAAGAATACAATAATCCGTCTTAGCTCAGTGGTAGAGCGCATGGCTTTTACGTTTGATCCCCCACAGACGGCGATTTAAACTTTTTGAACATATGTCGATTTTTGTTATTGATTTTTAATTAACATAGTAGAATTTTCTCTCTTTTCTTTACTCGAACACATGTCGATTTTGTTATCGATTTTTAAATAACTTAGTAGAATTTCTCTCTTTTCTTTATTCGGACATGTCAATTTTATTTTCGATTTTCAAATAAATTGGTAGAATTTCTCTCTTTTCTTTACAATTAGGACGGAAATTTTCATCCTTTGTCAATTTATCTTTTTACTATGGTGAATATAATTTTCTTGGATTATGAAAAAATAAAGTAACAAGTAATGGAGTATATATTAACAATGAACAAAATTGATATATCTATAGATAACATTCCAACAAACGTAGAATTTATAATTTTAAAATTAAGGTAAGTTACCTACTACAATAAGTAAAACTAACGTGATAATGTAAAAATTCTTTACATTTTCGACATAAACAAAGTTAAATTCAAAAAAAATATACACGTATATTTACATACACCGGTCATTTAAGTTGATATTTTAAGTGTACAACCGGATACGACTAGTTATTCGTCTACGACAAATGGGACAATCTGACACTCTTGGACCACATTCTCGGCATGTCTGCATTCAATTGATCACAAATTCACTAACACCATATAAATAGCGAGTTGAATTCTCATATGGTGACTTGACTAATAGTTATTATCTTAAAAAGTTACTTTTTTTTGTTGAAGAAGAATGGAATCAAGACGAAACGTGACTTTATGAGATAATAACTGTTAGTTGAGTGACATATACGATAAATCGATGAAGGAGAGAAATGAAAATCATCCTATAAATTGAATAGTAGAGAAAAGGAACTCACCATATGTCCACAACCAAAAGCCATATCCTTAGTACCAGTTAGACAAACTGGGCAAGCCTTCATTGTGAACAAAGAAAAAAATAAGATAAATTGTCCTAGCACTCAATTAGCAACAACACACCTAGCATATTTCCACGAGTGGGGTTTGAGGAGGCAAATGTATACGCAAATCGTATCCCTACCTTGGAAGGTAGAGAGATTGTTTCTGCTAGACCCTCGGCTCAAGGAGAAGTATTTCAAAGCAGTTCGAAAAAAGAAAATAACAGGAGTGAAGAAGCCATGACAAAATACTAAACAAAGCATGTCACAACATTCTTAAAAGGAATAGTAAATACAACAAAATAAAACAATAAGAAACAATAAATAATAACAGAACTCGAATAACAAGAAACTAATAATTAACCACCTAGTACTCTTCTACCCTAATCCGTTCTATCACTCAATTACCTCACAAAAAGAGAAATGACATGTTCAACATGAGAAGCACCAAAGGCAGTATAAAAATCTCAACGTTCTTATTATTAAGTGGAAACAAGAATCAAAATTTTGTGTATAATTCCAAAACCAAGAAATATTTAAGGTCTTACTTGATTCTGTTCATTTTGTGGCGATCCTGAAAAACTGCTTTGATGTCGAGTTGGGATTGCCATACGGCGACTGTAAGGAATTGGTGGCGGCCTTGGAACTACCTTCTTCGCCTTACCTGTCCTTTTTCTATACAAGAAAATTACAAAATGAGTAACAAGTACAATGAAGACAGTTATAGAGTGTAAGGATTAATTTCAAGAGCATTAGTGATATTGCAGCAAAATTTCATTTTTCACACATCCACCAGGACATTTATATTTGCTTTACTTGAGTCAAGGGTCTAATGAAAACAGTCTCAATACCCTCACAATTAGGTAGGGGTAAGGTTTGTGTATATCCTATCCTCCCCAATCATCGTAACTATAGTCAAACGCTTATACGAAAAGACAACTGTCACTTGGTAAATACTTTGTGTTTTTTTTTTCTTAGTGTTCTATGATTTTTAATTTTATTTTTTATTATTCATAGGGAGGGGGGAGAGAGAGGTAGCGAACCACCATGAATAAGGTGAAAGTTCAGGTAACCAACTAACTAGCTTACCACGATTTCCCGTGTTCTATGGTTTAAGATCACATTTTTAGGACATAAACTAAGAAGACGAAAAAAGTCTACTTCATAATATAAGGCATTTTGTTGAATAATATGTATAAACTGATGTGAGATGCCATTAGTAAAGCTAGTAATGTGTTCCATACCCAAGCAGACCAAGTTCTCTAGCTGCTTTATATTGGATAGGGATCTCCATGAGTGCAGCAAGAGCAAATGCAGCTTCTTTTTCCGAATCACTTGTATTCTTTTTCATAATAGCAGTAAAATTCACAAACTGCACATAGAAAAGGATTGTAAAAACTAATGTCTACTTCTATTGACGATTCTATATGTAACTTAAAAGATACTAGAATTATACCTGAAAATTATCAAACTCACGAGCAGGTATACGGTCATCAAATTTTTGCATGTCTTCCCAAGGTCCGTCACCAACTCCAACAAGAACAATAGAGAGAGGATACATGCTGGGAACAAATGCTAGATGTTTGAGATTTTTTTTTTTTTTTTTTTTTGGTAAATAATTCTTTTACAAAGTGAGTTATCAGGAAACATTTTAGGACATTGTCCACAAAATCAATGTTCTTAGAAGATATCTCTTTGCCAAGATCAAATATATTACGTTGCTCCAGAACATGCAATAACAAGTATTTTCCAGCACGTCATTGGTTTATTGTTACTGCTTCACAACACATTGTTCCACGGTAACCGTATATTTCATATAGCTGAAGGTTTCGACAGCCCCAAGGTAACCTGACTTATCTGCATTGAGTGGTTTGAAAATGAATTACAGCAACAAGAAAATACATCTATGCCATTATACCTTGCAGTAACGATAGATTTAATCGTGTTTTCTTCTTGTTGGCTGAGTTCCAAATCACTGGTATCGACACTCCTGGTAACCTATAGGACAAGAGAAAGTCTCAACAATTTACAGCGAGAAGTGTATGACTATCGTTAACAAGGTTCCACATATGTGCGCGTGCATGCAGGTGAGTTTTGTTTGATTAAGGGAGGGGGTAGAGATAGAAGCATTTAAGAACCTGGCCATCAGCAATGATAACCAAAACATGGTATTGTCCACCAGTTCTCTCTACTATATCTACTGCAGCATCTACTACTGGCCCGTAAGATGTTGGCCCTTGAACATAAAAGGGCATAATCAGGACGATCACATTGGCGTGGTTTAGACAATAGGTTGCTACGTTTAAAGGAAAAGGTGAAATGAAGGAAGTGATTTGCATAACTTTGCAAATTAGAACAGAAGGATACCAGATAATTGCAGATTTGGAACTATTTTCTTGTAGCAAGCTAGGACTTCTTCAAAGCCATGGCAAGGAGAGTGATCACTATGAAAGCTAAACACGTCTTGATCATGCGTCGTTGCTAGAACCCAAAAATGAAAAAAAAAAAAAAAAAAAAGGAGTTTGACGGCATAACAAAAAGCCAACAGAAGATCAAAAAGACAAACTGATAGTGAATGCCGAAACAGCAGAGTAAGTATAGTCTACACACAGAAATTTTAGGAATGGAACGTACCATCACCGAACCCAAAACAAGGAATTAAATTGTCTTCATCAAATGGAGACAATGTCTTTCCAATGATAGATATGGCTTTCTCATATGGATTGACTGAGTTGCCTATAGCATGCAAGCTCTTGTTGTTGAACGAAACTTTACCTTCAGAAAGAAACCAAATAATTTTACCTTCAGAGTAAACAATCCAAAGAACATCTAATCACACACAAATAATGTAGAAAACAGTACAGCGGAACAAGTGAACTAGCAAAACTAAGATGAAAGTTGGATAAATCAATTTTCATTCTATTTGTTCTCAGGTATTCGACTTGGCACAAGCTGTTAGCTATTGCCACAAACTTCAGGAAAAGCTAAATTTTAATGGTCACAGTTCATTCACAACTACCATATGCTACTGCCACCTGAGGATTTATACTCAACTGACAAAGAAATTCAACTACTCAACTAACCTGTCCATTCGTTACTTTTCGTGAAATCAATCCCAATAATCAAATTTGATGACTCCAACCCTGATTCTCTCAGAGCTAAAGTGACCTGAAAGTGAAGTGGTGATTCAGAAATATTAGATTTACAGTAAGCAACAATATATTAATAAACGGGCACTTATACCTAACAGTAAACAGATGCAGTATAATAGATAACTAGATGAAACGTTGTTGTCCTTCCCCGGATTTAGTCCTTTTGACATTTTCTGAATTTGACACTGAATATACAGAAGCCTAGTGTTGCCATGAGCTCAATTTTCATTCTACTACAGCATTTTGTAAAACGATCTTTAGATTGCAGCCTCCCGAAAAAGGAAGTACACATAAATTCTATGTGAGATCTCCTAATACCTCTACTCTTGCTCTTTCTACCTGTCTAAATAATTAGAATCAGAACGGATGTTTAATTTCATCCTTGACCACAATTTTTACCCTTGACTAATCGTTTCAACTAGCGTAGTTTACATCTAGCAATACACTGCATACAAAACTCCATACACTATAGGTTTATAAAGATATAATCATGTACATGGTACATAAGCATTTTTTCCATCAAGCTTTTTAACTTGTATTAATAGAGATAGTGTCTTAAAAACTATCAAATATGAATTTAAAAAGAAGTTGCCAATTTATTGCTCCCTCTTTTATTCCATATTTTTAGTTTGATTAAAAAAAAAAAATACTCCCGTTGTTTCAATCTGTTTGTTTGGTTTTGATTCAGCACGAAGTTTAAGAAACTTTTGAATGTTGTGGTCTTAAACTAAGGAAACGTAGGTTGTACCAAAATATCTATTAATCTTGTGGTCTTAAACATATCGCGTAGAAAATTGAAATTATAGAGTTCTCAAAAAAGGAAAAGAGGCGTTCTTTTTTTAAACAGACTTAAAAAGAAACAAATTGAAACAGAGGGAATAATCTTGTGCTCTTAAACATGTCATGTGAAAAGTTGAAATTGATTAGTCATCAAAAAAAGGAAGAGACATTATTTTTAAACGGATTAAAAAGGAAAGTAATACAAATAAACTGAATTGGACGGAGTAATACATTACTGGCGGGGAGAACTATCAGGTAAATCTGAAAACAAAAATACTATGTACCTATTACTGATGGAAAATGGCAAGTACCCATAAAATTAGTCGAGCTGCACATAAGCTAGCCTAAATACCACAGTTATTTAAAAAATATATTTTTGTAAAGAGATAAGACACAAGTATCTTAAACTATGATAGAAATCCCAAAGACACATCTTAACTAAACCAAGGTCCTATTAACTCTCGAAACTCTTTTTTTTTAGTAATTTTGTACCCCTTTTGACTTACACTGACACACTTCATGTCTCCACATAGTTTAGGCGTGTGGAGATGTTTGGACTAAAAAATGAGTTCAAGGGTAATAAGACATTAATTTAGTTAAGGTGTGTCTCTGAAATTTCGATCATAGTCTAAAGATTACTTGTGTCTTATTCTTCTTGTAAACTTTAAAATGTTAATTTTACGCTAAATAACATACTCTGATAGGTATAGAATAAGCCAAAATATTATTTATGTTTTCAAACTCGATATCTAGTCAAATACAAAGCTTATCCCGATGTACAAAACATTAGTAACTACTTCCACGGCCTGACTCGCATAGCATAAATGAAAGAGTTCGAACAAATACCTAATAAGGTCCGTATCTCCGCATAGTTGAGGCGCGTGGGAAATGTTTGGACAAAAAAATGGGTTCAGAGATAAAAGACCTTAGTTTAGTCTGAAATTTCGGTCATAATATAAAGGTTACTTGTGCCTTATTCCTCTTGTAAACTTTAAAATGTTCATTTTACGCTAAATAACACGCTCTGATAGGTATAAAAAGAGATAGAAGACATTTTAAGATGAGCCAAAATATTATTTATGTTTTCAAACTCGATATCTAGTCAAATACAAAGCCCATCATCTCGATGTACAAAACATCAGTAACTACTTCCACGACTCGATTCGCATAGCATAAAAGAAAGAGTAAGAACCAAAACCTGATCAACTGATTTGAAATTATCCGGAATATAGTAATACTTGTTCTTCTTATCCTTCATCATCTTCTCCGTTTCCTTTTTACTGCAATTACTCGAATCCTCTTTCAAATTCACAGAACCCGAACCGAAAGACAAATTCTTCACCGGAATTGAACTAAAATTCTCATTAATTGAAGATTGAAAAGAAGAAATCTCCCGACTCCTCGTTCCTCTAGAAGAACTGCAATCACTACTACTCTTTTTATGGAATATAGATCTGAAAATGTTACCCATTTTAGTTCATTTGAGTGAATTTGGGGACCGTTAAAGGAGATAAGGAAGGAATTTGATTCTTAGTGCAAAGTCGAAGGCATTGGATTGGATTGGTGGAGCTAAAAGGTACCGTACGCCATTAATAAATGCTTTCATATTGCTGACAGGGAAAGTGATTACAGTTTCCACGAAACAACACACTGTTTAAAGTGTGATAAATACTCATGTTAATTATGGAGGGAAATGGCGCTGACTAAAAATCCGGATCGGCTCGATTAAGATCACTGAAACAAATAAGCAATGATATGAGCCGTCGACTTTATATTTTTTTTACTTTAATTATCTTTAGAAATAATCTCTTTATTTTTATTTGTGAGAATCATTGTAATAATTGAAAAACGAAATAATCAGGTGTTTGTGCCATCTTTTCTTTATGATGTGACCTACAATTCTATTGTTTTGCTTATATCTTGACAATTAATATGAATTCATATTATTATTTTTATATTTATTTATTTTTTTAATTTCTATTTCATTATTTTTATCATTTTATTATTGAATATTCTAAAGTTATTTGAATAGTTAAACATTTTGTAGTATGCAAAATCTATTATTGCCGACTTATAAAAAGATCAAATTTATATTTTTGATATTTTTTTCAAATTTCAAGCATTGTAACAAGTCGATTTCACTATCATTATATCAATTTATTAAAATCAGTGCAACACTATTTCGATAACATATGTATCAAATTCTCAAATTCATAAGCCACGTTTTATTGTTCTAACTTTATATTACATTTTTTCATTGAAAACTCACATTGTTTATATTCTTACTTCATAAAATTTGTGAACATTCCACCCTCTCCAAACCTTTCTTGTAAAAGTATACCGAGTCTGTTATTGTTATTTAATTATATATATCAATTAAAAAAATTAATCCCTTTTTTTCTATTAGATTCGGCTTTAGATTTCCTTATTTTATTGAGACAATTCTAAATTCTTCTTTTTTAAAAAAATTTATTTTTTACGTTGTTGTTTGACTTGATACGATGTAGACAAACCGTTTTGATAGATGCTCAATCCACCCCCAACAAGAGTTTCCGCAAAACTAGAGTGTGATAAATTCTCTTGTTCTCATAAGGCCATGGTAATTATATGGAGGAAAATAGTTAAAATTTGTCCTTCAAATATTTTTATTTGTTTATGTTTATTATCTTTATTTTTATGATTTTTTTTTTTTTTTTGTATATGAAGAAAAAATTGTTTATTTTTATTTGTTCATTATTTCAAAATAGCATTTTAATTTTACTTGTCATTTATAACATATCAAGAAAAAATAAGTATTTTTTTTCATGTTTTTACCCTTAGCATTAATTACTTATTCTTCAAATTATTTTTTAAGATTTAAAATTAAACATCAATTAATAAGGACAGTGTGCTAAAATAGTCGTGACTCTTAATAGATATACCAAATTCAAATGTTATAAGTAAAAATAAACAAAGAGAATATTATTTTTTTCTTCATATTTTATACTTAACATTAGTTACTTCTTTTCCACAGTATTTATTTATTGTGTTCGAACTTCTAAGCACAATAAACAACTTTTGAACATTTATTAACTCAACCAATTTTAACTCTTTTAAATTTAATTCAACCTGTCGGTTTATCACCCCTTACCAAAAATATAAATGTATTCTTGTTCATTCTAATTTCATAGAAATATAAAGCATTAGGTTAATTTAAATATACTAGTAACTTTGAAACATTTTTATGAGTATTGTAAGCTTTATCAACCAATAAACTAGCTTATATTAATTAGTCAATTTTCACACAAATTCATTCAACAATCTAACAAAAAATCAATCGATCGAAAAAGGGTCAAATGCTTTTAAACTATGTAAAATTAAACAAAAATAACTAGACAATAATTTTGGTCCATCAATATCTCTATCACTCATAAAAAATTGAGTTAATATATAGCTCAAATTGCCATGAAAAAAATTGTCAATTTTTTAAAAAGAAAAAATCACTCTCAATGTGTATTTTGAAAAAAGTTTACATCACATTTCCCACACTTTGTATGTAAATACACAATTAATTCATATTTTGTATATAGATATCTTTTTATAAGATTGATATATTATATATAATGATTTTACCTATATACTATTCCATTTATTTCAATTAATGTGATAAATTAAATTGACACAATTTTCTTTTGAAACTTTTATAAATTATTTTATTAGTATTTTAAAATTTAAATATTAATATAGTTTATATACGTTTTTTTTTAAACAGACTAAAACGAAAAGCGAGTTGAGTTTATTTGGGACCCTTGATATGGTTATTTCAAACCTAGCAAAAGGCCGGCCACCAACGAATAGAGGCACCAAAAAATGGGAAGCGGCAAAGAGAAGAAGAAGCAGCACCACCACCACCAAAAGAAGAAGCGATTTCCCTTGCAACCCAAAAAAGTAGTGAATAACAAAAGGAAGAAGGAAAAAGTGAAGAAGACGAGAAGCAGCAGCAACAATGGCGAATCTATTGAAAATGCGAAATCCAAAATTAAATTAAAAGACACCAAGTTAAACGATATTGTTCGTTTTCCTACAGCAGCGCAGCAGCTGGAGTTTTTTCATGAACAGTATCAATCAGCTAATAGGATTCAACTTTCTTCCCTCGAACTCGATTCCTTTACAGGTTTTTCTTTTTTCGAAGATGCAAGTTATTCGTGTATTAATTTCTGTATAAGTTATGCAATGTTTGATATTTAGTTCGGAAATAAGTTATTAATATGTTTGATTTGTAATTTAGAAATTTGCATAACTAATATAGAGAGAATTTATGTATTATCTTATATAGAGTAGAAGATGAATGATGAAATAACTAATACATGCATTATTAATGTCTGCGCCAAGTTCTATGAGTATTAGAGGGGAAGTCGAGGATTTTTAGTTTATGGGTTCAGAATGCAACGATTTTATCTTTTTTGTTTACTCAGTGTTGGATAGATTATTTATACCTATTTGATGATTTGATGAATTTCTTTTATATAAATACAGAGTTTGAGCCTTTGAGTAATGATAAAGTTGTCTCAGTGTGACATATAGCTCAGTGGTTTGAGCTAGGGCGAAGCCAAGCAGGGTCAAGGGTTCATCCGAATCCTTTTTGGTGGAAAATTACACTGTTTATACGTGGTTAAATTATATTTTATGTATAAATATAGTAGATTTTTAAGCCCTTTTGGCTTCCATTCTGGCTCTGCCACTGGACTTCGAACCGTGGAAGCAAGCACTAATGCTTGCATTTGGTTAGTTTGTCTACTTCACATGCTTGAGGTGTGGCTCTTCTCTGAACCTTGCCAATTCTAGATGCTTTTTGAGCCAAAACTACATAGCTAAAATAGTGGCTCTGCACTACACACTAAGTTGATGGAGTTGGGTTTTTCTTTTTTTTGATGAAGTAAATGTTCCATTGAAGGCATCAAGAAGATGCAAATTAGTTACAAAAGTAGAAGCAAAAACAGTTGGTCTGCTGGCTCTAGTACAATTATGCTAAAACTAAGGAGCCAACAAAATTTAAAAAACTATGCAGGGAATCTACATAGGACAAATTGACCCCAACTGTACAGACACATAAGGCATTCCACTTAGAGAGAATGTAAAGGAGTTGATAGACCTTCAAAACATCTTCTGTTCCTTTCCCTCCAAATACTCCAAAAAATTGCTGCAGGTATCATCTTCATTATGATTATTTCAATATTTACTAGATTATTGGACGAAATTATGTATACATGTAGCGCAAGTTAAATTTTTTGTATAGGAGATTGAGTAAATTTTAGAGGTTTGAGTTGGTGAATAATTTTTTTATGGAAGTTTGAATTTTAAAGTAAATGTTGGTAGTACTTATTTGGAGCTTACTTAGATTTCTGTCACATTGAAGGTAGTAATGGCTTGCTGTGACTACCGAAGTAGTTGGTCATATTGGCGTTTTGGGTAAAACTTGGCTATTGGTGGATATAATAGTAGTGATAGCAGCGGAATCAGAGCAGAGGAAAAATATCTAGGTGATCTCGTGCCATTTATCCCAATAGGTAGTGATGTTCCATTCTACCTGTACTGTGGCGTGGGAATATGTAAGTACCTGTAAAATAGTCTACGATTAGGCTACCATTACTATCGATGGAAAGAAGTCATCTCAGAATCCGTATAAGTGATCCAATTAGAAGACTCATACTATATTAGAAAAAAGCACTAAGAGTATATTCTAGAAATCCTAGTGTTAGTAATCCTTGAGTACGAAATATTAAAATATTGACCCAAACAAAGCATTCATGATATTGAGGATTCATACTCCAACTAGCCTGGGATTGAGGCGCAGTAGTAGTTGTCTTGCTATTTGTTTCCTTGGCTAGAAAAAGGTTTTCCGGCAGTTAGTTGGAACAGGTAAAATTTTGATAAATAATGAAAATAAAGAAAAGAAGAAGAGCAATTTTTAGCAACTGGACAGAGAAGTACAAGTTTGGACGACAAGTATTTGATGCATTTATACTCATACATTCATTCCTTTTCTACACATAAATAGCTTTATAACTACATTATGAATCTTACTTTGTTTTGTAATGATACAGAGACATGCATGCTTGAGCTCAATCCCAATCAAGCTCAAATTAGTAGTGCATTGGCTGACCAAATGAAAGTTGCTTTTGGAGCATCATGGAAAGAGATTCTATGTGAAAAGGAGCTCGATGAGAAAATTGATCCAGGGCAACCTGCACTTCTGGTTATTAGCTTATCTGCCTTGCGTTCGTTGGACCTTCTCAGGTTGGTGTCTTTTGTTAGAGTGGGAGCTTATTCTTTCTTTGAGTCGTTCTGCATGCATAACTTAATCCTGTAACAAAGCTCTTAGTAGTGTAGCTCAACTTTCAGTAGTTCTTCTCGTAGCATGACTGATTAAAAAATTTTCTTTGGCAGAGAATTGCGGCCTTTGACAACTGAATGCCGTGCTGCAAAGCTTTTCTCAAAGCATATGAAGATTGAGGAGCAGGTATCCATATACTACTTGTACTTACATAATAATTCCATATACTACAGACTTGCTAGATTCATTAAGTATAATTTTGGATCGTTGACAAAAAAGCTCTTTGCTATTTGTGCACATCAAAAGCTAAAGAGAAATTTTGAAAAAGCTAGGGATGATTTTTGTTATTGTTCATCACAGGCTTCTGCTCTCAAGAATCGTGTTAATATTGCAAGTGGGACACCAAGCAGGTATGTGTAGTATTTCCTTGCAAGTTGGATTCATTTCAACCAACTTCAATATTGTTTATGAACTGTGATGTTGAATTATTTTTCTATTGATATTTGTTATGTCTGTTTTTCCAACTACAATACAATGAGACATTTCAATGAAATGAAAATGACTATTTATATAAAGCTCAGTTGAATGATAGTGATTTTTCTATAAACTTTTGTAAATATATTGCCCTAAGGTGATGAAGCCATGATCCAAGGAATGATGAAATTTTCACTATGGTGTTTCAAAAATTGCTTTTGTTCTCTTGCAAAGTATGCATGATTAAGTGGGACTTGTTTGTAGCCACAAGACGTGTATTATAGCAATGAAGATGTTCATATGGATACTCCATCATACAAGAATAGAATAAAGATTTAACTATTATCACTTCAACGAGAGGGTGCAAGCAGCACTCACAAAAGATAAAATAAGATGTTGCGTAAAATGACTTGGTGATGTCCTAGGTGTATCTCCAAATGCACCAATTTGCAATTTGATACTTTTGTGGTTGAAAGTGCTATCATATACCATTAAAATTTGGTTTGTTGACTCTTTCAAACTGGTGACAGGATTAAGAAGTTGATAGATGTGGAGGCACTTGGCCTATCTCGACTAGCTGTGATTGTGCTGGATATGAAAACTGACACGAAGGGCTATTCACTGTTGACACTGCCTCAAGTCAGGTTAGATTCTGTTTACGTATGAATTAATTACACACTTGTCCCGTTCTTAAGTTCCTAATAATACTTAAACCTGTATATGGTGTCTCAAGTGTTGGATCAACCTGCCTGTTTTTCTTCATCGCTCAACTTGCTCCTTTCCCATTGTTTGCCTCATAATGTGTTTACCTACAATTTCTGGTCACTTGCAGAGATGAGTTGTGGGACTTGTATAGGAACTACTTTCACCAACGAGTACTGGAAGGTGCATTGCGGATATGTCTTTATGACGAAATACCAGTTAACATTAAAAAGGAGGAGCAATCAAGATGAGTAGCCTCTTCAGGACCAATACGAGGATACTGTACTATCGTCATCCAGTCCATTTTGACATTTTTGTATCGCAAATTTGTGGTAGAGGATTTACAGAAGCAGAAACTATTTAGGAATTTCTGTAGGTTGTGTTGTTTAGCGAGGTAAATTTTTCAGGTAAAATATGTTTCGAGTTCAAGTAGACGTCTTTCGGAGAGATCTATGAAGGAATTTATTTTTAATTTTTAATTTTTGTGAGATCTTTGTGTAGCGATAACTAGTTTACTAACTTAAGGGATCCAATTTTCATTATATGTGATGGTGAGTTTAATGTCTAAACTTTTGTTCTGTTGCAAAGTTACAGAGTGCTTATTGCTTCTTTTTTTTTTAACCCCTCCCTTGGGGCTCTCTTTTTTGCTTTCTTGGTGACTCGGACCAACAACCTTCGAATGGGTGATGGAGGGTGCTTTCCATTTGAGTTTGTGTTTTTGAGGTTTTGTACACCTTTTAAACAAGACGTTTAATAATTTTAATAATAAGAGTATTCATTTAAAAGATTCTTTATCTATCTTAAAACGTCTCACTTAATTATCATTCTACGTATTAGAACAAGTGTAGATCTAAAAAAATAGTTTACTTGTTATTTTTCTAAAACGTCAAATATTTTAAAACAAATTTAATTTGTCAAAACGCCTAATATATATATACTTGAAATAAGAAAAAGTGATCCTTTTTGGGTACAAATTTAGAAGTTCTATTTCACTAATAGGAGAAATCTCATAAAACCCCTTTGACTCGGAAAGTAATAATGAAAATAGCTAAACCTAATAGCAGATTTCGTAGTTGGCATAATTGGCGCCAAGCATACCGAGTTAGGTATGAGCTTTCACCACCATAATTAATATTTGGTACGATTACTAGGATTTGAGTCTCTCTTTTTTCACTTAAACAACGGTCAAAATCACTTTTTCAAACTTGAAACTCATCTTTACCCTTTGAAAGATATGTTGCAAATTGAAAATTAAAGAACATAAAGTATCATGTTTAGTAGGGAATTTAATTATTTATCCTAAAGTACCAATCAACTGCATTTAATATATAGTCAAAAAGTCATAGAATGTTCCAAATTCCTTCCTAAGGTGACATATTTCTATTATGTAGTAGTACAACAACTATAACAAATTCAGTGTAATTCCACAAGTTCTGAAAAGGGTGATGTGTCCACAACCTTTACCCCTATCTTGTGAAGATAGGAAGGTTGTTTCCGATAGACCTACAAAGTAGTACAACAACAACAACATACTCAATGTAATTCTACATGTGGGGTCCGAGGAGGATATAGTATACACAAACTTACCCTTGCCTCGTGGAGATAGAGCGGCTATTTCAAAAAGACCCTCTACTCTTCCAAATTCCTTTCTTAAGATGACATATTTCTTCTACAAAGTAGTGTAGATATGAAATCATCCAATGCTTTAACAGAAGAACCTTTAAAATCCCCTTCCTCCTTAACAGCATCTCTAATACACATCCCAATTTCATTAGCTTTTTCCTTCATTTCTTTCCCTTTTCCACTTTCTCCCAAAACAATTTCCACCACTTTCTTCACATCCTCTTTATCAACATCACTCGAATACCATTTAGTTAACTCAACACAAACCCCCATTTCTTCCATCAACATCTTTGAATTAAATGCTTGTTCACCAGCCAAAGGCCAACTAATGATAGGCACACCTTGACTCAAACTCTCCAATACTGAATTCCATCCACAATGAGTCAAGAACGCACCCGTTGAACTATGACTCAAGATTTGCAATTGGGGTGCCCAAGATTTCACTAGTAGACCTTTTTGACTCTTTGACACTCTTTCTTGAAACCCATTTGGTAACCATTCAGATCTAAACTCACCTTTTATGTCAAAACCAATAGGTGGCCTAATCACCCAAATGAATGGCCTTTCACTTTCTTCCAACCCCATAGCCAATGCCATCATTTGTGATGTACTAATTGTGTTTTGTGAACCAAAAGATATGTAAAGAACAGATCTTTCAGGATGTTCATTCAACCAAGAAATACATTCTTCTGGTGACAATCCATGTTCTTTACCTATTCTTGATTCAAAGATTGAATCTTTATCACTTCTTGATTCAAAGATTGAATCTTTACCACTTCTTGGTTCAAAGATTGGATCTTTACCACTTCTTGATTCAAAGATTGAATCTTTTTCACTTTTCTTGAGCAAACATTGAGGAAGCAAAGGTCCAATACACCAAACAGGAAGTTTAGTAAGATTCTTGATAGCTTTAACCCCCATAGGTTCAGCATCCTCAACACTATTACACAAAAACCCTATGGAATCAAAAGAAGGTAATAACAAAGATTTCAACACTTTAGACCAAGGGTCATCCCCATTAGCTAATTTCATAAATGGATGAAGTTGATCAACAGAGAAAAAACAACAAGAATCATCAAAACCAGGCATTTTGAAAACCCCATCAATAGCTAACAAATGAGGAAGATTTAACCATAGTGACACATAAGCTGCTGTTCCATAAGCACCAGAAGTAGTAAAACTCACATTAAAAGTTCCACAAGATCTTGCAACTTCACTAGCAAATCCCATAAATGTATCAGAAACTATACAAAGTGGTGGCTTACCATCTTTTTCAATAATTTCAAGAATCAATTTTTTGAGTGGCTCTTTAAGAGATAATGTTGAGTTGAGAATTGTCACCATGTGTTTTAATGGTAAGGCCTCTGTATTCTCTGTATTTGGTGGTAAACCATGTTCACTACTATTATAAGGAAGTGAAACTAATGAAATTTTATTTGAATTAGTTGAATCTTTGGCTATAGTGGAACTAAGATATTTGACATTTAAAGGGGTCCTAACAATAGTGATTTTGTAGTTAGTTTTTTCTTGAATTTTTTTGGCTAAGGCTATGAAAGGTATCATATGGCCAAGTGCTAGAAATGGAAGGATTACTATATGTTCTTGATGGTCACTCATTTTTTTTGTTGAGTAAATTATGGTTTTATTCTTTGGTAGAAAGAGATGAGATGAAGGGAGAAGAAAAAAAATGGATCGTGTTTGTTGTTAACATTTCAAAGTACTATATAAATAGAAAGTTGGGAAGAGAAAGCCAACCTACTTTTGGTTTCATTTCCCCAATTTACAATTAGGAGGAAAAAAGAGAGTAGACATATT
This sequence comes from Solanum bulbocastanum, assembly GCA_037074985.1. NCBI lineage: Eukaryota > Viridiplantae > Streptophyta > Magnoliopsida > Solanales > Solanaceae > Solanum > Solanum bulbocastanum. Next base: position 45,656,043 of record CM073601.1, read on the forward strand.
TGGTAAAGGTGTTTATTAGAGGCGGAATACATCGAAAATCTCTTAAATTTGAAGTATATTACATGACGTAGAATAGCTCTTCACCTTTAACTATACATATTAATTATTATTTGAACAGATTAAGTTAACATATTTTTAAGTTGTTAACTTATCTACGTGTTCGACAATACAAGGAAATCATGTCAATTATGAGATGTGTTGTACTGCTTTGTAGTTATTTTTTTTTTTGTTTTGGTTTTTTATTCGGTGACTGATACCCACATTGAAGCTCAACTAAATCCAAACACATGCTCCCTAACAAAAATGACTGACTCAAATTCGAGACTTTTGATTAAGAATAATGACATACTTACCACTTCACACAACTCTGATTGGTGTACTACTTTGTAGTTGAAGCGCAATATGTTAGGGGCATGTGGGAAAAAAAGCATCCATATCACATACGTGGATAAATTGAGTTCACTAAATTCCTTGTGTACCATGTTCAAACATGCCCCAAATATTAGGTACGCATGCCAGAACGTATTTGGTTTTAGGTAGCTCATGATTTGTAGAAAGTCTCGATAAGGGGTCGCGATGAGATAAATAAAATTTATTTATTTTTAATTCAAAATTGGAATTTCTTTTCCTATTGTCAATCCAATGGAATATGAAGTATCTTGGAAGGTGTGGAAGACATAAGAACAACATGAAATAATACTTGTAAAATTTATTTTTGTTATTTTTATCAGCAGAATCAATTTCCTTGTTCGTAAGAAACATATATTTTTAAAATTTTTAATCAATCGAACATAAAAAAATTTGAAAAATTCATACCGAAATGATAAGTAATTTAGTTATGATTACATGGGGTATGTCATTGAATATGTCATTCAACATCAACACCACTGGACTGACGTTAAAACGAAAGTATGGAACAAAGGTGTCAAACTATTGTTTTAAAATATTATTCTTTTTAATACAAGAAATAAGTACTCCCTTCGTTCCAATTTAAGTATTTTAATTTAATCGAACATGAAATTTGAAAAATAAAGAGAGATCTTTAAATCTTGTCATCTTAAACTTGTAACGTAGGATATTGAAATTAGAAAACTTAATAAATATAGAAGAGACGCTCTTTAAAACAGATTAGAAAGAAAAGTAAGATACTTAAAAAACAAGGGAAAGGGTTAAAAATGCCCTTAACGTATCTCAAATGGTTCAAATATGCCCTCCTTCCACCTTTTGGTTTAAAAATGCCCTCAACGTTTTTTTAAGGTTTAAAATTGTCCTTTTTTAACAGCTCGCTGACATGGCAAATGTGATATGGATTTTCTTTACCCATTTCGAAATAAATGACCCACTTAATCTAGAAACCCATTTAAAAAACCTGACCCAATAGGCCAATCGTATTTGGGTTTTTTGTTCCCATTAGTTCTAGTTCTCTTCTTTCTTCCTACCTCCTTCAACTCTTCTTTTTTCTCCATTTCTCTAGTTAATTTCAGGAAGAAAAAGATGAAAGAACTACAATGTTAATTTCTTCTCTACAACAAGATTCCATTGAACTATAAACTTGATTACGACTTGGATTTCGATAAATAATGGATGGATATTCGACAGGTTTTCTAGTTCTATTGTAAGCAAGTTTTTGAATTCAATTTGTTTGTCATATATTGAAGAAGCTATCTTTAGGGGAGGCTCAAACCCATTGGTGGCCTAAGGCCAAAATCAATTTAGTGGCCTTAAAAAAAAAATTATAAATATTTTTATTTTAAATATATTTTTCTAGCTTTTTGAGATGCAAAGTTGTTAATATATAAAATAAAATTAGAAAAAAAATAAGGTAAAAAAAAAAGATAACTTGTACATTAAAAAAAAATACACAATTTTTTATTGGAAAGTTAAAAAGTCATAGTCATATCTATAGACTATCACTTCATTGTCTTAGTTCTAATAATTTTTTTTAAAAAAATTTAATCCTTCCTAATTAATTAAAAAAATGGGGCCTTTGCATTTATTGTCTTAGTTCTAATATTATTTTTTTTTAATTTAGTCCTACCTAATTAACTAAAAAATGGGGCCCTCTAAAATTCAAGGCGAAGGACTTTTTTTATAACTAACCAGCCGCCCCTGGCTATCTTGAAACTTTAGTCGTTTAAAATTCAAATTCCTCATTAGAAACTCAATACAAAAATGAAAACAGAGCAGTGAATGATAATGCTCAACATTTCTTCGGTTTAGAATCCAAGGTAGTCTGCAGAAGTTTCAATAATTAGTTGTTTCGAGTGGAATATAATTATGGGTGATTTGCCAAGTAATTACTTTATGTTGCACAACTCTCCGCAATTCAATTTTAATAAGTATGATTTTGATTGGGAAAAGCAATTGCACAGTGGGTTAATATGTAAACGGGTTTCTGGTGGGTGGGTTTGAATTTTCGTACCATAAATGGGTCGGGTCGTTAGGCTGGACTTAAAAAAAATAGGTGGACTAATAAGATGAAGCCATTTATCTCATTTATCTAATTAAATGACTCATCATTTGCCATGTCAATGAACTGTTAAAAAAGGGCAATTTTAAACCTTAAAAAACCGTTGAAGGCATTTTTAAACCAAAAGGTAGAAGGAGGGCATATTTGAACTATTTGAGATACGTTAAGGGTATTTTTAACCCTTTTCCCAAAAAACAAAAGACAAATTTGAACCATTTCAAAAAGTTCAACAAAGGGCAAATTTGGACCTTTTCTCTAAAGGCATTTTAATACTTGAAGCAAAAATAAATAAACTGTTTAGATGTTATAAGAAAAGAGTAAATATAACCAGAACTCCACTTTCATTAATGCATTTTTTGTATCATAAGCCAGCTGCATACAGAATGGAATTCTTTGTTAATCTGTTCTATATTTCAAATATGCACACACACACACAGAGCTTGACAGCAACAAGCTGCTGTATCAACACTTTGAAGTATTTTTTTCAGAGTCGAACGAATGCTTCTTGTCTCAGGTACCAGAGAAGCAAATACTTACCAGATTTACCAGTTGAATAGATTGTGCAGCAGAGCTGCTAGCAACAAGAATGTTACAGCCATTTGCTCTGTCAAACGAGAACCACTTGACAGAGTGTGAGCACCTACTAAATGAACTAATCCAGTAATTTCATCTTTTAATGAAATGTTTGATGAGCCTGAAATCAACCACAATACAAAATTTGATTTTGATGAGTTTTAACAGTGAATTTACCCGAACCTTTCGAGCAATATAAAAGATCACGACTCATAAAACTGACCAAAACAGTTGTTGTTCATAGGGAAATGAATTACAACTGTGTAAGATGCAATCACTTTCCAGGCCAAATGCAAGAAAAAGTTTATCCATACAAAGCATATATAATTCCCAATGCACCAAAATGTAGCACAAGTATCAAACAGATATAATCTATACTTACAATTATATTCAGTCCAACCAATGGCCTGGTTTTCAAGATCATACAGGATTAGCCTATTTGAGAGTAACAAATCTGCAAGCATTAAAATACCTCCATGGCTTTAGAAGGAAATGAGACATCAGATAGTGAAAGAATCGTCTTTAAGTTTCTTAAGATGGAGCATCCAACCAAGGAGACATACAATGTCATTGAAAGAATTCAGATTAACGTTTAATCAGTGTCATCACAGAAAATTGACCAATTCAAATAGTATTAGACGAGCTGGAAAGAACATTTGGGCGTAAATCATCGAAACGAGGTCCTCTTTCACAAAATTATTTAAATATAATCATGTCAAGATATTCTATTTAAATATAGTCTCTCTTTCACAAAATAACATTTGTTCGGGATAAAAATAGTTGCCACTTATTCCACGATACAAAAGTTTAGCTCTCAAATGCTGGATTCAAAATCCAAAAATATAATAATCCAAACACAGAATAGTAACTTTGACATTTGCAGTTAACAAAAATGAAAGAAAGATAAACACACCTCCGAAAACTGTGAGGTTCCAATTGTCCCTTGATTGATTACCACTGTTTTGCCATCCAATGCAAACTAAATCTTCCTGAAAGAGAATACAGAAGTCAGATCTACTGGCAACTGTGATATTCCACATAGAATCAACTAATGTATACACTATTCCCTTAAATGTTCGTCAATTACTTCAGTAAACATGATCATGAAGATAGAATATATTCTCAGAGAAAATCAATTGACAGCTTATGCTACGACAAGTTCATATAAATATAAAGTTCTGAGATACTATTTGCAACTGTTTATAATCCTTAGAAGGGAGAAGGAGGTACTCTTGTGCAAATCCCGTCAAATATCTGGCACATGATGGAACTGAAATAACTCTAACGACAAATGGGAAGTTGCTACCTAATTCACAGCTGAAGTAAGCAGAAGTCATCTACTCTTAAAATATTACACAATTATGAAGCAATTCACATTCCACTCTCCAAGTTCAAGCAATTTGTCAGGTCAATGGTCCTACACTACTAACCATAAGTGATAATTTGACAACTACATTCTAATTACATTAGATCAAAAAGCTCAAAACATACTGCTAAACTAAAAAAGAACACACTCTTTTATTGAGTTAAAACTAACTAGTAAAAGAAGATACTTACATACGGGAACAGATACTCGTGGGGTTTAACTCTTAAAGATAGAGAATTTTCGAAATGAAAAGTGACTGGAGGAAATCCATCATCAACACTGCAACAGTTGGAGGCAAAAGTTATTGCATTTGGACATCTTTTTACCTGGATGACTAAAAAATAGCTGTAAAATACAAGAATATTAAGAGAAACATTTCAAGAAAAATATTTTACATATAAAAGGAAGAGAATATGTAAAGGAATTGGGTCGCTTACAAAGTTCATTCCTCCACGTGGACCTCCAGCGGAAACAAGTCCCCCATATAAAATAATATTTTTTCTTTCTTTTTTTTTCTTTGATAAGTTAACTAAGAAATGTTTAAGGCAACTACTCAAATACTAAGAGTCTTCATATTCAAGTGGACCAAAATATCAGAAAGTAAATTTCTATAGCTGTTTTATTACTCAGTTGACAAACTATTCGGTTGACTAAATTTGATGAGTAGTAGCATTACATAATAAAAACAACATTCGAACAGTTTGGTTTTGTAAGAATACTTTCAAGGCAATAGACTATGCTGGACTAGGTTACAAAACAAAGGCACGGATGCAAAAGCAGTGAAATGTGAATTGCTAAAACCATGATTTTTAGTAATTTACAACTGACACAAGACAAAATAAACAGAACAAAACTGCTTTACATGCTCTAATATCATTATTCCGCATCGTGATCATCATCATACCAAGCACCACTGTTGAAATAACTTTATTGCAAGTCAAGGATTGACAGTTATTCTAGTAAGTTGATTGCTAGTTTTTTTACAGGATCCAAGTCATTATAAAAGAGGACTTTTGATTCTTTGGACATATATTACGTCCCTCTCCTAAATTATCTTGCACAGTATATGAGGCATGGCCACATGGAGCAGTGTAAATTGCAACTCAATCTAATTTCCATTAGTTTGATAAAAGAATTTGAATCAATCTAGTTATCGATTGTCAGTTAATCTCTAGATAGAATTAGCCATCAAATTCCACCTCCTTGCCTTGCAGACAACATCTCAAGAAGTAGAGTATAAATGATAGCATGACCGCACTTCAGAATCGAATTGCCATTGCTCCTGAATAAACAAGCTTCAAGCACACAACAGCAGCTAAGTTATCCTTCATAAGGATGTTGATTGAGAAATGGATATAGTAATGTGATGAAATAAAGAAGAAACCACAAGTTAGAAAGATAGCATAACTTCATTCAATTACAGACTGCAGAAAGAGATGAGTGCTCAGTGCGCACCATACCTTCCAGAGTATTCAAAGCATGTATACTCATCATGACGTAATTTCAGATCAGGTTGCCAGGAGAGTATCTGACAGAAGTGAAGAAATACAGAACATTTCAATAATTTTAGGTAGAAACATTTATATCTATTTGTGATTCAATTAAGTGACCACCAAAAAGACTAAACAAACCATAGTAGCAAACTACCTTTTTCACTAGTGGACTATAAATCACTTCAGGAAGATAAGCCAATGTTGTTCCACTATCAATTATTACTTCTTTGTTCTCCCCATTCATAAATACATCACCAGACAGGTTTAGAAACTGATAACCAACTTCAACGGCCATCATATTGACACTGTAATGTGGCCTAAGAAAAAGAACAGTAGAAAGCACTTAAATTGTTGCATTTATCAACCACAAGGAGAAAAAGATGTGATACTGAAATACTAACAGAAACCTGAATAAGTAATATTTAACTAGGAACAGAAGTTGTATGTCAGATGTTCTGGGAGATCAACCTAAAAGGAGATCCGAAGTCACAACTAAACTATTTCACTAATATTTGTGAGAATATGGAGTAGGACGTTCAGGAGGTTCACAAGACATTCCGATCAGAGGGTTTTTACCCAAAAATCTTAGGAGACCGAAAAATACCACACAAGATATCAAATTGTTATCCACCAGGAATATACAACTAATGAAAGAAGACTTCGGTGGATCTACTTGTTGACAGTAACTGGAGAATACTGTGCCAGCTTTCACAGTCTCCTGAAAATGCGCGGCAACAATATTCTCTTTCCAGAATTGCAGGCAAGTGTGCAGGGAGAAATAACGTGCAAAGACTTTGTAACCATGTGAGAAAATAAGATGGAGGGCGAATCGAGAGAAACTCTAACTCGTTCCTTCAGCACATTTGGTGTTCAAATAGCAACTATACATATCATAAAAAGGAAAATGAAATCAGCTTTTGGTCCAATTATATGAAGAAATTACCCTAAATGATTTCCTAATGATCTTGACTGATTGACAGAGTACACACATAATCTTACCAATATCTACATGCCAGATTTTAATATTTAGATGTGTATTCAGATTCGAACATTTAAACCTTAATATAAACAAATGGGGTCTAAGAATATAATTGAAAACATTAACCCAATAGTGTAGGTGAAGTAATCCAATACCCTTGTTAACCCCTTTCAAAACCCTTATACAAGTCGTGTGACAATTGCAACTCAACATAATGGGTTCTGACTACTGGATGTCAATGCAACAGAATCCAGAGGACAAATAGGATATAGGACTAAATCTCCCAGGAGAAGCATAGTGTTCGAAAAATGAGCCAGTTCTAAGAAACAATCTGTGATCGGTTTCCTAAATATTCCTCCATAGAAAATAAATGTACAGGGTGTTTGAAAATAAACTAGTTCCGGGCAACAATCTTTGATGAGGTCACTAAATATTTCTCAATAGAAAAATAGTTGTCTAGAATGATACTACAAGGACAAAAGATTGTAAGTACTATAAATAAGGGAGGGGTCTCATCGAAGCCCTAGCAGAGAAAGAGGGTTGGGTTATTCCATGAGAGCACTCAGAATATCTGTAACTTTCCAGAAAGGGAAAAAATGAAAAGACAAGAAATGATCCCATGGCACAATACTACTTCCGAGATTATGGTGCAAGATTTTGTGATTTCAAAAGGTTATATAAGAAGCTATCAGCATGGTAAGAACATGGTGTCAAAAAAAATGAAGACAGTAATATTGAAGTTTATAACACATGGCATATTATGCAACTGGGAAAATATTTCCTTTGCCCTTCTTTCTTCCTCAGGAGCTTTTTAGGTCTGAAATTAAGGCACGGCCCACCCATCTGCTTCTAGGTCTGGAAATGGCGCCAGGTGACAGTGCCACTATACCCCTTAATGAGTCGAATGGTCCTTTGACCTTCGCTTAATTCTGACGGCCAGCATAGATCTCATGATACCCGCCCACTATAAGTACGAAAAAAACCCTGCCCTTCCTATGCTACTAGGAAAGTAAGCAACTTCTATTAGCCGCAGATCTTGCGTCGAATTGATGTCTCATGTGCAACATCCATCAATGATGGTCCCTTAATGTCCATTAGACCCCTTCCCCTTTCTCAACTAGAAAAAGATCAAGGGCCTGAAAGCCCCAAAGAACAGAAACGGAATTCCATTCACTCCCCATTCTCTCATAAGCAAAAAGTGCCACAATGCCTACTTTAGTTATTCTTCCATCCTGAGAATTGATGTTAGGTGGATAATAAACCGTGACAACCAAAACCATTAAGGTTTTTGCAATCATCCAATATTTCAAAAAGAAAGGTAAGTCAACAATTTAAAGTAGTCAACTTCAATAACAGCATCCTGCATGCAAGACTCTGACAACTAGTTCAGAGAGAAATATTACAATTAACAAAAGATCAGTAAAACTAATCAAAAGCTTTATGATCTATCGGGATAATGTACATACTGGTTAGGTACTAAAGGAGTCATGTTCACTTTTGGTTGCACAACATTTCCAATGGCAAAAATACCACCACCATTCACACCATCTAGGCAGTGTGCAAACATTTTCTTCACTTTTCCAGATGAAGCCAGCTGGGAAAGTATGGATGAGTTTGATTTCCCAAATCCAAGAATCCCATCAAAAGCTTCATCAGAAGAAATCAGGTCAGCAGATTGTGTAACACCACACCTGTGAGAATACAAGGGGAAACATCAATAAACTTATTATCCAAGAAAGAAAAGAGAAAGAACAACAAAGGGAATAAGAGAAAATGTGTCACTAGATCTTGGCTCAACTAATGCATAATTATTCGCACCAAATGATTAGTCAAAAGTTCAAATTTCACATACGGTTGCAGCCCACTCATAAATGCCAAGTAAACCAAAGAACAACAAGCATGAGTTTGAAATTTTTTGAAGCAGAAGCAACCCATGTAAGACCACCTTTTCAATTAAATGTTTGCAAATCAAGCTCTGGATTGTGGATTATAAGAGCTAAAGATATATTATTTCTCTGTCATGTTAGATAACATACATCTTACCCAAAAATAACACTCCCCTTTGCTGATTTAGTTTGGAGATCACCTGACACCTTATCGTATTGGACAACATCCTCCACAAAGTAGCCCCTAGTAGAGCTTCCATCTCCATAATCTTGAGTATATGTACAAGAACTATTACCAGAGCAGCCTAATCCTGAACCTCTGTAGAAGTCTTTGCAAAATGATTGACCACAAACAACGAGTTTACCCGTGAGAGAATCCCTTGGATTGTAGAGTGTTAGCTCGATCTGCCCAGCAAAACATTCAGATAAAAAAGGACAGAGTACAGCATCAAGTAAAAATTGCTTTGCTTTCGAGAGCAATTCATATACTGAGCAGAAATAAAATATAGACACACACAAAAACAACTATAAACATACGTATAACATATATCAGTGTGTATTTAAAAGAAACGTACATTACGATAGCCTCTTTTGGGGCATCTTTGACATGCAATGCAGTTAACCCACATTATATCACTTCCCGTATCCACTTGAACAAAATAATTATTTGGAGGTGTTCCAATCCCAATCGCAGTAAAGTAAAGCCTGTAATAACAAAAGATCAAGGGAATGATTTCAATAGCAACTCAAACTGACTACACAACTATCATTCGATATATATATATATATAATTGATTATTGTGAGCCACTTAAATTTGCATGGAGAAAGATTTTCATCAGCTTATCCAAATAATCAGAGACTCTGCACTTAAAAAGTATCACTCAACCATGGAATTCATCATCTTATCTAATTTACCCGAGATCTAAGCATCTTCTGGAAATTATTAATTCATCAGATGATATAGGCTTAATTAAAAGCTAACACTGAAAATATGGCCAATTGATAATTCATGCAAACTCTTTAAGTACATCAAAACTTTTACAGCCACTACTGTCAGAGGTGGGCCCAGGATTTGAAGACAACCGGGGCACCAAATAATGTAGCAGCCATACTCGATCTCAGGTCACGCGTCAGCGTTCCAGGGCACCTATTGGGCACCCTGACCAAATGACCAATCCAGCAGATATGTCTGAAGGGCCTTTCAAAATATAGTTCTTCAAGGTATATAATATAATTCTTGTCATAGTTAACGAGTGCACGTGCACCCCCAACCCACCACATGGGTCCACCTCTGACTATTGTAACATGGATGGTGCACAACCCCCTCAAGTTTGACCCGCCCAATTCAATCCATTTAAAAATTGTTCTAGTATGTAGCCCAAATAGATCAAAGGGCGAAACATTGCCAAAATATTTCCAGAAAGATTTAATATTTTTCTTTGATACGTTATATACAACCATAAAAAAGAAAAAAGAAAAAAAAAGGTGTATTGCGTAGTTAAAAAATTATAAAAGAAACAAATTAAAAAGTTAGTCAACCCCATTTTAGCCCAACCTATTTCAGCTCAAAGTAACTTTTGGGCAGATCATTTACTCAATACACCCAAATTCAGCTCAACCCGCCCATTTGATCTCCTAACATAAAGCTTCCTTTAATTCACACATCAGCAAAAGCAACAATGCAGAATAATAAATGTACAACAACTCCAGCAAAATGTACAACATCACGATGCATCATTGTTCGTCACTTCCAAAGACGAAAAAACACAGTAAACTGTGTTTATACACTCATGCAGAATCACACACATTTAAACAAACAAAAACACACAATTCAATAAAAGAGAGTAAACGGAAAAACAAACCCGACGGAATTAGGACTGCCAGTTCCGCCGATAGGAAGGTCGATGCCGGCGAGAATATGGAGATGGCGCATTTCATCATGAGCTTTTAGGGCACGCAAATTCCTTTCCAACCCAGCAAACTTAGAATTCACTTTAATTACCCCTTCACTTACAACATTTACACTCCAAACAAGTATAACTAACAACGAAACCCAACCAAAATCGAATTTCCCCATTCTGGGTACTTTCCAAATACTGAAATTAACAACCCCAAGTGCCTCTTTTTCTTAAATTAATAGCAAAAACGATGATCAGAAACGGGAAAAAAGAGCAAAAAAAGATGAAATTGGCCCAAGAAAAGTGCAAAAATGGAATTGGGAAGATGGGATTTTCTTGGTCTACTCAAAAATGGAGTTTTTTGGTGCTAAAAGTTGAAAACCAGAGAGAAAAGAGAAGGGGAAGAGACACAGTTGCATGTGTTTCTTCTCTGTTTCGGAATGGAGGGAAAAAGGACACTTTTTTTTCTCTCTTTTCCCCTTTTGTTTCTCTTTTTTGTTTGGAAATTAGGGAAGGAAATGTTTATTGTTTTTGGGTTTTTCGTATTGGAGCCCTGACTAAAAAAATAACGCTCTCAATAAAATTTTCTTTCATATACCGAGCTTAAACTTGAGGCCTTGGCTTTCCTTTTATTCTTTTTAATCCCCCTTATCTTGTTCTAATAGTACTATAGTTAATAGCTATATTTATTCCATTCATCTTTACTTGTTTAGTGTATTAAAAATGAATATTTATTTTAATTTGTTTAGTTTTAAAAAAAATTAAAAATTACTTCGTGGGATTTTCATGTTGAAGGTCTCAAATTCGAAACTCCTTGTTGGGGTTTGCCTTCTGGCAATGGCGTAGCCACCCTTGTGTTAGAATTGGACACCCTTCGTCGAAATATTATACCGTATATACAAGTAAAATGATAAATAAAGTGGCTAAATAACATATTTTCGACACCCTTGACACAACAATATGATGTAGCCTAGTGTATTAGGTGCCTTGAAAGAGTAAAGACACAAATTTAAAGTGTTCGTGTGTTCCAATCTCACTAGTAGCAAAAAAAAATCACTTTTTAAGAAGAGCATGTTCACTTTAGCATTTGGACACCCTTCCTAAAAATCCTGGCTTCGCCACTGAGCTATTGCAATAGAAGCGGAGATTTTACTATGTGCACACCCAAAGGATAGCGACTGCAGGTTTCCCTTGTCATAAAACAAAAGTTAAAAAAATTACTTACTACTTAGTTTTTAATTTACTCTTATTATTAATTATAGTTATTTTTTCAATATATTTCTTTAAAATTTTATTATATTTAAAGAGTAATATGATTAAAAAAACTCTTTCATTTATTAATGTGTAAACAATGTGTTAAGTCAAATATAAACAAATAAAAATGAATAGAGAAAATATTTTGTGACGAAAAACTAAAGAAAAATTGTGAAGAAATTAAATGACTTACTTTCGTTTTCTTTGTGAACTCTATCTCTATATAGATATAATATAATATAACATTTTAGAAAATATTTCGTAAGGAAAAACTAAAGAAAATTTGGGAAGAAATTAAATAACTTACTTTCTCTTTATTAACTCTATCTCTATATAGATATAATACAACTTTTTTGGAACATGGAGTGTTGATTGAAATTGTAATAAAATGAGTTGAAGATAGTCTAAACTATCAATTAATATAGTAATAATAATAATAATAACATATTTAGTATAGTTTATAAATAGGGTCTGAGGCGATGAGTTGTATATCTATCTATTTTTATATTTGTCGAATAGAAAACTTATTTTTGATAGAATCATGACCTGAAAAAGACAATTTTTAAAATTAGATTGAAAGGATATAAAAGAAAATGAAAAATAAAAAGTACAATATAAAATAGCAAAAATAGTTAAAGTAAAAAAGAAAATTAAAAAGTCGTCACATATTAAAAGTTTGTGAGAAAATAGAATAATGAACAGCTAACATTAATCTAAGGGGGACATACAAACTTAATAAAAGTTTTGTTTCTGCCATTTAGAGTTTTAAATTATATATAATTTTAAAAATATGAAAATTTCATATTAAAAATTTCCTAATTTTTATACACTCCTACCAAATAAATAAATTATAGTTCTTAAACAAAATATCAAAATATTCTAAGACATCACATTAATAAATCGTATATTTTCCTATTTCTTTTATAAATAAATGCTTATAATTACAAATTTTCAAAACACATAATATTATTTTTAAAATAATCACTAGTCAATACAGCAACTAGTTATTCTTATTAATTATTATAGTTCTCTCACGTGATAAAAACATTCTCTTCATACCAAGCTAGCATGAACTTTTTTTTTTTTTTTTGCAAAAGTTAAAAATCTGAATTTTTCTTCTTACAAAACATAAACTTATGAATTAATTTTTCTATTCATAAAGTTTTGAAATCACGATCTCAAAATGCAAGTTGACCATACGTTGATTTGAAATCATTTTTTTATATCACATGTACAAACACAAGCTGGAGTTCTCTAGCTCTCTCCCACGTTTATTACATGTAATGTAAAGGGTGTTATATATATATATATATATATATGGTCTCACTATTTGACACTTGCCATACATATATAAGACATTTAATTTGGTCCACTTAGCCACAATAATTTTATCTAATGTACTTGACAATCAAATCCAAAAATGCTTAGCCATTCAAAACATTTCAAAACTCATGTCACCTAAAGCTAGAACACAATATGAGTCTAGTAACTATCAATGTGTTTGGTTATGTTGATGGCCTGAATCTAGCGCCGTTGCCTAGTCGTGTACGGTGACACGGAGTCAAAATTTTTATCATGAAATTTAAAATATAAGAAGATAAATATATAAAAATACTAAAAGAGGTTCAACATTTGCTACATATCACTATGGGAAATAGAGACATTTTGTCGGTTTGATTTGATTTTTTTTTTTATTTGAATGTAATAAATTTTTTGAGGACATACGAATCTCGATAGATACAGACACTTAGTGCATGAACAATCCGCAGAAACCTATTGTGTGTTTAGTTAAGCAATACTAGAGTTATTATTACACGAACAAAGTGATTCAATTAAGAGAAAGTGTGACTATCTTATATCAGGTAAGGTAGGTAAAAACTACGTAATGAATTTTGATAGACTTGAACTTAGGGTTGTAATAGTTGGGCCAAAATTTAAGTGTTGGACTTGAGAAAATGGTAAACTAAAAGACTTAAGTTGATTAAAATTTAACAAAATATTTGTATTTTATTTATGAATAATATATAAATAATTAAAAAATTTACATATCTAATTTCTCAGTTCGGTTTGGTTATTTTGTGGTTTATTTTTAGTAAAATAAAAACCAAACCAAATAGTATCGATTTTCAAAATATAAACCAAACCAAACCGAATATCAATTTTTACAATTGTTTTGGAATTTATTTATTTATTCCAAACTAAAGCTGCACATTTTTCACAAGTGTTACCAAGTGTAAATAGGTCTTGAGATCGTGACACGTGGCAATATCCCCTTTACTACTTAATCTAAGTTCCTTGCCTACCTCAGCATACACCCATTGGGTAACCTCCATGCACTTTTGTAGCCAACTAGGCATACCCGTGGACGCCACATGGGTAGTTCCTTTCTCCGCCATGTCATCAATATCGTCGTCGATGACAAATCCCGGAACTTTTGTAACGGGATCGTCGGAGTTGACGATTCGGAGAACATTTGTACCGCTTTTCTCTAATTGGCATCGAAAACTTTTGTTTCCAACTCTAGGCCCTCCAAATGATACAACACTCACAATGGGTGCGTTACTAAAGTTTGTAGTAATATCACACGCTGTTAATGTTGCAAGGGCAGCACCAAGACTATGACCTGTGATAGTTATACTTAATGGCTCATCACTATATTTATCAACAATCTTGCGAATTTCTTCTCTAATTGTGTCTTGCAAACTTTGGTCACATTGGGTGTTTGTTGTGTATAAGCTCAAAAGTCCACTTTGTACCATGGGTTGATCGTAATTTTCGTCCGGTGTCGTCATGTTATCCGGTAAGCAAGTCAACGTGGCACGAAAATTCTCGAGCCATTCAGATGAGGTGGCGGTACCCCGATAAGCGATCACAATGTCGCGGCGCCCGAGCCTGACGATCTCTTTCGCGTCGTCGCAGACGGCCACGTAACCGATCCAGCTGGATCGCGGAGAGGCTAGGCTTGGGAACGTCTTTTTAGTCCATCGTGGCATTTGGACCACACACGTGGCGTACAAGTTCTTGACCACCCTGTAACCAGTCTTGTCTAGTCCACAATTTGTCAGCATCGAACTCTTAGGATAAAGACAAGTGGCATACGAGGGTGATGACATGTCAAAGTCAAAGCAGCGATAAGCTGCTTCAACGAATTTCCCATACCTCAAGATCTCCTTACGAAGATCATCATCAAGCGGATCAAGCAAGCCTTCCCAATTCTTAATCCCTTGGAACTCCATCCACCGGTCCCGGAGTTCAGCCACTGCTCTGTCGGAGACAGGGTAGTGGTTGAACCCCGAGTTCCACGAGCTCGTGATCTTGAATCTACGAGCTCCAAGTCGTTTAGTACTCAATGTGGAACACTTTGAAATAGGGAGTATCAATCCCATAATATTGCAATTTGATTTGAAAATATTTCCATTTGAGTGCCTCATGATCATGAGTGACAATATTGAGGCTCTTTTTTGTGGAGTTATAGTATTAATGTATATACTTTCACTTAATTATAACATTTTAGCTGCACTCAAAATGAAAGGTATTTATAGTTGTACCAAAGTACAAAACTAAAATGATGTGTATATATATAGTGGGTGGTGAGGTAGAGGGCAGAATTTTACGTGAAAGACTATATATTATATGATAGAAAATATTTGGAGGCGGACGGTGCATTAAGTTTTATATGATAGGTATTATATTACCAAATTAAAAAACGTTGGTCCAAGACTTATTTTTCACTTTTTTTTATAACCATAGTGTTCGATCGAGGAAGAAATTTAAGTAAGAAGAAAAAAAGAAAGATTGAATTTTATTACATATGAAAAAAAAAACCTTTGAAGATGTAGTCTTTAATATGTCATGATGATCATAAGAAAATGTCATTAATTAAATATGAAATAAGAAATTAAAAAGTTTTTTAAAAATAGTTTTTTAATATAAGAAAGTGTATTCATTCTTTGATAGATCGAAAAGGAAATATATAAAATAAAAAAAATTACGAAATACATTGATGATGATGGTCAATTTTATTTAGACATTCGAGCTATGATATGTTTCGATTGAGTTAGCACATCATGAACACATGATAATTAAAGTGTTCCTATTAAATATTTCGAACTCAAATTTTGGAATTTTTTACGTATTCTCAAGCGTTCATTACATAGATAATTAGTTAACTACTTAAAATATATCTCCTTTAGTTAATATGCATTAGTCTAAATTATAAGCCGTATAATTAAACCTCAGTCATGTTCAACAGAGTCTTTGTGAACATAGTTAACTGATACTTGTTGGTAAGAGGTAACAAGTATCTCATGAAACTAATTGGGTGGCGTGCACCACATTTATCCCAATAAAAGAAAAACTACATGCATGTTCTAAAATTGAGATTGATCAGAGGCGAATCTAGGATTTCAAGAAAATGGGTGCATCATTGCTTTAAAGATAAGCCATCTTGAGAACGGGTTCAAAAACTTTTAATTTAATATATTCTTTAATAATTATAGAAGTAATATATCGAGTTTAGTCAGATGACTACGGGTTCGGGTGACCCAAAATTAGTACATAAATTCGCCACTGAGATTGATATATATACACTACATGTAAAATGATCTTTAGCGACAATTAATTAACAACAATAGTTCAATTGCCGCTAAATATGTATTTTTAGCGGCAATTAGCACTCTTTGTATATGTCTCTAAAGCCTTTAGCGACATTGAATTTAATGACACTTAACTAATACCGGTAAAAACTTTAGTACACATTATTAATATGTATATTTATTGACACTAAAAGTTGCTTTTGTTGTAGTGATAATTAAATGAGATGAAATATTTTATGTGTTCAACTTAATTATTACCTAACAGACAATTGAAAATACGTGTAAAATATTTTTAAAATTTAAACTGAAAATATCTAATAAAAATATCTTATTATATATTCAATTGCTCAATTAAAATAAATTACTCTATAAAATATCTAAATAAAATTTATTGATAATTTATTTTAAAAATACGATAAAGCAATAATAATTAATAGCGAAAACTCAAAAATTCATGACTTTCCGACAGAAAACTATTCTGTCAATTGGAAGTATTGACAAGTCAGCAGACAACATTCTAGACATAATAATTTTGACATAATCAACTATAGGAATTATTAGAAAACGAGTAAAATAAACAACGTACGTATATTAATTATAACTCATTTATTTGCCGACCATATTGCGGCACAGTCCACATTGGTAGGATCCAAAAAAAAAAAAAAAATTCGTATCGAAAATTTTTATGTTGAGAGTAAGATGCTACCTAATAAAAATGATTTCGTACTTAAGAGAACTTGAACCTAGTGGGGGAGCTAGGAGTTTAGTGAAGGTTTTGCGAGTTTTCTTCTCAGTTGTATTAAGGGTGTGCAAAAATTAAATATACACTCGTAATAGCTAACATTTAAATTATGTACACGATATAATTTTCGACGAAGGGTAAAGTGGTTCCGACTCTGTTCGAACGCGAGACCTCTAAGGAAGGATGAAAGAGTACTTTATCACTCTATCAGTAGGGGAGGAGCTAGACAACTAGTAGTCCGCATGAAATTCGCTTGAACTTAGTAGATTTTGCTCAAATTAATAATCTATTTATATTAATAAATTTATTAAATATGTATAAATTTAAATTTTAAACTCATTAATATTACTTATAATCGTCGGTATAAAATTCAAAAGCAATAAAACTGAAATTCTAGTTTCGGCTATGTTCGCCACAACCCTAGTCGGTTAACTTCTTTATTAATAACACCAAAACACACAAAGGAAACTACCTCTCATCTATACAAATTCTTTCTTCAATATGTGTTCTAGCCATGCTCTATCTTTCTACAACTTGGCTTTCTATGAAGGTATCTCACCATTGTCGAATGGTTCCGTCTGCTCAAAACTCGGTAGTATGAGGAAATTAAGTGCCAATAAATCTAGTTCAATCGATAAATTCATCTCAAAAGTAAGTAGATCTATTGTAGTGAGTTCAAATATACAATATTACATAGTAGGAATAAGAACCTCAAAAGCTAAGGTGGAATATTTCCTAATTAAGAGACTTGTATTAAATAATTACGATAAATAATTCGGGACAGATGGAATATTAAGGAAATATCCGGTTCGTTCTTTTGAGATAATTAGCATAATAATATAATAGAAAAAAAAATTTATTTAACGAAATTAATGTGAATTTATTTGAAATGAAATAGACATTTAGAAAAATGCAGCAACACAAGATATCATTAATACTCTTGATACAGTGATACTGCTGTATTTATAAAAATAAATATTTCACATGGATATAATATGTTTTAAATATAAGAAGAAATCTAGTCTATCTATTTTTTAATATTTTAATAAGGTAAGTTTCGAAGTTGGTTGCTCTACTACACTACTAATTGTGGAGCGTTGAGGCCGGGATAAGTTTCATCCTCAAGAGGAAAAGAATTTGAATCACTTGCTAAGACTTTTAAATGACCGCTCAGTACTAAAGGAGGTAAGATTGTAAAGACAATCAAGATGTTTGCCTAATTAAACGCAGTCATCCAAGTACATGCTTCTTAATACTGATCCATTGATATGGAATTAGCACAACTTGACTATAAGATTAAGACCACACGTCTTCACTAGTCAGAGACTTTTACCTAAGTTCAAGAAATTAAGGTCATTCTTTTTAATACTCTTTCTTAGAAGTTACACCTTTTTGCTTCATTGATAATTCGAACGCATAATTTTAAGATCGAAGGTAAAGATGTTTACCATCTGAGCAATTCTATGGGGTGGGAATTCAATAGGGACTCGATTCCTTCTCTACCCTTTTTGTCAACTTCCATTTTGCATTTTCTAGTTTGTATATTTGCTTTGCTTCACCATTGCTTTCGCAAATGCACAAGGATTGTATCAACTTGAGTACACGCATATATGTGTGATATAAAATTATAATTTGAAGTTGAAGTTGAAGTTTTGTTTGAATATGTAATTTAGATTTTTTTTGTAAGTTTGTACTTTTTTTTCATAAACATGAAATTCCAACAAGTTGTGGAAACTACTGAAATTTCCTTAATTTGTATATAATCTTATTAGATGAGCAAATCATTATTCATAAACAAGTTAGTAAATAATAGTAGTAAATAATAGTACTAACTAGTTCTTCTCTGATATAATTCTTTTACATTGTACGGATAATTTCTTTATGCATGTTCAAATACTGATTTAAAATCACCGCTTCATATTGCATGTTCAAATGCAAATTAATTGTTGTCGCAGATTTTTCCTCTTTGAGTAAAAGGGTGTTGGTAAAATTTACAAATTTCAAATTACAATTGAAAAAAAAATGAAGAAAATAATTATCTTCACACTGAGGGAGGATATCTTGCTCTCTGTAAGGAGATGCAAGCTCAGCGCAACAAATATTTTTCACCGGTTCAGCAGTAGTCTTTTAATTGACTTGTCCCCTCCAAGATACAATGACCAATTCACAAATATAACTCAACAAATAGACAAGTGTTGGGTTCAAATCTCAACAAAAAAACACCTCCCTTCAACTAATAAAAATTCTCTTTCACGACTCTCTATTCTCTTGTACTCAAAACAAAGGAAGATCAGACCATCAGTATTATTTATAGAGAAGAAAATCTTTCTTATAATGAAAAGAAAGATAATAAGGTAGTAAATAGAGAATATAAATAGTATTAGAGGTTACATAAGTTACCAGATAAATAGCCAACACGCACAATGTAGCAACACAAAACTATAATTTTAATAATATTAAAATGTCACAACAAAGGATGTTGCATACTTCACATATATATATATATA
The DNA here is from genome assembly GCA_037074985.1 of Solanum bulbocastanum. Taxonomy (NCBI): domain Eukaryota; kingdom Viridiplantae; phylum Streptophyta; class Magnoliopsida; order Solanales; family Solanaceae; genus Solanum; species Solanum bulbocastanum. The sequence continues at coordinate 45,675,807 of CM073601.1, forward strand.
TATATATATATGTAGCCAGATAAATAGCCAACACGCACAATGTAGCAACACAAAGCTATAATTTTAATAATATTAAAATGTCACAACAAAGGATGTTGCATACTTTATTTATATATATATATATATATATATAGTGGTGTACAAAATCAAACCGAAAATTGAACCAAACCACAAATCGAGTCAAACCGAAAAAATACCCGACTAGTGGTTTGGTATTGAAAAAAAAAGCCCGACTATATTTGGATTGGTTTGGTTTTAACTAAAAACAACCAACCTGAGACCAAACCAACCTGACATTAAATATGTAATTTTAAAATTTTATTTTATACATAAAAATATTTACTTTGATATAATTTTAAAATATTTCTTATACTATTTCATAGTTTTTACCTTTTAATATATTATTTCAAGTTTAAAACTTAGAATTCGGAATGGTCCAATAAAGATTATAGTTCATAGATGTTGATAATTATAATAAAACTTAAATCAAAATCAAATTAATACTAATGCAAAAAGAAAATCAATTCAATACTAGGAATGACAATAATATTGAATATGTGTTCTTTAATTTTACATTGGTTTAGACAATTAAATTACATAATCTAATTTTAATTTTCCTTAAATATTTAGTAATGTAACTAATACTTATTAAACTTATTTTAGCATAATTTTGTACTTTTAAATTATGATCATTTTCATTTGGACTTTGCAATATTTATGTTATATGATAATTTCATTATTATTTTTTATTGAATATTTTAGTGTCATCAATACTCATCTCATATTTTGTGTTATTTTCTTAAGAAACACCTTAAATAATTGTATTTTGGTTGGACTAAAGAAATATTTGAAGCACAAGTTAATTATATGTTTGTATGCAAACTTTACCGAAAAAATAGAAAAATATGGAAAAAAAATCCGAGGTTTATTAGTTTGGTTTGATTTATAAATTTAAAAATTCGACACAATGGTTTGGTTTGGTATTTGAAAAACCTGAGCCAACCCGATGTTGAAAAACCCGAAAAAATCCAAATTTTATTAGTTTGGTTTGGTTTATAAATTTAAAATTTTTACACAAATGGTTTGGTTTGATATTTGAAAAACCCGACCCAACCTGATGTTGAAAAATCCGAAAAAATCTGAATTTTATTAGTTTGATTTGATTTATAAATTTAAAATTTTTACACAAATAATTTGGTTTGATATTTGAAAAACCTGAATCAACCCAGTCATATATATATATATATATATATATATATATATATATATATATATATATATATATATATATATGTATTTATGACCGAATTGATTCGAATTTTTCAAATAACAAACCAAATTATTTGTGTAAAATACACTAAAACACACAAACCGCCTCTGCGCCACAAAGCTCAACATATCCAAGTGCGGCTTGACTTGTGCATGACATGGATTTGGTAACCACCAATGTGTTTGGCATGTCAACGTGTATTGCTCATGTGCGTGGGCCTATTGCCTAGTCGTGAATCGTGACAGAGTCAGAGTGAGAGTCATAATTTTTATTAATGAATTTCAAAATATGAAGAAGTAAACACACGAAGAAATTAAAGGAACGAGATTCAACATCTATTATATAATGAAGAACCAATAGAAAATTCATACCGTAAAATATGATTTTCTCATTCCATTATCGCCGAACCAACTCATTGAAAAAGCGGCATGGTAGAAAATAGGTTTTCATTGAAATATTTGAACTAGTAATTGAACATTTTTTTCTCCCATTAATTCAATTAGAATATTCGTGAAAATAGCCCATGAATATATTTTTCAATGGAAAATTTTAATGGGGAATTAGTTATTTTTTAGTTGTATATATACACATAAAATAATTCTAATCATATATAAATCATATATCTTTTTATAAAAAAATGTACGGATAAATTTTCTAGGTCGTACTTGGCTCCGCCACTTACCGTCAAGCGCACTACTCCCACACACGTCATAGTCGTGTCTCTGCCTTATCTTGGCCTTTTAATTAAACATGCAAGCTCTTTGCCTCATGCCTAATGTCTTGAAATATCAATGCCAAGTCAATGTTTGCCACATCAATTTTGTCAAAGTTTTTGTCACGATTTTTATGAGTCGATTTGGATTACATATCAATGATAAGATTAAAATAGTCATCCCATTTACATATCATATCTGATTGCAATTCTTGCAGAATGGTTTTCAGGTAAAATACTTTCCTGAAAAATTAATGTTTCCTTTTTATGTAAATAAAAATATATTATTTTAATTTTGTTTATATAATTTATTGATTTATTTAATTTTTCATTCGATGACTGATATTTATACAATTGGAAGCTAACTAAATTTAAATACTATTACGGGACTCATTTTTAAAGGAGATGATCATAACAATTTTATTTTTATTTTTAAAAGCGCAAATCAAAAATATTTAGTTAAACATGTGAAAGGATCTCAAACCTTCTCATCACAAATTGTGTTAGTTACTTGGTTATAATCTACAAAAGTACAATGTGAGATGGGGAGGGGTAGGATGTAAGGGTGGTGGGGATCGGAGGGTGAGGGGGAAACAGAGGATAGGGGTGAGATGTGTTAGCGGGTGTGAATGAAACAACTAAAAAGTGGCCGTTTACATCAGAAATAGAGGTCATTAAGGATGTATTAAATTTAATATTAAAAGTCACGGACGAAACTTGTTTTTTCCCCACTATTTTTCTAATTTCATTAAAAAAATTGTTATCCTCTTTTTAAAGAATTTATTTTATTAGAGAATATTTTAATCAACTAAACAAGATGACACACTTATTTACACCATCCATAAATCACAAAATATTTTTCTTAAGGTTCATAAAATAATATTGTTCCTTTATTTTTTATGTAGATATATGAAAAATTATCAATCCAACAAATAGCTAGCTAGCAATTCATGGTCTTTGGATATGGATGTCCACATCGAACGTACGTACTTCATTAGGTAAGCATTTCTTGTACACTAAATTAGTCTTGACTTTCAACAAGGACAATAATAGTAAAGCAGTTTGATTTTTTATTTAAAAAAAAGTGTTATTTTAATAAAAAAATATTTTAAAATAAGTATCGCTTATATTAACAAAAGTGGTCCAAAAATAAATGTTGCTTTAGAAATTCAAGACAATATAGTAGTAATTATTTTCAATTATATATAAACCCTCATATTAAAGAACTATTTCTTTTTAATAATGCCTAGTAAATTAAATCATGCATCCCTATACCTATGTATCTTGGGTGCTTATTAGTGTCATTGAGGGGTGACCGAAGGTTAGTCGTACACATGGGCTTATCCCCACCATCGATCAATAAATTTCCATTTTCCGCAATATTGGTTGTCAAGTCGAGATATGAGTGTATAGAGGTGTCATACTCCCTCTGCTGTGATGGTTTCTGCCATGTGAAAGAGGTGAACTACTTGTATGGCTAGGCTAACCATGATGTTGTGCTCCCTTCATTATGAAAATCTTGTTCCTATTCTTTATGAAAAAGAAAATGGAAACTGAGCTTAATTATCTAATGGAAGGGAAGGAAGAAGTGAAACTTTGCATAAAGTGAAGATCACTAAAGTGAGTCTCAATTTTTTAAAAAATAGTTAATAAATAAGCATAACTTAGTAAACTATTTTTTTTTAATAAACGTGAAATAAGCTAAAACAAAACTTATTCTGAAACAAAAAAAGTATACATATAACTCAAGAAGATCTAGAGCAATTTAATCTTTATTACCTAATCATTAAGTATACATTATAAATACCAAGGACTTGGGTTATTATAGATAATGAGAGTCTATGTTGATTGAATTCTTCACATATATTGACACATGCATTTTAAATATTTTTAAATAGTACTTTTTAAGAAATCAACACGAAAGCGATTAAATAATGATATGAAGGATTAGAAAGAAACAAAAATCTTTCTCACATTAAAATACACATATTTTCAAGAATATCCATGTGATTCTATTTCTATTCTTATTCCTATTCATGTACCTAGTACAAAAAGTTGTTGTTTTTCATACTAATGATGTACCATTTTCATAATTGTTCACCAAGTCTAAATATGTCTTGAGATCGTGACATGTGGCAATATCCCCTTTACTACTTAATCTAAGTTCCTTGCCTACCTCAGCATACACCCATTGGGTATCCTCCATGCACTTTTGTAGCCAACTTGGCATACCCGTGGACGCCACATGGGTAGTTCCTTTTTCCGCCATGTCATCAATATTGTCGTCGATAACGAATCCCGGAACTTTTGTAATGGGATCGTCGGAGTTGACGATTCGGAGAACATTTGTACCACTTTTCTCCAATTGGCATCGAAAGCTTTTGTTTCCAACTCTAGGCCCTCCAAATGATACAACACTCACTATGGGTGCGTTACTAAATTTTGTAGTAATATCACACGCTGTTAATGTTGCAAGGGCAGCACCAAGACTATGTCCTGTGATAGTTATACTTAATGCCTCATCACTATATTTATCAACAATCTTGCCAATTTCTTCTCTAATTGTGTCTTGCAAACTTTGGTCACATTGGGTGTTTGTTGTGTACAAGTTCAAGAGTCCACTTTGTACCATGGGTTGATCGTAATTTTCGTCGGACGTTGTCATGTCGTCTGGTAAGCAAGTCAACGTGGCGCGAAAATTCTCGAGCCATTCAGATGAGGTGGCGGTACCCCGATAAGCGATCACCACGTCGCGGCGTCCGAGCCTAGTGATCTCTTTTTCATCGTCACAAACTGCCACATAACCAATCCAGCTGGATCGCGGGGACGCTAGGTTCGGGAACGTCTTTTTAGTCCATCGTGGCATTTGGACCACACACGTGGCGTACAAATTCTTGACCACCTTGTAACCGGTTTTGTCAAGTCCGCAGTCTGTCAGCATCGAACTCTTAGGATAAAGACATGTGGCGTATGTAGGTGATGATATGTCAAAGTCAAAGCAACGATAGGCAGCTTCAACGAATTCCCCGTACCTCAAGATCTCCTTACGGAGATCATCATCAAGTGGATCAAGCAAGCCTTCCCAATTCTTGATCCCTTGGAATTCCATCCACCGGTGTCGGAGTTCGGCCACTGCTCTGTGTCCAATAGAGCAGTGGCCCAACCCTGAGTTCGTGATCTTGAAACTACGAGCTACGAGTAGTTTACTAAATGTAGAACACTTTGAGATAGGAAGTGCCAACCCCATATGCTGTTTGGTGAAAACAATGTTGCAATTTGTTTTGAAAATATTCCCACTTGAGAGCCTCATCATGATTTGTGAAAGGTGTATGTAGTTTTTACAAGATTCTTGAAATGTGGATAATCGAGGCTCTTTTTTGTGGAGTAATAATATTAATTCATACACTTTCACTTAAATATTACATTTTGGCTGCACTCAAATGAGGGCTATTTATAGTTGTTCCCAATCTCAAGCGCTTTATTGTGGTTGCATGGTGGGGTTGAGTTGAGGCGAAGCTAGGATTTCAATTTTATAGGTTCTGAATTTTATAATAACGATTTAAAATAATAATGACCAAGTTACATTCTAAATTTAATATTTATACATGCTTAATGAATTTAATAACACAAATACATGGTCTGTCAGAAGCACATCTCTATTTCCACGAGGTAGTACACTCTACCCTCTCCAGATCCTACTTAGTGACATTTCATTGAATATATTAGTGTTATTATTATTATTAATACAAATATATTATATAAACAAAATCTACTAAATTCAATCGAATCCGCATGGAATCTACTAATTTCCATACATGGGGTAGAGGGGAGACTATTCTTAGGAAGACTATATATTATATGACAGAAATAATTGAGGCGGACGGTGCATTTATGTGTTTATAGGATATATTTTAATATCTTATATTATTTGGATTGGTGGGGACAAAATGTGCACACTATCAATACTGGTAAAACGTTTGGTGTAGGACTTATTTTGTAGTTTGTTTTTATAAACTATGGTGTTTGGGAATGAATCTTGAGAAAGAAGAAAAAAATAAAGATTGAATTTTTGGTATACATACGAAAAACACCTTTTGAAACTAGTAATCTTGAATATGTCATAATCATGACATTTGTATGTTAATCATAAAAATATGTTATGATGAGGAGACGTTTGGTAAAGTGTATACATATTAGAAAAAATAATCCATTCATTAATATAATGTATGTATTAGTAATGTATATATACTATTTAGATAAATTACTTGAATAAAAATTTTTTTTATGCAAAATACATCGATGACTTTTTAAATTTGTTTCCAATTTCATTTACATTTGAATTATAACCTATTTCGATGTTGAGCACATGAACACATGATAATTAAAGTGTTGTTATTAGACCATGTTTGAGCTCAAATTTTAAAAGAACATTTGTGCGCATTCTCAGATATCCATTACATAGATAGTTGATTAACCACTTAAAATATGTTATCTTCTTTAATTATATGCATTAGTTGCAATAAGTTGTATAATTAAATCCTAGACATGTTCAGTAGAGACAAAAACACTAAGTAATTTCTTTTCCATCTGTCCTAACATTGTTGGACAGAATTACATAATACTTCTCGCTGGTGGAAGGTATCAACAGGTATCTCGTGAAATTAGTTCTAATATACATAAATTGGTCCAAACATCACAATTATTAAACACAAAACTAAAAGTCGTTACAAACCAAAAAAATATAATTATCAATAATTAATGGCGAAAACTCAAAAATCCATAGGAAGTACTATACAATATTAAAGAAAGATTCACCATGTTGACCTAGTATTAGAGGAAGTATTTAGGAAACGAGTAAAATAAGCAATGTATTATAACTCATTTGTTTTTCGGACCATTTTGCGGCACAGTCCACAGTAATGCATCCCCATTGACCATTATATTTTTCGTTATATAATGTCTGATATTAACATAAAAATTAGATTAAATTTAAATTTGTGATAAAAAGTTTTATGTTTAAGATAAAGTGTTTTTTAACAAAGACGATTTTGTATTCAAAGGAATTTGAATACGAGACTTTTGATTAAGAATAAAAGAGTACTTACGACTAGAGACAAATTTAGGGAGACATGAGTTTGTTCATCGAGTCCACTCTGCAAAAAATTACATTAAATAGATAAGATAGTTTTTTTTTGAAAAAAATTTATGTGTATATATAGAGAGTTTGATGAATCTCTTGAACACGAGATAAAAGGTTGGACTTGTGTGTTGATTTATCCAGGGAAGTCAAAATTTATTTTAAAGCTCCACTTTCAAATTCTTTGCTAATTTTTTTTTTTTACAAATTTTGATTTATTTAAAATTCTAAATCCGTCACTACTCAACGCTCCATTCCACAACTCTTGATCAACAACTACTTTATTAATAAGACCTACAAACACAAAGGAAAATACAAGTGGTAGTTAAGAGTCCAAAAAAACATGAAAACTTGTAGCTGACTCACTTTAATATGTCTTCTAGCTATGTTCTATCTTTCTACATTTTGGCTTTCTATGAAGGTATCTGGTCATCATTGAATGGTTCCGTCGTGATGTCAAAATTTGCATCTATTTGTATTTATTTAGTGATTAGTCCGTTAGTTTCTTTGATTTCACTCGATCTTTCTTTTCGATTTTTTTTCAATAGTTCGATCTAATCAGAAAAAATTGTCGGCCTACGAATGTTGTTTCGATCTTTCCGGCGATGCCAAAAGTCAGTTTGATATAAGATTTTTTGTCTTGTTTCTATTTTATTTATTATTTTTGATCCGAAAGTAACTTTTTCCTTTCCTTGGGCAGTACCTCCCAGTCTGCTCAAAACTCGATAGTAAGGAGAAATTCGATCTGCTCAGGTGAATATATACGAGAATTTCTTTTTTTTTATAATCGTCGTATGAATTTCTGTCTTTGCCACTGAACAAAAATAACAACATTAGACTTCTTGGCTTTTGATGTATATATCAAATCTAGACTCAAATATATCATCATATATTCTTTACTTCTATCAAAGATTTGATCTGAATTAATCTTTAAGAATTTTGGGCATATTGGCAGGATTTTGGTCATATATTTTTTTATTTTGACTATATTTTTGTGTTAATTTCATGCATGTACGAATACTCATCAAACAAATTTCAATATATTTTATGATATTGCTTAATATTTGCAAATGTTGATGTGTGTCAGTTGTGAAATTTGAAGAATAGTGTTTTGAGATTCGAAGTTAAAACCTCAAAAAGTCTCTTTTAATTCGAAGAATATCATTTTAAGTTGTTCGAATATATATTCCCTATGCAAACCTCTATATCCAAATAAGCCAAATCAATTGCTAATTTTTTTTTTTTCTCTTTGTGGCGAAAGAGCAATTATTATATCTTCAATTTAATAATTAAAAAAAAAGGGTGAAAAATTAAAGATGGATAAATTTAGTTCAATAGATAAATTCATCTAAAAAATAAGCTGGTTTGTTAGCAGCAATTTTAGGAATTTTTTTGTTATTATTGGTAATATTATTTTTATATATATTTTAACATTTTATTTTATTTATTATACTAATATACTATATATTTAAATAATGAAATAAAAATTTATCGATCTAATCTCTATTTATTTAAAATTGAAAAGTAATTGTTATTAAGGGAGCAAATTGCAAGTCGCAATTTTTGCAAAATGTAATCAGCATTCTATATATATATATATATATATATATATATATATATATATATATATATATATATATATATATATATATTCACTATCATTTTCAACCATTTTAGTTTTTCCAAAGACTTTATTCTACCAATGCATAATTGTGCCCGCATAAAAGGAATATAGTCATGAGTAGATCGATGTCAAATAGATGAATTGAACTAAATTAAATTAAGCTTGTATGGAGATGCAGATTAAAAATAAATTTGGGTTAATAAATAAATAAGTTATTAAATCATTCAAAAATTATTTGTGTTAAAATGAATTAAACCAAAAAAATTTAAAAGTGAATCATAATTCAACTCACTCCGTTCTTCCTAAAATTTCAATTGCTTCTTTTGTTTTACTATAATATTTTTTAACATTTATTAGAAAAAATATGATTATATATAATATATTAAATAAATAAATATTTGTAAAAAAATATTTGACAAAATTTCTTAGGAATCAATTTGAACTGCATTGAATTAATAAATAGTAACCCATTAAAGTATGGGTATGTATCGATCGGTTCGGTTTTAAGTATTATCAATTTTCGGTTTTTAAATATGTTAAACCGATAATCAAACCAATAAGATATTTGTTATCGATTTTTGATTTATCGATTTTTGGTCTTTAATGGTTCAGTTTTTTATTTAACCAATAAGAGAATGCTTTCAAAATAAATATATGACTTGTCTAACAATTTGACGCGAAATAATAAAGAGAGAAATCAAATTACTTATTGAGTGCAAAAGTTCTACTCAGTGTAGTAAAAGTATAGCAAATACTCACAGTTCACAACCCTAACCGTTGCCTAACCCTTGCCGTCATCGTTGCAAACCCTAGCCATCACCGTTCTTAGTTCTTTAGGTTTTGACGTTGTGAACCTAAAGACCAAAGTAATACTAAAACCTAAAGGGTAAATGCAGAGAACAAAGTTAAGTAGTGTTAATTGTGTAGGGTCCCTAACTTGTAGTCTAATATAGCGATTATATTAATATTTTTTTATTTGATATTTATGTATGCCTAAAAACTAAAATACTAAATTATATATTTTTAATTGGCTATCGGTTTGCCCAATAACCCAATATTAAAAAATCAATATCGAATTGATAATCCAATATTTTTTTTATAAAATCATTAAAACCCTGTTAATCCAGTAACCCAATAATAATAAATCAATAACACTTTTTTCGGTTCGATTTTTGCACACTCCTACATCAAAGAGTTACTTAAACTGAATTGAATTGAACTTAAATAGATTTAAAGGCAGGTCATAACTCAATTCATCTATTCTTACCAAGTTTTAATATATTTTTTCTTATACAACTTTTAAAGAACCAAATAAATTTATATGTGTATTTTTTTTATCATTATTATAAATAACATATCAAATTTTATTATAAGAAAACCAAAAATATTTTGTTAAAAATTTCCACGAGTCAATTCGAGTTATACTTCAGTACAACTCTCGAATGAGGTGAAACGAGTCTTGCTAAATGGATTCAACTAGGGGTGACAAAATTAGTCCAAATCGTAATAGGTTTGCGCTAGTGTGATTTTGATGATGAATTGATTTGGCTAAGCCAGTTGATCCATCATAAATTAATGGAAAAATTGTATAAAATAACAAAATATTAATTCCAATTAAATGCAGCAAACAGTTTGTCACTCGTCTCTCTCCCCAGAAATCTCGCTCGCCACTCTCTCTCTCGCCTCTTTCACTTTATACAAACACAAATGTATAAATTGTGTTTGTGTTTGTATAAAGCGAGAAAAAACTGTATATACACATACAAATACATATCTCTTCATCCTATACACTCATAATTCTACCATACAAATCTTCCCTTGCCCACTTCTCCTTTGTCTTTCTCTCTTTCTCGCTTTATACAAACATAGATTATACAAAATACAATATATAATTTGTGTTTGTATAAAGCGAGAGAGAGATTTGTATACAAATCCATCTGTATACAAAAATACAACTACATATACATATACAGATTAAATACATATAATACACATATACATATATGACTGGAAATCACAACAAAAAAACTTATATACAAAAATACAGTTACATATACATATACAGATTTTATGTATAAGTATACCGAAATATACAAATACAGATTTTTATGTATATGTATATGTATATCGAAATATACAGATTAATAGTCATAACAAACATAAAATTTGTCATGGAGCGCAATTATACAAATTATAGCTATAACATATAAATAAGATTTTTATGTTTGTTAAACCTAAAATTTTCTCATTATTAATAGCCCAAATAGATCCATCAAGATATACAATCTTAACGATTTTGACCCATGAAAATATTCAATTTTATTTTTTACATATAAATAATTGTCTAGTTTTTTTTTTTTTTTAAAAAAAGATTATTATAGATTACAATAATTATTATAATTGGTGAAATATTATTATTACTTCTCTTTTGCAAAGGAAAGAAACAGTAAAAATATTTATATAAATTTAAAAAGAACAAGCAAAGGGCTAGGGAATACCTTTAGCTCAATAATGAAAGTTGGGACCAATTTTTTTGGTCCAAACTTAAATACAAAGTTATGTCAAAGCAACTCATAACATAAAAATCATCTAAAAACAGATATGAATTATTGATATTCTATAGATAACTCATTCTTTACATGTTTTTTTCATTCATGAAACAATACTTATAAATGTATTTTCTAGTTTTGGGTAACCGATTGGATTTTGAATTTAAATTTTAGATATGAGAGAAATCACGATAGGAAAATTGAGTCTTATGATTTGTGAATCCAAAAGTTTGAAGTCTTATGCAAATATCAAATATAAGGTGGGAAAAAAAAATGTGAATACTTACTTTTAAATTTGAAACATTACGAAAAATAACGAAATTTCTACATAAGAAACAATAAAATTTGACTTGCCACTTCATTATCTTATAGGTTTCATTTATATTAGATGAAATCATGAAATGTATGTTTGAAAAATATAAAAATAATACGTTAAATTAGACGGTTGAACAATGACCAATTTCATTTCTTCTGCCCATTTTGATTCGTTCAAATTCAAGTCAAATACCACATTTGCCATCCTAAATCCCTCATACACTAATAAATGAACGACTCGTTGATCCATTTAAACTTGAACAAATTATGTGAGTCATATTTTCATGAATTAATTTTATTCAACGGATATACGTTACTACACGTGCTGCCATATGATTGGACCCAAAGAGGCACGCAACTCAGTGTACTGTTTATTTAATCTTACTTCCTGGTTGGTCAACGTGTCACCATTTTGAAGGCCAATTTTATCCTTTTTCTTTGTTCTACTATTTAGTCTTCCTTTTCATATTGTTGAAAAATATTATAGGATCGGAATTCGAATTCATCCATAAGGGGCGTTAATTAGCTTGTTAACTTATTAATTAATTTTACGTGTTAAGATTAAGACCATAATACTAGCATATATAAATATATACACTTTAATCATAATATATAGAACGAGTTATCGTTTGAAGGAATTTTTAGGTAGTGGACAAATAATTTTCAACGATCGGTAACTTAAGGTTGTGGTTGTTGCAGATCATTATAATATAGAAACATGCAAGTCGCCCACTTACAAGTATTTTCAAATAAATAGTGTACTACACATATTATATGTCATTAATATTTTCTTTTTGATCTATCCTGGAATAAATAATATTACACATCATGATATGTTAAACATTACATTACATATCATTAATAACATCGTGCTCTTATCAATTATAGAAACATCATGATATGTTTACACGTGCTAACTTGTTAAATACTACATTACATATCATAAATAACATGGTGCTCTTATAATATAGAAATGTCATGCCATGTTTATACACATGACTTGTTAAACACTACACACTATATATCGTTAATAACATCGTGCTCTTATAATTATAGAAAGTCATGACATGTTAAACACAATTAGTCCAAAAAAAACACAAAAATTCTTCCTTCTTGAATTCAAAATCCAAAGTCCATAGATACATGACTATACAAGTTGCAAAATAAGTCCTCTAGCAACGTTTTTCCAATTGGTAATAAACACATTTTGTCTTGTCCCCACTCAACCATAGTAATACCTATATATCCTATATGAGAAAAACTATAAATTGCTCAAATATAACTACGTGAAAGTGTATGCATTAAAATTATTATCTCTCCATAAAAGATAATGAGGTTCTCAAGTGGAAATATTTGCAAATCAAAATGCAACATTCTTTTCATGACCAAACAACATATGAGATTGGTACTCCCTATTTCAAAGTGCTTTAAATTGAGTAAACTCGGAGCTCGTAGATTCAAGATTACGAGCTCGTGGAACCCAGGGATCGGCCACTGTTGTGTCGCAAACAGAGCGGTGGCTGGACTCCGGGACCGTTGGATGGAATTTCAAGGGATTAAGAATTGGGAAGGTTTGCTTGATCCACTTGATGATGATCTCCGTAAGGAGATCTTGAGGTACGGGGAATTCATTGAAGCAGCCTATTGTTGCTTTGACTTTGACATGTCATCACCTACATACGCCACATGTCTTTATCCTAAGAGTTCAATGTTGTCAGACTGTGGACTTGACAAAACCGGTTACAAGGTGGTCAAGAACTTGTACGCCACGTGCGTGGTCCAAATGCCACGATGGACTAAAAAGACGTTCCCGAACTTAGCGTCCCCGCGATCCAGCTGGATTGGTTATGTGGCAGTTTGCGACGATGAACAAGAGATCGCTAGGCTCGGACGCCGTGACGTGGTGATCGCTTATCGCGGTACCGCCACCTCATCTGAATGGCTCGAGAATTTTCGCGCCACGTTGACTTGCTTACCTGACGACATGACAACGTCCGATGAAAATTACGATCAACCCATGGTTCAAAGTGGACTCTTGAACCTGTACACAACAAACACCCAATGTGACCAAAGTTTGCAAGACACAATTAGAGAAGAAATTGGCAAGATTGTTGATAAATATAGTGATGAGGCATTAAGTATAACTATCACAGGACATAGTCTTGGTGCTGCCCTTGCAACATTAACAGCGTGTGATATTACTACAAAATTTAGTAACGCACCCATAGTGAGTGTTGTATCATTTGGAGGGCCTAGAGTTGGGAACAAAAGTTTTCGATGCCAATTGGAGAAAAGTGGTACAAATGTTCTCCGAATCGTCAACCCCGACGATCCCATTACAAAAGTTCCGGGATTCGTCATTGACAACGATATTGATGACATGGCGGAAAAAGGAACTACCCACATGGCGTCCACGGGTATGCCAAGTTGGCTACAAAAGTGCATGGAGGATACCCAATGGGTGTATGCTGAGGTTGGCAAGGAACTTAGACTAAGTAGCAAAGATTTATGTCCACAAATAATAAACAAAGGGAACATTGCAACGTGTCACGATCTTAAGACATATCTACACTTAGTAGACAATTTTGTAAAAGTGGAACACAACAGAGAAACCCATTGATTGTTCGGGATGACCTAGTGATTAATGAATTGTGAGTTGATTAGCATCATAAAATTTTAAGTTTAAATTTCAGCTGAGCTATTTTCTCATTTTTTCTAGCTTTGATGGATGCTGGATAGAATTATGTCGATAACAAACCTATATATATCCTATACAATTAATTGAGGTGCATATAAGTTGATCCGAACACCGTGAAAGAAGTGAGGCTCTATTTTGAGAGAAAAAATATATTCACTAGATACAAAGAATCGGACCACATGTATATTATTTGAAAATCCACACCAAAAATGTGTGATGTGAAAATTGTACAAAGCCACGTACATTATTTTTTTCTGATCCTACACAATTATTGCCCATACTTTATAGGTTGGCAATACTTTTAATGTATATATAACAATCAAATAATAAAGTCAAATAGTTCTGAATCTTTCTTAAATTTTCAAAATCATACCGTAAAAGGCATGATCAGGTAATGAAAATATACAACACTTCCAGTAAATTGAGACATATTTATCCTTTTTGTTAATAGATTTAAATTTATCAAATCAACAAAAAATATAAAATAATTTTTTTAATTTCAAAAATATTACGTGACTTTAAGAAAATCACCTTACACATTTTTTAACCCCTCTAGACTAGACCCAAATTTTAAGAAAAACTCATTCTCTCTTCTATTCCGTCATCACCTTGATGACCGAATAAAAGAGGGATTGAATTTTTCTTAGTTGAATATGGTCTGGATGGGTAAAAAATGAGTGAGATGATTTTTTTACAGTCATGTGATATTTTTTGAATTAAAAAAAATAAAAATTTTAGGATTATTTTTTTCAATTTAGTTAATATAAATTTGTTAATAAAAGGATATATGTACATCATTTGTTGGATGCAAAAGTATATATATCCATTTTTTAACGGAGAGTATATCCACTTCAAATTACAAATTTAAAAATATATTTATAAAATATATTAAAAATCCAATAAAATCGAACCAACCAAACCAACGTACACTTCTAACTCTAAAATAAAATAAATAAAACATCCATAAGTTTCCAAAATGAATTCGTTTCCTAAAAGCCACTAACTAGTCGTTTTTTAATGCACTTATATATTTTTTTGGGGTTAGATTCAATGTTCCAAAAAAGAAATGAAAAAAAATCACGTTTAAGTTTTTCTAAAAAAAAATTGCCAGCTGCATATGTGAACGTAGAGTGTTACTTTAGGATCAAATTCATATAAACTCAATATTTTCGACGTTTATTATATATTTATAGATATAGTTTCAAATAAGATGAATCTATATATCTTTATCTACTTTAGCATGATACCACTTCCTTTTTTCTTTCCTCTCATATATTTCATCAACATGCATCTTATTCGTTCCGTTTAATTTATGCGTTAAAATTTGAATAAGCACAGAGTTTAAATAAAATTAAAAAATTACTTTTATTGTTTTATATTAGTTGTCATGTTTCACTTATCGAAAGTCAAAAGTATTTTAAAGATAAACTTTTTCGTCAAATTAACATGAAAAAAATAGCAACTTGTAATACTTATCATATAATTTTTTAATATCTAATTTTTAAATCAAACAATAATATCAGCATAACAACGCAACCATTATTATTTACTAATGCATGCATTACTATTACACTTTATTAAGCGTTATTTCTATAGACCCTACCAAACGACCATTTAAAGCATTTTCCTTAGCTTTTATAAGATGTTTAAGATATAAGAAGAAAAAATACATTTTATTATTAATGTTATTATTGCTTTTTTCTTATAAAATTAAGTAAATTCATATAAACTTTCAAATATTTTATGGTCATATGTTCTCAACAATTTACTCAAGTTTGATGATGAGTTAATTTTTTTGGATGGTCAATCAACTCAGGAGAATATTCTCTTAAAATGGCGCAACCACGAATTAGTGGGGATTCAACTCATGAGAATATTTAGACAGACCCCCATACGGTCATCAAATACCACACCACGGATGAAGCAACCTTGGGCGAAAGGAAGTCAAGTGCACAGAGGTTAAATGTTACTATTATGAGCGTATATTTAATTTGTCATATCCTTCACACAACTAAGAAGAAAACCTACATTCACTTTTCGTCAAATTTTTGGCTCCGCCTTCGGACACCGGGTGGGGGAAATATAAAGTACTAACAGCAGTCTTCTTGACATTGATAGCTTTCTGCTGAACTGTGAAAGAACTTCATTCGACACAAATGACACTCTTACCAACAAGCTGGTCCAATGTCAAACGAACATTGATAAATAATGCTAATATTGACATGTTCAGAATTACAAACTATTCAATAAAACACAAATTCAGACTAAAAAATATATTTGGGGCAGAAGCAAACTTCCCTAATGTTCAATCAGACCACAAATAGACATGACAACGACAAGACAGCAAAGGAAATATTACAGTAGCAAACAATTTTCGGTACTCAGGATGAGCAACAGCCACCACTCTGTGTCACTGGCTGTCCACGGATATTCACTGTCGGAGGCTTGGCAGAGTTTGAGGCTGGTTGGCTTGCCATCCTGCATTTAGGAGAGAATTAGAGAGAGAAACAATAGAAGTGAGCAAAAGAGGCATTGGCGAGATTAGTTTATCTCTTTTATATGCAAAAAGATAATTTGGAGGACAACTAGACAACATCAAAATGAAGCTGAACTCTACTTATAACCAACTGGACCTGGTTTGCCCAAGAATGACCACTCCAACCAGATGGAAAAGGCCCACAACCATCTGGCCAACGAGAGGAAGGAATGTGTTTGGCAAGCGAACAGACCAGTGAACTAAAAGGGCATAGCCGAGAGCTAGCTCAGTTGGAACAAAATTCTAGCTCTTGCTGAAAACATCTTTTCTTATGAGGTTGTGTACAACAGCCGTAACCACACAAGTTTTCATCAGACCTTGCACCCGATTATTCATGCTTGAAGTTTGGACTGTCAATTGCACCCAAAGGAAAGAAGAAGATAAACCAGATCTCCAACAGTAGAGTGTGGCATTTGATAAGGCTAGTTTTCTGAACTAGAAATATCACAGGCTTGGGACCAACTTCCACAATAATCATTCTTATAAAAGATGATATAAAACATATAGGCATAGATAACGAAAAAGTAAAACACCAAAATTGCACCACAGATCAGGCTTGAGCAAATTAGGAAGGCAGCACAACATTACTAAAATTTTACTGCTACCTGAAAATGAGATACGTGCTTACCTATTTTTGATAGCACCCGTCATAGCCATGAAAGCCTGTTCGACATTTGTAGCATCTTTAGCACTGGTCTCCAAGAATGGAATACCGATTTCATCAGCAAATGCCTAAGAACGAAGTGGTCTATCAGTATAGTTCGATTTAGTGGCAAAGAATTAAATGTAGAAAATGGATTTACCTTAGCCGTTTCATATGAGACAACTCTGTTTGCAGTAAGATCAGCCTTATTCCCAACAAGAATTTTGTTAACGTTGTCACTAGCATAACGATCAATTTCACTCAGCCACTGTTTTACATTATTGAAGCTTTCTTGATCTGTCACATCATACACAACCTACGCAAAAGGCCATCAGAAAACATCAAAAGATGCAGAACACAATTGATGATAGAATTTACGGGAAAGCACTAACTATTGTGTTCAATTATACCATTTTCAAAAAAAAAAAAAAAAAAAAAAACACACTTACTATTATGCCATGGGCTCCACGATAGTAGCTGCTAGTGATGGTCCTGAAGCGTTCTTGTCCAGCTGTATCCCACTATATGAAGTAAAAAAAGAAAAATCAAGGACCTATGTTCCAATTAAGAGTTTGGCTTGAATAAAATTAGCAATATAAAATGACTTTACACACAGCTGGAAGTGAAGTCTTACAATCTGAAGTTTTATAGTCTTTCCATCTTGCTCTACGGTACGGATTTTCTACATGAAAAGTTTTGGTAAGATGAGTATATACATTTATTTAAAAATGGGATGGCAGAATAAGATCACAGAAGATTCTATAAATGAAGTAGCTCAGCAACTACAGTGGTATTTACTTACAAAATCAACTCCAATGGTGCTTATGTAACTTTCCAGATATGTGTCGTCCTGATGGAAATACATGACAAACATTCAGCGGCATTTACAGAAGATAACTTTAACCACATTAAACTATGTTCTGATAACTCTCCATTGCAAAGGTGAGAATATCCAAGACTCTTAAAAAATCTCAAACAATAAAGCTCCATAAGCAGCAAGATGAATCATCAATTAATCAGAGGTTTTATACTGTGAACATGAAACTAGGAAAGTATCAAATTAGTGCCTTAGGAAGGAGGGGCAAATATGATGCCAGAAGCAGTTTACTTATCTACATGGTTATTGTACTTCATTTAAACAAGTTTGACTTCATTGTAGTTTTTCCATTTACTTTGTCCATATAATTGTTGTTCGTTATCATAATTATTTTTTCTTGCACTGCAACAATAATTTGTTTCCTTTGTGCCTTTCTTCGCGAATAACTTCGTTTTTAGTTAATTTTATACTAGAAACCAAACATATTTTGACACTTTTTATATGTTTTTTGGCCTTTGACAACACATAACTCATAGACAGCTCATTAAAGCTAACAGAGAAGTTAACAAAAAAGAACAGGAAACTGGAATGGCGGTGTGTATAGCCAATATGCTCCCCTATGACTTCCGTCCTCCTTTTGATTTGCTAAAAGAAGAAATACAGTAGTACAACTAATTTTATGATCAGAAAACTTACGGCAAACCTCAAAAGAAGACATGATTTCCCAACGCCAGAATCACCAATGAGCAAAAGCTTAAACAGGTAGTCACTGCAAGCAGAGAACAACAGATAAGTCATCACATCATCAAGTTTATTAGATTGCAAGATGTTTAAAGTATCCCTCTCTATGATATATTTTGCTGTGTACTGTGATTAACTTTTCATTTTAATCCTAACACCCATCATATAAAGCAATTTACACTGTTATAGCATGGCTACATGAACTTATCAAGAAAAAAAGCATGGTTACATATGACTACTAAGATAACTAGGATTCAGGAAAGAGAACATTTAAGGATTTTATCCCATTTGATAGGATAAAGTTATCTAAAATAACTATGCCTCCATGGAAAGTTGGTTTTAGGAATCCTCAATATCCATTTCTATCATATACTATCATGTTTACTCACGCTTAGATAACACACATAAATAATACCCAGAAAGAATCACCCAAACTCTGGCATATGTAAAAAAATAGGGGATAGGGCTAATCAAGATTTAGTACACTTCTACACTTCCCTGGAATGCACCTGATAAAGTTTAAGGCTATGTTAGGTGACACATCATCCAAGTTTTCTAGACCGAGCCTTTGCTGAAGTAGGATCAAGAACTAAGATCAAGCTGGTTTCAACTTAAACCACTTTACCCCATTTCCCCTAAGAAAAAGCAAAACAACTGACTTGACAATCTCATTTATCTGGTGAAATATCACTGAAACAATTTAAGACAATTTAGAGGTAAGAATCAACTTTAAGAGCGTTGCCTCAAGTGTCAAAAGCTTGAGATATGGAGAAGCATTTTACATAGTAGATTATTTAAGATACGTAGGAGTAAGGCATAAATAAGCACTGCAAATTTAGCCAATGAGGTAGGAGTGAGTTGAGGTGAGATTAGATGGAATAGAGGTACCTACATATAAACTGTTTAGATATATGGTCTTTATATTCCAGAAAAATGGAATGATAAATGAAAATGTTATGCATAGGACTAAGGTAGGAAGGTTGAAATGGATGAGTGCCACAGTACAATGTGGTCGGACTATCTACCAAAGTGAAAAGCTAGTTCCATAGCACGACTGTAAGGCAACAATGCTGTATGAGTGAATGTTGGGCCTTACATATCCCCAAGTTGCAAAGATGCGAATGTTAAAATGGATGTGTCTCATACAAGATTAGATAAAATTAGAGATGAACACATCCATCAGAAGGTGCAAGTAGGTCATTTGAGATGGTCTCTGACCACATGTTATGTAGGCCTCCAGATGCACC
Source organism: Solanum bulbocastanum (assembly GCA_037074985.1). NCBI lineage: Eukaryota > Viridiplantae > Streptophyta > Magnoliopsida > Solanales > Solanaceae > Solanum > Solanum bulbocastanum. The sequence continues at coordinate 45,696,096 of CM073601.1, forward strand.
GGTTCTTAATGTGAAAATATGATGATTGAAATGTTAAATGAAGAAGTGATAACCTAAAATCATATGGAAAGAAATTATCTCAAAGGACTTGAAATATCTCAAAATCCAGACAGATCTAGAAAAAGAGAAAAAGTTGGAAGTCAGAAACCTACACAGGTAACTAGAAGATTAGTGCTGTCAAAAGACTATAGTATATTAGAAATATAACCTGCATTGCTCGGATCCTTCAAAATGTTGTTGGGCATGCATTGGATCCTCCAAAAGTTACATATTTTGGAGGATCCAACAGAGGTGCGGCAACATTTTTTAAGTACCCAAGCAACACAGGATATATTGACTAGAATATATTAGAGAACTCATAATGTTAGATAATTCTTACGTACATAGTATTGAAATACTATAGACCCAAATAAAGACATCATCATATTGAAAATTCATACAGCCGATCTCAACTAGGCTAGGTATGAGATTGAGGCACAGCAATTTTTGGTCATATACTTGTGAAAGCTACATGGACTATATATCTCAAAGAACTAATTTTTTTATATTCTAATGTTCAACCAGCATCCTTTGTTGTGGTCATATACTTGTGAAAGCTACATGTACTATATATCTCAAAGAACTAATTTTTTTATATGCTCATGTTCAATCTGCATCCTTTGCTGTTGTTCTTGTTGTTGTAAATTATGATAGTGCAAAAACACTGATGTTTTGGATTGAGTTCATCAGAAGTAGGTTCCAAGGTAAATCAAATACAACTTCAAGTCTTGAACCATACGTCATAACCACATCAGAGATATAGTTGAACAGAAAGCCATTTGGAATTGTATCAGATCCTTCTAAAACATGCACATAAAGCAAAAATTCCTAATTTCTCCATCGTGCACTTAACAATCATTGTTTTAACATCCCCGTAAGTATTTCTGTATAAATTCGCTAAACAAATACACAAAGCTGATGGTAATAAGCGCAAGGATGAAATGTGTTGCATTTTCACCCTCCTCCCCGCTCTCAAAGACATTTAATTGGATCCAACAAACGTACATCTCACAATTTCCTTAACCGATGTAAAATTGAACAGAAAATCAAGCGATAATCATTAATCCCAAAAGGTTAGCAGCTGAATTCCAATTATAATGACTTAGGGTTCACAGATATATTCGCTAATCTCAGATACACAAGGACGCTATCTCAATTCAGGCAAAAAAAATCCATAGTTCTCGAATCTGAATGCTTAATGACAAAAAATCAAAACGAAATCTGGACAAATTAATCTCGAATCCGTAAGTATTTCTGTATAAATTCGCTAAACAAATACACAAAGCTGATGGTAATAAGCGCAAGGATGAAATGTGTTGCATTTTCACCCTCCTCCCCGCTCTCAAAGACATTTAATTGGATCCAACAAACGTACATCTCACAATTTCCTTAACCGATGTAAAATTGAACAGAAAATCAAGCGATAATCATTAATCCCAAAAGGTTAGCAGCTGAATTCCAATTATAATGACTTAGGGTTCACAGATATATTCGCTAATCTCAGATACACAAGGACGCTATCTCAATTCAGGCAAAAAAAATCCATAGTTCTCGAATCTGAATGCTTAATGACAAAAAATCAAAACGAAATCTGGACAAATTAATCTGCGAGATTATCATAAAGCTGATTTATTTAAATGATTAAAAAAAAAAATGATCCGATAAATAGAACTTACTATTCAGGATTCATTGCGATCGACGGGCGATGAAATTCGCCGGTGACGGAGGGATTTACCGGCGAGAATTGACCGGAATCTGAATCTTCGTGGGAGAATTAAAAAGACGTAAAGAAAGCGTTGAAATTTGAGAAGAAGAGAAATTGCTTTTCCTTTGGTTGTTTTAATATCTTTTCATTTATTTCACTTAATTTATTCTTATATATACTAATTTTTTTTACTTTAATTTATTTTAACTTCTCTTGTTAAAATAAGAGTTATAATTAATATTCAATTAACATTAAATTAAAGAGTTATTTGGCTAATTTATCTCCTCAAATTATTAAGTATTAAGCAAAATATGTCATTTCACCTACCTTAAATATATGTGCTACACCAAATATATTTTAGTAAAGCTAGTTTTTTTTTAATTGAATGCAAAAAAATAACTTATTTTCAAAATTTAAATCAAACCCAAATATTAATTAAATGGAATGGCAAAGAACAAGACGCAACTTAAATATGAGTGTTTTAGTAAATTAGTTTATTATAATGAATGTAAACTGTTTTTTTTTTAAGAAAAAGAAAAATTAAAACCATATCCAAATATTCATCAAATGAGATGAGAGTGAAGTGGGATCGATTTTTATATCTCTTCAAGAAGCTTTTGGCCTAATAAATTTCATATTACTCGGTATATTCAACTAAGACTTCATATATGTGTAATAAAAGGGTATGCAAAATTTACTATATAATTAATTATAGAAGATTGAGATATCAATAAACGAACATTCGAAATCATTTCAACATTAAAATATATTCATACAAGCAATAATAATGTACCTATGGTCTATGGATTATAATTAATCAAAGGAAAGGATAACTAAGAATGCCTAATTTCATCCTAATTGAGAGGAAGATTAAAGGTAATATACTCGTGTAAAGTACGTACTCTAAACTAGTTAGTCAAAACGTAATTAAAGAGGTTTAATTTTAGCGTCATGTTAAATTTCATCTAAGCTAAAAATAGTGATTAGTGATCGTTAATCGTACACGTATCACAATGGAGTAGTAAATAAATATCAAATATAAAATTTCAAAGCAAAGGAGATAACAAATGGAATTAGTGTATCTTCTCTGCTCTATACTCTCCACTTCCTTCACCTCCTTCTTCCTGTCTCTTCTCCTCCTTTTTCGCCTTCTGCTCCGCCGATTAGGTTTCCGATTTGACGCCGCCGGAGATGTAGCCGGAGCCGGAGAAGGAGAAGACACTGTTTCTCTTTATGAAGGAACTGTATGGCACGAACGACGTCGTCCGGTTCATCATTCATTCCGGTACCCGGTTCGTTACGCACTTATTGACCTTGATCGTTCGTCTAATCCGCCATCTGATCACTTATCAGCTCATGAAGCTCGACGCATTTCTGGCACTACTGGTCCAGTGTAAGTGTTGATCATCTTATTACCTTTTGGTAGATTGATAGAAAGAAATAATTTACATATGTGTTTTTAGTTTTAAAGTTTACTTTGATTATTGCTTAAATTTTGTTGCAGCGTAACACGAAAAAGTTTATTTCCTCTATAGTATAATACAATCCATTATGAAACATTATGATTTGTGTAACCAGGGGTGGCTGGCAAGGCTTAAAAAAAAGTCTTTTTGCCCTAGGCCCCCAATTTTAGGGGGCCCATTTTTAGTTAATTAGGAAGGATTAAATTAAAAAATATATATTAGAACTAAGACAATAAATGCAAAGGCCCCATTTTTTAGTTAATTAGTAAGGATTAAATTTTTAAAAAAAAATTATTAGAACTAAGACAATAAATGCAAACGGCTAAATGAAGAGATAGTACTATGACTTTTTAACTTTTCAATAAAAAGTTGTGTACTTCTTTTTTAATGTACAAGTTATCTTTTTTTTTTTTACCTTATTTTTTTTTCTAATTTTATTTTATATATTCTATCCTCCTCCCTTCTATTTCTTCTCACTTTCTCTTTTCTAATCTTACATCTCTCTCTTATTCAAAGCTTAAAAATTTACTTGTTCTATTGATATTTTATATTTTAAATTTGGAGAAACTACATTACAGCAACTCGATTCATTTTCGGAAATCAAGTCTTCATAGCTTTTGAATTTGGTAATATCATTCTAGTTTCTAATATTATTTTTGTTTTGTGTCTTTGTTTATTATATTTTTTATTTGATATTGTAAATAGTGTTTAAAATAAAAACACATTTATATATATTTTTTTAAGGCCTCTAATTTGATTTTGGCCTTAGGCCACCAACGGGTTTGAGCCGCCCCCGTGTGTAATGATTGAGTGTGATGTTGTTACATTGTTTTTCTTCTCATTTTGTCTAATTATTACTTAATGATCCTATTTTATTATTAAGCCACCTATTTATAGTAGCTCTATCCAGTATCTTACTCTTTTTTTATTGGTTAATCCTGATATGTGACATTATGTAATGACGGAAAACGATACAATCTATCCAAATGATGCATTATGAAACAATATGTAATAACCATCCAAGTAGAGTGGGGGTATTTTTGTTTTTAGTTTTTCTCTTGAATTGAACTTGTTTTGTGAGATACTATCAAATGGGATTCGTTCATTCAGCTGAATTGCAACTGCGAATTTCTAATACTAAAAGTACTAGAATCATTCTCAGTTAGTCGTAGATGCCTGCCTCTCAGATTTCTCTACAGTTTCTAATTGATGGGGGGGAACATGTGATGTATGTTTTCTATGGTTGAGTTCTTCTTGGTTAATGATTTAGTTTAAAATAAAACTATGAATTCCATCTTTTGGTGTCTTTATGAAATACATCATGACATCTTGAGGCATTGGCATGGATAAAGTATCACTTGTGGACACGAAATCGGACACCTGATAGTTCAAAAGCTGTAAATGTTTTAGTGTTTTTAGTGCTATGGACTCATGGACTGATTATTCATCTTTTTAAAAGCAGTTTCTTGTTGACAATACCGCCCAGCGTGGGATATGTGCAAAATCCATTGAGTTTGTATTATTGCTATGATACTGAAGGCTCCTTGCAGAATTTGAAGAAATGCATTGCTGAGGTGAATCATTCTAATTGATAAGTAATCAATGCCTAAATTGAAAAATACTGTCAAAGTCTCAGACAAGGGCCTGTGTACTATTGATAATCTACTAGCAGCAACCAAGATTTGTTACCTAAAAGGCTCCTTACACTTTTTACCAGAGCAAATTGAAAAGAAAGTTCTACTGTACCCAACTGTTTTGCCTTTCTGCTAATTTCCACCCGCTGCATGTCCAGTTTCATTTTCCTTAGATCAAACAGTCAAATTATATATCATGATTCTGGCTATTTGCTGACTGAATTCTTTCTCAGGTGACTAATACCCCATGGGGTGAAAGGGTATCATTTCTGTTCAACCCAAACTCAGATGTAGTTGCAAAATCTCTTCATGTTAGTCCTTTCATGGTAAGCCATCTTTAGGGATCATCTTGCCTTTTCCTCCCCCTGTTTCAATTTGTTAGTCTAGTTTTGACTTGAGTTTAAGAAAATAAAGAAGATTTTTGAATTTTGTGGTCTTAAACTAAAGTTTTGCGAAATGTACCAAAAATTTTCTTTAATCTTGTAGTCTTAAACATGTCATGTGAAAGTTGGAATTAAAGAGTTCCCCCCCAAAAAAAGGAAAGAGACATTCTTTTGTAAACGGACTAAAAAAGAAAGTAGGACAAACAAATTGAAACTGAGGGAGTATGTACTTACATCTATCTCTAGCTTAATCTGATTTTAGTGACCTTCGAAAGTGATGCATAACATCAATGTCATGCTCTTGATTTGTTATCTCGTACTGTTCATGAAGCTTGTTCTTTCTATTCCATCTTTTGTGCTGATATCTTATGTTGCTTTCTCCTGGGCGATTATATTGTTATCATTATACAAACCTCAAAACTGTTATGTAAAGGTTGAGATGGCATAGAAATGCATAAAGTTTGCTGTGTTACCTGTTATTGTGTCCAATATACTTTAGGCATTTATACAATTTTGGTGGCACGTCCTTGCTTTTGCTGAACCTGATATCAGAACTCTTTTTCTTGTCACTGTTTCTAAAGTTTCTTGCCATTACTAGGGCCGGTATATGCAGTGTGGTTAGGCACTTGAACATATACATTCACTCTCTGACAAGGTAATGAGGCTGAACAAGCTATTGATCCTTTTAAACCCTTGCTACATGGCTTGGCTACCATCCTGAAAAGTTCCTACTATTCTAATCCTGGTATTTCAGGACTTTGTTTGGTGCTCAGTTGTTCAGTCTCACATACTTTTTCTTGTTTGATAGATTGGATTTTCCTACTTTAAGACTCTTCATTAAAAATTCCAATTTCATCTTATTTTTGAATTTAACTTGGTCGTTGATATTCATTAGTAGCTTTGTGGAGTTGATTGCAGGATATGCTAGGAAACTGGACCATGAAAACAAATACACCTGGGGATAATCTATTTGTAACAATTTCAGTTAATCATCCGAAACATGGTGAATATTTCTCAGCTTCATTGATGGCCAAAAGAGTATCATCCTCCACACATACTGAGCTAGATATATTCTTCTGGCTAATGCCTCACAAGGTTGCATTAGGGATATATTGGCAGGTAAGCCCTTTAGACTGGACGTAAATTTGTTGTTAATAACTAAATATCTTGCGACAGTTTCAAGAAGCACCTGTTAATGCATCTTAGTTCAATGGGCAATGATTTTCTTGGTTGAATCTATGTTGTCTGCTCGCTCTTTTTACTCCTAAATGACAAGTTTCTGCCTCATATTAGGTTTTCCTGCTCCAGATCCTCCAAAACTTGAATTTCTTTGTTTTTAGTTTTCTCACTGCATGCTTGATGTGCAAACCAGAAGTATTCTCTCATGAATCATGTTTATTAATGTATTGGTAATAAATGTACCGGGATGAAGACTCTTTGACCCAACACGTGGCAAGCGGAGAAGGAACACATAGTCAACCCCGCCAAAGACCTAAGATCTCTTAACCTATCCGAGAGGTCCAAGAGCCCAGACAATTCACCTTCCCGACGCCAGCCAAACTCTGAATATCAGGGATTTCATTTTCTCACATCCAACAACCACTGTCTTATCCCCGAGAGGTGCGGGAGGAGATCTAGGAGTCGGTTAGAGTTAGGTTATCATATAAATATTACCTTTTTTCACACGTTGATACACATTGATACATTGATTTATACACACTGTAGCTCAATCATTGTTCATGCATTGCTCGTTACTATTGTTGGCTATGGATCAGCTCGCTGCAATCACTAAGAATCAGTCTCTCTTGTTGTTATTTCAATATAATTTTTTACTTCATTACTGCCTTTAAGTTATTTTTGTTACAATTAGTATAGGAATGGCATTCATTCCCTTTCTCCTTTTCACTACATACATCTCAGGCTCTCAAGCTTTGGTGGAAGGGTGTTCCTTTCTTGCAACATCCAAGGTACTACAATCCTAGATACAGAGATGAAGCCATACTATCTGATGAGAAGCTTCAATGTTGTCCGGCGTTTGTATTTGAGACACAGAACAATCAACAGGCTGGAGAGCACTGTTCCAATCCTGCAGATCACTCTACTTCAAGACATCATGGCTTCACTTGGAGGGATGCAAAATGGCCCTGGTGCTAAAAGGAATGTAGTAAGTTTCTAAGATATAACATTAAGATCTTTCTCTTTCTTCGGGGCCAGTTTTTTAATGTTCCAGTAGTGTCTTGAAGTTATGATTTGCATTGCGAAGTTAATATGTTTTTCTATGTTCAATTATTTTCTGCAGAAGAGTAGCTCAGCCTTTCATAAATAAATGGCCCTCTTGACAAGAAAATTAAGAAAAGAGAGTCTGGGTAAGTCTTTATATCAAACAATTTAGATTTTCAATTTTCATGATAACCTTACAAAGTCAAGCTAGTACATTAATAGCATGAGGAAATTGTTGTACTGCTATTTCTGGAAACACGATAAGTAAATTCGGATTCAACTTAAAGAATAGAGCAGATCAACTAAATTTGAGCTGAGAGGTCTATATTAACTATTAAGGCTGCACTTGGTATGGTGTAATACTTTCAATTGAAATGTTACCATAACATTTTTTGACCGTCAAAAACGTAAAATTAGGAACAAGGTGGGAGCTCCGTGGTGTAGAATATATGACATACATATTTAGTCCAAAAGTTCGCTACAAGAATATATGTAATGCAAAGGGAAGCTAAGTTATCGCTCAAAGTCTTAGATAAAATAGGAGTGGTTCAACTCATACAGAACTAGGGAATAAACATTCATTATAATAAATATTTTCTTCCATCTCCATCCTGGCTAGCTCGATTCATATCACCTGAAAGTAGCAAATTAAACACAGATGAATTAGGCACTTTAAATTGGGCTTCAATGCTATGAGCTTCTGATACAAAATGAGATCTTCATAAAGTTGATCACTATGAGTCTTGAATTCAAACAGTAAAGAGATGAACAAATAAAAGAAAGGTCTAGGTCATTTTAGTATCGCTTAGTGAGAAGCTGTTGATTGGAATAGAAAGTTTTAGAAGAATTAGGTTCGAATAAATTTGCTAGAAAAAGATAGCAGTAACTACAAGTGAATCAAATGTGATCTTACAATCTGTTTATTTGTGCTATACACATTGTTTGTCTTCTCTTAAAAATCGAAAAAAAGATGTACTCTGAATATCTGAAATGTTGGAACTTACTTAAAAGATAAGAAAAATTTGCCAATCAAATTGTGGAAAAATCTTCAAATAGTTATCTAGTAGAGTTTAGACTATCTATAGGGTGTGACCCTTCTCCAAATCCTGTTAACATGAGATGCTTTGTGTGCCGGATTACTTTTTAGTTATCTAGTGGAGTAAATTTTAATATATACTTCTTTTGTTAGCGAAAGGGAACTTAAAAACTACTTCTACTTAGTTCTTCAATGCATAAAGTACAAGGTAGCATCTTGGTAGGTGAGAAAGCGCAAAAATTAGCTTCAGGTAAAAATGATTTGTTCGTCTATTTGGTCAAACTTCTAAAATCTTAAGTGTATTTTCTCGAAAATGCTTTTGAAAAAAAGGTACTTTTGGGGAAAGAAGAGAACTTACTTGCACTTTGTTACAAGGATTGTTAACATCACAATATGCTTCAAGAGTAATCAAAGCTTGATTGTCTAATTTCATGGCATAATTATAGCAAGGGCAGCTCTTGCCTAGTATGCTTCTGAATGTTGGGCAGCATGCATCTATTGAGCTTGTTTTCGTCATGCAAGTCTTAACCTTTGCTTTATCAGCGGCACTACATTTCGGCTGCGCCTGAGGGCGCAGGCGGGGGTTTGGGCTGGCAGAAATGGTCGCCACCGCTTCCACTGTGCCAGTCCTACTCCCATCAGCTACCACTTTCTGTTACATTTTTCACAAAATGCTTTGTTAGGTTCTAGTGATAACTTCTATTTTTGCTTTATATAGGATTCAAGTTCATCGAAAGGGGAAAACGCTTTCTATCAACAAGTTTTTCTAGTTGTAAGACAAAGAAGGAAGAACTTACTTGAACACTTTTACATGGATTATTGATATCACAATAGCTCTGAAGAGTAATTAAAGCTTGATTATCCAAATCCTCAGCATAATTATAACACTTACAATTAGCACCAATTGTCCTCTTAAATAAGGGGCAACATTTATCTATAGAGACTGTTTTTGTCATGCACTTCTTTATTTTCCCCTTGTCACTATCGCTGCAACTAGTGGTCGCGCTAAAGCACGATTGCGAATAGGTGGCGATGTTTTTCGCCACCGCTTGCTGATGGCTGCAGAGGAGCACTGCAGCCATCAAGAACATGAGAATCACATACCCTCGAGTCATTCTTGCGATATCTAAACGTGTTCTTTTTTTTCTCTAGCTACTATAAATCTTTTGTGTTATACAAAATAATTAAGCTAGTAGTTCTTCTATTTATGCACATAAAATAGGATAGTGGTACTGTTTTAGGAAGTACTTAATAACAAGTGGATGAAAAAATAACATAAAGTTGACAACAAGTGGACATATTAATATGAAAACGTTTAACGCATGCACGCAGAAAGAGGGAAAAAAAGTGATTAATTTGAATAATGTTACGGTAGGTAAGAGTATCTCTTTCGTCAAAAAATTATATTAGATCTATGAAAATAAAAATTGTTCTTTTCCCTATTTTTTTAAATGAGGGCTAGGGAAACCTGTAGCCGCTATCCAAACAGGAGAGGTATCCCGCATTAGGCAAGTCTGGTGCAAAGAGCTCGACCTTTTCATTGGCAAGGAATTTCGAACTTGAGACCTCTAATATAAAAGTTTTAAGCCCAAACCACTGGACCATCCGTCGGGTCTTTTCCCTATTTTTTAGTTCGAAATATAAGGATTTGGTTGAAATAACATTATTGCACACAAAATTTCTTCTAGCCGCCCCCTTAGTCTTTAATAAACTTAATTTTGCTTCTTGTTTCTTAGTTAAAAATTGAAAGTATCTAGAAGTCTTCTCCACTATATTGTAATTTACAAAAAATGAAAGTATCTAGAAGTATTCCCCACTATCATCGCAACAACTAAATAGTACACTATTTTATTTTTAAAAAATTATGATGAATGTCTAATTTAGGCTATTTTAATTTACAAGTTAGAAGTGGGATACACAAGCAACCATGTGTTTTCTACCTAGAATTTGAATGTATGATCTAAAATCAAAATTTGAATTCTTTAGCCCTTATTTTAGTTTTACATGATATTTTGGTGAAAGCTTCTTTTCCTTTTTATTATTGCTTAATATTTGGTATTTAATGGTATTTGCTTTGGACCCAGCTAATACAACAAGATACAAAGCAGAAACATACAAAACAAATAAAGCAACTAATAGTAATACACATAGAAGAATAAGAAACTACGGGATAATATACACTAAGCAATCTAATATATATTTGACTGTGAATCCAATCTTTCATTGTAGTATTTGTTGATACTCAATTTTGACCCTCCCCGATACGAATTAATTTTTGAGTTTCTTAATTTCTAAACGCTTTAGAATATTTAGCTTTATAAAATTCAAATAGTTTCAAAGTTAGTTTAAATAATTTCAGTCGATTTTTATAGTAAATTGAATAATGAAAATATTTCATATAATTAGATACGTAATAAGTATATTTTATAAGTGTTTGAAAATCATATCAAAGATTTTGCTTTGTTAAAATAAATATTTTGTTAATTCAGTTTTAATTTGAACTATAGTTCTTGATTTTTGAATTAATTAGTTTATATGAAAATTGATTAGTTTATAATTAAGGCAATTATTTTATTTCATCAAGATTAAAGAGCTCATTTAATTAATTTCTATTAATTCATCTTGTTAGTTTTAGTCGAATTACCAACTAAACTTATTCGGCTAGATTTTAATTCCAATTGACTAAGATCGAAATTCATTCGGCCATTTTCTTAATCGCAACTTTAATGATCCTTCAACTAATTTTAAAACCAAAGTTTGGGCCGCTCATTTCCTAATTTGCTTCTGCCCAACTCCTCTACCATGACCCATGCCCCTTTATTCCCCTCAATTCAACAATTTCCAGCAGCAACGATTCCCAGCCCAAATAACAACTCCGTTCTATATCCGTTTAAATCTGTACGATTTCGTACAAAATTCGAATTTCGAAATTCGATATCCCATCCAAACCTCACCCCTTTTTCCCCGTAAATCAATCCGAAAATCTCCTCTATTTAAGCGGTCTTCTTCTTCATTATTGGGGTTGGTTTTTTGCTGGGAGAAAATAGAGAAAAATAGAGAAAAAAGGTTGGAGGAAAAGTAGTAAAAGTCACGAGGAACAACAGATAAATACATTAGTAATACATACGAAATAGGCTAAAAGATATACCGCCGGGACTCGGAGTTTGGATTTCTGATTTCCTTTCTCATTAGTTGTCCACCGGAGTCTTTTGGAGTCTCACTTCAGTGTCGGAAGCTCGCCGTTGCTAGCTCGTTTGTTCCGGTTGCTGCTCATAAAGAGGTATCTTTCGCTCTCTGTAACAAACGTCATCCTCATCTTATTTTGGTTCCGAGTAGTCGTTGAATGTTGTTTTCTCTGGTTTGAATAATGGTGTTATCTTCTCTAAATACCAGATTTTATTTTTTTTTGGTTGTTGTGGGCTGCCTGCTTTGTTTTCTGCTAGTGTTATCTGTACATTTTTTTAGATAAGACTAGTTCTCTCAAGTTTTCTTGATGTTTGGAAGTTGGTGTAATGCTTTCATGCCTTTACTTTGCGTCGTTGAAATGACTCTACTGGTTGTTGAAATTTGCTTTGAAGAATAATGCATCTTGGGAAATTTAAAACCTCCGTTTCACCATTTGGGATAATCTCGTAGTATGGAATTGTTAGACTCGTTTAGTGCTTGGCGATTATATGTTGCTAGGATTCATTCATTCATTCTGGTTAGCTGACTGTTTTGTCATGAATGCGTAAAGAGATTCTTGTTAGCATGAGTGTAGCTTCAATACTGATTATGATCTTGTTATCTTAGTCTAAGTTTCTTGATCTAAGAAGGTCCACTTTCTGTTAATGGAGCACTAGATTAGCATGGGTTTTTGTTTTCTACATTTCTTGATTAATGTGGGTTTGGTCCGCAACATTTTATCATGAATTAGTTTAATTGTTGGCTCCTTTAATGCATTTATATAAGTTGTTTAAATGTTTGCAACGCTACTGTTGAGATTGGTAAAGAGTGAGCATAATTATGTTAAATTATTGTTTGGATGATGTAATTGTGTGCTGCAAATTGATGTCAATTTTCGTTGAAGAAATTTTGCATTACGCTAATACATTTCTTTCTTTTCTATGTTGTATGTGAAATCTGCCCGAGTTCACCATGAACCCCTCCTTTCCTTGCATTTCGGGAGAGCTGTAAAGGCTCAAATTCTGTTTTGATACGAGTCAGCTAGCTATAAAAATTGACGTACAGGTCCTAGAGTTGAAACCTCTGAAGCAGATCGGAGAGTTGAAAAGATAGGACCAAAGGCCCACTTTTAATTTCTAAATTTGTATTTTATTATTTTGGGCCTAGCCCACTTATTTGTTATTATCTTGTTAGTTTAGGTCAAGTACATGCAATTCAAATGGGCCAAAGGCCTAAAATGAAAATGGGCTCAAATACTGGCCCAGGTTGACAGAAAAATCAGATTTGGGCCCAAATCTCTTTCCCTCTTCATTTTGATTATGCTTATTTACTTGTTAATATTTGTTGTTAATCCTAAGGTCGAAAAAATTCAAATCCTCGAAGACACCCATTTTGATTTAACAACTCAACTAAATCGGTCTTTTAAAGAAATTTAAAGAATAATTTTGAGAAATATCTCACTTAGATATTAGTTCTATTTATTCCCTTTTCCTTTTAAAATGGCTCTAACTATAAATTGCTCATTTCAAATTAAGTTAAATTATTTTTGGCCAAATAATTAATCGTCCGATAACCGCGTATTAGCGGGTGTTTCGGGTGCTTTCAAACCCTTTCTGAAATGCTAATATGAACCCCGAACCCTCTAAATATTTTCAAAATATTTCTATTTTAGTCTTTTGGAAAAAATAGTTTTCTTGATTTTACTTAAAAATTAAGTGGTGATTCTAAAATCAGTCTAATTATATTTTCTTAATAAAATAGTATTAACTTGAGGTCGTCATAGGAACATGTCATGTTGGACACCGTCATGCTTTTAAATCATGAAAATTTAAATATCAAACAAAACTTTTAACTTCAAATCAAGCATATCCTAAATCTCTTCATAGTTAACTTCGCGATGGTCAATATGGATGATGGTGAGATCGTTGGAATCCCTAGACACATGTATCAGTTTGTATTCGTAGGAACAAAAACAATCTTGTTGGGAGAGTCATTCCCGAAATAGACCATACAAAATTGTGGGAATTCAAATTTAATTGAACTCCAATATGAATACTGAATATCGAAAGAGAAATTAAAAAAAAAAAAAAGGACTCGTACATGAAAAAATAGCCAGAGTTGGAGTTATATCGATTCACTTTGTATCAATATATCAATTTTAAAGTAAACTATTGCTACATTTGATAATTAGCCAAATTATCGTTGTGATTGATAATTAAGAGAAAAAGTACCATTATTTTCGAAATTTTATCTAATTTTATTTTCATGTTCTTGTTATGCCTAAAATGAACTTAGTTGAGCAATTAAGCATTGGGCCTAAAGTATTACTAAATGATGGATATAACCAAATAAGTGATAAATACTCGTACATTCTTGTTAAATACAAAGTCATTCCTCGATCGATAATTTTGGAGGGTCACCTGTCCAACATATATTCAGAGAAGTCAACATCGTAACTGATATTTTATCTAAATATATGATTATTCCAATATTGTTATTACTATATATCCCATCATGTATTAGCTAGATTGTGTCTATTAAAATAAAATGAGAAGTTTAAAATTAAATTCAAAGGTCATATTCTGTATTGTCTTCTAGCTTGACTTTTAGGGTGTGTTTGGTACGAAGGAAAATGTTTTTCATGAAAAATGTTTTCTTGGAAAACAAGTAGATTTTTGACTCATTTTCTCATGTTTGGTTGGTGAGTAGAAAATGTTTTTCGGAAATTTTTTTTAGTGTTTGATTTATGAATGAAAAATATTTTTGAGAAAATATCTTATATTTTTACTAGAATAGAAAATTATTTTTGAATTAAAATTGAAAATATTTTTTTAAAAAAAACTTAATTTCTTTTTGGGGAGGGTGGGGTGGTGGGGGTGGGGCTGGCGGGGGTAGGGGTGAGATGGGTAAAAAATAAAAATTAAAAATTAAAAATATTTAAAAACAAACTTAATTTTTTTTTGGGGGGGTCGCGGGTAGGGGTGGGGTGGGGTGAAAAAATAAAAATTGAAAATTGGAAATATTTTTTAAAAACAAACTTTAATTTTATTTTTTTTTGGGAGGGGGGCTGAACCGGGGGGGGGGGGGTCAGGGTAGGGAGTGAAAAATAAAAATTTGAAATTGAAAGTATTTTTTTAAAACACTTTAAAAAAATTTTTTAGGGTGGAGGGGGGGAGGGGCTGGGCGGTCGAGCATAGGGGCGGGGTGATAGTAAAATTTTGAAATTGGAAATATTTTTTTTTAAAAAAGTTTAAATTATTATTTTGGTGGGGGGGGGGTGGTAGGGGGCTGGAGGGAGGGGGGGTCAGGTGAGGGTGGGGTAAAAAAATAAAAAAATTAAAGTAGAAAAATATTTTTTAAAAATAAGCTTTAACTTTATTTTTCAACAAAAAAATTGATTTTTTCAACAAGAAATTGTAATTGGAAGTTGGAGGAAAGTTTTGAAAAATATTTTCCTTAATTTTTGAAGGGAAGTCATTTTTCTTAAATTTGAGAAAAATGAGTTAATTTGAAAAAAATTTTACCCAACCAAACATGAAAAAATTGGAAAAACATCTTCATACCAAACACACCCTTAGTGTCATTCTCACGTGGGGTACTTTGAGCTTGTCCTCAATCAACGGATTCTGAAATACAAAGAAGTAAATAACTAGAAATAAAATGAATATAATCATTTAATAAAACAATATATATATACAGAATATATATAACAATTAATTACTTGTACATAGAAGATAATTAAATCCAAAGGTCATATTCTATAAATATTCACCTTTTTAGGACCACTAATGTATTGGTCAAGGAATAATGACCAACATTTGGCAAATTTTTTTAGAGTAAAGATTCTAGGAATTTTGTTTTGTGTCAAACAACAAATTAATTAAACCAAAAATATTATCATTGTCCTTCACGTTGGGAGAAAAAAATAGAGATTTTGGATTATTCTTTCTCCATTTGTTGATTCTTGAAAATAAGTGCACAAAGCATCTATATGTGGATTTTCCATTCTCAAAAATCATACTTTTGGATTCACGTTTTAAGAAGCCATGCATAATACATACTTGATATCAACTGATATTTATAATCTTCAATTTTACACATGCATAAATAGACACTTAAAATTGTATAACGTTGAACAAGTGACATACACATCTTACACGATACAAATTACAATGTATCCTATATAAGTATATAATACAAAATCAATTCATTTATGTATTATACCTTGTTGAAATGAAAATCTTACACGGATCGAATCAATTAATCAAAATTTCAATACGTTTATCGGACACCGATAAAAAAAACAAAAATAAAAAATGTCCACCAAATCAATCCTATAGTAAGACATTATAGTCAAAGGAAAAATTTGCATTCTCTACAAATTATTATATTATATAAAAAGGAAGAAGTGGAACTTTATGAAAAACACTAGGAAAATTTCCCTCATGTCAAAAAACCTTGCTCATTGACAAATTTTGCATCTTTCTCAAAAGTATAAACACATACAATGAGTAATCGAGAGTTTGAGACAATTAGAAATAAAATATGAAAATAAACTATAAATTAAGAACTTTATATATCAAATGATATAAAAATAATTTATTATAATTTTTGATCAGGTTATTGGTTAACTAATCCGTTAAAAAAAATACCTCAAATCGTTAAGAATCAATAAATTTAAACTATTACCAAAACCGCTAAAGCAATAAAATTTCATATCCAATTAACGTTGCTTAATAAAGAGGAAGAGCCAGAGTCAGGTCTCATGTCCAACAAATTGCTTTATGTAAAATAATATTTTAATTTTTGTGCTAGATAGAATCCATTCTTGTTTATTATTAATTAAAAGTTTAGTATTGTAGTATTATAAGATGCTCATTATAATAAAGATTCGTGCAAAAACGTGTGGATTAATATATTCCAAAATTAACAAAAAAAAAAAAAAATCCCATACAAATTGAGACTTTAATTTAGTATAAATGAGGTTTGATTCTAAAGGACATTTTTAATGGATACAAACTATTTTCTATAATTATAGTAGTAAGTGTATGCATGTGTAAATTGAGTTATTATTTTAATGAAAAACATAGATAACTATTACTTACATATTAGATTTAAATGTTTCAATGCAAATGTTGAATAGTAAAAACAATTGATAGAAAATTATATAATTAAAAATAAAGAGAAGAAAATAATAAGAGACTAATAGGTATATTTTGTATAGGTATCCTAGAATTAGAAGAACCTTGTCTTCCTTAATGATCGAAATAAAACATCTTTTAGCGGTAATAAATATACACATTAATAAAAAGTGATAAAAAATTTTATCAACATTTATTAATAGACATTAGATCCAATGTCACTATAAGTTTCAGAGATATTTACAAAAAATGTTAATTGCTTCTAAAATTACATATTTAACGACGATATCCGTATAGAAGAATATGATGAAATAGGGTAGAGCGGGACCAAATGGGACAAAATTTTCTTTAAAAATAATACCAAAATGAATAGGCATACACGAATAAAATTTTAGTGGGTCAAAACTTACCTTATAGGATGAACAAACTTCTTTTGGGTGTTAATTCGTTCAGAAGCTTGTTGATCTAGAAACTTGTCAGTCCTGCTTCTTAGAGTATCATGGGGATTACATTGTCAATAATAATCAAATGAGAAATTAAAAGTTATTTTTTTTTCAAATATAAAAATATACATAATTTTTTTAAATCTATTAAAAAGAGTGAGAAATACAAAATATTTCAACGTCCCTCTCCTTACTGTCAATTGGTCATGAGTTTGAGAATGTATAGCTTTTTATTGATTGAGTTTTGAATTAATAACTAAAAATATATAGATAGAATATTTTTATTCTAGGCATATTTGCCAAAATCCAATATATAAACTAGCATTTTGATGTTAATTTGTCACTCAAAAAATATGGAATCCCATAGTGTGGAGAAAATAGAGACTCAAAATCAGATTCCACAAATTATGGAGCCTAGTAAAGGAACCTCTTTCTTTAGAACATGTTTCAATGGTATTAATGCATTATCAGGTAACATCTCCTTATTTTATTTTATTTTTGTTATTTTCAAGACACATCCAAAAGTAGAAATAAGTCATAATCACTTAGCTTATCCAAGATATGATTCAAGAATCAAGATAGGAGGACATGATGGTCGTGAATTGGTGTAAATAGGCTAGTAAATAGTCGTGTTGTCTAGTTTTCCTTATTAGTGGTATTAGTATTTTTCCGCCTATTTTCTTATACTTCTTATTTTTATATGATGTTTCTTTTATTTCAGTTATCGTATTATTTGTTGGTGCTACTGATATTCTTTTTTCCTTCTTGTTTTGTTATGCTTTACTTGAGTTAAGGCTATATCGGAAACAACCTCTCTACCCTCATAAGGTTGGGATAATATTGCATGTACACTAAATACCCTCTTCAAACCCTACTTGGGGGATTCCACTGGATATGTTGTTGTATAATTTAATTGAAGTTATAAGCACTGATAAAGTAAACATTTTAATTATGTTACTTATTATTATTTCTATCATCTTACCTATGAGTATATCACAAAGATAAATAAATTTATCTATAGTCACTTTATAAGTGACCTGATTGTATAAATATACACTAACTCAGATGCATAAAACTTGAACTCTTTTTTTCTTCTTTCATATAGGTATTGGAATAATATCAGTACCCTATGCACTTTCACAAGGAGGATGGTTATGTTTGATGCTACTTTTTTTAGTAGCAATTATATGTTGTTACACAGGATTACTTTTGCAAAAATGCATGAGTGTTTCACCATCAATCAATACATATCCTGATATTGGTGAATTTGCTTTTGGTAACAAAGGAAGAATCTTGATATCAATTTTCTTATATCTTGAACTGTACTTTGTTGCAATTGAATTCCTAATATTAGAAGGTGACAACTTGCAAAAATTATTCCCAAATGCAAAAATTCATTTTGGTTGTGTTAAAATTGTTGGAAGGGAAGTTTTTGTTTTATTAGTTGCTATTATAATATTGCCAACAACATGGTTGAAAAGTTTAGGTTTATTGGCTTATGTTTCTGTTGGTGGAGTTTTGGCTTCAATTGTTTTGGTTTTTTCAATATTTTGGGTTGGTGCAATTGATGGTATTGGATTTGAAGAAAAAGGTGTGATTTGGAGATGGGATGGATTAATAAGTGCAATAAGTATGTATACATTTTGTTTTTGTGGTCATGCTGTTTTCCCAACAATATGCAATTCCATGAAGGATAGGAGCCAATTTCCCAAGGTAATAATATCTTAAGTTATTGATAAATAAGTATTACTTCGGTTTCAGTTTATTTGTTATCGTTTAATTAAATACAAAGCTTAAAATATAAGGAAATAATTTCTTTTAGAAGTTATGGTTGAATATGGTTTCATTAAGGGCATAAAAGAAAATTTAAAGTTATGTCATTTTTTTGTTATAGAAAGATTGATGACATCTCTTTTGGGACGACATATTAAAAATTATATTAAAGTACGTCATAAAATGAGATAGAGGAAGTATTACTCTCGCGCCACATAAAAAGTGCTCTAATACTTAAAAGTTGGAGAGAAGTACTCCAACCACAGTAATAGATAGAACAATACAAAAACATACAAAACGACACAAAAATATATGGAACAGAGAACTTAGAGTGAGATTCAAGAACTTTTCAATTTATAAATAAGATATATTTGTTCAATATTTGATTGAATTTAAAGTTGGCAAATGACATTTCAATTTATAAATAATAATATTTCTAATTATAAAAAAAATGACATTTCATATTTTCTTATCTTATAATAAATGATAAATACCTTTGCAACATGTCATATTACAACAATAATCATAAACATATTTTGCTTCATGGCATGTATATAAGTTAAATCCTTTTTCTTTTGTTTCTTTGTCAAACAGGTTTTACTTGTGTGCTTTCTATTAAGCACAATTATCTATGGATCAATGGCAACTATGGGGTACTTAATGTATGGACAAAATTTAATGTCACAAATAACATTAAATCTCCCAGCCGGGAAAATTAGTTCGAAAATCGCAATATACACGACACTCGTTAATCCAATAACAAAGTATGCTCTTGTCGTCTCTCCAATTGCAACGGCTATTGAAGATAAATTACCTTTACGAAAGAGTAAATTTATCGTGAGCTACTTCATCAGAACATTTTTGGTCATCAGCACGGTCATTGTGGCATTAACCATTCCATTTTTTGGATATGTCATGACATTTACGGGCGCGCTTTTGGGCGTTACCGTGTCGATATTGTTACCATGCGTATGCTACCTCAAGATCAAGAGGCCTTCATATTTGGAAGTTATGTTTATTGGGATGATTTTGGTTTTTGGTTCTTCAATTGCCATATCTGGAACTTATACTTCTTTGAAAAACATTATTAGTCATGTCTAGAGGTGACCGATGAATGGTTTGGACATAATTTGGATGGGTCAGAATAAACTGAATCAATGGGTCGTTGCTCAATCATGTCCCAAGTTTATTTGGACTATAATGAGCCGAGTCAAGATGGGCTAAATAATGATTTGTAGCCCAAATCACTCAACTTGACCCCACTTTTTTTTTTTTGAAATATTAATAAATATTATAAACCAATATTCCCAAACCAATCAAATAATATGTGCACATATTCAATTAGGGAATCAATTTGCATAACTTCTATTTTTTGCTAAGCAAGTTAAATTCAAAGCCTAGTGACTTCACTGTTATAGACTTATAGTGGATAAAGTTCAATTACTATAATGTGACAATCAATAAATTTGTGACTTTACTAACAACGAACATACAAAAGAAAGAAAGACAAAACAAATACTATAGGAAACATTACAAAACATTCAAGAAAAAAAAACCGTAACAACAACAACATAACGTTATAAACCTATATATGTAAAATAAAAACTACATTACATACTAGTCCTGAATGATGTTGACACCCAATTTTGACCCTCCACAATTTAATTAATTTTCAAGCTTCTTCAATTTCAAATAATTTGAAATAATTATTTTCAAAAATAAAAAAATACTTTCAAAATCATTTTTTCAAGATATTTTTGCAATTTTTCATATAGATTATATGTTTTTATATTGATAATATATATATTTATATATTTTTCATTTTAACTGAATATTTGAGAAAATCAGGTTACCAAAAGATAGTGTTTTAATTGAGTATGTTTTGTTTCTCTAATAACTAATTCATGAGTTAATTGGTATAGTCGATCTTTTATTTCAAAATAATTATTTTATCTTGTTAAATTAAGAAGCTCGATTAACTAATTTTAACTTACATCAAACCGCATTTTTCAAATTCAATTTCTCGATGAAATACATTTATTTGGATCCAATTTTAAGCCTATTTTCTCAATAAACCAGCCCCACACCCTTGCTTATTTCTCTATTTTCCTAAATTTCTACTTCACGCGCGCGCACACTCTCTTTTTTTTCCCAGAAAAACTCTTTCTTCTTCTTCTTCTTCTTCTTCAGCGAAAGCAACTCGAACGAGCCCTAATTTCATCTGTCGTTTTCCTCTTTTCTCCTTCAATTCGTACTCTCCGAGTGCATAGCACGAGCTCTAAGATGCTTCAAGCTTCCAGCATTGCTTTCCTCAACGGCAATATCCTTCTGATTTTCGTTTTTCCTTTTCCAATTTCGTTCAAAATGGTACGAATTCGTACACTAGCCAGTTGTCAATCCTTATCTGTTAAGGGATTTCGAAAATTCTCAAATCCCACATCGAAAGTATTCTCAGAATTTGGAGATTTTGGGTGCTATAAAAAGCCCCTTTCCTTACTGTTCATGGACGATTTTTGGAGATCAAAGAGTACCCTAAAAGTTTTTTGGGAATTCTTGGTTGAATAGTTTAAAATTTTGTGGCTTATTGTGGCTGTTCGTGTTTAGAGAGGTGGTGGAATCGTCTCCGTCAAACTCGTCGTCCGGTTCGCTGCCCAGAAAGAAGTAAATTCTTTCTTTAACTTTGTTTCCTTTTAATTTCTGTTTATGTATCCTTAGCCCTGTATGTGTTTTAGCTGTGTTTTAGTCTCTATATGCTAGAATTTGGTCGATGAGTATTAGTTAGTAATATCTCTTTCATTATTTTTCGGTTCTTTGTTTTTCATAATTAGTTTCTACTACCTTTATGTGTTTAACTCTGCCTAAGATGTGATTTTTTTATATATCTTGCTTCACCAGCCTTTAGAATTTGCATATTGTAGGAAAATTAAATAATATTGTGGGCGTTCGAGTTTTTGCTGGATAAGTATTAGCTTCATTCATGTCCGACTTTTCCTTGTGATTTCTGTGTTATATTGACAAATTCCTAATTCTTTGAGCAATCAGTTTAGTCTAAACATGAATGTACAGTAGCTTTTATTGGTTCAAAGCTTATAGTTATGCATGAAATATGTGCTCCTTCTTGTTTTAACATATCTTTCTTATTTGTTTATTAATTTTTTACACCCTTGTTATACAACTGACGGTTTCCTCCCTTCTTTCTACCCTCTTTGAATGCATATAATTAGAAATATAAGTTGTATACTCTTCAACATTGGGTTGTTTGGTCTAAAAACGCTATGTTGAGCTTGTTGGTTCTTAAATTGCTCACCTATTGTGTTGCTGAAGTTTGTCTCTGTTTTGCCAAAAATGGATTATTATTACAATTTTTTTTTTCAAGTCTGTCTATCTTGTTGGAAATCAGTTACTGATAGTAATATGGATAGATCTTCTTTCAAGTTTTTCTTTAGTTGTATTCCTTTAAAATCTTGGTTGTTGGACATTTATTATTGCTAATCTCTTAGAATTAAAGTTGTGTTGTGATTAATGGAAATAACTATGTGGTGAGCTGATCTCCTACTTATTTGATCTTTATTGAGGTTGAATATGTAGTTAAGGTTTGTTGTTCATAGATGCCTTATTGATTTCACTTGCTAATCTTTTCTTCTTTTTCTTTGGACTTTGCATGAACTCTCTCGTTTGAGTCCAATTGGACTCCGCATCTCTCGCATATTCCTCTTCTTGAGTCAACCTCCTTCAAAGTCGCGAAAGAAAACTATTATCATAGGGTGAAACCCAAAATAAGGCAGATTGCAGCAGCCATAAAAGGCTGAAATTTTAGGAATTTTGGACTTAAAATCCATTTGTTATCAAGGCAGCAGCACAATAACAACGTGACAGCAACCTAAAGGGCTGGAATTTGAGTTTTTGGACTGTAAAGTCCACTAAAAGCAGCAGCAGCAGCCTCAAAGGGCTGAAAAATGAAGAGCAAAATTGGGTCATAACCCATAAGGTTTTGAAGCAGCAACACAACAATTTCAGCCCCTAAAATGGTCGAATGTGGGCTGGAATTTTTCACTGTTTACTTTGATCTCCTCGTTATTATTTGTTATTGTGAAAGCTAACTTTTACTAACATTTTCTTTAATTTAGATGAATCCTTTGGAGGTTTTTTAATGGCTCTTCTATTTCGTTATTTGATTACTTTAAGTTTTCAAATATTTCAAAACCTCTTTTAAGTTAGGCAATCTAACCTTCAAGACTAATTTGAGAATTATTTATATTCTTTCATAGTTAGTATTTAGCTTTCAAATTCACGCTTAAGTTATTGTGTTCATCTTTCGAGTGAAAAACTTGATTTGGATAAAATGTTAAGTTAAAATTATTATTTTGACACTTTAACATTTGACTTATTTCATACTTGGAATAAGATGAGTGTATAAGTATCAAAAGAGTTTTGTTATTTTAAAACAATATTTTTCACAAGTAAATCTTAAGTTTTTCCTTAAAAATTAGCCAACTTTTAAATCCGTCGGTCAACCGCGTTAGAGATTTGAACCCTTACCTGATTCTGGTTTTATTTAAAATATTTTCTTTCAAAAATCCTTTTTTAAATGGTTTTCTTATTTTTTCCTAAAAAATTAAGTGGTGACTTTCAAATTGTAAATTTTTCCAAAAATTAACAAAATTGTCAAAGTTGCGAAAATGGTTTCAAAACTTTAGTTTTCGAAATTGAGTCGTAACAAATCATTAATTATAAGTTGTAAACTAGTTATGCTCCCTTTTAATTCATTCATTCCCAAGTAGTCATTCTCAAAATACCCCTTTTACTAAACAACTAAACATTCTACTTCGAAAATGCAGATCTAGACACCTCACAACTTGTCATCATTGTTTCTCGTGGACACCCAACGCTGACATATATAACACATATATTACGGAAGGTGTCTAGATAGTCATTTTGTAAGTTGGAGTGTTTAGTAAAGGTGTATTATATCCATCTCTATGCACTATGAGTGCTAATTTCAAGTTGCACACTTTAGAAGAATCAAATAATACATAAGATCTCATGATAATGAAAAGCACTGTTTAGACTGAATCAATGGGTCGTTTCTCAATCTTGTCCTAAGTTTATATGGACTATAATGAGCTGAGTCAAGATAAGCTAAATAATGATTTGTAGCCCAAATCGCTCAACTTGTCATGCACAAGATCATGAATTTTGCAAATAGAATTATCGAAAAGTATTACCAAACTACTAGAAATTAACTCATCCACTACTTCTTCTGCACTTCTCATCTCAATCTGCTCCACAAGTCCTTCACCAATCCACAAATCTTTCTACTCAGAGATCCATATATTCTTGTCCTTTGGATAACTGCAAGGCAAACCAAACACGGCTTTACGTGATCTGACAAATGGTCATAACTTAATGTATAACCTTCACCACTTCCTCTTCATCTTTAAAAATAAAGGAACTCAAATTATTGAGAACTTCAAGCCACAAAGCCTCTTTCTTTTCCTTCCTTGAAATGACTCCACTGATTAGATCAAGTACTAAAGGAAGCCCATCATAGACCTTCAGAGAGAGAAGGTGTTTACCATAAGGATTCTTCATTTTTGGATCAAACGGGACAAAATTTTCATCCAAATCAAAGAGATATTTATCATAACGAATGATAATTCCACGTGGCATACGATCCGAAGAAGAGGAAGATGGAGTGTTTGAACCTCCTATGACGTTAAAAAACTTTTCCTTTCTAGATTTTATAGAACAAAAGTCATGCACAAGATCATGAATTTTGCAAATAGAATTATCGAAAGGTATTACCAAACTACTAGAAATTAACTCATCCACTACTTCTTCTGCACTTCTCATCTCAATCTGCTCCACAAGTCCTTCACCAATCCACAAATTTTTCAACTCAGAGATCCTTATATTCTTGTCCTTTGGATAACTTGCAAGGCAAATCAAACACGGCTTTACGTGATCTGACAAATGGTCATAACTTAATTGTATAACCTTCACCACTTCCTCTTCATCTTTAAAAATAAAGGAACTCAAATTATTGAGAACTTCAAGCCACAAAGCCTCTTTCTTTTTCTTCCTTGAAATGACTCCACCAATTAGATCAAGTACTAAAGGAAGCCCATCACACTTTCGAGCTATTCTCCAACATCCTTTAGTTCATCAGGGCAACATTCTTCTCCGAATACCCTTTTCTCTAATAACTCCCAACTTTCTTCTGATCTTAGCAATCGAAGATAAAGAGGATCACTGTGGCATTTTCCATGCAAAGCCACTTCCTTTTTTCGACTTGTTAAAATCACTCTGCTTCCTTTCTGTAATTCAGGAAAAGGTCTTGTTAGCTCATCCAATGTTGCAGTATCCCACATGTCATCCAAGACAATAAGGTATCGTTTTCCAAATAGTTGTTTCCGCAGCTTATCAACAACGTCATCATCTATGTCATTCTCATTGAATCTTTCTTTCAAACCAATAGCTTGATTGAAAATTTTCTGCAGCAACTTTTTGTCATCACGTTCCTGGTCGACTGTGCACCAAGCACAAATATCAAAATGATCAACAATGGACTTGTCATTATACACTGTATGGCAAAGTAGTTTTTCCAAGCCCTGGCATGCCGACTATGGAAATGACATCTATCTCAGCTGGTCCGCTGGTGAGCTTCCTAATTATCCACTTTGTCTCCTCCTCAAAACCTACGATTATTTTACCAACTGTACTCGATGATTTTCTTTCAACCGGCTTGTTGGGAGCGTTTGCAACAATAATACCGATGCTCTTGGTGATCTTCTCTTGTACCTCTTTTTTGACAAGCTTGATCTTTTCTAGAACAAATTACATCTAATTTTGATGCCATATATTCGGATATACATGTATCTGGACGTATCTGAATGTATCTGAACACATCAAAATATGATATAATAGTTAATTTTATAAACTAAAGTATATCTAAGTAATTAACTCCTAAATTAGTAAAATTTATGTAAATTCTCTTATATTATTATTTTTTTTTTTTTTTTTTTTTTATTATAGTTGTTAAGTATTTTGCAGCATTGGATTTGGTAGTACAAAGAAAATATTTTCCTGTAAAATCAAATCTAATGCATGGCTGTAAATTTTGAAATTCATAAATTTGGGGAACAAAAATTCAAAAAAACAATCATTCATGTTTATATTTTTAGGTTGAGGACAAATAGTCCAAAATCAACATAGTCACTGAGGATGTGAGTGTTAATTACTCTAATCGTTTTGATTTATGTGATGATATTTAATTGGGCACAGAATTATTTTTAAAAAAGAAGAATATTTATAAATTTATAATCTAAAATGAATCATTAACATTACTCCCTCTGTTCCATATTGTAGTTGGTCATCTTATTAAAAATATAAATCCTAAATTATTTAATCACGTACTAAATTAAAATAAAAATAATTGAAAAAAGTTTCCATTTTACCCTTTCAATTTATATTTCTTAGAAGCCTAAACAAATTTAGAAGTTCCAAAAGTTTATTAATTGCTTTAGATCTATTCCTATGATATCTATTCATATGCCATATGCTTTCATAAATTATCTTGATGTCCATCAATATGGATAAAAGGAAAATTAGTAAAATCAAGCATCTTATTTATGATTTTTTAAGCACGATATAAAATAAAAACTATTACAACTAATATAGAATGGAGGAAGCAATTTATCTGATTGTACGTAGGAATGTCAAATGAGAGAATTGATTTGACTGAGTTAGTAAATTAGTAGATCATTATCCATGAGTTAGATCAAAATTAGCTAAATGATGGGTAAAAAAGGTGAGAGCCGATGCATAGTTTCGGTTAGAGACGGAGCTAGGATTTCAAGCTTATGAATTTTAAATTCTATTTTTTTTAAGTAATCGAGTTTTAAATTAATTATTTATACATATTCAATAGATTTTTTAAAGACAAATATAATTTAAACTAAAGCTATTAAATTGGACTGAATCTATAGACAACGCTCTAGCTCCTCCCTTTGTTCCCTTTACGAGTTCATCCAAACTCAGTAACTTTTGACCTAAGACTTATAAATATATATCCAGCGTAGGATGATTTTTGCATTCCCAAATATGGTCTGTCTTTATGTGTTTGTGCTGATGTAATTTCTGTATATTGCATGTTTCGGTTCTGGTAGAATGGTAAGTACATCTTCATTCTTAAATAGAGGTTACAGGTTTGAACCCAAGATATGAATTCATCTTTATTAGAAAGTATCTTACTTACAACATGGGACTTAATCTTGACACACATTTGAATTTAGTCGACCACAATACGAATATCGGATAGTTCAACAACAACAACATACTCAGTGAAATCCCACAAGTGGGATTTGAGGAGGGTAGAGTGTACACAGGACTTACGGCCCCGACCTCATGAAGGTAGAGAATTCATTTTCGAAAGACCCTCGGCTCAAGTAACACATATCAAGAAACATACAGAAGAAAGGAAGACAAAATTAATACTAGAGGAAGCATTACAAACTATTCAGAAAAAAAGAACCGTAACAACAACAAAATAATGTGACAACCAAAGCGGATTTCAAAGGAAATGAACAGGCAGATAGTTAACATAATCATGAGGTTAAACTACAGAATTACATCTACTTATTAGTTAATTAGGTTCTCTCTTCCTGTCTTAACTATATATATGTAAAATAAAAACTACAGTACAATCATTAATTATAAGTTGCAATTGAAACTTTGCGATACTAATTGAAATTCATGTCTACTTACTTTTACAAATTAACAACTAAACATTTCAACTTCAAGAATGAACATCTAGACACCTCAACTTGTGATTCAATATCTCATCGATCTGTTATAATAAAGAACACAAGTACTGATAGCTAGCACTGTTTAGACTTGATAAACAGTTATCAATAAACGAAAATGGATATAGAAAAACCGCGTTGGAAGAAGGCATACATATATGTCTTTAGGATCGGTTCATCATTTACAGGTTGATATGATCTCTCTGCAAAGAAGATATATTGTATAAGTTAAAAGTAATATTGGAACAAAACATAACATTATTTCTAAAAGGAAATTTAATGTGCGAAAGAAGTTAATGAATTCGTACTCATACTTACATTTTCTAGACCATCTACCATTGTAGCATACGCCAAGCTTGTCTTCTCCGGTCATTGCTTCAACATATTCCTTAATATTGAAGATCAACTCTTCAAGCTGAGGGCTAAACCATACTTCGATAACCTCTAATGACGCAATATCTCCAAAACTGTCTGGGATGTCCATAAGCTTATCACAGCTACCTATATGTAGTTTCTTGAGCACGGGAAAGGATTTCTCTGCATCAACCTGCCATTCAGAAAATTTCACCTGAACCAATGTTAGAGATTTGAGATTCTGGAAGGTGACATCTTCCATGTTCCATTCTTTCCCCTCCTCGATGATTACGTTTACTAGACATAGTTCTTGAAGGTTGGGTAGTCTAGCAATTGTTGGAAGTGTACTGGATGTCAGAGCGAGCGTTTTCAAGTTCAGTGTCTTCAAGCTCAAAGGGAAGCCATGTGTATATTCATGGAATGAATACCAAGAAGAAGCAGATAAACAGAGTCGTTCAAGTTCGTTAAGGACATCCAATCTTGGAAAACAAATCTTCTCTGCAGAACAATCTCCGATAGTGACTCCAAGGTTTTGAAGATTAGGAAACCTTTTGAAAATATTCTCCGTGTCTTCTGAACCGGGAAGGTAGAGCTCATATAATGTTCTCAAATTTTCTAACCTTAAATCCTCATCTAACACAGTTGGTTCGTTGATATCCGGATCAAAGAGAGGAAAACACTTCATCCGCACAACTCGTAGCTTTGCAAGACTCCAAAAACAAGGAGATAGTACCATGAATGATTCCTCCACCCTATTCACCACCAGAATTTCTAGATTGCAGAGGTTTGAAAATGACGGAGGGAGAGCTTTAGCCTTGGTCGTAAAGATTAACAACTTCAAATGAACAAGCATGCCGATTTCATTCAGCAAAGAATCTGTCAATGTTATGCCGCTCAAATCCAAACTTTTGAGAAGCCTCAAGTGTTTTAGGTGACTCTTGTGTGGAAGACAATGCTTATAGACCTTCAGAGAGAGGAGGTGTTTAACATAAGGATTCTTCTTTTCTGGTTTAAACACGACAAAATTTTCATCCAAATGAAAGAGATGTTCATTATAACGAATGGTAATTCCACGTGGCATACGATCCGAAGAAGAGGAAGACGGAGCGTTTGAACCTCCTATGACGTTAAAAACCTTTTCCTTTCTAGATTTTATAGAACAAAAGTCATGCACAAGATCATGAATTTTGCAAATAGAATTATCGAAAGGTATTACCAAACTACTGGAAATTAACTCATCCACTACTTCTTCTGCACTTCTCATCTCAATCTGCTCCACAAGTCCTTCACCAATCCACAAATTTTTCAACTCAGAGATCCTTATACTCTTGTCCTTTGGATAACTTGCAAGGCAAACCAAACACGGCTTTACGTGATCTGACAAATGGTCATAACTTAATTGTATAACCTTCACCACTTCCTCTTCATCCTTCAAAATAAAGGAACTCAAATTATTGAGAACTTCGTGCCACAAAGCCTCTTTCTTGTCCTTCTTTGAAATGACTCCACCGATTAGATCAAGTACTAAAGGAAGTCCATCACACTTTCGAGCTATCTTTTCTCCAACATCCTTTAGTTCATCAGGGCAACATTCTTCTCCGAATACCCTTTTCTCTAATAACTCCCAACTTTCTTCTGATCTTAGCAATCGAAGATAAAGAGGATCACTGTGGCATTTTCCATGCAAAGCCACTTCCTTTTTTCGACTTGTTAAAATCACTCTGCTTCCTTTCTGTAATTCAGGAAAAGGTCTTGTTAGCTCATCCAATGTTGCAGTATCCCACATGTCATCCAAGACAATAAGGTACCTTTTTCCAAATAGTTGTTTCCGCAGCTTATCAGCAACGTCATCATCTATGTCATTCTCATTGAATCTTTCTTTCAAACCAATAACTTGATTGAAAATTTTCTGCAACAACTTTTTGTCATTACGTTCCTGGTCAACTGTGCACCAAGCACAAATATCAAAATGATCAACAATGGACTTGTCATTATACACTCTGTATGCCAAAGTAGTTTTTCCAAGCCCTGGCATGCCGACTATGGAAATGACATCTATCTCAGCTGGTCCGCTGGTGAGCTTCCTAATTATCCACTTTGTCTCCTCCTCAAAACCTACGATTATTTTACCAACTGTACTCGATGATTTTCTTTCAACCGGCTTGTTGGGAGCGTTTGCAACAATAATACTGCTGCTCTTGAGGATCTTCTCTTGTACCTCTTTTTTGACAAGCTTGATCTTTTCTACGGTATCAGGAAGTATGAATATAAGGTGCAATAGACCATTATCTCGGGCAAGAATTGAGTTAAAGGCATGTTCCGCCTCATAGGCCACATCTAGAACATGTGTCCAAAGATCTCTATGCAACTCTTGCTGAACATACCCGAAGAACGATCTTATGATTTCCAGGTCTTCTTTCACCCGCCCTATTTCTTCTTTTATCAAAGAAACTGAATAAGCATTAGAATTGACCAAGTCATTTAAGTTTGTGAGTAGAAGAGTCATGAAGAGCGGTCCATCACTCATGGGGAAGCGGAGCTGAGATGAGTCTGCACGGGCTTTTAAGAAATCATTCTTGAGATCCACCTTCAGGAGTTCAATATTTTCCAGCAAGTTTAGATTTGCATCACTTGCATCATTCATATTCTCTTCTAAGTTGCGAAAAAGAACGAATATCTCCTTGGTAAGTTCTCTAAGACGTGCCAAGAGAACAAACAATTTGTCATGACGAATAACATCCTTGGGCACATCAGTAAGAATAATCAATAGGAACTCTATCATGACATGAATGTTACACGTTGAAGCACCAGGAGTAACAGCATTAATAACCATGTGCTCTTGTAGATGAATCAGAGATTCTCTAAGAATGTCCGGAGAGGCTTCTAGGAGCTGCTTGATGAAACGTCCAACTTCTTCCGACTTTGAACCTTTGAAATTTATACAACATATGTGCATAACCTCCAGTTCAACAGGAATAACCTCCACAAGTAGATTTGCTAGCTTGGAGTTAACTAGAGAGACATCCGATTCATTGAATTTGTCCAGTTGACAATTCAAAAGAGTAAAACAGAAGTTTACTACTCTCAGAGCCATAAGTTGAAGATGAGGTAATACATATTCGATTGTTTCATACTCAACGCAACCATTTACTTTCAACCTATGGAAATCTCTTAAATTGCCAAATACATTCTGAAGAAGCTCACATTGAGTCATTGATGGGAAAATAGATTCAGAACAACACTTGAGTAGACATTGGAGATACACGAGGATGGCATCTAAAAGTTCAACCAAATGATCCTCGGTCATGGTTACACTACGTGGTTCAACATAGCTATGTGAGTTAATATAACTTTTGATATTCTCCAAGAGGTCATGATTCTTTATATTAACCAGCATGTCTTCTCCACTTGGATGAAACAGTGACTGAACCAAATCATGAATCTTGTTTGATATGCAGGACATTTCGTCATTACAGCTTTCCAAAAAGAAAGAGTAATAAAGATGACAAAATGCGGACACAAACGTTAGCTTCAATGTCAACTCTTTAATTTGATACAAGTCAAGAGAAATTTGAACACGCCAACTATTTATCCTCTCTATGAAATCTAGAAGATTGATAATGTCCTCGCGAAGTACAACGGATGACACCTGCCAAAAGAGCAAATGTTGTTTCAAATTATGTTAATACATAGATGGTGATAGTTTAGATAGAAAAAGGGAATGACTGATATAGTTGAGGTGTGAAACTCGCCAAAACGTGATAGCTCTAAACTTTACAACAAGCAACTGTCACAAGTGCAAAGGACTTTCTCCAGAATTGCCTAATAGAGAAGCCAAATGTTTGTCCTGTTACACCTCAAATCTTAAACCAAAAAATGACAGTCTGGTGCACTAAGCTCTCTCTTTGTTTACGCGCTATCTCTCTAAACAAATGCTCTTTCTTTTTTAGTTCTTAAGCATTCAAACATGTTGTACTTAGGCCACCAAGGCCCAATTCTTACGATCTAATACAAGGTTTGATTATATTCTTGCCCTTACATTTATCAACTATAGTAGATGATTTAGTAAATAGAGTTTAACTTATACCAGAAAGATTAAATCATCGATTCTTATAGGTTATAAAGATTATATTCACAATCTAAGTTACATAAAGCAACAAACATATATTTACAAGAATATATTCATTATGTGAATGAAAAAAATAATCAAATATTATAGGCAACATACCAATGATTTGTTATCTTCCCCTTTTGTTTGTCCTTCGTTTTCTTTTCCTCTTTCCATTCTCACTAATCAAGCTAAAATAGTTAAAAAAAAAAAATTCCTTTCAACTTCTCAAGAGAAACAATTTACATCAAAGTAAGAATGAAGGAAAATCAAAGGTGTAATTAGAATCTTTTCTTTTCCAGTTGAGAATTGTAAAGGTGTAAAAGATAAGCCCACTAATAATGTCTCACTAAGTGGGGTTCTTATTTGGTCCTTTGCCTTTTGAGAATATATTTTTCGGAAAAGGGTAAAAAATTTTCTTAAACTATGTGAAATGAACAAAAATATCCTTCATTTATAGTTTGGCTCAAAAATGTCCTTGCCATCAATTTTCGTCACATATATAACCTCATAGTATATCCATCTTTAATTTTCATTTATATAACGATAAAAAATAATTATAATAAAATAAGAATTTTTTTTAAACAAAATTGAAGTAGGATAAACATTCACTAATTTTAAAAAATATTATTAGAAAAAATATGTGTTAAGAAGAAAATAAATTATATATTTAGTTGGAAGGACATTTTTGACCCATTAAATAACAATAAGGGCGTTTATGGCTGAAAGTAATGAGGCAAAGGTGTATTTTTTGACCAAATTATAAACAGATGACATTTTTGTTCATTTCACATAGTTTAAGGGCGTTTTACTTATGGAACTTGTTTCTCTTGCTTTCATTTGAAAAGTCATTTCCTTATTTTTATAAATTAAAAACTCCTTTTTCTAACGAAAAAAATTGACCAATCAATTTTTTTTAAAAAAAATATATATATTTCAAAAAATTGTGTATGAGAAGTGCTTGGAGGAATTGAGGATTGGAGTATTATTGGTACTAGAAAGAAGAAATAATTAGACATTGAGAATTGGACAATATAAAAAGACAATTCACAAGACTACTTTAGTCTAAAGTCATCTTTTTATATTTTCTTTTTAGTCTCATGGTCAAAAAGTTACACATGCATTATCATCTTATATCGTTCAATCAAGGGAAAAAGACATAAAATACCCTTATAATTGGATGAAAAGTCATTTACACACCAATAATTATAAACATATTTTACTTGATCAGTGCGTCTGTATAACTTAAATCTTTTTTTTTTTTTTTCTTCTTGTCATACAGGTTTTATTTGTGTGCTTTATATTAAGCACCATAACCTATGGATCAATGGTAACAATGGGGTACTTAATGTATGGACAAAATTTAATGCCACAAATAACATTATCTCCCTATCGGGAAAATTAGTTTGAAAATTGCAATATATACGACACTCTTAATCCAATAACAATGTATGTTGTTGTCGTCTCTCCAATTGCAATGGCTATTGAAGATAAATTAACTTTACAAAAGAGTAAATTTATCGTGAGCTACTTCATCAGAATCAAAACGGTCATTGTGGCATTAACTGTTCCATTTTTTTGATATGTCATGACATTTATAGGTGCGCTTTTGGCGTTACTGTGTCAATATTTTTACCATGCCTATGCTACCTCAAGATCAAGAAGCCTTCATATTTGGAAGTTATGTTTACTGGGATGATTTTGGTTTCTGGTACTTCAATTTCCATATCTGGAATTTACACTTTTTTGAAAAACATAATTAGTCATATCTAGAGGTGACAAATGAACGGTTTGGACAAAAATTGAATGGGTTAGAATGGACTGAATCAATGAGTCATTGCTCAATCCTGTCCTAAGTTTATTTGGACTATAATAAGCTGAGTCAAGATGGACTAAATAATGATTTGTAGCCCAAACCACTCAACTTGACCCCACCTTTTTTTTTTTGGAAATATCAATAAATATTATCAACTAAATATTTCCAAACCAATCAAACATTGTGTGCACAAATACAACTAGGGAACCAATTTGCACAACTTATATTTTTTGCTAAGCAAGTTAAATTCAAAGCCTAGTGACTTCACCGTTATATATGGTGGGTAAAGTTCAGTTACTTTAATGTGATAATCAATAAATTTGTGACTTTACTATCAAGGAACATACAAAAGAAAGGAAGACGAAACAAATACTATAGGAAGCATTACAAAACATTTAAGAAAAAGAAACCGTAAGAATAACAAATTAACGTTATGAAAAGCAAACACGCATACAATATAGAGAACACAAGTGCTGATAGCTAGCTAGCACTGTTTAGAGTTGATAATGACAAAACTAGCAGATAGTAACGGAACAAAAACTACAGCAAAACAATATACTAATCGAGGTGCAAGAAACAACAGACAGAGTAACATACCAATGAATTGCTTGCTAATTTCTCTGTTTCTCCTTCATTTTCTTTTCCTATTTCCATGTATGCAATTCTCAAAATCTGAAGTAGAACACAACAATTACTCTACTAATTAGTCTCTAATTAACACCACAAATGTCTAGAAAATATTAATTTGTAGAGAAGAAAGTATTAACACCAAAATGGGACAAAAGCAGTTGAAATAATTACTTAGCCAAAGACAAACTTGAAAGGCCAAAGAAGATTTAAAAAATTACTCGAGTACTCCCCATCCACATTTAATTGTCATATTGCGCTTTTTAGAAAGTCAATTTTTAATTTGCATATCAATATAATGAAAAAATACATCATAAAATGTTAGTCAAAGTTGTTTGACTCTAAAAAAAGAAACCATAACAATTAAAAGTGGATGAAAGAAATAATTTATATAAATTATTATTTCATGTAAATTATTATTTCTGAACATGATAGTATCACATAGCACTTTTTTTATTTTCAAATATTTGACCTTCTAATTTATAAATTACGTGAAAAATATTATAAATTATAATAAATTAATAATTTAAAAATGAAAAAATTAGATAAAAAAAAATTAACCCATTTAACTCTCGAAATCCGAAAATTATTACGGGATGGAGGCAGTAGTTCACATTATCATCTTAGTCTTTGCAAATTAATTGTCATCTTCAAGTCTCTCTAATCAATTGTGGAAAATATAATATTTTACGCTCAACTTGTTTTGAGATTACCTATAAAAAAAATTCCTTTTTTTTGGTTTGTAAACTTCCCTATCTGATTCCAATTGGATGTTCTTTTTGGGCGTGCTCGGTAGGGAAAGAAAATATTATTCTAAAAATATTTGTATATAAGACGTGAGAGTTAAGTGGTGGGTGTGTGGGGCTACGCGAGTGAGGGTGATGATGAGGTGTATTGAGAGTGGAAAGAACACATTTAATGAGTGTCACTTGTATAAAAAAAGTTTTTAAAAAAAAAATCATTAAGTTGTCCAAACTCATTCTCCTTATGTATCGCAGACATTCGATACTTATTGCATGACACATAAATTTTAAAAGGTGTTTAGATGATCATTTTGTAAGTTAATGTCATGTTAAAAGCCTATATTAAACACTTAACGTAATAAAGTATTAGTGTGTAAATGACTTTTCATGCAATTATAAGGGTATTTTATGTCCTTTTCCCTTGATTAAACAATATAATATGATAAAGTGTAACTTTTGACCATGAGACAAACGAAAATATAAAAAAAAAAAAAAAAATGACTTTAGTCTAAAGTAGTCTTGTGAATTGTCTTTTTATATTGTCCATTTCTCAATGTCTAATTATTTCTTCTTTCTAGCACCAATAATACTCCAATTCTCAATTCCTTTAAGCACTTCTCATACACAATTTTTTAAAAAATGAGTTTTTGATTTATAAAAATAAAGAAAATGACTTTTCTAATGAATGTCGGAGAAATAAGTTTTACAAGTGACATTCTGAAACACCACTTATTTTGAAATGGAGGGAGTAACACCTCACTGCTCAGACCAAATAGGAATCATAAAATTGCATGTTTTCTCTTTTAAATGAATGGTTTGGACAAAATTTGAACCGTTCAAATCATAAAATAGCTTTGTTAAAGTGATTTTAAAAAAAAAAAAAAATATATATATATATATATAGTTCTTTAAATATATTTTAATTAGGAAGAGGTGTATTTAAAAAGAAAAATATATATATTTATTTTGAAAAAGGACATTTTTAACCCATTTAGTAGGGCATTTTTTGACCCATAGGCATTATTGCATTAGGATTTCGGTGAATGTTGGACGTTGTGCAGAGGGCATTGGTTACCTCTCCCATTATTCCATTCTTGTCCAGAGTTTGTTGAGTTACACTTTTGTGATTATGCTGGAGGGGACAAGTCAAGAAGGACTAGTGTTGGACCGATGAAAACATTTGCTGCAGTGGACTTAAATCTCCAATTAAAGAGAGCGAGATATTTGTGCCTCAGCCTGAAGAGATTTTATTTTGTAATCTTGTAATTGTGTTATTTTGTAATTTTTCACTAACAAAAACTCTATCTAGCTAGATATATGTAGAAAGTTTATGTGGAATTGAAAGGTGTTTGGAGGAGTCAATGTAAATAGAGTCACACATTATGTAAATATCGTCCAATTGAATGATCTAAAGATTCAAGTTTAATTTGTGTCCGATTTCGTTGACAACATCATTATGTATATTACGGACAGCCCAATACTATAATCATTGGTGAGTCTTCTTCTTGATCTTACTCAGCTGGAGTTGTTGCTTGTGGTACCCTATCAATATTTTGAGTGGCAATCCACTTCGTAACCCATAATTTCCTTGGTATGTCTATTCTCATGTGTATCAAATTGTTTATGCATCCAACAAGATGATGATTGTGGGAAATTTAAGTGACACAATATTGTTATCGTGGGATTGTTCCCTCTAATTTCAAGTTAGTCAATGGAACTTACTTGTTTCATGCTTTGTGGTAAGTGAAGATTACAACTTCAACATGAAAGTCACACACTTTAGAAGAATCAAATAATACATAAGATCTCATGGTACGTAATGAAAAGCAAGCACGCATACAATATCTCATCCGTTACAATAAAGAACACAAGTATAGATAGCTAGCTAGCACTGTTTAGACTTGATAAACAGTCATTAACCACAATGTTATCAATAAACGAAAATGGATATAGAGAAACCGCGTTGGAAGAAGGCATACATGTGTTGAGGATCGGTTCATCATTTGAAGCCTTTACAGGTTGATATGATCTGGCCAACCTTTGTATGCGCTAGCTCGATCTCTCTGCAAAGAACATTGAAGTTAATAAATAACATTTCCAAAAGGAAATTTAATGTACGAAAGAAGTTAATGAAATCGTATTCGTACTCACATTCTCTAGACCATCTACCATGGCAGCATACCTCAACCAAAGAAGAATACCTCAAGCCTGTCTTCTCCGGTCATTTCTTCAACATATTCCTTAATATTGAATGTCGACTCTCTAAGCTGAGGGCTGTACAATACATTGATAAACTTTAATGACGCAATATCTCCAAAACTGTCTGGGATGTCCATAAGCTTATCACATGTACTTATATCTAACATCTCGAGCACGGGAAAGGATTTCTCTGCATCAACCTGCCATTCAGAAAATTCCACACTATCCAATTTTAGATATTTGAGATTCTTGAAGGTGACATCTTCCATGTTCCATTCTTTCCCCCCCTCGATGATTGAGTAAACTAGAATTAGTTCTTGAAGGTTGGGTAGTCTAGCAATTCTTGACAACGAATCGGATGTCAGAGCGAGCCATTGCAGCCTCATTTTCTTCAAGCTCAAAGGGAAGCCGTGTGTATATTCATTGAATGAATCCCAAGAAGAAGAAAAACTGAGTTCTTCAAGTTCGTTAAGGACATCCAATCTTGGAAAACAAATCTTCTCTGCTGAACAATCTGGTAGTTGTGCGATACAGACTTCAAGGTTTTGAAGCTTAGGAAACCTTTGGAAAATAATATCCTCCGTGTCTTCTAAACCGGGAAGGTAGAGCTTAGATAATGTTCTCAAATTTTCTAACCTTGAGTCCTCGTCTAACACAGTTGGATCAAAGAGAGTACAACACTTCATCCGCACATCTCGTAGCTTTGCAAGACTCCAAAACCAAGGCGATAGTACCATGTATGATCCCTCCGAGTTGTCCACCGCCATAGTTTCTAGATTGCAGAGGTTTGCAAATGATGGAGGGAGAGTGTTAGCCTTCGTCTGAATGATTAAGTACTTCAAATGAACAAGCATACCGATTTCATTCAGCAAAGAATCTGTCAATGTTATGCCGTACAAATCCAAACTTTTAAGAAGCCTCAAGTGTTTTAGGTGACTCTTGTGGGGAAGACAATGCTTATAGACCTTCAGAGTGAGGAGATGTTTAACATAAGGATTCTTCTTTTCTGGATTAAACAGGGAAATATTTTCATCCAAATCAAAGAGATATTTATCATAACCAACGGTAATTCCACGTGGAATCAGATTTGAAGAAGAAGACGAAGCTTTTGAACCTCTTATGAAGTCGAACAACTTTTCCTTTCTAGATTTTATATAACAAAAGTCATGCACAAGATCATGAATTTTGCAAATACAATCATCGAAAGGTATTACCAAGCTACTGGAAATTAACTCATCCACTACTTCTTCTGCACTTTTCATCTCAATCTGCTCCACAAGTCCTTGAGAAATCCACAAATCTTTCATCTCAGAGATCATTATATCTTCGTCTTTTGCGTAACTTGCAAGGTAAACCAAACACGGCTTTACGTGATCTGACAAATGGTCATAACTTAATTGTATAACCTTCACCACTTCCTCTTCATCCTTATAAATAAAGGAACTCAAATTATTGAGAACTTCAAGCCACAAAGCCTCTTTCTTTTCCTTCCTTGAAATGACTCCACCGATTAGATCAAGTACTAAAGGAAGCCCATCACACTTTCGGGCTATCATTTTTCCGACACCCTTTAGTTCATCAGGGCAACGTTCTTTTCCGAATACCCTTTTCTCTAATAACTCCCAACTTTCTTCTAATCTTAGCAATCGAAGATAAAGAGGATCACTGTGGTGTTTTCCATGCAAAGCCACTTCCTTTTTTCGACTTGTTAAAATCACTCTGCTTCCTTTCTGTAATTCAGGAAAAGGCCATATTAGCTCATCGAATGTTGCAGTATCCCACATGTCATCCAAGACAATAAGGTACCGTTTTCCAAATAGCTGTTTCCGCAGCTTATCAGCAATGTCATCATCTATGTCATTCTCACTGAATCTTCCTTTCAAACCAATAACTTGATTGAAAATGTTCTGCAACAACTTTTTCTCATTACGTTCCTGGTCAACTGTGCACCAAGCACAAACGTCGAAATGATCAACAACGGACTTGGCATTATACACTCTGTACGCCAAAGTAGTTTTTCCAAGCCCTGGCATGCCGACTATGGAAATGACATCTATCTCAGCTGGTCCGCTGGTGAGCTTCCTAATTATCCACTCTGTCTCCTCCTCAAAACCTACAATTATTTGACCAACTGTCGATGGCTTTCTTTCAACTGGCTTGTTGGGAGCGTTCGCAACAATAATACCGCTGCTCTTGAGGATCTTCTCTTGTACCTCTTTTTTGACAAGCTTGATCTTTTCTACGGTATCAGG
Organism: Solanum bulbocastanum; assembly: GCA_037074985.1. Classification (NCBI taxonomy): domain Eukaryota; kingdom Viridiplantae; phylum Streptophyta; class Magnoliopsida; order Solanales; family Solanaceae; genus Solanum; species Solanum bulbocastanum. The sequence goes on from CM073601.1 coordinate 45,736,001, forward strand.
AAGTATGAAGATAAGGTGCAATAGGCCATCATCTCGGGCAAGAATTGAGTTAATGGCATGTTCCGCCTCATATGCCACATCTAGAACACGAGTCCAAAGATCTCTATTCAACTCTTGCTGAACATACCCGAAGAACGATCTTATGATTTTCAGGTCTTCTTTCACCTGCTTAATTTCTTCTTTCATCAAAGCAACTGAAGAAGCATTGGAATTGACCAAGTCTTTTAAGTTTGTGAGTAGAAGAGTCATGAAGAATGGTCCATCACTCATGGGGAAGGGGAGCTGAGACGAGTCTGCACGGGATTTTAAGAAATCATTCTTGAGATCCACCTTAAGGAGTTCAATATTTTCCAGCAAGTTTAGAACTGTACCGCTTGTTGTGTTCATATTCTCTTCTAAGTTGTGAACAAAATTGGACACCTCCGTGATAAGTGCTCCAACACGTGCCAAGAGAACACACAATTTGTCATGATGAATAATGTCTTTGGGCACATCATAAAGAATAATAAATAAGAACTCTATCATGACATGAATGTTTCGAGCTGAGGTGTTAGGAATAATAGCATTAATCACGTTCTCTTGTAGATTAATCAGATATTCTATAAGAAAGTCTGGAGCGGCTTCTATGAGCTGCTTAATGAAGCGTCCAACTTCTTCCGACTTTGAAGCTTTCAAATTTGTACAACATATGTGCATAACCTCCAGTGAAACCGGAATTATCTTCAAAAGTAGATGGACTAGCATGGAATTGACTTGAGAGACTTCAAGTTCATTGTCATCTTTTTTATCTGTTTTATCAAGTTGATAAGACAAAAGGACAAAACAGAAGTGTCCTACTCTCTCCGCCATAAGTTGAAACTGCGGTAAGACATATTCGATTGTCTCATACTCAACGCAACCATTTACTTTCAACCTATGGAAATCTCTTAAATTGCCAAATACATTCTGAAGAAGCTCATACTGAGTCATTGATGGGAAAATTAACTCAGCACGAACCTTGTGTATATAATGGAGATTCAGGAGGAGCACGTCCAAAAGTTCAACCAACTGATCCTCAGTCATGGTGGCACTTGATTCAGAATGATGATGATCTGCGATTTTAGAACTTGCAATAATTTCAAGAAGGCGAGGAACGACATGATCCGTTAATTTAACCATCATGTCATCTCCACTCTGATGAAAAAGTGACTGAACCAGATCATGAACCTCATATGATATGCAAGACATTTCAGCATTAGGACCATCCGAAATGTAATAACATAACTGTAAACATACCAACAAAAATGTCAGCTTTTCAGTTTGATCCGTGTCGAGAAGAACTTGATCTTGTTCATTCTTTAACCTCTCTATGAAATCCTGAAGATTGACAATGTCATCGCAAAGTACAGCAGATGATACCTGCTAAAAGACCAAATGTGTATCAAAATTTACTCTAACGTAAATGTAGCCTACTGCATAAGCTAAATGCTGTTTTTCCTGTTTATATCAAAAATCAAGAGAGTTAGATTTCTCAGAAAGTCACTCAATTATTCGAGAAGTCAACTTTCTTTCTTTTGTAACAGAAAAATCACTCTACTTTTGTCATTTCACCTACAACGTCACTCTACACATTCAAATGGTTTTAGCTGATGTGACATTTTTTAAAACAAAAAAATGCATCCATTAAAACCTCTTTACCGACCAGCTCCATGACCCGACCAACTACCGCTTTTTTTTTTTTTTAACACAACAGAATCTCATCCTATAGAACATAACAACAACAAGTGAGGTCTGGCGAGGTGATGTGTACACAGACCTTACTCCTACTTCTGTTACTCTATGAAACACATCTGTGAGAACTCAAAGAGCCCTTCATTAATAAAATATCATGTTACTCTGGATGTATTAATCAAACAAGGGCAGAAATAAAAATAACGATAGCAGAATAGCAACATAAACAAAACAAATAATCATCCAAGTCAATACAACAACAACAATACCCAGTGTAGTGTAGTGGGATCTCTGAGGTTAGAGAGTACGCAAACCTTACTCCTACCTCAACTGTTTCCAATGCATCCTCACTCAAGAAAAACAATCCAACCCAAAAAAAAAAAAAAAAGTAACAGAAATACGAGAAACAACAAACAATAACACATAGTAACATAACAAAATAATATATTAATCGAGGTATTACAAGAAACAACATACCAATGAGTTGCTTGCTACTTTCTCTGTTTCTCCTTCATTTTCCATGTATGCAATTCTCAAAATCTGAACAATTACTCTACTAATTAACACCACAAATGTCTAGCAAATAATAATTTGTACAGAAGAAACTATTAAAACCCAAATATTCATACCTTAAAGTTGAGAAAATGGTCTAGGGATTAATTAAAGCTTGTTTCAAGACAAACTTGAAAGCAGATTTAAAAATTACTCTAATTCGTTGACTTCTCCTTTTTAATATTCCCTTATATATTAGGTATTTTTAAACACGATGTTTGATTTTTTTAAATTTAAAAGTTACGTAAACATTACTATAAGTCACAATTTTTAATATTTTAAAATATATTAAAATTTTCATATATTTTTATTTAACTCTCGAAATCCAGGCAGTAGTACACATTATATCATCTTAATAATCAATTGTGAAAGTCATAAACACGTCTCTGGCCTTATAATATTCATTATATACTCCACCAGTATTGAGATTCGTTTGATCCATTGTGAAAATTAATTGTCAATTTAAAGTTTTTATAATCAATTTTGAAAAATATAATATTTTATACTACACTTGTTTTGAGATCTGACCTAGTATTATTTTATTTTGTTGCTATTAGTAATATTTATACTCCACTTGTTTTGAGACTTTCATAATTTGCTGTCTGATTCCAATTGGATGATCCGGTATGATGTCACAATATTTTCTAATAAAATAAGTGGTTTTTTACTAAATTATTTTTAATGTTCGTTAAGTAATTAAAAAAAATCATTCTAAAAATATTTGTATATATAATCAAGATAAATATTATTGACAACAATGCCTCAACTCATTCTTATTGTGTCTTGACACCTGATACTAACATGACACATAAGATTATCATTTTGTAAATTAAAATGTTCAACTGAAAAAATCGGGACGAATTGAGATGTGTATTCTCAAAAATTTATTTTTAACAATCGAATTTATACCTAATAAGATATAAGTTCTTTAGTAATTGCAATCATCCTACATGACAATTTTCATCCTACATGGTGTCCTATGTGTATTATGTCACGTACGACTCATGTGTCTACTTGTTCAACTTTATACAAGTTAGCGTCTACATGTGAAATGAGACCAAATTAAATGGCACATTTATGTATTATGTCATTAATTCACTCTTGTTAAGTATATTTGTTCCTTTATGTAACTTAGATTATGAACATAATCTTTTTAACTTATAAGAATCAATGATTTAATTTTTGTTTGTATAAGTTAAACTCTATACTAAATCATCTGTTATAGTTGAATTTATCAAATTGATTTAAGGACATGTGAGCTATATTGATCTTGTAAATGAATATAAGGGCAAAAATATAATCAAACCGTGTATTAGATCTTGAGAATCGGGCCTTGGTGGCCGAAGTACAATGTGTTCGGAATGACTCAAGGACTGGGAAACTAAGAGGTTTTTTTAGAGAGCTTAATGCACCAACTGCCGTTTTTTAATTTTAAGATTTAAGGTGTGTAACAGGCCAAACATTTAGCTTATCTATTAGTACACATTATATCATCTTAGTAATCAATTGTGAAAATCATATACAGGTCTCTTGCCTTATAATATTCATTATATACTGCACCTGTATTGAGATTCGTTTGAGCAATTGTGAAAATTAATTGTCAATTTAAAGTCTTTATAATCAATTGTGAAAAATATAATATTTTATACTACACTTGTTTTGAGATCTGACCTAATATTTTTTTTTGTTGCTATGAGTAATATTTATACTCCACTTGTTTTGAGACTTCCATAATTTGCTGTCTGATTCCAATTGAATGTTCCGGTATGATAGTGAAAATATTTTGTAATAAAATAAGTGGTCTTTTACTAAATTATTTTTAATGTTCGGTAAGTAATTAAAAACTAAAAATATTTGTATATATAATCAAGATAAATCTATTGACAACAATGCCTCAACTCATCCTTATTGTTCTCGTGGACATTGAATGCTAACATGACACGTGAGATGATCATTTTGTAAGTTAAAGTGTTCAACTGATAAAATAGAAACGAGTTAAGATGTGTATTCTAAAATTTTTGAACTACTTTGGCTTGATTAGTGAGAATGAAAAGAGGAAAAGAAAATGAAGGACAAACAAAAGGGGAAGATAACAAATCATTGGTATGTCATACAATATTTGATTATTTCTTTCATTCACATTATTAATTGGTATGCTTGTTCCTTTATGTAATTAATTAGATTGTAAACATAATCTTTATAAGTTAATCTTTCTTTGTATAAGCTAAACTCTACACACTAACCATCTGTTATACTCGAGTTTATTAAATTCATTTACGGACACACGAGTTTGATTGATCTTGTAAATGAAATGACAATGAAATAAATCACAAAAATAGCAACGTAAAATGAATATAAGGGTGGTTGATGAGAACCCTGATGTCTCAGGTTCAAAACTCGGAGACAAGAAATACTAGGTGATTATTCCCATTTATCCTAGTCTTGATGGCTAGAGTTGTCTGATACATGTTGCTGGTGGAAGGTGGCAAGTAATCCGTGGAATTAGTTGGCGCGCGCGAAATTTGGCCCAGACACCACGATCATAAAAAAAATATGAATATAAGGACAAGAATATAATCAAACCCAGTAAGGACAACTTTTAATGTCACAAATAACATTAAATCTCCCTATCGGGGAAATTAGTTCGAAAATCGCAATATATACGACACTCGTTAATCCAATAACAAAGTATGCTCTTGTCGTCTCTCCAATTGCAACGGCTATTGAAGATAAATTACTTTTACGAAAGAGTAAATTTATTGTGAGCTACTTCATCAGAACATTTTTGGTCATTAGCACGATCATTGTGGCGTTAACCGTTCCATTTTTGGATATATCATGACATTTACGGGCGTGCTTTTGGGCGTTACCGTGTCGATATTGTTGAGTTCGAAAGTGATTAAAGCATCATGCAGAAGCTTACAATTGCAAATCATATGGTTGATAAATCAGATGACAAAAACTTATACTAAAAATCAAAATATTATTATATGGAATTTGGCCAATTTGCCTACATATTAAAAACTAATAAAAAACATTAAAATTATAGAGGAAAAATCTCTTCATAAACAAAACTCTTAAACGTCTACATTGTGGATGTTGTTGTGTTATTGATATGAGAAGAGGAGTCTTCAATTTATAGATCTCCTAACTTTTCCTCTAAAGAATAAACCAAATATGGAAGAAAGATATATTTTTCTTTCATAAAAAAGTAAAAACATTTATGGTAATGTTTTGTCTTTTCTCTTAGGAAAAAATAAACTTCAAATAAGGTAAGAAAATTAGGGCAAAACCCTAACAAATCTCCCCTTTTGGCTGGATTATCTCGACAAAACTTGATTCGTCTTCTTCACATGCATGATTACCTTCGTTCTTCACATAATCTTCATCACTACTGCTTGCCATCATTAAAAAATAAATTTAAAATATATGGGTTAAAAATGATTTAAAATTTTTTTATTATTATTTTTAAAAATTGCAACAACATGAATGTTGAAAATATGGTTTAAAACTTCTTAGCTTAGACAAAATTTTCATTATCATCAAATTTGTTGCAAATTGATTTGAAATCGCTTGAACCTTTCTTCAATCTTGTTGAACCATTGGATCATTGAACCATGTGCTCTGATACCACTTGTTGGGTTCGAAAGCGATTAAGGCGTCATGTGGAAACTTACAATTACAAATCATATGATTGATAAATCAGATGACAAAAACTTGTACTAAAAATCAAAATATTATTATATAGAATTTGGCCAATTAGCCTACATATTAAAAACTAATAAAAAACATTAAAATTGTAGAGAGAAAATCTTCCATAAACAAAACTCTTAAACGTATACATTGTGGATGTTGTTGTGTTATTGATATGAAAAGAGGGATCTTCAATTAATACATCTCCTAATTTTTTCTCTAAGAATAAATCAAATATGGAAGAAAAATATATTTTCCTTTCATGAAAAGTAAAAACATTTATAGTAATGTTTTGTCTTTTATTTTAGGAAAAAATAAACTTCAAATAAGGTAAGAAAATCAGGGCAAAACCCTAACATATATTGTTACCATGCCTATGCTATCTTAAGATTAAAAAAAAGCCTTCATATTTGGAAGTTATGTTTATTGGGATGATTTTGGATTTTGGTTCTTCAGTTGCCATATCTGAAACTTACACTTCTTTGAAAAATATTATTAGTCCTGTCTAGAGGTGACAGATGAACGATTTGGACATAATTTGGATGGTATAGAATGGACTGAATTAATGGATCGTTGCTCAATCTTGTCCTAAGTTTATTTGGACTGTAATGAGCTGAGTCAAGATGGACAAAATAAATGGTTTGTAACCCAAATCGCTCAACTTGACCCCACTTTTTTTTTTAATTTTGAAATATCAATAAATATTGTAAACCAAATATTCCCAAACCAGTCAAATATTGTGTGCACAAATTCAATTAGGGAATCAATTTGCATAACTTCTATTTTCTGCTAAGCTAAGTTAAATTCAAAGCTTAGTGACTTCACAATTATAGTGGGTAAAGTTCAATTACTTTAATGTGACAATCAATAAATTTGTGACTTTACTATCCACGAACATACAAAAGAAAGGAAGCATTACAAAATATTCAAGAAAAAGAAACCGTAACAACAACAACATAATGTTATAAACCTATATGTGTAAAATAAAAACTACAGTACATACTAGTCCTCAATCATTAATTATAAGTCGTAATTGAAACGTTGTGATTCTAATTGAAATTCATGTCTAGTAATTATGTTCCCTTTTCATTCATTCCCAAGTTGTCACATTCTTAAAATACCCCTTCTACTTACTTTTACAAACAACTAAGCATTCCAACTTCGAGAATGCACATCTAGATCATCACTGTGTCTCGTGAACACCTGACACTAACATGACACATATATTATGGAAGGTGTTTAAATGATCGTTGGAGTGTTCAACTGACACAATGGAAACGAGTTCAGGTGTCTAGATGTGCATCCTAAAAGTTGGAGTGTTTAGTTCTCAGATGAAGAGGTGTCTATCTATGCATTATGTGCGCCGATTTGAAGTCGCACACTTGAGAAAATGGATATAGAAAAACCACGTTAATTGGAAGAAGGCATACATGTGTTGAGGATCAGTTCATCATTTGAAGCCTTTACAGATTGATATGATCTGGCCAACCTTTGTATGCGCTAGCTCGATCTCTCTACAAAAAAAATTATATTGTATTAAGTTTAAAAAGTAATATTGGAAAAACCATAGCATTTCTAAAAGAAAAATTTAATGTAGGAAAGAAGTTAATGAAGCATACCTCAACCAAAGAAGATTACCTTAAGCTTGTCTTCTCCGGTCATTTCTTCAACATATTCCTCAATATTGAAAGTCGAATTTTCAAGCTGAGGGCTGAAAGATACTTTGATAAACTCTAATGACGCAATATCTCCAAAACTGTCTGGGATGTCCATAAGCTTATCACATCTACTTATATGTAGTTTCTCGAGCACGGGAAATGATTTCTCTGCATCAACCTGCCATTCAGAAAATTCCACATCAAACAAATTTAGATATTTGAGATTCTTGAAGGTGACATCTTCCATGTTTCATTCTCCTGCCCCCCCATCGATGATTGCGTTTTTTAGACTTAGTTCTTGCAGGTTGCGTAGTCTAGCAATTCTTGACAGTGAATCAGATGTCAGAGCGAGCCATTGCAACCTCATTTTCTTCAAGCTCAAAGGGAAGCCGTGTGTATATTCATTGAATGAAACCCAAGAAGAAGAAAAACGGAGTTCTTCAAGTTCGTTAAGGACATCCAATCTTGGAAAACAGATCTTCTCTGTTGAACAATCTTCGATACAGACTGCAAGGTTCTGAAGATTAGAAAACCTTTTGAAAATATCCTCCGCATCTTCTGAACCGGGATGGTATAGCTCATATAATGTTCTCAAATTTTCTAACCTTAAATCCTCATCTAACACAGTTGGGTCATTGATGTCCGAATCAAAGAGATCACACCACCTCATCCGCACATCTTGTAGCTTTGCAAGACTCCAAAAACAAGGCGATAGTATCATGTATGATCCCTCCAGGTTGTTCACCAATAGAGCTTCTAGAATGCAGAGGTTTGAAAATGACGGAGGGAGAGCTTTAGCCTTCATCCGAATGATTAAGTACTTCAAATGAACGAGCATACCGATTTCATTCAGCAAAGAATCTGTCAATGTTATGCCGTCCAAATCCAAACTTTTGAGAAGCCTCAAGTGTTTTAGGTGACTCTTGTAGGAAAGACAATCATTAATCCCATCATACACCTTCAGAGAGAGGAGGTGTTTAACATAAGGATTTTTCTTTTCTGGATTAAACAGGACAAAATTTTCATCCAAATGAAAGAGATGTTGATCATAACGAATGGTAATTCTTCATGCCATCATACCAGAAGAAGAAGACGGAGCATTTGAACCTCCTATGAAGTCAAACAACTTTTCCTTTCTAGATTTTATATAACAAAAGTCATGCACAAGATCATGAATTTTGAAAATACAATTATCGAAAGGTTTTACCAAACTACTGGAAATTAACTCATCCGCTACTTCTTCTGCACTTTTCATCTCAATCTGCTCCACAAGTCCTTGAGCAATCCATAAATCTTTCAACTCACAGATCCATATATCTTCGTCCTTTGGATAACTTGCAAGGTAAACTAAACATGACTTTACGTGCTCTGACAAATGGTCAATTGTATGACCTTCACAACTTCCTCTTCATCCTTAAAAAAAAAAAAGGAACTCAAGTTATTCAGAACTTCAAGCCACAAAGCCTCTTTCTTTTCCTTCCTTGAAATGACTCCACTGATTAAATCAAGTACTAAAGGAAGCCCATCACACTTTCGAGCTATCTTTTCTCCAACATCCTTTAGTTCATCAGGGCAACGTTCTTCTGCGAATACCCTTTTCTCTAATAACTCCCAACTTTCTTCTAATCTTAGCAATCGAAGATAAAGAGGATCACTGAGGCATTTTCCATGCAAAGCCACTTCCTTTTTTCGACTTGTTAAAATCACTCTGCTTCCTTTCTGTAATTCAGGAAAAGGTCTTGTTAGCTCATCCAATGTTGCAGTATCCCACATGTCATCCAAGACAATAAGGTACCGTTTTCCAAATAGTTGTTTCCGCAGCTTATCAGCAACGTCATCATCTATGTCATTCTCATTGAATCTTTCTTTCAAACCAATAACTTGATTGAAAATTTTGTGCGACAACTTTTTGTCATTACGTTCCTGGTCGACTGTGCACCAAGCACAAACATCGAAATGATCAACAATGGACTTATCATTATACACTCTGTAAGCCAAAGTAGTTTTTCCAAGCCCTGGCATGCTGACTATGGAAATGACATCTATCTCAGCTGGTCTGCTGGTGAGCTTCCTAATTATCCATTCTGTCTCCTCCTCAAAACCTACAATTATTTTACCAACTGTACTCGATGAATTTCTTTCAACCGGATTGTTGGGAGCGTTTGCAACAATAATACTGCTGCTCTTGGGGATCTTCTCTTGTACCTCTTTTTTGACAAGCTTGATCTTTTCTACAGTATCAGGAAGTATGAAGATAAGGTGCAATAGACCATGATCTCGGGCAAGAATTGAGTTAAAGGCATGTTCCGCCTCATATGCCACATCTAGAACACGAGTCCAAAGATCTCTATGCAACTCTTGCTCAACATACCCGAAGAACGATCTTATGATTTCCAGGTCTTCTTTCACCCGCCTAATTTCTTATTTTATCAAAGCAACTGAAGAAGCATTGGAATTGTCCAAGTTTTTTAAGTTTGTGAGTTCCATCATTCATGGGGAAGCGGAGCTGAGATGAGTCTGCACGGGCTTTTAAGAAATCATTCTTGAGATCCACCTTCAGGATTTCAATATTTTCCAGCAAGTTTAGATTTGCACCACTTGCTTCATTCATATTCTCTTCTAAGTTACGAAAAAGAACGAATGCCTCCTTGGTAAGTTCTCTAACATGTGCCAAGAGAACAAACAGTATTTCATGACGAATAACGTCCCTGGGCACATCAGTAAGAATAATCAATAGGAACTCTATCATGGCATGAATGTTACACGTTGAAGCGCTAGGAGTAACAACATTAACCATGTGCTCTTGTAGATGAATCAGAGATTCTCTAAGAATGTCCGGAGAGGCTTCTAGGAGTTGCTTGATGAAAAGTCCAACTTCTTCCGACTTTGAACCTTTCAAATTTGTACAACATATGTGCATAACCTCCAGTGAAACCGGAATTATCTTCAAAAGTAGATCGACCAGCATGGAATTGACTTGAGACACTTCGTCTGTTTTATCAAGATGATAAGACAAAAGTACAAAACAAAAGTGTCCTACTCTCTCCGCCATGAGTTGAAACTGCGGTAAGACATATTCGATTGTCTCATGCTCAACGCAACCATTTACTTTCAACCTATGGAAATCTCTTAAATTGCCAAATACATTCTGAAGAAGCTCATATTGAGTCATTGATGGGAAAATCAACTCAGCACGAACCTTGGGTAGGTTATGGAGATTCACGAGGAGCACGTCCAAAAGTAATGACCCTCATTCACGGCAGCACTTGATTTAGAACGATGATGATCTGAGATTTTAGAACTTGTGATATTTTCAAGGAGGTGAGGAACGACATGATCCATTAATTTAACAATCATGTCATCTCCACTACTCTGATTAAAAAGCGACTGAACCAGATCATGAACTTCATATGATATGCATGACATTTCAACATTAGAACCCTCCGAAATGTAATAACAAAGTTGTAAGCATGCCAACAAAAATGTCAGCTTTTCAACATGATCTTGTTCATTCTTTAACCATTCTATGAAATCCATAAGATCGACAATGTCCTCGCGAAGTACAGTAGATGATACCTGCTAAAAGACCAAATGTGTATCAAAATCTTCTGCGCCACAAATTCGCCTTTACTCTAATTTAAAAGGCAACTAACGTAAACATAGAGGGCCTTCTTTAAAATAGCCTACTGCATAAGCTAAATGTTTGTCCCGTAACCACAACAACATACCTAGTGTAATCCCACAAATGGGGTCTAGGGAGGTGGTGTGTACGCATAGATGTTTACTCGGACATTCTTATCAACAACAACAAAAGTGATGATGTGCTATTCATCAACACAGGAGGGATCTAAGATTACAAGTTTCAAAAGTCTTTCAACTTTTTTCTTAAATTTCATACTCATACAGATAGTGCCACGTAAAATGAAACAGATAAAAGTACTCAAAGAGCAGTTCTTTAATAAAATATCATGTTACTCTGGATGTAATCAAAGCATGGCGGGAATAAAAAATAACTATAGCAGAATAGCAAGAGAAACAAAACAAATAATCATCCAAGTCAATACAACAACAACAACATAACAACAAGATAAACAAAACAAATAATCATCCAAGTCAATACAACAACAACAACAACATAACAACATATTCAGTATAGTCCCACAAAGTAGGATCTAGAGAGGGTAGAGCGTATGCAAACCTTACCCCTACCTCAAAGGTACATAAACTGTTTCTAATAGATCCTTGGCTCAAGAAAAACAATCTTAAGCATGCAATCCCAAAAAGGAAGTAATGAAGATACAAGAAACAATAGACAATAAAAACAAAAATAGCAGATAGTAATAGAACAGAAATTACAACAAAACAATATTAATAGGGGTGTACATGACCGGGTTTGGTTCGGGTTTTTCAAATATCAAACCAAACCATTTGTGTCAGATTTTTAAATCTATAAACCAAACCAAACCAATAGAACTCGGGTTTTTTCGGATTTTTTTGGATTTTCGGGTTTTTTTGGGTTTTTCCGGTAAAGTATTCATACAAACATATAATTTACTTGAACTTTAAATATTTTTTTAGTCCTACCAAAATACAATTATCTAAGGTGTTTCTTAAGAAAATAACACAAAATATGATATGAGTAATGATACTAAAATATTCAACAAAAAAATAATAATAATGAAATCGCGTAAGATAAATATTGCAAATTAACAAGTCATAATGAAAATGATCATAATTTAAAAGTACTAAATCATGCTAAAATAAGTTTAATAAGTATTAGTTACATGTCTAAATATTAAAGGAAATTAAAATTAGATTATGTATTTGAATTGTCTAAACCAATGTAAAACCAAGAACAAATATTCAATATTATTGTCATTCTTAGTGTTGAATTGATTTTCTTTTTGCATTAGTATTAATTTGATTTTGATTTAAGCTTTATTATAATTATCAACATCTGTGGACTATAATCTTTATTGAACCATTCAGAATCTAAGTTTCAAACTTGAAATAATATTTTAAAAGATAAAAACTATGAAAATGTATAAGAAATATTTAAAAATTATATCAAAGTAAATATTTTTATGTATAAAATAAAATTTTAAAATTATATATATAATGTCGGGTTGGTTTGGTCTCGGGTTGGAATTTTTTAGTTAAAACCAAACCAACCCAAATATAATCAGGTTTTTTTTCCAACACCAAACCAAGTCAAACCAACCACTAGTTAGGTTTTTTTTTCTCGGTTTGACTCGATTTACGGTTTGGCTCGGTTTTCGGTTCAGTTTTGTACACCCCTAAGTCAATATACTAATCGAGGTACAAGAAACAACAGACAGAGTAACATACCAATGAGTTGCTTGCTAATTTCTCTATTTCTCCTTCATTTTCTTTTCCTATTTCCATGAATGCAATTCTCAAAATCTGAACAATTACTCTACTAATTAGTCTCTAATTAACACCAAAAATGTCTAGAAAATATTAATTTGTAAAGAAGAAAGTATTAACACCCAAATATTCTTCAATAATCATACCTTAAAGTTGACAAAATGGGACAAAAGCAGTTGAAATAATTACTTGGCCAAAGACAAACTTGAAAGGCCAAAGAAGATTTAAAAAATTACTGTAGTATTCTCTCCGTCCACTTTTAATTATCATGTTATATTTTTCAGAAGTCAATTTGACTAATTTTCAAAATTAAATTAGATTACATTAATTCGATATTTTAAATAAAACGTTTAGATATTCAAAAACTATATGAAAAGTACTATAAATTACAACTTTTTTGCATATCAATATTATGAAAAATACATCATAAAATGTTAGTCAAAGTTGTTTGACTCTAAAAAAGAAAATCATAACAATTAAAAATGGACGGAAGGAGTAATTTATATTGCCTTATTATAAGTTTTATTTCTGAACATGATATCACATAGCACTTTTTTTATTTTCAAATATTTGACCTTTTAATATATAATTACGTGAAAAGTATTATAAATTATAATAAATTAATAATTTAAAAATTATAAAGAAAGATAGTAAAAAAAAAAAACTCATTTAACTCTCGAAATCCAAATACTATCACAGGATGGAGGCAGTAGTACACATTATCATCTTAGTCTTTGTAAATTAATTGTCATCTTCAAGTCTTTGTAATCAATTGTGAAAAATATAATATTTTACACTCCACTTGTTTTGAGATTTACCTATAAATAAAATTCTTTTTCTTTTGGTTTGTAAACTTCCCTATCTGATTCCAATGTCTTCTAGGGCGTGCCTAGGAAAAGAAAATATTATTTTAAAAATATTTGGGTATGAGACGTGAGAGTTGAGTGGTGATGAGGGTGATGATGAGGTGTATTGAGAGTGAAAAGAACACATTTAATGAGAGTGTCACTTGTATAATTTGTTTTTTTTTTTAAAAAAAAAGAAATCATTAAGCTGTTTCAATTAAGTTGTCTCAACTCATCCTCCTTATGTATCGCAAACATCCGATGCTTATTGCATGAGTACACATAAATTTTGAAAGGTGTCTAGATGATATTTTGTAAGTTAATGTCATGTCAAAAGCCTATATTAAACACTTAACGTAATAAAATATTAGTGTGTAAATGACTTTTCATGCAATTATAGGGGTATTTTATGTCTTTTTCCCTTGATTAAACAATATAAGACAATAATGTGTAACTTTTGACCATGAGACTAAAAAAAATATAAAAAAATGACTTTAGTCTAAAGTAGTCTTGTGAATTTTTTTATATTGTCCAATTCTCAATGGCTAATTATTTCTTCCTTCTAATACCAATAATACTCCAATTCTCAATTACTTTAAGCACTTCTCATACACAATTTTTTGAAATATATTAATTTTTGAAAATATTTGATTGGTCAATTTTTTTTCTTTAGAAAAATGAATTTTGATTTATAAAAATAAGGAAAATGATTTTATAATGAAAGAAGGAGAAACAAGTTTTACAAGTGACTTTCTAAAACACCACTTATCTTGAAAGGGATGGAGTGACATTTTGTTATTTAATAGGTCAAAATAAAAAGTTGTTAGTTTTAAGGGTAATTGTGGACCAAAAAAGTGGATGGAGGGGTATTTTAACCCAATAGGTAAATGAGGGGTATTTTTAAACTTTTTCAAATAGTTCAGAGGTATTTTTGACCCCTTTCCGTATTATTGATTTTCTTTTTAACACATTCATTTTCTTATAATAATTTTTTTAAAATTAACAAATGTTTATCCTACTCCAAGTCAGAAAAAAATAAAAAATAAAAATATTTCTTATTTTATTATAATTATTTGAACCAAAGTCTTGACAGCAAAAACATTTTTGAGTCTAACTATAAACGGAAGATATTTTTATTCATTTCACAAAGTTTAAGGATATTTTTGACCGTTTTCGAAAAATATATTCTAAAAGTGCAAAAGACCAAATAGGAACCCCACATAGTGAGACAATATCAGTAAGCATATCTCCAATTTTCCTTCGTTCTTAGTTTCTACTGAAAAAGAGAAGTTGAACGGAAGGAAAACAAAGTTTAACTACTTTGGCTTGATTAGTGAGAATGGAAAGAGGAAAAGAAAATGAAGATAGCAAATCATTGGTATGTTGATTCTAATATTGAATTATTTTTTTCATTTACATAATTAATTTATTCTTGCAAGTATGTTTGTTACTTAGATTGTGAATATAATCTTTATAACTTATAAGAATCGATTATTTAATCTTTGTTTGTATAAGCTAAACTCTATAGACTAAATCATCAGCTATAGTTGAATTTTATCAAATTGATTTAAGGATACACGAGTTAGATTGATCTTGTAAATGAAATAAATCACAAAAATAGTAAGGTAAAATGAATATAATGGTGGTTGAGAATCTGAAGTATCAGGTTCAAAACTCAGCGAGACAAAAAACACTAGGTGATACTTCCAATTCTCCTAGCCTTTGTGGCCAGAGTTGCCTGGTACCTGTTGTTGGTGTGAGGTGACAGATATCCCGTGGAATTAGTCGAGATACGTGAAATTTGGCCTGGACACCACAGCCATAATTAAAGATGAATATAAGGGCAAGAATATAATCAAACCTTGTATTAGATCCTGAGAATCGGGCCTTGGTGGCCTAAGTACAACATGTTCGGAATGGCTTAAGAACTAGGAAAGTAAGAGCTTTTGTTTAGAGAGATAGGCGTAAGCAAAGAGAGAGCTTAGTGCACTAGGCTGTCATTTTTTGTTTTAAGATTTGAGGTGTTACTGGACAAACATTTGGCTTCTCTATTAGGCTATTCTGGAGAAAGTCCTCTGCACTTGTAACAGTTGCTTGTTGTAATATAAGAGTAAAATTTAGAGTCAATAATCAAAGCATGCCTGAGCTATCACGTTTTGGCGAGTTTCACGCCTCAACTATATCAATCGTTCCTTTTTTCTATCTAAACTATCACCATCTATGTATTAACATAATTTGAAACAACATTTGATCTTTTGGCAGGTGTCATCCGTTGTACTTCGCGAGGACATAGTCAATCTTCTAGATTTCATAGAGAGGTTAAAAAATGGGTGTGTTCGAAGTTCTCTTGACATGGA
This sequence comes from Solanum bulbocastanum, assembly GCA_037074985.1. Taxonomy (NCBI): domain Eukaryota; kingdom Viridiplantae; phylum Streptophyta; class Magnoliopsida; order Solanales; family Solanaceae; genus Solanum; species Solanum bulbocastanum. The sequence goes on from CM073601.1 coordinate 45,752,204, forward strand.
TCAAATTGAAAAGTTGACATTGGAGTTGATGTTTGTGTCCGCATTTTGTCATCTTTATTACTCTTTATTTTTGGAAAGTTGTAATGACGAAATGTCTTGCATATCAAATGAGATTCATGATTTGGTTCAGTCACTGTTTCATCCAAGTGGAGAAGACATGCTGGTTAATATAAAGTATGGTCACCTCTTGGAGAATATCAAAAGTTATATTAGCTCACATAGCTATGTTGAACCAAGTCGTGTAACTATGACCGAGGATCGTTTGGTTGAACTTTTAGATGCCATCCTCGTGTATCTCCAATGTCTACTCAAGTGTTGTTCTGAATCTATTTTCCCATCAATGACTCAATGTGAGCTTCTTCAGAATGTATTTGGCAATTTAAGAGATTTCCATAGGTTGAAAGTAAATGGTTGCGTTGAGTATGAAACAATCGAATATGTCTTACCTCATCTTCAACTTATGGCTCTGAGAGTAGTAAACTTCTGTTTTACTTTTTTGGATTGTCAAGTTTACAAATTCGATAAATCAGATGTCTCTCGAGTTAATTCCAAGCTAGCTAATCTACTTGTGGAGGTTATTCCTGTTGAACTGGAGGTTATGCACATATGTTGTACAAATTTGAAAGGTTCAAAGTCAGAAGAAGTTGGACATTTCATCAAGCAGCTCCTAGAAGCCTCTCCGGACATTCTTACAGAATCTCTGATTCATCTACAAGAGCACATTGTTAATTCTATTACTCCTAGCGCTTCTATGTGTAACATTCATGTCATGATAGAGTTCCTATTGATTATTCTTACTGATGTGCCAAAGGACGTTATTCGTCATGACAAATTATTTGTTCTCTTGGCACGTGTTAGAGAACTTACCAAGGAGGTATTCCTTCTTTTTCATAACTTAGAAGAGAATATGAACGGAACAAGTGATGCAAATCTAAACTTGCTAGAAAGTATTGAACTCCTGAAGGTCGATCTCAAGAATGATTTCTTAAAAGCCCGTGCAGACTCGTCTCAGCTTTGCTTCCCCATGAGTGATGGACCGCTCTTCATGACTCTTCTACTCACAAACTTAAATGACTTGGTCAATTCCAATGCTTATTCAGTTTCTTTGATAAAAGAAGAAATCGGGCGGGTGAAAGGAGACCTGGAAATCATAAGATCGTTCTTTGGGTATGTTGAGCAAGAGCTGCATAGAGATCTTTGGACCCGTTTTCTAGATGTGGCATATGAGGCGCAACATGGCATTAACTCAGTTCTTGCCCGAGATCATGGTCTATTGCAGCTTATCTTCATACTTCCTGATACCGTAGAAAAGATCAAGCTTGTCAAAAAAGAGGTACAAGAGAAGATCTCCAAGAGTAGCAGTATTGTTGTTGCAAACGCTCCCAACAAGCCGGTTAGAAGCAAGATCCCCAAGAGCAGCGGTATAATGGTAGGTTTTGAGGAGGAGACAGAGTGGATAATTAGGAAGCTCACCAGCGGACCAGCTGAGATAGATGTCATTTCCATAGTTGGCATGCCAGGGCTTGGTAAAACTACTTTGGCTTACAAAGTGTATAATGCTAAGTCCATTGTTGATCATTTCGACGTTTGTGCTTGGTGCACAGTTGACCAGGAACGTAATGAGAAAAAGTTGTTGCAGAACATTTTCAATCAAGTTATTGGTTTGAAAGAAAGAGTCAATGAGAATGACATAGATGATGACGTTGCTGATAAGCTGCGGAAACAACTATTTGGAAAACGGTACCTTATTGTCTTGGATGACATGTGGGATACTGCAACATTGGATGAGCTAACAAGACCTTTTCCTAAATTATTGAAAGGAAGCAGAGTGATTTTAACAAGTCGGAAAAAGGAAGTGGCTTTGCATGGAAAATGCCACAGTGATCCTCTTTATCTTCGATTGCTAAGATTAGATGAAAGTTGGGAGTTATTAGAGAAGAGGGTATTCGGACAAGAGCATTGCCCTGATGAACTAATGGATGTTGGAGAGAAGATAGCTCGAAAGTGTGATGGGCTTCCTTTAGTACTTGATCTAATCGGTGGAGTCATTTCAAAGAAGGAAAAGAAAGAGGCTTTGTGGCTTGAAGTTCTGAATAATTTGAGTTCCTTTATTTTTAAGGATGAAGAGGAAGTGGTGAAGGTTATACAATTAAGTTATGACCATTTGTCAGATCACGTAAAGCCGTGTTTGGTTAACCTTGCAAGTTATCCAAAGGACGAAGATATAAGCATCTCTGAGTTGAAAGAATTATGGATTGCTGAAGGACTTGTGGATCAGATTGAGATGAAAAGTGCAGAAGAAGTAGTGGATGAGTTAATTTCCAGTAGCTTGGTAATATCTTTCAAGAATTCTATTTGCAAAATTCATGATCTTGTGCATGACTTTTGTTCTATAAAATCTAGAAAGGAAAAGATTTTTGACTTCATAGGAGGTTCAAATGCTCCGTCTTCTTCTTCAAATCTGATTCCACGTGGAATTACCATTCATTATAATGAACATCTCTTTCATTTGGATGAAAATTTTGTCGTGTTTAAACCAGAAAAGAAGAATCCTTATGTTAAACACCTCCTCTCTCTGAAGGTGTATGATGGGATTAGGGGTTGTCTTTCGTACAAAAGTCACCTAAAACACTTGAGGCTTCTCAAAAGTTTGGATTTGTACGACATAACATTGACAGATTCTTTGCTGAATGAAATCGGCATGCTTGTTCATTTGAAGAAGTTAGTCTTTATGACCAAGGCTAAAGCTCTCCCTCCGTCATTTTCAAACCTCTGCAATCTAGAAATTCTGGTGGTGAATAACGTGGGATCATTCATGGTACCATCTCCTTCTTTTTGGAGCCTTGCAAAGCTACGAGATGTGCGTATGCACATTTGTGCTCTCTTTGATCCATACATCAACGAACCAACAGTGTTAGACTCAAGGTTAGAAAATTTGACAACATTACATGAGCTCTACATTCTCGGTTCAGAAGACACGGAGGATACTATTTTCAAAAGGTTTCCTAATCTTCAAAACCTTAGTGTCTCTATCGTACATCAACCAGATTGTTCAGAAGGAAAAATTTATTTTCCAAGATTGGATGTCTTTAACAAACTTGAAGAACTCCATTTATCTGCTTTTTCTTGGTGTTCATTCCATGAATATACACACGGCTTCCCTTCGACCTTGAAGAAAATGAGGTTGCAATGGGTCGCTCTAACATCCGATACACTTTCAAGAATTGCTAGACTACCCAACCTTGAAGAACTAATTCTAGATGACACAATCATCGATGAGGGGAAAGAATGGAACATGGAAGATGTCACCTTCCATAATCTCAAATATCTAACATTGGTTAGGGTGAAATTTTCTGAATGGCAGGTTGATGCAGAGAAATCATTTCCCGTGCTCGAGAAACTAGACGTAAGTAGCTGTGATGAGCTTATGGACATCCCAGACAGTATTGGAGATATTGCGTCATTAGAGCTTATCATAGTATGGTACAGCCCTCAGCTTGAAGAGTCGATCTTCAATATTAAGGAATATGTTGAAGAAATGACCGGAGAAGACAAGCTTCACGTATGCTACGATGGTAGATGGTTTAGAAAATGTAAGTATGAGTACGAATTCATTAACTTCTTTCGTACATTAAATTTCCTTTTAGAAATAATGTTATGTTTTGTTCCAATATTACTTTTTAACTTATACAATATATGTTCTTTGCAGAGAGATCATATCAACCTGTAAAGGCATCAAATGATCCTAAAGACATGCATGCGTGCTTTTCATTACTACGAGATCTTATGTATTTTTTATTCTTCTAAAGTGCGTGACTCTCGTGTTGAACTTGTAATCTTCGGTTACCACAACTTACAAAATGATCATATACACACATTTCATAATATATGTGTTATGTTAGCGTTGATTGCTCACGAGCCACAGTGTATGACTAGTTAAGGTGTACATCTAGATGTGCATTCTCAAAGTATGAATGCTTAGTCAACTTTTGTCCCTTTTTTCTTCTAATTTATTTCGTTGAGCTTCTAAATTGCTAATAAGTGGAATACCTGTTACTTACTAAACTTTTTATATAATGTATATTATACAAGTTATTAAATTAGAAGCTCAATTGAATTAATATAAAAAGGGAAAAGGCCACAAATTTGGCCAAAGTTGAGTCTCAAATCAAGCTTAAATACCCTGCCCAATTTTCATCTCTAAAAGATTTGTAAATCAGCCCAAATGAGCAGCCCATAAGCCCAAAGATAAAACTTTATCCTAATCAAGCTTTATCATTTTCCAAATACAAAGATAAGACTTTATCCTAATTTCCCTACATACAAAACAAAACGTACATTTTGATATTATTTACAAAGAATTTTCGATTTTCCTCTTTGTTGCACTTGACTTTATTTGAAGAGCGAGTGTAGATTTGAGGCCAATAACGTCCCAATTCACTGCTCCGCAAGAGGTAAAATAGGATCCTATTCTGACCCTTGTTTTTCTTTTTATTAAAATTTCATTTTTTTTGCTTGAAAAAAATCATGTTCTAGAGTCCAAGTGTATGCAGATGCGTTTTGTGTTCATATATTCAAATTTGTGTTCTTAGAATTCTCACCTGCCAAAATGAGTGTATGTATATTTTAAATTAAGTACATAGTTGTGTATTACATTATAGATAGATCTTTTGCCTTGAAATGGAAGTCTATGCGTGTGACGTACACCATATGTTATTCACACTCTTCTACCCTCTTTAATTATTATATTTTGAATTCTCATAGTTATTACATTAATTATTTCTATCGTTCATCTTTTCTTATAAGTACTAACTTTTGACCAATAATTTTTCATATTATTATACTGCCCCTATATATGTGATAACACGGTGTTGTTATTTTTCCTTGGACGAATCATGCTTAGTTGAATAAATTAAAAATTGTTTACAAGTATATGATTTGTATCATTGTTGGGTTTAAGATAAACAAGTGATTATAAATATGATTTCACAGATAGAATATATTCTTTAATTTTAATTTTAGTTTTTTCGGTAAAAAAAAAAAAAAGGAAACCTTTATTGGTTAACTATGAACAGTCAGATAATCATCTTTGATTTATGTACACAGTCAATCGAGAAGTCAAATAAGAGAGCCAAAAAAAAGAACGTCTTCTATTATGTTATAGCTTATAAAATAAAAATTAATATACAAAAATAGTTCTAAAAAATAAAATGCAGTTGTTCTCCACATGTTCATATGACATCTAAATAGATTAAGAGGAATACACGTGCAAAGCACATCTAGTTAGATGACAAGAAAAATACACAACAAATATTGTCTATAAGGTAATATTAGTGAGATACGACTAATTACATGATTGAACCTCATCAAATTGAAATAAATATAGAAGGTAATTCTCTACCTTCATGGGGTCGGGGCCGAAAGTCCTATGTACACTCTATCCTCCTCAAACCCCACTTGTGGGATTTCACTGAGTATGTTGTTGTTGTTGAACTATCCGATATTCGTATTGGGGTCGACTAAATTCAAATGTGTGTTAGGATTAAGTCCCATGTTGTAAGTAAAATACTTTCTAATAAAGATGAATTCATATCTCAGGTTCAAACTTGTGACCTCTATTTAAGAATGAAGTTGTACTTACCATTCTACCAGAACCGAAACATGCAATATACAGAAATTACATCAGCACAAACACATAAAGACAGACCATATTTGGGAATGCAAAACCATCCTACGCTGGATATATATTTCAATATAAGTCTTAGGTCAAAAGTTACTGAGTTCGGATGAACTCATAAAGGGAACAAAGGGAGGAGCTAGAGCGTTGTCTACATATTCAGACCAATTTAATAGTTTTAGTTTAAATTATATTTGTCTTAAAAAAATCTATTGAATATGTACAAATAATTAATTTAAAACTCGATTACTTAAAAAAATTAGAATTTACAATTCATAAGCTTGAAATTCTAGCTTCGCCTCTAATCGAAACTATGCATCAGCTCTCGCCTTTTTTACCCATCATTTAGCTAATTTTGATCTAACTCATGGATAATGATCTACTAATTTACTAACTCAGTCAAATCAATTCGCTCATTTGACATTCCTACATACAAACAGACAAATTACTTCCTCCATTATATATTAGTTGTAATAGTTTATGTTTTATATCGTGCTTAAAAAATCATAAATAAAATGTTTGATTTTACTAATTTACCTTTTATCCATATTGATGGACATCAAGATAATTTACGAAAGCATATGACATATGAATAGAAATCATAAGAATAGATCTAAAGCAATAATAAACTTTTGAAAAAAGAAATTTTTGGAACTTCTAAATTTGTTTAGGCTTCTAATAAATATAAATTGAAAGGGTAAAATGGATTTTTTTTTTCAATTATTTTTATTTTAATTTAGTACGTGATTAAATAATTTAGGATTTATATTTTTAATAAGATGACCAACTACAATATGGAATAGAGGGAGTAATGTTTATGATTCATTTTAGATTATAAATTTATAAATATTCTTCTTTTTTTAAAAAAACAATTGTGCCCAATTAAATATCATCACATAAATCAAAACGATTAGAGTAATTAACACTCACATCCTCAGTGACTATGTTGATTTTGGACTATTTGTCCTCAACCTAAAAATATAAACATGAATGATTGTTTTTTTGAATTTTTGTTCCCCAAATTTATGAATTTCAAAATTTACAGCCATGCATTAGATTTGATTTTTCAGGAAAATCTTTTCTTTGTACTACCAAATCCAACGCCGCAAAATACTTAACAACTATAATAAAAAAAATATATTAAAAAAATAATAATAATATAAAAGAATTTACATAAATTTTACTAATTTAGGAGTTAATTTCTTAGATATACTTTAGTTTATAAAATTACCTATTATATCAGATTTTGGTGTGTTCAGATACGTCCAGATATATGTATGTCAGAATATATGGGATCAAAATTAGATGTAATTTGTTCTAGATACAATGTATCTAAGTGGATTCGCATGCATCTGAGATACATAACAAATTTCATCCGCCTCTATCTCATCTCATTCACTAGTCTCCTATGTATGTAGTATCACAGATACATACAAATATATGTATCTAGTGTGATTCACATGCACGTGGGATACATAACAAATCTCGTTCGTCTCTCTCTCCATCTCACTCGCCTCCCTCCCTAATTTATTGTATCTGGTAGCAAAATACATGTATCTAAGTGTATCTTCCTCAATATATGGTGGGAATCTCTTAATTAGGGATAAGAGACGTAATATTTTGAAAGTATAGGTAATAATAAATAGGGAAATTTTCACAAATAGCCACTATAATAAACTTAATTATGCTCCACAGCTATAGTTTAAGCTACCTCGTTTGTATAATTTGCAGATTTGTATAATTCGCGGATACATTTGTATAATTCAGTTATTTTTGTATAAACTCAAAATAATAAATTTATTCAATTACAAACATCAGAAGTGTAAACAGTTATACAAATTTTGAATTATACAAACGTGCGAATTATACAAAACTAAAAAGTTGAGCCGCTTAATTATAGCTAAAAGTAGGTCGCGAATTGTAATTAAGGCAAACTATAGCTATGTTAACTAATTAACTAGTATATATTTGCTTATACGCATAATTTTCCTATATATATATGATAGTGACGTTTATCTAATTACATAATTTCTCCAATAATATACTCAATATAATTCTATTGAAAAAATTTAATTAGAATAAAGTATACATAAATTTTATTTATATCTTTTAGAGGTAGAAACGTTATTTCTAAATCTCCGGCTCAATCAACACATTTCAAAATAATTTGTAAAGAACAAAAAAGAAAAGGATTTAAATTAAATTACATAAGACAGTGTTTTTTTTTTTTTTTTAATATTAGTACTGAATTTTGTTACATAATAACATGTTAATTATTATCTTCATCAAGAATGTTTATTTTGGGTAATTAAATTCTGATTTTAATTCTTATGATATAAGATTAAACGTATTTAACTTTCAATCAATTGAAACATATATTTTTCGTTTTTTTTGGTGTGAGTGAATATTCACAAATTTCTATATAAGTACTAAATATTTTATCGCGTAATTATTCATGTGATATGTTATCGATAAAAAATAATAAATAAATGAATTTACCAGAAAAGGTATTTTTGATGATAATGAGTAAGGGAACATATAATTGATAGACTGACGAAGACATTCATTCTTTGTAATATGCTGCATCGATTAGAGAATCTAAATTATTTATTTATGTAAGAATATATATCCTTTCAATAGGGGTGGGGTGTGGGGGTCGGGGTGGGAGTGGGGGTGGGGGTCCTTTACAAACACTAGAAAACAACTAATCTGAAATTCAATTTTGTTTTTGTTTTTTTGGTTTCCCTTCATACTCGATTTGTGTATTGAATTCAACTAAAATTGAATTCGTGTATTACAAAATCTATTACTAGGGAAACATTACTAATGGAGTTCTGAGGTTTAAATTTGAAATTTCTGATTAAGAATGGAGGGATTTGAACCATCCACCATAACTCATGTTAATAAAATTTAATTTGTTTTTTTTTTATTCGATATCCAATATTCGCATGCATTGAGCTCTACTAAATCTGAATTTGCACATTGCATCATTGCAGAGGAGGAACCATGATTAAGAGTTTGGGGTTCTAAATTTTAGTGGAGTTTGAACCCACAACTCTAGTGTGGAGAGCATTTCCACAGTCCCTTCTTAGGGGTTTACAAGTTAATTTACCTATATGTTTATTTAATTTTCTAATACAAATACATGATCTACGGTAAGCTACTGGGTTCGTCCGAACCCACGAATCCCCACTTAGCTCCGCCCCAGATTGCACGGTCTATTTCTAAGACGGTGCTCCCAATAGAATTCAAGACTCGAATCTGAGATATCTGGTTAAGGCTGGAGAGATCTCGATCATCCCAGCACAACTAAATTCGAGTTCGCACATTGCAGAGTCCATCTCTGCTGCAACGCTTTCAACAAAAAAAAAATCATTCTCATAAACTCAAATCTCATGAAACTTCTGTTTAAGGACGAAAGAATATTTTCAATCATCCCTCAACAACTCATATTAGTACAATCTCTCTCTCTCTCTATATATATATATATTAATTGTTATTTTTATTATTATTATTTTATTTTTTACATCCAAACAAATGATATGTTTTCAGATCCAAGACATAGATTATAATTGCACCTGCAGCAACTTGGTCCTTCACTTTTATTTAAGGCCTTGTTTGAAACCACGAGCTCATGTTTCGATTTTTAAAAATAAAATTTGTACTACTACTTATTGTACTATAGTATTTTTATCGTTTAATATTTTGACATACTCATAAAAAAAGTATTCCATAACATATAAATTAGAAGAAGTATCTGGATATAGAGACGGAGCCTTAGAATTACTTTATCATTTGATTTTTAACGAAAAATTCATTGAAAATATTTTTGACAAGTCAATTTCTAATAGTCATGAACCCAATTGGAAACTTTAAATTAATCAATTTAACAAGTTTTTATTTCTCAAAATGTTCAGTTAATAAAATAAACCACTTTTATATATTTTCTTGATAAATAAGGTAGCATTTGTTAACGTTTTCTGGCGATTTTTTAATAAATAGTGACCTCAAGTGACACCACTTTGTCGAAAAATTTTCAAAGCATATATTATATGATGTCGACGAAGAAATAAAAGTCAAGAGTTTGTGACATCAATTTATTTCTCTAATAATAATAATAATAATAAACAAATAGTTGAAGTCTCATGTTATCTTGTTTGGATCTAAAGAGCCAAATAGGGACAATTTTTATGTTTATGTTGTTAGGTTAATTAATTAGCACTTAATTTATTTATTTAATTGTTGAACAATATAAGTCAAGTCATTATCAAGGCTAAATTACATATGAAAATGAAATTAATCATGAACTAAAGATTAGGAAATTGAAAATTGACAAAACCTTTTCGACTTGTCTTAATTAGTTCTTGCATAATTGAACACGTATTTATGATAAATAATTATCGTGTTTAATTATTAGATCAATAATTGTTGGTAAACTGCTTAAACCAATAAAATTGATTTATTTTTACCACGATAATATAGTTGTTCCAAATTGCTTTCTTCGTCCATCTTTGCTTATATCCATTATATTAAAAATAATTATATTAAAATAAACATTCAATTTAGAAAATCAAAAGATTTATCACTTAATTTCTAACTTTTTCTTATTATTAATTATAGTAATTTTTCAAGACATGAATCTATTATAAAGGATGATATAGTAAAATTACGATGTATTCTTTTACTTCTTAAAAGATGTCAAGTTAAGTATGGACAAAAATGGACGAAGGAAGTACTTCTCAATTTATAAAACCAAGATAAAATTAATTAAATTTTTCTTATTTTACCTTTTTCAATTTTTATTTTTTTAACCGTAAACAAGCTTAAAATTTCTTATGAATAAATTAGTAAAATGATCTTTTTTTATTGATACATTTTAAAGAAATATATAAAGAGAAACTGAGCAACTAATATAAAACCAAAGAAGTAAATTTCATTACTTACACCTTATTTTATTTTTATGAAGTAGAAAAATAATTTCGATAAATCCTCTATTTGTTTTTACCTTAATTATTACCTTATCATCATATCAACATAAATAAATTTGTAATAAAAACTACCACGTGAAATTCACAACATAGACAGAATATGAAACCAATAAAGTAGAGGACTCATTTTCACCAATTTTGTACAAAAACAATCATTTCCACTTCGGCATTTTATAAGTAGTGAATAGTGATTTCCCAACTACCAAAAAAGATTAAGTTTTTTTTTAGGTATTTAATATTTATATTGAGTTTAATTAAACTTAAATTCACATAGACCTATTTCTCAGGACAATATTTCCTATAGCTTTTTTTTATTCCCAAAAATCAAAATGAAAATATCTTATCAACCATAAAATTAAAAAAAAATCATGCTCCCACATTTAGTATCGCTAAAAAAAGATTTTTTTTATTTAGACAAGAAAAGATGTTTGGTCCTATTTTAGGTACTTGTACAAATGTCAAATCTCAAGGGAATTTTCACTTATTGGAGTACAAATTAGTACGTCTAATTAATACAAAAATATTTGTGCTACTTATATATTAAGAAAAGAATAGTGAGATAAGTTTCGAAATTAAATATTAGTACTTATGTATTAATAGTCTTTTTTCTTTCTTTTTATACACTGTTATTATTTTTATTAAGTTATAAATTAATGTATTTTGCGTCATTTTCCCATGTCATTTTATGATTTTAAATTTTATGCATTAATAATATAAGAAAAACAAAATAATCGAATCACTTTTAAAAATAATTATAATTACTACAATTAATTTAACAGTATCATTTATAAATAGAGTGTAAGTTCTGTATGATAGGCGTGATAAAATGTACACAATTAAATTGCTTTAAAATATTTGTCACGAATTCTGTTTAATTATATTGATTATATTGAGTACAATATATAATTTTTTATAAGAAGTAAATTCATAAATAAACCATAAATAAATATACACGAATTTAATTAGTTAATAAACTTAGTTAAACACACTTTCTCTTTTGTTTTAAGAAAAGAAAAAACATGTAGAATCGTACTATATATTTTTTGGGGTTTGTTGCGTACACTCACTCTTTTCATATTCTAATTGTGTGTACACCTATCTTTTCCAAGGGTACACATATTTTTGCCTGTCATTTCATTATATCAAATATATTATTATCATACTATATATTGGTAATGATGAAACAGCATATTACCCACTATTTCTAGGAATACACATATTTTGTTAGTCGTGTGATTATATTAAATATATTTTATCGTACTACATATTGGTAAGGATAAAATTGTGTACACCTATACCCTTTCTAGAGGTATACATATTTCGACATGTCATGAGATTATATTAGATATATTATTATCGTACTACATATTGATAGTTATAAAACTGTATACACCCATTGTTTTCTTATTTCAGTTGTATGATTACATTCATGAATATACTGTTGTCCTACTATATATATTGTTAAGGATAAAATTGCAAATATACCTACCTTTTCTAAGGGTACGCATATTTCAACCAGTCGTGTAATTATACTAGATATATTATCATCATACTACATATTGATAGTTATAAAATTACATACATCCACTATTTTCATATTTCAGACTGAATATATTATTATCGTACTATATATTGTTAAGGATAAAATTGCATACACCTACCCTTTCTAAGGGTACACATATTTAAACCAGTCATGCAATTATACTAGATATATTATTGTCATACAATATATTGATAGTTATAAAACTACATACACCCCCTCTTTTCAAATTTCAATTGTACGATTACACTGAATATACTATTGTCCTACTATATATTAGTAAGGATAAAATTACATACACCTACCCTTTCTAAGAATACACATATTTCAACCAGTCGTGCGATTATACTAGATATATTATCGTACTATATATTGATAGTTATAAATTTACATATACACCCACTATTTTCATATTTCAGTTATACAATTACACTAAATATATTACTATCATACTATATATATTAGCTTTATTAACTTGTTCTCCTCATCTATCCATCTATTATACAAAAAGCTAAGAAGCAAAAAAAAAACAACATATCATCATATTGAATATATCTCTTTCTCTTTCTCTCTCTCTCTCCATGCTAACTAGCAACTCTTTCTTGTTTGGTGGTCCTTCTAATTATTCTGATCCATTTTCTTCTCCAGAAAATGGTTTTATTATCAAAAGAAAAAGAAGACCTGCTGGTACTCCAGGTATATTTTTTTGATTAATTAATTTCTATATTTAATTTACTTTAACTAATTTACATAAATATATGAAGAATGGTACTTTTTTTTTCTCATATGTGAGATAATGTTGTGAAACACTTGAGTTTTAGTTCTTGTGTGTCCATTTTAACTCTAAATTCAACATGTTCAGTCAGTGGTGGAAGCAGAATTTTCATTAAAAGATTCATTATCTATCTATTATATATGTAGTGTAATTTTTTGACGAAAAGAATTCAGATGAACGTCCTTCTCCTTCTGGCTCTCTCTAGTTCCGACCTTGTGTTTTTTAATTCAGAATTTAAACGTTATAGATGAGAAAGTTGGGATATGATTATATAACCTTATCTATATAGTCAAGGGCAGAGCTAAAGGCAATTAATGAAGAGGTTTGGTTGATAAAACCGCTTTCGTCTGAAAATTATACTGTATAAATTTAATTATTGAATTTTCTTAAGCTTAGTATTTTTTTTTGGAATTCACGAGTTAGAATTACTGGCTCCACTACTATTGTTAACACACATATGTTTAGGGTTGTTCGACTTATATAGGAATACTACTGAATTCTGATGAACTCGTGATTGAATTTATAAATTTGCACAGATCCCGATGCACAAGTTGTGTATCTAACAGCTGAGATGTTAATGGAATCTGATCGTTACGTTTGTGAAATCTGCAATCTTAGCTTTCAAAGAGAGCAAAATCTTCAAATGCATCGTCGTCGCCATAAGGTTCCATGGAAGTTGAAGAAGAAGGTATTTAATTTATGTATAATTACGTCATCAATATCGTCTCATCTAACATCTTAAACTGTTAGATAGAACACAAGTTCTTCTTTTAATGAGGGGGTGAGTCTTGCTCTTTTGAAAATTGAGTTAATATCATGCGTAGATCGAGAATTCATATTAGACGTTAAGCTGATAAGAACAGGTGTTACACTTGATCTTAGCCACAAGACCGAGAAAGATATGATAAGAACAAAATTTGAAGAATTTACTAAATTATACCGTATATATTTCAATACATCTCCTCACGTGCAAGTCATGAAGTTCTTCTTCTTCTTTTTTAACAAGAACAACACATTTCAGTATTTAAAAATAGTAATTCATTTTTAATTAAATTTCTCTGTTTATTCTTATTGAAATGATTTATAATAACCACATAAATTTCTAAGGCTTAGTTTTCGACAACAATTTTCTAAAATCTTGTCCTCAGTCAAACATAGTCACATAAATTGAAACAAATATAAAATATCATGTTAGATTATATGATTATATTAATTTTTTTTATTTTTTTGTTATAAATCAGAAATATAATTTTATTTACTTAATTATATTTTCAACGTGATCAGGAAGAAGAGAAAAATGAGATGGATCAAGTGATTAAGAAGAGAGTATATGTGTGTCCAGAGCCAAGTTGTGTACACCATGACCCTTGTCACGCATTAGGTGATCTTGTTGGAATCAAAAAACATTTTAGAAGAAAACATAGTAATTACAAACAATGGATTTGTCAAAAATGCAATAAAGGTTATGCTGTTCAATCAGATTATAAAGCTCACATCAAAACTTGTGGTACTAGAGGCCATTCTTGTGATTGTGGAAGAGTTTTCTCTAGGTAAATTCATCTTCTTAATTTTATCCATTTATATATCTGTGTTGTGTTTTACTTGAGTCAAAGGTTTATAAAAAAACAGTCTATTTATCTTTTTAAGGTTGCATACACACCACGTCCTATTCAGATTCTACTTGTAAAATTATACTGAATACATACTGTTGTTGTTGTAATTGTTATCGGTGTATCTTATGAGGTAATTAGATAACATGTCTTATTTTCTAGGTTATATTAAACATACTACAAAAATAATAATTAACAATTAGCTACGAAATTCGTAGCTGATTAATATATCACTAAATAGTTTGTAGTTGATAAGATCGTCTCGTTGTAAAATGTCATTGGTATGTCGTTAAATAGAATTAACAAATGATGAATTTTCATTGTTTAGCGATAGAAATTGATAGTAGCTAATCCTTCTTTCTTTTACTTTGTAGTATTTTTTTTGTGTATGGATGATTATTTGTAAGTATCTTTTAGGTGATTTACTAGCGTAAAAAATAAAATTCATACTATATATCTTATATATATTATACACATATATCAAGATGAGATTACCATGTTACTTGAATTGGTAACATCCTTTTAGGTCTAAAACCTAATGAATATGTCTTGTAAAGGTACTACATATTTAGTGTGCTCATTTTTGAAAATCTCTTCCTTATTTATATAAATATGATATATGATGATAAAAAACACTATTTTAGTTAAAAACATGAATACTATTATCAGAAAATCACTAATTTTCGACAGATATCATATCAAAATTTGGCTTAACGAGTCGAATTCTGATAGGTTTTGTTGGAAATATTTTTAATAAAAAATTAGCTATTTTTTGGTTGTGAATTTGAATTATAGTATTTTATTTTTTTTCTATATATATAAATACCTTCTTCTAATTAATCTACTTTTTTTTTCTCCCATTTTTTTTTTTCAGAGTTGAAACATTTATTGAGCATCAAGATTCATGCAAACCACAAAATACAACTTCTAAAGAATGTCATGATGTGCAAATACCAAAACCAATTTTCTTGCCTACTACAACTACTACTACTCATATCCCACATGATCAATATTCAAGAGTATTGCCTAATCTTGATCTTGAACTTTTCACTTCCCCAAATTATTATAACCAAAACACACACAATTATTCTAATTTGTCATCATTTCTTGGTCAAAGTGATCATGTTCATCATCATAATAATTATATAGTCCAAAACAATGATGAAGTCAAAGAGATCATTGAAGAGGCAACAACACAAGTATCAAGATTGAAAAGTGAAGCAAATGAAATCCTCAAAATAGCAATGGAAGAAAAGGCAATGGCTATAGAGAAGAGACAAGAAGCAAAGTGTTTGATTGAATTAGCCAATCATGAAATGGCAAAGGCAATGGAAATTAGACAAAGTGTTTGTGCTTCTTCTTCATCATCATCACATGTCATGAAGATAATAAAATGTAGTTCTTGTAATAATAAACAATTTCAAAGTGTGTCATCATCAAAAGATGCTACTTTGACTAATAATTATTATTTGTCATCTTCCATTTATAGAAGATGATGAAAAAATTGAGTAGTTTTTTTATTTTTTTTAACAAGTGTAGTTGAAATAATTACTTTTGGTGGTTATGATGAAAAATGCTAGTGAAGTTAGATTTTTTATATGAGGAGTGAACAATATATGTAAACTATGTTTTATTGTAAGACTTTAGTTAAATAAAGTTGGTTTTATTATTTTAATTTTTTTATCTTGCCCTCTACATGTACTTGATCTTTTCAATTTGTTTGTTTGGTCTAATTATACGCAAATACAAATTTAGAATATAGTTCTTATTATTGAATTCATTATATACTTCTAAATTTTTGTAATTTCTTACATATATCTACTCTTGATGTTGAAAACCCTAATATCTAAAGGGGTCTGATAAGCTAATCTAAATTAGTCGAATCTCATTATATCATTTCTCAAAACATATTATGGTTTAATTTCAAGATTTATCTGAGTAACAACTTCTTTGATGAAGAATTTAAAGTTTATAATTATTGAATTCATGAGAATGAATCATTAATTTATCATATGGATTTAGTTGAAAGTATATATTCAGTGGTTTTCATATCTTTTTCAAGGTGTCTGAAGATCTCTTGCAAGGCCTTTGATGATAGGTTTTTGAAGATAATTTTCTTTTATTATTGATCAATTCATAAGAACTAACCTAATCATAACTATGAAATGGATATTAATTATCTACTTCCACCTCTCCACATAACTAATCCTTCTTTGAGATTTCTTTTTTTTTTTTGCTCGATATATGCATTGAAACATCGATTATGTCAGAGTTGTTAAGTATATATGACTTAAAGAATGGATAAATACTTTTTATCAGGATTTTTTTCCTATACTCAAATCTTGAATCCAGACATCTGGTTAATTAAAGACGAAGAAATTCTACCTAATGCGATATCCAAATTAATAGTCTAACAATAACAGTAACATACTTAATGTAACCTCATCAATAAGATTTAAAGAGAATGGAATGTTCATAAATCTTATTTACCTGCAATTTTAGGTTAAAAAAACTATTTTTGAAAGATTTTTATCTCGAAATCTACTAATAACAATAGCAATACACTCAATATAATTTCAAAAGTGAAATTTGAGAAAAGCGAAATGTACACAAATCTTATCTACCTGTATTTTTAGCGAAATAAAAATTATTTTTTATAGACGTCTTGAAATCTGAAAAGTCTATTTTCATAAAAAAGAATAAGAAGCCACGTGGCAATTATATGGTCTTGAGTGCTGGACCAAATGATGAGTACAAAGAAAAGGCTGGAAATAGGATTAAAGCTATGTATTCCATAAAGTCTATTTCATAACATTCAATATCACACAAGAATATGAAGCCAAATCGCCTTGCTTTATATATATATACATATATATATGTCTCAGTTAATTTTTGTGGACCAATGAATATGAGAAAAAGCTGGAAAATAGAACTAAAAAACTAATGCATTTTTTTTATTTTTTAACATATTATTACTCTAGTGTCTTTATCAATAGTACTATTCCAATTTTAATGCTCATTAAAATGCCATGTTTTTCAGTGCCATGATTTGTAAGTGTATGCAGAAGCTTTAGTCATTTTCAACCCTAGACAAGACACACAGTATATGACCCCTCACTCTTCTGAAAACTCTCATCATATCATATATACATATATGTATTGATGATAGAGAGACTACTAGAGTATCGATGAATTTTATTATATAGTATGCTTTTAATATAAAGGTATTTTGGAAAAGGACAATTATATTCTGAACTATTATAAATGATATGTAGATATCCTTCGTTATATTTTTGGGATATTGGTGTCTCTGTCGTTCAAAAATTAGAGCATATATACCCTTTATATTAACGGACATACATGTGTCATAATACTATCCACCGACCAACAATTATTAAATATTGAAACGACTGATAAGATTGCGTCATGTGTCCCTATTTAGTCTTTCGGTAGAGTGAAGGGCATATATGCTCTAGTTTCAGGGGCAGCAATGTCCCAAAAGTATGATGGAGGGTATCTGAATACTATTTACGATAGTTCGAATGTATATTTGTCATTTTTCCCATCTTTAAATGTGGACTAACTACTCCATTTCCATTTCATTGCTATTTTGTTATGGTTTTTGAGTTCCATGAACTAACTATATGACATGATATAGAATAACTACTTGGTGTTATAAGTGGTGTCTGAAAAGAGTGGAGTGTATACGGAATTATTATATTTAGTATATTATTGGTTTGACCTAATTATATGACTTTGAAAGCTATTTTTTTATCTTATAACGATATGGATAAGATCTGTGTATATTTCATTTTTCTCATATCTTAGT
This sequence comes from Solanum bulbocastanum, assembly GCA_037074985.1. Classification (NCBI taxonomy): domain Eukaryota; kingdom Viridiplantae; phylum Streptophyta; class Magnoliopsida; order Solanales; family Solanaceae; genus Solanum; species Solanum bulbocastanum. Next base: position 45,770,623 of record CM073601.1, read on the forward strand.
TATGAAACTATACTTAGGGTCACAAATAACATCTGAAATGAGTGGAGTATCAAAAAATTATTATATTTAGTATGTTATTGATTTTACCAAACTATAACTTCGAAAACAGTCTCTTTACCTTACAAAGATAAGGATACGATTTGCGTCTTTTCATTCCTTGCGAAACTATACTTACGGTCACAAATGACATTTGAAAAAAGTGGAGTGTACAAAAAATTATTATATTTAGTATGTTATTAGTTTGACCTAACTATAAATATGAGTTTGAAAGCAGTCACTAGTCACTTTATATGGCAAAGATAAAGGTAAAATCTATGTATACTTCATTCTTCTCATACCTCACTTTATGAAACTATATGTAGGGTCACAAATGACATTTTAAAAGAGTGAAGTGTACTCAAAATTATATTTAGCATGTTATTGGTATCGACCTAACTATGTGACCTTGAAACCAGTCTTTTTATCTTATAAAGATAAGGATAAAATTTGTGTATACTTCATTCTTCTCATATCTCAGTTATGACACTATAATTAGGGTCACAAATGACGTCTGAAAAAATGAAGTGTACACAATTATATTTAGTATGCTATTGGTATTGACCTAAGTATATAACTTCTAAAGCAGACTCTTTATCTTATAAGGATAAGATCTACGTATACATTATTCTTCTCACACCTCAATTATGAAACTATACTTGGTATATATGTTGACGCTTTTGTTGACCTAACTATATATGACTTTCATTTATCTCCTTTGAAGACTATGTACATGTATATATTGAGATGATTGAGATTTTTTCTCCGCGCTTAGTGATGAAATTAGACTTTTCGCTAAGGATATTCAAAATTTTAGTATATGTATCTTAAATTAAAGTTATTTTTGACTTATATACACAACATATTTTGATGAAGGAGTTTATATATTGGACAGATAGAAGACGAGTTTCAAGTTTGAAAAGGTTTTTAAAAAGTTTTTTTAAAGTATAAATTTTTTAATATTTTTTTCAAATATTTTAACTTAATTTTTTTAAAAAAATTATTTCTTTTTATATATCATTTTTTTTTATGTCCAAACCTCTATTTTATGTATTTACAAGTTTCAGTTAAAGTTACTGGTCAACATGTGAAAATTATAATTTGTACTTTTTTACAAAAAAAAAAAATCACCATTTCTTTGAGGTGAAATATATCCTTTTTTATCTTTTGTCATATTCAGTTTTATCTTGTGAAAAACACAATCCACTCAGTCTCCAGTCCAATCTTCTATTACAATAGTGAGATCTTGATGGTTGTTCACAATACTTGACAAAGAACAGTTAAAAGAATTTAGTGAGTCGTGTACGAGTGATAAGTATTCGTTCATTTTTAATCAGATATTTTGAATTCAAACCTTATTAGGTATATGAAATTGCCTTTGAGTGATTTATCTCCAATATAAGATTTTCTGAAACAAATTTAAATTTAGTCGGGTAAGTCAAAAAATCGGGTGGATGGATTTTAATAACTGGGGCCAACAATGTAATCAAAAGACTATTTTTAGCAAAATAAATGAATGAAAGACATATTTATATAGATATTTTGCGATAGTTTAGGGACATTTTTGACTATTTTTCATTTATAATAATCGTAAGTGAGAATCTACAATACAATAGGTAAATTTATGAATTGTCGTAAACTCAATAGTTCTTGTTCTAGATCAGGTATATGTATATAAATAACTAACCAAATGTATATAAATAGTTACATAATCATTTGTACATTAACTTAAAATCGTTATAGAAATTCATATGCCTTGAAAATCACAATTCCGCCCTTGAACAATAGGGAGTTCTTAATAAAACTTGATATGATAACCTGAAAAGTAGAGCAAGAACGACTTACTATAATCAATTATTCTATTTATTTTAATTTATATGATACACTTTCTTTTATAATATTCATCTACTAAGCCTATAATTGAAATCATCACTAAATACAATAGAAAAAGTTCTTGGTACAATCATAAAATCTAGTATCTAATAATTTTTACCACCAAATGAAATTTTATTGTATTATAATCTTTTTCTCCATTCAAATCGAAATCAAAATAGTATTCACCTTCTTTCTTTATCGGTATTCTAAGATCGATCTCTTGACTAATAAATTAACACTACTCATGAATTTACCATATTCTTGAAAAAATAATAATCTAATCATCTGACTCAAACTCGAACTTATAAATTTAAGGTCAGATAAATTATGTAATATAATAAATAGAAAAACAGTCCTATTTACAGTTAATGAAAAGGTGTAAAGTGAGTTCCAGACACCCTGCAGTTATCACAGAGACAAATCTTAAAAGCTGCACACCAAAAAGTGAAACTTTATAAATATATCACTTTTATCATTTTTCACTGTTTTATATTTGTACGTTTTCTTATTAAATTTTCTCATAAATAATTATTGTGATGCAGATATTTAATTAATGTGAATACAGCTTTAACAATTTTGGCACAAGATCCATTAATGTTTTGTTGTTCAAAAATATTAATGTCAAAGGGACTTGAAAATGAAGGAGGCTTTTGGAATATTTTTCACTAGAGGAAAAGACAAGCAGTACAAAACAAAATAACAACATGTGTCGTACGGGTAGGTTTTATATTAAGTAAATAGTATAGAGAAACCTATTTCCACTCGATTTTTTTATAATAGATCAAAGAAATGCACTAATAAAGTATAGCATGCTATTCGTAAGATAGCAATAGCTTATTGATCGAGATTCTTTCACTTTTAATATGATGTTTTGAGTTTGAGTTCTGGGGAACGAAAAAAATATCGTCTGGAGCGTTGTCAATTTTAGAAATGGGTCCTACAGTGTGCGAACTTGGATTTAGTCAAACTTTAATGCAAATATTGAAATATTGTATATTCACTCTGTTTACTTTGTTTATCATAGTTTGACTCGATATAAAATTTAAATAAAAATTGAGAGATTTTTAAATGAATACAATTGTCTTTATTTAAAACTTAATAATATAAAATTTAAGAAAGTATCAAAATTAATCTACTAGTATATCAACAAATATTTTTAAAAATTATATGGTGATTGATTAGCTATGGCTAGCGATGGTGGTTGTAGGTGTTAATTGGGGTTGATATTGGTTATGGTGGTGTTATGAGAGTATCTAATTGTGATGGTGACTGACAATAGTGATTGATGATAGTAGTTGATGGTGACGATTGATAGTTATGATTTATGATAGTAATAACTAAAAGGTGGTGGTGAATGATGAAGGTAATCGATGACATATAATGATGACTAGTGATGGTGATTATTTCGGTTGGTGTTAATGATTATAACTAGTGGCTAATGCTGGTGATGGTCGATTGTAGCGATTGACAACAATGATGGTTGTAGCTAAACATGATAGTTGTGAGTAGTGATAGTTGATAATGGTGGACGACAACGATGACGGTAGTTGATAATAGAGGTGATGGTGATAGTGAAAAGGATGAATGGATAGAAATGGTGAACTAACATCTTAGTGACATTACATTGACTATGTTACAAAAAATCATTCAAATCTATTCAAACCCATTAAGTGATCATAACCAAAAAAAAAAAAAAAAAAAAAAACTTATTGATGAAGATATGTATGATGAAGATTAAGACACACGTTAAGTACAAACAAATGGAGGCCCATCTTCTGAAACTTATGATCTTATACGTGGCATGACATTACACAACTATAAAAGATATTTTTTTCTAAACGTACTAATAAGAAAATAGTGTCAAATAAAGTGGAATGGAGGATTAACAAAGAAGAATTGTTGGCAATACATATACTTAGCTTAAGACCTTGAAACCAGTACAATCCATTCACCAGATGATCATCTTGACTTAGTACAATCTAATTATATAGGCATTAGCAAAATCAAAATCTATTATGTTACTACAAAACTGAGTTTTCAGCTGTCCGCGAATCTACCGAAAATAATCTCTACCTAGCAAAGGTAAGGCTGCAGGGATAAGGTCTACGACTCTACGCACATCCTACCCTCCTCAAACATCACGTAGGTATGTAGTTGTTGTAAACTTTTGAGGTGCAAATGAAAAATTCCTAGTTATATATGAAAAAAAAAAATGCCAGTGTATGATAATACAGGCTTCCTCTCAAGAAATTGAATTCTCCTACATGCTCCTATTTGATACCTGATTGCTCTATACCAAATCTGGAAAGCAATCTGTAAGATGTGGAAGACCACCTAACAACTCTACTCGCATTTGATTGATCGGTATATGTGACGGACAAAAAATAGGGCTGCACGGAAACCAACAGACCCGAGCATGAGAAAGAAACCATAGCAGATGCAAGCCATGTACCCGAAGAAGAATGAGGTTTGCATGAACCCTGTCATATCGGAACGTGCATAATAGTAATACAAGCAGTATCCGTAGATGAACAGCCCAGTTGATCCACCACAAAGGAAAGCCCTACATGGAGAAATAACATATAAAAGTTAAGGACTATAAATCATCATCAACAACCTCAAATGTCGGTATGCAGAGAGATCATGAACTTAACAAATATTAATAAGTGATTCTTGCGCGTCACATTTTCCTTAGAAATGAAGAACCAAATTGCTGATTCTAAAAGGGTGAAGGAGCAACGTACCTCCACCACCATTCGTGATCTTCAGCAGCAAGTTGGAAGTATGTCAATGCCACGGTTATAAAAGCGGTGACAATTAGAAGGATAATGAAGACTATAAACAAGATACTGTAAATTATGTAAATTCTGTGACCCCAAACACTTGCAAATATGTAGTAAAGTTCAATATATATGGCACTAAAAGGCAAAACCCCGGCCATTGCCATCTGAGGCAGAGTTCCACGGTACCAAGGCGATGGCGGGATCTCTCTTGGATACTTGGTGGTACGACAAGGAGCTTGGAATTCAGATTTGCTATTCTTTCCAGCTATCCCTCCCAAGACGAGCAAAGGTGATGTTACAAGAGCCCATATTAGAAAAATGACCACAATGGTTCCAAAAGGTAGCGCAGCAGTGGCAGTGTAGCCGATAGCAACGGAATTAAGAAAGCAGAATGTGAGAAACAGGGGTCCACAAAACAAGGCCTCAGTCAATATCAAGTTCCTGACCTGCAAGGCACAAACAACACCATCTTGTTATTTTGTTGCACTCACTTCCATTTTCAGCTGTTGTGCTTCGTTAGCTAAGACAGCAATGTACTTGACAATACAACAACAACAACATACTCAGTGTAACCCACAAGTGGAGTCTGGGGAGGATAGAGTGTATGCAGACGTTACCCCCTACACAACTTGGGAGGTAGAGAGAGGTTGTTTTCAATAGACCCTCGACTCAAGGAAAAGCATATCATCTTAATTAACTTGATGATATTAGGTAAATAATACTAACCCGCAGATACTGATATAGAATAGATCTCTCAAAAGCTGATTCCAGAAATGAAAGACAATAACTTTTAAGCAACTTACACATTTCAACAGTTGAATAATTTAAAAGCTAGTGCATTTTATACATTTCAACAGTTCAACAATTTACTTCAGAGACATAAAGTATTGTCTTTCATTCCCTATGGTTACCAAAAAATGCAAGGGGACAGAATTAGATCCTTTACCACACAGGAAAGGCCCTGGGGAAACAAATCAGTCGTCTTGTTATATAACACCTTCATTTCCCTCCAAAAAATGCTAGAGAAGAATGATTTTTAAAAAATGGCAAGAAAGGGGTGGTGACAAGGTACCAAGGATAGGAAAAAGAATTATAAACGCAGATTCATCCCCTTTTGTGAATAAATAATCAAAGTTAGGGATGATTTTCCTTTTAATTGTTCAAAAAAGTTCAGAATTAGGGGTGATAAAATTAATATTCCCTCCATTTCATTATACATTATTCGACTTGACAGAGTTAAAGGTGTTGGATTCTCGAAAGTTGTGGAAATAGTATATTGGAAGTGTTAAAACATTTTGGCATGTCCAAAAATTGAAAGATTGTCATAACAGAAAGAGTATTGATTCAAATGAGAATGAGATGTGTTAGAGCCATGAAAACACACCCAGTTTGTTCCTTCTAGTTGGCAGTAGAAAGCGGATGCAGTATAGCCAGCAATCCCAGACGTGAGAGCATATATGACAACCAGTGCAGTGAATAAAGCTCCGCGGTTGTAAGGATAGAAAACACCAACAAGTGCAAGAATGAAAATAAAGACGGTCCTGGAAATTAAGTAGGAAAAGAGCATTAGAGATATCTATGCTTATGATAACAAATTTTCAAGATAAGATATACTTGCATTGTAAAGAGTTGGGTACCAGAACCAAGTGCTGCAGCCAACAACGATTTGTACTTCGGATACCTAAAAACATCACCATGAATGTATTTCCACCCAGTTTCCTCTTGGTCATCAGCTGCCTCCTCATCATGTGCATACCTTGAATATCGATTAAGAAATAATTGATATGAAGACACAAAAGAGAAAACTTATTCTGAAGATAGCCAAACCAACTATATTAACTAAATTACCACTTACTTGACAAAGTCATTCTTAAGGACGCGCATAAGAATTGTGGCAAGAAAACCAGTTAAGAGAAGAACTGTCACACAGGAGTTGATAATTGAGAACCAATGGATTTCCAAGTGATGTGGCAATGATGACGACTGTGAGTATTTTTCCATCCTCTTCTCAAAAGGAGTAGTTGACTCCTTCCATTTCACAGAGTACATAAAGTCAACATCTACTTCCTTGTCCTCTGTGATATCGACCAAGGCATTAGGATCAGTTCGTGCATTGATCTCAACCACACGATCATTGTTGTGAAAGATCTCGAAATGGAGATGTTTAAACAGGTAATATTTGTACTCGCTGGGATCTGTTTTTCCCTCCTTATCGACTTTCCCTAAGAAACCCCAAATGGGCAAGTCATCATAGTACATTTGGAAGTAATAGTCCTTTGCAACGGCACTACGGAATTGAGAAACTTCTTCCTTGGATAACTTCTTTTTGCACACTATTTCTGAGTCCTTGTCGTACATAAAGTCGAGCTTGTAAGGAGCACTGACCAATCGATCACCATTCAAGACTTCACCAAGAGCTTCGTTTTTCTCTGTCACATGAGCTGTAAACACATCCTTCGGTCTTGAAACTTAAAATCTACAGAGTGACTTAAACGAAGGAAACTACAACATTGATTGCATACCTGGTGCACAGAAGGGAAGATCAAAGAAACGGTACGTTTCACTGGAATGAAAAATGCAAAAAGAGAACAATCCATGAGCTAATTCCACACACAAAAAGGAAATACAGGACATATGTAATGCAAATATATTTGTATTTAATCAATTTCAACACAAAATGTTGTGACAGAAGGATAAAAGATTTCGTAAGTACATCAATCTCCAATTTGTCAATTTGCTAAACCCATTGTTCTTCACTCTAGGCTTTGGATCCATCTTTTCTTATCTACATCTATCTGCATGGCCTTGCAAATTTGTTCAGTAAGGAAAAATCAAGAGACTCGTTTTGTCAGCAATGACTCAAAGAAAGAACAGAAAGTTGCATGTTGGAGATAAAAGGACAAGGCAAATGCAAAACCAACTCCATGGGCCAAACATGCATGTTTGGTTTAATTTTTCAAAGAGTCCTACGAATCTTTCTTTTTGATCAAGACGTTTAAAGTTGTTTGGAACATTTTGAATGTGAAGTTTGCAGTTTGTACTATTATGAGGTGACCAGTACTTAAGTTTGCTCAAACATCCATATGCATAAACACAATCTTTTGTTCTTTCACTCTCATATAATATAATACCAACATGAAGAAAGAAATTTTTTGAAGTCCTCTACAACTTATATAGCACTTCGTAATTAAAATTCCATTAGAAGGACAAATAGAGCAAACCAAGAATTACATTGTTGTGGATCAATCTAAGGCAAAAGTAGAAGGCAACTGCTCTTTCGTTAACTTTTTATCGATCTTCATGAAAAGTCGAAAATCATTCTTACATACATACAGAGAAATAGATAACTTTCCAGATGACTTAAGCCAGTAGAATTATTGTCCACCTAAAATAGCATCATCGCTCTCTATCTGGTTGCACACCATGTCTGTGTCAAGTAATATCTTGATATACTTATGTAATCGAAGTATCGAACATAAGGCACCTTATTTGATTGTTGCAATGTGCTGTTTCCTTTAAGAAGATGCTACATAAAGATTTAGTCTTAAAATCTGCATATCCCTATTTCTTATCTTTAGCTCTTTTTTAGGATACTGAAGTAGAAAGGTTAGCTCATCAATTCTGTCAGGGACTTCAACTTAATCTCACCAAGAGAAATTCATCAGATCCGGTCAGCACCATTAACTCATTAACAAGAGCAGATCTAGAGTGTCACCTAAGTTCACGTGCACTCAATACCTTTTGCCCGGACCCTATATATGCATTAAGAATTAACTCAATATTTTTTATTTTTTAGTTTTTTGATAACCGAGAAATCCGTTTGTGACCCTCCCTTTGGACCAATCACAGCCTTCTAAACTCGGTGGATAATGGGCCCGCCCCTCTACCCTTCTCTACTTAAATACCGAGCTTCGCTTTGCATGGTGTGGGGCTTGAACCTGCGACCTAAGCCACAAATCCTCCACCTTTTGCCACTCGAGCTAGCCCTTAGGGGCAAATTAACTCATTATTTATAAATATCAAATTCTCAACCCAAATAACTATTGAATATTAACTTGAAACCGTTGCACAAACCTATAAAACTTCATATCCTAATCCACCTCTCATTAACCAAGGCCCTTATAACTTTGGCTCAAACAATGCACCCAGTTATAAATGCATATTAACTTGAGGCCACAGTAAAAACTTATAAACTTCAAATCTTGAATTTACTTCTACTCATTAACCAAGGACATTATTACTCCGGCTCGGGAGTGGGAACAATGCGCATATATACACACACCACAAACTATTTCATTTTCTCTTTGATTTCAGGTTCAGTTTGCACGCACCTCAATTAATTCAACGGAATACATTCCAGGTAACTCTATCCATTATAACATCTACCGAAGCTCAATATGTACAAAAACAAACTACATTTTTTCAATCGAGAAAAGCACAAATTACATAACTCGATCATGAAACAATCAAATTTACACGAAATGTCAAATTCAGCTTCATATTATCTATTTTACAAAAAATTTTAAACGCAAATATATAAACATTACCTTGGATTATGGAAAGGACCAACCTTGTTAGCATACATAGTAACCTGATCTCCGGCCTTGTACTTGTGATCGGAACCGTCCGATCTCGCCGGAGTAACACAACAACACAAAACGATCAAAACGCCGACGTAACTCGTCATCTTCTTCTCCATTTCCGTCACTATACTTGTATACATGAATGTATATATAGATATATATATATGTATCACTTTGTGTGTATGTATATATTGTTAGATATAGTGAATTTTGTGGGTGGTGGGGGTGAAGGGTGGGGTGGGGTGGAGGAGCTCAGATCTCGATTTCTGTTCAGTAGAAAAGGGTAATTTCGTAACTGTGAAATGAAACGTGGGAGGTTAATTCTAATTACTAAATTCAATTTTTTTTTCAATATTTTTCAATAAATTTATATAGGTAAAAAAATACTTCCAGTTAAAGAAAAGACAATAATTTTTAAATAAAACTAATTCTTTACCGAAAAACGTTACAGGTGAAGGCTTACAAAGAAAAACAATTTTCTACTCTAGCTATTAGCTTTTGATGTTATTTTTTCACTATTATAGAATAGTATGACATGGGCTATTGAATGTGTTAGTCGTGAGATTACGTGAGTTCACAAAATCCTTAGTATAAAAAGATTCTTTCGTAATAAGGTTTTATGTATAAGAAGTAGTTACTTTTATTTTCTCGCTTGTCTTAATACTTCATACTGTCGAGCAATAAAATTGACATTTATTTACTAAAGATCCTCTGCTAGTAAACAAAAAATGAAAGTGTGCCCCTACCTACCAATTGAAACAGGTGAAATTTTGTGTTACATTGTAAGTTTCATAAGGTTGAAATTTCTTCAAAATATAATAATTTAATGTATTTAGTTTTCCTCTTCTATGATTAATATTTGTATTTTTTTTCTTTTCAACTCCATAGGTTCTTCTTTGATTATATTTTTCTTAAATAGTTTATTATATTTTAAATTATTAATTATTTTTACATATATAATTTTCAAATATACAAATTTTATTTCTAAAAGCTTAAATATTGTATGAATATCACGTTAAAGCTAAGTATTTTGAATTCTCATACTCCAAAACAAAATAGATGTAGACTACTTACTTGAAATTAACATTTAAAAAGTAAAATAAAAACGAAATAAACCAAAAAAATATTTTTTTTTTCCAAAAGATGTCAAAACACCACCAAAAGAAAACAAATTACACCAAAAAAAGTCCAAACGTAATTGAACATTCAAAATACATTAGCACTTAAACACTCAAAAAACACACACACAAATAAAAACAAGAACAAAGTTAACTCTCTTTTTAACATATTACATTTTTGTTCTTCTTTTTTTCAGCAACAAACTTCTTCCATACATTGGTGATTTCCAATTGCACTTCCATTGGGGATTTCTTATGCCCTGATGAGACTTCACCCTCCGCGGTCGCGGCTAATTTAGCCGTGACTCTAGAAGGGAAGGTGTCGAGCTCATGGAGGACTTTTTCAATATCCGCTACAAGCCTCTCAGCTAGTGTTCGGGAAAAATCTTCCCGGATCACTACCCTGAGCACGGTCACGTGCTCAGCATTGGCTGGCATCGTGTAAGCTGGCACGATCCACCCAAACCTCCTAAGGTGTTCAGAAATCTCGAATTCGTTGTGTCTACTATTGTCTTTGAGAGAGAATGCTACTAATGGGACTCCAATTTCTTTGGAAACTATGTTGAATCTTTCTGTCTTTTCAAGTCCTTCTCTTAATACCCTTGTATTTTCTTGACAATTCTCCATAATATTCTTGTACCCCTAGTTAATAACATAATTCATAATGATAATTAATCATTACAATAATAATCTTGAATTAAAAAATATTATGTTTCATAATTTTGAGCTTACCTCATAACCTAAGCGAATAAGTTGATAATATTGTGCAATTACTTGGCTAGAACCTGCGAGTCAAGAGAAAATCAGAAATTTAACTTTTATATACTGACAGTAGAACTCTGATGCTATCAATTTACAAACTTGATAATGTTGAAAAGGGAGGTAATTTAGTAACCTATTAAAATTTGACGATAATATGTTTTCATATTATGTTATATTATATATATTGTATTGAAAACATTTTTGTAAAGATGGATATAATTAAATTGGTAATAATTACCTTTAGAGAAGTTAAGGGTGAAAGTAGGTTGATCAGCACCAAGATAATTGATGTGAAAAATAAGTTCTTCAGGCAAATCTTCTTTGTTCCTCCAAATAACCCAACCAATACCAGCATAAACAAGACCATATTTGTGACCACTTACATTAATACTTTTAACTAATGGTAATCTAAAATCCCATTCAATTTCTGGATATATAAATGGGGCAATGAATCCACCACTTGCTGCATCCACATGAATTGGAGTATCCCACCTGTTAAATTAATAACAATTATCAACTATTAATCTCATGAAAAACAATGACAATAACCACTACCAAAAAACTGAGAATTACACGGGGATTTTCCTGGGGATTAGTATAAAAATTCGCAGGAAACTTATTATTCTGCAAATTTTCATACTAATTTTCAGGAAAATCCTCATGTAATTCACCGTTTTCTTGTAGTGAACATATATAGTGTAATCTCACGTGCTGAATATGAAAAGAGTAGAATGTATATTGACCATACTCTTACCTCTGTAAAATAGGGAGGTTGTTTCCGATAGACTAACTTAACTCAATAACTTAGTTATAAACATGATATACGAATATGTACATTATACAAAAAGTTTAAGTTATATATGTAATAAATGTAAAGAATATTTTTATACTATTAAATCATCTAAAGTATATCTACAATTAAGCCTCTTTAAATATGAAATTTATAATTTTAAAAATATATTAAGACATGCTAACAATTATAATTATAAATAACGTGTCGTGTATATAACTTAAACACTTGTAATATTCCCTGGAACTTGAGTTAATTTCAAGTATATAAGCTTTATCCACTAGGAGTGAATTGTTTTCTAGAACTAAACGAGTTTTATATAGAGGTGAATCCAAAATTTAAACATTATGAGTTTAAATTTGAAATTTCATCACAACCTATTCCATTAATAACTAAGTTTCAAATTTATTACTCATTTAATTTGGTATATGTATTTATAGAATATGTGCCAAAAGTTATTGAAATTTAAATAAACTTGTAATTTATCAGCTACATCTGCTTCTACTTCTACCACAAATTATTTTATAGGTATTTGGGTATATAATCATTGAACTCAGAGGTGGAGCTAGGTGTTGTAGAATAGTCTATTTGAATGTCCTTCGTCGAAAAAAATATATATTGTATACGAAGTCAGAACATAGAAGGTGAGATAAGTTACCCAGTTTCTTTGTTCTTCTCAACCAAGAGATCATTCAAACGTTTGACATCTTCAAATTCTCCATTAAGTGTGGAACCCAAAATAGCAGCAACACAAATAGTGTTTTCATCAACCATTTCCACAGCTTTCTCAGGGTCCATCACATAGTACCCATCCTCTAATTTCACTTCTTTTAATTCTACTTCGAAGTACCTTGCAAATTTCTCCCAGCATACCTATATAATTAATAAAAACTTCAGTTATATGCACAAAAAACGTAAAAAGAAAATATTATCAATGCAATTTAATCATCTATAATAATAACTAGTGATTATACATATTCTTGATCGAGCGACCAAATATATAACATTTTTTTTTTTTAAAAAAAAAAAGGGCTTTAAGTGGAGAACATACCTGGACATTGGCCCCAGTAACAATATTGGGCTTGTCATGGGGCTTTCCTTGGGCCTTCATTTTGTTTTGCCATTTTCTCTTAAAGGCTAATCCAGCAAGCATAATGGCTTCTGAGGATCCAACAGTTCCAACTCCAACAGCAGCCTCTCCCTCTCCCAATGGTGCATTAAATAAATGGGCTATCATGTTTACACATCGATTCTACATTTTAATAATAAATAAACATAGAAAAAATTAAATTACTTTAAAAAATGGTAACGTGGGAGACAAAGTAGTAGATATTCGATGATATAATTGAGGTATGCTTAGACTGACTCTATTTATCAAATACAATATTATGAAAGGACAATGTGAGAGATCATATATACTTGGTAAAATAATTGACATATGTGCAAGTTGACTGGGTGAGGTAGATATATATTCGATAAAATAATTGATGTGTGTAAAATGAATATTAAATGAAATAATCAATGTATGCGCAAACTAACTCAACCAAACACAATATTTGAAACAAAAAAAATAATAGTGTAAGGAATCAAGATATTAAATGAAATAATTTGCAAGATATACAGAAATTGACTCGCCAATCAAACACAATAGTTTGAAAAGACAATGTGGTTTATCACATAGTGTATGAAATAATCAAAGTGAGCACAAACTGACTAGATCAAACACAATATTTTAAGACGAAAAAAAAACACAATTATGTGTGAGGTAGATCGATACTCAATAAAATAATTCATGAGGAGTGGACAAACTGACTTGATCAAACACAATATTTTGAAAAGACAATGTGAGAGACTACATATACTCGATGAAATAATTGATGTGTGTGCAAGTTGATGCGTGCGATCGAATATATTATTGAAAAAACAGACAACTTGCCTGAAGCTCAGTGGTGACAGGGTATTCATCCATGTCAACATAATTCTTGTTAATTGAATCCATGATTAGCTTATCACATTCTGGTTCCATCCATGTTGTCACAAATGAAGCTAAATTAAGCCTTGGATTTCCATCCAACATTAATTCATCATTTATTATTTGATATGCTGCATCCTTTGGTATCGAATTCTCCGGCATCTTAAACCTAAAATATAAATATTGCAAAATAAATAAATTAAAAATGTTTTTCAAGAATCTTAAACCCCAAGAAAAGAAATGATTGTTAAATTAGTGATGAAACTAGAAATTCCCCTAAAAATGTTCATGATCTTCCACAATGAGTTGACCAAAAGGATCCGAAATTCAAATCGCATGAGTAATATTAGATCTGAATAAAATTTTGAGAAGAGTTGCTCTTTGGAGAGCATAATATATATTGTAAAAGTTATAAGCTGTGTTTGGAGGACCGGGGTGGGGGTGGGGGTTATTGTCTATTGTGTGTGTGAATTTCACTAAAAATGTTTGATATTTAAAGTTATGCATATGAATTGCTAGCAAACTTAGGTCAATATCAGGATAGAGACAAAAGAGAAAAGAATGATCTTTGATGTGAACAGGAGCAAGAATTCATTTCGCTAATCAATCGAAACAAAAGGTGGCTTAAACTGAAAAAGACACTCAACTTTCAATATTAGGTAAATGTTAAATAGTACTAAGATATAAAGCAAAAAAATATTGTATGATAGATTAATTTACCGGGGAAGAGAAACGCGGACATAGCGCGAAGCAAAGGTGGAGTGGATGGAGAGATCGGACTCCGAGGCTGCCTTGGATACGACCATGGTGGTGGACGGAAGAGAGAAAGTGTGTGTTCTTTTTTCTCAAGAAGGAACGACTTTGAGAGAATTAATTTCTTCTTCGTTCCTTCTTTGAAAAAAAATGATTGATAACAGGTTGCTATTTATAAACCAAAAAAAAAAAAAGATAGTGTAAAGGGTAGGCATATTTATAGGAATTTATTTTTTATTTTTAAAGGGGTAGAGAGACTATAGTAAAAATAGAGGAGATGGTGTAATAATTTTACTAGTGACGTAGCATGAAATTCTCTATTTTGGTTTACGATTTAAATCTTATAATTTTATTTGCTTTAAAAAAAATTGTACCTTTTTTTTCTTCTCTAAGATTTTACTAAAAGAAAATTAAATCGTTTCATACATAAATGTTAAGCCAATAGTATTTTTTTTTCTTTTCGTGTTCAATTTATTTTAAAGAAATTTGTATATATTTAAAAAGGAAAGCGCAGTGTACTAAGTTTCTGTTATGTGTGAAATTCAAAAAAGAGTCTAACTACAAGAATTTTTTATATACAATCTTATTCTACATTCTCTAAGAGACATGCTTTTACAGTTCAAATTGACATTTTGACATGTAACTCTATCAATTTAATAATATTTTTATAATTTGTTCGTTTCACCTATTTTATAAAGTACTTGTTGCCTTCTACTATTACCATCTAATATGAACAGTACGACTTAGGCAAATAATTAAGAAAAACTCAAGTCTACTTTTTGCTAGTCAATGATAATTTTGTTAAACTTTATTGACAGCTAAGTCACATATTTGACTATTTCAACGCGTTTCTAACGTTCTTCATTGTGCTTTCCAAAAATACCTAGATATAGTATTCTAATTTTAAATCTCGTTTGTACCAATAATAGTTGCTTAAACAATTTAATATATTGACTTTCATCATGTGGGAACATGTCATTAATTTAATTAAGTATAAGAAGCAACTGATCCAACCAATGAATCAACGTTGAGAATAGTCCACTTATGTTCACTATATTAAAAAAATAGATATTCAATTTTTATTTGTTCACTTTTTAAAAAATAAAAATTATTTACTTTTTATATCTATTATACATCAGTATTAAGTATTAATTATTTTTATTTCACTTTTCAATAATTTAGACTTATATATACTATATACTTATAATAATTAGAGGTAATATATAAACTTATTTATTTTTTAAAAGGCGTGCCAAATTAGACCAGCATAAGTAAATATAGACGAAAGGAGTGAATATTAAAGAAACAAAAGAACATGTTCAATGAACATAATTAGTTTGAACGATTGATACTAAATGAAATGCATAAAGATGCGACTTTATTAAATATGCTTAGATCGATCAAGTGCACATATTTTATTTTCCACAGAATATATTCTCCAATTAATTATTAGATAATTTATAATCCAACTACCAATCACCCAGTAAGATAATGCAGACCTTCTCTCAAGTTTTTGGCAGTTTAAGTTAAAGTTTTTCAAAATAATACAACTAATATAATGAGGAGTTGAATTTTTAGATGATCATTTAGTTAATTAGAGTAGTACTTGGTTTGCGAGCTATTGCATAGAAGCGGGGGTTTTATCATGTGCGCACCAAAAGGATAGCGACTGCAGGTTTCCCTTGTCATAAAAAAAAATAAAAAAATTAGAGTAGTACTTATTATCTTAGAAAATTATTATTATTATTTTATTGAAGGAAATTGAAATCAGCAATATATGTGATTTTTTGAGATGATAATTATTAATTGAGTGATCATTTGAGAAATCAATTCCTATCACGAGTAAACTACCTCGGAATCTCCATTGAGTTAACTTTTTCAATGATTTTGAAATATTAAAGATAATAAGAAGGCTTGCATCGAGAGTATTATATAAGAAGGTGCCATCAAAATCTAAAGATGAGTAATCAGACCAACTATGTTGTTTCATGTATTGCCAGAGTGGTCAATCAAGAATTCCCACGTTCAGAAGATAGAGTTGCGAAAATGAGGATTATGTGGGCATATTAGGAAAGAAAAGATTAGAAATAAAAGTAATTGGGACAAGGGTGAACCCCCTTGGCAAAAAATTATGTTGTATATTTAAGGTATTTTTAAGAATTTTTATATCTATATATTGATTTTGAACCTCCAAAATGTAAGATTAGAGGTTGGCTTAGTGGTTAAGGGGTTCAAAACTCACCTTAAGGTTCCAAGTTCGAATTTTAGGCACTACTCTCTTATTTTTCGAATTAGACAGGACATGATGCAAGTGCAGCTTGTCGAGGACTAGATCTTAGATAGGAGATTGTGAAGGACACGGATTAGGTAAAAGGTTAGTTGGACATAGTAGAGTGGTGTCTTACTTATCCTTCCATACTTGTACTTGCAGTATTTCTCTTGCAGTTTCTTGTTATTCGATTTCTGTTATTATCTTTTGTCTCTTGTACTTCAAGTATCGCGATAGTTTGTTATTGTTACCCTTTTTTTCCAAAATGTTTCGTCATAGTTTCTATAGGATTTTTACCATGATTTCTTCACTTCCGCTATTTCTTGTTTCTATACGCTTTGATATGCTTTTCTTGAGCCAAGAATTTATCGAAAACAACTTCTCTACCTCCCATGATAAGGATAAGGTCTGACTATGTTTAAAATGACATTTTCGATAATTTTTTAATAAGAAGTAGAAAACACAAGTGAAAAATGACACTTTCCAAGGACTATAGTTGTCTTATTGATTGCATACTTTCATGAAAAGTCATGTATTTAGGATTATTACTTCAATTCTCACTAATCATTGGGTAGTTGTGCAAAGTTAGTTTGTTCATACATATAGCGAAATGTGATCCTTTTTGTTTGTTGAGTAAAGTTTGTTTGATCATACATATAGCGTAATATACGTGCTTAAAACTTACTAAGAAGTAAAAACTTCATATTTTTGGATTAAGCCCCATACGTGCTTAAAACTTACTAAGAAGTAAAAACATCTAAATAATACATTTCAAACCCAATAAATTAAAGGAAAACTTTCAAAAATGACTACAGTTTGGACTTAATTAGACATCTATAACTATAGTTTGCATAATTACGAATTATAGCTACGTGTTGGGGGGGAGAGATACATGTTGTATTCGTTGTATCAGGTATCACGAATACAATTGATCTGTATCAAAATAAATACAATTAGGGAAGAGGCGAGTGAGACCGGGAGAGGGAGGAGAGAGGTGAGCGAGATTGAGAGAGGGAGAAGAGAGGCGAGCGAGATCGAGGAAGGGAGTAGAGAGGATGAATAAATGTTGTATTCGTTGTATCACGAATACAATTGATAAAGAATACAAATACAGTTGATACAAATACAAATATTATTGTCTGAAACAATTGATTTGTATCATATATCGAACATATTTGTATCAATTGTATTAACGAACACAATTTGTCTTGACAAATACTATTGGCAGAATACAAATTGTCACAATACAATTGATACAAAATATGCATATAATTGATATGGAATACAAATACATTTGATACATAATACAAAATACAACTGTCATATTTATGTGGAATATTTTTTGTGCTGCATTTGTTTGGATGGGAGAGAGAGAAAAAGGGGCAAGGGATAGAAGAGAGAAATTAGCTGTAAAACCCTATATAAAACTACAAATTGTAATATTTTAAACTACAGATTTCTCGTAAATACATATTACATGTTTGCCAACAAATTTTTCCTAAATGAAACTGAATGTGATAGAAATTCGAATCGAGAAGAAGAAAGTCTTGAAAATACAGTGACATGCTTCAAGAACGAAATCGAAGTTTAATTGCTTATAACTAGAAATTAAGAGAGACTAAACTTCTTTAAGAAAAATATCAATACTCAAGCTATGGGGATTGTAATCATTTGAACTCTTACAAACGATTACCGTAGCCAAAACAAAATTGTTCATTTATTTTCGTTAATGTGAAAATTCCCTATAAACTGCAACCAAAAATTACTCCTTGCTTCTTTGGAACATCCTATTTTGTTTAACACCTGTAACTCAACTCTCCTATATGTCCTCAGGACCATTGACATCCTGGAAATCAATGTAACAAACTTTAGTAGGTGTTTGGACATGAATTGCGTGATATTAGAAAAAGTGATAATTAATGCTAAGTTGAAAAGGGTATTTGGTTGTTGTAGTTAAGTTTGGAGATATACATCTTCTTGATCCGAAATGGATGGGGAGAGGAAAGGTTCTTTTTTGGGTTCTCATGGGAACAGATCCAGAGGAGATGAGGTGGGGCCTGTAGCTGAGAGGATTAGGGTATGTGGCTACGAACCATGGTGTTGGGGGATTCGAATCCCTCCTAGCCCACAACCGGCCCAAAAGGGATGGGAATTTTTTCTTTTAACTTGAAAAACTCTTTTCAAGTTGGAGTGAAAAATTGACACAACGTATAACCAAATAGGTTTTCGATGAAAAGCAGTATCAACTAAATCGAATAGCTCGCATGCAGTTAGATCCATGGAATTACCTTATTTGCAATCACAGCTCGATCTGGAATTTCTATCTTCACTCCGGATTTAGCACTGACAGTCACATTCCCCTAAAAGTTGTGAAAACAAAAAAATTAGACACTATTAAGTCATATGAAAATGCCATGAACTAATGGATCTGAACATCAGATCCATCGTCTAAGAAGACCAACTCTACCGGTGAACACGTGAGATCAAGGGAGATGAAGACAAACTTTGTTAATTACCTTCAGAGTAATGCCAGCTCCAAAATATACATCACCAGTGACCTTCAAGCTATCTAGCTCAATAATGCTGGGAATCGACTTAAAACGACTTAAGAAGCTGGCAACCTGAAAAGATAAGTAGACTTATTAGCTGGCATTCAACGAAAGACCAACCAATCTACCATGTTAAATATAATTTCAGGAAGTAAGCTCAACCTTCTTGAATTCAGGTCCCAACTCAATAGAAGGGTTAGAAGGATTTGCCCTGGCTGGATTGCGGATGACATAGCCATCATCAGTCAAGGTGTAAAGATCAGACTGTAAAAATTATGCAGGTGAATTAACATATTATAAAGAACATTGATTAACTGGGGATGAATTTTATCAGTAATCATGACAAACATGGAAATTAACCTGGACAAGAAGTAAATCTGAACTTGCTTTCACTGGAAGGAAACGGGATCTAGGAACATTAGCTCCAATAGCCCGATCAAAGAACTGGCAAAGAAAAGAAAAGAAAAAATGTAAATGCTTAGCCAAACTTCATCAGAAAGAGGAAACAGTTCAACAAAAATATCAAGACTTAAAGGAATGACATTAATGATTTAAAAGCATGAGGTTAAGGTTTTGGGATACCCTAATTGCAGCACCAGCAGCAGTTTCAAGTTGAAGAACTTTAATCCCGTCTACTTCCTGCAAATCAACTTAGCTACATCGTGATCTTATGCGAAGTACTGAAACATTCAACTTCAGCCTCAACTAGCAGAAAACGATACCTTGGGGTTTGGAATTATCTCCATCTTGAGTGCATCTGCTTCTACAAGTCTTTTAACAGCATTTAAATTCACCCACCTGTTTGTATAGCCAAGGGTTCAATCAGTACACGTTTCAAAGGAAAAGGAAGTAAGAACATAAAGCTTATAGTTGGTTAAAAAAGACGTCTCAACTTACAAGTTGTTGGTGTTAAAAATCTTGAACTTCTCTATTGACTTAAATTCATTGACCTGTAACAAACAAGTTTCTTATACATCAGATGTGCCACCTCCGGGATGGATTAGAAAGAATCACATGCACGGTAAGGTTAGAAGGAAAAACAGAATTGGATACGACTACAAGAAAAATGTCAACTCACTAATCTTGTTTGAATAATATCAGCAAATACTAATCTAGGAGGAACATTGAGCAGCTCACAACTTTTAATATTTACATATAAAATACATGCAACAGAATTAGCTATTTCATTTGAAAGAAACATCTTGATAGAAAGGAATTGCAGAGGAAACTAGATTGTTCAGACAAAGAACTATCAGGTCTATGGTTAGTAGAGTTACTCAGCCATTTGAGCTAATCCAATTAGATAACTCGAGTGAAAGTATATTTGAAACCCTATGGCAATCTTCAGGTGTATTCATAACAGTTTCATGCAAAGCATCAAACAGAACGGTGAGTGAAATAAAAATGAGATAATTTCATTAGAATTGGATAAACATGTCGGGTATTGATTGAGCTGGATGTCACAGTACAACTTGAAAAAATTGACAATATATTGACACAGAATCAGTCATTTGAAATGTTCTTTAACTTCTTTTATTTTTATTTTTTTGGCTCTCTATCTCCTAATGTCAGCTGCAATTTAACATCTGTAACGTCAATGCATACTATAATAGCAATAGAAGAAATAGAAGAGGCATGACTCACATGTTGATCAGGAACTTGAGCTATTTCCAAAAGCTGCACCACCACACAAAACAGAAGCTTAATAAGCAAGTTGTGTGAAATTCACTCATAATTGATAGCTTTAATGCAGCAAAACAATTATCCTAAGATCTCACAAAAAGGGAAAACCAAAAAGAATAACAGAACACTTGAATTTGGACATCCATCATAGCTTTGCTAATGGTGTTTAACAGCAAGCATAATCAGCAGGAACTGTGGTGATTAGAAGTACTGCAAAGAAAGTACATTTCACTTCACAGGTGTTACCTTTTCTTGGACCCCTGTGTGGTGTAGGCAGGAGGGATGGGAAGGGTTAGGACACAGGATGAAAATCCTCATAACTGGAGATTTGACCAATTGATGTCACCCTTAACCCATCTAAAACTAGTACTCAGTTGTTCTAGTAAAGGAGAAAAGATACGGGTGGTGGTCCTAATGTTGTTTTGAAATATTTACATCTTCAGATGATGAAATGCAGAGACAAGGATGTTATAGCAAATAACCTCAACATCCTACAACTTTTCTTGGGAAAGGCCACATACCTGTACTTTTCCATCGTAAGAGATTAGGGTGCCACCTTTAACATCAGCTAATGTTTTTGGTGTCACCTGCAAAAATTGTCAAGATTTAAAACTAGAGAAACTAGAACAGTTTTTACCTACCAAACAGACAGCCTTAAAAGGCATTACAGTCATTACCTCCATGCAGTACTCGTTCTTGTTCTGGATCAAATGATTTAGGATTTCTGTAATGTTGAATTAAGGAAACTAAACTGGCGGTGATTGAGAAAAGTCTATCACTATTGGAAGCTTCGTATGATTGAGATGTTAATAAATGAACTCAGGCTTTCATACACATTTGAGAATCATAGCAAGGATACTCAAATCAACCACAGCGCCCAAGTTATCTGAGTTGGCAACAAAGACGTATTCCTTTCCCTATAACAGATTGAAAAAGAAAATTAGCCATTGTTACACAAACAGTAAATATAAAAATGACCAGCCCAATGCAAGGCAGAATCAGAAAAAAGCAGTAACATGAAGAGCAGAACCTTTGATAAAAGTGCATCAAGCTTGCCACTATTCATCAAAGAAGGAAAAACATCACCATGACCTGGGGGGTTCCTGTACATGTGAACACTGCATTAGCTGAGCGAAATGCTAAAATGAAACCAGCAAAATAGAAAAGTATGAAGAATAAATAATTCGACAATCTTAGCCGATGTTTGAAATGGGTTGCTTTATGAAGAATGATTTATGTCACAGAAAAGCCAAATGAATCAGAATTTGCACTCTCATTCTAGCAGCAGCAAACATAGTAGCATACTTGGCCACAGACAACACGAGTACAGATTTTCTTTTATTTTCCGATAACTACAATAACAAGTATAGATGCAGCTTGAAGGAGGAAAACTTCATCACCAATTACAGGTTTAACTTAAGTGACAAGAAAAGAGCGTGAAAATTAATAACTTAAGAAAGAGCAGTTAGACTAAATGAATCATCACTTAAAAGATAATCATTAAGATGCAGATTCTGTCATTATAATTCAGTATAACACCCACAAGAATTTTTATTGTTTCAAATGGTGAGTTGATTCCATTTTTTAATCGTAATCACAAAGTCCACACATTAAACAGTTTAAATACCATCCATCTTTGCCAGCATTGCCTTTGCAAGGAAGTGGAGCAAAGTCTTCAATAACCATACGAGGATACTGACTCTACAAAAATTTAAAGATGAAAGAATAAATAAACCTATTCAAATCCAAAATTTTGGGTGAAAAAACAAGCTAGCCGATACTTAATATCATTGATGTTAAGCCCCACTAACCTGATTGAATGTGTGAATCTCAATGTTTGAGTTTGAATATTTTTCCACAATCTACATAGAGAATGCAAAGGCAAAATCAGCAGTTGAATCAAATCCAAACACTGGAGAACAATCATGGATTACTATGCATCACAATGATATTATTTCACCTTTGCTGTATCATCATGGGTGTTGAATGAATTCATCAAAAGCAGGGGAACAGTGCATCCATACTTGGTATTGAGAGCCTACAGACAGCATCCTTTTGTTGGTGAATATATATAAAACATCATGGTGAACTTAATTGATCCATAAAATCATAGATACCTCAATTTGTTTGACAATCAAATCAAGGAATGTCAAACCATTACGAACTTCAATAACTGATCTGCATGGGAGAAATACAAACTTCAGACTCTGAGAAGATATAAAGATCAATAAATAACCCAGCTAAAACTTCCATTTTATAATGAGAAAGGAGAGGTTTTTAACATATCTAGACAAACTTCTCAAGATCCCAAGCATCATCATAAACACCACTAAGGTAAAAAATAAGGAGGTAGCGCCTCGGCTGCCGACAAATGTAAAATCTGGTCTACTTATAATTAACCATCATATTTCTCCTATCTACATCACACCCCTTGGGAGGTGGCCCTTCCCTGGACCCTGCTAATGCGGGATGCTCTGTGCACAAGGATACCCTTTTTTTTGTTTCTCCTGTATGTATTCTTGAAAAGGTGTCACTTGCAGAAAAGTGGTTTATTATTGATCATTCAGTATTATAATTCTGCCAAATTCTATCTAGTTGCAGGCAGGATTTGAACTGTTTCACATCCAAATGATACAAGTTGTGGTAGGAAATGACATCAAATCACCCCAATAAGTAGTTGCTATTCATGTTTGATGACTCAAAGCGTTAGAAAACAATCAAACACAGAGTAGAAAGAGAAACCAATAACCAAATTTTATCACTTTATTGCCTTCATTGAGGGCATGTGTAAGGAAAAAAATTTTTGAAAGAAGGGTATCATGTGAAGGTAAAATACAATAGTACTCCTAACAAGATTCAGTATACCATTCAGAAAGTTCCTTGGAACCTTACTGATGAATCAATAAAATAATGTTGCCAAGAAAAAGACAGAAGATTCAGAACACTGCTCTGGATCCACCAACAGTATTCACTCTCCAGTGACATGTAATAGAATAGAAAGATACTATGAACAATATGTGCTGACAAACATGAGTTTAAGTCCAGTAATGAAAACAAAAGTATAATCCACATCTATAGCATAACCCTGTTAGACATAATCTTCAGACAAAATAACTACTATATTTGTGGCAAATACATACTTTGGACCGGTGCACCCCATTGTTGTTCCCAAGCCTCCATTGAGCTTCAGGACAACAAGTTTGTCTAAGAGCTTCTTTGTTTCCGCGGGATCTGCAATGAGAGATAGTGAAGCTTCTTCAGAAACAGTTTCAATTCACAACAAAGGCAGATCTAGCTCCTCAGTGCAAATTCAACTTGACTCATTACTTACCATGTATACAAATATAAAAATAATTTTAAAAACGCGTGTGCGCACACGCATGTACAAACAAATAAATACCAATTTAGATACACATCCGCCACTAATTCTCACTCCTCAATACAGTAGCCAATCAATACAAGAAGAGCAATTTAGCAAATCATAATACCTTCAGAGAGAGGTGCTAACTTGTCGTAAGGCACCACCACGTCATCAGTTGGCGTCTGGATCTTACTCCACTCGACATGTTGTGCCTCACCACTACAATTCAAATGCCACAATAGATCATGAGTTTATCTGCTCTTGTTTGAGTTTCACAAGCTAAAAACTAGACTTATCTCCTCCAAAACTTAAACCATATCCGAGATAATCAAAATCAATAGACACTAATACATCACTACCTTAAATCACCTAACACTGTCACAAATCCACTCAAGAAATTGGGCATTAGATTAACCACATTCTGAAGTTCAGTTAATTAAAATGATTAGCACTAACTACAATAAGCAGTAAACAGAGAAATATCCAATTGTACCTTAGATAGCGAGTGACAAGGTTAAGAAATCCAGATTTCTCATTATCACTGCAAAAAATAAAAACTTTGTAAAAACAATCAGACGAGAAACACAAAAAAAATATTTGAAAAAATTTCAGGTCTGGATAAGATCGAACAATTCAAAAGCAAATGACACTATCATGCAGCAAGCAAAATCTAGGAAAACCATACTAAATGAGCAATGGATCCAGAAATGGAGAATCTGAGATAAATAAGAAATGATGCTATCATGCAGAGCAAGTAAATCCAGCAAAGCTACACACACAGAGGAAATCAGAAATGGAAAATTGAATTTCTCATCATCACTGCAAAAGAAAAAGGTTCACACTATATCAAGTACAAATCCAAAAATAAATAAACAAACATCGAGAAATTGTGAAAAATAAAAGAGAAAAAAACGACAATGCAGCTATCGTGAAGCAATGAAACCGCCAGAAATAGAGAAAACTGAGATATATCGAAGATGATAATAACATGCAGCAAGTAAATCAAACAAAACTACACATATTCACACACACATAATAAATCCAGATTTCTCATTATCACTGCAAAAAAAAAAAAAAAAAAAAAACAGCTCCAGATCAAAAAATGAACTAACATCAAGCAATTGAGAAAAATAGAAAGAAAAAAAACGCAATGCTGATATCGTGTAGCAATAAAACCGCGAGAAATAGAAAAAACTCAGATACATCGAAATCGATACTAGCATGCAGAGCAAGTAAATCTAACCAAAACTACGCATATTCACACACACATAATAAATCCAAATTTCTCATTATCACTGCAAAAAAAAAAAAAAATCAGCTCCAGATCAAAAAATGAACAAAAGCATCGAGAAACTGAGAAAAATAGAAAAAAACGCAATGCTGCTATCATATATCAATGAAACCTCCACAAATCGAGAAACTGAAAATCATAGATATTGATCCTAACTTTTACAGCAAGTAAATCTAAGCAAAACTACGTATAATCTCCAAAAAAAAAAACTTGCCTGATTTGAGTAAGGCTGGAAACAGCAGATTTGAGATTAGCTAGCTTCTCGGCATCAGCAGGACTGAGAGCAGGCACCGGAGACATTATTGTAGAAGAGAATTGAGTTTTTCCGATCTGTAGTATGAAGTTTTTCAACAAAGAGCGTGAACTGAAACGAAAGCTTAAAATTGCGTGAATTGAAAGTGAAGCTAAAAAAAATGTGAGATATGGAGGGAAGAGGGAAGGAGTATTTATATAGGGAAGAAAAAGCTCATCGGGATCTATGTAAGACACGTAAAAGTAAAAATTTGCGGGTGAGAGAAAATTGAGAAAATGCATGGAGAATATTATGACTTGTAATGAATTAGTTATTGGAGACTCAAAAATAAATTGTGATGATGGGTGTGTTCGTACCAAAATATTTTTTGTCAAAAATGTTTGTTTATGTTGATATTTTATATCATATTTATAATGATTTTTTAGATTTTTTTTTTCGGTGTTTAGAGCGTTCTTATAGCGATCTCAAGTCATAAATGACTTGGTGGGACTGACAATTCGATCACCTAATTGCTCATTTGATTTTTGTGCAAGTTTACGTGTTTTGGAACTTTTGAAACCTAAACTTTTGGCTTTGATGTATATTATCCATCATTATGTTATCAAGAGATTGTGATTAAATTTGTATGTGGATTTTCGATATGATAGTCAAAGTAAATTTTAGATGAAATTCAAATTATATATATGTATTGGCATTACCTAGTGTGTATATATATATATATGTATTGACATTACAGAGCGAATAGTAAATTAAGAGTTAATTTATTTCGTCACGGATATTTTTAACTACATTTCAAAATAAATATGATTTAGCTCACCTTATTTTACATTCATTAAAAATAGATAACATAATATATAGTTATCCTTTGGATAAATAAGAAGAATCTCTTTAGTTACACTATCTGGTTGAGAAGACTATCAAGCTCTTGCTATAGTGAAGTAAAAGATTTTTCACTAGAAAATAGACAGGTGAGAGCGAATCGAGTGAGAGCAAAGTAAGCTTTAGTAGTGAGCTGTCTTTGCAATCCATTTCATCAATATAATCAAAAAAGACAATGAATGTGACAATTATAACATTTTTTGAAGTGACATTTTAACTTTTGCAAAGTTACTAGTACCTCTAGAACAATTTCAAAGTAGTATAAATAACCTCCGTGTAAGGGTCCATTTGGCCATGTGATATAGTATTATGATATGGAATTATATTATGGAATCATGAGATGAAATTAAAGTTTTGTTTAAACATGCAATATGAATTATGTTGTATATTTTCTCATAAACATAAAAATCATATAAGTTGTAAAACTATTAAAATAGCCTTAATTGTTTATTCAATCTTATCAAATAAACAAAAATTTATAAAATCGCATAACAAATTATTACAAAGTTATTTGTTCTTCACATAAATAATTGTTTCATTTAACTTCAATATGATAAAAAAAAATTGAACATAAATTGTAGTGTACTAGTCTTTAATATAATTCTCCCACATATTACGGGCAATTTTCTCACGTTGAACTTGTATTTCTCGATCATGTGATCGAGAAGACGAACCAACATTGTTACTTTGAGTCATTTGTTGGTTAATATCATCCACAACTATATTTTCATGCTCATAGATCATAAATATTTCATCAGTACTTTGGTATTCTCACAAATAATTATGTAACACTACACAAGCTATGATAATTTTCACTTGTGTATCAATATCATAATGGTTCATGCCTTGTTTCAGCATTCTAAATCTATTTTTCCAAGCTCCAAAAATCTATTCAATCACACTGCGCAGAGATGAATGCCTATAATTAAACAATTTTTTGACATTTTGAGGCTCTCTTTCACTTCCTCTGTAGTCTTGTAAATGATAGCGTAGTCCTTTGTATGGAGCTAAAAATCCTTTTGTGTTTCAAAAACCAGCATTAGCAAACATAATATTTAGCTACCAACAAACATTTTATAAAGAATTACTAAAAACATATGTGACGTAAATGAGACAGTTTTGTGTAAATAAATAATATTTATTCTAAGGATATAATTTAAAGTTACCATATGGCAGGATATGAAAATTATTACGTTGGTTCAACAAGTGCATTCTCAAGTACTTTACTATCATATGCAATACCTTCCCAACCAGCAGCAACAAAGGTAAATTGCATATCAAAATCACAAGCACATAAGACATTTTGTGATGTTCTTCATTTGCGATTACGATATGCTTGTTGCACCGCTTTAGGAACCTCCCATTCTATATATGTTCCATCAATCGCACCAACACAATCCTATCAAATAAAAAATACATCAATATTAGTTTAGTGAACATAAAATAAATTGAAAGCATTAGAAACGCACTTCATAAAAATAATGTTTGTAAGATTAATAAAAAAAATGTTGCCAAGACAACGCAAAGTCATAAAATAAATATTATCTCTTTAAACAAAGTTAATAGGAAATATGTAACTAAATACTAATAACTTGCACATAATATAAATGTGCACTTATTAAGGCCAAAAAATAAATTTATTACTCAACAATCGGTTGGTATGAGTTAAAGTGACTATATGTTGGTAAAAATAATAAATTTTAAAAAGTAATGATGTGATTATAAATTTTATTTACATATGAAATAAATGATTAGTAGATATAAATGTCGAGTTGTTTTAACAAAATATAAACTCGTAGATCAATTTTTATATTAAAATATCTCAAATCATGATATGAAATTCCCATATAATTCTATATCATGATTTTTGGAGAATATGGAATCACATCTAATGATATGGAATCATGAAATGAAATCAGTGTAAAATCACATATCTAAACGTTGATTCCATCTCACGATGATATGGTATCACATGGCCAAACGCCTACTAAGTCTCATTAGTTAGGTTTGTAGAGGGTGGTGTGTCCGCAGCCTCTTCCTACCTTGTGAACATAGAGATTGTTTCCGATAGATAACTCAAGAATCACTTGATACCCAAAAGGAACCAACAGAGTGAGCAAGAAGTGTAGAGATCATTGGTGACAACGAAGGGCATACCAACGAGCCAAAAATACTACGCCATTTCCTGCAATTCCCCTTCTGAACCTAACGTAAGGGGAGCATAATGTAAGAAGATCGGTAAGCAGATACGTGAACAGATCAACAACAACCCGCCACTTAAACTTCTCGATAAATTCGTCACATATAAGCTACAGCCACAATGGCAGTCAAGAAGAAGAGTACCAAACTTAACTCTCACCTTGGTAACATGTAGCTTCAGTACATAGGAAAATCTTGACATGGATCATTGAGCTCAGATTTGAACAAGATAGTATATTAAAGAAAACAAATTGCATGATATCAGAAGGATAAACAAGAAAATTCCCATATTGCAAATTCTAATTAAAGATGTTTATACTCAATATGAACTCTTAACGTAAGTTCAAACCGAAGAAAACAGAAAAATAGTAGTAACAAAAATCAGTTTCAACAGAAATGTTGTAGGTGTTCTTCCTTTAGAACACAAGCTCGTGTGGTTTCATGCCTGACTTCAACGAGAACCTTGCAGACAAATACGCCTTCAATTCAGGAATTCCTTCAATGGTCTTGAGCAATGCAGTGTCCACAGCTTTCTGCTCATCTTTCTTTTCTTGTGGAAGCACATTCTTCTCCTGCATTCAACAAACGAATACAAACCATATTTAAATCAAACAATTCTCAAATGTTTTCTCCCGCATCAAATTAGATCACACAAAGCTGAAGAATTTCAACAATGTAGGTTAAACAAAGCGCGTACTCACTATTACAAGGGAGTAGCGAGTGCATCAGTTCTCACCAATATATATTTAACTAAAAGTTGGAACGTTTTTTCGAAAGTAAATGCTAAAACCATCTCCAACCAAGATCATAACAACACAATTCCATTTTTGTCTAAATTGTTTAGAAAACAAACTTCTAAATGTGATGCTCATTTCATTAGTTACTTTTACTAACAATAAATATCTTCATATACTAAACACTCGCGACCAATAAGTAGCGCCATCTTCAGAATTGCAACATTCCCACAACATATAAGCTATTAATACATTTGTCCCCAAAGCAAGTTAATCACACACACTACAATCCTTCTAATAAATCCGATATCTATACAAAGTCCCATGACTATAAATATCTTCATGTACCAAAAGCTCACTAATAAGTACTACATCATTGCAACATTCACACAGCATATATGCTACTATTCCCTTGATTTCAATTTGTTTGTCTACTACTCTATTATATTATCGCTTTAGTTACTTCACCGCAAGATTAAAGCGCATTTTATTACATTTGTTTAATAAACTCCGTGTCAAATCAAAATAGGACAAATAAATAGTAATGGAAGGAGTATACCAATGTATAATACTAAGTCCAATTGAGTAAAAAATACAGAATTTCATAAAAAAAAAAAAAAAGAGACAAATTTAAGCAGAAAATGAACAAACAAACCTCTTTCTTGTCTTCAAAAAACTCTCCTTCTCCCTTCTTCTGCTTCTTCTCAACCTGCTTAGCAAAATACTTATCATCAATCTTCTCCACATTCACTCTAGAAACATCAACATTCGTCGAGGTACCAATAACGTAAGCTTGATTCACACGTCTCAATGGAACTCCATTAAGCTTAAACGGACCAGTAACAAGAAGCAATCCAGAAGTAAGCTGCTTCAAAAACACGACTCTCTTTCCCTTAAACCTACCAGCAAGGATAATCAACACTGTTCCAGGTGTTATACTTGCCCTAAGCTTTGTAGGTTTTGGCTTGTGTTTGTTAACAAGAGGTTTTTTCACGTCATCAGCAGGGTAGAATTTAGGTGGCTTTACAGCGGCGACGGCGGCGGCGGGTTTTTTCTCGTGGAGAGGTAATTTGCCGCCGTTTTTCTTCTTAATTGCCCATAAACCCTTCTTATGGTACATTTTGGAACGTGAGAACTTTCCGACGCCACGGATTAGCTCTGGGTTTCGGATTGTCTTCTTCGCCGCCATTGGAGAAAAGCTTGAGAAGCTCTGGTGATAGAGTGAAAACCCTAGATTTGAGAAATGGCTAATTGGTGAAATTTTTTCAGCGTCTAATTTATGTAAAATGGATAATTAGATGAAGGCCCATGTGTATATTGGGCTGGCCCATGTCATTTTTCATGTTTGGGCTGGTCACAGATTTTCACCCGATATTTGGTATTCGATTAATATAATTTAGATTCACGTTGGAAAGTTCCACTTAAAACATTAGACCTAGAATGTTCTTTATCAAAGATGATTTCGTAACTAGAACTCGAAGTCAAAGTTTTTAATATGAATAGAAATTTTATGAGACTATAAAAGTTATATCTCATTGGATACATTAGAGTTGACAGTAACGTGCGTTATTTCAAATAGTTAAAAAGAAAATTTAACAATATAAAGTTTGTAGGTTGTAGCCATAGTGATCCAATTCAACCAATTCGATCGTTTTTTTGTACCTTATATTTTTTTTCGGGGCGTCCCAATATTTGATCACTTTTGTATGATTTCTCTTACATTTGTCTTTTCCAAATGGATTATGAAGTTAAAATCCTTTATTGATTAGCTCATAAACTGATCTAGGTAATCAATCTTGCAATTGGATCGTTGTGATTACGAGTACGATGTCTAATTGTCCAGGCAGTAATGATAGTATCTTGTACCTAAACTGGTGACTTACTTTTGTTAAGTAATATGGAAGAGGACCGAAACTTACTAAATATATGAGAAACTTGTAGGAGCCAATTATTTAAATACACTCTAGTTTGCAATATTACAAATATGTCCAGATATATGTATCTCGAGATATATGGGTCAAAATTAAGGTGTTTTTTGTTTTAGATACATTGTATCAAAGTGGATTCGTGTATCTAGGATATATAACAAATATCGCTCGTCACTATTCTATGTATCTAATACATATGAATTACATCAGATACATATTCATACATGTATCTAGTGTGTATCTAATGTCATTCACATGTATATGAGATACTTGACTATCTCACTCGCATTTCTCCCTATTTTAGTGTATCATGTAGCAAAAAACATGTATCTGGGTGCATCTTTCTTAATATATAATAAAAAAATATTAATTAATGATAAAATACGTAATATTTTAAAAATATAAATAATAATAATAATATAAATAATGACCTAATCCATCGGTGACCCCTTAAAGTTGACACAAAGTTTCACTTAGGTGCCCCAAGTGGTCGATGTTCATTTTAGACACCTCACGTAGGGTCTTGCTATGTCATTTTGACACTTTTTGCTTACATGTCTTAGTGAGTGTAATACACTCGTTGAGTGCGCGTGAAAGACCTTTTTAGTCGTTTTTTAAAATTATTTTTTTCTTCTTCTTTCCCATTATCTGTCACCATTTCTGCAAACTTAAATATCCAACATGGTGAATAAAAATAATTATAGTAAAATGATGGAAACTATTTTAGAAATTTAGGAATAGACCCATTACAAAATTTAAATATTAAATTATTAATGAGATTCTTTCATAAAAGAATTTAATATTTACTGAGAAGTAAGTTTAATTTTTGGTGAATTCTAAACCTTCTAATTAGGATAATAAATAAATAAACAAATATATATATATATATATATTTGAAGAAGACACTAACAAAAAAGAAACAGCGTGTAGATAGGTGTGTTCCCAGATGTTTTAGGAAAAAAAAGATAAAGGTATTTGGAGAAGGCAATGGTTGGGGGTGGGGGAACGGGTATGTGCAGGTGTTTCTGTAGAAGGGTATGGAATTTGGAGAAGACAATGGGGTGGGTGGGGTGGGGGTGGGGTCACGTGGGTGGATTTATTGGCTTAAATCTTTTTTTTTTTTTTTAAAGAAAATAATTTGGGCCAAAAATCATGTCAGTGTGATTTACTATTGCACTGAGCCCTATTCTATCTCGGGTAACCTGATTACGGCTTTTTCGACTAGGCGCCCTATTTAAGCTTTACTTCCCGTCCGACTAGCATGGTGTCATATCACTCTTGAAAGAACACGAGATCTCGGTCAATCAGAGCAATTTCCTGGGGATAGAGATTCAACACCCATCCAAGCAAAATGACCACAGGAGGGGATTTGGAGTCTTCTTCTTCACTCGAATGGAGCTGAAAGTCAAGAACGAGAATGGGAAGTAGCGGTATGACCAATGCCCCACTAGCTAAATAGGCGTAAGAAAAAGCTACCTGAAAAAAAAAGCAAGGTGATTCATTGGTTACTTAATATTTTACTCAAAATTCATTGTGTAAGAATTATTTTTGACAAAAATGACGAATGTCGTCGTTTGATTAGCCACTTTACACGTCATTTGCGAGTGTAACATACACACCTCGTTTATTTTTATTGATTGGAAAAAGGGTGTCAAAATGGCACAACAAGACCCTACACGAGGTGTCTAAAATAAACATTGTCCGCTTGAGATGTATAAGTGAAATTTTGTGCCAACTTTAAGGAACCACTGATGAATTAGGCCTAATATATATGATAGTATAATATGTCTAATTACATAGTTTCGCCTAAATATATCCCCAAGTTAAAAATCCATTGTTAGTACATCTCATTACAGATAAATGTTGTATCTTGGACTCCAAGTAGCAATTAAGCCTTTCTTTATCGACTTGCTATATAATATATCGATTAAAATAGTAATCAAGTTTATATTTTTGAAAAAATATCAAATAGGATGAACATGTTCACATTTGCCTTTTAACTTATTATAGTCAATTGGTCATATATGCTTTGTTCTGTATACCTAATAATTAACTTTTTAATTCATTTTTATAATTCATTTTTACTTAAATTCCTCCTTAAAGGAAGATATTAATAAATTTTAGTTGCTTAAATTTTATCCAATATAGAGAGTTAGCCATCCATTGTACTCCTTTTGCTATTGAATAACAAATTTTCCATTCTATTATATTTATTATTTTTTCAAAAAGATGGTCAATAAAAAGAAAAAGAAGAAAAAGATTATTTTTTGTTTTGGTAATTAGAAGAAAAATATTTAATTATATTAAACACTCTTATAACATGACCCAATTTCATATATATTGCATGTATTTTTAAAAGAAAAAAAAGAGGTTAGAGAAAATAGTAAGATAGCATAAAATAATTTATTTTTCCTTCGTTACGCAAATGGAAGAAAATAAAACTAGAAGAAGAAAAGAAGGTAGAAAAAATATCTCTTCGGCATAAAAAAACAATCGGTTGTGAAAGAATGAATATGATTGTTTTAACCTAAGCATGAGTTTTGAATCAAAACAACATATTTTTAAAGAGTATTTTTTTTTCTTAAATAAATTTTATATGGTTCAAATTCGAATTAATTAGTTCTAATATGAATATCAAATTTCAAATGAACAATAATAATAATAATAAAAAAGAAGAGTATCTTCCTTTCACCTCTTTTGTTCCCCCTCCACTTTTAAAATTAATTTATTTCAAATTTATAATTAAAATTATAGCTCTATTTTTAAAGTCATGTTTAGTATGCTTTTTTTTTTTCTAACCGAATACATTCATATTAAAGCTTAATTAAATTTGAATTTATGCCGAAAAAATCTATATTAAGGATAAAACATTCTCTAATAAAAATAATTATATATTCAAAAAATTCGAATCTAAAATATCTGATATATTAAGAATGAATAAATATTTTATCGGTGCAAAGTTCTTTTAGAAAAGTAATCTTATGAGTTGACTTTAATTAGTTTACTTATATCATACATATATAATTTTCATCTATGCTTTTCGAGTGTGTAAAGAAGAAATGCACTTTGAACAAAAAGTGATGACTCAACTAGTAGAAAGGTAAGTAAAATTTGGGGCCCAATACTCAATAGTAATATTATACATAAAAATTAACATCTATTCTTTTCAAAATCTCTTTTAACTATTTAATAACTATCTCTTTTACTCGATCGATCTGTAAAATATGTTTTGGATTCAAAAAGAAAGGTAATGCCTCATTTATTAAGTACACGGGCCGAACACCATGCATTCACATTGCAATACGTACATATAACTAGTTAATATACGTCAAATAATGACTCGAACAAAAGAATGAAAAGGTAAAACCCTCTTCGATATAATTTTTTAGTATGAATCATGAAATTGTGACCTAATGATTCCTTAGACCTTCAAAATTTGAATATATATATATATATATATATATATATATGAAAATAAAAGTTTTTGTATTATAAATAACCCGTTTCAATTTTGAATATTAAATATTCAAAAAATCCATATTAACTGACGAAAATACCAAATACTTATTGTCATTGAATCGTTTTGGGTTCACGCAAGTTGACATGAATATTATAATTATCAAAAACAAAATATGTACCTTGTATCACGTTATTTTCCTTTTTTTTTTCTTTTGTTGCTTTGGTTCATATATATCGAGTGTTAGTTTTTTTTTTTTTCTTTTAATATGTAATAGTGTTGTGATATTGCATGTCGGTGGAAAGTTCCAAAAGGCCCCTAATGTGAACAAGTCCAACAATGGGAAAACGAGATTTTATTTTTCAACATCTATATTTAGTATTTTTATTGAAGTTTTACTAAATTCGAACTTACATATTATAGAGTTCATTATAAGCGAATGTTTTCAATAATTTTCTTTTATTTTCAAAAATATAAAATCAAAGACCTCTAATTAAGAATTTTTTTTTAATATCTCACCATACTTATATTGATTAACTTATTTTTATTACTTTTTTGCAATATAAAAAAAGTTGATTATTTTTATTTAAGAAAATGAACATTATGTAAAGTGGAATGTTTAATTCAATAAATTAAGGTCAAGATATTACAAATCAAAAATTAGTACTACGAGATTTGATTTACAAAACCTCGATACAGAAATTTAATGAACACATTACCAAATATAACTATATTCACTAATAATAAAAAGGCATAAATACATAAATATATATTTTAATTTTATTTCCTTTGATATTTATGTCCTCTATTTTCAGATATACATAAATAAACACTCAAAATTATATAAAATTAAACAAATAAACACATCGCCCTACGTGGTATAGTATAGGTTGAAAGCCACGTAAGACTCAAATTACTGTATACAACGTTATCGGTGGTGGAGCCAGATTTTCAACAAGGGGTTCAAAATCTGTAGAAATAGACATACAAAGTAGCCGAAGGGGGTTCAATATCTACTATATATACATAAAAAATTATTTTAATCATGTATAAATAATATAATTTTTCGTCAAAAAAAAGTTCCCCTTAGTATAAGGTGACTCCTGAACGTTGTATAAGATAAATATACAAATTTTAGTGCATATCTAAAATTAGAGGTTGATATCAAGTTTATAAACCTCAAAATTGGTCATAACTTGTATAGAAAATTAATAAAATAAAATACGCGTAAAGTCTAAAGTGGACACGTAAAAGTGAACGGGACACAAATATTTATTGAAAATGGAAAAAGGCATGTAGCTCGCGGGAAACCTATTTTGGTCATTTCACAATACTTAGCGTAACAAAAAGCTTTTTTTCTTTTTTTCCTTTACATTTTCTCTTCTTCTTCTCAAACATTTTTTCTCACTCTCCATTTTCTCTCTCTACACATTCTCTCTCCTCTTCATCTTCTTCTTCTACCTCTCTCGTTGTTTTCAGTTTTGATTGACGAAAATTTTGAACTCAGCAGAAAAAAATAGTGGGTTTAGGGCTTTTTTTTTTGTGAATTTTGGTGTTATGATTCTTCTATGGAGTAAAACCCCGGAATTTCAATGACCGGTGTTAATCCCAAACGGAAGCTTGAAGATTATGCCGCCGACGAAGACGCTGTTTCATCGGAACTATACTTAGTACACTCCGCCGTCAGGATGAGAAAAGACCAATCTGTCCTTACCTCTTTCACCGATTCCCCTCCACGTCATCATCAAAACAACAGCTCTGACTCAGCTCCATCATCGCCGCAACAGCTTCCGTCATCGTCATCTTCATCGTCGGTGTTCACTCAGTCAACTAGGTTTCTGGGTCGTCTTCAGTTTTTTGTCAGGTTGTTATCCGGCGGGAATACTTTGGTGCTTCAAGCTGAGTCTACTGACTCAGTAAAATCAATTCATGAGAAAATCCAGTTCATTACCGGAATGCCCATAACTGAGCAGAGATTAATCTACAGAGGGAAGCAGCTACAGTGGGAGCAAACGTTAGCCGGCTGCGACATTCAAAATGATGCTGGATTGCAATTGGTTGGACGAATGCGGAGCACAGGGCATCCACAAGCATGGCAGCTGATAAATGACTTGGTTTCTCAGATTTTTGATCTGTGTAAGAGTGGTAATCCTCGCCCTTCGAATCGTATAAAGACTAGACTGATTGAGTTTCTTACTATGACACCTCGAAATGCTACTGAAAAATCCGCCGAGCACCTTCAGATTTTTCTATCTTCGTGCGCCCCGGCAGCTTTGGTGATGCTGTATATGTCTCAAGCTAAAGTGAACAAAGATACTGCTGATGAATCGATTCGTCAATTTATTAATTCGAGTAAGACTGTTTTGCCTAATCCTATATATACGCAATGTGCTCCTATAATTTTAGAATTCTGTAAGTTGCTTAGTAGGTCTGCTGGTGTTGATGATTCTTTATATGCTCTTTGTCGGAGTAGTTTAGGGGGTATAGTAGAGTCTGTTGGGGTTGTAAGTTGGGAGAGTAAGAAGACTGATGGTAAGGATGTAATGGAATTGCAAGACATTTTCCCATTTGTTCGCGAACTAGCAGCTAAGCTATCACATGCTTTAGAATCAAGTGTGGGATCAGACACCGCAATGGGGCCTTCTTCGAGTGATGTGCGTGATTTTACTGCGTTTATAGGTCCTATCATGAATTTGATAGGGGATCATGTAGCGATTTGCAGTCCAATCGCTTTCCCGTTGCAGGAGGAAGGCACCAGTGAGGAGGAAAGCAAAAGATTTGAGATGTTGTATTACAGACAGCAGATTAAATGTTTGCATGATATTTACTTTGATTTGCTGGAGAAATTAGAGCTATGTCTAAAGAAAATGGAAGAATGTTTAGCATTGAAAGAGAAAGGAGAAGGTGAGCCTTTTGTATCCGGGTGGTCGCAGTATTTTGCAATTCTGAAGGAGATAAATGCTATATCAAAACTTTATAAGGGCTCGGAGGATGAATTTTGGAATAGAATGAGGCAAAGAAAAGTTTCTTTGTGTTTTCTGATTGTTAGATTTGCTAAACGATCTGAAGATCATCGGTGGATTTTGGAGCACAAGGAAGTGACTAATTTTGAGGTGAGGAGGTATCTGGCCATGATGATGCTTCCAGAAGTGAAGGACGAGTACGAGGAGCTTCACGAGATGCTCATTGACCGCTCTCAGTTGCTCTCAGAATCTTTTGAGTACATTGCACATGCAGATCCTGAGTCATTACGTGGTGGCTTGTTTATGGAGTTCAAGAGTGAAGAAGCTACGGGGCCTGGTGTCTTGAGGGAGTGGTTTTTCTTGGTGTGTCGAGCAATCTTCAACCCTCAGAATGCACTGTTTGTTGCTTGTCCAAATGACCGCAGAAGGTTCTTTCCAAATCCAGGTAAGCTTTTCTTGCCTTCATTTTAAATTCATCTGACATTTTTTTCTATATAAACTTGCAGATCTTCACATTTTGTTAGTATTTGATTTCAAAATTCTATATGTGGATATTGTATTTGCATTTGACATCTTTGTACATTGCTCTAGTGGATTGAATGAATTGAACTTGCATTCCTAGTCTTTTTATGTAAAAACTGAACTGTAAAGACCTTTGCTCTCTTTTTGAGAATTGAATAATGCTAAAGCTGTTAAGAGTGGGATTTGAACTGTGAAGAACCCTATTCTTAAATGTCTATTTCCTTCTCGTTATCCATTTAGTTAGGATTACCATTGCTTAGTTTTATTAGAAGTCATCACTTTGTGTCTTAATGCGATGAAGCAATTAATCGAGGGGTTACCGCTTCATGGTTTAGGCCGTGTGTTTTAGATAAGTGTAAGACTTCACACAATGATGTGTGAGTCTATCCTAGTGAAAATCAGTCCGTTCTTTGAATCTTTTTTTGAGAATTAGTACTGTTGTATTCTTCAGCATTCTCAATGCTGGCCACCATCAAAAACTTGTTACTAGGAAAGTATAATGTAGCTTTACTTGAATCTTAACTTTGATGAGTTGGAATATCATTGTTATTGTTTATTGGATGTTTGAAATTAGTTATTTTAATTGCAATTTGATTAATAGATTGCACGATAAATGTGTTTGGTGATTTTTACTTGCATAGCTTGTACACTTTACTTCGAAGAAGTGTGTGCTTCATCATGCTTTTTGCTTCAAGCCACATGAAGGCATGAACCCAATCACTTTTTTGCCCTCAACTTATTTGTTTGGTACATTATGTTTGTCAATGCCATCTTCTTCAGGTCATTCTCGACATCTTCTTCCTAGGTTGACCATATTGACTTTTTTGTGGTCGTACATGACCCACAACTAATGGATCCTATGGGTACATTTCCTATGCTCCTCCTCAAGGTCATGGTATACAAGTTCTGATTCAATCCTTTTATTGCAAAACTGTGTCCCCTACATAATCTTTGAAGGGCTATTAAGTGTTCGTTTTTATTGTAATCATCATCTCGGTATCTTTTTGAGTTATCAATATTTGCTCTTAAGCCTTTGTACGTTTTTTTTTTTTCTTAGAATCGAGAAATCTCCAGGGACTAGTGGCACGGTTTGAAACTCGATGGATGATGGGCCCACCCCTCTACCATTTTCCATTTAAATACCAAGATTTTATTTGCAGTAGGGCTCAAACCCATAATGTGTGCATAACTCAAGCATCACTGATTGAGCTCTTATTGCTAGACTTAAGTCCCTTTTACATTTGTGTCGTCCTTATCATGTTGCCATATCCTTAAAGTCTATTTGTATCAGTGTTCAGGAAAGCGAGCGCTTCATCGCTTTAAGCGATGAAGCGAAGCGATGCGAGCCTTCTACGCTTCACAGACTAGAATGAGTATGTGAGCGCTTCATCGCTTTAAGCGAGCGCTTCATTGCTTAAAGCGTGAAGCGGGGCCTTCTCGCTTTTTTCCGCTTCACACTTCCCTGAACACTGATTTGTATTGTATCAAATTCAAGGACTAGTTAGATAAACCTTCTGTGATGGTCAAGTTGCACTTCGTATTGCATCAAATTCGACCTTCCATGGAAGGACCAAACACTAGGAAATCGACTTTGATTTTGTTGGAGAAGAGATACACCAGAGACATAGTCATTAAAATTTGTTAAATCAAATGATTATCTTGTAAAAATATTCACCAAGTCTTTCGTCAGTCCACAAATTGGTTATATATCTAAGTAGGTAGGTAGTTACTATGTGGACCAATTGGCGTGAGGGGGTTAAACGCTCACTTGGCGAGCTAGTTGTCTTAATTTAGAATCTTTTAATCTTTGTTCATAGTATCCCCCCCCCTCTTTTTTTAGCAATTTTGACCTACATTAGGTTTGAATTAGCTTCAACAAATGCTGATTGATAACCAATGTATCATTTTCCAAATATGTGAAGGTGGGATCAGGGCTTCTCCTGCCTGTCCAGGTCCCTATCTGTGCAGAGAAACTAAAAGATTCCAGTATTTAATGTGTAACTCATAATTATTTTCATTTAAACTTAAGGAGATTCAGCTATTTTGGCACCATATCAATCAATTGCACCAATCCCAAATCAGTTGGTGGTAGGTATTCTAACATGCAATATCTAAATTTTATTTTGTTTTCTTGATTTAAATACTCTTCTTGTCCTCTTTGTGATTTTCTTCTGAAGTCCCCATCTGGTTGTCTTCTGTGGGGAATCAGATAAATGCTAGGAAACACTGATATAGAGTTCAACATTCTGGCTGATGGATGACCACGCTGATCCTTAGCCAGCAAACTTTCTTAGACAAAGTTAGAAATTCATGGTTCACTTTTCTTTGTATTGCACTGTATATGGAGTACTTCCAAGTCATAGTATCATTTTCTTTTCTTTTTGAGATATGTAGTTAGACAAGCTGACAATTTCCATTCATCATCATTGTTTCCATTTATTTGGATGAACTTGCAAAGCCTATGTTTTGTTTGGAACAATTTTTTTATTTTGCAAGACACTGATACTACTCTTATTATTGGGGCCTTATTGACATTCTACATATTCGTATTGCAGCGTCGAAGGTGGACCCATTGCACCTTGAGTATTTTAGCTTCTCTGGCAGGGTAATTGCTTTGGCCTTAATGCATAAAATACAAGTTGGCATTGTCTTTGACCGCGTGTTCTTCTTACAATTGTCGGGCCAGAGTATTTCCTTGGATGACATAAGGGATGCAGATCCATTCTTGTACAACAGCTGCAGGCAGATATTGGAGATGGATCCGGAGATGGTAGATCAAGATACTCTTGGTTTGACATTTGTTCGTGAAGTAGAAGAGTTAGGATCCAGGAAGGTTGTCGAGCTGTGCCCTAATGGGAAAAGTACCATGGTGAATAGTAAAAATAGGAAGCAGTATGTTGAGCTTCTTATTCAGCACCGCTTTGTCACATCCATTGCTGAGCAGGTAGCTCATTTTGCTCAAGGTTTTTCTGACATTATAACTACCGTAAGGCTCCAGAAATCCTTTTTCCAGAGCTTAGATCTTGAAGATCTTGATTGGATGCTCCACGGGAGTGAAACTGCTGTTTCTGTGGAAGACTGGAAAGCACATACTGATTATAATGGCTATAAAGAAAGTGATCCTCAAATATCTTGGTTTTGGAAGGTATGTTCTGTTTCTAGTCTTGCAGTCTGTACATTCCTTTATTTGGAGACTTCATTTCTTTTGTTTCATGTCAGTCTTTCCTCTGTTAACATTCTGTATAGAAGCTTGATTCTTTTCAAAGGTATTGCACCAGGCAAAAATCTATATTTTCTTCTTTCTTCTCTTTATGTGTTTACTTCTTTTCTGAGAAGGGAGATTTTTTTTTTCTGATAGGGATGAGGGACTGCACCTTCCTAATATTTCTTTTTTGGTTTTCCTGAGAGATTCTGAATCAAATGGACACTGTTGAAGGAGAAACATTAAGGAAGAGCCTGCTTCACTTCTATGCCTATTTATATCACTAGATAATTCGTTTGAAACTGCACTGTTTGTTTTTACTTCTGTAGTTTCTTAGCAAATTCTCTTCGACATATAATATAATAAACTTAATTAATATTAGGATAAGCTACAGGGACACCCTTGCTAGACCACTTAAGTTACAGATACCTAACCGCTCTGTGAAACTAAGTGACACCTTTGTTAGACCCTTCTGCTAAAAAGTGCGCAAGTGAGTATGCAATGGCCAATATGCCCTTTGTGCTTAATAATTGAAGACTATGTGAAAGAGAAAGAATGATCCAACGTCGAAACAAATTTAGTCCATCTTACAACTTATACATGCAAAAATGATGATTGCTTACATGTGCCAATAAACGTAATTTTCAATGTGCAAATCTTTGAGTTTATTATTAATAGAGAGAATACAAGCATATGTGTGTGTGTGTGTGCGGGCCAATTTGTGCGCATCTCGACTAATTCCATGGGATACTTGCCAGCAACACGTAGCTATGTTCCCAAAGGCTAGGACAACAAGGAAGAAATCACCTAGTATTTTTGTCTCTGCTGGGATTTGAACCTGAGGCTTTAACCCACTTCATTGACCTCTAGGCACTTTAATATGACATGTTAGACTAGGCATTTCCACTTATCCAGAAAAAGGTACTTCCATTAATTTCTTTTTTCTTTTACCTTTTAATATAAGATCTGGATTTATTGAAGTTAATATATAATTAAGCATTAGCCAAAGATGCTTGAAAAAGGAACTAGAATTTTAGCTTCTAAAGTTAAACAATGTGTGTGAGAAAAAGATATGCATAATTAGTGAATAGTAGCTTGCTTTAGAAGGGTATTTTGGTTGTAAATTTCTCATTTTGTGTAACATCGACAACTTTCAGATACTTTTTGACTAGATAGGGTCATACATAGGTGTGCCAAATAGCACTAAATAGCTTAGTGGGTTCCTGTTTTTTTTTTTAAAATAAGGGTGAGGGATATCCAATATAGGCAGTCTAGAGGGGTTGTCGTCCTTTTTACTCTAAAAATATGATTTAACTATGATTTTAAGCTCTATGATATTCTCTATCTTGTCTATACTAGGATGGTAAAAATGATACCCTTTGATATTTCTTTGATGCTTGAGTATGAGAAGGTAATGGAAAACGAACAAAAAGTTCCATAAACAATTGTTCGTAGTCTTCTTTGATTGCTCAATGCTTGGATAGAGAGACAGTTACTTTTTAGAATTGGTTTATCTTTTTTTTTCTCCAGAAATTCCAGCACGGAGCAAATTTAGAGGCTAATATTAGGATGTGTGCCTGTTGCCGCCCTTGGCTCACACCTTTATCATATTTGTAGGTGGAATAAGAATTAACAATGAAGAACTGTTGGTTTCTGTGAAGAGCATTTTGCAGGCTAAAAACTAAATGCTTTGATTCTGGGTATAGGAATTTATCCACGAAAGCAATTCTAAAAAGCTTTACCCTGCTGTCGGTTGTGCTGTTTGGAGAGGTTGCAATCTTTTGATTTTGATCATCTATAGTCATCATGGAGATATTATGTCACCTAAAGGATTTTTCCGTTGAGAGGTGCAAAATTTTGTTCAAGTAGATTACCAAACAAGTTGAACAGTGCCATAAGATAAGTCTTATTTATTCTGCTCCGACAAATCGATAGTTTGAGCATACATTCACATCTAGAGCTACCCTCGTTTGCATTTAGTATTGTCGTGTCTTCGCATTTCACTTTCTGTGAATATGAATTGGGTAATAAGCTACGCAAGGAACCATTTTAACATGCTTCTGGGGCTCGGATTACTGCAATTTTCTGTAAAAGACAGGTGGAGAAAGCAAGCAAACAAAGTATCTGGTGGTCATTGGATATAAGTCCTGGACTGGTGGTAATTGTTCCTAAGGTGGACTTGGGGACTTGGTTGTTACTACTTCGAATATTATGAGGATGAACCTCGGTTTCTGAGATTTGATTCATACCAATTTAAAATTTGTTTTCTTTCATTCCTGCAGATTGTTGGGTGCATGTCAGCTGAGCAGAGAAAGGTCCTCCTCTTCTTTTGGACTTCGATAAAGTATCTTCCCATCGAGGGTTTTGGAGGTTTGGCCTCTAGGCTTTACATCTACAAAACCAGAGAGTCAAATGATCGTTTGCCTTCTTCACACACATGCTTCTTCCGCCTATGCTTTCCTCCTTATCCATCCATGGATGTCATGCAAGATCGACTTCACATTATCACCCAAGAGCATGTCGGTTGCAGCTTTGGTACGTGGTGACATCATCGATCTTTCTGGACCTGAATCAGACTGCACATAAGTTATGTAATCAACTTGTACATATGTATAGCGTATGCTCCTACCTGGAACTTGACTTTGGTAAGGTTTTTCTAGTTGGTTTAAATGGTGGAAGGTTGTAGTTTATTCTCACCTTATTTTAACTTTTATACAGGTATAATATCTGTTAATAAAAAAAAGTAAGAAGG
Source organism: Solanum bulbocastanum (assembly GCA_037074985.1). NCBI lineage: Eukaryota > Viridiplantae > Streptophyta > Magnoliopsida > Solanales > Solanaceae > Solanum > Solanum bulbocastanum. The sequence continues at coordinate 45,815,337 of CM073601.1, forward strand.
GTCAAGTTTTTTCTTTTAACTTCTAATTATATTTCTTCATGTGTGATTGTTGTTTATATTTGTAAAGCTTAGGGTTTATTTTCAATCTTTGTCATGCTAAAAAGAGCATGCCTTGGGAAGTGATTGTAATATTGCCTTCTCCTTTGAGTCAGATTAGCAAACATATTATATTTGTATTGAGTACAGATTTGTTTGGCATTTCACTTCTTTTATGGTTGATATCAACAACTTTTTTTGATATGCCAGACAACCCTCTGGACTCAATGTCACTAATCTGTGAAGAATGGTACTACATCAACAACATACATAGGGTAACCTCTATCTTGGAGGTAGATAGACTATTTATTTTTGGTAGATTTTCGGCACAAGGAAATAAGTGGGACAATGTTAACTATCTATTTAACTTTCTGCCCTAATGCATGTGTGTCCCTCATAATCTCCTATCTAAGGTCATGTCCTCAGTAAGTTGAAGTTGCATCATATTCGGTTTAATCACCTCTCTCCATTACTTCTTCAGTCTACCTCTATTGGATACATTCATAGCCAACTTGTGGGGAATGGTATTACTAGTAGGGTTTTTCTCTTATTTTTTTATCAAAAGAAATGGTTTGAGCCTTTTATTTTGATTTCATGAATCTAGAGATCCATGAATCAAAATCCTAATGCATATAGATACAAATGGTCCAACGAGATCGGGGAGAAAGAGAGATTAGGTATTCACTTATTTTCAGATATCCAGACTTTATGTTTCGAGAGAGTGGTATGATAAGTGGGTATATTACACAAAATCAAAATAGGATAGTTGAAATGTAAAAGTGCTATGAGAATGTTATATTATACCATATCATATATGATAGAGAGATGCATATAATGAGGCTCTTGGGTTGCTGTAGTATTCGATATATCCACAAGATGAGTGTTGTATAAATGTGAATGTTAAGATAAATCTACGAGTATACTAAGATAAAAGAATGAGATCCATGACAGAAGGTGTTGTTTGTAAGTAGCACATAAAAGATAAAATAAGAGATCGCTTAAGATGATTTGGTCATGTTCCGTTATCAACTTTGAGATGCTTTATAGTTTTTATTTGTATGTAATATATTGAGTTGAGCTAATTAGAACGACTTGATAAATAAAGAATCTTATAATCAATTTTGACTATCTTGTGATTGAAGAGTAGTTAGTGGTAGTAGTTAGTGGTACTATAATTTTATTTTACTCTAGATTGGGAGGAGAGTGTTTAGCCATTATTTTAAAAGAATTGAGAAATTTCAATTATTTTATGGTACCCTCTAATTAATTTAAAGTATAGAGGTAGAAGGTCACAATTTAGCGTCAAAGATAGTTTAATTATAACAACAAAACAAGCTATTCAAGGTGAAATTTAATGTATGAAAATATTCTTCAAACTTCTTTATACGTCTTGAATAGAGTTATTATTTTCCGTGCGTCGAGTATATATTTGATACCCAACTTCCCGTAAACGATTAAGGAATGAGAAATCCGATCATTTTTTTTAAAGAAGCATTACCTAGCATTTAAGGATGTGACTTAATAGCGAATAGCCATGAAAATTTTAGAGATAGTAAGTGATCTCTACTCATTTATTAAATTCTTGGTGAGTAGAATTAGGGTAAATTACATAATTCCCGTAGTTTTAATATGAAATTACAATCTATCCCTAATAAGTTTACATTAATTCCTTAAAGATTAAAAAAACCGGATACAATAATTGAAGCTCGGATACATTAAATACTGTCTTGAATACATTAATATGTAGCTCAGATACATTAAAAACTAGCTCGGATACATTAACTATTGGCTCGGATACATTAATATATAGTTCGGATACATAAAAAACTAGCTCGAATACATAATATGTAGCTCGAATACATTAAATACTGGCTCGGATACATTAATATGCAACTCGGATACATTAAAGAAATAAGGGATTTTGGAGATTTTTTAAAGTAATAGGGAATAATAGAAATAAGTGGAACAAAAGGTGTGTATTTCTGTAATTTGACCCAAGACATATACTGATGAAAGCTCGTAAATAATCTTTAGAGTGATCAAAATAAAACAAGTTGGCCTGGATATCACCGTTATTAGAAAGAAAAGAGAAGAAAAAACATAAATAGGCAAAAAGATATGCTAATCCTTTTATTATTCAAAGATAGACTCAACACCCCCACCCCCCAACCACAAACCATAGACCAAAGACACAAGGATATATGCATTACAACAAACATATTCCTTCATTCTAGTTATCATACTAAATAGTACTAAAAATAAATATATAGAACCTTAACTTAAAATATTAAAACATCACCCCCCCCCCCCACCCCACCCCCAACCCACATTATTCTCCAACCATTACATCATAAAAAGAGTCAAAATCAATTTTACTCTTCAGTCTTCTCAACTTGTTCAACAGCTGGTGCATCAACAACTTTTTCCTCTTCTTCTTTTGCCTCAGTCTTCACTTCAACTTTTTCATCATCTATTGCAAAAACAACAAGAATATAAAACTGTATATATTTATTATGAATAAATATAAATATGAGTAAAACATTGTCCTATTTAACAATGTGAACGTTTCTACAGAATTAAACGAGTCTTTCTCTATCATACGAAACATAAAAACAATATCCATTGCCTGGTGCCCCTAGATCAAATCTACTTAAACAACATAAAGGCTTGGCCCGCGAAAAAAAAAAACAAATATTTAATTTAATAACTAATCATAAAGCTAATTTTATAAAAAAAAAAAAAAAAATTTATCTTACCAACAACTTCTGGCTCTGCAGCCACTGTTTCCTCTGTTAAAACAGAGTCCTCTGTTTTCTCTTCAGCCACTGCTTCCTCAACAGCTGGGGCTGATTTCTCTTCTTCGGGTCCTGGTGCTGGTTCGATCACGGTGTCTTCCACAGTTGGGACCGATTTTTCTTCAACTAAAGCTGTTTCTTCTTCTGGTGTTGGTGCTGGTGCTGTTTCTTCTGTAACAGGGGCTACTTCCTCAATTTTGATTGTCTCTGGTGTGATTTTCGCCTCGATTTCAGCTGGAACAGTTCCTACTTCTGTTGCTGGTGTGGATTGAACCTTCATAACCAAAAAATAAACGCAGTGAAAAACAGAAGCAGGACGACTAGCATTGACATGAAATGCAATGGTGAGTACATATTAAGATCAAGTATTAAATACGAGTTCTGACGAACTCAGTAGCTTTAGACTTTGTATATGTATTAGGAAATTCATTGAATATGTGTTATTATTTAATTTGTGAACTCAAGCAAACTCGTAAACTTAAAATCCTGATTCCATTTCTGACTAGAACACGTAGAAAAAACGTGTGGTATTGAGATGAGATAGGAGATCCAATGCTCGAATGAAATCAAAATCAAATCGATTTAATCATACAAGATAAAAGATCATATAAATTGAAAACAACAACAAAAAAAAATGACTAGAGAAAAATGTACCTCAACAGTGGCCATTTTTTGAAATAAAATTGAAACTAATAAGATGTGAAGAAAATGAAAAGATGAAAAAAGGGAGCAAAAGTGTTTTTGATAGTAAGAATGGTGATGAGAAATGAACAATTGAGAGAGCTATTTATAGGGAAATAAAATGTACAATATTTAATGAAATTAATATAAAAAATAAAAAGGAGAATTGTTTTTTTTTTAAAAAAGTGAAAAATAGAATATTGAGGGATATACAAAAATGACATCTCACATGAACTTGACATGGAAGGCTAGGACAAATTTTGCATGTCTAGTTGTTAATGTTTTTATTCTTTTTACTATTCTTTATTATACATATAAAAGTATATTATTTTGTACGGAATCGTAGAGAGCGCTTTACTTTTTAATGTGGTATTTTGACGTAAATTCGGATTTAATCGAGCTTCAATGTGAGTATCAAACACCGGATAAGAAACCAAAAAAAAGTATATTACTTCCCTTGTTTCAATTTATTATCTGGTTTTGACTTGATACAAAATTTAAAAAAATAAAGAAAACATTTAAATCAAGTAAAATGTACAAAATGTCTTTTAATCTTATGAACTTAAACATGCTATATGGAAAATTGAAATTAACTGTTATAAAAAAATAAAATAGACTAAAAAGAAAAAAAAAAGTAGTATTAATTAGTACTATCAAACAACTCAATAATACTTGGTTTTTTCTTCTTTTTTTTTTAAAAAATAATTAAGATGAGAGTCTTCCTTTTCGCGGATATTATTGAATAATTGATCCATTTATCTCAAAAAATATTCTATTGATCAAGAATTTAAACGTTATGAATTTTGAAAGGTATATCTAACTTGATTTACACTTAGTTTTGGCACACACGCTTACACTTAGTTACGACATTCATTTTGAAGAAAAATTAGCTATGAATTCATCTTTAATTTGTTAGTAAATATACCTTATCGTTAAATAAGATTTTTTGATAATTCATCGCTGATTTTTATTTTTATTTTTAGAGAGTGTAAACCCATGTTGTATGATTTATTGGAAATGGCAAATCCACATGGTGTTGGAGGCCATTTGCTATAACAACTATCATATCTTTTTCTTGAATTAAATTATTTTGTGTTTTGTGCAGAGTCTAGTAGATAGGTGACTGTAGGACTATCATGCTTTCATGTTCTTCTAATTAATTATAATTACACCAGTTACATAGTACTATTTTCTTTTGTTTATTTGGTTTTGCTGCAATTTGGTGTGTCGGTGGATTCAATAGAATTCAATAATTTTGATCAAATCTTATATATATGTTTAAAAAAATACTTTATATGTATAAAATTTTACATTTGAGAAGGTTTAGACATGTCCGAATATCCCAGTGAGGAGATGTAAAAAGTTGGTTATGGACAGTTTCAAAAGAAGATGTAGGCTTAAGAAGTACTGAGGAGATGTGATTAGACATAATGACACAATTGCAGCTTATCAAAAACATGACCTTATTAGATAGGAAGATAGGAGTGTGTTCATACTAGTAGGTATAAGAGTGTTTTATCTTGTTGAACTTACTAGTAGTCGTAGAACTACTCTTGAAATTTCGTGTTTGTTGATTTCTGTGACTATCTATTATTTTGTGTAGTTTGTAATAGTATTGTTACGTTCCTAATTATTGTTTTGTTACTATTTGTTGTATATTGTATTTTCATTATGTCTTTTTCTAGACTATTTTCGTTTTGAACCAATGATCTATTGGAAACAACATCTCTCCTTCACCTCTGAAGTAGAAGTAAGATCAGTGTACACTCTATCCTCCCTAGATTAGGACTACATTGGATATATATATATATATATATATATATATATATATATATATATATGGGAAAAAAAGTTATCTTGATGCATTTTTCTATGAGTATTATTGGATCATGGAAAGTGTTGGCCATCATGAAAAGCCATGCAAACTAAATTACTACCAACCCTTCGTCTACGGCATGCAACAATCATTCACCCTCTTACCACCTAATTAAAAGTAAATAAATAAAAGCTTAATACATCGCCAGTCTATTAAATTTGTCAGGATATTTTATTTTAGCATTCAAAATAAGTCATGTTCCATTTGAATATTTCAATTATTCTTAATAAGTTGTTTCAATTAGACACTTTAGATTTAAATTTCAGAAGAAAAAATTGTAAATGTTTTCATTTGTCTATTAACTAGGTAGTTAAGCTAACCACAAAACTATAGATATCATATTTCTTTAATTTTACGCATCAGTCTCAAGTAGAAAACATCTGATATTTTGCGGATTATTTAGACGAAAATGCTTATAGTTAAAAAATGATATATTTTATGTAATTAACTTAACAACCTAATTAACCGACGAATGAAAACAAGCACAAAAATTTAAAATTCAAATAAAAAAATATTTTTATTTAAAAAAACTATTAGAAGTTGAAACGTTCATGTCATTATCATATTGTATACGCCCATGTTAAAGATTCATATTGGGGAAAATGGACATTAACGTTAAGAGGGGCACTAGGCCGGCGCTTATTCAACCCCCACTCACAAATTGTGATCATTAACAACCCCACACTTCTTAACTCGTTGGGATCTGGATTAATTTACACGCATCTCAATTAATTATACTTATTGATATCAAGGATATTGAGTTACATTGTGTATCGTAGTTTGAATAGATAAAAAATCACTTAGTATTTTGCATTTATTGATTTTTTTAAAGTGGAATGACGTTAAACTGTACGTTTTTACAACATTGCCCCCTAATTTCAAAATAATTAAGTATTTTTTTTACTTTAATTATAGAACTAAACTAAACATTCTTAAGAATTCACGCTTTTCCCAATCTTAAAAACAGACAAAATTCTAGGATTCCTCCTGAAAGAGCTCTGATGTAACTGATAAAATTACTGGCATGTAGGAAGAGGTCATAACCTCACATGCTCAAACTGTGAAAACAACTTAAAATTCTCGTGACACGATTCTTTCCTGAATCTCACACACGATCACAATTTCCCAAGTTCAAACTATGAAAACAACGCAAATGCAATGCTCTCCTGAATCTCGCACATAATCACAATTTCCCAGGAAAACAACGTAAAACTCTTGTGATTCGATCCTTTCCTAAATTCCGCGCATAGCATGGTCCTATTTGGACTATGCAAAAACAACATGAATAATCTGACGTGGCAACTTTTATTTTTATTAGCTATTTTATAATAAAGTCCATATAACAATGTGGGACCCATCAAACCGCCCATTCTAAAGATGCTTTAGATCAAGTGGGTCCCTTAGATGCTTTTTCAGGTATAAATCTCGTGGGCCTTGGCCCCTACTTTCCTTTTTTGCCATGCTGGAATTATGGCATTGCCACCTAGATCTATGATCCCTAAAATCTAAATTTCATTATTACTACTTTTTTTAGAATTATTTAAATAGACTAAAACACTTTATCTTTTAAATTTTAAAAAAATATATAATTCAAATCTTATTTATTATGTTATTAAAGATTGATGATATAGTTGCAAAAGTTAGATTTAAATCGATGATTTACGCTTTGTTATGACATTATTCTTTTTAGACTCTTGACAACGATGAATTTTTTTTTTCGTGATTAGCAGAAGTGGTTAAATGAAAATATGAACTGATCGAATAAACTAGGGGGAAATTATAAAAATTAAGACAAATAGTGTGTAAATCATAAATGGTACTCTTTCCGTCCCATTTTATATGACAATTTTTTTTAAAATTTTGATATTCAAACAAGTCTATTTTTTATCGTAAATTTTTCATAGATCTTTTAAACATTTTGAATTATCAATTATTGTGACTTATAGTACTTGTTACGTAGTTTACAAATATATAAATTTCATTTTAAAAAAATGAAAATTCCATGCACAAAATTCCGAATAAACTTAAATTGTTTGACTCTCAAAAAATGAAAAAGTGTTACATAAATTAGGACAGAGGGAGTACATAGATTAAGGGTGCAAAATTGTAGCAAGTATTCAATGATAATGATAATTTTAGGTAGAACTCTAAAGATTTTTATAACTTTAAAAATATGTACCAACCACCAAGTATCATAAAAGAAAAATATACTCCTTGAACAATTATAATTTCAAAAATAAAACTTTAAAATATCTGTAGTATTATAATGATTTTAGATTTCTTAAAATGTTTTAGAATGTCTCTTTTACCAAAAAAAAAAAAAAAAATTCTATAAATTAAGTTTGTTTATATACTTATTAGATACATATAATAATAATAATAATAACAACAACTACGTCACGATCTCAATAAAATTTGTTTATAGATAAATACGCCTCAATGTCAATTAAACTTGGTTGATTTGATTATATATAACTATGCTTTAGTTCAAATACAATAATAATTACGTTTCAATCCTGATCAAAATTTGATCGGTGTATATACAATTCCAATTAAATTTTGTTGTCTACAGAACTACGATCAGTCCCAATTAAGGCTGGGCACCGGACTGAATCAGAACCACCGGACCGGAATGAATCGGTACCGGACCAGAACGGGATGGATTGACCGGTTTGTTGATCGGTACCGGGATGAACCGGACCGGAATTAATGGGATGGATAGTAGGTTCTGTCCCGTCCCACTATATACCGGGATGGAATCGGACCGGAACCGGAACGGATCGGAATGGAACGGGATGAGATAAACGGGACGACACATATAGCTATTTCAAAAAATAATAATTTTTTTTTTAGTTATATTGATTTCTTGAATTACGAAAAATATGCATGTTTATTTTATTTTTTTAAGTTTAAATTAATTGTTTTGAAATTTGTAATGTAATTTTACTTAAGTTTATTTTAAAGATATTTTTTTTAATTTTTACTTTTTTAAATTTGCAAGTTTAAGTTTAATAAAGTTTTTTATTTTAAAGCTTTTGAGCTTAAGTTTTCAAGATTTGAAATTTTGAATCTTTTGTAGTTTATAAGTTATTACTTATTAATATGTTATAAGTTATACTTATAACTTGTAATTTAAATAACTTAAGTTTGTAATTTTAAAAAATTAAATAAAAAAAAGGAATAAACAATGACACAAATTAAAAAAATATCAATCCAATCCATTTTTTTTTATTTTTGAAAATATGCCTATATATAAATTATAAAATATAAATTAATTAATAAAAAATAATTAAGCAGATTATCGGACTGGACCGGAATATACCGGGATCAACCGGAACGGAATTACCGGAATGAAATTGTGATTCTGTTCCATCCTGAGTACCGTTTCACGGTGTCCCATTCCATTTTGTAAATTACCAGACCGAAACGAACCGGAATGATACCGGATCGGTATCGGTACAACCCGGTCCAGTGCTCAACCTTAGTCCCAATTGAATTTAGCAATTGCATGAAAATTGATGCTTCTTTTTCATTAGTTTTCGTCCTCGTTAGCGCTTAACTAATATGATAGAAAGAGACTCTTGTTTGTTTGGTAAACTCTCGCTTTTTAATAGGTATAAGTGCTTGCTCAAAGAAGACACTTTTTATTTTCATTCGAAATTAAAAAAGTATGGGGCCAAGGATGTCTGCCTTGTTATTAAAAGAAGAGAGTCAGGTTAAATAAACTCTTCTTGGAAAGCATTTTAAAGTTTCTAGGATGATAGATCATAAACCATAGTATTGCGTAATTTCTTTCCATCTATTTAGGTCTTTGATACGTAGAATTATTCGTTATTTATGTTAGTAGGAACTAGGAAGTAAGCATGTATTTGTTGGACAGTTGAGATACACACAAATTGATCCAAACAACACCATTATAATAAATTAAAGACAAATGAACATATAGCTCAATGTCTAGCCTAAAATTAACCAGAACTATTCCAATGAGTCCTCATATGGAGAACAAAAAGGTGAACCTATGGCAAATAACATGAGTGTTTTGTATTGTATTGAATACACATACACACACAATAGCGATCTAACTAAAGATTTTGATTCCAATGAGGACAACTATGATCATGAGTCATAGCAGGAATAACAAAAAGTCAGTTTTAAGTTCACAATTTAACATCTGCAGAAATTCAATGTGGTCTCTAGTAGGAAAATATCATAAATCACAACCAAAATGGTTAATTCATCAAAGCTTACAGTTACTAACTTGCATCCAAAACTATAGAGTTTGAGAAATGTCAAAACTATTACTACATGAAAGTGGCAGCAAATTCACCAACTTTGGTCAAGAGAAAACAAAAGTTACTATGACAAGCATCTTGGCTTTCGAACAATGTATACCGTCTTCAGCAACGATGACCACATGCATCGAGAAGAAGCTCGATCAGCAAGCAAAATGCTGCATATCCAAATACGAAATAACGCCAACGCAGATCCTCATTTCACAAGTTTCCGCAAGACTGATTCAGCTCGCTGCTCGAATTTAGGCAGCACCCATTCATGCTGAACGATGTCCAATCCGTCCTTTTCTGCTCCCAAAGTCTGTAGAAGAAAATTAACATCCATAAACGCAGAGCAAGATATAATAGGAGAAGTGCAATTTGATCACAAAACAGACATCGTCGAATGATTAGTTTTCCTGGTCCTGCTCAGCTGAAATTGATTTCAAATAGCTAGCAGGGTAATATCCATTAGCCAAGGTGCAACTCAGTGAAGTAGGCATATAAGGATAGATTCAAGATTTTGTCAGGACCAATGTCTCCATAATGAGTTCAAGCCAAAAGGATGCCCCCTTTCCTTCTCCACCGACAAACTATTTCCTTTACTACTTGATCAAAAGGAATCTAGCTTTAGGGTGGTAGAGAAAATGCAACGGGGAAAAACTAAGGACGAAGAAGGGCTGATACGAACTAAATATTTCTTGGTCCCAAAGGGAACTCTTTAAGAACTAAGCACAAAATGCTAACATTTTAAGGTGAGAATACGAAAGTTAGTTTGGTCTTGATTAATATAATGTGTGCAGAATATCAATGGAGAAATTTGATTGCAAGTATGTAGCCTAAGAGAATTTTACCTTGCTGGGGTCCATACCAAATCCGCTCATTTGCATCATGCGTTGAGTATCATCAGTTGCTGCATCAAATATCGATATAAATAGTTTAAATTGGGAAAAATAAAACCAAGTGAATGGTTCTCTGGAATTAAAACTTCTCGATATGCATTAAAAACAGAAATTATAGGTCACATCTTGACTCTTGACATCTACATGCGAAAAAAGAAATTACACAAACTTCTACAAAAACTACTGACCATTTTCTTCTCCGAGAATGAGGCTGAACAAACCCCTTAACCCGAACAGATTGAGAAAATACCTGAGCAGTTTCGTAGAAAGTATAAGATACAGGGTGTTGCCTATTACAGAACGTAGCTTTAAAAACACTAGTACTTTAGAAGATTAAAATTAAGTCATGAATGCTAATGTTTACCATGAACGACTGCTGACGTAACTGACATCAACTGTGCTTAGATCAATGCCATTTTGCAACATGGCCCTGAACCTCTGAGTTAATGGAAAAGGTATCTTCGCTGAAACAACACCCGAATTTATGTGAGTTAATATAAGAAGGAAAACATAATATAAAGTTTCACGTTCAAGATAAGAATGCACTATGCAACCGAGATTTTAATATAGACAAAGAAAATAAGGAATTCAAATCTTGGGAAAAGGAATACCTGCTACAAACCCAGAGAAGAAGAAGTTGACCCATGCAAATGTAAGAGTCTGGCAAGATGGAGAATACACAAGAAAGTAGTTAGATTCACAAATTATTATATATCATCAGCATTCAATCGATTATTGTGAAAAATATCTTAGCTGATGAATTAGTAGTATAATACCTGAGGGATTATCATTGACAAATTCTTCTTCATCATATCCATAGCCATGTTTGGGTCAGAGAACATTTGCGCCTGTGGATTCGCAGCTTGGCCCTTGGGAACATGGAGTAATCCATTTTCCTGCATTGTCATATGTAATATTTGTAAACTATTTGTTCCTAAGAAACCTAAGGCCCTCCATCAATGGATTCAAACTAAACAACATGTTCTTACAGCTAGTACCATGTAATTACTGACAAGTGAACTACTGGACAATAGTTGTATTTTCAGGTTTATTTATTTTCTTAAATAAAAAAACTCATATACCAACCTATTTAGTTATTCAAGTTGAACAAATGGTATACAACACTCAGACACTTCGGGGCCAGTTCCTAATTATTCTTTTACTTCTTAAAGCACAATTGCTCATGTCATCGAATGGGACACCAACAAATTTATTTTAAAAGTATAGTCAGCTTACGACAAAATTGAATCTACAGTTCCCTTATTTGACCAACCCCTTCAATTCCCTTGAAAAGAGAAGTATGAGAAGCCTCTATCAATATGTTTATGTATTGCATAGATGTTGATGTTCTTTTAGATTTGTGATGCTGAACGATTTTCTTTTAATAGCTTACAACAATTTATATTGATGGTGTAAATACCTATATGTATTTTAGTAACTACTTTGAATTTATAATAGTAAAGAAGTCCACATAAATAAATACAAAATTCTACTCATATACAAAACAATGTCCCCCTATTTTTTCAAAATTTGTGTATGCAACAGTGTTTCTACCAGTCTCTTTGCATCAATTACAAAAGACATTCAAATTCAACCAAATAAACTTCAGTGTTGAACATAGACATGCTTGTGGTCACTTTAGTTGAAATTTTCTATATCATGTTCACCTTCACTCCACCAATCAACACTTACTAGCTTCCATATTCCTCACTTAAAGTACCTTATCATCATTCTAGGTGGTAATTAGCTAGTGTTCACTAGTAATCCAACTATTTAACCTCCTTGTTGTACAACTCTTCTGCATCTTAACTACTAGGCCAACAAGAGGTAAGTGCAGTAAAGGAAGCCTGAAACACACTATCAAACAACAAAAGGCAGAATCATGTCCAAACTGGCAGACTCAACCTTTTCTGATGCTCCCCCTGTCCCGGAAAAGATAATTGCATATACTTCTATAGTCTAATGTGGTCTTCCCAAAATGGTGTTCATGCTCCTCACTAAGGATCTTTCTCATCAACTAATCATCAGTTGTTAAGCATCATACTACCTCAAAAATAAAGCAGAACCAAATTTTATCGTGATAACGCCTCAAACTTGTAAAAAAGGAGGCCTTTATAACAGGTTTTCAATTTGTTTTCCTCCAGATACACTATAATTCAAGCTTTGGCTTGTTTTAGGTAGGAGTCAAACTAAAACAATCAGATCAGGATAGGAGCATTCAGTATTAGATCTATGCATTTATAAGAGGCTGCTATAACACATGTAATAGTAAAAAGACCTTGAGAGCTTCTCATGTTCGATTCCATAGCCCAAAAACTAAAAGGACAATGGATTACTTGCACCAATGACCAACCATCTTGGTCCACTTTTAACCAGCACCCTCCTTAACCACTCTTTTCAGATTTCTGTATCTCTCTCCTACTACCCCTCATCTTCCCTAAGTTATCAAAGTTCCAATCCATCCTTATCTCAACTTTAAAACTATCTTATCATGCTTTATTCATTTTAAGAAAAAATAAACCTGTTCAACTTGTGAGATGAATTCTTAATTTCTACAATCAATCTTATAGAAATATCAATATCAAACAATCTTCTTCACTAAGCAAGCAAATAAACTACAATAAAATACAAATATTTCGTTAAATACAAAGCTGAACCTCATTGCTGTAATAAGCTTTCCTTGCACGAAACGATTTAGCTGGAATATAATTAGCCCCAGCTCTCAAATTCCTTGCCCTAATTATCACTTGCCTGAAATAAAAATAAAAAACTTAACAAATTCAGCAGGACAAAAAAAAACTAAAATTCGTTAAAACCCAATAGAAAGAGCTTAGAAAAGGACCCTTCTTTGACGATTTTAGGATCAGGTATTTGAGAAGAACCCTTCATAAGCTTTGAGACAAAGTAACGAAGAACTCCAATTAGAACCATAACCACTGATAATGGAATCAATACCCAGTCTCTAATGGCTGTATCCAATACCAAATCTTCCGCCATTTTCGCCTTCGATAGATCTCTCTCTTTCTCTTTCGATCGAATTTGGGTTTGGAATTTCTCTCTTCGGATCTTTTGCTCAGCTAATTTTGGAGAATGATGTTTTGTTCTTCTTATTGGGCTGATAATGGGCCATAGACTAATATATGGGCTGATTTATGCAAATGTCAAGAAAAATTACACGACGTGACAAATATTTAGATTGTATTTACGATAATGTAATGTAGCAAATATACAATATACAAATGTGTTGATATTTGTTTGATATAATTGATATCCGCCCAATATAATTGATACTTGTAGCTTGAATACAATCCTTTCATCTGATATAATTGATATTCGCAACCCTGTTCTTTTATTGATACAACTAATACCCGTTTGATACAATAATCGTAGCTATGTTTTGTAAATAAACAAATTATAACTATATTTCGTAGTTATGGTCTAAACTACCGAATATGAAAATGGTGTAAATATAATCCTTGAGAACACCTTCTCCTATAATGTTAGACTTGGCTTTAATAGTTTATTTATATATATTGTTTAGTCTTACCTAGAGGCGGAGCAAAGTGGGGGTTCATGGATTCGAACGAACTCAATAGCGTTCCTGTAGATCATATATTTGTATTAGAAAATTAAATCTCTCTCTCTTATATATATATTGGTCAGCGTAAGGAAAGGGGTTGTGAAAATGTTTTCCACAATAGTGTTGTGTGTTCAAACTTGAAGATAACATCAAGTAGGCATTTGGAAAATATAAAAAAGTTGTCTCTTTTTTGACAACTTTTAAATTTCAACTTTTATGTGACATATTTAAAATTTTCTTTACCTCATTAAACTATGTGTCAAAACAAAATTATACATAAAAATAAAAACAAAGGGAGTAATTCATTTTAACAAATTATATTCATATTTTTATCTCATCTTTAAATTTAAAAGAAGTACTTAGTACCTATAGGGAATTAAACAATCATGTTAAACATTTATAAATCAACGTATGTTTAAAAAATGAAACATATTCAATATCACTTACATTTAGTAAGAAGAAGAGCATGGAAACATCGCCAAGCTCTATATAACTTGGATAAATTGATACAAGATTTAGAAAAAACTTATTTATATGTAAACAATAGATCTATAAGATTAATTGCATCTATTCATGAGATAAAAATGATCAGAATACAAAAATATTTTGAATGCAAAAATGCAAAAGGAATTTTAAAAAGAAATATCCTTTATACCGCAGAAAAATGTTAAATAATTCCTCACACTATGTATTTAACATTCTAACTTCCCACATAACATGTTTAAAATCATACAATTCAAAAATCTTCTTTAATTTTTTAAACTCAATAACAAGTAAGTAAAAATCAAGCAAATAAATTGAAGCAATTGACTTTTCATATGACTTGTTTAAAACAATACTATCCAAAAATCTTCTTTAAGTCTTATAATTTCATTTCAAATAAATCAAAATCAGACAAACAAATTGAAATGTTTTACTTTTTCACATGACATATTTAAGATCAAATGATTCAAAAATTTTCTCTAATTTTCTAAAACTCCATGTTTAGTTAGTCAAAAATCAGATAAATAAATTGAAACATCTCACTTTCCACATGACATGTTTAAAACCATACAAAAAATCTTATTTATTTTCTTAAACTATGTGTTAATTTAGTCAAAAATCAGACAAACAAGTTAAACAATCAAACTTTCCATATGACAAGTTTACGACCATACAATCCAAAAATCTTTTTAAATTTTTGTATAACTGTATATCAGATAAGTCAAAATCATACAAATAAATTAAAACTCTATTATTTTAATATATGAAGAAGTCAAAAGGGAGTTTCTTATTATCCACCATATTATAATTTGTTTTTCCTTCATGGAATTCCTTGTAAAGAAAACCTTCATGAACTCACCACCATTCCCTTTCTCCTTCTTTCTCTCCTTTTGTTATTTCTCATTTTCTTCAATTTAATCCTCAACAATTCAAGGATCACCACATTACCCCAATTATTTCTCCATATTTCTCTCTGTGTCTTTCATCTATTGATTTTTTCTTCTTGTCTTTTTCTTCTAACTTGCCTTATCCTTTCTGGGTATTTGTTTTCTTGGTATTCTTTTTTTCTTCATTTTTACTCATCCTAACCATTTTTCTATGACCCCATTTTCTTGTTTTTCAATAAAAAGAGATTCTTTTTTATTGGGTCTCTGAATTTTGGGCTTTTCTTGATGTTCTGATTGAACAAGACTAAGTAGCCCCTTTTTGGAATTTTGGCTGTTGGGGTTTGTTTGAAAATTCCCAAAAAAAAAAAAGAGAAAAAGAAGAAGAATTAGTAGCAGCAGAAGCTATGCATTCTGATAAGGAGGGTAAAGGGGGAACTGCAACTCCAATTGCTGAATCTGATTCTGAGATTGAGCATGAGCCTGGTGAGAAAAATGTCAGCAGGCAAATGAGTGAGAGTTCCCTTTACACTACTGAGGACGAGGAAGAAGATGAAACTCATAATAAGATTGAGTTGGGGCCACAATGCACTCTCAAAGAACAATTTGAGAAGGATAAGGTGCTTCTTTCCCTCCCCCCCTGAACTTCTTTTTTTTTTTTTCATATTTAATTATTGTTTTTTAGTATGACAATGATATGGAATGAGCTTACTGGTTGTTATGTAAGTATTGTTTTATGATGTGTCTTATTGTGTTGTATTTTATTGTACTGTATTGTTTGAATGATGATGATATGAAATGAGCTTATTGGCTGTCACGTATTGTTTCATAATGTGTCTTATTGTGGCGTATTGTATGATACTGTTTTCTTTTAATGTATACAATGTTGGATGACAATGATATGGAATGAGCTTACTGGTTGTTACGTATTGTTTCATGTTGTAACGTATTGTGTTGTATTGTTTTAACTTTTAATGTATACAATGTTTGGATGGCAATGATATGGAATGAGCTTACCGGTTCTTACGTATTATTTTCATAATGTTTCTTATTGTGTTGTATTGTATGATACTGTATTGTTTTATACATTGTTTTAATGTATACAATGTTTGGATGACAATGATATGGAATGAGCTTACTCATTGTTATGCATTATTTTCATGATGTATCATATTGTGTTGTATTGTATGACATTGTATTGCTTTAATGTATACAATGTTTGGATGACAATGATATGGAATGAGCTTACAGGTTTCTACGTGTTAATTTCATGACGTATCATATTGTAGCGTATTGTATTGTTAAAATGAATACAATGGTTGGATAGATTGTATAGTTTTTCGTTATTATATAATGTCACACATCAACATTTTAAAATATAAATCTATAAGAGAAGTAGTTTACCTGGTAGAGGCAATATAAAAAGGTAAGATAAAGGATAAAATAGGACTATTAAATAATAAGTAAAGACAAAATGAGGGGGGGAAAGGTAACGACACGATCACACCATATCGGTCGTTATGCAATATGAGACTTTTCGTCATTACCTAACGATGAGTTTAACGATATGATATAATAAAACTTAATACAATAGGTAATAACTATCCAAAAAAGCTTCATATAACCAATCCCAATTTGTTGGGACTAAAGTGGTAGTTGTTGGAGTTGTAAAGATTGCATTTTTCTGTCTTTCCCATTCATATATGGGAAATTAACTTGAATAGCTGCCCATCCAAAACATATATAAATAAATAGCCTATAGATTTATAATCTAGTGTATAATATATGTGTACTGGCTAGCGGCTGTAAATATTTTTGACCGAGCGGCCAAATGTAATAATTCCCCCCCATAAAGATTGCATTTTTACGTCTTACCAAATGCTTGTCCCCCCTTCTTTTTGTGTTAATGTTTGGTTATGTTTTTCATGTTTTTTGGAATTTTAGGATGATGAGAGTTTGAGAAGATGGAAGGAGCAGCTTCTTGGAAGTGTGGATATCAATGCTGTTGGAGGTAACCATTCTTTTGGTTTCAAGATTTGCTTCATGAATGAACTTTGTGGAATTTCCTATAACTAACATGTGAAATTTGAGATCTTTTTCTTTTCTTGTTTATGATGGGGATGACTATCCGTGACGATAACTAACAGGTTGAAATAACATATTGTATGATATGGGGTTTGTGTAAGCCCAGAAAATAGAAATGTGAACTTTGGGATGCTACCTGGCTTCTAGTAATGGTCCTCTTCTTTTCCCTACATTTGCGTTTTAACGCATATAAGGCATGATAGAAATATAATTGTTTAAGTTCTCTTGGTTTTATTTCATTTTGGAATATGTTTAGTATGAGAATGAAATGGATCTGAATAGAGCGTAACAAATGCAGATGATCTGTATAGCCGACTTGAAATTTTTTGTACCAGGGGATAGTTGATTGATTTGATTGCATTTTGGAGTGTCATATTAAAGAACAAATTATGTGGACTTCATATTTGTCGCATTCCTAATTTGTTCTTCAGGATCAAATCCTTCTCGCGAAATGTCTGTTAGCTTTTAGTTGACTTTAACGTAAGGTAGTGTCTTCAACTATTCCATTGAGGTATATGCACATACAATTAAGAAAATGAAATGATTTCCTGGATTCTGTTTCGTTGGAACAATTATAGTTTGACTAATCATCTGGTAAATGCTATTGTCTCGGTTTTTGAGTCATAGAAACAAATTAGATAACAATTCTGGTGTGATCTTCAAGTGAGGAGCGTTCTTTTTCATCTTGAATTTTTCCATCTTCACGAATTTCAGTAACGAAGAATAGAATTCTGATACTGGACCACCCCTTTTGAAGAATAGGTACAGATTACTGAATATATACTTAATGTTAATATTGTTTCTTTCTCTTAACTCACTGCTCACAGCACCAAATTTCATTTTCCGTCATAAGTCCTGATACGACATTCTGGAAGGTGATTTTTAACTGCATCTTCTGAGTGCCTGTTAATTGTAATATGTGGTGTAGTAAAGGTAAAAGATTCACTATATCTATGCACAATTTAGCTCTTATTAGTACAGTCAATGTTCTTCAAAAAGGACACGTGAGAACTTTTCATGGACATTTTGAGATTACCAAAGTCTTGATGACTATGAAAGAACTATTTTGACAGAAATTCTGACATTTTATACACTGTTTTAAATTTGTAGAATCCCTGGATCCAGACGTGAAGATCTTGAGCCTTGAAATCAAGTCACCTGGTAGACCTGATATTGTTCTCCCAATCCCCGAGGATGGGAAACCCCAGTGTCCATGGTTTACACTGAAAGAAGGGAGCAAATACAGCCTAAAATTCTCATTTCTAGTCACCAATAATATAGTGACAGGGCTCAAATACACAAACACAGTTTGGAAAACTGGTCTCAAAGGTACTAGCTATGCTTTGCTGTCTCTATCTATGTGAGTGTGGCGACATCTATTTAAGATGTTTCTGATCAGAATGCTTTTTTTCTTTTCACAAAACCTATTTCAGTTGACAGCACAAAACAAATGATTGGGGCCTTCAGTCCTCAATCGGAGCCTTATACACATGAAATGCCGGAGGATACTACCCCTTCTGGCATGTTTGCAAGAGGATCTTACTCAGCAAGGACAAAGGTGATTATCTTCTGCCTTACATGCTCTGAACATATTCTTCGTCTATTATTTGACTTGACCTCATCCTATATACTGTACGCTAGAATTGAAAATCTTCCGCTATTATTGAATTTGGTGAATATTAAGCTCTTTAATACTATGGACTGATCGAGACTGCAGTTGCTTGATAATGTATATGAATTCCAATTGATAAGTGATAACTACATGTAAACTTCCATAAAAAGTGAAATTAGTAACTTGGAAAATAGGACAAGTTACATACTGCAACACGTTAAGATTTCACTGTGTATAAGTTAAATCCCTAACTTTATCCCATATCGGAGAATCAGTTTGTCATTTCCTTTCATCTTTGTGGATAGGACATAAATTTATTATTCTAGAGGTTGATTCATCTAGTCGAGCCGCAATATGATAATGCCAAAGGACAGATTTATTAGGTTTGTTCATAAGCAACATTAAGATCCAAGCATGCACCTAAATCCTATATTGCTTGGACTCTCCAAAAACGCTGCCTCATCTATTATCCTCCAAAAATGCACTACTTCAGGACCTGACGCACACACAATAGCATTTCTTGAAGAGTTAGAGCAACACAGCCTGAAGTTGAAGGCATATTTAGATATTATCTTTCATGTTTTTTTTTTGGGTAACAACCGTAAATATTACCATTAACCAACAAAAACTAAAACACCTAAAGAGCACCTAAACTTCACAACCATCTTCTAGGAAGGATGTTATGAAGTATTAGGCCTCCGATCCAACAAGCAACTCATTACACAAAGAATCTATGTAACAACGTACCACATCTCTGAGATTTCTTACAGTCTAAGTAAATCTAATCTCTCAACAAATTCTTTCTTAATACCATGTACGTATTTACAGTTTGTAGCTCTCCAAATATGATATATCATGTTAAGCTTGTGCATCTGACAGACATCATTCTAGAGACTGTTTTACGCTTATTAATTAAAAAATTTCCTCTTTTTTCTTGTTTCAGTTCCTTGATGATGATAATAAGTGCTATTTGGAGATCAACTACACATTTGACATCAAGAAGGAGTGGCTAGCAACATAAACAGAGATGTTGCTTGAATTGTCAAACCAAGACTATTCTTGTTTTCATTCTTCGTAATTTTTGTCCCGTCTTGTCTGATAGTTTTTTGAGAAGAGGAAAAGAAAAAGATGACATTTTGCTGCAATTGATTATTCAATGATGTGAAGGAGTTAACTTTAGCAGTTAGGTTCTTACTTATTGAGTATCATTGAATAAAGTTGAGCTTTGGCTATGACTGATTAACAATGAGCTCTCTTTCTATCTCTTTCCTTCTCTTCACGTGCATAGGTATCGTCGTTTTTCTAGTTGAATGTCCAGTAACTGAGATATCTTGAGAAACCAAAAGATTTTGTTGATCAAATTTTGATCTTTCATGTTATGGCTTTTGCATCCTTGTACTTACCTTCTAACTAAATTTACCATTGTCACCATATTTTTCTCTTTTTAGAGAATCATAGTTGGGAGTTATCTGAGTATAGATTATTCCTTTTACTATCTGTGGCCAAATATTATATCAAGCTTACTCTTTCATACTTTCATAGTAGTTTCTTGCACTTTGATTATCATATTACTTTGTGGTTTGTCTTACTTTTTTTAGCATTTTGTCTTGACTTCTTCTATTCCATTGTTTCCTTTTTGATGATTTGTTTGTAATGCTTTTACTCGAGAATCTATCAAAATCAACTTTTCTATCTTGTAAGGATAATGTTTGCAAACAAATATCCTCGTCAAACTTTATTTATAGGATTACACAAGTATTTTATGAATTTTATCTAGGTGTGAGCAAGTTAGTTTAGGCACAACAATAATATATTACAGTGACATTCTACAAGTGACGTGGAAATAGAGTGTATGCGTACCTTATTATAATCTTGTAGCTAGTGACTGTTTTCAAAAGAGCATCCACTCAAGTAAAGCAAATCAAAAATAGAAATGAAAAGAAAAAACAGTTGTGAAGAAAATATAGCAACTAATAAAAAAGCAAAGCAAAGAATGGTACCATTAATAGTTGGTCAAGTATAAGGCAAATAATTGAATTAGGTGAATGGCTTATACCTTTCTATTTACCGTCATATTCTCAATAAGTCGAAGTTGTATTATATTTTTGATAGTTAGCTTGGATACGAAGATTATAAAAAGTATATTTATTAAAGCCAAATATAAAAACTCCACCCGTGACCATGAATCCGACCGTGACATGGTACCCATGTGAACTTGACTTTAAGAACTTTACATAAACTTAAAAAAAATAATTTTATATTCGATATTCGTATTGAAGTTGAATTGTATGTACACTAGAAAGACATATAGACAAGCCATTTGATCGATTCGAGCCTATTTTTATCTTTTGAATTAAGCTTCCAATTTAGTTGTCAGCACGCTGAAGGATTAACTAACACTAGATAAAAAAGATTTTTGATCAAAGCTCTCAAGCCTATAATTGTCCGACTAATTTAAATTTATATCTTCTTTGACATTCTTAATATAAGAGTTTTTGTTGAATTTACATGTTGCAAATTTGTTTATGTTCAATGCTCTTAACATAAGAGTTTTTCTACATCGAAAAACTTAAATTCGAGACATGTTCAATGCTCTTAGCTTAAGAGCTTTTTATATCAAAAAATTTAAATTCGAGACATCTGATTAAACGTCCATGTTACATGACGAGATCTCATTAAGAAGGTGCACCCCCTATATTAACTTCTCACACGTTAACATTTCCCCGCATTAAATTCTCAAAACCCCTTTTCTCTCTCACACAAAAATGGCCCTAAAATTCAACCGCAATCTCGCCGGAACTCTCTTCTCCGCCGTGGTGATCGCTTCCTTCTTCCTCCACGCCTCTGCTTCACTCGGCGGAGGAAAAGGCGGTTTACTCGGTGGTTGGAGCCGTATAACCGACACAAAAGACAGTAAAGTAGTGGAGATCGGGAAATTCGCAGTGGATCAGTACAACGAGAAGTCCAAGTCTGAATATAAATCCAAATTAGTGTTTAAACGAGTGGTGAAAGGAGAAACACAAGTCGTCGCGGGCACAAATTACCGACTGGTCATCTCCGCCACAGACGGTGGTCGTCGTAGCCGTAGCGGCAATAAGTACTTGGCGGAAGTTTGGGATAAGCCATGGGAGAATTTTAGAAATCTCACTTCCTTCAAAAAATTATAAAAAGTGTTTAATTTTCTGCTGTTTTGGTTGTTAAAAAAGTTGTGTTTATTGTGATTGTTATGTTTCTTATATTACTGTTTGATTAGTGACTTTGTTTACTGTTAATTTATTTGGTTTTCTTTTACATTTTGTTTACCGTTTACATTTTGTTTACCTTTCCATTTTGTTTACCGTGAAAGGGATCGAGTTGGTTGAATCGAAGATTTTCAATAGGATTTTAAGTTTAAACCCTTCAAATTATAAATTTTCATATTAAAAAGGTTTACTTGTACGTATTTTTCAAATGATCAAATAGCTTTTTTTTTGGGTTTCGATAATGCAGATAATTTAAGTTCTTAGGCGAAGGTGGATATAATTGGGTATAATTATTTAGTTGTAGGCTTATAGAAATCTAGTATTTTTATTGCAGAACATAAATTTATATATAAAAAGTTATTAAAATTAAAATTATAACAAAATATAGGTTTAATGTATAATTCTAAAAAAGCAACTTTCACATATAGCAAATACAAAAATCATATTTGTATGATATAACTATAGTTTGCATAATTGCGCTCCATAGCAAACATAAATATGTATATTTCGCTATACATATTTGTGTTTGTATAAAGTGAAAGAGGCAAGGAGAGTGGCGAGTGGCGAGCGAGATCTGGGAGAGGGGAGACAGAGGAACGAAAATATATGTATATATATAATTTTCTCTCACTTTATACAAACACAAACTCATTTTATACATTTGTGTTTGTATAAAAGCGAGAGAGACGAGCGAGACTGGCAGCGCAACACAAGAGTGGCGAGCGAGACTGGCAGCGCAACACGAGAGTGGCGAGCGAGATTCCACCAGGAAGAGAGGCGAAAATAGCAACAGTTTGCTATGGGGTTACAATTAAATCAAACTATGTTCATAGCATTTAATTTGAATTAATAGTTTGCTATTATATACAATTTTCTCTTTTACAAATATAAGTTTCGTGTATATATATTGAATTTGGAGAGTTTAATTTTTTTATATTCGCTCCTAATATGATGATTTATCTAGCTGAAGTTTTATAGCCTTGATCGAGTAAAAGTTATTTATACAATCATGTCCTATATAAAATAATTAAATTCTTTTAATAAGCATAACCAAAAAGGGTTCAATTTCTCGATTAAATATGAAATTTTAATTTTTAACTCAAAAGATGATTTTTATTTTAATATTTCAAAAGAATGGATGCACAACTTGTTGAAATAAAGTTGTACTGAGTGGATAAGTCTTAAATTTCTTTTTATTTCATTAAATTTTGAGCCATTTATTTGATGCTTGGAATTATCAATCTCCTTTTTACTTTTATTTATATGCATTAAATTCAGTAAATGGTGCAAGTAAGTGTCACTATTTGTAATGACTTTAACTCTTTTTCTTTCATTTTCTATCTGAAATAATGAATTTAAATTTGTGCATCGTAGAATTTGTCTATGGATGCAATATTTATAATTGAATCTATTTTCATTTGAAGAAATTTGAAAATAAAATTTCTAATTAAAGAGGGATGAATTTCAACCTCCCCACCTATATAACTATTAAAATCACAATATAGATATCATATATTGAGATTTCAATTTTCTCACTGGATATAGATATTAAAATCACAGTATAAATATTAAATATTGAGCGGAATAAAATAAATAAATAAAAAAACACATTAAAATTATCTTTTGTTTGCCTCTCCCCTTTTCCTTTAATTATGGATTTATGAATTAGTTAAGAGAATATGACAAAATTAATTTGTCTTCATTGTGAGGAAAAGGACATTTTGTTGCTTCACGTGAAAGTGTCAATATTATCATATAGGATCCCATGCTACTAATAAATTAATTATTAAGTCATTTAAAATCGATCGTTTTCTAAAAAAAAAATTGATGTGAAATTATAGAGTAAGATAAAGTCTTCCTTAAATGTGAATAAAATTGATATTATTGTGGTTGTTTTATTCTTAATTGGATATTTGTTTTGAATTTATAAAGTATTTTTGATTTTTCAAATTAAAATGCGATGATTATAAAGAAGAAAAGAATAACGTTTCACTCTTTACAGTTTTATTTATTTATCGTTGTGCTTTTTGTTCACTCCCCAAGGCAACATTTATAATTGGAATAATATATAAATATGCCATTTAACTTGATTTTAATAAATATGTATATTCTCCAGCTTTAGGTGTGTACAAATAAACATTAAAACTTGTATAAAATTGAATGAGTAAACACACACGTTCTACGTGGCATAATACACCTATGACAAAAATTGTCATGTAGGATGTGTATGTTTTCTTTTTATATTAATTTAAGTATCTGCTTGTATATAACTAAAATTAAAGGAAATAAATATTAGTTAAAATCAAGTTAAAGAGCACGCTTATGCATTAAGTGTTAACTATAAGAGTTACTTGGCTAAATTGCACGCAAATGTGTAATCTAGTAATTAAATTATAAAGAACCATAAGATCTCACTGTTAAATTTCATACGATATAAAAGTATTAGGTGATTTTTCTTCAAATTCTTAAAATCTTAGTAACTAAATTTTTTAAGAGATAACAAATAACAATTGATCGATCCTTACCGCATCTGGGATCATCATCCAAAGTTTTCAACACAATCATTTAAATCTTTATTAACTAAAAAAATAAGATAAAAGCACATATCACTTCATCATGATTACATAATAAACTTATGAATAAGATTTAGATGTAAATATTCGATATAACTAAATATTTATCATAAATATTTTGCTGAATAATCGAGATGTGTTCTGCATGTCATAAAAATTATTTATTTGATTAAATTATCCTTATTAATTCTTTTAAAAATATTTTTAGGTTGATTTTTTTATTTTCTAAAATTCAAATATTTTATATACTAATAATTATTTTAGCTATTTAAATATTTATTTATATAGAGTAATAAAAATAAATAAAGTAGTAGTATCCTAATAATATTATGCAACTATACTTTTACTTGCCACTTACTAAAAAATGTTAGATCCGTGATAATATTTCGGGGTGTGGGGCCCAACCAGATTCAACTGAAAACAGGAATCTGCTGTAGCTTCGGTGCACAGAGAGCTAACGGAGCAGATCGGTGGTTCAACAGTCTCCGGTCGCCGGCGGCATCAGTATAAGCTGCAGAGGCAGCTTTGTCGTTACCGGAAAATAGAATCGGCACTGGAGACACAGGTCGGGTGAAGATGAAGGGTTTATTATTCAAATCAAAGCCGAAAACTCCGGTTGAACTTGTTCGTCAAACTCGTGATCTCCTTATCTATACACAGCGTAATTCTGATATTCGCGAGAGCAAGCGAGAAGAAAAGGTAATGATTTGTTTATTAAAATAGAATTCTCTTGCTGCTTTTTTTTTTTTTTTTCTCAATCGTAGTGTTTAGACATGCTTAAATTTTTTGTTTAGTTGTGATTTGAGTCGGAGGTAAAGATAGAATTTTGTGTTTATGAGTTCTGAATTGTAGTGAAACGTAGTTTATTGGTATTGTGATTAAATTGTTTACACATATTAAGTGAATCTTCTCAACACAAATACTTCTTAGGTTTTAATTTGTTTGTGTGATTTTGACTTGCTACGGAGTTTAAGAAAGTAAAGAAGATGTTTAAATTTTGTGGTCTTAAATCATGTCATGTTGGAAGTTAGGATTAAAGAGTTTGATGGAAAAGTAAAGAGGTGTTCTTTTTGAAACAGACTTAAAAGGAAAGTCAAACAAATAAATTTAAACAGAAGGAGTATGTGGTTTAGGTGAAATCTATGCAGAACTGTAGTTTTACCCCTGAATCGAGTTTATCTTGCTTTTTTGTTTGATCGGTTTGATTTTTATTTTATTTTTTTGGTTGTATGCTTTTGAATCTGGATAGTTTTGTGCAATGTCAGAATTGGATGTCCTTAATTAGCTAAATTTGGATCTGGATCAGTTTTTTTTTAATATAATTAAGTCTTTACTTTGATTTTCATTGGATGCTTAAATTGGTAGAAATTCAATGGATGAATCAACTATGCCTTAGTCCCGAATTTGTTTGGTCAGTTATATGTGATGAAACTGGTAGATAGAAATTACTTGGTGTACGTGCTAGTTGTAGTGGGACAACTTTTCAAAGTTGTGTTATCCTTCGACTTGGTTCTATCTTTAGGTTTTTTTGTACTCCATTGATATGAATTGCATGATGAGAAGAAGGAACAACCATATGTAGTTCTGTTTCTAATTGAATAGGCATACATGAATTGGCTATTAATTTGAGTTGTGTACGTCTTTCCTCATCCTAATTTGCAGATGATGGAGTTAAGCAAGACAATGCGAGACTTAAAGTGTGTTCTTTACGGGAATGGTCAATCAGAACCTGTCTCGGATGCTTGTTCTCAGCTGACTCAAGAATTCTTTAGAGAAGACACTCTACGGCTGCTGATTAATATTCTTCCAAAACTGAATTTAGAGGTAATACTTTAACCCTTGAGTGCATGAAGTTTCTTGTGGTCATGTTGTCTCACTCTTATTGTCTCAATTGGCTTTCTTATGCATTTATCTGCATTTCATGAGAATATCATCTGGTTCTCTTGTTTTTGTTTCTGGTTTCACTGCATGTGATTTGATAATTTGGTATTGGCTTTTGATGTTTATCGACCCTATTACACATAAGATCTTATTGTTTCCATCCTCTCGTCTTTCTATTACAAGGAGATTTACTTTTTGCAGGCTCGTAAAGATGCTACTCAAGTAGTTGCAAATCTGCAAAGACAACAGGTTCAATCGCGGTTGATTGCTTGTCATTACTTGGAAGCAAACATTGATCTGATGGATATATTAGTAGCAGGGTAAGCAGTGGCAGAAAGAAGTTTAGGAATATGGTGGCATGTTATTATCATGTGCTTATTGCATTACCAAATTGATTCATTTTATGAGTTTTTAATTTGTTTAAATTAATTTTGGGCTTTTACTTTCTTATACAAATTGCTGATTCTTATGCATGGGCAATCAACAAAAAGAATGGTATGATAGATGAACATGTTATACATAAAATTAAAATAGGATGGTCAAAAAGAAGAAATGCTACTGGGGTGCTATGTGATTGAAGGATTCCCATCAGTGAAAGGAAAGTTTTATAGAACAATTTTAAGACCAGCAAACATTCACAAGATAAGTGTTCAGAGATGCAAATGCTAAGATAGATGTGTGGTCATATAAGATTAGACAAGATTGAAAAAGACCAGATTCAGATTAATAGAAGGTGCAAGTAGCACATATCGAGTATAGAATGAGAACAGATCGCTTGAGATACTTTGGTTGTGCCCTGTGTTTTCCTCCGTATGCACCGATCCATAGGTATGAAATCATGATGAATGAAGGTGTTAAAGTGGAATAAGGTAGACCTACAATCACTTGGAACAAAGTTGTCTGGAAAGATATACAATCTTTTGAAATCGATGCATATTAAGTGAAAAATGAGGCATGATGGAAGCAAACAATCTATAGATTTAGTCTTGTTAGTACTTTCACTTTAGGTCCTATGCTTTACGAAGTCTTTTATCCCTGTCAGATATTTGTATATACCAGTGGAAAATATAGAGAATTTTTCTATTCCTTTTTATTTTGTATAATATTGGCCTGAGATAAGCTTAAATAGAGCTACATGGTCAATGAGGATTTATATAGCTGAGCCCAACTGTTTGGTATTGAGGCGTTGTCGTAATCAAAGTAACTCCTTGATTCACATATCTAGTCAAGTTTCTTAGCACTAGTTGTGCTGAGGTAGTATTTTTTGCCATTTTTAAAGCCTTGATAGGATAGCTTCTTTTACAAAATTTGTTTCCTAGGAAGAAAAGACGTTTTTGAAGATCATCTGTCTATCTTTTGGCTATTGGTATATGGATTTCTGATGATTCTTTTCCATTGTCGTTTAGGTATGAGAATACAGAAATGGCTTTGCATTATGGTACAATGCTAAGGGAATGCATTCGACACCAGAGTGTTGCAAGGTGAATCACATGAACCTATCTGATGCACTTTTCTTCATTTTTTTTTTCAACCAATTCTGTATCGTTTGAATTGATTGGTATTAGAGGATTCATATATCTGTTCTAAGTTGAGTACGTAATTGCTTTCATTTTGCTATCTATTTCTAAATTTTTGAGTGTGATGCAACCTTATGCTGCTACTGCTGGATCTATTTTTTGAGAACATATATATGTGCTTCTGTTGTTAGGTATGTCTTGGAATCAGAGCATGTGAAGAAGTTTTTTGATTATATTCAGCTGCCAAATTTTGACATTGCTGCTGATGCCGCTGCAACTTTTAAGGTTGGGTCCTATTGTTAGTGGAATGAATATCTGATAGATAATCGTTGTTCCCTGAACATATTCTATTTGCATTTCAATGGCTATTCAAGCAAATATGGCATCAATCTTATTCCCTATTGCACTAGCAAACCTCTTGAGAAAAGAAGAAAAGAGAAGCTAATTGTACTCCACATGAACCCTTGGCTGTATAGGGTGTGGTTAGCTTGCTTTTATCAAATCAATAATTGGGGTTTCTTAATGTCTGCTGTAAGAACTTGCTGAATTAATTTCCACTGAAATTCAGTAGATTGGTTGTACTATGGTCATTCCAAAGCTAATCGTGGTCTTGACATATATTGTTGTTCTGAGAAGCTTTTGCTCTTTCTTAAGAGTTGTTTCTCATGCCTACTGCAGCATTATCCCAATTCGGTTGCAATTTTTTTTGCAGGAACTCTTGACGAGGCACAAATCAACAGTAGCTGAGTTTCTTTCGAAGAATTATGACTGGGTAATAGATTTAGTATATTTGTCTTATTGCTTAATTTATTGTACACATGCAAGTGAATTGTTTGTACCATAGTTACCAGGAGTTCTCTATGAACTTGTTGCTGCTTGTTTTGTTATCTATAGTTAAAAATTTGTTCTTTAGAAACTTCTTGCTTCATATATAGCTTTGATACTTCAACGTGTTTTGTTGTAGATACTATTTTTTTCTTTATTACAATGAAATGATTCTTATAGTACTGATGGAACACTCAGTTTATGCACATTTACCTTTATTTTTTGGGTCTTCATCTTCATGGCTTTCAGAATCTACTTTATTAATCTTAGAAACTCTTGCTTTCACCCGATGGTGGTGCCTCTTGAGACACCTTTCCATTATCAACAAAGGGGTGATAAATTGTGACATGTAATTGTTAAGAACCTTATCTGTTCTTGTTGCTGCCCCTTTCCTTTCTCCCAGGTTTGTGTAGTTGAGAGTAGGCAGAATAGGATCAACTGTTATTATCTGAAGGATATCGGTAAGGAGGATTTTAGTGCCAGCTACATGAATTCTCAGTGTTTTGTACTTGGGGTTAATGATTGGTACATAAACGTGTTCAAAATTTATCTGTATGATATATATTTTTTAACTTCTAATAGTTTTTTCCGGTTTTCTTGTTGGATTTTCTCATCAATTACTCTTTCTTCGATAAATGAATCACAAGGAACTTATTCTGTGCTGGTTTTACTTTCAGTTCTTTGCCGAGTATAACTCCAAACTGCTAGAGTCCAGTAATTACATCACCAGAAGGCAAGCTATCAAGGTAAGGGAAGCCTCAGCTCTTCTTGTAGACAACTTGTGCTGAATAATAAACTTCCAAAAAATTCTGTTTCTTCAGAAACTTTTTCACATCTTTTGGGAAGTATTTCGGTGGAACCAAGTACATAGTATCCATACATGTTTGATGTGCATTTTCTACCTCAAGCGCTCCTCATATTACATAGATAACATCTTTTGTCGATCCCTTGTATACTGATCCTCATTTTGTTGAAAGAGTTGTTTTTGCATCTTCCTTTACTCAGGGCTGTGTATGTAGTTGACATCGTAAGTCCTTTAGAAAACATGTTTATATGTACCTTTTGGGTTGGGCTTAGCAGAAATCCTCTTTCCACAATAAAGCAGCGAAGAGGAGGAAATTGAGGGTCTTGGATAAGAGAGAATTGAATGAAATTCATGTATTTAGAATTTAGCAGTTTTACAGATTCACTAGAATGGAGTGATTCAATCTGTTGATTGTCGGGAAATAGAACCTTTTGACTTTGAAGAGAGCGGTTCAGGTTTTTTTCCCCATTTATTCAAGCTCTCGTCATTTCTTTCTACCGGAAATTCCTAATGTCATACACGACTAAAGGTCATTATAGTTCGGGAGTCTTTCTTCGTTTCTCTCACACAGTGAGTCTTTCCACTTTATATTTAGGTAGCTTGTAGCCTGACAGGTATCCCTTTTTCATTGTTTTTATATAATCTTTAAAGATGTTTGCTTTATTGTTGCAGCTGTTGGGAGACATCCTGCTCGATCGCTCAAATGCTGCAGTAATGACGCGTTACGTTAGTTCAAGAGACAACTTAAGGATCCTTATGAATCTTCTCAGGGTATTGAGCTATATTTTGTTGCATTGTTCTTATTTCAGCCCTCTCTTCCTGACCATCATTCTACTTTATTCTTTAATCTTGTATTCTCCTGAAGTTTCTTAGTACTTTTGGTGCATTTGATTTTATCATCTTCTTATTTTGTGGGTGGTGGGGTTTTTACATGTCTATCATGAAATGGTTGCAGTCGATATTCGCTTCGCAACATCAGTTCAAGTTTTTGTGTGTGATAAGTCCAACTCAATCCAATGGACAAATCATTAACTTCTTAAATGAGTAAAATTAGATGGACCACTTTTTGCTTAACACAAAAGACTTGAACGAATATGTCACTCATTCATTTGAACAAGTTCAGAGACTCGGGTGATAACTTTTTTTACGTGTATAGAGAAAGTTGTGCAGCACCCTTTTCCCGTCACTTTAGGTGATGATCTGAAAAGCCAGTCTCGCACCGAGAAGAATGGCTATGCTACGCCATCAAAATATCTTCTTGAATTGCTGTAATTTTTTGTTGATTGCTGAATTCCTCCTTTGGCAGGAGTCAAGCAAGAGTATCCAGATAGAAGCATTCCATGTTTTCAAGGTACTCTATTGATTTTTACTTTTTTAAACGTCTGCTGACTCTTCTGTTAGCAACTGCTTCGTCTCTGACTTTCGTCTTTTGCAGTTATTTGCTGCAAACAAGAACAAGCCTTCAGATATTATTAGCATCCTCATCGCAAATAGAAGCAAGCTTCTGCGCCTCTTTGCCGATTTTAAGACTGATAAAGGTACGTACATACACAGTAAATATCAATTAAGAATATGTTACATGCACAATAAATATGAACTAAGAACTGTATGTCGTGAAAGGATGCCTCACAGTTTTCCTGAAGTCTTATGCGCGTAAGCTGTCTTGGACACCACAATCATCCGAAAACGTAACATTATTCCTAACTCTGTCATCTTTTCCTATCTTACAGAGGATGAACAATTTGAGGCTGACAAAGCACAAGTTGTCAAAGAAATTGCAGCTCTTGAAACCAAGGAACTCTCTTGAACTCAGTACTAGTTAGTTCCTAAGCTGTCAAAGGTTATGGCTCTGTGTGTGTAAATGAATGATGTTGTTTTCTCAACTGAGCTTAGCTCTTGAAATTATTAATTAACCTTCTCTTTTTGTGTGTGGTTATTTTGTCATTTGTTTCCTTCTTCTTTCTCTAGCAAAACAAAAATATTGTCTGTTTGAAAGGTTTGGAGATTTCATTCTTGCATTTCTTTCAAACTTGTTTTGAAAAACGATTTTCTTGAGCCGAGGGTATGCTGGAAACAACCTACCTACCTTATAACGGTAGAAGGTTAGCGACTTAGCGTACACCTCACTCTCTTCATAGCCCACTAGTGAAATTATATTGGATATATTGTTATTGTATGAAAGGTTTGGAGGCTCGCAATTATTGAAGATTTAACTATATGTTTTATATTTTTATGCCCACATTTGTAGAGTAAGAGCGATATATTTGGTGTTTACGTCAAACCAGACATAACATTATAGAAGAACATGCGAAGTTCCCTTGCTGCAATTTTATGTGATCTCCAAACTATAGTTTGTTAATACAATATTAGCTTTTAGTTTGTCGATTAATCATGATAAATTAATACGCAAGTATTGTTAATCCTTGAATTGTTATCCTACATGAAATTTTAATATACGATTATATCAAAATTATAATCAAATAAAAGACGAAATAATATTGCATTTTATACGAAGATTATTTCATAATCGCAGTAACCAAAAAAAGGCTACTTCTGACTATATTCTAACTCAAAATAATACAATTTTTAGTAGAACACTATTTATCAAACTAGAGCCTCCATTTTCTTTTCGTTATACAACTATAGAAAAGTTGGAGCATTATAAATTATAATTATGTAAAATGACATGTTTTGTTCTTTAAATTGACTAATTTTTAATTTTACCTTTAAAAGTTGATATTCAAATTTTTGTCCTTTAAAACTTACAGTCGAGCATAAGTACTTAGAAATAAAAAATACTATGTGTTATATTTAGCAAAGCACAAGTTATTTAGAAATTAAAAATATGTCTGTATATAATTTGTAAAATATTATAACCCAAAAAAAAAAAAATTATGCTCCAAAAAAAATAAATTATTTTAAGCACAACACAAAATGGTCAAAAGTGCAAATGACCAATTATTTATTTCTTCCTCTTTTCTTCTAAGATTTTAGGGTTTAACATAAACCCTAACAAAATTGGGCATCAATGGAGGCACTGAAGGAGTGTAGGGCGAATTTGGTTGTGTATTTACATCCATCGAACGCCAAAAACGTCGAAACCGCTGTTTATCGCGAACTCAGCTCTCTTCTTTTCAAGTAATTCCTCATCATCCTTCCTATTTAGTGTTAGAAAATTGAAGTACAGTTCAATTTGAAGTTGCAGATTTTGAGTTTTGTGTTTTCTCAGGGAAATCTATCTACAAACGAATTTAACAAGAAAAAGTGATTTTTTTTGGTTTTTATATGAAAATTTTGGTGAATGTTACATTTTTTTTAGTGTGGAGATGCTAATTAGTTGATAACGCATGTTTTATTTCAATAGAGTGTTTATTAATCCATTTTTAGTTAATTATATTGTTTGGTCTCTCCAAAAATGTTGCTGCAACATAGGTTTGAAGAAGGTCTGTCTAGAACTTCCCATATATGAGCTTTGTATAGCTGGCTTTGAGCTATCATAAAAGAGGAGAGTTGTGGTAGGTTGACCGAGTGCATAAATAAATATAGTCATAATATGATGAGTCCTCTAACATTGGCTTTATCTAGGCATCATGCCTTATATCAGCATGGTGGGTGTACTGATAAAAAAGGCGAGAGGGAGGTTGGATTACCCTACTTTTTTGCTTATTGTAGTATAGGCCTTCGCCACTTTAAACGGGTGCTTCGCCCCTCTTTTTTTTTTGAATTAGAAAGGTTGGATTACATCTTTGCAAGTAGTTAGGGATTGATGTGCGGCTGATCATTATTGTTATTTTTTATGTTGATTGTAAATGGATTGTGCAAGGAATTTTACTTATCAGCTTGTTCAATCAGTTGAACAGATTATTTGGTTTATTATCCAATGGTGGCTTCTTTTACTGCCTGTTTTATTTTGGGCTGACAATCCTGCTATTTAAAGCTCCTTCTTTTCATGGGTTAATGTATTCTTTCTTCTCTTCCCTCCCCCATTATCACTAAGGAATTTGGTGTTTGAGTGTATTTGGCCTTCTGCTCCACTTGTTTCTTAGGTACTTTTGTTTCTTAGGTACTTTTGTTCATAAGGCTCCTTTCTTTTTACAGGTTTAATGAAGCTTTAGATGGTGTGGTATTGACTTATGAACCCAAGTTCAGTAGCAATTTGGCTAGAATTCTTCCAGGAATTCACCCTTATTTTGGTGTGAGACTTGAAGCAAAGTTGCTACTTTTTAATCCAAAGCCAGAAATGCTATTAGGTAGTCCTGCAACTTAGTTCTTATTTGCGTAATATCATGTGGATTCAAACACATTAGTTTTTTTAAAAAAAAAAAAATTCTTTGAAAAATTGTACTCTAGCTCAGTTACTTTCCAGGCATTTTGTTCTTGTAGTGAAGTTGGAGTAAAATGCTAAAGTACTGCAAATTTTCTTAATTTCACCACCTCATTGTTCTCCCTTTTTCAGAAACTCAAAAGTTCAACTCCCCACCATAGAGATATAAATATTTAAGGGGGAGTTTGGTAGAGTGTATTTGCAAAAATAATGCATGCATTAGCTCTATGTATTAGCATTACCTTGTTTGGTACACTTTTTCATGCTATGTAGCAGTAGTATACATTCTATTGTGTATTGAGGAGTGTTTTACTAATACCATGGATTTCTAGGTATTAGTAATACAAAGGGATTTAATGCATGCATTGGCATGGTAAAAGACCCAATTACCCTTTAAAACTCCAGTTACGTCTTTTTCACCATAATTATGAAGGATATTTTTGTAAATAAGTATTTTTATACAATGCATGCTATTTTTAATATACTAAACCAAACAATCCATAAAAAATAATCTATGTATAACTAATGCATGCATTACTAATACAAGCATTACTACTAATACACTCTATTTAGCATTATTTTTATACACTCTACCAAACGATCCCAAAATGCTTAAGAGTGTATGTCATAGGTATAATATGGTAAATTCGTTTGGATTGACTTTGTTTCTTTAATCCTAATTTTGATATTGATCTTTTCAGAAGGCGAGGTCGTCAAAGTTGGCGAGCAGTCTATTCACATAGTAGTTCTTGGTTTTTCTTCTGCTGTCATAGCAGATGAGGACATTCGAGAAGATTTCAAGTATAAAATTGTAAGCACTTTGAACTAATGAGACCTTGAGTTGAGATATAGATTTGATACTGATTTGTCTTTGGATATGTTTCTCTTTTTGTAGAAACACGGGAAAGAAGTTTTTGTCAGCAGATCTAACAAGAAACACAGGATCAAAGTGGGAACTACTCTACGGTTCTCAGTCAAGAAGTAAGATCTTCGTTCATATTTCTTTTTTGAGCTGTGGAAATTCTTTTCCTGCATTCCTCTAAAATAGGGATTGATACATAACAAAAGTAATATTAAAAAAAAAAAAAAAAAAAGAAGCATATATGCAGTTATTTTGGTCCAGTGACAAGTTATATAGGTATACAAGTCTGCTTTTAAGGCAGCATCTTGAATTTGAGAGAAGGTTGTCTTTGTGTGGCAGAGTAGTCTTGGTCAATAGTGTTCTTGAATTCTTGTATTTTGATTATCATATTATTTTGTTGTAGTTACTACTACTTTTTTCAGATTGCTTTGCCATACTTTCTATAGTATTTTTCCATGACTTATTCACTTTTGTCATTTTCTTTTCAAACTGCTTTGAATTGCTTTTCCTCGAGCTGAGGATCTATCGCATTTCAGAAACAACCTCTCTACCATCCAAGGTAGGGGTAGGTCTGCGTACACTCTATCCTCCCAGACCTCACATGTGGGATTACACACTAGGCATTGTTGTTGTTGTTGTTGTAGAGAAAGAGATCGCGAGATTTAAGAATATGGTGCATAAATATGACTTGATGAATCAAGGGAGAGTCATATAACTAATAACTTTGAACTGTTGTAATAGCCAAAAGAGGTGTAATTTACGAGGTGACATTTTGTTTTTTTTTGATATCACATAAATGAAAAAATTGAAAAAGACCAACAATTAAGTAAAAAAAAAAAAATATGTACTCTCAGTCACTAAGAGTGCCGAGCACCTCTCTTATGACCAGAATTTTATTAATATATAAGTAGATAGATAAATATAGATTTTCAATGGGCTATAGTAGCCCTAATTTGTTGGGTTGTCTGCATGAATGATTTCCTGAATTTGCATGTTCCTTAATTATTGCGGTGTTTGGATAGTAATCCTTACAATGTTTCTACTACTGAATCTTAATTCTCCTTTGCTTCTCCTTTCAGCTCTGCATTTTATTTTTTTGGTTACTTCAAACGATGAATTAGACTTGATGTCGTGCTTTTTATTTGTAGTTTTGATGAAGAGATACTACATATATGTGGGTCATTAATTCCAGATAACACAGGAAATATTCAGTGGTTGGAACCGAAGGCAGAAGAGTCTCAAGCTTACAGGTTTGCTAACTGTGAAGTTTCTATTCACTTATTTCATTCCATCACTCCGCCTCATGCATTTTTCTGATATTGCAGCATTACAGAAAAGAGGATTGGCAACAAAAGGGCTGCTGAATTGCTTGAGCCTGATAACTTAGTACCCTACAGGGAAAAGCTGAAATCTGAAAATCATATTAAGAAATCGAAAAAATCTAAAAGCAGAGACAGCTGAATATGCTAATTGTATGCATACATCACAACAATTTTTTGGCAAGGTATTCATTTCCTTTTCTTTTGTTTTTGTTTTCATGTCTTAGTCTGCTCATTTCATCTCTGGTGTTGATCTTTCATTCATTCCTCGGATCTCAAATAAATTTCCACTCGCAGTTTTCTAATTTATTTTGACTTTGGATAGTTAAGATGATACCTCCTGCATTACAAAGAGTATAAGGAAATAAATAGCTACATCCAACCAAGGGAAGAGGATGATTCATTTTGGTGCATGGAGCAACAACAATTTGGGACTTGGAAGTCAAAATCCAATAATGGGAAATGAGGTTAAACTCATTTTCCTTGGGCCCTTATGTGTTTTGGAAGATTTACTGGATAAATATGAAAGCTCGAGGATGTAGTAACTAGAAAATGAACATAAGTTGATGCTCTTTCGTGCCTTTTGTTTTCTGATGGTGGTGGTGAGAAGATTTGATGGTTTAGGTGATGGAGGAGAAAGGTCTTGTCTTTGAGCAAAGGTGGTTGTTGCATCGTGCTGGACTGCTAAGACAGAAAAATAATTTAATAAAAGAGGTTAAAAGAGTTTAATGATATGTTTTTTTGGCTTCTCACTCTTTGAGAGTGCAATGCACTCTCTTTGCCACATATAGCATTTCGTTTCAAGATAGCAAAGTATAGTAGTAACAGAGAATCCGGGTATCCTTTTTTTTTCTTCAAGGAATCCAGGTCTAGTTTAGGGATGACGGGTGTTTTTATGCTTTTTCCCATCTCAAATCAACTTCCTCCCATAATTTTCCAATGCTTTGATATGACATATTGCCCTTCATCCCCTCCCCTTTCTTGTTATACATGTCCTTAACCACTACATACATGGAAATTTTTGCAGTGCCTCAACTCTCATGTTAAGGCTACTTTACATGCATTAAATTTGGACCCGAAGGTGGATGTCAAAACTATAGAGAATTGGTTCAACAACTTGGACGCGAGGTGATTTGTGAAGAAGGGACGGGTAAAGATGGCCAATGTTTTACTGGTTTTTGTTGTTGTTACTGCTCATGATAATATAGTAGGAAGTAGATGAAACTTTAATTTGCATAATCCTTTATCAATGTAATCTTCTCATTTTTGCTTAACTAAATACTGTCTTAGTTTCAATGACACTAGTGCCAATATAAATTGCTGTATTTTTTCTCAGACTTGGCAAAGTAAAACCAGATCTGCTTTCTGTGTGGTGCACAACATGTTACATACCAATCAGTCTAAATGTAAGGGCAGTACAGATGTTTTGCTCTCCGAAGAGAGTCGGATTGTTCCCATAGCTTGAACCCGTGGTCACAACCTACCACAACTCTTACCATTGCGCTAAAGCTACCCGTTCAACGTGGTCACACAACGGACAACGGCATCACGCATAACACAAACTAATAGTTAACCAGCAACGCAACTGACATTTAACTTCCATCTTTAGAACCAAAAAGCAGGAAATAAGCCGATCAATTTCAGAAAATTACCCATTAAATTGACAGATTTATAATGTACACCATTTAAGTGAAGCAAAGTAGCTTGGGATGCACCTAGTAGAAGATATTCGATGGAATAATCGAGGTTTGTACAAGTTGGTTTGGACAGTATCATCATCATTAATTGAATATTACTTGATGTACTAATGACTTTGGAGCAACCTACTCAGACATATATACCTTTGACCTAATGACTTTAGAGCGACCTACGTTCAAAAGCTACATTCACGTGATTCATAATTTGGCTATGTTCTTCATTTAAGTGTATTTGTGGTTTAAATATTAAGAAAACAAATAAGATACATGCATTGTTGTTCAAAAGTGCAATGTTAATTTAAAAGAAGTAGAATGTCATCATTCTGATCATGACTCGAAAAAAGAAAGAAGAGAAGGAACTTGATTTTCTCGAAACAACAAAAGAAAAATCAAAAAATAAATTGTCAAGAATGGGATTCGAACCCATGCCCTTTCGGACCAGTACCTGAAACTGGCGCCTTAGACCAACTCGGCCATCTTGACATTTTATTTAAATAACTCAAAAAACAATTATATATATCATATTTTTTCTTCCATTTCTTTTTAGCAATTCAAATATTGATGCTTGAATTTCCTTTTTTTTCTTTTTTTTTTTTACCCTCCCTAGGAGCTCCCACCCCTTTTGCTCCCTTGGTGAATCAAACTCGCAACCTTCAGGTTGGAAGTGAAGGGTGCACTCCCTCTCGTCATTCTTGAATTTCCTTGATGTGACATTTGTGCATTATTACTTTTAATATAACAATTATATTTAGGGAGAGCACTTTCGATGAGCCCTACATGAATCGTATTTAAAGCTGGTCAAGTAAATTTCGAACACCAGACGATTAAATAGAAAAAGAAAATAGTACTCCAATCAACAAGAAATAAAACAAAAAATTGGCTAGCTCATTGGCTAATTGGTTTTTGGCATGTGAATGGTCAAAACTATGTTAGTCTTTAATTTTTGCCTTCAAATAAATGGTCTCTAGTTTTTGTCTTTATTGTAGATGTATAAGGATATATTTATTATTCACACGAATGGAGTTAGATAGAGATATTATATATATATACTTATTAAGAAAGATGATACAATGCATTTTACTATTGTTATACATGCAGATGTAGTGTATTTCGGTACAGAGATTTATATACTTGAGGATACTTATTATAATGTATGTCACTATATTTATGCGCACAAATGTAATTTATTATGCTATGTTTTAAAACCAAAAATGCTTCAACATTTCGTAACTAAGCAAAATCTCGCTATTTTTTTTTTGTAAATCTGAATGTAAAACAACACCACTTACGAAATTTTGTTACATGACACAACAAACTAAGGCTCTATATTTACCTAAAAATTTCTATTCCCTCTGTCTCAACTTCCAACTTGTGTGACACATTTTCTTTTTTAATCCATCCCAAAAATAACGTTATTTTGACTACAATCTAATGACAATAACTTTATTGTGAAGAACAATTAACTTAAAACGAACACTTAACTAACTTTAATAAGACCAAAATATTAAACCTAACAAAATCTTTTTTTTACTTTTTAAATTTCATATTCCATCAAACGATGCCACGTAAATTAAGACCAAGGGAGTAATATATTTTGGATTGGATTGGGCCACAAATATATATACATTAGCTGAATAAAGCCCATTTATTGCTGCCATCTGTTCATCATTGTATAGTGTAAAAAAATGCTGTAAATCTGGTCTCTCTCTCCTTCTCCCGTCTTCCCCTGAATCTTGAAATTTTCCTTAATCTCTCCAAAACCCAAAAACATAATCATTTGATTCCTATATTTTTTTCTAACAAAATTTTCAAATCACCCCATTTTTAAGAGCTGTCTGATTCATTGATCTGGTGTTCTTGATTTGATCACACCACTTGATAGATTGATAAGGGAATGTAGCATTTTGATCATTATACAGAATTGGGTATGTGCCTTTTGTCAAAAAGATTGAATCTTTATTACCCAATTCTCTTGTTTATTAGTTTCTAATTATCATTGTTTAGTTAAATATGCATTTTTTTGAGCTTGAAACTGATAAAGATTGAATTTTTTTTCCCAGTTTTTCTTTGTTTCACCTTGAAATGGAAATATGGGTTGATTTAGGAATATCCTAAAAAAAGGGTGGTGGTTGCTAATTGTATTTAGT
The DNA here is from genome assembly GCA_037074985.1 of Solanum bulbocastanum. Classification (NCBI taxonomy): domain Eukaryota; kingdom Viridiplantae; phylum Streptophyta; class Magnoliopsida; order Solanales; family Solanaceae; genus Solanum; species Solanum bulbocastanum. The sequence continues at coordinate 45,855,734 of CM073601.1, forward strand.
ATTATGTGTCTATTTTTATCTTAAATTGGTAAATGCCAAAATTATATGATTTTTAGGTGTTACTCTCTCTGTTTCGATTTATGCTACTGTATGTTGTTTTTTGTACTTTGGTTATAGTAATATTATGTTTTAGTTATTTTATTTTTTCAGAATACTTTATCATGCTATCTTTATTTTGTCTTGGTTTCTTCACTTATGTTATTTATTTTCTCGAACTGCTTTGATATACTTGTCCTTTAGCTGAGGGTCTATCGGAGACAATCTCTCTATCTCCTAAGATAGGGTAAGGTCTTTGTATACTCTACCCTCTTCAAACTATACCCGTATGATGTTGTTGTTGTTATTGTTACTCCGTCCGTTTTAATTTATTTGTCTTCCTTTCCTTCTTAGTCTTTCTTTAAAAAAAAAAATCTCTTTCCTTTTTTGACAACTTCTTAATAATAAGATTCAAAAAATCTTGTTTGCTTTCTTAAATTCTTTAAAATGGAGGGAGTAAAAGATGTTGCACTAGAAGTAGTTATGTCAGACTTAGTAACTATTGTCTGTCTTGTTTGAGTCATACAAAATATTTTGAAAGTTCTTTTTATTAGACATGATGAGACAACTTATGCAGTGTAGCTTATTGTTGAAATTATTTACTACAAGGGTCCCATATAAGAAAACATGTAGGATACTGTTCTTCTATCTTATGGTCAATTTCCTTTTAATTGTTAAAGTCATTTACATGTGGATGGGGCTCTTTTCCTGTTCATGGTTGAACAGACTGAGTGAGGGTGTTTTTTTTTTTCCTTTTTTTTTTTATAAGGAATATGTTGCTCTGACTCTTCGAAAATGTTGTCGTACCCGTATCGGATCCTCTAAAGTGCATAACTTTTGGAAGATGTGGCACACACTTATCAGTATTTTTAAGAGTCTGAGCAACAATATTAGAATAAATTTAGAGAGATCAGTTAGACATGTTTTTTTTTCCAATTCCTGGTAAGGGATCTACTACATAATGAAGGTTAAAAAAAAATTAAACTATTCGTTAGCCATTTTGCCTTGTAGTATTAGTTCGTATATGCGTAGTATCTTATTCTACTAATTTTCACTATTACCTGTTATTTCATTTGTTCCATTTATCTTGCTATTATATTGTCGTTTTTTCTATTTCTGTCATGTTTTGATTATTTTTATTTTGAGTCAAGGGTCTATGGAAACAACCTCTCTACCACTTAAAGGTAGGGGTAAGTTTTGCGTACATCCTAACCTCCCCAGACCTCACTTGTGGGATTACACTAGTATGTTGTTGTTGTTAGCCATTTTTAGGGAGTACTACTACTACTACTTGCAGAAGGTTGCACTTTCTGTTTATTGGTATGATATTAAGTCTTTGTTATAGGAAGAACGAAGTTAGCTAATTACGGAGAGTCATGTAACAAATGATTTATATAAACGACACAAAATAATTGGGATTAAACTATCCCTTCTACAGGTAAGTAGAGATTTATAGAACCCTTGATATTCCACAAAGGATATAGCATTGGAATGAAATAGACCTAAACACAACGAATGTTATACAAGATTTATATGGCCAACCTGATTATTGTACCCAGTGTTGATGCAATTTAGAATACAATATGAGGTCTCGACAATCTATAATTATGTGTTATCACACTGGCTTAGAGCAAGCATTTACGAAATCTTTGATGACTGATGAAAAGAGAAAGATCTATATAGCATTCCAGTGTTTGGGGATTGAGGTGTAGTTAATTGATATGATTAAATTTCATAGAAAGATGCATGTACTTGTATAATCTAGCGCAATTGCGATAGAGAGATTATGCTCCGTTTGCCCTTATGTAGCATTCATACCTAAATAGTAACCCCGAAGGGATTGCCCTGGCAGTTGAACATGTTGGAGTGACAACATTAGGAAATAAGGCTTGAATGCTAACTAGGTGAATTTTTCTTATCTGCCTATGACTAAGTCGACTGAGTTACTCGATACGTGTGTTGGTGGAAGGTAGCAGGAACTTTGTAAATTATTAAATCATAGTCAAGGTGTACGTAAGTTGGCCAGACACCATCGATCTCAAATAATGCAGTTTGTGGGAGATAGAACTTCTGTTGGTCGAGATGGCTTTAGCTTAAAATGGAGTGTTCAAGAGGAACTAGAAGTGGTGGGAATTCTAATTTTCATATAGCTCCTTTTTAGAAGTGGTGGACTCCTTTTCATATTGGTTTTTATATATCCGCTACTCAGGTCGAGGGTCCATCAGGAACTGCCTCTCTACCTTCACAAGGTAGGGGTAAGGCTGCGTATATAGTACACGCTACCCTCCCCAGACTTCACTTGTGGGACTACTTTGGGTATGTTGTTGTTGTATGTTTCCAGAAGTACAAGTGCCAATTTTGTGTCAGTCGTCAGCTATGGCTGATTTGCACATGATTAAAAAAACATGAGCAGCCTTTTATTTTGACAGAAACCTTACAATACTGCAATTTAAATCTCTAATACTTTCAGTTATAGGGGAAAGAGGACGAAATGTAGTAAACTGTACAATGCTGAACTTCAAGATTCTTCAATCAATTGCAGCTCATGTATGAACTTCTAGTCATTAATGATTGAAATTTAATAGTCTTCGATAGTTAATGAAATTTTACAGCACCAACAGTTCTATGGTTGTAGCATCCTTTCCAACTACTGAGATTTTTTACTTATTTTCAGAGAAGGTGACCAATCTCTCCCTACTCACCAAAAAAGCACATGCAAAGTGTGTTGGTGATTGTTTGTCTTTTCGCAGACTTTATTGAGCAATAGTTTGTAACGTAACATGGTATAATCAGGTAAAACCTATAGCGAATTAGGTGAGTTTTGGAAACTTCTTTAGGTCCAAAAGATTGTTCTTAAGTATGTCATCAAGTTGATTTTTCAAATGGTCACTCAACTAATAATTGTTATCTCAGAAAGTCACTTTGTTTGTTGAAGAAAATTGGAATCAACAGGAAAGGTGACTTTCTTAGATAATAACTATTAGTTGAGTGACCATCTAAGAAATCAATCCGTATGTAATCTTAGAATACTACAACAGCAAAAACTACTACTATACCTCAATCCCATGCTAGTTGACAACGTCATTTTAGAATCTAAAACTTAATTTTCCACGTTCCACGAAATTTCAGAGTGCTTGATTTCCATCATATTGCTTTCAGGTTTTGAGCTTAATACTTGGCAGCAAGAAGCAAGGGAGTGGGAGCTTAGCACAGGGTGGGACACTTTATTCTTTGCTGAAATTTTAAGTTTCTGATGCTTTGCTTTTGTGCAGATATTTGAAAGTCATCACTTTCCTTTTAGGACTGAATTTGAACTTGAAAAAGTAACTACAGTGACTGGGGGAAGTTGTAGTTCATGGTGCTTTGCAAGTCCACTTTGAATATTTTTCCACCACTCCTCATCTCCTGATAGAACATTTACTGCTGAGACTTCTTTCTTCTTTACTTTAGCTGTTTCCTTCTGTAGCCGTCCCCTGCCTTTGAAGTTTTTTCCAAGGGCCTATACCTGTTCATTCTTTACTTCTCTTTATTTCGGCATAAATACGTAGTTATGATGTTCTAGCTTCCCATTTTATGTGGTGAAGAAGATGGCACACAATTCCGAGGAAGAAAAAAAAGAGGACTACCTTTTCAAGATTGTATTGATTGGTGATTCTGCAGTTGGTAAATCGAATTTGCTTGCTAGATTTGCTAGAGATGAATTCTATCCAAACTCAAAATCGACAATTGGAGTAGAATTTCAGACTCAAAAGATAAACATAAATGGAAAGGAGGTTAAAGCGCAGATATGGGATACGGCTGGTCAAGAACGATTTAGAGCAGTTACTTCTGCATATTACAGAGGTGCAGTTGGAGCTCTTCTGGTTTATGATATTAGTAGGCGCCTGACTTTCGATAACATCGGTCGATGGCTAAACGAGCTTCAGAGTAAGTAGTATGCTATTGATTTATTTTGTTGTTTTAGTTTATATTTGTTTGACTAGATACTTGTTTGTATTAGAGTAGAAGGTTAGTAGGTAGTAGAGCATTTTTGCGCTTCCCCTCCCATACTAGTAGTCGTACTATTTCTCATGTAACTTCTTGTCCGTCGATTTTTGTCACTATCTATTGTCTCTTGTACTTCGATTATCGCACTTTTGGTGTAGTTACTATTCCTTTTTTTCAAAATGTTTTATCATGATTTCTATAGTATTTTGCCATGATCCCTTCTCTTCAGTTATTTCTTTTTCGATCTGCTTTGATATGCTTTTCATTGAACCAAGGGTCTAACGGAAAGCCGGAAACAACCTCTCTACCTCCCAAGGTAGTGGTAAGGTCTATCCTCCCTAGACCCAACTTGTGAGATTACACTGGGTATGTTATTGTTGAGAATTTCATATCGGCAGAGATTATTCCATGTCATTAACGCATAATATGTTTTGCCAACGGTACATAAAGTTCATCTGTTGGATTATGCATTGTGCTCCCATATGATTCTCTGGGTTGGTTAGATTGTTTGGAAGGCACCGTTGTCTTATGTTGCTCGGACTCTTTGAAATTGTAAGAATCCGAGCAACATAGCATGTATCCTTGATGTACTTGTCCCTAAAATTGCTCATAAAATATAGCAACATACATGACAGCTTCAATTTTCAGGATATTTACTTAACTGATAGCATCGTTTTTGACTTGTATCTTTACTCCGTTAACAGCTCATTCGGACATGAATGTGGTTATAATACTCGTTGGCAACAAATCCGATCTCAAAGACGCCAGGGAAGTTACAACAGCAGAAGGCAAAGCCTTGGCAGAGGCGAAAGGTCTATTTTTCATCGAAACTTCAGCTTTGGATTCATCGAATGTAACATCTGCTTTCCAGACAGTTGTTAGGGAGATCTATAATATTCTGAGCAGGAAAGTTATTCAATCTCAAGAGCTCCAGAAAAAGGACTCGGGACGGCTAGCAAATGGTAAGTCTCTGGTTTTGCAGGCTGATGATGGAAATCAAGAAACAGTTGCAGAAGCAAAGAAAGGTGGATGTTGTTCATCATAAGTAAAATAATCTATATGGAGTAACCTTTGTTAGGGGAGCGGTTTACCCTTCAATGTGGGACTTATTGGCGTGAATTCCGATTTACTCGGGCCTCAATATATGTAGAGTGAGAGGTCAAAAAAAGGTCAAAAAAAAGAAAGTAAACAATTCCTATTTTTAGTCCTAAGACATGTCAATATCACTTCTCGCATGATGTAATTCAGTTTCTTGTTGGTTGAAGAAGAAGTCTATAGGACAAACTTTTTCTTTAGAAAATGTAAATGATCTCAAGGGGAGAAGAACATTTTTTTTTTTTTTACTGTTTTTGGAGTTTCTAGTTTTGTATTAATTCAATTTGTTGTCTGTGCTTCAATCTGCCCTTTGTTTCTTTCTTTGATTTGTCTTATTAGTCGTTTTGATATTATTTGATTGAAATTTGAATAAAAAGAAGAATTATTTGTTGATGAAAAAGGATATTTAGAAGTTTAAGTTTTATTTGGACATAAAAATAAAGTTGAAGTTTTGCGAGTGAAAACTTTAAAAACTTGTATTTTAAATTTTGAATTTTGTATTTCAATTACCTTGTCCTATTTTTTATTTTATTTATGTTGTCATATTGTCATGCATGGACCAGTGTCGTAACTATAACCGTCCTAATATAGGAAAATTCATTATCTGATATTATTTGTTGACGAAAAAGGATATTTAGAAGTTTAAGTTTTATTTGGACATAAAAATAAAGTTGAAGTTTTTGCGAGTGAAAACTTTAAAAACTTGTATTTTAAATTATGAATTTTGTATTTCAATTACCTTGTCATATTTTTTATTTTATTTATGTTGTCAAATTGTCATGCATGGACCAGTGTCATAACTATAACCGTCCTAATATAGCAAAATTCATTATCTGATAAGTTTTGAACCGCACAAAAAGCGTAATGTACGGTCTTGAAGAGAGACTCGATGAAATAGACATGTCTGCGAAGATGCGGACTACTTGCATCTAGACAAAAAGATGCTATGAAACTTTATTATTCTCTCTGTGGGACTAACTTTGAGTCTTTCGCAGTTTAGTTGACGTTTAGGCCGCACCTTCCGATACAACTACCTAGTTACTAACATATCTTCGACATCCCGTCTTACTTAATTAAAATACACATAAGTGGTTCCAACATCACTATTTTCGAAAAAAATGCTCTCCAATTCTCAAATGATTGGAGATATTATTTTCTAATGTATTTAGATGAAAAAAATTTTACCCTTGTTTGTAGTTGGTTACAACTCCCCCAACAACTTCAACCCAAAATTCAAGAAATTAATTATATATAATACACTATTTATTATTGGCATTCCAAAATTTCATGTGAGCCAAATAATGTATTTTCTCCATCACATTCTTTTTAAACCATAGAAATTTGTAACGATATACCATTCATTTCTTTGGCCTTCTAATTTACACATTCTTTTTATTTTTTTAAAAAAATTCTATATAAACAAATCCCTTCATTTTCTTTTTTTTAATATAAAAAACACAAACAAGAATCTTTCGAAGAGAAAGAAGGGAAAAGAAAGAAGAAACAAAAATCTTTCTTTTTCCTTCTTCTCTTTTCAATCAAAACACAAAACATATATATATTTGTTTATAATCATTCACACAAAAAAATATTATTTTCTCTAATTTGTTGTTTATTACAAATATGGCCAGCAGTAAAATGATTACTTTGATATTGATCTTTTGCCTGTTTGTGGCTACAAATGCAACAACAAAAATTACAAATGTAGCACTTGAAAAGAGCAATAATATGAATTATTCTCTAACACAATGCTATTATGAATGCTTGCAAATTAGAGTTTTCACATTGACTTATTGCCAAAAAGAATGCATAAAAGCTTGTAAAAAGCACAACAACAACCTTGTAAAGGCGTCAAATCGTGATCGTGAAAATATATAAGAGAGGAAATAATCAAACATTTTTGAAACATTTTTTTAATGTAAAACGTATATAAAGAGGACTGAATCGCGATTGAAGACAAGAGGGGAGATAATCAAAGATTCTTGAATATATTTTTGATGCATCATTTTTGCAAAGGTAGAATTTTTTTTTCCCAATATATAAATAATTTCTTTTCTTAATTTTGTTGTTGTTTTTTTCTTTTTTAGGTGTTTTTTTTGTATGTGTATCCTTGTAAATTGTGTATTTTATGTACATTTTGCATTGATAATTATTTTGGTTAAATTAAATTAAAGATGTTTTTGTTTTCATAAATGTTGCCTTGGTTAAGGCAAGATCTAAAATTAAAAGAAGGATTCACTTTCTGAAATTCAAGAAAAATAATGGTTAAATTAATTGTTGACCAACAATATATCGACCTTGAACTACCAGGTCATGACTTCTGCTCGTTGTATACCTTGATCCCCTACTAGCTATATAAAGGTTTTTTAACGGTTAACAAAAAGAGTACTCAACGAGAATAATACATCACAAAGATCACAAATTGTTTCTCCCTTTCTCCTTAATGTTGAAGCACTAATGTCAGAACCTCCAAAAATGCTTCACTTTTTGTTAGATCTGGACACACATGCAACAATATTTTTGAAGAGTCCGAGCACCGGTAACTTTTGAAACTGGTGAAATGATCTAAGCATTTCATTGCTACAGATGGACTAACACAATCATTTGGTACTAAAATCATTAGTTTAAGCTATTAAATAGCAGAAAACAGAACATAATTTCACACAGTTATGTGACTAAATCTGTGTATGACGTCTTTACATTGTCAGTGTATATTAGTTAATATCCGTGAGTGAACACTAATGTTGTTTGCTACAATCATCACATCGGTTCAGGCCAAAGAAGCAATGTCACACATAGGCTGAATGGAGAGCCAATGACCTCATTGGTCACGGTTGGCACCCCTTTCAAGTCCAGGCCACCACTCCGGGCCTTGGCCCCATGAGTTGAACATTGACTCTGATACCAACAACCTTGGGCCCACCTCACACCCGAAAGTTAACTATTGAGGTGGGAGAGCCCAAGTAATTTATAAGTCCCACGACAGCTCCCCATTCATCCGATGTGGGAACACATGATTATAACACAATCTATTTTTATCTATGAAGATCCCACCGGAGTTCCTTCTATAATGATAGAGACCATGAACTAGATCAGAATCATTCTCAACCGATCCTGCAAAACACTCAAAAGATAAAGAAGTATCACTACTTCATGCTCATTCCAAGCACAAAATACTATTTGTATAGACAAGAATCCCCTTCGTTACATGATTTCATCTTCATATAGATAGATATAGGATCTACGGGACAACCAAAGAATCAAACTTGATATGATATTCAGTACTATTTTGCAACTGTTTGACACACCTAGTAAGCCTTGATGCAATTATTGATACAACTCATAAATCAAAAAAGAGATAAAACATAGAAAGCAAAAGAGACAAGAACATTTCCAATGTCTACCTTTGTTTAGATGTTTTCTGCTAAATTCATGTCCACAAATGTGAAGATGCACAATTCTATTTCAGAGTTCACTATTGTATTTCCAAAGTTGACATGTACACTCCTAAGATTTTCGTTTGTCCTACATCTCGTAAAATCAGCAAGATAAGCATATCAAGATCATGTAGGGAGAGATTTACATCTTAGAGGACAGTCATCTCCAAGCTGAAGAAGTCGCTAAAGCTCTGTTCTTCCATCCAAGATAAAGCGCGCCTTTGTTCTCTGCAATTCGATAATTTGGGCTAAACTCTTTCAACACACCGTTGATGGCTTCACCAACTGATGGACTCAAGGGGCATGGAGTAAATCCAGCCATTCTAAGTCTCATACTCCACTTTCCAAAAACTTCGTGTCTTTCCACTCTGTCAGCCCCCTCACATGCTATTATGTTGACAATGTCTCGTGCCACACAATGCGCCTCTGCATTGATCCTTTGCTTGTCATCCCCCGGGCGACCTGCATCAATTGACTCGAACATTGCGGTGTAGTAATCCAGAGTTTCACGGAATCTTGGAAGGAAAGCAGAAGTGTTGGTGTTAGATTCTTGTTCGACAAGGGTGACGATTTTCGGGGACAAGCTCTTAACCAGTCTGAGTAGACGGTCTCGATGGTTTGCAGTGGTTACACTCTCATCTGGCATGTGGTGCAGCATGTACGGGAAGTTAACTGCCAAGGCTTCTCCATGTCTAATTTGAAGGTTTTCTAGCTGAACCTCACAACCCGATATAGCAGCAGCATGGAATTCAAAAGGCACTCCACATGATTCAGCAGCTTTTGCTAGCCTTTCACCTACTAGGTGAAGTCCACCACCGCGGGCATGAGCTGATTGGGAATCATCAACACCTGTGATGTGGACAGAAGGGGGTCCACCAGGCCAATGAGCAAGATTTTTCATAAGGAACACCCATTGACTTCCTTGTGCAATTTGAAAATCTATTATATGGATTCTGCTCTCATTCCTCATGGCTTCTTCAATCACAACGTTGGCGGATGTGTAAGCGAATCTGTAGTAGGGGCAGATGTGATAGAGGACTTGCATGTAAGAGATCAATTCTGAACCAGTTGGTTCCTTGCACTTGAGCATTTTGTATATGTTACTTCCCGAAGAATATATTCTTGCTTTGAGTCCTTCCAACATGTATGCGCTTAATCGTTGCATAGGTTCCCCGGAAACCGATACCTTTTGCTCTAAGACATTCATCAGAGCATCTCTAGCTGTGACATCGGCATCCGATACCTTTTTCTCTAAGACATTCATCTGAGCATCTCTAGCTGTGACTTCAACATCCGATATTGCTTCAGCACAGGCAAGAAGCAACTCTTTCATGTCCAAGCTCGGTGCAATTTCCAATACTCGATTCCACTTTGAAGGTTTTGAGACCTCACCATTGAAAGAACAACTGCTGTCTTCATCAATATCAAAACCAGGCCCTAGCAAATTATTCGCCATCTCCCTTAGCACATGCTTCAGTTCATTGCCATCATTAATTACTGAACACCCGCTCAAAGGTGAACCATAAGTGTTGTCTGAGGAATGGTGCTGATCCGAGATGTACGACTGAGAACACTGAGGAGAGAACGGACTCCAGTTGGACGAGACGCTTACAGCAGGAGGCGAATCATAGCTGACATAACCAGCATCAGGCAGTGAGTCCAGAGTGAAAAAATTTTCATTCTGTGTCTGATAAGAGAGCTGTGTCCCCGAGCTGCTAGCATCGCTGGAATTGTTGTTAACTACATGGTAAGGGCTATAATATTGCTCAAAGTTTGCCGTTGGCTGATGGCGCAACTTGTGAACTCCGCCTGATGATTGAGGTATCTGGGATGCGTGCATCTTGGGATCAGTCACGCACTCTCTTCAAATTGGTTAAGATGCTGAACAACTGCTCCAAGCTATCAATGTCTCTTCGTTAAAAGTAGTCACAAAGTCTCAGAAGCTTTCAGCAGATGCGCCGAATGTCATAACCAACAAAACTGCCAATAAAAAAAATCATGAATCAGTATACTTGATGAAAATAGAATTTGGTAAAATGCAGTAAAGCTAACAGGAGATTTCTCATAAAAGAACCAAGAAGCTTTTCAAAGAACAAAAAATGTAAAATCTCAACGTATACCAGACGGAAAAGGACACACCAACACAAGTAAGAAGGCATCCACATCTTCTTATCACAGTGTATGAATCAGAAGTGTCAGCAAAATAACAAATTTCTATAGACTGACGGTGTAAAAAAGAATTTACGCTACAATGAATAGTGAGATTTGTAACCTCGAGAAAAGCAGGTAACCTGCTACATCATCTTAAAATACACGGCTACCGTAAAGTCAGTGTTTTGTTAAATCCAACAAACAGATACAATAAACAGCACGAAGACAATGGGCAGTTCATCAAATCAAAACATCACAAACTCCACAGAGATTTATATTTCACATTCTACGGCCCTTCACCAAATATAATACACCCATGGCTATATGAACAGAAGTGAAAAGGATAAAACCCCACACACACAGAGTGGGGGAAAGACAATCTTTACCTCTAAACCAGAATGTGTAATTAGTCAGACATATCAAGGAAAGAACAAAGGATAAAACAAAAGGCGATAATTAATGAAGTTGGTTTTAGATGCCAAATTGAGGGAAACAGAATTGGAAAAGATAAAATGTAACAAACTCACATCCAGAAAAGAAAAAGAAAGAAAGACACCAAATGAAGATTAATTCATTATCATTACCTGTAACTACTAAATAAAGTAATTAAAAAAAGTATTAAATGAAGTGGCAAAATAACCAAAGATTCACAAGCTTATCAATAAAAGTATTAAAAATTAAAATCAAATTCATTAGTCATTCCCCTCATATATATATTTAGAAATAGAAAAGTGTACTAGAAAGAGCCAATTTTCAGATATCTGAATAATTGTTATGCCTAACATCAAATTTCCATTAATATACAGACAAAAAAAAAAAGATCTTCAAATCCTGCACCCTGCACCCCACCCCCCCAAAAAAAAAGGCAAAAATGAAACAGACGAAAAAAACAAACTTGAAATATTCAGATCATTAACTACTGAAAAGTTAATCAATACAGTAATGACTTTTAACATGTGAGGTCAATTTTATGTTAACTTGAGGGAAATTAGCAGATTCGAAAGGAGGAGGAAAAGGCAGAAAAGACAAACAATTTTCATGAAATTGAAAACAACATATCCAACTTATATAGAACTTTTTCTCATACCCTGAAGAAGAAACAAGAATCGCCTACTCAGGGGCGGATCTGGGCCATTCATTGGAAAATAACACTTTTTTCTTTATGCATATATATAGATAATACACCACAAACCCCTCGATGAAAATCCTACCTCCGCCACCAGACTACTCAGAAGACAAAAACCTCTTACTGTCAACATTAAGAGCAAGAAGACACAAAAAGATAGGAAGCAAATATTCAGCGTCAAATCATGGATCGTCTCTGCCACAAACTAAAAGGGAAAGAACAAGAAAGAGAAACTTCAAATAATCAGCTTCATATACACAGAAGTCACAGAAAATTTCCATTCAAAAAGCAAAGAACAAACATTTAATTTTCAAGATTAAAACAGAAACTTAATTAAACGATAAACAAAGTTAAGAACTTGCATTTTATAGGAAGTTAAATCACTACTTAGACTAATCAAAACTCCATAAAAAATTTAAAATCTAGCTAGTACCAATTGTCAAAGGGAAAGAATCAAAGAACCTTCAAAAGATTTAGTCTTTTTGATGAATTCAAGATTTTGTTTCCCGAGAGACTTTTGCTTTCTGCTAAATACAAGAGAAGATTGAAGATATGGTCTCTGAGAGTTCTGGGTGCTTATATAGGGCTGGTTTCTCGGAGATATCCAGCAATATTGTAGATCACAGTTTGTTGGCAACACGTGGGAAGTGTCTCTATTCCTACTCATAGTCTATTTGGTCATGTTTTTTTTCCTTGTCAGTTCACACTATTCTTTCCAAGTAGAGTGAAATGATTACTCTAGTTTTTATTTAGGCTAGTGTTTCGGCACGTGCGTGCACGTGTATGCGAAGCATGTCATATAATTTTCTAAAAACACCTTCATGTTTTGAATATTTGTATAGTCATCCTTTGTTTCCCGCCAGTTCACAATATTCTTTCCAAGTAGAGTGAAATGATTACTCTTGCATTTATTTAGACTAGTTTCTCGCACGTGCGTGCACGTGCATGCTGAATCATGTTATATAATTTTCTAAAAATGCCTTCATGTTTTGAGATCAGTAACTTTGAGACATGCTGGCTGCTACAACATCTTAAAATACACAGCTACTGTAAAAACAGTGCGGTGTAAAATACAATAAACAGATACCACAAACAGCACGTGGAGCTATTATCATTCATCTAGGTTCAAATACCATGAAGACAATGGACAGTTCATCAAATCAGAACATCACAAACTCCATAGAGATTTATATCTCACATTCTACGGCCAGTCGTTCACCAAAATACTACGCCTATGTCGATATGAACTGAGGTGAATATGATAAAACAACACACACACAGTGGGGAGAAAGACATTCCTTACCTCTTCAGCAAGTAGACCTCTAATTGGTCAGATATCAAGGGAAGAACAAAGGGGAAAAAAAGGTGATAATCAATGAAGTTGGTTTAGGTACCTGATTGAGGGAAGACTCAATTGAAAAGATAGAATGTAACCAACTCACCTCAAGAAAAGAACAAGCAAAGATGCCGCCTAATGCACTACAAGATTAATTCAATATCTTCAACTACTAAATGAAGTAATAAAAGAAAATTAATGCTTGTACCAATAGTCAACGAGAGACAAGAATAAAAAAATCTTCAAAAAGATTGAGTCTTTTTTTATGAAGAAGAAAGAATCAAGGTAAATGGTATTACATACCTTACAAATATCAAGTCTTTTTGATGAATTCAAGATATTTTTTTCCAGAGAGACCTTTTTTTTCTGCTAAATACAAGAGAAGATTGAAGAAATGGTCTCTGAAAGTTTTTGGTGCTTGTTATATAGAGCTCGTTTCTTGGAGGTAACTACTTGAACTGCCCCGCCACCAATATTGTAGACACACCGCCAGGGAAGTGTCTATTACTAGTCATAGTTTATTTGGTCATTTCCCCTGTCAGTTCACAATATTCTATCCGAGTAGAGTGAAATAATTATTCTTGTCTTTATTTTAGATTAGTTTCTCAGCACGGGTGTTGCACGTGTATGGCGAATCATGTCATATAGTTTTCATTCGAAAAGCAAAAAACAACCTTTGATTTTCAAGATTGAAACAGAAATTTAATTAAGTCATAAACAAAGTTAACAACTTGCATTTAATAGGCAATTAAATGATTAAATCACTACTTAGACTAATCAAAACTCCATACAAAATCAAAAACTAGCTAGTACCAAAAGTCAAAGAGAAACAAGAATCAAAAAACCTTCAAAAGATTTGAGCCTTTTTTATGAAGAAGCAAGAATCAAATCAAATGGTATTACAAATCTTAAGAAGATTTGATCTTTTTGATGAATTCAAGATTTTTTATTCCGGAGAGACTTTTGTTTTCTTCTAAATACAAGAGAAGATTGAAGAAATGGTCCCTGAGAGTTTTTGGTGCTTGTTATATAGTCAAACAAAGGGACCATTTCTTAGTGATAACTAATTGAACTGCCTTTCCACCAATATTGTAGACTACAGTTTGATGGCACCACATGGAAAGTGTCTATTCCGCGGCAAGAGACTGAAGAAATTATTTTTTGTTTTTTTATTTAGACTAATTTCTCGGCACGTGTGTTGCACGTTTATGCAGAATCATGTCATATATTTTTTTTTAAATATTATCTTTAACTTTACAGAACTGGAAAACTTAGAAACAACATGCTAGTGTTCCACGTGCAACGTGCAACGTGGGCCATATCATGTCATATAGTTTTCTAATTCACACGCATAAACAAACTCAACCAAATTTCTGATAAGCAAATATCATAAACAGAACTTGGAAACTTAGAAACAACATGCTAGTCTTGCACGTGTATGCCAAATCATGTCATATAGTTTTCTAATTCACACGCATAAACAAACTCAACCAAATTTCTAATAAGCAGATATCATAAACAGAACTTGGAAACTTAGAAACAACATGCTAGTCTTGCACGTGCATTGCACGTGTATGCCAAATCATGTCACATAGTTTTCTAATTCACACGCATAAACAAACTGAACCAAATTTCTAATAAGCAGATATCATAAACAACAAATGAAGCTATTATCATTCATCTAGGCTCAAATACCAATGGACAGTTCATCAAATCAAAACATCCAACTACAGCTCACAAACTCCACAGGTATTTATATCTCACATTCTACAACCACTCCTTCGCCACAGGGTCAAAATCTTTAGATATTGGTGATCTTAGGAATTCTATTTCTATAAAGATGGTTAATTATTATATTACCAAGAAAGAGAAAA
Organism: Solanum bulbocastanum; assembly: GCA_037074985.1. NCBI lineage: Eukaryota > Viridiplantae > Streptophyta > Magnoliopsida > Solanales > Solanaceae > Solanum > Solanum bulbocastanum. The sequence continues at coordinate 45,870,776 of CM073601.1, forward strand.
TGGTTATAAGGGGTAATTTTACAAAGTGCCTCATAACTAACTGTAGTTGAATTCAATTGAACACACAGTACTCCATTTTTAGATTTCTTCGAGGAGAGCAAAAAATTTCCAAAGATCTCGGTGATAGATTCTTTTCACGGGTAAGCACTTAGGAAATTCCGAATTAAGCTTTGATTCATGGATTCTTGTGCTTCTTATTGTTGCACGGGTTTAATATTGTGATAAAATTCTTTAATATTAAATTATTTGAATTTTGGGGGGAAAAAGTGCATGTGATTCTAGGTCTTTTTGTATAGAATGAAAAAGTTAAATATCCCCCTAATCTATCACCATTTTGCAAATTTCATACCTAAACTAATTTATTGTGTGTTCCTGTTACCCCTGGACTATATCTCCCTTAAGATTAAAAACCTTTGATTGAATATGTCTCAAAATATTTAGAATAACTTGTTGAGAGGCACATGGGAGATGAAAAAAGTCTTAAAAATGAGTTTACGTGACACAATGAGTTCATGGTAGTTCAGAGGTTTTGTGAGCACTCAATAAATTACATATGAAACTCGCAAAATAGTTTCCATGAGTACTGCCACTTGGAACTTTTGGAGCATGATATTCATATAACCTGCATATTCCTTCGGGGTGTATTTTCACGAGTTCAAGGGTTTTTTCGTGAACACCCGACATTTTAGGTATGAAACTCACAAAACAATGATGGTTAAAGTTTTATATATGCAAAAACACAATTGAAAAAGATAGAATGTAACCAACTCACCTCAAGAAAAGAAAAAGCAAAGACAGCTAATGCACTACAAGATTAATTCATCGTCTTCGGCTACTAAATGAAGTCATAAAGAAAATATTAGCTAGTACCAATAGTCAACGAGAAACAAGAATCAAAGAACCTTCAAAAGATTGAGTCTTTTTTTTGATGAAGAGGCAAGAATAAAATCAATTGGTATTACAAACCTTAACAAGATTGGGAAACTTTAGCAATAATATTCTAGTCTTGCACGTGTATGCCTAATCATATCATATATTTTTTAAAAATATGATCTTTAACTTTACAGAATTGGGAACTCAAAAATAATATTCTAATCTTGCACGTGTATTGCATGTGCGTTGCACGTGTATGCCAAATCATCTCATATCTTTTTCTAATTCATGAACATTTTTTCTAATTCACAAGCAATCAAATTGTCGTAATGAAGTGTTAGTAATATCAGCAACAAACTCACAACCAAATTTCTAACAAAAACAGAAAATTTAAGCCCTTCTGAAAAAATTGGAAACACAGACCAGAAATCATTCATGTTAAAATGTTTTCTCGTATACCATGAAGAAGAAACATGAATGACTATCAGAGCTAGAGAGCTTTTATCATTCTTTTTTTTATTGTATGTATATAAGTAGATGATGAACCTTTGGTGAAAATCCCGTCTCCACCACTAGACTACTCAAAAGACAAAAAAAACTTACTTTACAGCTTTAAGAGCAGAATTGACATATAAAAAGATAGGAATCAATATTGACATCCATCTTACCGACCAAACGTAAAGATCAAGAATAATTGACATAAGCAAAAGATAGGAATGAATATTGCATCCATCTTACCGACCAAACATAAAGATCAAGAATAATTGACATAAGCAAAAGATAGGAAACAATATTGACATCCATCTTATCGACCAAACATAAAGATCAAGAATAATTGACATAAGTAGAAGTGAGGAATCAATACTATGGGACCAATATCAATATCCCTCTTACCGACCAACATAAAGAGGGAGAATTAGCATAATAAAAAGGAATTAATAAAAAAGCTCTAACAAGGAAATTTAAAAAATACAAGAATGTCACACCTAAGATTTGAACACGCAATACACTAGAAGCTTCCTAATTCAAAGGGGATTAAATTTTACTCTATTCGCATGGTATATTCTTCTGACAAACGGGATTCAAATGAATTTCAGAGTTCTGATCATGTAGCTCCATCTCTGCCCAATCCCCACAAACAGGAGCAGATGCAGCACACAAAAGTACGAGTTCATTTCAACCCCGTAGCTTTGGCTTAAAATATATATGTGTGTTAAAATATTCACTAAACAAGTACAATTAATAAATTTCAAACTCTATCAAATAGATTGTGATAAAAATTCGAATCTTGAATCCACCTTTGCCCACACACCAAAAAAGGACTACAAATGAACAGCTTCATATATACAAGTCACAGAAACTTTTCATCCAGAACTGTAAGCAAAGGACAAACCTTTGATTGCAAGATTAACACAGAAACTTAATTAAACCATAAGCAAAGTCAAAAGCTTGCATTTAACTAATAACTCCGTTATAAATCAAATAAATTGTGATAAAAATTCAAACTTCAACACATAAAGTTCAAATCTTGAATCCACCCCACCAACCAAAAAAAGGGAAAACAAGAGTAACTCCAAACTTCATATATACAGAAACAGAAAATTTCCATCCAAGACAGTAAAGCAAAGAACAAACCTTTCATTCACTAAACACAAACTTAATCAAAACCCATAAATAAAGTCAAGAACTTACACATAACAAGCAGTTAAATCACTAATTAGACTAATCAAAACTCCATACAAAATCAAACAACACCAACTACCAATAGTCAAATAAAATCAAGATTTAAGAAACCCAATAAACAAAGGAAGAAAAGAAAACAAACCTTATAAAAAAGATTGAATCTTTTTGATGAATTCAAGATTTTTTTCCAAAGGGACTTCTATTTTTCTGCTAAATACAAGAGCAGAGGTAAAATAAAAAAGGGGCCTCTTGTTTTATGATGACTGAAGAAATGAAAGTGTATTGAGAGTTTTTGATGCTTATTATATAGTCAACAAACAAATTAATTGAAAAATCTTACAATTAAAAAAAAAAAAAAAGTTGTGAAATATAAAGAGCTGGTTTCTTGGAGATAACTACTTGAACTGCCCCTCCACAAAAAAAAAAAAAAAAAAGTGCAGACCACAGTATGATGGCACCACGTGGGAAGTGTCAATTCCTAGTCATTGTTTATTTGGGTTTTTTTCTTTCATAGCTTCATAATATTCTTTCTCAATATTTGCGTTGCACGTATATGTCAAATCTAATTAATAGTAATAAAGTATTAAGTTTTTATGAACTTTGAATACATATGACAGATACTTAAAATGGATATCAATTTTTACTTAATTATTATAGTTAAGAATTGTACCATTTAAAGACTTATGATAGAGTTTGATTGTGTTATTTAGATACTTGTCATTGATTCAAATAAATATGTAAAGAGTGTGTAATAGACTTGTTGATAAAATGTCAAGATAACGAATTAAATAAAAATATATGCTATTTAAATTAAATATAATAGTTGAAAATGAATTATGAGGTTGTCGTTTTTCACTTTTCAATTCATAATATTCTTTCCGAGTAGAGTGAAATGATTATTCTTATTTTTATTTGGATTAATTTTCAACATATATATTGCATTTGCACGTATATGTCGAATAAATAATAATATATATTAAATTAATAGTAATAAAGTATATATTTTTATAAAGTAGAATATATACGTAGATAGTTAAAGTTGACGCAAAGTTTTACATAAATATCTTAAATAAAACGGGTACCACTAAAACACTTGTGGTAGAGTTTAACTGTATTATTTTGACACTTTTTAATGATTCAACCAAATATGTAAATAATAATGTAACACATTCATCGATAACATATCAAAATAGTGAATTAAATAAAGACACGTGATATTTAGATCCAAAAATAAAGAGTTACAAACTCCTCCCCGGTCAATTCATAATATGCATTTTAAGTAGAGTGAAACAATTAATTTTGTTTTTATTTAGACTAATTGTCAACACGTTTGTTGCACACATATGGCGAATAACTAATTATGTACAAAATTAATAGTAATAACATACATATTTTTACAAAAGTTGAACATATATATAAATACTTAAATTTGACAAGGAATTTCACATAGACGATCCAACTAAAAATTTTACTCTACCATCTAAACATTTGTAATAGGGTCTAACTATGTTGTTTTGACACTTTTACTGATCCAATCAAATATGTAAAAATGTATAACATACTCATTAAGAACATATTAAAATAGTGAATTAAATAAAGACACGTGATATTTAAATTTAAATTAAATTTGAATAAATGTGATTAATTTTTTTAGTGTCATCTTATTAAAATGACAAATAAAAAAGACAATCCCAATATAGTTTTTATCTTTGAATCAAACAATCTCTTAAAATATAATATAATATAAAATATACACATATCTTTTTTTATGCATATGAAATAGAGAAAATATTTTCGATATACATCTCAACTAGATGAAATTGTGTCACATATTCGTTAGGAGCCAATTTTGACTTATGGTGTCCTATTTATTTATTTATATTAGTTAGAAAAATTGAAAACACTATGCAAGAAATTATCTATTGGTCATCCCTATGTCTAAAATTAACTTGTACCGTTGTACGCTTCACTTGCTACCGCTAAATAATCTTTCGAAGGGTGTTTGGTTAATTTTATAAATTAGTCAAACTAATTTATGATATGAGTAATATTTTAATATTTACATATTCGATAGATACTATGATTGATTATAGTTAAAAATAAGTCAAAAATTATAAATTGTTGATTGCTTTTAGTTTATGATTTTACAACTTATAAATATTTTTTACTTTTTCTAAATATAACTTCTAACTATATTTCTATTATATTTTCATCAATCGTATTTTTTTTTTAAAAATGTAAAAACACTTTTATATTTATATTTTTCGTAAATGGTGTAAAGCATATTTCAATCAGAAATTTTTTTTACCAACATCTTTATACTAAACATATTAACCGCTTATTGTTAAGTTAAACTAAATACTAATATGGATTCTAGCTTTTACAAAAGACTATTACTTACTATATTCTGAATAAATTATCCTCATATACATACATTAAGAGACTTTTTGAAGATAAATTTGAGCTAGTCAAGATTTATGAATTCCACTAAATTCATACATAGACTTATAGTTCCTTTTTAATATTATTATTCTATTTTATTCAAATTCTTTAAAAATAATAATATTGTCGAGTGTATATTAGATCCTTCAAAAATAATATATTTCGAAAAAATTGACATTATGTACGGACATAATTTATTGAGAGAGGGTGCACGTGTACCTTTAATCTTGAAAAAAAACTTTATATGTGAGTGGGTAGCTCGAGTTTGAACCTTTGGTGACGACACTCATTGCCTCTTTTTGCTTACTCATTTCTAACTCTACAACAAACAAAAAAAAAGGTGTCAGCACAGGCTATACAACAACGTCAAACTTTATCGCTAATAATTGATACACCCTTATGCCCCTATTGCGCTTAAATCATTACGGGTCGTTTGGTAGAGTGTATAAGAACGATGCAAAATAAGATGTATTAGTAATGTTTGTATTAGTAGTACTTGCATTAGTAATGCATGCATTAGTTATATAAGCATTATTTCTTATACATTGTTTGATTTGATGTATTAGAAAATAGATATAACAAATCTTGCATATATAATTTCTATTGAAAAATATATGTTTACAAAAATATCCTTCACACTTTATTTATTTGTACACTTTCTTTGCAACAAAGTTCTTTGCTAAGACACCGAAAAAGATATCTTTGCCAAAACATCTTCTTCTTCTTCTTCTTATTTTTTTCAAAAATAAGATTAAATATTAGTACTATTGCGTCAATATATTTTTGTGAAAAGTTGACAAAGAATTTTTTATCAAATTTATTATCACAATAGTAAAATTTTTTATTAAATTATATTGAAATTAGATTTTTTTTTTTTTTAAAAAAAAAGATACTTAAGAGGTCATAAAGTCTATTAAGACACCAACAAATTAAAAAAACACAAAAAAGCAAATCAAAATAAAAATAAAAACTTAAGACAACAAAGAAAATGAAAAGGCTTTAAGGGTAGTTTCGTAATTACTTAATCTAATGCAAGTGTTAAAATGCTATGTATTACTAATACCTAGAATTCTTGGTATTAGTAATACACAACTTAATACACAATAGAGTGAAACATTAATTATACATGACATGAAAAAGTGTACCAAACAAGGTACTACTAATACACACACCTAATGCATACATTATATTTCTTAATACACTCTACCAAACGACCACGAAGTCTCCCTCTATTCAACACGAATATGATAATATTTTTAAACACTATGTGCATTTAATTTCTAAACATAGTACATAAAGTATTTGAAGAATCGAAAACATAGGGAAATTGCGTACGCAAGTTATAAATGGCAAATCACGTAATAAAACATAGAATTAAGGGTAATATATTATGTACTGCCGACAAATAAGACCGCGTTTGGATTTGTTTTTATTTGCAAAATGTTTGGTTCCTACTTCCTAGAAGGTGGAAACAAACATTAAAATACACACATTTTTTTTAAAAAAATTAGTTTTCCTCGCATGTTTTTAATCAACTTCATTTATTACTTATAGGGAAAAAGGACAAATATATCCTCGAACTATCCTAAATAGTATGCAGATATCTTCCGTCATATTTTTGGGACATTGATGTTCCTACCATTCAAAAACTAGAGTATATATGTCCTTCACTCTAACGGAAAACTAAATAGGGACACGTGGCACAATTTTATTTGTTGATCCAATATTTAATAAATGTTGGTCAGTGGATAAAATCATGACACGTGTATGCCGTTAGTATAAAGGGTATATATGCTCTAGTTTTTCGACGGCAGGGGCACCAATGTCCCAAAAATATGACTGAGGGTATCTGCATACCATTTACGATAGTTCGGGGATATATTTGTCTTTTTTCTCTTACTTATATGCATAAAATAATTCATAGTTTGAATTACTTTATCCGTCCAATTTCAGTTGTCATGTTTTATTTTTTAAAATTATAATTTAAATATTCAAAAATTATATGAGAAATATTATTTCTTCTCATATCATCATGGTAAAAAAAAATACTTCGATCTGTCCAAAATAAGTGTTGTTTTAGGAATTCAAAATAAAAAAATAATAATTATTTTTAATTATGTCCTTATATTTAAAAGTTGCTTACTTCTTTTTAGTAGTGTTTAATTTTTGGAAAAAAATAATTAATAGATAAAAATAACTTAATAAATATACCTTATGTTTATTATTTATCTGAGCGTAAAATAAATTAAAGCAATATAAAAAGTATGTATTATGTGATGCAAGAAGTAGCTTCTAAGAGACTAAAATGTGATGATAATGACATGGACACGTTAATGTATCTTCCATGTTCTTTCTCTTATAGTATATAGTATATAGTATAAATAGAGCATATTTGCCTATTTTTTTAGCAATACTCCCAAGTTCTTTCCTTTGTCATTTTCATCCCCTTTCTTTAAGTCATATTCTAATTTATTTTGTTAAGTAGAGGTGTCAGTCATGATATAGAAGGTTCCAAGTATATACAATTTTTTATTTTATTTTTCATACATTGTTTTACGTTCGTTTTGAGTCAGCTTAATTTAAATTATTCATGTCAGAAAAAAATCTCATTTAATGAGGATAATATTCTTTATTAAAAATGATTTCACATCCAAAGTTAAAAGGTCTTACTTTGGATGGGATGAATTCTCTATTAGTAATTTTATTTTCAGAATTCAAATTTGAAATTTCTGATTATAAATAAAAAGGCAGATAAAATTATATACGAGTGACTAGTAACTAGTGATGCCCATAAAATTTTGTGAATGATATATAGTTATTGATACATTCTACTAATTTAAGTGTTTAGATAAGGTACTCGGTAGTTTTATATATATATATATATATATATTGAATTGACCATATATAACTTGATAAATAAATCATGTTGAATATATAGCTCAAATTGAAACTTTTGACCTTATATATATATATATATATATATAAATAAATAAGTATGATTGAATTGACCGTATATAACTTGATAAATAAATCATGTTGAATATATAGCTCAAATTGAAACTTTTGACCCCAAATTTTCCAAAATTAATGTCCCTGCTAAAGAAGTCCAAGTAGATATCATTTTCAAATTGATTTCACTAATGCTAAATAAGTCCTAGAGGAACCATGACAATTGACATGGGCATTTACTTATACATTTCCTTTTATATATTTATTTATTTTCCAGTATTTAATATCTGCTTTGAAGTTTGATTAATCGAACTAGTATTCTTATAGTCCATTTGAGGAAAGTCTTTCTTATCAAAGACTTTTTGATACCCATCACTTGAAACAAAGATCTCTAATTATAAGAAAATCGATCGTTTATAATTCATTGTACCATATTCTTCGATAGTCTTATACTTTTCAATTAATCGGCCATAGCTATCAAGATATTTATTTCTTCTTCTGTTGTGTGAGTCAAAATAAATGTTTCTTTTTTTTGTTGTTGTTAGGAAATATTTACTAGGAAAAAATTAAAAGTCAAAATGAAACCTTTTGATGTCTAGAAGGCTTACCTCATCAAAATGCCATGATCAACCAACCTCATAATACATATAATATGCACTCATGATAGATTTTATAAAATTATAAAAAGATACAATATAAAATATAATTAATAAAATTCAAAAACAGATGTATCACGTGAATTTATATTTATAACTCATCGGACTTTTCACTAATTTTCTTTCCTTTTTCAAGTAAAATTGGCATAAGGCATTATATGGATTCTGGCCTTTCTTCATAAGTTTGAATCAATTTAATTTAGAAATCTTTTTTTTGACTAGCCTTCTATGGGCGTTACAATATAGAATAAAAAACTAGTAAGAGTAGTTCCCAACTTTATTTATTTTTTTATTTATTTTGACGATGATGACTATAGGATATCATTTGCGTCCTATTCTCAAAAGTTTGACAATCATCCTCTTTAATTTTACCACCTTGTCAATCCATCCTTCCTCATAGTTAATCGTCACGTACACCCCGGACTAAAGCGAACATCTGACTTTGATATCATATATGTCTCGACTCAAACACATGCATGTCACATATTATTTGCTTTATAAAAAATATATATATCCCATGAATTACAATATTATCGTGCCCAAAAAACATGTATACCTTATCAACTTGTATTATAATACATATTTTATAAAATTCTTCACTTTTCTTTTCTAATACATTTCGATATAAAATTCACCTAAATTATCACATACATATACCCTTCTACAAAAGCCAGAGAAAATAAAAGCTAATTAATGGCTTGACTCATCATCGTGTAGAACATGTTGTGCAAGGAAAAAGTGACCATATTATAATTTTTAAATTAATGTGTAAAATATTTAAAAGTGATCGCATAAATATTCTCTCTAGCTCTTTTTCACTAGTGGACATTTTTCATTAAACCTTTTTTGTCCTACTTAAAAGATTTAAATAATTTCCATAGGAATTAATATTGGATTTGTGTTGGTACCATATGACAAAACGAATAAGAAAACATTTTTATTAAATTAATATGAAATTTTTTCGAGTACAACACAAGTGTTTGGTACAACACTTGCCTTTTGGTGTATTTTTCTTTCTTTCCCTGATTCTTCATTTCATTATATATCTAATAACATATGCAATTACAACATATTAACTGTTAATAAACTTTTTTTTTACCAAATCTCAGGGAAATGGTCTAATTATGAAGATAGTATTTTATCATGATGTTGAATTCTAAGTTTTTATAGATTTCTTTTATGTTATCGTAGTCGATCCCTAAGCAATAATATCTATTGAAAAACACTTAATTGTAAGCAGGGGTGGTCATAAGGAATTTTTTTAAAATTTTCTGTTTCAAACTTCGTGAAGATCAAATCAAACTTGATCAAAATTTAATACGAACATCGAACAATTCTCATATGTACCAAATTCTAGCAGCAATGAAAGTTCAAAGTCTGTGGATTACGTTTTTTTTAAGACAATGGTTTTTAATTTAATATTAGGTGCTGCTTGTACTATATATTATTAAAATAATAATAATCCTACTATTATATTTTAATATCAAGTGGAAACTAGTTAATTCATTCAGTCAGTAACCACTAATATGTCCACTATTTTTCAACAAATTGGTAAGATAAGCTTTGATTTTTGAGTACTTGACCAGTCCACTAATTGAAGAAATTAAATCATGCATTCCGTCCAATTATTTTTTAACACGTTTATTAATTATTAAATATTATGTATAAATCATAATTTACTAAATTACTCGTATTTTTTCCTCACCTTATTATTTCTATTAAATAGAAAATGAAAATGTTATTGATTAAGATTCTAATAAACTTTATTTAAAAATTGAATAGATCTATGTACATCTTTAGCTGACACTAGAGCCGTCAAAACGGGCTTTGCCCATGGGATCGGCCCAATTCTATCCGTTATTGAGATAGGGTTGGGATATAGTTTTTCAAGCTCATTTAACACTAGGGCTTATAAGCTCGGCCCATATAAATCCTTAGCCCTTGAGGCTTGATCGGGCCGGATTGGGGTCAGTCCATGGGCCAAAACTTTTATTTACGAAAAAGTGTCTAAAATACCCTCAAAGTATCGAAAATGGTACATAACTACCCCTCATCCACCTACTGGCTTCCAAATACCCTCCCCATCCACCTTTGGGTCCAATTTTAGCCACTTCATTAACGGAGAACCATTTAAAATAATTAAATAATTATTTTAATTACGTGGTGTTTAACCATTGATTGTAATTTAATTATTTAATATAATTTTAAACCCACCCATTTTTAACTAAACCCGCCCCAATACTTATTAAACCCGCTCACCCCAATTCAAAAAGAACCCAACTAATAAAAAAAAACCCTAAAATCTTTGTTCCCAAATTTACACTCCATCTTCCAAACTGAATCACTCTCAGATGACGCATCTTCTTATTCCATCATAGACATAAATGAACTGACCAATTGAATCTTATCACTAGCCATTCCCCAAATTTTCAATTAGCATTACCAGAAAAAGATACCAAATTGAAGAACTTTCAAGATTTCACGAAGGAGTTGGGGAAATTGAGTGTAAATTTGCGAACGAAGGTTTTGGGTTTCTTTTTTATTAGTTGGGTTCTTTTGTATTGGGGCGGGCGGGTTTAATAAGTATTAGGGCGGGTTTTGTTAAAAATGGGTGGATTTAAAATTATATTAAATAATTAAATTGCAACCAATGATTGAGCGTCATGTAATTAAAAATGATTATTTAATTATTTTAAATGGTGTTCCGTTAATGAAGTGGTAAAATTGGACCCAAAGGTGGATGAGAGGGTATTTGTGAGCCAATAGGTGGATGGAGAGGGTATTTGGGAGTCAATAGGTGGATGAGGGTAGTTATTTACCATTTTCAATACTTCAAGGGTATTTTAAGTCATTTTCCGTTTTATTAATGGTAACTTACAATAATCTCACTAGTATATAATCTAATTACTTAAATGCACACTACATTCAAATACATGTATCTCGGAATATATGGACTCAAAATTAGGTTAATTTGTTCTAGATATACTCTATCCAAGTAGATTCGCATGTATCTAGGATGCATAGACAAATCTTGTGCCCTTGCCTCCCTCCAATCTTGCTTGTCACTCTCTTATCTTGCTCGCTTACATGGTATGCGAGATACATGCTAATTATACTAGACGTTTTGCTAGTGCTATTAAAACAACACCATTGTTTGCCATATTTGATTTGAAAATCTTCTCATTTTCTTGATGTTATAGAATTATAAGTTTGAAAAGAAAAAAAAATGAAAAAAAGAAGGGCTAGCCTACCCCAGCCCTTGGCCCTTCTAGGGTTGGGTTGGGTTGGGTTGAGCATTTTCAGGCCCTTCCGAATGAAAGGCCAGCCTGCCCTATCCCTTCAAATTCCTTGGCCAGCCGGGCAGCCCTGGGTCTTTTTGAGAGCTCTAGTTGACACAATTATTTAATAAAAACCACCTTCTATTTTTTTTTTTATTATAGATAACTCGTGTGAGATTAAATGACTCAAGATTTTGTCATGATTTTTGATAGACTATTTATTTAATGCTATTGTTGCAAAATTTAATTATTATCTCAACTGAAGTGCCATCACTTTCTCCTTTAGTTTTATTCTTTTTTTTTTCTTCTTTTTGGACGTGTAGCTCAATCCTTTTCTCCCTTTACCTTTTTTGCCAAGGAAAAAAGTAATGTATAAATTACCTATTTTTCTCTATTTAACAACTACTCTTTATTAATATAATAATAATTTTACTTTAGTTTTTTTTAATGATAACTTGTTAAGGGATAATAAATGCTTCCACTATATGTACTTAATAAAGGTAAATAGTAAGCATGCAAGTTCTTAGAATGAGATGTAACTTTACAAATTTATAGTTAAATATAAAAGAGAACTTTAAGCAACATTAAAATTGTTTTGGTGTGATTAATAAGTCATGAGTTTGAATCGTCAATCAGTTGTTCAAGTTTATATCAAGATAAACTACATACATTACACTCCTTTAAAATATTACTCTTCCCTAAACCTTGTATGAAAGAAAGATAATTTGTGCATCGAGTTATCTTATTTATTGCTAAGTATAAGAATATGAGCAAAAACAATCATTAGTTTAGGGACTAATTAGGTATAGTTTTTGAAATTATCTTTCATACCGTATTAACTTTGCCAGATACATGTAGCTGACGGGCGCACTCAGATACATGCAGGTCAAATTAGGTGTAATTTGTTCGAAAAACGTTGTATCCAATCATTATTCACATGTATCTAGGATACACTTTCGCTCGCCTCTATCCTATTCGCATGTCTCTCTCCCTATGTATATGTATGATATACACTGACTCTCTTGCTCGCCTCTCTCCCTATGTATCTGAATTTTAGAATTTATCTAGTATTATATATATATATATATATATATATATATATATATATACACACACGCAAAAAAAACTGGAAATCTGATATACTGGTGTATCTAACTTGAAATCTGATAAGAAATTATTAATTAGTGAAATAATATGTAATTATTTCAAACTATAAAGTGAATTAGTATTTATGGTAGGAACGTTCTATAATTAGATGGTCTTTTCCTAAATTTTTTTCATAGTTGAGAACTTGATTCATTAATGGACAGTGCAGATAATTTGTGCCCAATCACCACTATACATGTCATTGGGCCCAAACAATGTCATACATTGGGCTGACTTACCTTAGAACCTGCCGGATTATTAGGCCCAATAAAACCTTATTGGGCCAACAGCAGGTGGTCCGTCGATGGGTGATTTGCATAAATAGGATCTTATGGCTATTATTTCAATTTTGGTCTCATTATTTATTTTTTTTTGCAAAAATAGCCGTTTGTGAGGATTTGTATCGAAAAGACTAGAGGATCGATATGATTTCTTATTTGATATTGTGCAAGCTTTATCCTAATAACAAGTTGTGAAAATTATCAGAATTCAAAGTTAGTCACAAATAAGGTATTCAGTCGTATGATTTGTCTTAACAACAAGTTACGGTGATCGAAAAAATTCTGACAATAAAATTCTGACGAATTGTCAAGATTGTTTCGATATTTGTGGTTGAAATCCTATCTTCTAGTAGGTTAAAATTAACTCTATCTTTAATTCTAGTAAATTGAACGAATCGAGTTTATATTTCATACAAAAAAAATGCAATAGATGGATTGAAAACTTAACTAAATAGAAATAAACAAAACTTACCTCTTATATTTTGATTCATTTATATAGAGCAAACTGACATAGAGTTTAGTAGGTTATGTTTTCTAGTTTCTAGTATTTAAATTTTAAATTCGTCTTTGTTGATTGCACAATCATCTATATGTAAGCTTAGTTAAGTTCTATGCACTAACGATGTAATCTAATGAAGTTATATAAATTTAAATGTTAACTTGGTAAAAATTAGTATTCTTTTTGTCTCAATATATATATGGTATCCCTTCGTATTTTTAGTTTTGCAAAGAATCATCCACCTGTTTATATCTAGAAATAATTTAACTTTTAAAAAATTTCATTTTGCACTTAATGGATGATTTAGAGCAACACAAAAGTCTAAGAGTTATTTTACACCAGTTATTTTTCTTCTTAAACTTCGTATCAATATCAAATAATATTACATAAATTAAAATAAAATGAAAAATTAATATGCAATTACAAGTTAAATTACATCGATAGTATAACATTTTTTCTTATATTATCCAATTCATTTAACTTAACATTTTTTTTAATGTTTTTTAATATAAAGTGCACGCGTTGTCTACTCTCAAAAAACACACTTTATTTACTTTCTTCAAAGCAAAACATTCCAAGTAGATACTTGTAACTTGTCATTTGTTCATGTTGGAAAAATAAATAAAGAATATAGCATACAGATAATCAAGAAAAAAAAACATCCTATCATAGACATTATCATTTTCCCTTAGTCAAAAGTTTGATTCAAGCTTTTGAAGCGGAATACATCTGGTTAGGGGCGCTGATATACCCCTTAAAAATGAGTCCTACAAATTTTATATTCTATTGAATTTCAAAATAGACATCGAACATCGAGTAACACATCCACAATATAAACATAACATTAGCATATGCAGCTTTCATATTTGCATGCCACTATCATCCAATTACTTAAAGACAAAACCCCAAAATTTGGGATTAGGTAGGCAAGAAAGAATGTTTGGTTTTATTTTTATTATATTTTTATATTACAAAAAAGCAAATCTATATAGCTTGTATATATAGGGAGAAAGAATGTTAGGAAGACTTTTTAAATTGTATTTTAGTATAAGGAATCATGGACTCCTATGATAATTCCCACTACTATTTGCTTGGCATTTTATGCTTTATTTTCTCCTCCAAACACTACCTTCCAATGTTACAATAACTAGAAATAAAAGTTTCATATAGTACAAATTAAAGCTATTTTTAGCATAGAAACAAGAAAAAAGGTAAATAAATTGGAAATAAAAGAGAAATAGTTTAACATTTATACAGACCTATAATAATAGGATTCAATTTTTAAGGTTTTTAAATTCATATTAAAAGTTAAGTGATTTTTTTAACATTCATGCGCATATACACATAATTGAACTCATATATATGTTTCACGTCAAAAGGTATCGATCGAGGACGAAAAACAACATCAATGAAGGTATGTAGTACACTATTTCGTGGTAAGAATTGTAACTTTTGATAAATTTTTCACTTATCACTCGACAATGAAACCCTTTTTTTTAAAAAAAAAAAATGGACTAATCGAATGTAATTTTTGTTTCAACGTTTGCCTCCTTTTCTCCCTCCGAATCAAACTTTTGATTATCAAAATGGTTGAATACAAATCGAATCCTGGATGCATAAACAGAAGAAGGTGATATTCAATGAAAATTCTATTTCTGCGACTATCTCAATATTATTGATTACATGTAATTATAATAACATAACAAACATACCTTCAATTACCTAGAAAATAGGACATTCAATCTATTATTAACATGTTAAATTATACTGATAATATTAAAGGTATATATAATTAAAATTTGAATAATAAAAATTGGTTGTTGTGCACCAAATTGACACCAAAAAAGGCACCAATTACCCCCCAAAAGTTAAAAGAGGACCAATCTGGCACATAACCTATTATTATTCCTTCAAACACACAATTCCATGTACTAGTTTTTAACCTATTTTTGGACTTTTTTTCTCACCCTTTTCCACTTTAGCCACTTACCCTCACATATTACTCCAAACAAAAAAAACTATCACTACTAATACTTAGCCATGACCAAATTAAACATCTTTTTTCTTTTGGACTTTGTATCTTTTTGTTGATTCTTGAACCAAAAAAAAAATCATGTCAAAAGACCAAAATACCCCTATACAAAATTTTGTATAAATAGCCATGCAACTTAAACTCATACCACAAAAAAGAAAAAAACCAATTTCATCTCTCATTTCTTTCAAATTTTGGTCTATCATATATTATAAGTTCAATGGTAAAAAACACTTCTAGTGATCAAATGGAAGTTAAGTCCTCTATTTCTTTGTTACAAGAAAGGTTCAAACAATTGCAAAAAATAAAGAAGATGAGGCAAGAGAAAGAGCTATTGAAGAATATGTTGATGCATTTTGATCATCATGATGTGGAGTCATACAATAATAATAAGTTTTATTTCCACTCTGAATTAAACATGGTTTCTCCAATAAATAATGACAAGTCATCTTCTCGATTTTCTCTCTCCCTATGGCCAGATATTAAATCGCGGAATATTGTGAGGAGTACTCGTAAGCTCAAACGTGATTATAACTCTCATTTAGATGTTGATACTTCTCTACATCTTTAGAAAGAGAGAAGAAAACAACTTGATGTACTAAACTTCTGTTATGTGCAAGAACGATCGATGAAGGGTTAGATCATGTTATGATTGCTCTACACATACTTAAGAGATCGTTTTTACACAAGTTGAGCATGTGACCACTTAATCATACGGTGAAAAGACTCTTATCGCTACTCCAAGACTCCCTTTCACTTCTCTACATCTTTGAATAGGAAGAAAAAAAATATTACTAGCTACTTCTAGGATATGGTTATATAGCTAGCTATATATTCCTCTCCCCCAAAAGAAAAAACCCAAAAACTTGGGATTAGTTATGCATGCTTCTATATGTATAATAAAATATAAATATCTTGAAATATTTATCATGTGTCAGTATTATTAATTTCTAGCTATTATTTATAATTGACTGGCTTTTAGAGTTCATGCATGACTGGCTTTTAGATTTCATTAATACGTATTAAACAATAGATTATCGAAAATCTTAGTGTTAATTAGCTACGAGCTATTTTATATATGATATTGTAATGATGAATTTATAAGAGTCGATTTTTTCGTGCCTCATAGTCATTTATTTGATCAAATATATTTTCCTATTTTTCTAACAAAAGTTATTATGGTGAAGAGAGTTTTAACTTATATACACGAAGGATGTATGAAAGAAATTTTACCGTATCAACTCAACTTTATTCGTTATATTATGTTATTTAACACATCTCTTTGCTTTTTATTACCAAAGATACATTACCTATAGATATCTTATGCATGGCTCGATAGTTTAAAATATTTAATGCATAATTTGTTCTTTAATTGGGTGGATTTTTAATTTTGTTTTCAATAGATTATTTAAGGGCACGAGACATAATGTGTGAGATATATATTATAACACAAAAATATAGGCTTATGCCCCGCAAATAATTATTTACCTTGGGAGACAAAAATTAAAAATCAACACAAAATATGGGCAAAAGCGCAAATTAAAGACCCTGTTTAAAATTGTATATGAGTTATCCTATGAAAAAATGTACTTAATTCCCATTTTAATTTATCTGGCATAATTTAACTCATCATGAAATTTAAAAAGGAAAACAATTTTTTAAAAATTTGAGTGAATTAAAATGTATTTACAGAATTCAAATGCATTTTTTGGTTAACACATGATTTAACCTAATCTACCAATAAAGCTAAAGAGAAAAAAGAAAAAAAAAGGACAAAAAGAGGAAGAAAAAGTCTCACTTAAGTACACGACAAGCTAATGGAACCATAACTATATACGCAACTTATTTTACGATATATATTGCCTAAAATTTCCTATCATTTGAAATTACAAAAATCCATACTTTCTCTTATTTTTGGATACATCACTTTACGCGATATATCAATTGAATACATCACTTTGCGCGATGTATCAAAATAAACGTGATGCATTGAGACGTTGAGTGATATATCCGAAAATGAGACGTGATGTATCAGGACATTGAGGGATGTATCCCGATTTCACCAAATTTAAGGGATTTTTGTAATTTGGAAAAAATTATAGTATAAAATGTTATTAGTTCTTAATACTATGGAATTTGTGTAAACTTATAACAATTAAATATTCAATATAATTTTATAAATAGATCGTCCGTAAAGGTAAGACATACACAAATTTTACTCATACTTTTATAAGAATAGAAAAATTATTTCCAATTGACCCTCGATTCTACCGAAGAAAATATATCGAAGTTTGATAACAAGAAAATATGGACAGCAAAAAAGAAAGTGAATTAAGTAACAAGAAACAATACACAAGAAAAACTAAAATAAAATGATGTGATTACTGAATACTGAATAATAATACAACTAAGGAGAAGCGTAGGTAGAGGAGGCTATCCTCATACATTTTTCACACAAAACACGACAACAATCGACTATATCTACTAACCTTTTAGTCTAATTCTTATTTTTATTTCTCCGATTCTAATTTCTACCCAAGTATCTTTTGGTGATATAACTTTTAGGATGATTTCTTTTTGAAATCTTTACGGCAACCTCCGTAGGAGTTGGGAGACAAGTACGTACAATCTCACCATTTTGGGCATTTATGGGTCAATTTCTAAGAATTAATTAGGTGATTTTCTTATTTTTTTCGTATGTTAGCCCATAAATATTTTGGTGATATGAACGATTTCTTTGTGAAATCTTAACATAACCCTTTGTAGGGAATTGAGGGAGCAGTACGTAAAGTCTCACTATTATTTTTTTAGCCCATTTTTTGTATTTAGGGGCCAATTTACAAGAATTAGACGATTTTCTCAATTTTTTTTTGTGTGTTAGCCTATGAATATTTTAATGATATGGCTTATGGACGATTTCTTTGCGAAACCTTTATGGAACCCTTTGTAGGGAGTTGGGTGAGCAGTACATACGATCTTACCATTTTTACATTTTGGACATTTAGGGATCAATTTACAAAAAATAGGCCATTTTCTCAGTTTTTCGTGTTTGTTAGATCATGAATATTTTAGTGATATGGCTTCCAGATAATTTCTTTGTGAAACCATAACATATTCTTCCGTTGGAAGTTGAGGGAGCAGTACGTACAATCTCACCATTTTTAGAGTTCATTTTGGACATTTAGGGAACAATTTACAAGAATTATGTAATTTTCTCATATTTTCGTGTGTGTTAGCCCATAAATATTTTGGCGATATGGCTTCTAGATGATTTATTTGTGAAAACATTACATAATCCTTCGTAGGGAGTTGGGGGAGCAATACGTACAATCTCACCATTTTTAGAGTCCATTTTGGGCATTTAGGGGACAATTTACAGGAATTATGTAATTTTTTCAGTTTTTCGTGTGTGTTAGCGCATAAATATTTTGGTGATATGGCTTTCTGATAATTTCTTTGTGAAACCTTTACGGAACACTCCGTAGAAAGTTGGGGGAGAAGTACATACAATCTCACCATTTTTAGAGTCCAATGTGGACATTTAGGGTCAATTTAATGAAATTAGGTAATTTTTTCGATTCTTCCTATGTCTTGTTAGCTCATGAATAGTTTAGTAATATGGTTTCTGAACAAAGTCTTAGCGAAACCTTTACGGAACCCTCCGTAGGGATTTGGGGGAGCACTACGTACTTTCTCACTATTTTTAGAGTCCATTTTGAGTATTTAGGGGCCAATTTACAGGAATTAGACGATTTTCTCAGTTTTCGTGTGTGTTAGCTCATGACTATTTTGATGGTATGACTTTCGGACGATCTCGTTGCGAAACCATTATGAAACCCTCCGTAGGGAGTTGGTGGAATAGTATGTACAGTCTCACCATTTTTAGAGTCCATTATGACATTAAGGGGCCAATTTACAAAAATTAGGTGATTTTTCCAAATTTTTATGTGTATTAGCCCATAAATAATTTTGTGATATTGCTTCTGAATGATTTCTTTTCTAATAATAAATACGTGATACTTTTATGCACATATATTTTTATATAATTTTGATATTTAGAAGCATCTTTTCAAAATATAGATCAATGGTAAAAAAAAATTATTTAGAAACATCACTCAAATTCTCCTGAATGTCCTTGTCATCACATCAAATTGAAGGGCTCTTTTGTCTTTTTGATAAAATTGCCCTACTATTTAACTTTACATTTGTTTATTCAATATTCATTCTAAAGGACATTGGCAAAAATAAATTAGCACACAAGAGTCCACCTCTATCACTTCAATTTATCCCCCAAATTCCTTTGATCATCTTTATCATGGAGGTAAGAATTTTATTGATTTGTTGATTTGATTGAGTTGTAATTTATTTTTCATTTTTATTCTTGATGCAAAGTATAAAAAAGATTAATAAACAATAAATATATGTGCTAAAAAATTAATAAGAATGTTACTATTTGATTATCAAGATTGAGTGTAACAAAAAGGATAAACGAGAGATGAAAAGAATTGAAAACGAATGTTTGTGAAATTGGAATAGAGATGCATTCTAGGAAAGAAAGGGGATCTATATGTTTGCGTATATACATTTTTTCTGTATAGGATTTCGATCGAGCACAACTTGTGATGTGCGTGTTAGATGTATGAAAATGAGTTACAATTTTGCCGGTGACATAGATCTGGTAATAAAGTGAAGGAGAAGCAAGGCGGACACTCCAACTTTGATCTTTATGGATTTGTACCAAAATCGAGTCGTAGACAAATGAATCTAATCTTAATGGGCCCCATCAATATCCGAATTTCATATATGTGTCATCGACTTTCAAAAAAATTTCGATTATCAATATACACACACTCCTTATCAATTTGTCATATTTTATTTCATTTTGAGCTAAATAAATAAGTATTTCGTAAGATTTTATTCAATACCATCGATACAAAAGGTACATTTCTAGTGATTAGGTAAAAACCATGATTCAAACCAACAATTTTCAGCTCATAGACCTGATGAGTCGACTAATTCACTTGCTCATCACTTCACATTCTATTTCTTTCACTAATTTCTCTGAGGATCCCAATTTTGCTCATTTGGTCAAGATAAAAGTAGCGTTTGTTAGGTCTAATGATCCCTTTGTCTAGGTTAGAACTACCTTATAAATTATATCCTTAAAAAACTTATGTATTTGTATTCTAACTCTTACAAAAAATTTAGTACTTTAATCAAGTACTTCGAATCGTTTCACAAAAAAGTAGGGTTTATGTCCGACGCCTAATTATCATATTGAGTAAAAAATTTTGGTATAACAATTTCAATATTATAGTATTTGATATGTATTTTAATTTTATTTTTTTTGAATATTCAGTACGATATACAATATTTATAAAATAAACAGTGAATACAATACCAAAGTATATCATTGTATATAGAATAATTTATTTATATTATCATAATACTAGCAATTACATAAAATAGTATCAATACAAAACTAATTAATTATATGTTGAAACTTTGACTACTCTAGTTTGATTGAAATGTTATTTTCATGTTATTGATTAAATTATGAATTTGCTTGTACTTTCTTTTAAATATTTATACTTGTATAAAATATTAGCAGAGTATAATCGAGATGATTTATGAGAAATCAAAGTCATAATTCTTTATTATAATATAACTATATATAAGTCGAAGTCAAATAAATTATGATTATCAATTTATAATGCCACAAAATATCAAAACCAAACTATAAAATAGTGAATCACATCACATTAATTTAATATAATAAAAATAGTCTTGTTTCAAAATTTAAAATCAAATTATCAAATCGAAATTTTCAATACCTTAATAAAAAACATGGGTAAACACAAAGTCAAACACGCGGCTAACAAATGTGGGTCCAGAGAAAAAATTAGATACTGATCCAATTTCATCTGAAAAATTTAAAAATATTAAAATTAGAATTAAAAATAATAAATATTAATAAATTAATTAAAAAATAAAAAAATTCCAAGTCATCCGACAACCGTCTACTTGCCAATTCGGTCGGCAAATTTTTTTCTTCACTTTCCTCTCTTTCGTCTTCACAAAAAAAAAAAGGGTAAAGAAAACATTAGCACAAAATAAAAATAAAAATCTTACCTTTATGAAAGGGAAAAATTTTTGAGAGCCCATTTTTTTCAAATTTTTAATTTCTCTTCAAGACCCTTTTTTTTGGTTTTCAAGAACTAATTTTTTTGTTTATTGATTTAACTGTTGTGGTTATTTTATCAACCAATTAAGGAATTTCAGGCAGGTAATTTCATTTTTATACTAACACCAGATCTTGTTTTATGTTCTTTATGCTATATGTGTATGCTGTTTTAGCTATTTTTGTATTTTTGAAGGGATTTGAGAATTTGGGTGTTTGTTGTTTTTGTTTGATCTAATGTTACATGCTCAGTTTTGTGTATTTTAGTAGCAGATGTGCTTTGTTTGCTATGAATATTGGTAGTGTTTTATATAAAGTTAGAAACTTTTGTTAGCGTTATGATTTAAAGTTAGCTGATGTCCTGTATTTTCCCTGTTCTTCAAGGTATAAATGTGAAATATTGTTAATTTTTTGGATGATTCTTGTTAGGGTTTGGTATAAAGTTAGTAATTTCTTGGTGATACATGACCAACTGGTATTATTAGTGTTTGTTGTTGGTAGAGTTCATGGCATAGTTATTTTTTTGAAAAAAAAAGAGTGTAGTACATGCACCATCGGATATTAGTAGAGGTGTGTTTGATAAACATTTGGTTGTAGTTCAGGTAGGAAACTCGCACATCTAATAGTTCAGGTATGAAAATTGAAAAATCGGTATACTTTAGGTGTGTATTGACACTTCACTGTTCAACAAAAAAGTCTCCTTTTTTTCTTTGAAGTAATGGAAGTTGGAACTAGAGAGAAAGAAAAGCAAATGTTAGCTTGAATGCGTTAGTTTTTGAAAGTAGGAGATATCTGATATCAGTTGTAAGATATGTTTGCTTGTACTTGGAAAGATATGATGTTCCTTTTTTCCCAGTTTAAACAAAAACAAGCTTTGTATGCTTTTTGTTAGATATGTTTTTAAGTTTAGAAAGATGAGGTAATATATCTTGTGATTTATTTTTTTGTTTCTTTCAAGGGAAAGACTTGTGAGTGAGTTCAAAATTGTGTTTTAAAAGTGAAAATGCATTTGAAGCATACTGGATCAGTCATTGGTTTTGTTTGTTTTCGTTTAGCACATATCTGAACATTTGCTGATGGGAACCTTTTATGACTTATTTTGATCACCAGCGTCGCGGATTAATGCTGCCTCCACGCCAACAACCACGGCCTGGTGGACTTCAGACGTCTTTATCCTTGGTCGTCTCTCCTGATGCCTGTGGATCTCCTAATCCTCAAGAACGTGGCTCAACCTCTGATCAGGCTCGTGACTCACCATCTGAAAGTGCTAGCTCACGCGAAACTTGGCCAACATCTGATGTTTTGATGGTGAAAAAGCTAGA
Organism: Solanum bulbocastanum; assembly: GCA_037074985.1. Taxonomy (NCBI): domain Eukaryota; kingdom Viridiplantae; phylum Streptophyta; class Magnoliopsida; order Solanales; family Solanaceae; genus Solanum; species Solanum bulbocastanum. The sequence continues at coordinate 45,894,118 of CM073601.1, forward strand.
GAAGGAGAAAGAGAATGGCTATGCTGAGCACTCTGTTGTCCGCAATATGTCAAACTCAGACAAAATTTCCCTTCGAGACATTGCCCGAGAAAGAGTTGACGTTATAGCTGACAGGATGCGAAATCTCCCAGATGAGTATCTAGAGAAGTTCAAATATGAACTTCGGGTCATTCTTGAAGGGTCAGGTGGTGCTCAGCACAGAAATGAGTTTCAATTCCTCCAAAGGCTAGTGAATAGTAGGGGTGAGTTGACGGATGGAATCCTGTGTTTAACACACCGCACCCAGCTAGAAATTCTAGTTGCCATCAAGACGGGAATTCAGGCGTTCTTGCATCCCAGTGTCAGTCTCTCTCAAGCTTCCCTCATTGACATTTTCTTGTATAAGAGGTGCAGAAACATAGCATGTGGTAGTGTGCTACCAGCAGAGGAATGTAGCTGCGAAATTTGCTCGAAGAAAAATGGTTTCTGCAACCTTTGCATGTGTGTGATTTGCAACAAGTTTGATTTTGAGGTCAACACTTGCAGATGGATAGGTTGTGATCTCTGTTCTCATTGGACACATACGGATTGTGCCATTAGCAATGGGCAGATTGGAACGGGCCCTTCTGTTAAGGTTGGAGCTAGCTCAGCCGAGACGCTCTTCAGATGCCATGCTTGCAGTAGGACATCTGAGTTATTAGGTTGGGTTAAAGATGTGTTCCAGCACTGTGCTCCAAGTTGGGATGCAGAAGCTTTTGTTAGAGAGCTCGACTTCGTCAGGAGAATTTTCCAGAGAAGTGAGGACGCCAGAGGCCGTAAGTTATATTGGAAATGCGAGGAACTCGTTGAAAAGCTGAAAGGTGGTGTTGCAGACCCTATGGCTTGTAAAGTGATCTTATCCTTTTTCCAAGGTAAGCCTGACATCTTGTTTATTGTCCTAACTTTTTTCTACACTATTTGTGATTGCGGCGTAGTTGATAAATGATTGATTATTCTGGACCACACTTGAATTGGTCTGTCCAAGATTGAGAAAAGTTTGAAATGAAAGCTTGATGCATCTAACAAGAAATCAAATGTAGCAGGTTAATGATAATTTGATTATTGGTCCTCTGCTCTTTGGCTTCGTTGATCTATAGTTAGTGTTCTTTAGTAGGCTAGGTGGAATAAAAAGGTGTATTATTACAGTGGCGGAGCCAAGAATTTTACTAAGGGGTGTCACAATATAGACATGTAGAAAATAAAGGGAGTCAACGTATTATTGTATACATAATTTGAAATTTTGACCTAGCTAAACAATGTAATTTTCCGGCGAAGGGGTGTCAAATGACACCCTCTGATTGGATCATTTACTGTACCGAGAAGCTCGTGCAATGATCATCATGTATCTTTATCTATTTGAGAAATAACAAATCATCTCATCTAATGTTGAACTTTTAATTACAAATTTACAATATACTCTTGGCCAAACTTCAGCAGTTTTCATGAACCTATTAGCCATGCATTTTTTTCAATCTTTAAAGCCTCAAGCATTCTGCATAGATTGGTGGCCCTAGGTAATTGGAATAGTGGAGCGATAGGAGAAGAGTTGCGTGCGCACAAACCAATTAGCAATTAGGACCAAATATTGAAAGATGGATCATGGAACTTAGAAGTAGATGTAGATAGAAGAAACTAGTGATGTTGAAAGGAGATGAGTTGCATGCAACAAAGAATACGGTTGTGAACACTAAGAGGCACAAATCAATTAGCATTTAAGGACATGATATTAAATGATGTAGCATGGAACTTAGAAGTGGATGGAGATTGAAGAAAGTAGTGAGATATTTGAAGGCATAGGACTAGAGGCGGAGCCAGGATTTTAATTTATGGGTTCCAGATAACAATCCTTTTGGTTTACTAGGTTCTGAATAAATTATTTTTATATATTATGATTCTTTTAACACAAATACAAGGTTTGAGCCTAAGCTACTCGTTTCTCCCTTGTCTAGGGGCTAGGACCTTGACTATCGAAATCATGGGGGTGGAATGACAAAAGATGGTGAAACTTCTAAAGAGTATAAGAAGCTAAGAGAGAAGCTAAGAAATCTATTAGCAAATGAGTTGGCTAAACCTTGGCAAAGCTATTAGGGACGTAGAAGGGGGAGAAAGAAATGTTTAAGCTAGGATGGATGAGAGAGAATAGGCTGTCGATGTAAGTTAGTTTAAGTGTGTTATAGACGATTTGCATAAAATTTTGACAAGAAAGAGACAGATTCTGTATTGATCAGCTCAAATAATCTTTATAGATCTTCAAACATCCATGCAAATGATCTGGGTAGAGATAGGCTGGTTTGGAGAGAGGGAGAAGAAGAAAGGAGGAGGAGAATGATGTTTTGCAAATTCCCGTCATGTATGAGGAGCTAAATTATCCTTTAATATCACAATCCGGTGGATATTGTTCCCAGATCAGACCAAGTTCACTCAGAGTCATTACCAGATTATAATTTTGAATCTGGCATAATCTGAAGAAACTACGAGATAAATCCAACCTAACCTATTATGTAGGCTAATCTTTCCTTCTAAATGACCCACCCTTTAATGGTTATGGAGGACACTAATTGCCTATTTAGTAATTTAACTAAAGTTTTTTGAATTCTCCTACTACCTAATTCTTTGATTTTATTATTACATGTTATTTCCTCTGCTTTGGTTATCGTACTATTTGTTGTTATTACGGTTCTTTTTCCCATTATTTTCTATATGGTTTCTTCACTGCTCTATTTCCTTTTCAATTTTTTATATGTTTTACTTGTGCCGAGGGTTTATCCGAAACAAACTCTCTACCTTCACAAGGTAGTGGTAAGGCTGCGTACACACCACCCTCCCTTAGACTCCACTTGTGGGATTATACTGGTATGTTGTAACTAAAGTTCTTTTGAATGACCTCAAAGCAAAAAAAATATATTTTTTTAATGTAATTTAAGTTTGTCAAGTGAAAAAGATTTTGCTAGCCCTCACCACACCCCCACCCACCCAAAAAAAGAGGGTCAACTAGAATGACCATATTCTGACAAAAAGTTTTAGGTAGTTATTTATCTTGCATTCATTAGGTTCATCACATTTTCTTACATTAGAATATGCATGGAAACATTGTTACTATTATGTGGATATTAATTATTGGACTGCAAAATATAGAATTTATTTGTTAGGACGATTGGCCGAATGGTGGATCTTATCATTGAATCAAAGTGGAGAAAGTGGAATAAATCGTGGAAAGTGAGGTAGTAGTTTGGTTTGTAGCTGCTATATCCGGTGTAAGTATGATCATCTCTGGCTAATAGTCCTGTCTTTTCTATGCGATTTTGAGCACCTAAGTTGTGCATTTTAATTAGTGTAGAAAGGATTTAATTAATGTTTCATCACAATGTGCAATTAATTTGAAACTGCTCGTCTTGTAACGAGACAGGGCGAGGTGAGCATGTTGCTGTCTCAAATAACATGTAAACTTGCCCGTAGGGCATATTGATCTAGTAAGAAGAGTGTAGCTTGTGATGTGTGGATTAGGCTCACGAGAAGAGTGTAGCTTGTGATGTGTGGATTAGGTGCACGCCACGGATTTGAACCATGTCGTAGACAAAAACCTGGTATTTGGAGCAGACCCATCATCCAATGAGTTACTAGCCCTCGGGGATTTCTCGGTTATTGAAAAAAAACATGTAAACTTGATTGTCCAATTTTTATGTTGGTGGATTGTGTATTGAAGAAAGTTGGTTTCATTTCTAGTGCTCGGAGACTATTCTTTTTTTGATTTGCCTAATGTAAGGTATTTACGTCTTTTTCTAACATAAGCAATGTAATGGTGAAATCCAGAATCTCAAATACATCTATAAGTTTTACATTTCCTCTTTGAATTTTTTCCCCCAACTTTTACACAGATCTTGATGATCCTTCAAAGAGTCAAGACAATGACGAAGGTGGTCGGCCCATAGCTCCACTAGAAGCATTCGGCAAGATTGCAGATGTAGTACAGGAAGCCATCAGAAAAATGGAAGCTGTAGCGGAGGAAAAGATGCGGTTGGTTAAGAAAGCACGGTTATCTGTCGAAGCATGTGATCAGGAGCTCAAGGACAAAGCTCGGGAAGTGAGCATGCTGAAAATGGAAAGGCAGAAGAAGAAGCAACAAATCGATGATATTGAAAGCATCGTAAGGCTTAAGCAGGCAGAAGCTGAAATGTTTGACAAAAAGGCGGCTGAAGCTAGACGAGAAGCTGAGAGACTGCAACAAATTACACTCGCCAAGACAAACAAGTCGGAAGAGGACTACACTAACAGGTATCTGAAGCAGCGATTATGCGAGGCTGAGGCAGAGAAGCAGTACTTGATCGAGAAGATGAAGCTTCAGGAAAGTTCACGAGCATCCCAGAGCAGCCCCGGAGGAAGTGACCCTTCCCAGATTATGTACAGCAAAATCCAAGATTTGATCAAGAACATGTAGAGTTGTTGCTTTCAAAGGATATAAACTCCATTTGCTCTGAAATTTACTAGGCTTTCTGGATTTATGAATTGGTTTTAAACTTTTGGTCTTGATAATTTTTCTTTTCAATCTGTGCCTTACCTTTTCTAATCATAATAGCTCTACAAAAATGGGCAGCCTGATGCTATAAGCTCTCGTTATGCGTGGGATCTGGGGAAAAGCCATATCACAAGGGTCTATCGAATGGAGCTTTACCCTACATTTTTGTTAGAGGCTGTTTTCACAACTTGAATCGGTGACCTTCTGGTCTCATGACAACAATCGTAGGAATTCTTGGTGTGAATTTTAAAAGATTACATTTTCTAATCTTCCATTTACCAAACTTTGTTCTCACACCCAACACTAACCTTCTACAATTATTCAAACTCCATCAATATATAGTCACATTAAAAATAATAATAAAAAAGTAAATAGGATCTTTGTAGTCGATTTTTATGATCTATTTAAACTTTAAAGTCTTAATGAGCAGAGTTATTTAATATATGTTCAGTAGAAGATAAATGTATCCAATAAAATATTCAAAAGCACTATCCAAAATATATCCCATATAATACTAAAAAGCACTAAGTGATCTAGCCGTCAATGAAGTCCATAAAAAATCTATCGATTTTTCCTGATATATTTACTTAATCATAGTAAATTAATACATATAATCGTCGGATTATATCTCCTACCCACGCCACCCCACCCCACCCAAGCAATACATGTTCAAAAGGACCATATTATCTGGCCAAAACTAGGGACAAAGTTACATGGGTCTGAAATGTGGGCACAAAAGAAGAAGATTGAGATATAACATATATATGGTCAATGACCAAGCATGCAACATTAATAATGGAGGCAACAACTCAAATTTATTGTTGTTAACTCATTAAAGGGAAGTATTATTGAATTATAATCGATCGGGATCATTCAATATAACGGTATGAACACGATACCAAGGCAAACTCATAAAAATATCTTTTAAATCAAAGAGATACTACGAAACTTTATTACATTGAAAAAGACTATAATATGACTATCCTATGGACCACTCTTTTTCAGTCGATTATTTCCCAAACAAGAGTTTTTATATTGTTGGTAACAATGAAACAATTATGTTCATAAATATAAAAGAGAAGCAAATTTATTCTATACTCTATAAGTACCAATACACAATGAGGGAGTTGATCCCATTTTCTATTTGTAAAATTATTGTAAACAAAAGGACAATAAACACAAAATTTATGTTACAACATTATGGACTTGTATACTCCTCCAAATATCTACGCACTTCATTTTAATTTATTTGATCTATTTTGACTTGACAAAGAGTACAAGTAAATAAGACTTTTGGATCTTGTGGTTTTAAATTAAAAATATATCAAATGTATTAAAATGACTTCTACATTTGTGATCTTGAACATGTTATGTGGAAAGTTAAAATTAAAGAGTTCCGAAAAAAAATTATTCTTTTTGAAATGAACAAAAAAGAAGAATACGGGAGAAAACATATGGGAGTTTCCTTATATCATATACTCCTTCCGTCCATTTTAACTATCATTTTAGCTTTTTTTTTAAACGTTTATCAAGAAAAATAATAATAATAATAATAAATATATATAGCTACTAAGTTATCCCGATTTAAATATAAGTAGAGTATTTTTTTTTTCCCTCTTAAATATTGTGCATACTTTTTAATATATAGGGTATAATTAAAAGTAATTATTAACTTTAATCTTAAATTTCTAAAATGATAATTATTTTGAGATATATTTTTTGAGATAAAATGATCAATCAATTTGACACAGTACATTTCCCACTTCAATTCTTGACTATCCATGCAATAATAAAAGATGATAAATTAGGGTGGCATGTTGCCCTATATATCCTTTTTCCATTTTTTTCGAACATAATACCCCTATAATAATATAGTAAAATTAAGGTGACATCAAATTAGGTGAAATTGACCTATGGTGTTTGGTCGAAGTTTTAGTAGGTAAGCACTCTCTTTTTATATAATCAATACATTAGATTTTCCTTAAATGATGTCGAATAATAGTGCTTGCGTTGCTAATCACAAAATGTGACACGTAGAGCACATATAAGACACATTACTTTATTTGTTATAAAATTTATGACAAAAAATAACAAAATGGACCACCATCTAATGTCACTTTTACTATTTTTCAGAAAGAAATGGGTCATCATAAATTCTATCACACCTACCATACACTAAATGTAGGATTTAAAGGCATCACCTTACCCTCATCAATCTCTGCATCTTGGGATAAGAAAAAATAGGTAAGAATTTATTTGAGTTTGGTATTTGGATCAAATTATCCTATTTTTAGTTTATAATTAAATAATTTCTCCATTCATTTTTATTGGTACACTATTTCAAATATAAATATACATTTTTACTTATTATTTTTAATATATCAAAAAAAGATGGAAGAGAATTCATGTTAGTTGCTTATTCTTCAAATGATTTTTCCAAAGACTTAATACTTCATGTAATTCCTATTAATTGACTTGTTGAGATTTGTCTTTTTATTCAAAATAAGTGAATTATTCAAAGTTCAAAAAAAATTGTTGGAACTTTTTTTTTCATTTCATATTTATCCTTAATTTAGTGAGGTTCTTAACTAATTTACGTTTTCTAGAGGGAATACTAAAACCAATTACTAACAGGGATAGTGTGGTAAAATAATCATGTCAATTGTTGTTTTCTTAATTGGTGTGTCAAATCTAAATGTGATAAGTAAAAGTGAAAAAACAATAAAAATAAAATTGAAATATATATTAATTAATTATAATTTGTCTAGTTTCCTACCATCATCATCATCATCATATTATTATTATTATTATTATTATTATTATTATTATTATTATTATTATTATTATTATTATTATTATTATTATTGTTGTTGTTGTTGTTGTTGTTTGTTGTGCTTTATTTAAATAAAAAAATTATGAGAGACAACCTCTTTACTTTTATTAGGTATCAATAAAACTGCATTTTTTTTTTCAAACTCTACAAATAAGATTCAATATATTATCCTTTCAATAATATTGGCTTCTTCCCATTATTTATGTCCTAAATTTCATGTTTTGTTTCCCAAGCTAGCTACTTCTTATTAAATGCTAACCCCACATTTCAGATTGTTCGCATTCAATGCAAAATTTATTGTTTTTTGTCCTCCTTAATTGCATGGTCAAGTGCCGTGCTTTTCTCTCCCGTTTATGCAGAGGCGTATTCAAAATTTTGAAAAGATGAATGTATCGTTATACAAAAATGAATATAAATTGCTATAAAAAATGAATTGAAGAAAAAAATTTGATTGATTTAATTTTTAATTTCATCACTGAACTTAAAATTTTCTTTTAATTTTCCAATGGAACAAACTTAAAAATTTGAAAGATTAAAGCCAAAATAAATAATAATAATAATTAACTAAAACGCCAAAAATGTTATCAATAACTACTTAAAGAGGTATAATCCAATTTTAGAAGAAAAAAAGAAGAAGAAGATAGATATAAGTATGTAACCTCATTTAAAGATATGCACTCAATCATCATGACATTATATGATACTTCGAGGATGGATTCACACATGAATATTTAAATATTTTTTTAAAAATATAATGCTACTATATATAACCTATGAAATGGAGCATGAGTTCACATATGAATCCGGAGAACTCTCCTTAGATACGCCTTTGTTTGTAGTTTGTACATATATGACCAAAACACACACTTGTGTGAGAAATATCTATTCATTTTCGATATTTACTAATTTACAGTCAAATTGGATGTGATGTGAAATTAAAATTATGCTTGGTTATATTATTTGATTTCTTATTTTATTTTTTCTAATACAAAAACGATAATATATCAACTAAAATATCATTAGTAGGGTCTGAAAAAAAAAAATCTACATAAATCTTATTTTTATTTTGTGAAGATAAAGAGATTGTTTATAAAGAATCCTTGATTCAAACATAGCAAATTAAATTAGTAATGAAAAAAGTAACAACGAAGGAAACATGAAAACTAAAAGAAAAAAAATATAGAACATTCAAAAAAGGAACAATAATACAGCAACAACATAGTACGATCACAAACACAATAAACAATTGATGATATAACAAAAGCAAAAAACTACATACTAACTACATATAACAAAATAGGCGCTCTAGATTATCACTAAGCCTAGTCATGTTGAAAAGTAAGACAACGCTCCACTACCTACTAACCTTCTATCCTAATTCACGATCTTTATGCTCTCATATCAAAGGTTATGTCCTTGATAAGCTGAAGTTGCACCAATATGTCTAGTCTAATTACCTATCCTCGATCAATACTGAAGTTGCACCAATATGTCTAGTCTAATTACCTATCCTCGATCAATACTTTCTTCAACTTATCTCTAACTCATCTCATACCCATTATATCCAACCTTTCATATTTCCTTATTAGGGCATCTGCACATTTTATCTTCACATAGCTAAATCATTTTAGTCTTGCTTCGCGTATCTTATCCATTATGAAAGTCACTTCCAACTTATCCCGAAAATCCTCATTTTTAATATTATTTTCGCGCTCCTAATTTGCCCACAAATTTATTTCAGCATTCTCATTTTCATAACTTGTATATTCTCGACATGAGAAGCTCTTGACTAACCAATACTTTTTCTTATACAAAAAATTCGATCTAACCACTAGTCTATGAAATTTATTTTTAAATTTTAATAATACCTTTTTATCACATAAAAATTATAAAGACAGATCTTCATTTCATCCTCATTACTTATCTTATTGCTCCTAATTATTATTTGCCAGTAATAACATCATGTGAATATATAAGTGGACTATGTAAACATTATTATTAACAATAATACATAACAGCCACTTAATTTTTTTTGGTAGGGTTATGCCAAAGCTCAAAGCCATTAAAGTAGGACCACTTGCTCTAGAAACATTTTTTTGAAAATTCTCCTTTTTCTAATTTTACTTTATGAAACTATATTAAATATATTATCATAATTAATCTCATTATTTGGTATTTACTCCGTGTAATACTTATTTAAAGGGAAAACATTTTCTTCTTAACAATATTATGCGAGACAAATTTAAATTAATTTGATTTCAATACTAACTATCGAATATATAAAACCAAAAAGAAAGAACACGCCAGGATTGATGTGTTACAGCTCAGCTCCACCACTGTAATATCTGGAAATTTAATATTATTATTTTACTCATTTTAATTTATTTATCTTATTTTATTATTCATTTAAAAAAAGATGTCTTTTTAATGATAAATTTTTAATTTTACCTTTTTCATATACATGTTTAAAATCACAAATTAAATAACATTTTGGTTCATTCATTATATCAAACAAAATCTTTATCCACCGCGAATCAGTTGAAAAATTATGCTATACACCATAATTTTCCTACTTATTTTTAATCCAATCAATTCATTAAAAAAATACATAATGAAAAATAAATTCTTCTTGAAATAACAAGAAATTTTCTAATTTTACTATACGAAAACATCACTATTTTTCTTTTCTCACAAATCCAATATATCAAAATAGTCATTGAACATTTTTCATAAAAATATATTTTTTTTAAATAGTGATTCCACATTACTTTAGTTTATGATTATAAAAAAATTTTCCTTTTTAAAGTCAAAATCCGACAAATAAATTTAACAAGTATGAATGCACTACTAAAATAATGCCTCAAAAAGTTAAAAACAAAATGTACTCTACTGCTACCACATAGAGAGTGTGCAGAAAGTAAAGTTCATTAGAAAAATCCTTCCTATATAAAGGCCACAAATAGGGGCAATAAAGTTTTTTATAGTACAAAAAATAAAATTTTCTCTTCACTAAGCTTTAAAAAAAATTATGAGTTATTTGGGCATTGGAGTGAGTCCTGGGAATGTTCCAGTTCATCATGGAAGTAATTTGAAAGTAATTGATAAAAGAGTAAGAATTATAGAGCTGATTTTGAGATGTTTAATTTTAGGTTTAGCAATTATTGGTGCTGTTCTTATTGGAACTGATAGTCAAGTTAAAGTTATATTCTCAATCAAGAAAGAAGCTAAGTTCACTGATATGAAAGTTCTTGTGTAAGTAATTCTTCTTCTTTTTTTTGGTATGAAAGATTGTGTTTTTATGGTGAATGAATGATTTTTACTTTTTTTTTTTTTTTTGTATTTGGTAATTCAAGGAGAAATATTATTCAATGGTATGTGTTGGAGAAAAATGTCACTTATTAAATATTGAAATATATTTTCTTGAAAATATTTTCTGCCATACCAAACATATATTAAAGGTTAAAGATTTGAACTTTGTTGAAGTTCTTTGTGTAAGTGATGTTTTTTCTTTGTTTTTTGTAGCTTGTGTTTTAAATAAAGGTGTGTTTGGTATGAGAGGAAGTATTTTTCTGGAGAATGAATGGTTTTTACTTGTTTTTTTTTGTATTTGGTAATTAAGTAGAAGATATTAATCAATGGGTGAATACTATGTTGGTGGAGTTGGGGGTGTGGGGTATGTGTTGGAGGGTAAGATGCCATTTATAAATATCAATTAAATATTGAAAAATATTTTCTTGAAAATATTTTCTTCTATACCAAACACATCCTATTGGTTAAAGATTTAAACTTTGTTGACGTTCTTGTGTGAGTGATGTTTTTTATCTATTTGTGTTTCAAATAAAGGTGTGTTTGGTATGAAAGGAAGTATTTTTTTCTGGAGAATGAATGGTTTTTACTTGTTTTTTTGTATTTGGTGAACAAGCTAAAAATAGTATTCAATGGCTAATTACTATGTTGGGTTAAATGTAACTTATAAAATGTTTTTCAAAAAAATTGATCAACGAAATATTGAAAAAGTATTTTCTTGAAAATGTTTTCTTCCATACCAAACACAGCGTAAAGGTTAAAGATTTGAACTTTGTTGAAGTTCTTGTTTAAGTGATGATTTTTCTCTATTTTCTCAGTCTTTTGCATGTTTTTGTAGCTTGTAATTTCAAAGATTAATCTTTGAAAAACAAGCTAAAACCAAGCAAAACAAACAGAGAAAATAGAGAAATCATCACTTACCCAAGAACTTCTACAAAGTTCAAATCTTTAATCTTTAGGGTGTGTTTGGTATGGAGTAGAACATTTTCAAAAAAAATAAAATATTTTTCAAATTTTCTATGTTTGGTTGTTCAAGTTTTTCAAAAAACAGTCACATTAATTATCTCCTCCCAAACGCCCCGCCCCACCCTAGCCTTGTACCCCTATCTCCACTCCACAAACATAGTATTTGCTTAAGTTATATACAAATATCTTCCAATAATATTTTCTGTTTAACTACCAAATACAAGAAGATTTTTTTTAATTAAAAAAAGTAGTTTGGTGCACTAAGCTCTTGTTATGCAAGAGGTTTGAGTAAGGCCAGATGACAAGCGTCTATTATACGCATCATTACCCCGCACTTCTGCATGAGGCTGTTTTTACAGCTCGAGCCTATGACCTTTTTATCACATGAGGTCAACTTTACGGTTATGCCAAGTATAGCCATCAAATACAAGAAAATAAATTACTTATTTACCATGAAAACATTCTCATCATATCAAACACACCCTTAAGGTGCGTTTGGTATGAAGGAAAATATTTTTTCAGATTATAATTGATTATCCCATACAAAAAGTATCATCTCAAAACTATTAATATATTACGAGTGGGGTGTCGGGGTGGTGGAGGTGAGAGCTATGAGGGGTGGGGGTGGAATGGAGTATGACGGAGGATGGGGAGGAGTGAAATGGACCAATGAAATTTGTTTTCTTTACTTTCACCAAGAAAGTATTTTTCTCATTTCAAGGAACTTGTATTTTATATAGAAAATATTTTTCAAAAGTTTTGACAGACAAAAACATGAGAAATTTGGAAAATGTTTTCTTGATGCCAAAAACACCGGTAAAGGTTGAACTTTTTTTTTTTTGCAGATTTTTAGTTATAGCCAATGGATTAGCTGCTGCTTACTCTCTGATTCAAGTTCTAAGGTGCATTTTCAGTATGATAAGAGGAAGTGTTCTTTTCAACAAGCCCTTGGCTTGGGTTATTTTTTCTGGTGATCAGGTACAAGATATTTGTATTAGTTGTTGCTTCTGAATTTTGATTGATAAAAAGGGCTGATTAGTTAAGAGTTTTTGGAATTAACCCTTTTAAAAGTTGAATTAACCTTTAGACTATGTTGCTCGGACTTTTCAAAAATGTCGATGGATGCGTGTCGGGTTTCTCCAAAAGTAGTACATTTTTAGAGTATCCAACCTGGGTGCTACTGCATTTAGAAACTGATCTGATTCAAATCAGGCATATCCTGTAGCACTTATCATAGATGCACCTTATTTTACTCCGTTCTTAGTGTGGTTGCGGTTGTTCATTGAGGGAATTATGGATAATATATTTTGTATCATGAACATGTTGCTGGTAACACGCTTATGTTGGAGTTCTAATAGGAATTGGTTCGTTAGTGTTGGTATGATCGTATTTGTCATTCCTAGTGCTCTAAATGCTTTTATCCCTGTTTTGGCACCCGCTTTTGCATTACTTCTCTTATTATCCCGGAAAGCAGTACAAAAGGTCTTGTTGCATCCTTCATTGCATATAAATTGTGGGACAAGACTGTCTGTACCCGTATGGCTAATCTTGGATTTAGAGTTGGTCAATTGTGCTCTTTATATATGTGCCCTTTTTTTCCTGCACACACATATATAATAACGTTAGGCGCAGCAGGTTCTTTCGGACCTGCACTGTTTCTAGTATAGATCCACTACTGGTCTCTACATAGCAAGAGTCTCGGGAAACATTTTTGAGTTGCTTAAGTAGTGCAATAAGAACCTTATTATACATTCTGAAAACAGGACAATTCTTCTATGTTTTATGACCGTGCTATCTTGATCGCTAAACCCCCTAACCAACAAATATGTGAGGCTTTTGAATTTTGAAAGGCTGAAGACGGATGATTTGGTGTTACCGCATATTTTCCATCCAATAATTTCCCCAGAAACAGCCTCTCTACCCCACAAAGGTAGGGGTAAGGTCTCCGTACATCGTACCCTCCCCAGACCCCACTTGTGAGATTACGCGGGATATGTTGTTGTTCAACAATTTCCCCGAAAATGCACTGATGGGCATTTAATACAGTCTAGTGCTGTCTTTTAAGAGCAATTTCTTAGTCCATCAGCTCTTGGGACCAATGGTTAAAGCCACTGCCATAAATTGTGACACCAGAAACTGGATGACAACATTAAATGTATCTGCACTTAAAAAAAATGAAATGAATGCTCTGGATAAGCTGGTGGCTCTGGCCCAAATTGCTCATGTCTCGGATTATTGGGAAACCATCGATGGTTCTTAACTCATATAAACCTTTAGAAACGTGACACACAACAACAATGCCTATGCGTAAGTCTGAAACCACTTGGGGTCGGCTATATGAATTTTCACTTACCTGACCATGTTTCCTCAACTTAAGAAATGAGACACACCCCTAATACACGGGAAAATATAAATCACCCTGTCGTACCTAAAAGATCCGTCAGATCTTATATACTATGTTTGTGGTACAAATCCAACAATTTGGAAGTTCAATGTTGAATGTCGTTGACCATATTGACAACCACGCTCCAACTTTTGAGTATGCACATCTAGACATTTCAACTCATCTCCGTGTTAGTTGAACACTCAAACTTATAAAATGATCATCTAGAAACCTCCTAAATTTGAAAATTTATGTTCCACGTCAGCATCAAGTGTCCACGAGATACATTTCTGACAAGTTGGAGTGTTTAGTTGTTAGTTGAGGTGTCTAGATGTGCACTCTCAAAGTTTAAGTATTTACTTGCCAACTGAGGTCAAGTTCGAGTGTCTTGTTTATGTATTATGCCCTTGTACTTTTCATTTGCTATGCAATACTCAAATTATACCCTTTTAGCCTTCCAGAGTACTTTAAATATCAAAGTTCAAAAAAAGTGTATTTGTAATTTTTTTTAAATTAACGCCTTCATGAAGAAGTGTGACTAGTAATCTGAAAAGACAAGTTACGTGCTACAACAAATTAAAATACAATGATGTCTTTTTCACGTGCAGTTGATGGCCTACTTGAGTCTGGCTGCAGTGGCGGCATCAGCGCAGTCTGGAGTAATTTCCAAGCTTGGTCAACCAGAGCTACAATGGATGAAAGTTTGCAATTTGTATGGCAAATTTTGCAATCAAATTGGAGAAGGCATTGCAAGTTCTCTAATAGTTAGCCTTGGTATGATTGCCCTCTCTGGTATTTCAGCATTCAGTCTCTTTCGTTTGTACGGAAACAACGGAGGAAAGAGTAATGCTGGATGATCATCTGTCCGAGCGTTAGTGGACAGATTTAGTTGCAGGTATCCTTGTAAATTAGTCGAGATGTGCAAAAGCTGACCTCGATACCACGATTATCAAAAGAAAGAAAAAGTAATGCTAGATGATGAGTAGAGTAGTAGTAGCTTAATCTTGAACTTGAAGATATGTAACTTGGTGGATATTTGGTGTTTTGTACTATGTTGTCTTGTGTTGAAACTATTGTATGATAAAATGATTTTGGTTTTTTTTTTTTTTTTTTTTTAAATAAATCAAGACTAATGTTTGTGGAGTTATACTTTACCTCGTTTCTTAATTTTACACGTGTATCCATCGTTAAACAAAGAGTTATAACGTATATATATCGAGTTATATTTTATCTTGTTTCTTAATAATATACGTGTATTATATAAGCAAAGAATTTTAACTTATATATACTGAGTATATGAGAAGTTTTATACTCGTTGTAGTGTTACAAATTGTAACTTGCCATATATATACTATATGTAATAATTGTTAAGTGGCTCGAGTTGATTATGTAAGAAAGACGAGTCAACTGAAAATTATATATTTTTTAGATTGAATCTCTCTTTTTAGAAAGTCGATTTTTGATCATTCTTTGAAGTTAATTTGAAAATAAAATATTTATTTTGTGACATAAGGCTTCAACTTTAACTTTGAAACTACACCAAATCATTTTCGATAATTGAATCATGGATGAGAAATATGTAGTAATAAAAGGTTGATTGACTTGGCAAAACATAATATTTTCATGTAAACAGAATACAAAATATGAATTAATTTACTAAAAATCTTACTTCTTCAAACACAAAAAGCATTCGTCACCATTTTTAGTTTTGTTTGGTTAGAAAAAAACTATTTTTTGCAAAGGTCATCTAAAATACTAATTTTCTTCAAAATTTTTCTCTAACAAGTTCTTTCAACCATACACCATCAAAACAAAAAAAAATAATGCAGTTGATATTTGATATTTATTTCGCCTTTTTTTTTATAATTTAGATTCAAGTCGGACGTTTTACATTACAAATAAAATACTTTTAGATAAAAATAATTTCACTCACATGGCTCGAATTCAAAATTCATATTTAATGATAAAAAACTATTTATCACTTTATTGTAATGGTCGAGGATGGTTCATAACTTCAAATATCCCTAAAACTATAAAAAGGGACTTGAGGAAAAATAGAAAGTAGAAACAAATAAAATAAAAATATTTATCTGGAAAAAAATAATTTGTAGAGAAAAAGCAAATACCATTCTTAAAAAAAATAATTAAAAAAAAAACCCAACGAACTTCACCAAAAAAAACCCAAAATTTTCAGTCTAACATCCAATAATTGTATCAACAAAATACCCAAATTGGGAAGTTTTACTGAAAAAATTATCAAAATCAATTCAGAGTTAAATGGGTCGCTCTCGTGGGAATTTTCAAGCTGATGAAGATCCCAGCCAAAGGTTGAAATTTTTTTAATTTTTTTTTTATCATCTCTATTTTTTAACAGTATCTTTTAGTTTATGGGTGTCTTTTAATTTGTATAAACTACTAATGAGTGTTGAATTCTTGGTTTTTTTTTTTTGCTTCTAGTTTTTGTGGTAATTATTTGAATTTTTAGTCAATAACTGAAAGTGTTATTTATTGTAGGTTTTAAGTGCTAATGGGTGTGAAATTGTTTAGGTTTATCTTGTTTCTTGGTAAAGATTAAATTTTTATTGCTAGCATTGAGTAGTCAATTGTGTATCTTTGAGTTAAGGTTTCAAACTAGTAATGGGTATTAATTTGGTGGGCTTAGCTTGTTTTTGTGGTAAAGATTAGATTTTACTGGTAATGATTAGTGAAATGTTGAGAATTAGCTCTAGTTTGTGCTTATATTGTGCGAGGGTGAGCGTTGGCGCAATGATAGAGTTGCAATAGTAGATTTTTATTCCTAAATTGGTTAGTCAATAGTTGAGAGTGTGTAGGTTTTGAAGTACTAATGGGTTGGGTTTATCTTGTTTTCTGGTAAAGATTAAATTTTTTATTGCTAACATAGAGTAGTCACTTGTGGCGAGTATCTTCTAGTTATAGGTTTCAAATTAGTTATAGGTATTAATTTGTTGAGTTTAACTTGTTTTTTGGGTAAAGGTTTGATGGTAATGATCAGTCAATTGTTGAGAATTAGCTCTATTTTTTGCTTTTATTGTGTGAGGGTGAGCATTGGCGCAATGATAGAGTTGAGTTATCAATTTTTTGGGTTTGTCTTCTTTTGGTGGTAGAGACTATTTTATTGGTAATGATTAGTCAATTATTGATAATTAGCTCTAGTATATACTTTTATTGTGGGAGGGAGAGCATTGGTGCAATGGTAGAGTTGCAATATTAACTAAAAAAAGAGGACAACCCGGTGTCCTAAGCTCATGCTATGTGCAGGGTTTGGGGAAGGGACGGATCACAAGGGTCTGTTGTACTCCTTACCCTGCATTTCTTACTTATGTAAGAGACTGTTTCCACAGCTTGAACCCGTGACCTCCTGATCACATGGCAGCGACAACAACTTTACCAGTTACGCCAAGACTCCCCTTCAAGTTGTGATATTAACTTCTTTGTTTTATCTTCTTTTAGTGATAAAGACTATATTTTTATTAATAATTCTAATGACTAGTCAATTGTAGTATGTGGTTTTATCGTGCAAGGGTGAGCATTGGCACAATGGTAGAGTTGCTCTTCAGTGACCTGTACCTCTTTGCAGAAATGCAAGGGGAAGACTGTGTACAGTATATCCTCACCCTTCCTCTACCTTGCACTAGTGGCGGTACTAATGCCACATTGGTATGTGAGCATTCCCTTATAATTTAAGAGCAATCACATTGAATTATTACATTATTAATATATAAGGACCCGTTTCTATTCTTCAAATAACAGGAAGTACTAATGATAATGGTATGTGAGCATTACTTATGAATATTCTTTCTTTAATATATGGCACTAGAGGAAATTGGATACTGTTTTTCTCTTTTCTGAGCTGATTCTTGCTGATTTCGTGTTGTCTCATTACCCCTTTTTCTTTATTTAGATCAAGGAGGAAAAAGAATGCCTCAAGTGGAGACAATTTAGAATCTGTGACTGCTGGTAAGTTTCGTCTAATTAGTTTTGTTATCTGCGGTCTTGTTTCCATAAATTTAGTCAATTTTAATAGGAGATGAGAGTTAAGTATAAACAGGATCCTGGCATCCTATCGCCCTTCTCATTTTTGAAATGACAGTCTTTATCCTTTCACCAGACAGAGAAAGATAGAATTCCTAAAGTGCAGGTTCTTCTGGACGTGTAGCTTCACGATGATGTCATTGTAGCTCAATTATCTTTAGAAATAATGTGTTAAGAGCTATTTCTTGCAAACATGAATTTCTTTAGAGATCCAACTTCATCGGTATAAACATCCGGCAACATTTAAATTATTACAGAAAGCATGGCAAGAGTTATTTCAGGTTCGAAACATAATTTGGGAATATTTGAGTAATGGTGGAGCTGTCTTGGAGCTTGCATAATTAATCTGACTCCTTACTTTGGAGGTAGAAATTTTTGGTAGAGAACACTTGTCCAAAATTATTATTTTTTTGTGGTAAGAGAACAGTTTATGGGTTAATGTTGAGTCTGGATAGATTTTAGTAATTTGAAGTTGTTCAGAATCAGCATTGCATTTCCTAGTGTTGGAAAAGAGTTGCTCAAGTGAAAAAGCACCCTCCTTCTCCAGCCGTGAGGTCGAGGGTTCAAATCTTCAAGGGAGCAAAAAGTGCGTAAGGGCCACTGCTGGCTCCTAGTTTTCGTGTAAAAAAATAGTTTAGGATTTATAATGCTTTCAGTGCATAGAGCTTAGCTATTTGAGATTTTATAGAGTTGATTGGTTGAACGGAATGAAAGGAAACAAGTAAAATGGCATTTCTTGACCTAAATTATACTATATTACTATCTTTATTTCTGTTCTTCCCCTATTCCTCAAACCAATATTTTCCGAAGAAATTTGACCTTTTACATTTTGTGATGCAATTCTAACCTTGTGGTCTGATGATGCCTGAGGGACTAATAGTCTTTCTTTTTCTTCTTATTAATTCTTTTAACCCAATACTTCTCATAAATCTAAGCTCTCTGCAATTTCCATCCGAAAAGCTGCTGCAAATTTGCATGTGCTTTTAGAGTATTTCAAATTTGCAATCACTCTTAATATGTTTACATAATGCTGTTGATTACTCAGGTCAAGGGACTGCTGATGGCAAAAGGGCTTTGTATCACTGCAATTATTGCAACAAAGACATTAGTGGGAGAACTCGTATAAAATGTGCTGTATGTTCCGATTTTGACCTATGTATAGAATGCTTCTCTGTTGGTGCGGAGGTGCATCCTCACAAAAGCCATCACCACTATAGGGTTATGGTTAGTTCTTTCTTTCTTCTTTCTTTATTTATTTTTCGATTGATAAGTATGGTACTATGGTTCGTTCTTTCTTCAAGCTTTGACTTTCTATTTTTCATATCAGTAGTAAACTAGTAATACATATGTAAAACTTCACTTGCCAAACGAAAAAAAAAAAGTGCACTACAGCATGGACTTGATGTTTTTTAACACTCGTGATTTTTAGAAGCTTATTTCGTGTTTTTTAATGTTTCCCCTCACCTGTTTGGGAGATAACGTTCATCTTTTAGCACTAGGTATCAAAATTGGTGCATTGTTCTAATGACCTTCTTAATGTCTTTGAACAGGATATCTTAGCTTTCCCGCTTATTTGCCCAGACTGGAATGCTGATGAAGAGATGTTGCTTCTTGAGGTGTTATTTTGAGAACCCTCTTTTTTGGACACCTCGTGTCTTCTTTATTACTGAATATGACTTTTTACTTTTCCCATTAAGTAATCATAACGCCAATACCCCTTTTTCTTGTTGTCTTGGTTCCTTGAATTTGCTATGCCTAGGGAATTGAGATGTATGGCATGGGTAATTGGGCTGAAGTAGGTGAGCATGTCGGAACAAAGACAAAAGAAGCCTGCATTGACCATTTTAAGGACGCATACTTAGAGTCACCTTACTTTCCTCTACCGGTAAGAAATTTATGAGAATATTTTGCAAGTTTAATTCTTTTGGCTCACCATTTCACCTGCATTTTTCCATTTCCAGGATATGACTCACGTCATGGGGAAAAACAGAATGGAACTCCTTGCCATGGCTAAAGGGAACTTCACAGATAAGAAAGGTTAGGAATGTAATTCTCAATTCTAATTTCTCTAGTTACTTTATGTGGTTGTTCATCTTGAGAACCTGATCTTCTACCATTAGAATAACAAAATGATGCTCGGTGCAACATAAGTCATGGTCTCGAGATCAAATTTTTTGCAGTTACATATCTCGTTAAAACTAACAGTGGCCTGTGAAATGATTCTATCTGTACTATATTGTAGAAGTGTTTTGTCTATCTTCTTTATTGTACTAATAAAAATATCTATCAATTAAAAGCTAAATAAATAGGAAACAATAGTAACTCTTGGAAATCTCTTTATGAATGTATCTAATACATGGTATATATATATATATATATCAAAGCATCACTTATTACTACTTCTGTAGATGATAGTTGTGTTACTTATCTTTAACAATAAATTGATATTTATGGTCAAATATGGAATTTAAATTGATAGTTAATTACTTAAATCGTTATTAATATAAGACACCCCAAAACTCTCCATTCACTAAAAACTAAATGTACAATTTGTTTTTATTGATAGTTTCGGTCTTTACTTTCGTTGTATAATCCGCTGCATCTTCTGGATTTTGCATATGAGTTCCAGTGTGGATTTTGTAATCTACTGCGTCTTCTGGATTCTTTGTTTTCAATAAAATCTTGAATACTTTATGAAGAAAATTATGACAGAAAAAATAAGTCTAAATTACAAAAAGCTAACATCAAAGGATGTGAAATTAAATGAAACAACTTTAACATCAAACTGAAATAACCGAAAAGATGATGAAATCAAATTTTACTTCAACTATACAAACGATAGTGGAAACACAAGGATTCAAAAGATATTTCCAATTTATCGTGAATAGACAAATTAAATGTTGTATCTTATAGTTGCTTGCATACTACTTGCTCATGGGTGCAAACTAGTTATCATGGTGGGGGGGGGGGGATTCGGATTGATTGATGAGAATTCTTGCGGAAGAAAACTAGGGATTCACGTGGTACTAGGAGTTGAGTGTTATCTCGATTGCAATGAATCTTTACAACATTTTGTTACATTTGATGTTTGTGGCAATTGCAGGACTCTCTTCACTTGGTGAAGTTGTTCCTAAAGATGAAACATTCTCTCCGTCTCGAATCAAGTATGAATATCATATTCTATATTCTGTGTACATGGTTTATTATCTTTTGTCTGTTTTAATCATCTAGTACTCACTTTCTTCTTGCATGCTTGCCATTAGAGTTGAAGACAGTCATAAAATTGGTCCATCAGGACGTTCAACTTCTGTATCCAATGCGGGTAAGACCTTTTTTGGTCCCATCTGAATGTAGTATTTACTTTACGTTATGGACTCTTTGAGTCGCTAACAGCATGAATGCCGCAGGAATCACAGGCATAAAAAAGCCATCCAGCAAAACGCAAATCAAAGATCAAAATGAACCTGTTAAATTTGAAGGTATGGCAACTTATCGTTCATCACTGAAAAAATTTGTGAAGGAATTGCTTAGTTATAGTTAATTCATTACAACAACATACCTAGTATAATCCCACAAGTGGAGTATGCAGAGGGTAGGATGTACGCAGACCTTACTCCTACCTTTGCGGGGTAAAGAGGTTGTTTCAGATAGACCCTTGGCTCAAAAGAAGTGTAGACAAATCATGATAGAAAGGAAATAACCATGACAAAACAGCAAGATAAACAGATCAAATGAAGTAACGTGTAATAGTGTGAACGTTAAAGTAAATTCATTGTTGGCAGATAATTCAGGCAGAAATTTTGGAGGCAAGAAACCGAAATCTTTGAAGGATGATGGATCCTCATTGATGAAATTAAGTGGATATATTCCCAAGAGGCAAGAGTTTGATCCTGAATATGATAATGATGCGGAGCAACTATTGGCTGATATGGAATTCAAGGAAACTGAAACTGAAGAGGAGCGCGAACTTAAGTTGCGTGTTCTGCGTATCTATTCCAAGAGGTACTTTTTCTTTCCTCCGTCTACTTTTTCTTTCCTCCATCACATGTTTCATGATTTCTTCGGTTATCGTATTCCTTCAGAGTCAAGTAAGTTTCAACGAATAATGGCAGGCTTGATGAAAGAAAGCGCCGCAAGGATTTTATTCTAGAGAGGAATTTACTCCAGCCAAGTGAATTTGAGAAGAATTTGTCACCAGAAGAGAAAGATATATGCCGACGTTATGATGCCATCATGCGCTTTCTATCGAAGGAGGAGCATGAAGAATTACTAAAGACTGTGGTCTCAGAACATAGATATCTGAAAAGAATACAAGAACTCAAGGTGCGAAACTCTTCTCTGTTGTTTATTGTTGTACCTTTTCTTATGAAACTAAATGTTGGCTTGTATATAGAAGCTCAGTAAATTTATAAAATTTGAACCATATGGCATTTGACTAATCTATGACTACATTAGCAAAACGTAATACAAAATCGCTTTCTATCCTAGCACTCAAGGGTATGATCTAGTGGTCAATGAAGTGGGTTGGAACCATGAGGTCACCCAACGGAGACAAAAATATTGCTCCCCCCATCCATTTGTATTTGTCTAGTATTGACTTGGAACACCCCTTAAGGAGCAAGAAATAGAATGATTATTTTACTATAACCTCTTGAATATAATAAATTCAATGTTTGAGAAATGACTATAGTAATAATAAGGGTAAATAAGGAACTAGGTGATTTCTTTCAATCTGTTCAAGCCTTTGTAGGCAGTGTTACCCGGTACCTATGCTGCTAGTGGGAGGTAGTAAGTATCCCATGGAATTAGTCAAGGTGCTCACAAGCTGGCCCAGA
This sequence comes from Solanum bulbocastanum, assembly GCA_037074985.1. Lineage (NCBI taxonomy): Eukaryota > Viridiplantae > Streptophyta > Magnoliopsida > Solanales > Solanaceae > Solanum > Solanum bulbocastanum. Next base: position 45,917,025 of record CM073601.1, read on the forward strand.
TACCACAAGTTACAAATATAAAAGGAATCACTTTCTTTCCTACAAAATTATGCAGGAAGCAAAAGCTGCTGGTTGTCGTTCGTCTGCTGAAGTTGATAGATACTTTGAAAGGAAAAGGAAGAAGGAAGTTGATGGTGTTCCGAGAAAAGGAAGTTCTCAGATTGGCCCAATAAGCCAGGAAAGCCTGAACATACCCGCTTCTTCTGAGTCACTTGGAATACATTCAAATAGAAAACCTTGTAGCCAGGCGATTTTGAGTTCCGACACCGATTCAGGTGTTCCAGCTTTTTCTGCAGGAGAACTGTTATCTGAACCTGTAAGTTTTCAGATTACCGTTTTTGAAAGTAATTCTTCAGCAACTATAACTTGTTTCATTTCTTTAAAACTTGTGTCTAGGACTCATTAAATGGAACAGTTCAATTTAAATGGTGCTGGAACCAGTGGCACACCATTTGTATGCACAAACTTTACATGCGCACACACATAACATAGCCCCCCACCCCCACACAAAAATTGGTCGGCACTGCTTCAAATTTATATAAAATACACATTAGTTTTGGGAAAAAGTAAAGCCCCCACATACAACTCAAGTTGTGATAATAGACCAATACGACTTGGTAACCACTTTCTTCTTTTTCTTTGTTTTAAACCAGATGCTTGAATGCAAGAAATAATAAACTTAAATGACAGTGTGTTTTGCTTGTTATTCTGTTTTCAACGTTTTCATTGTTGAGTTTGCCATACACCTCACATGTTTCTAGTCGAGTTGTGATAATAGACCAATTCGGCCTGGTAACTACTTTGTTCTTCCTAGTTTTACACCTGATGCATGAATGCAAGGAATAACAAACTTACATTACAATATCTTTTACTTCGTTATTTTGATTTTGGTTGGATTGGCCATACATATCACATGTTTCAAGTCGAGTTGTTGTGATGATGGACCAATACGAATTGGTAACCACTTTGTTCTTTTACCTAATTTTACATCCAATGCATGAATGCAAGGAATAACAAACTTACATCAGTGTCTTTTTCTTTGTTATTCTGATTTTGGTTGGGTTAGCCATACACTTAAAATGTTTCTGGCGATTCACGTGTGATCTTTTCTTCTTGCAGGAGAAACAACTATGCCGAGAAATCAGGTTATCGCCGCATCATTATCTTAGGATGCAGGAGGTCCTTACAGTACAAATTTATAGTGGCAATATCACTAGAAAATCAGATGCTTATCCCTTGTTTCAAATAGAAGCAACTAAAGTAGATAGAGTTTATGATATGCTTTTGAAGAAAGGAGTTGCACCCTTGTAAAAATTTGTCCAGATATTGTTTTTAGGTTTTAAATGACATCTCTGAGTCTTTTTTTTCACTCATTTCCTGGCAAATTTATAGTATTTTTTTCATTTCTAGTAGGATTGTATTAAGCTTCAGCTATGTGTGAAGTCAGAGGAGAGTTGGACCACAAGGGTTTATTGTATATAACCTGACTCTCCATTTCTGCAAGAGGTTGTTCCCACCGTTTGAACCTATAATTATTTAAAAAATGATTATTATTATTATAAAGAGATTTGACCATATTTAAAGATTAATATACATTTACTCATGGTGGGGTTAGCTAAGAATAAGATTTTTTTTTTTTTTTTAATCTTTTTGGTTCTTATTATGGAGCAGAAACACTAGAAACTTCCTATATGCACCACTCCCCCCTCCCCCCCCCCCCTCCCCCAATTTTTAGCAATCAAAGTATCTTTGAATGATATTCCATTTTTTTTTATTTAGAGAAATCTCTAGTACTATGGAGAATTTATTTGTAACCAGAAGCATTAAGCATTTATGGATATTATACTGTTCAACAACAGTAACAACAATAATACAATGTTCAGTGTGGGCTTTTACAAATGAGATCCAAAAAGTGGTTATGTGTACAGAGTTTATTTCTATTTCATGAAGATAAATATGTTATTTTTAATAAATCTTTGTTTCAAATAAAATATTTCAAAGTTGTTATAAAAAAAAATATGAATAATAATAATAATAATAATAATAATTGTACTATAATATAAGTAAATTATACAAAACAGTGTAAGAATTTTTCACTATCAATAAATAATAACATGTTATATCAAGGTATGCATTAGTGTTTTATTAGCTTACTAAGTTACTTTTATGTATATTTTACTTAATAATCATTTTTTAGATAGTAGATATGGTAGTATAAATGCATAATATATAGGTGTCATGTCTGTATCAGATGCATACGAGATATAATGAGAATGAGTTAAAAGTGTCTAGTTGTTAATTGAGATCGAGTTAAAATGTTTAGACATATATTTTCAAAATTAGAGTATGTACTTGACAATAAATTTAAAGTTTGTTCATGTTTATGTAATCGTTACTGGTGTACTATGAATATATATATATATATATATATATATATATATATATATATATATATATATATATGTGTGCATATACACATTATATATTGATAAAAAAATAAGAATTATTTTTTATTGTGAAATTTGTTAAGACTGTTTGGGTAGTGTCAAAATCTCCCTATATAAAGACCATACTCTATACATAGACATAAACCAGCCAGATCCAAAATACAAGATATTATATCTTCATCAACATTCAAGCCAAATGATTGGAAGTGCTAAAAGACCAAATAATATACACCATGAATTAATGATAAGGAAAACTTTACAATTTCTAGTTCTAATATCTTTCATATCTTTCTTTTTTTCTTACACCTATGATTTCTCCTTATTTTTCATCCATAATTATTTTCACTTTTTCTCAACTCTTGTTTTCCCACTTTTTGCACATGTCTTTGATAGGAAATACATGTTTTTACTATGTAATAGTATTCTAGCATTTCTTGTCAAGAGCTTGAGTTGTTGTTGTAGCTTTGATAAACAAGAAGATGTACTAATCAAAGGTGGATTTTATGATGAAGAAGTAGAAGATGCTGAAGAAATAACATGTTTATTATCAAACAAACCAATAGAAGGTATGCAAACTCAAGAAAGCGATTTATGTCGTGACCTCTGGCAAGCTAAGGCAGACACCAAGAGCATGGTAGAAGATACATGTTTATTATCAAACAAACCAATAGAAGGTATGCAAACTCAAGAAAGCGATTTATGTCATGACCTCTGGCAAGCTAAACTAGACACCAAGAGCATGATAGAAGACACATGTTTATTATCAGACAAAACAACAGAAGGTATGCAAGATCGAGAAAGTGATTTATGTTACGGCCTTTGGCAAGCTAAAGCAGACACCAAGAACATAATAGAAGACACATGTTTATTATCTGACAAACCAACAGAAGGCATGCAAACTCAAGAAAGAGATTTATGTTACAGTCTTTGGCAAGCTAAAGCAGACGCCAAGAGCATAGTAGAAGACACATGTTTATTATCTGACAAATCAATAGAAGGCACGCAAACTCAAGAAAGCAATTTATGTTACAGCCTCTGCCCAGCTAAAGAAGGCACCAAGAACATGGTAGAAGATACAACATGTTTATTATCTGATAAAATATCAAAAGGTATAGAAGCTCAAGAAAGCAAATTATGTTACGACCTCCACCAAGCTAAAGTAAGTACCAAGAGCATGGTAGAAGAAGAAGGGAATGAAGAAAATATGAGCACAGAAGAACTCAATAGGAAAATTGAAGAATTCATAAGGAAGATGAAAGAAGAAATTAGAACTGAAGCTACCTAGGCCTTCAAGGATGTAGTCTATGGTAAATATGTAGAAATATGAAAATCATGTGAGATTATGATTCGAATTTCAGTAGAGATAAAAATAGCAGTAGTGATTTCTTTTTATCTATTATTTAATTAAATAATAGGAGATTAGGGTTTAAATTTCAGTGTAAACAAAAATTATATCGCTTTCTTTTCACTTGTCTAATTTATAGGAAGTTATGGTTCAAATCTCAACAAAGTCAAAAATTACAACAATTTCTTCCGTTCGTCTAATTCATAGGAGATCGGGGTTTAAATCTCAACAACAATAAGTTGATAATAACTTCCTCTCATCTATCTAAACCTTCGTAAGCAGAATTACATAATATTTAATTTATGCTGATTTTTTAAATTTTAAAGCCATCATCATTGATTTATGCTGATGGAAATAATAAATATCGAATAAAATAGTTAAGATGTGCACAAGCTGACTCGAACGTTTAAAAGAATAGGAGTACTGAAGTTCAAGAACAGCTTATAACACTTTAACCCCTTCATTAGGTTAGTAATTTTCAAGAATTCATGTCACTTGGACCTTGTCTAAATAATAAAAAATAATATAGTGAATTTTTTTTTAATTGTATTATGTTTGATTTGATATGTTTGTCTTTCAATTAAATATGTATCCCAATAATACATGCAACTTGGCTTAGAGTCTGGAGGTGTATAGAAGTTACTAGAAAAAGGAAATTAGCTAAGGCAGACAATGAATATATTCCAGAATATATTTAAAGAACAAATAACACATAATCAAAATAATTTATTATAGTATTAGAATTAAATACTGTGCAAGATAGATATTGGCCTATGTACCTAAGCAATTTGTTTCGATCATTATATTAAAAACAAAGATAATTGAACTTGAGTATTTAAAAATTTAAGTACGAATATATACTATTTAATCATTATTAAGTGGTGTATATACAAGGAGGGGGAGGCTTAGAATAATGGTAAAATTAACCTTTTATGACCTACAAGTTATGTATTCAAACTTCAAACACTGAAAAATTCCTAAATGTATAAATATAGAATTTGGATATATTTCCTTATTTGTATAATCGCAGAAGAAATATACAAATGGGTAGAAATATACAAATGCAACCTCCATACCAAATGAAACTATAACTATGGAGCGCAATTATCAAAACTACAACTATAGAGTCTTATTACGTCTATTATGTTTGCTATTTCTGAAATTTTCTCAATTAAAAATAACCAATGGATGTATATTATATGTATCATTCATGAGTAATATGTATATAACCATATATAATCAGCAATTCTGCACTATTCCAGTCTTTGTTTTCCTAAAAGGAAGAATTAACTTAAATAAGTCACGTATCCAATCGTTTAATTAAAAATAACCAATGGATGTATATTATATGTATCATTCATGAGTAATATGCACATAACCGTATATAATTAATTTATTTAGATTCACTGAACAGTAAATTTGATCGGCTACTCCCTAATAAAGCAACTACAACAATGTGAGGAAGCAAGCAGAAAAAACACACATCTATACTATACATAAACTCTACTTTTTTGATATCCTATTTATTTTAAATGATAATTTATTGTATTTGTGGTATATTACACCAACGCCAATGATACAAAATATAGGGATACTTTCATTCGCGATACAATGTATTAGTCTATCACAGACACACGCATGGAGGTTGTATCTCAAATACAGACGCGGCAAAAAATGCAAAAATCATAGTAAATTTTTTTTATCGAATTTAAAAATCATAACGCAAGAAAAAGCAGACCCGTGAAAAAGAAAATATGAGAGAAAAATAGTATGCAATGTGATAGGAGCAAATTAAGAAAAACGTGTTTTTGATGAATGAATTAACTATAGATACATGGAGTGGAGTTTATAAAAAAGTGAATAAAGAACAAATTTGCCATGTAAATTGTAATAATTAAGTAACTAGGCATTTAATAATATTTTTAAAATATAGCACTACATTATAAATATTTATTTTAGATTTATAAAGTTGATATCTTTTGCATACTTTTTAAGTCATAATCAATTGCAAGCTGGCCATTTTCCAAAGTTTAATATTTTGTCCATATATAAAATATTATTGGACTACTGTGTTATTATTTTTGCAAGCTGGAAGCCAACATTGTTAACTTTATTAAGCTGTTTATTGTCCTTGACATTTAAGCAACATCATCACATTATCAATACGGTACAATTTCCTTTATCTAATGATGTAAATCTTTGAAAAGGTCCTTTTCTAAATGTCCATTTCGTGGGCCATTTTTTGTTGAAATCTTTATTTACAATTGAAAAAGGACAGATCGATACATGAAGTATCCTACACAGATTTCAGAGAAGAGTTGCAACAAAAACGTGTAATAATGAAAGCTTTCAATTATTAAGATATAATCATAATCCCACTTAAATTGAATAATGACACAATTCACCTCGATAATATTTTTTTTTTAAAAAAAATACCAAACACATCGATGAATATGTTTAAATGTTCAATATTTTAGAAGGTCAAATACTTTTTCTCACTAATCAAGCTTTCTAAATAAAAGAAATAAAAGTGAGTTTGAGGGGTAAATGGATTGGATGCGGCATATTTGTTTGTAGTAGAAACAATTCAATTATAAAATAGATAAACAATTAATCTATTGATTTATTTCTACATTGAACATTTCACTTTCTTAGCATCAAATTAATTAATCATAACAACATCAAAGAATTAACGTCATTAAAAGAAAGAATGATTAACAAAATGCTTTTATTAACAAAATGCTTTTATTAATAAACTTTTTAAGTAATTATGTAACAAGACAGTTAACCAGTAATCTGGTCACCAAATTATTCTCTCTTATCAACTTTTATTTTAAAAGTAGGAACTTATGTATTTATTTTGTACTATAAGTAATCTACATACAAAAAGATGGAAAGCCAGATAGATCCGTACTTTGTTTTGGACGTTTGGTGAGGAGGCCCAATTAAAGTGTAATATGGGCCCTAGTATGGCCCAACATGATAGATTCACATAATTGAGCATCCAGATGCATTCTCTTCACTAAAGTAATCACATTTGTTCACATAACATCCCTTTGGGAGTCCATACGGTATGGGCCCGGGCCCGGGCCCATAATTGTATGAATATGTGTCGTAGCATGGTGGTGGTGGAGGTGGTTGTACTGGTCTTCCGTACCAATTATCATGATAACACGGGCCTCCAGTATAGCCTTCATAACATTGCCCACAACAATACATGCCCGCAGAGGGTTGGTGTGGATATCCTTGAACTGGCATCACAATCACTGGCTCTGGAACTGGCGGAAAGTGTGGTTGTGGTTGTGGTTGTGGGGGTAGAGCTACTGGTGCTGGTTTAGGTGCTTCTTTGGGCTTCTCGGGCTCTTTGGGCTTCTGAACCTCCTTTGGCTTTTCTGGCTCTTTAGGCTTCTCTGGTTCCTTGGGTTTCACAGGTTGTTCGGGTTTTTTGGGTTCTTTAGGCTTCTCCACTACCACCACTTTAGGTTTCTCAGGTTCTTTAGGCTTTTCCACCACTTTAGGTTTCTCAGGTTCTTTAGGCTTCTCCACGACTACCACTTTGGGTTTCTCAGGTTCTTTAGGCTTCTCCATGACCACTACTTTGGGTTTCTCGGGCTCTTTAGGCTTCTCCACCACCACCACCTTGGGTTTCTCAGGCTCTTTAGGCTTCTCCACCACTACCACCTTCGGTTTCTCGGGCTCTTTAGGCTTTTCGGGTTGCTTGGGCTTTTGAGGCTCTTTGATCTCAATGCTCTTGATTACTCCCCCTCCTTTGCAACACAATTTATCACGAATTTTTTCAGGATTGCAACACAATACAGTGATGGTGACAATATTGGCCTTTTCATCATACATTTGGTCTCGAATTTCTTGTCCAAAATAATTAACACCAAAATAAAAAAAACAAAAAAAAAAACTCAGTTTTCATCCACACTTATCTTGTCCTTATAATAAAAATAATATGATAATTATTTAATGAAATATAAAATAAAAGAAAGTGACTTTTTTTTTAAAAGAGACATTTAATATAAAAATTGTAAGAGGAAAATTTTGCCATAAATTTAGAGGTGCAAAAAAGTGACTCACGAGGGAATTTGCAGAGAATTTTTTTGATTTTCTTGTAGCAGCTTGAACATTGAAGATCAACCTTTAGCAACATTATGGTGATCTATTTAACAAAAATAAACAAGAAAAAAAGAGATTAATATATATTGGTCAAGTAAAATAAATTACACATATATTACAATAATTCAAAAACTTTTAAAAGTATATGTTACTCAGACTCTTCAAACATATCTTCAGTGGCAAACTATTTACTCATATTTTTCATTCCAATTACTACATTTTGTCGAACTAATAACAACCCTTTTAGTTCCTCTCTAACCACACTCGTGTCAAATCCTTTAAAATGCACTATTTTTTAGAGAATTCAACTTGTACCTTTTAATATTTTCTAAAAATCCGAGCAACATAGCTTAAAAATGACCTAGTTTAATGTCTATTAGAGGAAATTAAATAGTAAAAATTCATACCTTCTCAGTCTTGTCACCACCCATAGTTAAGAACTAAAAATTTTGATATTTGAAAGTGATAACTAATCTATGGTTTTTGGGTAAACTTGGGAAGGGAAAAGAAAAAAAAAAGTGTAGTTTTATATAGTATGAATATGAATGATGTAGAGATGGCTTAAGATAGAGAAAGTTGTATAAAGTTGAAATTCATGAAATCATCAAGATTGGTAGCTAGCCTCTATTGGTAGTGGTGGGGTAGGAGGGGGAGGATATATAAGATTAGTTTTTTTTTTTTTTTTTTTTTTAATAATTGTATTTTTAGTTTTTCGATTATTGATAAATTCTTAGTTTGATTTTTGTAATGTCTGAACAAATTAATTAAATTATGTGTTTTTAGTACCTTTAGGTTGGACTAGTTTAAAATTTTTATTATCGACAAATATTGAATAATAAAACAAGTTTAATATAACACATTAAGGAATTATTATATTAGGTATTTTGTTCTTTCTATCGATACAAATATGAGATAACTTTATATATATACCAAACTTAAATAAATGGTAAAAAATTATTTAATACTTTTTTCTTCTTAAATTTAAACCTTGATTGGATATATATTAATTGCTAACTATATATTCCCCATATGTGCATGTGATTTCGCTTTGATAGTCACACATCTCCCTACCTTTGTCTCAAAGCAAAAAAAAAAAAAAAAAAACATTTTTTAAGAATTAGGAATAGTAATAAAACTAGTATTAAAAAGGTGGAAACTAGGGAAAATAAAGCTTTAGTTTGGTTAGTGTAATAATGGAATATGCACCCCACATGCTTGCTATAACTAACCTTATTTTGTGGTTCTTGAGATTTGCGTAGTATGGTCAATTGATCTCAAATGCCTTTCAATGCTTCAATTTGAATACTACTTATAAAAAGATATAATTACTTTCATACTACAATAATTTCTTTAATAATAGGGAACAAGACCGTAAAAAGTGGGGCTTAGATTGTTCAAGCATATGAAGAGAAGATGTATGAAAGTTGAGTGAAAGCGTGAAAGGTTGATTATAGATGAATTTAAGAGAGATAGAGGCCGACCAAAGAAATATTGGGAAGATGTGTTTAGACAATTCAACATGTTACAGTTTCAACTTACGAGGACATGACCTTAAATAGAAAGTTTTGAAATATATAGATTAGAGTAAAAGGTTAGTACATAGTAGTGAGTTACCTCGTTACTCGTTATACTATTAATCGTAACTTTTTTCATATAGTTTCTTCTCTTTCAGTTTCTGTTATTATTTGTCGTTTCTTGTATTTCAATTATTATATTATCTTGATGTAGTTATTGTTAAGAATGTTTTGTTATGTTTTCACTTTTTTGTTACTTCTTTTTTTGGATTGTTTTGAATTGTTTTTCCGTGAGCCGGGGTCTTTTCAAAACAACTTCTCTATCTCTAAGATTGTGATAAGATCTACGTACATTCTATACTCTCAAAATTTCATTTTGAGAGACTACACAGAATATGTTGGCGTTATTGTAATTATTAAAAAATAATTTTTACATGATATTTCTATAGGTCTTACATGATACAAATTAAAATTAATCGAGAATCTACAGTAGGTATCTAACGTCAAATAAAAAATAAAAATAAAAACGTTTATATGACTAGGTATTCTAGAGGATTCTTTTACTATTCTATAGTTATTCAAAGGATCTTTTTGACAATTTTCTTGCGTGCTTTACTTGAACTTTCATTTTCTTTTGTTCTCTCGTCATCAATTTACAGCCTGAAGTCACGACCTTTTCTTAAAGATAGAAAAACAAAATTGTGGGTGAAAATAAAAATTGGGGAGGAACTATTAATCTGGAGAATAGAACATTCACCGATAAAGTGAAATTTTAGATAGCTAATCAATTGAAATACTAAGATTCTCATAAATATAAGCAATTAATGTTGAGTATAAAATAAAAAAAATAATTATCTTTTCATGATATGATAAAAGTGATGATTAAAAGAAATAAATATATTTTAAAAATAGTGGACAAATAAAATTAATTAGAAGGGTAATAAAGTAATTTCAACAAAAAACAAGAAGAGACAAAAATTTATTCATAAATCGTATTCACCGAATGCATTTAAATAAAAGAAATAAATGTATTGTAAAAATAGTAGACAAATAAAATTAAACGGAAGGGGTAATCAAATAATTTCAACAATAAATAAGAAGAGAGACAATCTTATTCATAAATCGCACTAGCCGAATGCGTTTTATGTATTTCTTTCTCAACTCAATTATTGTTGAGTATAAAATGGAAAAAATAATTATCTTTTCTTGATATAATACAAGTAATAAATAAAATAAATAAATAAATTTTAAAAATAATGGACAAATAAAATTAAACGGAAGGGGTAATATTGTAATTTCAATAATAAATAAGAAGACATTGAACTTTACACATAAATCGCATCGCCGAATGCATTTTATGTCTTTCTTTCTCAGCTCAATTTTTTGTTGAGTATAAAATGGAAAAATAATTATCTTTTCTTGATATAATAAAAGTAATAAATAAAAGAAATAAATATATTTTAAAAATAGTGGACAAATAGGATTAAACGGAAGGGGTAAAAAAAATATATTTTCTTTATATAATAAAAGTAATAAATAAAGGAAATAAATATATTTTAAAAATAGTGGACAAGTAAGATTAAACGGAAGGGGTAATAAAATAATTTCAATAATAAATAAGAAGACACTGAAATTTACACATAAATCGCATTCGCCGAATGCGTTTTATGCATTTCTTTCTCAGCTCAATTATTATCGAGTATAAAATGAAAAAAAAATCTTTTTTTTTATATAATAAAAGTTATAAATAAAAGAAATAATTATATTTTAAAAATAGTGGACAAGTAAGATTAAACGGAAGGGGATAATAAAGTAATTTAAACAATAAAAATGAAGACACTGAATTTTAAACATAAATCGCATTCGCCAAATGCGTTTTATGCCTTTCTTTCTCAGCTCAATCATTTTCGAGTATAAAATGAAAAAAAATTATCTTTTCTTTATATAACAAAAGTAATAAATAAAAGAAATAATTACATTTTGAAAAATGTGGACAAATAAGATTAAACGGAAGGAGTAATAAAGAGTTTTCAACGATAAATAAGAAGACATTGAATTTTACACATAAATCGCATTCGTAGAATGCGTTTTATGCCTTTCTTTCTTAGCTCAATCATTGTTGAGTATAAAATCGAAAAAATAATTATCTTTTCTTAATATGATAAAAGTAATAGATAAATATATTTTAAAAATATTGAACAAATAATATTAACGGAAGTGGTAATAAAGTAATTTCAACAATAAATAATAAGAGAGAGAAACTTATTCATAAATCGCATTCGACTAATTTATTTTATATCTGTCTTTCTCAACTCTTTCTATTTAGATATCTAAGAAGCGTTTTTAAAGTTTTCAACGCCATGGCCATGGACTAAAGTATAATTAATTTTATTCTTTTATCTCCTTCCCAAAAATTCATGAATATTTTTTAAGTTATTAAAACGAATTTAATTATCACATTTTGTCACTTTTGGACAGTACAGATGACAGAATTCTTGTACCAAATAAAGGCTTGAACTTCATTGCACATGGGAAGTCTCATTCCAAAAGAAAAGTTAAGTATAATTTGTTGTTAGCTGCTTTCGTTCTCTATGTATTTCACTACTTCACTGGAAATTTCCTTTGTTCCTATGGTACTCTAGTTTGATAGTTTTCACCATCTTATGGATCGATGTTTTAGCAAGATATGATGTCTGATATTCGTAAATTGAAATTTGATTAATTTAGATTTGTGTTGATATATGAGGTTTATTTGAACAAATTCAATCTATGAGAATTTGAATTTAGTTTTTTATATCTAGTGCTTGCCGAAGAATAAAAGATTTTTGTTCATCCCACCACAATCCTTATAGATATGAATATAACTTGTTATGGACACATGTAATTAGCTTTAAATTAAAAAAAATGAGGAAACATTTTATTTAAACTACTAAGTTTCATATATACGGGGTAAATATTATTCACTACACAATCAAGCTAAGTCACTTTATATGAAATATAAATATACTTTATGATAAATATTAATTAATAATATAACTAAAATTAATGATAAATGCAATATCATAAACTAAACTGCATTATTAATACTTTAAAAAATTGTATTCTTAATATATAACATAAATCTTTTTCTAATAAACTGTCGCCAATACCTAACTTTTTGCTTTCAAGCTTCGTAGTCAAGTTTATATATTCTTGGAATGATAAATAAGAAAAATAAGTTTCTTTTTCGTAAAAAAATAATAATATAAAGAACTTGAAAAAAGTTTAGTATCATTGAACATAGCACATATGTTTTTTAATAGATTCCAATTTTTTTTTAAAAATATATACTACACCTTATTTTTCTTTGTCGGTGCATCTACGTAACAATGTACATATTAATTTATGTTTCATTTTTCTTGCGATCTTCGTTAAAAGCAAATTATGTGGGACGGATTTATGCAGACGAGACAAACTTATAATATCAAATTGAACAAGACCTCGTCACTTATAAAGTGTAAAACAAAATGAATTTAGAAAATTTAAAAATATCTTTTTTATTAATTATTTTATATATAAAATTTATCGACTCGACTAATTCTTCATTTGCAAGCAAATGAAAATGAAATGCCTGAATCAATTTAATGTAAAGATCTGAAATGATTAATTCTAATGGCCCGCTGGTCTTTTTCACATCGCCATAAGTTAACCAAACAGGAAAAAAAAAGTTGTTGGCTAAGTACTATCATTAAATGCCTTTTAAATTTGTAAGTAAATTATATTTAAAAATTAAATTATAATTTATTTTAATTAAGTATCTGAAACATGTAATAAGTTTTTTTAACAAATACTTTTAAATCAAATTTTAAGTTTTGTTTTTATATATATATATTTTCAAACATTCATTACAACATTTCTTTTAATGTTTCAATTAAAGATGATGTATGAACGTAATATATTTTAAATAATTAACTAATTATTTACATAATAGAGTATTTGAAATGATATGTTGAAAGAAAAGTTAAAATTGAAAGTGTTTAATAGAATATTTTACCATATATTTAAATACTCTATTAGAAAAAAATCATACTCCCTCCTCTCAATTTATGTGACACTTTTCGAATTTCGAAATTCAAACAAATCTATCTTTAACCGTAAATTTTCATATATCCTTTAAATATTTCAGATTGTGACTTTTAGTATTTTATATAGTTTACAAATATATAAATTTCATTTAAAAAAAATTTGAAGATTTCATGCATAAATTTCTGGTCAAACTTAAACTGTTTGACTCTCAAAAAACGAAAAACGCCACATATATTGAGACAGAGGGAGTAATTCAAATATCTAAATTAAATATATTAATTTAAGAGGTTATCAGTGCATTATGCCAAAATTGTTTGTACATTCTCTTTTGAGAATACAACTCAACTATTCCACAGCATAACTTTTCTTAGGTAAGGTTTGCGTACACTACACAACTTTTTTCAGACTCCATTTGTAAGATTACACTAGATATATTATTACGATTGGTGTAGATCATATAGAGCAATATCAAAGAAAGCAAAGCCATATAAGATCCAGTTCATAAGATGAAGAAAGAAGAAGAATTGGAATTGATCAAATTGTATGTTAAAAGAAGAAAAAAGGGGCAAATGAGAGATGGAAAAGTAAATGGAGGAAGTCACAATCAAGCTTTGCTACAATATGAACTTCTAAACATTACCTCTATTGCTCTTCTTCTTCTTTTTTTTTTTTTGGCCTTTTAACTGCAGAAAACATGAACCAACTTGACTTCTAATATTGAGCTACAAGTATTCGAGTTATTTAAGACTATCGTAAAGACAAGTTGATCGAATCTTCACCTCTGTATCGACTTGTAAAGAACCATGGTCACGTATTTGGACAGGAACCGGTTAGTTGAACCGAGTGCTACCACGGAAGGGGTACTCCTATCTTTCTGCATGTAGAGATGGTTAAGTACCACGTGCTGAGGTCTTGAAAGCGGAGGTGGAATTTCCATGTGAGATGGAGAAACGTTAAGCAAAGTCATCTGTAGATGGGGTGGGACCACGGGTGGCTCCTTAGCATAGTCCTCGGATACAAGGTGCAAGTTGTTGTAGCTGGAATCAGGGGACTGAGGAGGTTCGAAACCAGAAATGCTTTCGATGTCTTCTGGAACGTAATCCTGCACATTATTGCATCAGTATGGACAAACTTTGTCAAGATATAGCACATCAACGCAAAGGACAAAACGTTGGTGTGACCAATGTTATGCCCATCTGGAAAATCTAGCTTTCAGCAGTGTGAGATTAGTCTAAAGGCAACTTAGCAAGTTGAGTAAGACTGAGATGATTCATTCAAGAAAGGTTTAGCTAACACTAATCGTAGAACTATCCGTGTCATCAACAATGTCGAGTATCATGCTTGTACTTTTTCTTTTTGATAGGGTAAACCCCGCCCCTCAGAACCCACCCATCCAGGAGTCACTGGTGGAACTCTCACTTTGCTCCCTTTGACTTGAATCCAATCAAAAGTTGGTTGAACTACGCCACAAAGGTCGGATAGTCTAGTGAAACAACTGTCCCTGAAGAGGGGTCTGGACAGTGGCAGAGCCAAGAATTTTGCTAAAGGGTGTCACAATATATAAAAAAGTAGACACACATAGAAAATAAGGGAGTCAACCAATAGTATATATACATAAAACTAGAATTTTGGCCAAACTAAACAGAGTAATTTTCCGGCTGACACCCCATATCTAGAGCTATGTTGCTTGGACTCTTCAAAAATGTCTACAGGTTCAGATTCTCAAAAAGTAGTCTATTTTTAAAGAATCTGACACGGGTGTGGCAACGTAAGTGAAGGGTTCGCACAACTTAGGTATAGAGTGCTGGTGTTTACAATATAAAAAAGAGTTGGAGCGGATCACGCTTCTCTTGCTGCGTATTTAACTGTTACTCCACAAGTGTCATTAATTTTCATCAAAGTGCTTGAATGCCCTTTAATCTAATATGAATATATACTTTAGAAACAAATCAAGTTATGGGACATAAAAATGAAAAAGAGAATCACACGATTACAGAAACGAAACTAAAGGACTTGTAAACAGCCAAGACTTCTCTTTGCAAAGTGGGATGTTGGGGTTACATTGTATAAGTAAAAGGTTTACAAGCCTATAATTAAATAGCAGCAAATCAGTATGTTAAAAATGTGTTAGACCTATAAAAATAAATAAACAAACTAAATATACCCTGCTTGTGGCCTAAGTGATTCAAGATTTGGTGGATGAGAATCCTATAGCATATATCATATATCATATATATATATATATATAAGAGAACCTTAGGCCCACCTACGTGGCGCCACCACAAACCAGAATTCCCTTTAATTTATTTATTTACAAAATTAGCCTTCCCTTTTATGAAAAGTTGTGACTTTTATGAAAAGTTACGACGTTAATGAAAAATTGCGACTTTAATGAAGAGTTGTGACTTTTATGAAAAGTTGTGATTTTATGAAAAATTGCGACTTTAATGAAGAGTTGCGACTTTTATGAAAAATTATGACCTTTATGAAAGGTTGTGACCTTTCCGAAGGGTTGCAACTTTTTCAAATAGTTGTAACAATTCCGATAAGGCATAATAAACATTTGCTCACACTATCCTTTGCTGTCTAAATGATAAAATGTAATAATTTTCATTTTCCTTTACATTATTAATGTTTGTTACTACGTAATCTTGTATGTAAGATAATATAGTGTTTTAGTTTTAATGTCTGATAGGTTTTAAGTTCGCACGGGTAATTTTAATAGTGTATATATATATATATATATATACACACACACACACACACACACACATATATATATATATATAAAAGAGAACCTTAGGCACGCCTACGTGGCACCACCACAAACCAAAATTCCCTTTTAATTTATTTATTTACAAAAATAGCCTTCCCCTTTTATGAAAAATTGTGAAATTTATGAAAAGTTGCGACTTTAATGAAGAGTTGCGATTTTTATGAAAAATTGTGATTTTTATGAAAAGTTGTGACTATTATGAAAAGTTGCGATTTTTTATGAAGAGTTGCGACTTTAATGAAGAGTTGCAACTTTTATGAAAAGTTGTGACCTTAATGAAAGGCTGCGACCTTTCTAAAGGGCTGCAACTTTTCCAAATAGTTGTAATATTTCCGATAAGCACAATTAACATTTGT
This sequence comes from Solanum bulbocastanum, assembly GCA_037074985.1. NCBI lineage: Eukaryota > Viridiplantae > Streptophyta > Magnoliopsida > Solanales > Solanaceae > Solanum > Solanum bulbocastanum. The sequence continues at coordinate 45,933,650 of CM073601.1, forward strand.
TCACACTATCCTTTGTTGTCTATAAATAGAGGGATTTCCTTTCATTTTAAAACAACGAAAATTCTGAATCTCTTATTCTTCTTCACAATTAAATATTTGTGTACTTTGCTCCGGTTGAGTTGCTCACTGACCTTTGCTTCTGTTACATATCCTGATATGTATTTTTACCATCATTACTTTATGCTTATGCTATTAAGGATAAATGATAAGATGTAATAATTTTCATTTTCCTTTACATTATTAGTGTTTATTACTACGTAATCTTGTATGTAAGATAAGAAAATGTGGCTCACTGACACCTTTGTTTATGTTACATATCCTGGTATGTATTTTTACCGTCATTAATTTATGCTTATGTTATTAAGGATAAATGATAAGATATAATAATTTTCATTTTTCTTTACATTATTAATGTTTGTTATTACGTAATCTTGTATGTAGATAATATAGTGTTTTAGGTTTAATTACTGATAGATTTTAAGTATTAATTTATAAATTCCATGATATTAAATTCCACGCGAAGCGCGGGTAACTTTATTAGTGGAAAAATAATAGCATAGAATAGCTTTGTGGCCATTTGCTTGCAGGCAACCCGTGTGATGAGCCATGATGTCAATACTGAACGGAGAATAAACAGAGAAGAGAAGGGTCTAAAAGTAGGAAAATATCAGTAACAACCCCCGAGGTTAGGCTGCAATATGTAAGTCACTAAAGAACAAATTTCACCATAGAAAAGTTCAATCTCTTCACTTTGAATCTGAAAGAAACGGGTATCAACACTTTACAGGTTTTCCCATCCAAACAACTTATCCCCAGACAGACAAATGAGAAAGTATTCTAGTTTTACACAAAAAACATAAAATATCACAATAAAGAGTTAAAGACCTCTTACACACAAAATAATACTCTAAAAAGTAACAGAAATTAAGACGGACATTATGGGAGAAAAATTGAAGATGTCGAAAAGTTTACACCGGATACAGTGACTCGGCTAGAGAGAGAGATCATCAGAGAACACTGACAATGTTAGCTATACCATACCATATGGCCATTAAAGACTAGAACTTTTCTTTAAAGGTATATGAGTTGACACACCCTTTAAGCAACATAATGATGCATACGATAGCATCCACCAGGATTAATTATGCCCAGTGATGTTGTACATGTTCCCTCCATGGCTATAAATTATGGATATTTTTATTTAACCATGATTTTTTAAAATATAATAGACGCTATTAAAAAAAAAAACTCTTCATAAACTTCCTGATGATACGTCTTTGAGAAAACAAAGGACATTCAGACATTAACTTCATGATCTCTCACCATATTTTCTATCCACAAACATGAACAAACTCTCAATTGAGTGACAGCTAAGGCTGAGTCTAAGAAAAAGCAAAACTCAGTAGAGATTCGACCGATAGACATGTAAAATCTTTTTCCATATCATTTCTGAAAGCCAAATACTTAGACAGCCCAAAAACACAGGCATGAGTGCAATCCATGAGAAGCTTTTGATCTATGAAGAAGAGCCAAATGGAATTTCAAAAACCTCTTAATTCCAATTATCTAAAACTATACGTATAAGAATGAGCCATGAAGAAACAACTCATTCAGAAGTGTCTCAGTCTCATCATGTTTGAAGTCATCTTTCACATTTGAGATGTGCGTTTTATAGGCAGACACTACCTTTTACATGTAGGCTAGCTCTCTAAAGTGTCACAAATTACCGGATTAAGCACATAGATCTAACAGAAACTTGTATTCATGAAGAAGCATGAAGCTTCCGATTAGGCAATCACATAATAATAATTACTCCTCCCATGTCTTTATAGACAGCATAGTTTAACTTGGTGAAGTAAATTTGACTAGCGTATTATATCCAGTAATGTGTTTCAGACTTTCAGGAGCCTCGAAGAAACCGAACAACACAAAACTAGACTTAGAATTCAATGGATTACCGAAAATGTATTAATAACCATGACAACAGGATGAAAAAGAAATTGAAAAAGAAGAAACAGGATGACAAATGTACCTTCATGTCTAAAAGGTTGTAAGTATTCCCTGCTTCATCCTGAACACATGGCAAGTCAGGGGAACACCTCCATTGTCCGTCAACTATAAACCTATATTGGTATACCCCTGAAGGAAGCACCTTCAAAATGGTGAAATCCTTTCCTGATTTTTGCAGACGCATCCTGGAAAACGAGTTTGAAACTTTAACGTTAAACTTGCAACCTTGACACCTAAATAGAGATCATGGATGAGGAAATTGTCTTTTTGCTGTAAAACGTGGATGAGAAAAGTAAAACTTATAACCTTGACTTCCAATTATCCCATGATCCCTCCACAGCAACTTCTTTGCCGTCAAGAGTCCAAGATATAAGTGTTGGAACTCCTTGCTCGTCACAAGGTTCTTCATAACCTGAGGTGGTTTGAGACCATGAAATGCTTGGGCCGTGCCCCTCATCAGGTCTCTGTAAAGGAACCACTGGCATCTGGGGCAAACATTTAAAAACCAAATGATGTCGATCATACAAATCATCTCTTTTCAGATAAATCAACATGAGAAAAATTAAGTCCATGCTAGATGCCAACAACATTAGCCAAACATCAAAAAGTGGACAACGTAGTTTAGCAATTGCTTAAGTAAGCAATTCAGATAAACCATATATTACTGATGTATAAAAGGTTTGTTTTGAAGAAACCAATTGAGCTTATAACCATAACATTTCAAAAAAAAAAAAAATCCATTTAAAAAACAATTCAGATTTCAGAACTAAACAGTTTTCACTTATCATAAAAAATAAATACAGCAATTTAAAGTGATAACCTTTACTCAGAGCTAACCGTCAAATTCACAGTTTGAATATGAACCACAAAATAACTCTCAGTCTAAATCAACCTACACAATCAGCAACAACACTAACATCTCAACCAGAAACTACTTCAGTAGGGTTATATAAGTCCTTCACACTCATTTCATGTTGTTTCAACCCATATCACTCTAATACTCATAAATATTTGAAAAATAAATAAAACAAGGGAAAATAGAAATACTACCCCCTTAAACCCTCATTTCCGAGAAAGAATGCAAAGGTTAACAACTGACCCCACGTCAAAACATCAAAGGTGAACGGGATGTCTTCATATTTCAAAAGCAATTCAGATTTCAGAAGATAGCTTTCATCAAAAAAAATAAAATACCAGAAATTTAAAGTAATCACCTTCAGATCTATAACCATCAATGCATAGTAGCAACATTCATGTGTGAAATGCTAAAAAGACAGTTTAAATCAATTTAAGAAAAAGATACAATTTTACGATCACACAGCCTTAACATTTCAAAAACACTTCAGATATCTGAATTCAGAACTAGAAGTTTTTGCCAAAAAGTACAGCAATTTTTAAGAAATGACCTTTACTAGGATCCAACCATCTATAGCATAGTACACCATTCATGTATGTACCACAAAACAGATCCAGTCTATGTCCTACTTGATTCCACAAACTTCAAGCAATTAGATAGACAAAAGATTATAACTTTACACCTAAACAAGCACAACAACCACTATGCCGCGATCCCAAACAAGTTTCAACCAATTAAACAGAAAAAAGATTTGAGCTTTACACCTACATAAACAACAACTAATATGCATCAACTCCTAACTAGTTGAGGTCGGTTATATGAATCCCCAATATTCATTCGGTTTATTTGAACTCAATTCACTATAAGGCACAACCAGTAAGATATGCAAAAGTAAAATTTTACCCCTAAACAAAGCATAACAACAACAACAACATCGCGATCACAAACCAGTTTGAACCAATTGAACACTATAAAGATCACTTTACACCTACATAAGCATCAACGACTAATATGCCTCAAATCCTAACTAGTTGAGGTCAGTTACATGAATCCTCAATATTCATCCGCTTAATTTGAATCCACTTCATTCCACGCCATTAGATAGACAAGGATTAAAACATTACACCTAAACAAGCACAACAACAACAACTACACCGCGATCCCAAACTAGTTTCAATCAATTAACAGAAAAAGATTTGAACTTTACACCTACATAAGCAACAACACTAAATATGCCTCAAATCCCTAACTAGTTGAGGTAAGCTACGTGAATCCTCAATATTCATTCACTTCATTTGAACCCACTTCATTCCAAGCAATTGGATAGACCAAGATTCTAACAACAACGACAACTATGCCATGATCCTAAACTAATTTCAATCAATTAAACAGAACAAGATTTGAACTTTACACCTGCATAAGCAATACCAACAACAAATATGCATCAAATCCTAACTAGTTGAGGTCACCTATATGAATCCTCAACATTCATTCGCTTCATTTGAACCCACTTCATTCCAATCAATAAGATAGACAAAGATTAAAACATTACACCTAAAACAAGCACAACAACACGCGATCCAAAACTTGTTTCAACCAATTAAACATAAAAAGATTTGAACTTTACACCTACATAAGCAACAAACAACAAATATACCTCAAATCCAGCTACATGAACCACTTCATATCAATACAACAAAAAAGAAATAAAACAACCCCTCCACCTCACATTTCCAATAAAGGCTAAAAAGGTTAACAAACTTACCTCAGGTCGAAACATCAAAGGTGAACGAGATGCCCTAGGACTAGACGGTGGAGATTGACCCATGAAATCTCCATCAACCTGATGAACGGCCATGTTATCTTGGACCCCACCAGAATCAACCCCTTCAACCCCAGATGGGATATTGCCCTCATTTTCTTCTCTTCCATTAACATTCCCCATTTTCTTGAATCTTTAACACCACCCACAAAAAACCCACTTCAAATCTACAAAAAAGATGCTTTCTTTGTATAATTTTTATTAATACATTTCACCCACCACCACTATATATGATTATTAAGGACAAGAAGTAACTAGATTTAAAAAAAAAAAATTGGGATTTTATTTGGCTTTGTATTTGTGTTTTCTCTATGATTATAATGGGATTAAAGATTAGATTATTGAGTGTTCGCAAGATGAGTGAAGTGAGGAACACACAGAATAGCCGGCAAAAGAAAGGCACAGGTGAAAGCAAATATGTGTGTACGAATTTGGAACTAATTTAATTGCTTGTGTTTATGCATAATAATTCAAGTTTAACAACACGTAAAAACTTACTTGTACCGAAATTTATGCTAAATTATATTTATTAAAATTTTAATAAAGTACAATAGCGTAGCATATCTATGTAAAGAGACTATTTTTGATAAATTGTCCTAAAAATAGAGACAATAATAAACAAAAAAAGGACATATGAGGTATATGTTTTTTTTTATCTAACCATCACCAACTATTTAATAACACTCTGTTTGGATCATTGTTTCATAATGTATTATATTGTATTCTATTCTATTCTATTCTATTGTATAGTAGATACAATGTTTGGCTAAACTGTATTGTTTGTTGTTGTTTAATAACATTTTAATTGTTTGGTTTGATTGTATCATACTGTATTATAATTTATAAATTTACTAAAATATCCTTAATTATTCTAGAGTAGGAGGTTTGACTAGAATTAAGTAGTATAAGGTAAAGGGTAAAATAGTATTTTGAAATATTATGTAAAGATATAATTGGAAAAAGAAATTAAGTAACAATGGGAACACACCAAATCAATTGTTCCATAAAATAGGGGTTTTCATTGTTACGTAACAATGAAATTTAACAATACAATACAATACATTTTAAGTAACAATCAAAACAAATATTATAGATATAGTAACGATACAATAAATACAATGAGTAACAATGATCCAAACAAAATGTAAAACATAATTAAAAGTTGAAAAGACTAAGTTTTTGAATAACAACTATCAAAAGAAACATGGTAACTTAATTTGCCCAAAGTAATTTTTCCATATACCAGATTACTCATTAATTTTGGGGCATGTTTTGATAATTAGTTTTCAAAGAAACACAGACACATGATTCTTTTTAACCATTGTCTGTTTAAAAAAAAATCCAATTCATTTCTTCAACTAACTGTGTGGAGTGTCGATTGACACCTTTTTTAAATTAAGAAAGAGAGTGTATACCACGCACCATCAAATACTAATTGAGATGTATTTTAATAAATTCGTTCAGTGTCTGATACTTGTATTGGAGCCTGAATAAATCGAGATTCACACCTCCTACATTAAGGATAAAGCGTCTCCCAACAAAGGTGACTCGGTACCTAGGGAAACTCAAAATCAAAACGTATAATTAAGGACGAAAAAATATTTATTACTTTACCACAACCCTCGTTGGTGGCTTCAATTTTGATTTACCCTTGATGCATCATGTATTAGTGATAAGTGTACATCATGTATAACTTAAGAGGGGAGTAAATTGCTAAGTAATAAGTGAATATGTTTAATCCCTTTACCTAATATTTATCACTTAACCGTAACAAACTAATAATTATTACGTAATTTACTTCAAATCGTCACTTAATCATAATAAATTAACATAATTTAGTATATAAAATGGATCCAACAAAACTTTTCCACCTTGGATCTTTGATGCTCAAAGGGTTGTTGCACATCCTTTTCAACATTTGAGTACTTTTGGCCAAGTTAATGCAAAGTCGTTGTCCAATGAGAGCCACAATGACCAAGTATCTCTCCACCATTTGCCACATAACAATTCCCACCGTTCACTTCTACTTATTTACTTGGAACTTTGCAGGCTCGTTAACAAACAATAATTAATATGAATAGTTAATTATCACAATATTTCTATTAATTGATATATAAATTTAGGTCTTGAAAAATGATTCGGTGAATAAGTAATTGATGTTGAAGATAAAATAAGAAAAAAAAAAAAGAAGGAAAAAAGAACAAATATACTCCCCCAACTATCGTAAATGGTATGCAGATACCCTCCGTCATACTTTTGGGACATTGATGCCCCTGCCATCCAAAAATTAGAACATATATACCCTTCACTCTAACGGAAGACTAAATAGGGACACGTGACACAATCTTATCCGTCGATCCGATATTTAAGAAATGTCGGATCGGTGGATAAGATTATGACACGTGTATGTTTGTTAGTATAAAAGGTATATATGCTCTAGTTTTTGGACACCAGGGACACCAATGTCCCAAAAGTATGACGGAGGGTATTTGCATACCATTTTCGATAGTTCGGTGGTATATTTGTCATTTTTCCCCAAAAAAATTTAACTTTCTTGATATGTTCAAAGTGACAAATAAAAATGAACGAGGTAGTATTATTATGGGGAACATGTCTGGATTGTGGTGGGATGATACGAGATTATTTCATCTTTAATCAGAAGTCTCGAGTTTGAGTCTTTGGTAATGAAAAAATTGTTCGGGCAACATCCCCATGGAACCCACAATGTGCAAATGCAGATTTAATTAGCCCTAATACAAATATCAGACACCGAATTAAAAAAAAAAAACTGAAAACATGTTATGGTGGCCATCTTGAGGATTACAAAATCAAATTGGGCCCTTAGGCGTACTAAGTCTAATAAGCGTTTCTTGTTTGTGTCCATTCTATAAATCAATTTGTTGATGAGACAAAAGAGGTTTCCTAAAAAATGATAGTACAAGGTAACCACTTTTATAGCTGCTATTAGTGGTTTTTCTTTGATTATATTTTATTTTACTTACTACTTGTTCATTTTATATATCTAGAGTTATATATTAGCCCCAAAGCATTTCAACGTTTATTACGTCCATCCTCGTATCGAAATTGTATATCTAGACTTGAAGCATTTCATTGATTACTACACCCTTGCTTGTCTCCGAATGTCTATGTATACACCCTAAGTCTTTCCTCATTTGAACGTCATCTTTTAAGATTTTAGCAATCCTCATTAAGGAAGGGATCCCATCGCACATCCCATTCATGAACAAAGGATTCGTAATCAAACAACTTGACATTCCTTGGAAGGCTCACTTTTAAGGTGACAATTGCCCTATGAAGACTCACTTTCACTATGGCTCTAATAGGTTACTTAACCAAGTGGCCTGTGAGCCGTGGGCTCATTCTTCAAATAGGCATACATGTCATGAGCCAAGAGTACAACAGAAAAAGTAGAAGATAGTTACAAAGGTCAATCAAAGAAACTTGAATACACAAATAATTCTTGATGTACACTTGAAGCATCATGTATCACATACAAAAATGTAAACCTGAAAGCCAATTTTCCCATCACAAAACACTTTTGATCCCATGTTTATTCCAAAAAAGAATTGCACCTTTATAAACTTCATTCACAGTGACTCGAACTTTCTATCCATATTTCTTCCTTATTCAACTTTTGGGAGAGGGAAGAATCAATATTTTTCACATTAGTGGTCGTTGCTGCTACTGGTTGTTCTGACATTGCTGTTCATGTACAAGTAGGTTTTCTTTGCAGAAAAACCGGTTACTGTAGGAACTGGTGAGAAGCCCGTATACCTACCCTCCATCTTCGCCGAGCATATGTCAGAGATGTATCTGAGAAGATCATGTCCTTGGACAAATGGCTGAGCTGCATATTGTTCAAATGGCATCCACTGCAAGTAGAGGACAAACAAAAAGTATTAACGAAAAAATGTGAGCTTGGAGCGTGTAGCTTTGAACGGCTTATTTGATGCATATGAACTTTGCTTATACACAAGTTTGCACATAAATTTCTTTTTGAAAAAAAATGTTTTATAATGATGGTATCCATGTTAGTTTGCACACACTTCAACTATTTCATCCGTACCTACTATCTACCACCACTATAGGCACCAGCTAACTCTACCCACCAGAACTTAGGCAAATGAGAAGAAATCGAACTTGGAATCCCAGCCCCCTATGATTTTCACCCACTTGATTGGCCATTTTTCCGCACCCTTAGGTGCAAGCTTGCTCATATTCTTTTTTAATAGGTAAAGTTTGCACATCAGTTTCTAAGAGTAAGTTATCTTGATCCAAGTTAACTTCCTTTATTCACCTTCAATAAAGCTCATGTCAACTGTTTCTACTTGATTACTTTGTCCAACAGCAAACCACATGATTTCAGCTAAAAAAATTCTACAGAAACTGCAAGATCTGCTAGGAGGGAAAAATGTTGTTTGTTCAGGTTCCTGGAACTTCTAATGGACTGAGAAGGGGAAAAGGGGAATTGCTGAAATGGTGAAGTCTAAGAGCATTATTTATAGGCATAATACATAAACAAACACTCAAACTTGGCCTCAACTAGCAAGTCAACATTCCAACTGTGAGCATGCACATCTAGACACCTCAACTCATCTTCATTTTGTCATTTGAACACTCCAACTTACAAAATGATCATCTAGACACCTATAAAATTTATGTGCGGCGTCAGCATCAGGTCTCCACAAGACACAATGGAGATGAATTGGATTGCTTAGTTGACAATCGAATCCAAGTTGAGGTGTCTAGATGTGCCCTCTGAAAATTGGAGTGTTTGCTTGCCAATTGATGTCAAATTTGAGTGTCCGTTTAAGTATTATGCCTTATTTATTTAATAGCATTGACATAGAAAGTCCTAGTTCAGAATATTATTTTAAACAGCACGTACCTGGGCTGCCTCTATTTCTCTCTCTTGCATCTGGATATCATGGGAAAGAGGTTGCAGCATGCAGACGAAAAATAGATCTGATTTGTCAAAGAATGACTTGTGACTTTGCCTGCAATTCAATAAAGTCATTGTTCATACACATGAAATGCAGTAAGGATGAACAGACCAAACATGTAAGGACAACATAAGGTTTCATATTGTTACATGAAAAAAAAAGAGATTGTAGCTTTTTATAATGTGGGATGAGAACATGGAATCCTTATATGGTCTTGGGCAATCCTCCCTCATAAGCTAAGGTTTTTGGGGTTGAGTTAGGCGCAAGATCCATTTCTTATTTTTGGTAAAGGGTCCAAGATCCATTTCTTTACATGGTATCAAAGCACAACCCATCCCAATTTTTATATCCGATGTTGGACCCACATATTAAATTGTCCACACACCAGCTGTCTAGCTCTGGGCGTGATTGGGGAGGGGGGGAGGAGTGATTCTGAGTAGCTTTATCGAGATAAGAAGCAAATTGTGAAAAGGCATGAAGAGTCTCACATGGAGGGTCAAAGGAGTGAGTGGGCTCTTTATATGGTTTGGGAAATCCTCACCTCATGAACTAGCTTTTGGGGTTGAGTTAAGCCTAAAAGATAGCTCAAGATCCATTTCTTTACATGGTGAGAGAGTCGGGCTCATCCTAATTCATTGTTTCCAATTCGCGCTCCAAATGTCTAGTCCTATTGGGGGAATTGTTGGAGTTCCACATCGTTTGTGGTAGAGATGGTAATGGGGCGGGGCGGGTTGAGCTTAACCCCCAAAAATTTTAACCCACCCCACATAACAATTTTTTTCATTTTCAATCCACCCCACCCCGCATAAACCCGCCTCGCATAAATTTTTGAATATTTTCCTTTTACATTTAAGTTTGATGCTAAAAATGAAATTCATAAATAAATTCATTTTCTTATTAAGTTGTATTGATTTAATAGATAATAACTTAAAATTTTATTTTTTAAGGGTCAATTGGGAAGCATGTAAGAAACCGTAATAGTTTTTATTGAACCATTTTAATTTACTATGTTGAGTATTTTAGTAACTTTAAAGAAACTATCTTAATAAATAATGTTCTATAACTCTTATAACATGTAAAAAGTTAAAATTAAGTTTGAACCCTCATAAAACCGCCTAGACCCACAACCTGCCCTGCCCCACATTAGTTTTTAAGAAACCCACTTCAACCCGCCCCATTGCCATCCCTATTTGTGGGATGAGAACCCATGGTCTTGGGTAATCCTCCCCTCACAAGCTAGCTTTTGGGGCTGAGTTAGGCCCAAGATCCATCTCCTTGTAAGTAACATCGTGACACTCTCAATGACTATGTTGTTGGCATTCAAATCAAAAGGGAACAAGCATAGACACCAGAACACCACTATATACGTACATATTATCAAAAATGCAGTACATTTAAGGCAGCGAAAGAGAACCTGAATGCCAGTAATTCTACAAACTTCGCATTAACCTGTATCAATGGATACCAAGTAAGTGACTGATATTACTATATATCCCGAATCAAACTAACATTTGGAATAACTAGTTTTTTCAACCGTAAAAAATATTAACTGAATTCTCTCACCCCTGTCTCTTCTTTCACTTCTCTGACAGCTGCATCAGATATATCTTCACCCTGTGGATAAAAAATTCAACATAATAGCAAATATTCTTGCAGCTCATTTGCTTTAGATTTCTGCTATTTTACTTAGGACTTTTTTATATGGCATAGAAGTTTTCATTTACACATACCTCATCAACAACTCCGGTAGGAAACTTCCACACACCAGTTCCACGGAATCGTCCACTCTTTTCTTGGACAACTAGCACCTAAGATTTTAAAGAAAATTATCACTACATGTACTCCAATAACTAACATGCACTATGATACCTTAATTTAAGTTTCTTTTAGAAAAAACATGTGTTAGTGATACATACATAGCCAGATAGATGTATATAAGTATAGAAATGCACGTAAGCTGAAAACTATCTGAATGATGTACATGGAGAAAGCAAAACCCTTCTCCGGAAAAAAGAAAAAGAATAAAGAAAGTGTGCAAGTATCCAACAGACAGGAGGTGGGGTATGGTGGTCTGACATACTAAATGATATTTAAAGAAAATATTCAAGCAAGAGAGGGTTGAGGTATGAAAACGTAACGTGCTATATATAGAAAAATATATTGTCATACACTCCACACTGAATTCACCTTCTTGACAAGGTCAATAAGTTCAATAAACAAATTGTACAATGAAATTACGCTAGTAATGTTATATATACTTCTATTTCACTAGATAAGGTACCATTAGCTTCAGTAACAAGCCATGAGTATAGCCTTGACATATACAAGTTTTAACATATCTCAGGCATTCTCTCCTTGCACAGTTATACACACTTGCTCGGTTGCTATCTACAACTCTTGCCTTCTTTGACTGCCTTCTTCAATCTTTCTATCTTCTGCTTTTGTCTTTGGCATTTGTCCCTTCTATTAGTACTTCAGTTATTTGGATTTAAGACGAAAAGACAAGGAGTAACACCAAAATATACCTCATTCCTTTCATTCACGACGAAAGCACCAATACCCACTCGATGTGTAGCATTTGCTGGAATAGTGTTAGCAGTTTCAGGCAGCCAACTCACAAGCATCAAGTATTTTGGTTCTGCGTGGTGGTAAATAAATCCTTCCTGCAGAACAATAGGATAATTGTATCAGAAATTGACATCGATTCAAGCCAATATAATTTAACCACCATAATAAAGAAACAAACTTACCTTGACAGCAGGTTCAACAAGCATTACAAGCTCAATAGGCAATTTGATCCAAACACCTTTTTTACCCTGCAAATATTTCCACCTATTATCAAGGATGAAATATGAATCAAAATCTTGCTATAGAAATTTAGACGCCCAATTAATCATGGCAATACAATCGGCCTCTTTTTCCTTTTGAAAAAAGGGGTAGGGGAAGGGGATTACAAGATGGGGAATCGAACTCTCACCAACAAGGTGAAAGTTGGGAAAGTTCAGGTAGATGTAGGATTCCTTTCAATCAGCCTTTTCAAAGACAGGTATCTCTATTCTCTAATAGATTCGAGTACCCCACCCCCCCCACCTCCAACCAACCACTAATTTTGAAGCCCTGAATTTGCCAGTGTGAAATGACACAACATCTTTCAAACACCAGTTCCTAGTTGTATAGTTGTGAATGAGCTGGTGTTCAGCAGATTGTATACTAAATGTTCCACAACATTTTTTCAAGGACGAAGTCACCGCATGCACAATAGACTAACACATAAGGTATAACATCAACTCAGGTGATGTTGAATTAATAGCCTCATGACAACACACAAAGAGTCCTCTTCTTCCGCTTCTATTTTTACTCTAGACAAACATGAAGTATTGCTAGCATCTCGAGCACTCAAATGTACCCCAACCCCCCACCTACAAAATAAATGGGTACATCTTAAACTTTTATGCAATTACATTTCAACCACAGTTAAACTGTATAACAATCCTAAATTTGTGATTTAAGATGTCCAGGAGCAAGAAACAAAAGGGTTAGATGTTAAGGAGCAAATCAAATGAAGATGTGCATGAAAGGAACGTTTTTTTTCTTTTCTTTTTGCAGTCATAGAGAACAAACCTACCATATTTAGATTTAGCAAAAGATGTGGCAACTCAAGAGCAGTCCCTCATCCCCACCCACCCATTAAGGGAAAAATAGAAAAATAACTCATCAACAGTTTTATATGATTCTTTCATAATTGTTGTGCCTGGACAACTTTTGCACACTCGACTATTCTATCGAGAACCTGGTATCTCGCATCAAGACATGTATCAAGAAATTCTGCTTACCAAAACTTAGACAGATAGAAATAAGTCTGTTGGAATTTGAATGCTGGTCTCCAAGGATTTTCCCCACCTTAGGTGCAGTACTACTATGTTAAGATAAAAGAACCTTTCGCCAACTTTATTGTTAACTTTGGGTGAGGAGACACCATTCTAAAACCTGCAACACTTACGACGAAGTAGGCCTGACACACAGAAAAAAGTTCTTTCTATTTTTACAATGGTGGTAACCCGGGCCACCTTCTACACAACTCAATTATTCCATTGGATACTTGCTACGTCCCACACACAGTTTTAGATAACTCTATCCACTAAGACTTAGGGAATGATTAAGAAGAAGGAAGAAAAAAAGAAAAGGAATCTTCCTTTCTCAACTTATTCGCCACCTTTATTTTGGATCCCAAAAAAAGAAGAATATATCTTTGCTCAAATTCACTACCAAGGGGAATCTTACATGACTAACTTTATGATTAAATACTTCAGTGACATTTGAAAAGTAGAATCTGAACAGTGACCCAAAAACAAAATACTCTCTCCGTTTTAATTTGTTTATCATACTTTCCTTTTTAAGTCCGTTTCAAAAAGAATATCTCTTTCTTTTTTTGGAAACTCTTTAATTTTAACTTTCCACATGACATGTTTAAGTCCACAAGATTAAAAGGCATTTTGGTACATTTTACATATATTTAGCTTAAGATAACAATATTCAAAAGTCTTCTTTACTTTCTTAAACTCCGTGTCAAGTCAAAACCAAACAAATAAATTGAATGAAGGGAGCATATTTGTACTACCTGTTGTCTCCAATGAGAAAGTGAAGCTCTAAGCAAAGAAGCAAAGACAGAAGGGTCCAATGGCTCATTAGTCATTTCAACCGTCACCCCACCATAGTCATCCTCTTTTGCAGCTAATATTCTATCCACTTGTTCCATTTCTTTCTCCTTTGCCATTGCCGGAGTTGCAGAGCAACTCATTGATGACCTTGTATTTAGATTAATTCCACACCTAATGCTGGTCAATTTGCCTTAAAATATTCACAAAAAAAATGGTTAGACTTGTTCAAAAAGTTAAAATCACAAAAGGGTCAATCAAAGAAACTAAAATATAGCTAAATATTTGATGACGACAACAACATACCCAGTGTAATTCCACCTCTACCTCTAACCTCATGTATGCAAAAAAGTTATTTCCAAAAGACGCTCAACTCAAATGCAACAAATCAAAAAGAGTTATGGACAAAAAAAAAAAAAGACAGTACAGAAACATGTCAATTAATAAGGAAATCAGTAAAGTACATAGCATTCACCCATAAGAACAGTAACAACAACAAAATTATGTGGTGTGGTAAGTGAAACACAATAACAACAGATGATAGCAGACATCCAAAAGCAAGAAACTACATGTATACGACTAATACGATGCTAATAGACTCCCACCAAGCCTAATCAAGCTCAACTACCTACTAGCCCTGATAATTTGCCTAAAATATTCACAAAAAAAAATCGTTACACATGGAAAAAGCTGACCTAATCTTGGACAATTTGCCTAAAATAATGACAATAATTGATTAAAATTAAGCAAGATTGAAACTTTCACAAAATGGTATACAAAAAATAGAAAAAGGGGTCACCTTGATTTTGGCAGAAACTGAGTTTCACTGGACGGCAAAACAAGAAGTGACGTTTTGTGCTAAAAAATGAAGTTCTTGTTGAAAGAAAAGGAGTGCGACATATAAATTTGATTATCATCAAAAGTTTATACAGATTGCTATTGGGAAAAAAATATACATATAAATTATACTTTAGTAATTAAAAATGAATAATAATGGAAAAATGAGGATGGATCTCCAATTCAGTAAAAAATGAGTAAACGTGGAGACAGGGAGAGAGAAAGGGTGAGATTGGAAGAGGGAGTCAAGACATAATTTAATAAGAAATGGTGGAAATTGGAATGGTAGTTGTGTACCATAACTGTTTAGTACCAAATAGTCCCGAGATTAAATTATAATATCATTTAATTTATTATTTGGTTGGTAAGTTCGAAATAACTTATCTCGAGATTAATAATTAGTATCGAGATAAGTTATCCCTCTCCTTGAGTGGTATAGTAATCCCGAAATAAAATAAGTAAATGACAAAAATGTTTCTTTCAATCCTTTTGTTACATCACTTTTTACATTCATGAAGGGCATTTTTATAAACAAATAAATTGTCCTTAAAATTTATTATTTTGAATACAACAAACCAAACACTCAATAAAAAATAATCTCATCATAACTTGAATTCAAACCAAATGACCCCTAAATGTCAAGTGAAAGTGAACCACATTTCTTCTTCTTCTATTTGTTTCTGCTAATTAGGGTTACTCTATATTATGATCGAAATCTCAGAGATATATTTTAATTAAACTAAAGTCTTATTATCTCCTTGAACTCGTTTGGCTTATGCGACACACTCTGTAATTTCACGTATTAAGCAGCATGGGAGATGTTTGGATGCCATGTAAGCCAAAAAAGTGTATAAAATTACAAAAAAATGGGTTCAGAGGGTAATAATGCCTTAGTTTAGTTAAAGTTTGTCTTTGAAAGTTCTGTCATAGTCTGGAGGTACTTGTGTCTTATCCAATTATCATTCGTATTACTTTATGTTAGCTAAATATAATGTATTTGACATATTCCATATCTTATATACTTGTCAAATTAGGTGTAATTTGTCCATATATTATATTCAAGTGTGATTTATATGTATACAAAAAATACTGACTCTTTCGTTTGTTTTTTCTATTTTTTTGCTTGTCTCTCTTCTTATTTTTTTATATTTTAGAATGTATATGAATTTTACAAACTAGTATCAATTTCGTGTATCGGTATTTCTAAAATCAATTTCATTATGTATTCTATACTAATACAAATAATATTAACTATTTATTATATTTGTGTATAAATGCATGTATCTGATATTAAATATTTAATGCATCCATATATAGTTACGAATTGATTCCAAGAAGGCGCAAATGTATTTTGTGTAATTATAATGTATCTAGTGCATCTTTGCACAATTCATCTAACCTAATATCAGTTTTGTAATGTATCAAATGTATATGTGCTTGAAAACCTATTTGAATACATTGTTACTTCAATTGCTAAACCTATGGTTAGGTAACAACGAAAAGTCTAAAGTTAGACTTTTGGTGTAATGTGTTGTTATCTTATTTCTCTCTCTCCATTTTATTTTTATTTACTATTTAACATTTCTATTTTATCACTTATTTTATTGTTTATAACAGCTATATCTCATACTCTACTGTTTCTATAGGTTTATTCTTCAAATTGTTGGCGTGAAATGTTATGTAAAAATGTTAGAATTTATCTTTCTAAATATTATATTCATCAAAATATTATATGACATCATACATTATAAAACATTACATAACAATCATTTAAATAGATCCTAACGACACAATTCAAATTTTGAGAGCCAAATAATTTAATTTAGATATGAAATGTCTAAATTTTGAAATAAAGTTACATATTAAGAAATTATGTAAAAATACTATGAATTATAATAATTAATAAATTAAAATATTTTTAAAAAATTATAATTATTTTTAATTTAAATATAAAAATCTAAAACATAACAAGGACATAGAGCAGTACAATGGTTCCCACTGGGGGCGGACCGCAGAAAATTATACTACCATTTCATATGTCGAATTCTATCCCGACTCCGCCATTGGTCCCACTAGAGGTCAAATCAAACGTCTAAAATGGTTCTTCAAGGATCACAGGTGTACGTTATTCCCCTGTCACCGTCCACACCGAATCATCAAATTCATGCCCACAGAACCTTTATATATACCTTTCCTTCTCATGAAGCGGCACATTCAACACTCCCACTTCACACTCAAAACCTTCTACACACTCTCTACTGAAAACCCTAATTCATTTCTCCATGAAGAACAGATCATAGTTAGATTGATTTCACTGAGAAGAGATCATATTCGAAACTTTCATTTCAGAAGTTGAAGCAAAAAAAGGAAAAAAAAATCCGTGTTAATGGAGGTTTCTGTGAAGGAAAACGAATTTGTGATTTTATCGATTTCGGAGGTTTCATCTTCTTCATCTACTTCGTTTTCAAAATCGGAACGGGTTTTTGCTCGGTTTGGTTCGGATTCTGGAGCTCCGGAGCTCCGATTTGGACAGGAGTCTCAATCCGGTGCCGACATTGTGATCGATCTTCGAGCTTCACAGGCATGTATTTGAATTTACATCTGCTAATCCGATTTGCATGAGCAAATTGAAATTCGATTGTTATTAATTTAGTAGTATTTTGGTTTTCATGTTAATTTTATGCATTTTGTTACTGATCAGAGGTGAATTTTGTTAAATAGGTTGACGTACTGTACTATAAATTGTTGAAGCTTAGTCTATACTTGTACTCGAAATGGATGCAGTACTTACTCTGCATGCGAGGAAATTCCATATCTATATCTGTTTAGTTACATGTGAGACAGTGAGAGTGCTCGTTATTTATAATCATGCTTAATTCACACTTATACTCTAGTGGATACAGTAGTTCTTTGTGTGTTGGGAGGCACTCGAGCTATATCTGTTTAGGTAAATGTGAGAGTGTGGTAATTTTTGGGCTATCATGTTTTCTCTCGTGTTTCTAGCAGCAAACTAGAATGACAGTTGTTTACATGAGTTTATCTGTGCTTTTAGCTGAAAATTATACAAGATGGAGGATAGGACAGAAGAGATGATATTTTTACTGATTTTCCTTACAGAACTTGTTTGTTACATGCGCTTGATAGGGACATTATCTTAATTTTGCTTCTGCTATTGTATTTCCAGTTATTCAGGCTAGGATCTGCAGAATCTCTGTGCATATCTGAAGTTTTTGAAGACAATAAGGAGGTATCTGTTGATAGCATAAAATAGTTGATGCTTGGACATACTAGTTGTCTTTAAGCTGTTTATAGTTGAAATGCTTTAAATTCCTGCTTGCATGAGGACGATTTCTAGAGATGTTATACCATCTTCAGAGATGACAAAATTTTCTGTGTTGAATGCTACATACGTATTTACATTCATATGAAAGAAAGAATAAGTCAAATCAGGGATCAATTTCTTGTTTATATTAGCACAAAAATTAGCCAGCATTGATTGTAGTAGTTTTGATTAATTATTTACCAGTTTCATGCTCCTTTAAGCAACATTGTGTATGGCTGAAAACATGTAATAGTGCACATTTATGTCCATCTTAATATTGAAATGAGTCAGTATGTATGTGTATGCATCCATTTTACTGTTATAACTTTACCTTATCCTGTTATGGGGAAATTTGAAGGTGCTTCTTATTTATACTTCATTGGAGTTAATGTTGTGAAGTTTGTTGCTGTCATATTAATGTCCAATGGCATTGACTTTGGTCTTTTGAACCAGACAGGCTATTCCAGGGGAATCTTCATTCAATTTAAAAACGAGGGGGAAAGTAGGGCCTTCCATTGTGCATTTGAGCAATGGAAGACAGAAATGGTTGTTCAAGGTCTGTTTTGACGTATATTTTATCACTCTAAAAGTTAATTGGTCCATCTTGTGGAGTACAATCAAATTCTCTCCTTATTTGCTTCAATAGTTCTTGAATTCTGACAGAGATGTCAGTGATGACTCCTTTTTTGGTTGAGTAAAGCACTATCTTTTACTTGATGCAGTTTTGATTCTTGGTAATGTGGAAAAGGATAAACATTGAGCACCTTATGGATAGTGAGAGGATGTATTGTAGGAGGAGATTTCTGTGTTGCCTTATCAATTTCTATTGATGAGCTTTTACTATGCATTTCTTATTTCCTGTGAGATAAGCTTTGACTGTGGATACTAAATTGTGAATGTCCGACCAATATACTATTGAGGTGTCACTTTATAAGGAATTCCATTCCCTCGAGTTGTTGTAACTTTGAAATTTCTTTGACGTTATACGAAGCACCACTTGTCCGGAGAATTAAGATTTTATTGAGAATTTAAGTGTAGTGAATGAATTTGATAGACCATTAGTCACTCTTCTGATATGTTATAAGGTATTAATTATTATAAGCCTTATAAGTTGTTAGCAATATCATCAGGTCCATTATGCACATCTTAGTATTGGTAATCACATTATTGATTGTTGTCTTGTATTTGGGTATCATTTTCTTTTATTTTGTCCTACTCTTTGACATAAGTTTGAGTTGTAAGTTTTACTTGGAAAAAAGTTAAATTGTGGGCTCTATTTTGCTTAATAGAAAGTCAATGTGAAGTTCAGGAATGTCTTACTTGTATAAGTAATGTCTTTTCTTTCTTAGTTTCGGGAAATACAAAAATGTACTGCTTACTAATTGACAAAATGGAAGAAAGAAGAAAGCAATCATTTCTTGTCAAAAACTTAGAATGTAGTATGTTAGTGGTCCATATTGATGCGTGAGTGAAGTTCTAAATTTCTGCATCTAGGAGGATCTTGTTCCATCTCTCTTTGTCTGGAAGTTTCAACTACTCTGTGAAGTTAAATATGGCGCAACACTAGCAATGATGCTGACACAAATAATTGTAACTTGTAAAAAGAGTCTTGTCTGGAAGTTTCAACTACTCTGTGAAGTTAAATACGGCGCAATCAATCATAAGATATTGAAGTCATGATTCAGTCCATTAGCAACACTAGCAACGATGCTGACACAAATAATTGTAACTTGTAAAAAGAGAATAATAATAACTATAACTCATTCAAGTATTCTTTCTTTCAGGCTCTCCTCTGCCAAATGGAGCAGTATCAACTTCAACAAGTAAATTTGATGAAAAAATAGAGGCATCTTCTGCTAAAATGTATTTTCACTACTATGGACAACTATTGCATCAACAAAATATGCTGCAGGATTTTGTAAGGACAGGTAATGTTCTGAACTTTGGTCTTTCCCGTGGTTTGACTTGTATCAGGACCTAGGAAAATCTAAAGCATGTTTCTCCATGAAATAATTTTCTCAATATTTCAAGTACTGAAATAATTATTTGCAAGTTGTAACTTGGTTATGAAGCTTTGGATTTCAAGTGAAATATTATTTGATATTCAAGGGAAATATTGAAATACTTGCCTGATGGTGTATTTTTATCAAATCTTCAACTTAGACAAACATATTTCCAAGTTTGCTTCATATCGAAGAACCAACTTCAAACCTCGCAAAATTTTTCCAACCTTATCTACTAACATTCTTCTTATAACTTCAACTCAAATATTATTCAAATGCATACTTATTTCTCAACAAGGCTCATATAGTGTCATGAGAGGTTTGCAAACTCCTTTGTCCTAGAATGTTTTGAACTGTTGTCCTTTTGCATTTCTTAAGGAGGAGCTGAATAGAGCATTCTAAATCCAATTATATTAAGGCTGACATGGTAAATATGGAACTTGCAGGAACCTATTATGCTGCTGTAATTGAGAACCGTGCTGATTTTCTTGGTCGTGTAGTGGTTGATGTTGGAGCTGGTAGTGGTATTTTGTCATTATTTGCAGCGCAGGTTATCTTTTTTATCAATGCCATGAGGTTTCACTGAATAATATGAACCATAGCTTTGCTGCTTCCGCTGATATTTGTACACTGTATATTTTCCTTCCATCTCTTCAACAAAAACCCTCTCAGGCTGGTGCAAAACATGTTTATGCCATAGAGGCATCTGAAATGGCCGAATATGCCAAAAAGCTTATTGCAGGAAATCCATCGTTGAATGAGAGAATTACAGTACGTATACATTCCCTCATTCTGGTGTCTTTCAAAAAAGTTCTTAAGTGCTAAATATACTCCTTCGGTATCTTGGCGGCTAAGGTTGCTCCCTATGTTTTGGTTTTCTCTGTTCTATGAATGTTTAGGTAATCAAAGGAAAGGTTGAAGAAGTAGAGTTACCTGTGAAAGCCGATATCTTAATCTCCGAGCCAATGGGTAAGCTTATATATTTCGATTGGTTCTGAAACTTATGTGTAGTGCAATATAGGTTTGACAATGCTTCAAGTTTTGTTAAAAATTGTAGTTATTCCCCTGGTTGACAGCTAAAGTTCTTTTGCAAAATTTGTGTGGCTATGTATTAAATATTGATTTATTGTTTGGCGAAATGATTTAAGGAATTTGTAGGTATTACATGTTTCAACTGCCTCTACTACTAAACCTGGAGAATATACTAAAACATGACAACAATATCTTCTTGGATAACTGCTTATACAATCTTGAGGGAAAAAAGAAAGATAAGGAGTAAGTTCAGTTGTGATTATGTGCAATAAACAATTCCTCAATACTCTGAAGAAGATGAATGAATAAACCACGGAGATATGTTAAGTTGGGTAATTTGCATGTTGAAAACCGATTTTAACGCTTCTACTGCATTCTGAGCTGCAGCTAAATTTGTATTTGAATTGTCATAGTTCATTATTTTCTTATTCTTCTAACATACCCCGCTGTTTCTGACTGTATTTCTGTTGTTTTTATATATGCTAGTCTTTTTTTTTCTGTTGAGAAGCAAAATTTTGCTCAAAGTTTCATGCAACAAAAGCAGCTGCATATAACATGACCACGGAAGGATGTCTTTTGTAGTATTTATGCATCTGCAGATCCATGCAAGAGAGTTTGATAACTGAAACAATAGATTTCTGCAGTTTTCCCTTTATAAATGAGTAACTCTTTTTTCATGTAGAATAGTGCTAACTTTGCCAATCATTAATTGTTTTAATAATCTGAGCAACATGATTTTGGTTTTGAAAATTTCCTTTTTCAATATATGACTTGAGGAGAGGATGCTTTATTCATTTCATATTAAATTGTTGTCACATATTAGCCCAGCATCCCCCCCACCCCCACCCAAAAAAAAAAAGGAAGGACTATCACATATCTGTTGGCAACAATCTCTGATACACGGATATCTTTGCTTTGCTTGTATTATGAGTGTCTTTCCCTTCTATATTTTTCATAAAAAACATTTTTTTTCATATTTTCATGAAAACAGTTAAAGATATTTATCTTAAAATAATATGGGGCAGCGTGTCATCCCAGAACCAAGCTAACAACAATCCAGTGGTTAAATTATCCAAATGAAACAGGCTTAACCTGCTGGAAACAATCTCTGATACATGGACCCTTTTGCTTTGCTTGTATTAGAGTGTTGTGAAGTTTCCTTTTTATAATCTTTTGTTATAAAAAAGGAATTCCTTTTATATTTTCCTGAACAGAGTTCAAGGTATGAATCTTTAAAAATATAGCGAAATGTTATCTCTGAACCCAAACAACACAACCACAATCCAGTAATTAGAATATCCAAATGGAACAGATTCAAACCTGCTGGGTCTGTGATACATTGATTTTACATTGCAGGTACTTTGTTAGTTAATGAAAGAATGCTGGAGTCTTATGTGATTGCAAGAGATCGGTTTCTAGTTCCAAATGGAAAAATGTTTCCTGCAGTGGGAAGGTAGTTTTTCTTTCTTGTCAGCAGTTGACTTTGAGGCGCCTTGCCTTGTCAATTCATTCATGAAGCTAGTAGTTTGCTTATGAGGTTCTTTGGTTCTTTTAGTTTTTCTTCCCGGATTCTGTGCTTTACGTTTCTCCCACCAGTAGTTTGACACATTATTTTCAAAAGATCCTCGTATCATAGATTATTTTCTTTCTGCCACAAGCTATCAACTTGTACCTTCCGTGAATCATTTAGGAGGTTGGAGTACAATGATATGACTAAGATTGAATCGCGTATTGTGGAAGCTTAAGTTGTCTATTTCATTCTCCTTTTTACATGAGATGAGCCTTCAAGCTTAATTCTCAGTCTGGTATCCATAAATATGTTCCAATGCTGCTTCCCGCTTCTCCCTCCAAGCAATTCCCCCTCTCAGCCTCATGTTTGGTTGTTTATTCCTACCTTTTTTCAGCCTTGCTATATCTATACTATTTCTAATTGGTTTTTATTTATGTTTTATCGTCATATGATTCAGTTACCCAAGCTGCCACTTCCCAACCCAATCTCCAAAAAGAAAAACCTTTTCCTTTCATTTTCAATTGCCTTTACTTGTGTTTCAAACTTCTTTGTTAAAAAAAAAAACATTTTTCTTCCACTTCTATCAGGCCTCTCTTTCTTCCACTTTCCTCTATCAAGCCTCTTGACTTTTTGATACATAAATTAGTATGTAATATTTTCTTTTTTTTTTACTTTGTGGTTTATTATATGATTTAATTTTCCAAATTTCAGCTTATGGTTCTTTTATTTTGTAGAATACACATGGCACCATTCAGTGATGAATATTTGTATATGGAAATTGCTAATAAGGTACATTTGATCATATCACTGTTTTCTTGCTCTCTGGGCCTATCTCTATAACATTTTCTTCTTAAACTGGGGCTCTTCCCCTATGGAGTAGGATGGTGGGTGCTATATGAGAGGAGTTTCATTCACCAAGAATGTTGCCTCATTGCTAAAGGCTTAATGCATAGGTGCTATATTTCCAAATACAAAGCCACTTTTCACTTGTTGCATAGTTGTGCCTGACATTGTCCTAAGAAAATATTTCAGCAATGTAAGAGTTTCTCTGGTGGAACAACAACATTTAATTCCAAATAACAAACCAACAAGTCCAATAAAGTAGGAAGAAAATGAACAATTAACAGTTTATATAGGATAAAGATCTGTTGCAGAGATGCAGATGCTAAGTTGGATGTGCGGTCATACAAGATTAGATAAGATTAAAAATGGCTATATCCACCAGAAGGTGAAATTAGCACGCGTTGAGGATAAAATGAGTGGAAGTCTCTTGAGATGATTTGGTTATGTCCTATGTCGACTAACAGATGCACCTGTCTGCAAGTGTGAAACTATGGTGAATGAAGGTAATGAAAGAGAAAGTGATAGACCTAAAATTACATGGAAGAAAGTTGTCTTGAAAGGCCTACAATTTTTTTTTTAATCAATGTAGACTTGGCTAAAGATAGGACATAATGGAAGAAAATGATCCATATGGGTGATATCTACTAGTTGGGAATAAGTTTTAGACTTATGGGTGAACGCCTAATATTATTACTATTATATATATATATATATATATATATATATATATATCAAACTTATCTTTTATTTTTTATTTTATTGATAATATGAGTTGAGCTTAAATGAGAAAGTGAGGATTCATAGAGCCAACCCAACTTGTGTAGGACTAAGATGAAGTTGCTGTTTATAGGATAATGATTGTAGAGGTGAATGATAAGCTAGAGAGGGATCATGAAGATAGAGTCATCATTGAGCTAGATACATAATGATTTAGGCAAATTTGTGGTGTGTAGTGATGAAATGATAATGACCTTTTTACAGGAATGATTGCATGTTAGCTACGTAACTAACCGATTTTCCACTTAGCCAAAGGTGTGCATAGATGCCACAGTTTCATATTTCCATTTGTCCAAGTAAAAATATACCTTTCCATGCAAGTAACTTGTCCTTTGCTGCATGGAAAGGCCTTGATGCAACTTGGCTTGCATCATTGGTCCTTTTCCACTTGCTTAAAGCCTCCATGCAAGCCTTTTAGAGATAAATTTTGTGTATGGATTCTGCATTTCTCATGCACATGCTTATTTATGGAGATGGTTTCTTATAGTTATGATCCTTCTCAATTTCATATTGAAAAAGAGATTAATTTGACTTTTACTGTTATACAGGCTATTTTTTGGCAGCAACAGAGCTATTTTGGGGTTGATTTGACACCCTTGCAAAGATCTGCATATGAAGGATACTTTTCTCAGGTCAATCTCGTACATATTAGGAATTAAATGACTTGGCCTCTGATTTATTCACTTTGAATTATAAGCTTTTAAAACAAAGTTGAATTCAGCATCCAAGTTGAATTTCATTGTCAAAATCATAAATGTATGTACTGAACCTACTCCCTTCCCCCACCATGATGTCCTTTATTTAGTTTCCTCAATTTGTGCGAATGGTTTCCATAACTTTTAGAAGACGAGTTAGCCTTAGATTCACTCACTCTTTTTGGATGTTCATATACTTTGCAGCCAGTGGTTGATGCTTTTGATCCAAGGTTATTGGTAGCTCCTGCAATATCTCATGTGATTAACTTCACTTCAATAAAGGTATTACTAGAAAATTCATTCTGTAGATTGTAAAATAGAGTTGAGAGAGACATTCTGTATTCTATGTATGTTTTTCTTAGCAATTAAAGGGAATCCTACAGATTCAAAGCATAATCAGCAGAGATGCAAAGGTAATGGAAGCCCATAGGCCTAAAGTAGCTCCTCCTACTTTTGAGAGTAATTAACTCTATATATGTGCTTTTCATACTTGGTGGAGTGGGTGGTTGATAGGGGGAAAATAGCTGGTGGAATTACTCATATATGCTAGCCAGAATTTTTTGAAACATAATGCTGGGTAAAATAATCTGTTCCACATATATAATATTACAGGAAGAAGATCTATATGAAATTGAGATCCCATTGAAATTTGCATGTTCTGTTAGCACTCGAATTCATGGGCTTGCTTGCTGGTTTGATGTACTATTCAATGGAAGGTAATCATTTGTATTTCTTGCATCATTCTTGTTGGGATTTGTTGTTGCTACTTTTCAGTAAATTGCATCATTTCTTTCTGCAGCACCGTACCGAGGTGGCTTACCACTGCTCCTGGTGCACCTACAACTCACTGGTATCAGCTTCGGTGTGTATTGTCACAGCCACTTTATGTCATGCCAGGACAGGAGATAACTGGCCACTTTCGCCTGGTTGCCCATAAGGCACAAAGTTATACCATTTACCTAACATTGTCAGGTAGTTTTTTATGATTGTCGTTTGTAGTAATTGAATCATATCTTGTTGATCCCTTGGTCCCATAAAATCTATCATATCATTGGTCAATTTGAATAGCTACTGTTGGAGATATGCTCCAAACATCCTCTGGAAAACTTGATCTGAAGGAGCCATATTACCGGATGTCCCAACCACAAGCATATTCATCGGCACAAGAACCAAATCAGCTATTACAAATGCAGGTATTGCTGCCTTTTCCGTCATAGTGGTTAAACAATGGTTTCCTTCTCTCCCTTGTCTAACTTGTATGGTTTTAAGCTGCAAGTTTCTCAAGGATTTTAAATTAGTACTATTTTTTGAGGCACAACAAAGACTCTTTAAGATTGTAGCTAACCACTCCTTGAATGTAAGTGATAGTGTTGGGCTTGAAATTTCTGGTAATTGAGCTACTTGAGAAATGAGATTGAGTATGTTTACACTTAACTTTAGTCTGTTGGCTTTGAAGATCGTCCCGCTGGCCTGTTATCCGTTGGTTTGCCTATATACTTAGATACTTTGAGGAGCACTCACTGGGAAAGCTATTAGCAATTTATAGATATACATTTTCAACTTTTAGTGTGGAGTAGAGAGTTAAAGTTGCCTTTTCTATCCTGGACAGGATGTACCAACACAATCTTGGGTTGAAGATGGCTCAGTCCCGGTGCAACAACCTTCTCCAAATCATGGCGCTGAGCTACATTCACTTTGATGGTGATATCCAAGTCATGGGATGTGCATCTCGATAATCCCCTCTTTGTATTACTAGAGTGCTTGGCAAAGCTAAAGAATTCAAAATTTTAATGCTGCCAAGTTCTGAACACCCCCCTCCCCCCCAAAATCCCGAGTTTTGATTGCTTGTAAATCGTTGCTCATGTGCAATTATCTTCCTAGTTTCATGTACGATTTGTTATCTTTTGTTAGCACATTCTACCTGACCATGTAGGATGCTTTTGTATCCAGCTTGATATAGATGGCTATTTCAGCTGTGCAAGGATCCAATGACCCCTCTTTGCCGGATCTACAGGTTAGATGAGTTTCATGTCATCTTTTCCCGTGTACAAAATTATAGAACTTATGTTTATTTCCCTTTACACACTCCAAATGCAAAGGAAATTGTCTCATTATATACATTGAACTAAGGACCATGACATAATAGCCCATGGGAAAAATAAAAACTGTAGCAGAGACCCCAAACTTAATAATTTAGATGAGAAGATGTTAGTGAAGTCTTGAGTGTTTGTTGCCTTTGCTTTATAGCGGTGTAAATGAAGGTTACATCTAGACATCTAACAATAATATTTAGAATAGTGGAGTTTTGGAGTTCATCTGTATATAAGATTTAGTACTGCCCATATACTATCGTGTTATAATACAAAGTTACCAAGTTTCAAAAAAAAAATAATTAATACCCATGGATAGTCTTGGACACAGCACATTTTGGATTTCAATTGCTGGAATAGTGTTTCTTACGATCATCGTAATAGACACTGTTAATGAATTTAACAAAGTGGACTCGAAAGAATATTTACATAAGGAGCAAAAATTACCAAAGTAGTTACAAAATAAAGTTATATACACAATAACTATTACACTTATTCTGTGTTTCTTTTTCCCTCTCTCTCACTCACATTTTTACACACACAAGGAGCAAAAATTACCAAAAGTAGTTACAAAATAGAGTTATATACACAATAACTATTACACTTATTCTGTGTTTCTTTTTCCCTCTCTCTCACTCACATTTTTACACACACAAGGAGCAAAAATTACCAAAAGTAGTTACAGAATAGAGTTATATACACGATAACTACTACACTTATTCTGTGTTTCTTTTTCCCTCTCTCTCACTCATATATACACCCACACACGTACAAACAACAACCCTCTTCTGATAAATAAGATATGCAAAATCATAGGATTATGCAGCCATTCTTATTCTCATTTAAGAAACTGTAATAGGGGTGAGGTATTGCCAAGGATGGTGCTGCTTGATTGTATTCATCTGGCATTGTTGAGAAT
Source organism: Solanum bulbocastanum (assembly GCA_037074985.1). NCBI lineage: Eukaryota > Viridiplantae > Streptophyta > Magnoliopsida > Solanales > Solanaceae > Solanum > Solanum bulbocastanum. Next base: position 45,961,985 of record CM073601.1, read on the forward strand.
GGTGGCAGTGCCTGATAATAATCATTGGGCATTGCCAAGGATGATGGCACCTGATTATAGTCATCTGGCAAAGGTGGGGCTGAGGGAATACTATCATTTGTCCATATTGTTCCGGCTGATGGAGAAATGCTATTTGGATAACAAGAACCATAACCAGTATTACCATATTGCCCATAGTAATTATAGCATGAGTTTCTGCTATGTGCACAAAAAGGACCAGAGTTGGGATTATTACCATATTGACTATGGTAATAACATGAGTTTCTTCTATGTGCACAACGAGGACCCAAACTAGTAGTGTTACCATATTGGCAACACCCATGATTAAGATTATGACTTATAGCAGAGTGACCACCACAACATGATGAAGAAGCACCACAATGTCCACCACCATGAGAATGATCACAATGATCATGTGGAAACACTTGATCATGGGTTTCTTTCACTTTTTTGGTGGTGGTGTTAATCTCCACAATTTTTTCACTAGGCCCATTTCTTGATTCCCCTTTGAAAATCACCTTGATAGTTTTGGTCACCTCCACACTTTTAACACTAGGGTCATCAGAAAATTTCTCTAGTTGTGTCATAATGTCAGGATCATTCAGTGGATCAATCACTTTCGATAGCGCATTGACATCTTTAAGAGGCCGTTCTTGTTCACACCAGAGTTCTGCTTCTCTCCCAACCTTTTGGAACTTGGTTAGGATCTTTCCAGGGTCGACTTTGCCTGAGATGATTACTTTTCCAATTTCTTGATTGATTTTCACCGAACAAACCCCCTTGATATTTAGCAGCTCCTTTTCCAGTTCCCTTGCACAATACTTGCAGTGTACTTGTAGCTTGAGAGCAAAGGTGTTGAAAGGACGTGCCATTGTTATAGTTCTCAATTCTCTATCAGCAAATATGTATAAGCCTTCTTGTTTTTGTATTAATTCAAAAATAATCCTGGGGCAAAGAAAGGCAAGAATAGTTGAGAAACGCATAACTACTACAACATATTATCCAATAAAACAATTCTAAAAATTGAACGATAGAAAGATGGTGACTTCAAAAAAAACTGCAACTATATCAGCTGTATTATGAAGTTATTTCTCTGTTTGTGCTTGACTGCTTGTGTAGGGTTCATGTTAATCTTCTTTGCTTATTGTTAAAATTCAGAATAAATAAATATTTCAAAGGAAAAAAAGGTTACTCCTTTCAATTTTGCTGAAGATTCTTTTCTTGAACTTGAAGTACACACGGTTTTAATAATTTGACCATTTCCACCATCAAAATTTGTGCCATAATCCGCGCTTACGTTTTTTATAGAGAACCATTTTAAAATTTTGAATTAAACCATTGTATATGTAGTTGATGCGTGTGTTGACTATCTTTAGAAAAGAGAATAACAACCCTTTTGGTCCCTCAATTATTGGTGAACTCTTATTGTGGTCCTTGTAATATCTGACCAAGTGTATTTAACCTTTAATCAACATAAATGTGTGTTTTTTTGGCCTAGAAAAATATGTTATATTTTTATTATTTTTAAAACTATATTACCCTCAAATATTGAGTAGTAGTAATACAGACTTAATGTTACACGTAGGGGTGTACAAAATCGAACCAAACTGCAAATCGAGTCAAATCGAAAAAAAATTTCGACTAGTGGTTTGGTTTAACTTGGTTTGATATTGGAAAAAAAAACCCGACTATATTTGGGTTGGTTTGGTTTTAACTAAAAAAAATCAATCCGAGATCAAACCAACCTGACATTATGTATGTAATTTTAAAATTTTATTTTATACATAAAAATATTTACTTTGATATAATTTTTAAATATTTCTTATACTATTTCATAGTTTTTATCTTTTAATATATTATTTCAAGTTTAAAACTTAGAATTCGGAATAGTCCAATAAAGATTATAGTTCATATATGTTGATAATTATAATAAAACTGAAATCAAAATCAAATTAATACTAATGCAAAAAAGAAAATCAATTCAACACTAAGAATGACAATAATATTGAATATTTGTTCTTTAGTTTTACATTGGTTTAGCAATTAAAATACATAATCTAATTTTAATTTTCCTTAAATATTTAGTAATGTAACTAGTATTTATTAAACTTATTTTAGCATTATGATCATTTTCATTATGTTGCAATATTTATTTTATATGATGATTTCATTATTATTTTTTATTGAATATTTTTGTGTCATCAGTACTAATCTCATATTTTGTGTTATTTTTTTTAAGAAACACCTTAGATAATTGTATTTCTGTTGGACTAAAGAAATATTTGAAGCACAAATTAATTATATGTTTGTACGCAAACTTTACCGAAAAATTCCAAAAATCTAAAAAATCTGAGGTTTATTAGTTTGATTTGATTTATAATTTTAAAAATTCGACACAATGGTTTGGTATGGTATTTGAAAAACCCGAACCAACCAGAGATTGAAAAAATTCGAATTATTAGTTTGATTTGGTTTATAAATTTAAAAATTTTACACAAATGGTTTGGTTTGATATTTGAAAAACCCAAATCAACTCGATTATGTACACCCCTAGTTACACGTAGTCTGTTAAATAATGTTATGATTGATAGTTTGATAAATTTGGGAAAAAGTAAGCAGGATAAAAGTGCAGCACTTCAATTAATTGAAGGTTCAATAATATGCTTAGTCAGTTATCATAAAAATTAAAAATTTATTGATAATTAAGCACCAAAAGTGCTATTATACCTGAAGGCTTATAGTGTGTGTGCGCCTCTCTGTATGTGTGTTTTTCCTGCCAAGGAAGTAATCATATTAGTTTAATCTTCAAATATATTTGCTGGGAAAACGGAAAGAAATTCTTTGCAAGTCATTTGGTTGTCATACACTTATCTCTTGGAGCAAATTTAGGTAATTTAGATATCCTTCCATTAAAGGACTTATCTGTATACTGAATTAGACGACTGTATATCGAGTAAGACACAGACTAGCTTTCATCGAACCTTACTTAAATGTTTATTATATTTTATGTGACACATTTTTTTTTAAGTCCGTTTTAAAAGAAATGCCACCTTATTATAATTAGAAATAATTTGACTTTAAAATATCTCTTCTATTCTTGATAAAATAATTTACAACCACACAAGTATCTTTTAGACTATAAATTTTAAGTCTTAGGTTTTCTTAAATATTGTGCTAAGGTAAACGATGCCACATAAATGGGAAGGAGGAAGCATCTTTTTCTTATATACCAAAGATAAATAATGGATGTGTCGGTATGAAGGAAAATGTTTTTCAAAAAAATAAGTGGATTTTTATGCTTATCTTCTTGTGTTTGGTATATATACAAAACGTATTGTCCTAAAATACTTTACGTATAATTTACAGAAATGTTATGGAGGTGAGAGTTGAGTGGTGGTATGTGGGGGCTATGGGGATGGGTGAGTTAGAGAATGGGGAGCATTTGTAGAATTTATTGTTTAGTAAGTTTTATTAGGAAAGTCTTTTTTTTAAAAAAAATTAAAAAAATTTAAGGAGTTTATTTTCCCCTCTGTTCTGAACACCCAAAATATCTACTTATTTCTTTTTTAAATAACTTTTTTCAAGAAAATATTTTTGATGAAATACATTTTTCTTCGTACGGAACACACCTTAGGTATCCATCTTTATGATCTTTTTAGGACTTTATTCTAATTTCACTTTGACTTGTACTAAATCAGACACGCACCGTATACTTAGTCATCTAACCTTTACTTAAATTAATGCTGACAAGTGACAACCCAATATAAATGAGAAGATTCTTTTTAAATCCTTTTATTGGGAGAATTGTATAAGATTCCTATAGACGGTCCCCGGGTAAAGCTTTTTTTCTTTTCTTTTTAAGAAAAAGAAATTCAACACTATATATCTCTATTTTACTTAATTAATTTTTGGAAAATTTTCACAACTACCGAATCCATATTGTCAACTTCAGATTTAGTTAGGAAATATGCTACTACACAGATTAGAAGATTTGAATATGTAATTTAACCTGACGTGGGAAAAAAAATGATAGTCCAATGCATAGAGCATTCAATGTTTATGTAGGGTTGAGGAGTTACATCTCAAGAAATGTGATGTAGATAACTTACCCTAATTTCACCTGTTACGACACCCATAAAAAACCAATTTTTAGGTGCTGTGCAGTTGTCAATGTCATGACCCAAACTTCAGGAGGGCCCGACTAGCCCAAAAACCAAGCATATGCCTCCTTTAGGAGAAACGGTTTAATTAAAATATCAAATAATCCTGAAGTTTGAACTTATCTATAAAGTGAAATAGACATAAAACATAACTGCTTGATAGACAGTGAAATCATCGTATGTTGTTACAAGAGAACGAATAGTAAAAGTTTTAGTTACAATTGAACATCTAACTTCCCAGAAACCTATGGCACAACATGTAATTCGACAACACACAGTAATAGATGTGGATTTCCATCTCCAAATCTGATCACAACAAATTTAAAAAGCTCTGAAACGCCCTGTTACCTTGCCCGGAGTATATGAAGGTGAGTTGCTTCACTAGTTGTATAGCATGAGCCGTTCGTCTATAGTTCCTTTTGTTTTCATATGCACATTGTAATTTGGCCAAATGGTTTGTGTATTGGCAAGAGAGAAATTAAACTACAATTTGAATAATACAAAAGGCGGAGTTGTACAAGTGAGCGAGGAGAGAGAGAGGGGACGGTCACTTCAATTAAAAGCTCGAATGCTGTCTAGCGTGGTACCCTCTTTCTACTCAGTATTTCCTGCTCTTTTAGTCGATGCTGGAATCTGGAAAGACGAGCCTGGAGGCTGACCAGGCTTGCTGCTTTGCGCGACAACACATAGCTCAATTGTGTTACATAATTGTCGATGAGACTTCCAGGCTGATCAACTTCTGCCAACAGTTTCATTTCCTGACAGAGAAAAACAACAATATGTTAATTATCTCAAGTGAACAATATTCCCAATATTGCAAAGAGATGATAAAGTGCTAAGAACTTCATTAGACCAGAAAAACTAGGATTTTCTTACTTCACGAACAATCTCCATCGTATCTTCAATTTCTTTCCTGTGTGCAGCCATCAAGGCCTCTTCTTCCTTTTACAGCAGAAAGAGGAAAATTACATCAACATCAAAAAGGTCATAACTGTTATTAATGAGGATATCTTACAAGATGAGAAGTAAAAGAGCTTCATAGGCTAACCTGCAGTAATTCATTGATATTATCATCATGAGGGGGTGAAGAAAGTTCATTTTGTCCCGATCCAACACTTTTTATACTTGCATTTTGCTGTTTATAACTCATAGAGGATGACTCAGAGCTCGAGGCATCTTTTCTTGACCATTTTCCTGTCTTTTCAGGTTTCTCATCACGAGAAACTTTCCTCCGAGGTGGAGACACTTTCTGCACCTTGTCTTCTGTATCAGTTGAACTCTGCAAATTTGATGTAGACTGCATTCTTTGACCAGCTGGGACACCATAGCTATTCTTCGCCTCAAACCTGTCCCTATCCATACCACCAAAATTTGTCCCTCCATCGTCCTGACCATTGAAAGTTTGATTTGAAGAAAATCTAGAGGGTTGTTTATCAAAAACATTAGCGGAATTGTATGACGTTTCTTTCTCCATAACTCTTCTATTTGCTTCTGATACTTTAGATTCTTGGGGTTGCTCATAAGCATCTTCTGCCTCAGCAGAAGCAGCCAAAGTAGTCGGTAGAGAAGGTTCCTTGAATGTTGGAGCTGTTACACTTGCACTCTGATTTTTGTTGGTGTTTCCACCTTTGGATAGACTTTTAACCCTATAAATACAATGTTAATAGGTTCAGCGACATAATAAAAATGAATAAAACATTCTACTGGTACAAAAAAGGCTAGAACTACCTGTCTGCATATCTTAATGTGTTGAGCGTATGTTCACATGATCCGGCATTAGGAGAAATGCAGGAAATCATAACTGTCTTTGAGTTGCCAACAAAGGAGTCACGCAACACTTCAGTGAGTTTGCTCCCACGGAACGGGATATGAAGCTGATCATTGTCAAGAGCACGAATACACTCTTTAAGAGCTAACAAGCTCTTGTTAATTTCTGCTCCCTCAATTCTAAAACCAAACAAGAATGTCAATTTCAGAGATATGCTACTTCAACATATTGGCAGACAAGGGCCATAGAAGTGCAATTTAGGTTGGGCAGGGGGGAGGGAAAACAAGGAAAGATCGAGAATTCACGTTCTATGCATCACATGAGTTCCAAGTGTTGAATGCTAATTTATAGTTTGGTTCTAACTAGCCAAAGTGAAAACTAGGTACATCTCTACAATAAAATTTAACATACTTGACACAGTCAAGAACTTTTCCAGAGTTAAAAGTACCATCCCTTTAGCATTATGTACAGAATAGTAATATGGAACATACAACTCTCTTGAATTTCGTCTTTAAAAGTAGAAGGAAAACAAAAAAGAACCAAGAATGTAGAAAAAAAAAAGCCATAGCCTTTTCTCATTACTGGAGTAGAGTAATCATTCAGTATCATAAGCATTCCAGTTGGACTTATTATAAAACTATAGTGATTCTGCATAATAACTTATTGAAATAGACCTTTCCTTTTTTTGGGGGGATAAGTCTATTTCAAGAAGTTATTATGCAGAACCACTATAGTTAGAACCACTATAATTTTAAAGTAAGTCCAACTAGAATGCCTATGGTACTGAATGATTACTCCAGTAACGAGAAAATGCTACATCATTTTTTCCTACATTCTTGGTCTTTTTTGTTTTCCTTCTACTTTTGCAGACGAAATTCAAGAGAGTTGTATGTTCCATATTACTATTCTGTACTTAATGCTAAAGGGATGATACTTTTAACTCTGGAAAAGTTCTTGACTGTGTCAATTATGTTAAATTTTATTGTAGAGATGTACCTAGTTTTCACTTTGGCCAGTTAGAACCAAACTATAAAGAAAGAAATCTAGGCATTCCCTGAAAGGTATAATATAAAAAGCAGCTAGATTCATTACATAATAAGGTACCTTGTTTGTCTGTCATTATCAGTAGTGTCCGCACCTCTCTCGCTACCTGCAAGGTCAATAAAGGAAATCTTTCCAATCACTTTCCCGCCTTTGGATTCATTTCCATCATTATTTCTTCTAGTGTCCTTTACTTCATTGTGTTTCTTGACGACAAGTTGTAATATCGCGTGAGATCTTGATGATTCCTCATTTGCACCAGTGGAGCCTGTACTTCTTGAAGCGTTTCCCCTCTCAATAAACTCTTTCACAACCTGTACATCTGAAACTTCAAATTCCTGGAGGCCAACGATGCAAACCTGCTGACGCCCGTCTTCTCTCATGCAGAGTTTCCTATATAAAAGCAATGTTCAGAAAAAAAATTGAAAAATACGTGTATCTATCATGAAGTTCCATATTGATAAAACAAAACTATAGGTTTGACAATCCTTTATTCTTCAATAAGTTGGACAACCAAGACAACTAAAAATGATATTGTGGTGCTGGCAAGGGCAGATAGTGCAGAAGAGACGAAGACAAGATTAAGAAATCATTCCTTTATGCCTATTATGGACTGTATGGGTAGAGAGGAACTGTAGAACTTTTGTAGCAAAAAGAGGACTATTTCTTAAGTAGATCTTAAATGCATTTTGACCATTAAACTTTTGGTAGAAACATTGTAAATAGCTTTGATAAAATCATAGAATTTTTTGACTCACTTTAACTCGTTGGGGGAGTCAGCCAGGGACTTTTGAACTCTATTAATACCCCTTTTGTACTGTTAATTAACATAATTACTTATTTAAAAAAAAAAGCAATTGGACAACCAAGACAACACACTCGACCACTGGATTGACATGTTTTTTGTCATCAATCCTTTAGGACACATAGGACTTCAAGTGTCTTCCTCTCTGCTTTTATGTTCCTTTATCTTTTGTGGAAAATTTTCTACAAGATTAGACACCACCACAGAATGAATGTTGGAGACCCATTCAGAGGCTCAATATTGCCCATTCTCATTTTTGTGTTATGCAACAACATGCTTGAAAAGAGAAAATATACCCCATTTAAAATATCTATAGACATTCAAATGAAAGCTTTTCAATGCACGTAAGAATACTAACTTTCTTTCACTGAGAAGATCGAACAGTTTCCCACCATATATTTCAAAAAAGCTGAGCCACAACTTGAACCTCTGATTACGATAAATTGGCTGATGCAACAATCTAACAAGATCCTCTGCAGCTCTGAGAGGCAATGGTTGCATTGTGTATGTCTTACCACTACCTGAACCATAAAGAAAGGAAGGAAAAAACATCATTTCTGAAATAACCGATTGAGGAGCTGCCCACAATAGAAACGGCCAACAATACAAAGAAACTAGCAGTGATAAGAAGCAGAAAATTTAAACCAAAGATGGTGAAAAATTCATACAATCGCGTGTACAGTAAAACACGTAACTCCCTCCTGACCATGTGAGAAAGACGTAGTGCAGAAAATCATAATGTACTTTTATAATGTCAAACATCTAAAAGCAAAAATATGAAGAATGAGTGTGACAAATCATTCAAGTCCAGAATGAAAAGATGAATAAAATAATCTAACCTCGACTAGATAAATGCTGTTTATAAGCATTCTGGTCCAACAAGTGTGTATCCTAAACAATCTCTCTTTTTCTGGTAGTAAAAGTCACATATTTAATGGTTCAGAAACATGCAAACTTCAACCTGAAAGAAAGGAACTGGAAACTCGAAAACCAGATAATCTCAAATTTAGATATATTTTTTCTGAAGGTGATCTCAGATTCAGGTAAAGAAAATTGGAAGCAGACTTCATTTGCTACCAATAGCATCAACAAAATCGTGAATTTAAAATTCAATGTTCAAATTAATATTCGCCTTGAGATATCAATGAAGTCATAGATGCTCAACTACCTGTGCCTAAGAGGATGTAAATTTCTTCTACTCTTGTTAGTCATGCATGAACATATACTTGCTGAACTTTAAAGGGAAATTCTTAGAAGGGTAAATAGAACATTTGACATCCTCACATTCCAATGGAAGATATTTCAAAATTATGGGACCCTTCTAAAATTTCAGTGGAATTTAAATGACCTAAAGTACAAACACCAAAGTACATATAAAAAGTATTTAATGAGCTAAATGTGAGAAAATAAATTAAGCACGCAAAGAAAATATGTCAAACCTGTCTGGCCATAAGCAAAACATGTTGCTTTTGTGCGCTGAAATATGGTAGGAATTATTGGCTCCACAGTGGCGCGATAAACCTGTGAAGTGCATGAGGAAAGATAATGTTTGAGCATAAAATTCGAACATATAAGCATATAAAACCACATAAACGAACTCACTGGTTCTCCATTTAACCTGACAGTTTTAATGCAGAAAACAATCCAGTATAACCATTTGCTCACAAAGCCCGTTTGCCCAAGGATGCTCAACAAAAAATTCCAGTTTACATGATCATAGGCTTTCTCTATGTCTAATTTGCACATACCATCTCTTCTCCCTTCAACCTTGAGTCTATACACTCCCTAGCTATTAGAGCTGAATACATAATTTCTCTCCCTTTTATGAAGGTCATTTGATGTTTGTTCACCACCTTTTTTCAGTCTTTCTGCCAGTATCTTAGCAAGAATCTTGTAACCCCCCCCCCCCCAAATCAAACTGATTGGTCTGTAGTCCTTCAATTCAGAAGCACCAACTTTCTTAGGAATTACAGCTATAAAAGTGGCATTGAAGCTTCTTTCAAAGGTTTGATAAGTGTGAAAGTACTGGACAGTACTAATGATGTCTTCCTCCAACAGAATTCAAAAAGAGAGAAAAAGGCTCATAGGAAATCCATCTGACCCAGGTGCCTTTTTCCATTGCACCTAAATTGATACTCTCTAAAATCTCTTCATCTAAGCTGGGTCGGTTATATAAATCCTCTAAATCCATTTTGTTCTATTCAATCCCATTCTTTCCAATTCTAGTAAACTAATTGTTTCCTCAAGCAAATTAGGGGTTCACATTGACATACAAATAGCTAACCAAATTAGACTAAATAAAGACCTAATGGAAGTATAACAGAAAAGCATTAAGGTTTTATCTTACTGGTTGGCATCTCTTATATGATCCTTTTCTTTCATTATGTTACGTTATTAGCTAAGTCGGTATTGAACTATTGATTATGAGAGATTGTAGGTTATTACAATAACTTCCATCCATATAATTTTTAGTCTACCTTATTCCTTTTTAGCAATTTTTGTTATCGTAGCATCACACCTATTGACTTATGCACTAGGAGGTCCATTTAGTACATTGCTAAACCATCTCAGCCCTCTTTCATTTTACTCCATATGTGTTACTTGCACTCTGTCTAATGTAATTACTTCTAATCATGTTTCAATCTTGTATAAAGGCACACTATCATACCATCACATTAATACAACACAAATGTTATGTATATGTTCCATCTTGGAGGCCAAATTCACTCTCAAATAACATTGCTCATCTCACGATTGTCTTTCTAGGTATCTTCTTATCGCAGAGCAAGCACTCCCCATTTTTAACATCATAGTTTAATTCTCTGTGATACATCTTCATCTATCATGCCATTCTCCTAAAAGGTTGATCCTAGGTATCAAAATTATTTGCATTTAGGCATGACAATAAATCATCAATTATGGAGAAAAAAAGAAGAAAAAGATTGAAGGCAGTCTGTATCATTTTCAAAATTGTTGTCTGGACAAACATAAAATTCGTCTTTGCGATTAACTTCTATTAGAAAGTGACAACGTAATACCTCATCATTTGTTATGTACTCATCTAGAACAGCATCAAAACAGAACTCATGCTTCTCCACATAAGCAGTCAAGTCCACCTTCAATAATGAAACAAATTAACAAACCATAGTTAGTCTCAAACATAGGCTGATTCATAAATCAGAATCAATGGATTCCAAACCTTTAATTTGGGTTCATGGACAGAAAGAGAAGCATTGTCAGATACAGTGACAATGTCATCCTCCTTCCGAGAAATTTCTTTCTTGTTTAACGGTCTTTTGCGCACCTGGACAAACATCATGATCAATCTTAGGAAATATTAGACGGGAAGTAACTCAATATATCAACTGCAGTGTCATATGAGACACATAGAAAGGGGTCAAACAAAGATCAAACAAAAAAAAAGTAACAAAATATTTTTATAGTACAAACAGATAAAACTTAATCAACACACAGTAACATGGAAGGGAAACTACAAAAATATGATTACGATGCGATTTTCCAAAAAACTACCAATTACGCCATAAAACTGGAAAACATTGGAATTTGCTCTCATCCCCAAACAACATATATCTATAAACTTCTAAGGCTAATTTACTCTATAACTTAAGCCGATGTGGGAGGTTAAGAGGATTGAAGATAATAATATAATACCTACAAATGTCAACATAAGAGTCATGCAGCTGAATTACCAAATATCTGTAAGTACTATTATTTCAAGTTGCACATGGATTACCTCATTCTCCAAAACTACCCAGGCCCAGCAAAACTAGAAAAGTAAATACAGGCCTTAGAGACCTCAAAATTATGCATGGGAAGTAGGCCATTGAGTTACATAGTTCTCACTTCTCACCAATCCTGAAGCAAGTGACAACTTGTTTCAAGTGTTATAGGCAACTAAATTGACACTCCACATGATTCAATAAACCATGAGGATCTTCATACCTAAGATTTTCCAAGAAAATTACTCCCTTTGTTTCATTCACTCAAAAGTAGTGCAATGATTGGAACTCAGTGGCAAATGAATTTTTTTAAAAACTATTTGCTTTTTTATCATTTTCTTTTTATCCTTAATGAAATACTCTTATAGGCTCGAAAAGAAATATTCTTATAGGAATGACATGGCATCGTAATACCAGAAGATGAATAGGGTAATATACATTTATCTTATGTAAATGTCATCATGTATTTATGAAATTCCATGTCTTGATTACTTGGTAAATATAAATACAGCTATGAGAATCAGTTCGTTTATACCTATCAGGAAAGAGAAAAAATTCCATCTCATTTCTAGTACAACCACAAATATTTCTAAATCAGCTGCTCACAAAATAGGGTGATCAGAGATTTCAAACGTTCACACTTTACCGCACAGAAAATGTAAACAACTATGGGTTTTTGCAGCTTCAATGATGTTTCATTATCATAACATAAAATGTGCCCATAATTGATTGCTCATGCACAAGTGACATACCACAACTTTAATTTTTGCCACATTGTTTTCCCTTGTGTTGCTTTCCTTTTCAACTATGGGTAACCCAGCTACAGCATCAGTGTCTGGTTGTGCTTTTTGCTGCCAATGGGTCGGGGCATCAAAGTCATTATCAAATGCTCCATTCGGTGCAGGCATGAAAGGTGACTGCTCAAATGGTTCTGAAATTACATGCTATACAGAAAATAAAGCAACAATTATTGAACAGCAATTGCCTCTAGACAACAAGTAAGCAGCACTTATGGTCTTCACTCTTTGCATAAATAAGACTCAACGCCAATACAACCACATTATAGATCTTCGACCAGTATGTGAAAAGCTCCAACTTCAATATGATATCTTTGCACAATAATCTCTGGATCTTTAATTTTCAAACAGTTTACTGTTAAGAATAACCAATGTAATTAGGATTCTTGTGTCAAGTGACCGCAGTAATCCAGATAATCTTATACATGGAAGAGGATACGAGATAGTTCAGCTACTATTAGATAGCTTCCCAAAGAATGGTCAAAGAGGCACCAAATAGAGAAAAACTATCTTCTTTAAATTAAAACATACTCGGTACACCTACTTTCCTGTCTTGTTGCTCCTTTTCTCTTTTACCCCCAGGACGGGGATGGACTGTGATTGATGGCAGAAAGGGCTATCAAGTTGTAAGCCAGCTAGAGGATTGCTAGTCCAACATATGTTCCCAGCAAAACTAGATTCTAACAGGAGCAATGAATGTGCTCAATATAAATCCAACTAATATTTCCATACCTCAGATAAGAGCTCTGTATCATCCATAGAATGCAGATCCAGAAGTCCAGCACCAAAGTCTCCTCTGAATTCCGGAGAGTAAAAACCATCAGATGGTCCAATACCTCCGGAGCTTTCGGCAGTAGGAGTATATGGATCGGATGTAGATTCACCATTAAAGTTGAGGTTTCTCATTAGTTTGAAAAGCCTCTGTTTCTCTTCCATAGATTGAGCCCCATATCCCTTCAAATAAAATTCCAAGCTTCACAATTATTAACAAGCACGATATGGCAACATCCAAACAAGAACAAGAATGCTAAAATAAAATTCCATGACCCAGAAGCGTAAGAAAGAAGGCGTGAGGCAAACAAAATGATCAATATTGATCCTTAGATAAAACTCCTCAATGTTGTGACTCACAGTAGCCAGAAATGCAATCAGACTGACTAAGGCCAGTGGAGCTTAGCACAGATCACTTTTCAGTGACAGGAATGGTAAATCATTCAGACTAAGCACTAAACAACACGCAAGTCACATCTATTTGTGAATTCCAAAATAGTGTAAACCAAATATTGTGAAGAACTTTTAGACACTACAGTGGGCAAAAGCTGAGACAATTCAATTTAAGCTAATGTAGAAATTATGCTGAGCAGTGCTGAACTGCGTGTACTCAAACTATAACATCCACATTTGAACAAAATTTAAGCAATATTCATTTTTACACTTGGGAACTTTTATTACATCAACTACGTCTCAATCTCAAACTAATTCCGATCAACTATATGAAACCTTTATATACCTTATGTGCTATTCAGGACCATCTTATGTCCAATATTAAACAACTTATCAAGGTCCATTAAGGGAATATTACCTGCATAAGTAGGAGGCGGTGATCCACACCAGTAGAAGCCATTGGAGAGGCCAGATGCTGCAAGCCGGCTGACTGAAGCCATCGCGCCATGACAGCGTCTCCGGCATCACCAGCAGGGCTGGCATTGCCCTGCTGATCATACAGAGCAGTAGCCACCCCGTTGCTCTGCTGCATCTGGCCACCCATGTGGCGCTGGGATCTGCGTTGCGGCGCCAATTTCACGATCTGTTATTACACACTTCAACAACAACATTTCACCAAAAAAAAAATAAAAAAAATCACATCATCAAAATTTAGCAACTACACCAACAACAACAACAAAAAAAAAACTCTAGAAAACTGTAGATCGTAATTGAATAACAAATCTATGCAATAGAAACTCACCGGGAGGCGAAAAGTCGAAATCAAAGCAGCAAGCAGCACATTTACTCCTTTAACGTGAACAAAACGACTTCGTTTTTGAATTGATAAACGCAATTATTTGGATTCAAGTCGTCCTAAACACACAATGCATGTTAAAAATCTCATAAATCCATCAATAAAAAACAAAATCAAACATATCAAATAGTGAAAATTTGCAGAATTATACACATACACAGAGAGATACATTATAGATAATTATGAATATGAAAATTACAGTACCTGATAGAGATGAAGAAAGTGAAATTCCGCGATCTGAAGAATTGAGTTTTGCAGAAATAGATCTGAGAGCAATAGAGCAAAATAAAAAGCCCTAAAATTTGTTTGGTTGAATTCAATGTAGAGAATTCATGGAAGCAAATGATAATAATGGAGAGAGAAAAAAGAGTATCCCTTTTATCATGATGAACTAAAATTCATTTTCTAATTTTCATGACTCAGAAATTATTACTCCTATATAAATTTATATCTATATTTTTATTTTTTTTAATTATTTTTATTTTGTATATTTGTGTCTTGTAATGTACTTTTTCTTTTGTTATATATATATTTGTTGACATGGTTCATTTTTTCTTTGGGATAATTGCATTTTTTATCCTTTAATTATTAGAATATTTTTATTTTAGTCCTCGTGATATTTGATAAGAAATATTTCACCTTTTATTAGTATAAACATATATATTTTTTAATTCCATGTGAAAGCAGAGGCGGATTTACTGTTATTGGTGTGGGTTCTAGGAATTTGGTAACTTTTTTTTGAAATTCTATAATTGTATTGAATTTTTTTGTTAAATGTATTAATTATTGTACATGAAAACCAAATAACAACATGGGTAATTGGTTCAGCGGTGAGGAAGGCACCAACTGAAGTACATGCATTCAGGTCGATCAATGTGGGATCGAATTAAAGTTTCTTTTAGTACTAACATATGAGAAGTTAAAAGTTTAGTAGAATGTGTTATTTTTGTGGGAATTTCCAAGTTTCTTTTTGAAATTCTTTGGATGCGTCCTGAGTAAATTTGATCATGTGTAATAACTTGCAAATCATATAAGAGATGTAACTCGCACTAAACAAGCTCAGTATTATGATCTCGAATGAGATTTATATCAACTTAGCCATCCTTACATGTTGAGTTCCCAAATTGATGAAAGGGCAAATGAATATTTTAATTAGTTGAAGATCAAATATAATATTATGTAGACCAAAATTTAGGTTCAACATTGAATGAGGGACTGAAAGTGTGATTCTTCCTTCTCCTCTAATTTATTTGGATAACAAACGTATTAAACAACTAAATTTTGCAGAGTGGGGTTGATTAATGTCCCAAGGTTGTTGTCTTGTTGATGCCAATTGTTGCATCCTTCATAATAATAATAATAATAATAATAATAATAATAATAATAATAATAATAATAATAAATAAATAAATAAATAAATAATTAACAAAAATAGGAAAAGACAATATAGCACTAGACTATGATATTAAAATTCACTAAATAATTATGCATACGCTAAAATTGAAATTACAATGCAAAAAACTAAGGTTATTATAAAAATGATAGTGAATAATAAGCAATGAAAAGCAATAACAATTCTTATTAGATTGGTGAATTATCACATGGCTTGATTGATTGTAATCATTGCATCTAAATCGCCAATATAAGACACAAAATAAAATAAATTAAGATACGTGTCTATAATTTACAATAAACAAAATTGATGGATATAGAGAGAGTGAGTGATTTAGAGAGGATTGTAAATCTAATTATCAAATATAATCATAGTTTTGATCTTTATCAAATATAGTAAGAGTTTTCAACATTGGCTTTGTATCGGTAATATAACTAGGAGTGGAGGCCTAGTAAAAGGGTTGATCTGAACCCTCTTGGGTGAAAAGGTAAATCATTACACATTGTTAAAAATTAAAATAATTTTTGTGTATATATAGTAGATGTTGAATTCATTTTGACCTCTTCACCAGCTAACTTTTTCTATTTCAAACCTTTTTAGTGAAAATTCTGACTTCGTCACTGTAAACAATAGTTTCTAAATCACTGTGTGTAATGATACAATAATTCGCTTTGTATCGGTGATACAACAATTTACTTTAAGAGCAAATTTAAAAAAAATTTCTATTATTGATACAAATCGAATTTCATAAACTATCGTTGTATTTGATAATTTCTTTGAACTCTCGCTATGTTTGATAAGAAGACGTACTCATAACTTGATGGGTTAGTGCACCAGTAGCCGGAGATGTGTCCCAAGTCCCAACTTAATATTTAATTTTTAATTTCATTTTAAAGATTAATTAAATAATTAATTATATTGAAAACAAGAAAAAATAATATGTTTATACTACTTCTTGAGTAAAAAAATACAAAATCAATAAATATCTCAAGTATTTGAGTAATTTATATATCTTGCCACGATGACAATGATTACTCAACGTGCGAGATAGAAAATTATGTGCTGACATAAATAATGATGTTAAATTTACTAAAAAAAAATAATAATATATATAGGTATATATAAATAGTTAAATACAGTAGAATATATATTTTGTGAACTTGAGGAACTCAGTTTGGTTAGATTTAAAATAGTCTCTTAAATATATTTTTGAATAATTTATACTTTTTAAAATTTATCAAGAGTTAGTACAATTTATTGAGAACTATGAAGAAAAAAGTTTTTCATGTGAACTAACATTTAAAAATGTAGTTTCTGCATATATTTTTTTTCAAGATATTTATGGTCAGTTTCTAGTATCTAGTTTTTTTTTTTTTATATATATATGGCTAAATTAATAGAGGTGGGAAAAAGTGAATTGATTAACTAAAATAACATAATAAATAAATTAAAACGAGAGAAAAGAAAAAGTTCAAAAAATTAAAGGTCATGGCTTTCCCTTTATTTTCTCTCTTTAAATTTGATTTTCTTTGTTTTATATTGAGTTGTGCTTGGCATGAATCAATATCTGTCATTTTCACAATTAGTTGATCTATTAAAAAAGAAATAAAATTGTCTCTATCTACTTTCGATTTCAATTTAAAGAAAGGAATTAAAAATAAAAGGATAGAAAAAAAATAAAATAAAGATTTGATGTTCTATCTATCTTTAATTCCACGCACACAATGCAACACCAATTATTTATTTTTGTTAATTTGAGTACACTTTAATTAATTTATTGAACAATTTACTCAAGCCACTAACAACATAAGCGTGCATGATTGTATTATATGCACATAGTGCAACACACATTTATTTATTTCTTAGTTCTTAATTTGATGGATATGTATTCGTGTTCTTTTAATTCACACATATTATAAGAAAGTTATCGAACAATTTATTCAAGTTACAAACAAAAATCGACAAAAAGTAATCGTAAATGTTATTGTGTTACATGCACATAATGCAACACAATTTTTTTTTCTTACTTTGATGGACTTGAACTCATGTTCTTTTAATTTATGCACATTTTAATTAATTCATCAAATAATTTATCAAAGCCGCTAACAAAACAAATGTGGATAATTATATTGCATGCACATAATGCAACACATTATTTTTTTCTTCTTAATTTGATGGATGTGAACTTATGTCTTCTGATTTACACGCATTTATCGAACAATTTATTCAAGCCTCCGACAACATAAGTTACATGGATAATTATTGTATATTGCGTGATATAATTGAATGCATACAATACATTACATGCTAATTTATTTATTTTAATTTGATGGAACTAGGCTTGTGTCATTTAATTTATGTGCACTTTAATTAATTTATCGAATAATTTATCAAACCACAAACAAGGTAAGCTAGCATGTTTGATTGGATTGCATACAAATAATGCAACACACATTATTCTTTTCTTAATTTGATGGATATGATAAATTCATTTTCTTTCAACTTACATATATTTTAACTAACTTTTCTTATGAATCCAAATCCTCTCCATTACAAATGATTTTTCGACATGTGTTCCTTTTATAGGCACCCCTTTTCTCCCTTCTTAGACTAACTAATGTCCATAAAAACTTTTTAGATCCATTTCTAACGGATCACATTTGTTTTCTTTTTCAAAAATTAAATTACAATATAAACCTTCAATATTCATCACTATATATTCCTAATTATTATTAAAACACAAAATATTTTTAATCTTGCATAAATAATTGTGTAACAATGGGAGAAAAACAAGTGATGATATTTGCTCTAGATGATAGTGATCATAGTTATTATGCCCTTGAATGGACTCTAGATCATTTTTTCCCATCTCCATCAATTTCCAATTTTAAACTTATAATTATTCATGCAAAACCTACTCCAATTTCTGTTGTTGCAATTGCTGGACCAGGTATTATTAATTATTTTCCATATTTGTACAAGTTATTGGTGAAATTATTATTTTTTTCATTTGGCTTTCTTCTATTGTTGAATGACATTTTGGTTATAATTTGGTTATTAATTCCTAGGTCATTTCTTTTCTCTATTTTTTAATGTTGTATGAATAAGTGGACGAACTACGATTTAAATTTGATGGAATACTCAATACAAATATATAGTTTTTTTAAAGAAGCAATATGTTGTTTGGATCAACTTACGTTGCACGTATTGATTATTTCACGTAGTATGTGTTATCTAGCTCTCCCATCAATAAATCAGGAATTGAGAATGACGGGGCACCACTATTTTTTAGACGTGATTTTTTTTTTATAATATAGACATGTTTTTTTCCCTTCCAATATATAGATGTGTCAATTAACTAACAAGCAACCATGCACTTGGCTTTGTATCAAGAATCCTATCTTTCTAGCCCTAAGTGAGCCATAGATTGTGAGTGAGCTTTCGAGGAGTAGAGATCGAGCGTCGAAATACTAGTGGATCAATTTGTCTTTATTCAATATAATTATTGAAAGGATAAAGCGGAACAGACGCTTCTCGCAAACAGCAACTATCCATAGCGAGAGAGATCCCTTGTCTTTGTCGCCTACCTCTCTATAGAAATAGAATAGCACGATAGAAGCCCTAACCTATAGCAACTGTAAATATCGAATCAAGTCTCCGCTCTTTAGATCAGTCCATTTCAACTTTGAATATGTACATTTAAGTACCTCAACTTGTCTTTGATGTATCAGCTGAACACTCAACTTACAAAACGATTATTTAAACACCTCTAAAATTTATGTGACATGTCAGCGTTAAGTGTCCATGAGACAATGCAATGGGGCTGAGTTGGAATGTTTAGTTGCCAGTTGAGATCAAGTTAATATGTCTAGCTGTGTACCCTCAAAGTTAGAGTTCTTACTTGCCAACTTAATGCCGATTTTGTTAGAACTACTTATTTCCTTTTCCTTTTGTCCATATCATTCAGTAAACTCAACTTTTTTATTGCTGTATAGGTACAAGTGACTTGTTTACATTGGTAGAAACAGATATTAAAAAGGCTGCCCAAAAAACTATTGACAAATCTAAAGAATTATGCAAGACTAAAGGGGTGTCAAATGTAGCATGTGAAATTCTTGAAGGTGATGCTAGGAATGTTATTTGTGAAGCTGTTGAGAAACATCATGCCTCTATTTTGGCCATGGGAAGCCATGGATATGGAGCTTTCAAAAGGTACAAAATAGAAAAAGGAAAAAAAAATAAATTACAACTCTCTTTGTCTTTAAAAAAATGTTCAACACTTCCATCTCTCCAAAATCGAAATTAATAACATGTTTGATCAAGTTTCTGAAAAGTTTAAAATATTTTTCTTAAAATGTATATTTTAGAGAGTTGTTTGATAATTTTTTTAGGAAATTAAGAATATGTGACTTAAGTAGTAATAGTAGTAATAGTAGAAGGTAGTTTTTTAGAAATTGAAAAAAAATAGGTTTTTTTTTCGTAAAGCACTTTTGTAATCTTGATCAAACACAATTTTTAAATGAACTATTAAATCTAGTTGATTCTATTGGAAAGTTAATCATATTGACTAAGTATCAATTAATAAATTTGAATAAAAGAAGTATAAATACCACCAAGGGGTGTACTATTAATAATATAAATTAATGGAGTTTTTCTATATCCTTGACAAAGATCTCGAGTTAGAATTTCAATAATGGACATGATGCCCTTAAGGGCTTTTCCTCCTTGAATGGATTTTATGAAGCGCAACTTTGAATTAGTCAATCCAGTAAATTTCTAATACCAGATAATTATATTTAAAAAAGTACAATAAAGTACCCATAATCACTTGAGAGTTTAATTTTCTTTCTCAATATTTTTCTTAATTTTTATTGGAAATTATTGATTAAATTCATTGTTCTATGATATATACAGGGCTGTTTTGGGTAGTGTAAGTGACTATTGCTCTCACCATGCTCATTGCTCTGTGATGATTGTGAAGAAGCCAAAGCCAAAAGTTTAAGACAACTTTTTTTTGCCCCCCTATGAGTTAATTTTCTTGATTTATATAGAATTAAATCTAAAACTTTCTAATATATATTTTTAGTTGACATTCTCATATATCCAAAATTTTGCATTCTTTGTACTATGAAAATAAATGACAATAGAATCCTATACTCAGTATGATTTGCATGTTGTTATTAAGTTGTTCCCAACATTATCGAATGTTGTGGTAGAGTGATAAGTACTTTTTTATTTTAAATCAGAAATTTTAAATTCGAATTCTGAATATGAAATTACACTAAAGCGATTTACCCTAAAATAAAAAATTTCGGCATGAATCTAGATATACTTAGTTGATCTGAATTGTACAAGATCGAATCCTGACCTTAAAAGTCATCCTTTCAAGCCTTTTCAATTCTTTTTATCTTTTTATTGGACTATTGACTTTCAAACATTCTAGTCTGACATTCACTAATTTACTTTTTATGATAATTAATCTATGATGAGGAATTAAATAAGTATGTTAATATCTATCTAAATTAGACAAAATCAATGAGGTTCGGGGAGGATATAACATACACAAACCTTAATACCATTTTGTAGAGATAGAGAGGCTGTTTTCAAAAGATCTTTACCTCAGGTTATGCAACACATTCGGGTACACATAAGAAGGAGATGGTGAAGAGAATATGACAAATAACAAGGTAAAAGTGCAAAGTACCAGAAAGAAGTCGAAAATAATATTAAAATAATGTGATATTCAAAATGTTGGGTTATAAAGGTGGATTAGGGCATCATGCGGAAGCTTACAATTTACAAATCATATAGTTGATAAATCAGATAACAAAAAACTTATACTAAAAATCAAAATATTATTATATCAAAACTAATATAAAGAAAAACATTAAAACTTTAGAGAGAATAAATCTCCCCATAAACAAGACTCTCTAAACGACTACATTGTGGATTCTATTGTTCTTGTATTAGAAGAAACAAATCTATTCTTATAGAGTCCTAAAACCTTTTCTTATTAGAAAAGGACTCTAGCTACTCCAAAACCTTCTCCTAAAAGGAAAGAATAAACCAAATATGAAAGAATATTATATTTTCCTTTCAGGAAAAGTAAAAACATTTATGGTAATGTTTTGTCTTTTATTTAAGGAAAAATAAATCTTAAATTATGGTAAGAAAATCAGGGCAAAACCCTAACAAATCTCCCCTTTTGGCTGGATTTTCTTGACAAAGCTTGATCTGTCTTCTTCATTGCATGATAATCTTATTCTTCACAAAATCTTCATGTATCACTGCTGCTTACCATGATTAAAAAAATTGATATGGGTTAAAAATTGAAGCCCTGTGTTAAAAGTTATGAACAGGGTTGAAAGTGGAGCTCATGCGTTAAAAGTAATATACATGAGTTGAAAGTAGAGCTCATGCGTTAAAAGTAAGATGCATGAGTTAAAAGTGGAGCTCATGCGTTAAAAGTAAAAATACATGAGTTAAAAGTGGAGCCCAAGCATTAAAAGTTTGCTGGGATTGAAAGTTGATTTTGTTTTTAAGAATAGAGCAGCAGGATGGTTGAAAATATATTTGAAAATTTCCCCACATGTAGTAACACAAAACTTCATTATCATCACGTTGATTGTAAATTAATTTGAAACCACTTGAGCCTGTCTTCAACCTCGTTGAACCATAGGACCACCGGATCTGTGAACCATGTGCTCTGATACCACTTGTTGGGTTATAAAGGTGGATTAGGGCATCATGCGGAAGCTTACAATTTACAAATCATATAGTTGATAAATCAGATAACAAAAAAACTTATACTAAAAATCAAAATATTATTATATCAAAACTAATATAAAGAAAAACATTAAAACTTTAGAGAGAATTAATCTCCTCATAAACAAGACTCTCTAAACGACTACATTGTGGATTCTATTGTTCTTGTATTAGAAGAAACAAATCTATACTTATAGAGTCCTAAAACCTTTTCTTATTAGAAAAGGACTCTAGCTACTCCAAAACCTTCTCCTAAAAGGAAAGAATAAACCAAATATGAAAGAATATTATATTTTCCTTTCAGGAAAAGTAAAAACATTTATGGTAATGTTTTGTCTTTTATTTAAGGAAAAATAAATCTTAAATTATGGTAAGAAAATCAGGGCAAAACCCTAACACAAAACACATTAAACAATATACTAGAATAGATTATAGAAAACAATAATAAATAATGACAAAATAAAAACAAGAACTACAATAATAATACAACTAGTACCATGGCAAATACCAGTCACTCTAAGCAAGACAACACGACATTACCTACTAACTTTCTAAACTAATACGTATCCTCCACACTCTCCTATCTAAGGTCACATCCTTAGATAACATGAAGTTGCATCATATCATATCTTATTAGCTCTCTACAATACTTCTTCGGCCTACCTCTCCTCGTACCATCTACAACCAACTTCTCACACCTTCTTACTATGCGTCTACGCATCTCTTCACATGTCCAAACCATCTCAGTCTAGCTCGCTTCACTTATTTTGTCCACCACAGAGCATATGGTAAATCATGTAGTAGTTTGCTATATCTTTATCCTAGCTGGCAATGCTTAGGTGAAAATATTAGCCCCACACGTAGCTTGCGCGCCACGCCACTAAAAAAATGAGTTGTTAACTCTTGAGGATATTTGTGGTCTCTTGGGAAAACAACGAGACTTTTTATCCTAAAATATAACATAGGGTATAAATGGTCTATTTCATATTTCAGGGGCAATTTTGACCATTTTTTATTTAAAAAAACATCACTTGATAATGTGTGTATGCTGTCACAACTAATTAAGTCATATTGTAACTCCACGTCAGCACATAACGTGCAAAGAAATATAGGGGATACTTGTGTCTTTTCACATTAGAAAAAAACACTAATCATAAGTATTATAAATAAATTTTCAGTTACGTTCTATCTTTATCCTAGTTGACAATGCTTAGGTGAAGAGATTAGTCCCACACGCAGCTTGCAAGTCACGTCACTAAAAATTTGGGTTGTTAACTCTTGAGGATATTTATGGTCTTTTGGGAAAATAACGAGACTTTTTTATCCTAAAATATAACATATGGTATAAATGGTCTATTTCATATTTGAGGGGCAATTTTGACAATTTTTTATTTTAAAAAAACATCACTGGATAATGTGTGTATGCTATCACAACTAATAAAGTCAGACTGTAACTCCACGTCAGCACATAGCGTGCAAAGAAATATAGGGGATACTTGTCTTTTCACATTAGAAAAAAAAAACACTAATCATAAGTATTATAGATAAATTTTCAGTTACGTTCTATCTTTATACTAGTTGGCAATGCTTAGGTGAAGAGCTTAGTTCCACACATGGCTTGCACGCCACGTCACTAAAAATTTGGGTTGTTAACTCTTGAGAATATTTGTGGTCTCTTGGGAAAATAACGAGACTTTTTTATCCTAAAATATAACATATGGTATAAATGGTCTATTTCATATTTGAGGGGCAATTTGACCATTTAAAAAAAACATCACTTGATAATGTGTGTATGCTATCACAACTAATTAAGTCAAATTGTAACTCCACATCAACACATAACATACAAAGAAATATAAGGGATACTTATGTCTTTTCACATAAAAAAAAACACTAATCATAAGTATTACACATAAATTTTCAGTTTCGTTCTATGTATACCATGTGAACACTTAAATAATTCATAATTAAGGAATCTATTACAAGATATATTACAAAGTAGTAAGTCAATTAATTCTTGTTTCAAAATTTCCCTATAAATAATGTTGACATCTCCCTATTTCCTCACTTCACTCTTCAGTTCTCTTCTTTGTTAGCGATGGCTAATAACATTTTCCCAAATGGTGCAAACCCTCCACTTTGCACCCTTTGTTTAGAGAATGTTGTAGATGATTCTACAAGGGCAATTACTACGCTTGTGTGTCAGCACTTCTTCCACTCAGGTTTATATAACAATATTTACAAATCTTTAAAATAAATAAATGATTCATTTATGTGTTTTTATTATAATTTTTTTTGTATGTAATAAATCTAGTAGCTAGTTAGATTTGCCTTTACTCAACATAAGAAATTGTTTATTCAATTTATCATATGTTTTTTTATTTGGATCTTTTAATTTATAAAGTTGGATTTTTAATTTCTTTTAATTCTTTGGAAGTGAAATAGAAAACTTGTAACATCATAAATTAAATTATTTTCTTGTCTTTTAGACATAAACCTTGGTATAAGTTGGTAAAAGCAAATATAATAAAAAAGATTTTAAAAACTTGGATAGAAACAATAAATAAATAAATAAATAAAACACGAAATCTTGTAAAAAAATGAAAATTTATATTGCTTCATTTAAAAATTTGAACTTCATATGATTAGTTCCATTTGATTGACATATTAAGATCCAATAGTGATTAAAACCTTTTAATTGGAAGTGATTAAAACCTCTGACTCTGATTTTGACTCTGAAGACGAAAATGAAGAAAACGTCGTTGAGGACGAACATAATGAAGAACAAGTATTATACAATTTTTTTTTTTTAACCTTATTTATTATTTAATCATAGTAAAATACATTAATTTAATATAAAAATAAGATAAAAATGAATTATTATCGTAATCTTTCATCTGAATATTGAATACGGGTAGTGATTGTCTACATTCAATTTTTAAGAATTTTTGTTAGAAGAGATATCTTCTATTTTTGTTGTACATGAAATTATACATTATTTTTTTTCATTATTTATTAATTCTAAGAAATAAAATTCTATTTGATTTTTAGCCTGATGATGAAAATAGGCATCTTTTTCGTGCAATTGTTAAGGCATATACTGGAAGTACTAGCCATATGAGGTAATTAATTTTACTCATTTTTTTCTAGTAATATATATATATATATATATATATATATATATATATATATGTTTGTAATTAATTAATGTGTTTATGATATAAATTTTGTGGTATTAATTGTATTTTACAAGGGATGAGATGAACAATGATGTTTCATGGAATGGTGCACCTCCAAACATTCGTCATACTACTTTCCAAGCCAACAATGGATTCAACATTTTCTCTCGTACTTTTGTGGTTGATCAAAGCCCTATTCTCCAACAAAATGAGTAAGTGTATTCTCTCATTAAACCATTTAATTTATATTTTCTTGAAGTATATTTAATTTTTTTCATGAGTCATATGTTAATTTGAGTACTTTGCCATTTAAAAACAGGCTCCCTCCTCCTCCAATTTATGTTGAGATGGTTGATCAGAGACAGATCTCTTCTTCAGATCCAAACGTTGGTTCGAATCCAATAACACATGAAGCATCCACTTTGTACGAGCAGGCTCGTAATAATCTGTCACCATGTTTGGAGCTCACCTTGGCCACTGGTGGTACTGCACTTGGTGATGGGAGTCCGCTGCCACCTTGTCAATGTATTTGTTGCCGTTCATCTTAAGCAGGACGCGTTTAAGATAAATGTTGGTTGACATAGCCATCAAATGTGACATTTGTGGATGGTTATTTTATATGTTTTTAGAATTAAAACTCTATTTTTTAGCTTCTGAAACTTGTTGAACCCTTAATTTGCTTCTTTGTTCGTGTCATTCTGTTTTCATATTGAATCGTTGCACTATTTGGTGAAATATTTTCTTTAAAATTTATTTATCTATATATGATGGTGTTTTCCCTTTTGGGTAGATTAAGAAGTGATGAGTTTGTGAAGATTTCATGATATGAGGTAATGTAAGAGTTACTAGTTAGGATGAGTTAGAGTACACTTTAACTAGAAAGGAGTTTATGATGATGTGTCATTGTGTTAGTAACGATCAAGTGTAGGTGTTGAATAGAAGAACAGATTATTCATGAGCTAATAGATCTAAGCCAGACTTATGATTTTTGGGAGATCTCATGATATTTAGAGGGCTATAGCACTAGTTAGCCAATGATGTGTAGTGAATGGGTAAATAGTACTTAAGTTGTGAAAGGAAGTGTGACGGTAAATTGTAAGTATGAAGACTGAGAGATAAAGAGTACTGACTACTTGTGATGAGGTCTTAGTGAGCGAGTGTTTTTCTCAATTTAATCTAGTAGTTATCAATTAGTATAGTATGTAATCAGTTATATTGATATTCGAGTGTAATAATAAACATTAAGCTTGAATTTGAGATGAGTGTTGTGACCAAAAGGATGGAAACAGGAGAATAATGATGCTAGTTGAGATCTGATATGGTAGGTTTAATATAGAGTAGGTGGGGAATTACGAGGTTAGTTACAATGAATGTGAGTGGTACAAGTATGAGATTCTAACTTTTAGATAGAGTAGTGAAGTGAGACTAAGTCATTAGAGTAACAAGAGCATTAAGAAGTCTACCCGAGATTGTATGTAATAGGCGAGGTTCTAATTAAGTTAATGATTTTCATGTGTGTCTAGATAGTATATTTGAGCTGTTAATGTGGAATATGTTGATGTAACCATTATATTTTTTTCCCCCTTTTTTAAGATTTAGATGAAACAACCTTACAAGCCAATGAAATGAGGTTAGGAGAAGCATCTTAGAAAGAGGTCTTAGGAGTTTTAGTACCTGCTTATGGAGACTTCAGTAGGCATGAGATTAGCCTTTCCTGAGTATTAGAGTAAAGAGAATGTAGACCAGTTTAGAGATGATGAAATAGAAGCTTTCAAGTGTCAGCTTTAGACCTAAGGGGGAGATGATAAGATGAAAAGTCAAGTGTTAAGAATCAGATAGAGAGGTGCTCAGAAAGAGTTTTAGAGATATACCCATCCATTCATAATCTTGCGTATTCCTCAAGTCCAGTTATTACAACATCTTGTTGATATTCCTAACATCAAAATTGTGTCTATGATCTATGCTCATACACTTTAGAGAGATTCACATCTAAGCTCAATTTCCAGAATGAGGGGCAAAGACTTTTTCCCATTGATCTCAATCTTATCCATAAAGTTATGAATATCAGCCTCAAGATATGAACCTATTCATATAAGCACTCATGTCTGATCGTATGCTCAGTCTCGCAAATTCATGATTTAATCTCAATGTCTAGAAACATAATGTTATGTCATGCATATTCTTATACCAGATATCTCGAATGAATCGTGCTAATGGTATTTTAACCTAAAGTTCTTTCAGTAATTCTTTTTAGTTTTAAAGTGGTGTTGTTGATAGTAGTGGAGTGATGATAGAGAAACGGATTGCTATTTTCTTATTGTGACAGTGCTGGTATGTTTATTCCATCTAAGGTTATAAATCTAGAGAAAAAGGAAATAAAATTTTATGATGAGTAATAAATCAGTTCCTGATAATAATGCATGAAAGTTATGTTGATAGAAGTGACAAGAGAATAAGGAATTCTTATAAGGAGTGGTCAATAGGAGTCCATGGAATGGTTATAGTACTAGGCCTGAATGTGGTGTTATTAACATGTGGACAATGCATGATACATTAGTTGTTTTGTGATATGAGCTCAAGGTTAGCTGAATATAGCGGTAAGGAGTAGTGTTCTTGGGATGAGATTTCCTACAGAGGTATAGAACTCGAATAATCACCCTATGTTAAGTACTTCGTGATTTTGAGTTAGGCTTGAATATAGTAAGAGTAATCCCTTCTCATTCTCAGTCCAACAGTCATTCGATGACGAATGATCCCAAAGGAAAAATATTGTAACATTTCGAAAAAATTTAAGTTAAGACTCAAGTCATTCTTTTTTTTAAAAAATCTTTTACATGAAAACAGAAGAAAATTAATTAGGTAACAATATTATTGGTATCGTATAACTATCCATTATGAAGTCTAGATCACTCAACTATTTCTCTTATTATATATAAGTACAATTAATTAAACTAATATTTCAAACTAATGTTTGTACATGAATAATTAATTAATGTGTATATAATATAAATTTTGTGGTATTAATTGTATTTTACAAGGGATGAGATGAACAATGATGTTTCATGGAATGGTGCACCTCCAAACATTCGTCATACTACTTTCCAAGCCAACAATGGACTCAACATTTTCTCTCATACTTTTGTGGGTGATCAAAGCGCTATTCTCCAACAAAATGAGTAAGTTTATCATCTCATTAAACCATTTAATTTATATCTTTTGAAGTATATCTAATTTATTTCATGAGTCATAAGTTAATTTGAGTACTTTGCAAGTGAAAATAGGCTTCCTCCTCCTCCAATTGATGTTGAGATGGTTGATCAGAGACAGATCTCTTTCTCAGA
Organism: Solanum bulbocastanum; assembly: GCA_037074985.1. Lineage (NCBI taxonomy): Eukaryota > Viridiplantae > Streptophyta > Magnoliopsida > Solanales > Solanaceae > Solanum > Solanum bulbocastanum. The sequence goes on from CM073601.1 coordinate 45,990,994, forward strand.
TCCAAACGTTGGTTCGGATCCAATAACACATAAAACATCCACTTTGTATCATGAGTAGGCTCGTAACAATGTGTTACCATGTTTGGAGCTAACCTTGGCCACTTCTGGTACTTCACTTGGTGATGAGCGTCCGCTACTACCTTGTCAATATATATGTTACCGTGCATCTTAAGCATGATGCGTTTAAGACAAATGTTGGTGTGACATAGCCATCAAATGTGACATTTGTGGATGGTTATTTTATCTGTTTTTAGAATTAAAACTATGCCTTTTAGCTTTTGAAACTTATTGAACCCTTAATTTGCTTGGTTGTTCTTGTTATTCTGTTTTTGTATTGAATCGTTGCAATGTTTAATGGAATATTTTTATTAAAATTTATTTATCCTCGTATAATGGTGTGACCCTTTAGATCATCAAAAATTATAAAATTCAGGACAGCATAAGCTTTGATCATTTATTCCAGATTGCAATTAAGGGTTGCTCATAAATTATAAAGTACAAACATAAACTATACAATTTTGTATAAATATATAAATCCAACACGATAGGCAAAAAAAAAAAAAATCTTTTAATCTAATCTTTACGTTAATCAACCAAAGTCTCAAAAATGTCTTCTTTTCAAAGACCTTAAATTAGCTCAAATAATAAAAGCTCATCAATATAACTCATGATAAACCTCTATTATATTTTCAACAATTACCTCATAATTTCCTCATTACCATAGCTAAATAATGAGCCATGAGATAGTCATTAATTAGGATTATCACGTATGATGAATCCATATATGTGTACACCAATTCCTTTTCTTTGTTTTTTTAATTCACCAACCCACAACACATTTAAATTAGTGTGTCCTAAATTTTAATTAATCACCCAAATCCAATGAAAAAGTCTACGACATAACAACTTGAACCAACAATATTAATAACAAGACAAAATTTGAATAACAACTTGTTCAGTGAAATCTCACTAAGTGAGGTGTGGGGAGGGTAATGTGTAAGCAGATCTTACCACTTCATCGTAGAGGTAGTGTAACATCTCGAACATTGAAAAGGGCTAAAGAGGGGTTCATGTAAGTCACCAATTAGTTTTAAGTTTTGGGTCAATTTCAAACAATCATATCTCTTAGCACATAAAAAATTAGGTATGTCATGACCTATCAAATTAAAGGTCTTTGAGTCCTCTTTCTAACGCCACCAAGTTTGCTTAATTTCGAGATTGGAGGAAAAAGTTATGCCCATTTTTGTGAAGCCTCTCTTTTAAGGCACCTCAAATCATTTTTGGAGTGGTAGTTTGGTCATTTCCCATTCCTTCTAAGCATAGCCTCATTTTTCTTCACCCAAATAAGTGTCTAGTTAGTGCTAAACCATCTTTTCACGTTCTTGAACACTTAGAAGAATTAGTGCAAAGTTCTAAGAGGAAAAAAAGCTAGGTTTCAAGCATTCTTCAAGATTCCCACTGATTTTTGCCAAGAACCTTTATTGTTTCCAGGTATGTAAGGCTTCTCATAGTGCTGGAGTTGTTCGTACTCACACCCTACATCTTAATTTAGTCAATATAACCTTACATCTAAAGGATCCATTAGTAGTTCTTGATATTGAGTTCGATTCTTTAACAATTGAGGCTTTTTTATTCTTTTGTTTTGTGAATATTATTGTGTTGTTCATGCTTAGTATCACATGAACCCTATTGATTTGATAAAGTTATGTTTTCAAAGGAATTGTATGAAAGTTATCATGTATTCATGTTGGGTTTGAGAATCAAGAAGAGTTTAAGAGAAATTTCCCAATCCTAAACTAAGTTGGGGTCCTAATTTAAGCTTGAAAATTCGTCGCGGGATGGTGGGGAAGTGCCTGAAGCGGCACGCCATGATAGCGCCAAGGCCTGACTTTTGAAGTTGAATAGATTTGGATATTGGGAGTTGATGATTTTTCATGTTCAAAGCAATGAGCTGAGGTGCTTCTTTTTGTTGCTTAGCTTTGGTTGATTAGAGTTTCCTCTATTAAATCCTCCTCTCTTTTTTTCTTTAATATGTATAATATTAGATTTAGAATGAAGTGTGCTTTATTTTTTTATGTCTAATTAATTTTCCTAAAATGTCTATTATAAATTTTGAATAAGATTAAAAAGTTCAGGAGGAAGAGTGGACTATTCTCCTTTCTAATGAAATATGCTTTTGATAAAGATTGAGATGGAATTTACCATGTGGCTACATTCTATATAGTTTGACCTTTTTAATTTTTCTTCTAAAAATGACCAGCATTAAAATATTACGTAAAATATATTTTTGTAAGAAAATATAAGAAAATTCAAAGAAATATTTTTATAATTTTTCATTTTCCTCACAAATAAAAAATGGATGTACAATTTAAAAGAATATAATTTTTAATTTTTTCAAGTAAAATCTACTAAAAAAGAAATAAAAATTAGAGAAAAAAGATTAGATTTAAATAAACATTTAAAGCTAAAAAAAATTGATTGAAATTCAGGAAGGGTCAAAAGTCACGTGTCTATAGTAGAAAAAGGAAAAAATTAATAAATGATGTGCCATTTAATAAATAATTAGTAATAGTTTGTCTATGAAGCTTGAAAAATACAGTTACTTTAAATATATCTTTACAATTAAAACATTTTTTAAACATGATTTTAACTTCTTTCCTATATATGGAGGACCACATTTTCAAATAATTTAAAGTTTAACTCTATTATAGGAAAAAAGTAATAATAAATAATTCAAATCAATTTTCATTTACATTTAATGTTACCATTTGACCACCAACAAAATTAATAGTACGAAAATCTAATAAAAAGTTCAAACTTAGAAAGTCAATTAATTAATGTGTAAAAATGTCCCTATAAATGATGTTGAAATCAACCTATTTTTTTCACTTCACTCTTCACTTCTCTTTTTTATTAATGATTTTTGTCTTACTTTTTTCAATAGTTATGTCAAATAATATTTTCCCCAATGATTTAAACAGTGCCCCTCTTTGCACTGTTTGCCTTCATAAGGTTGTTGATGATGCTACACGATCCATCACCAAACTTATATGTGGACATTATTTTCATGCTGGTATTCATTCATTCTTATATTTTGATAAGAATTATTTTTCGTTACTCAACCCTTAAAATTGTTTATTTGATTTATATGACTTTTTTTTGAATTTTTATTTGGATCTTTTAATTGATTAAGTTGGAATTTTACTCTTTTTTTCTTAAACTCATTTGAAGTGATTTATAACTCATGTAGTTAGCTAAATTATTTTCTTTGATCTTTTAGATAAAACCTTGGTGTAAGTTGGTATATATTTTATTAGAATTTTTTTCTATGTAAACATCTGATAAATCGATTAGTAGCTAACTAGATCTTTCGTTACTCAATATTAAAATTGTTTAATTTATTTGATTTATATGGCTTTTTTCTTGAATTTTTATTTGAATCTTGTAATTGATTAAGTTGGATTTTTACTTCTTCTGTTTTTACTCATTTGAAGTCATTTGAAGTGAATGATAACTCATGTAGTCAGCTAGATTTTTTCTTTGATCTTTTAGATAAAACCTTGGTGTAAGTTGGTAAAAACAAGTACAATAAAAAAGATTATTTTTTTTTAAAAAAAATACTCAGATAGAAAAAACAAAAGATAAAACATAAAACCTTGTAATTTTTATATACCGTCTAATCTAAAAGTTTGAACGTCATATGACTGATTCACTTTGTTCTGACACACATTAAGATCTACAATCTAATTGTATAAACCTTATTTTTCATTTTAAATTAGAAATAAGTTAATTCTGAATTTTTTTACTGTCATTGATTAGTCTTCAATTTTTTTCCTATTATACAGATTGTATTGCGGTTGAGTTCAATTTTATGGGGTTAATGAAATGCCCTAATTGCGAAGTTATTGAAGAAGACGGGCTTTGGATGAAAGTTGCAAACTCTGAAGATGGAGAGAGTAGTGATGAGGACGAAGATGAAGAGAACAACGATGAGGACCAATACAATGAACAACATGTAGTTATCGTATATTTACCTTATTTATTATATATCTAATCATAGTAAAGTATATTAATTTAATATAAAAATTAGATAAAGAGAGATTATTATCATACTAATATAATTTTTAGTTTGAATATCGCGTGCAGGTCAATGAGTGTCAACCTTCAATTTTAGGGTTTTTCTTAGCAAAATTTTTATATTTATTGATTTTGATATTTTAATTTTGTATGTACAGTAAAATTATATATCGTTTAGCTTTTTCATTGTTTATAAATTCTAAAAAACAAAATTCTATTTGAAATTTAGGATATGAACCCTCTTCATACAATGAATGATGCACAAAATGGAGGTGCTAGCCATATGAGGTAATTAATCTTACGCTTTTTTTTCTAATCGATTAATCTAAGATTTTAAATTAATGTCTGTGCATGAATAATTTGAGTGTGTTTATAATATAACTTTTGTTGTATAAAATATAGTTTTACGTGGCATGAGATGAACTATACTTTTAGTTTATTCTCTCATTAAATCCTTTAGCATATACTTTTAGAAGTTTATTTAATTTATTTCATGAACCATATATTAATTTGAGTACTTTTTATTGAAAATAGATGGAGACAACAATTGTATGTCCCTCCTCCAACTGCTCTCGAGATGATTGATCAGAGGATATTTGTCTCAAGTCTAAACGTTGGTTTAGATCCTGTAAGTCATGAAGCAGACACTTTATACGAGCAAACTCATAACAATGTGTTGCCATGTTTGGAGCTCACTTTGGCAACCACAAGTTCTTCAGTTAGTGATGGGCGTCCACCGACACCTTGTCAATGTATTAATTGTCATGCATCTTCAAGCAATATTCATTGATGAAAAATGTTGGTGTAAAATACCCATCAAACGTGACATTTGTGGATGGTTGTTCTATTTGCGTTTTTTTTGAGTTATTAAATTTAAACTATGTTTTTTAGCCTTTGAAGATTGTAGAATCCTTAATCTACTTATTCGTTCATGTTATTCTGTTTTCATAAAAAATTCTTGCAATGCTTGATCAATTCTATTTTAAAAAAAACTTATATACTACTCTAATTGAAGAGTGTATTATAATTACTAGAGCTTCAACACAAAATTGATGGACAATCATTTAAAAAACCAAACATGTTAATTTATTATTGGTTTATGTGTTCAATTTGAAGAGAACACATGTTTATTATTTATTTATGTCTTAAACATAATCTTTCATAAGCAAGTCTGATTCTTTTTATCATGAACCAAATATAATTATTTTTTATAATTGGCAATGTTCAGAGTTGAGACTCGATTGGTTTGTGTATTTTCTTCTTTCTTCATCTCTAATTTTCTTAGTTTATGCTTCTAGAAATTTTACTTTCTAATTTCAACTCAATTTTTTGTATATAGCTAACTTTGTCATGTTTGAATTATTATCCATATATAGATGAGAAAATATGTTCTTTTGTATTTCATTATTGCATGGATTCTATGAAATAAATTGAAAATTAGGTCATCAAATTTATTGAGCTGCTCTTGATAATAAAATTTCATTATGCACATGCATTTGAGTTTTTTTTCTTCAATTACATCAAGAAACATATTTTTCTTTTATTCGGTAAGAAAATTGTTGTTAAATATTTTTCAATAACATTGCTCTTTCTTTTATTTCACTTTCACTTACTCGTTGGGGATCTTCAAAAAAAGTCTCTATACCTTTACGAGATAAATATAAGGTCTGTATATATTGTACCTTCTCTAAATTTCATCTATGAAATTCCACTGAATATTTTATTGTTAGTTTTTTGTTGTTTCACCTATTCAAAGGCCCAACATCAAATAAAAAAATTAAGTAAAAATAAAACTATATAAATTGAGTCACAAAAAACCATATTTATACTAGCAAAATTATGATTCGGGCCCTTAATATGGAATCGTCTTTATTATGTAGCACTTTTAAATTTTTAACCCACTTTCACCACGAATTCGAATTTAGTTGGGACTCGTGCCCTAATACAAGTAAAAAAATTCCATTCTCAAAAATCAATTATTTTTTTTCAAGCAACATCTTCTCTCTCGTCCATTGCTCATCAGGCTTCAATTGCCATTGAAGGTGAAAAGACTTTTTCTATTAATTTTAATATTCTTTTTTTTTAATTTTTTTTCTCCTTACAAAACATCAATGAATAAATTTGTTTGATAACAATTCCATAAAACTTCAATTACATATTTGTGCAATGTCATTCTTGATTAATTCATAAACTTTATATATATATATATATATATATATATATATATATATATATATATATCATATGATTATGAATTGTCCAAACTAAACACTGGATCATTGTTCATCATCGAGTTTGATCGAATCTACAATTGCTCATAATCGTAGTCAAATGTGAATGTGGTTGTAAAAATTGAATCATCATAATATCCTTGGTGTGTAATGTGTATTGCTGGTTATAGAAGCGGATCCAGAATTTAAACTTTATGAGTTCAACCATTAAGGTTTTTAGCATTAGACGCATTATTATTAACGTTATGAATACATATCTATTTGTTGCACGAATTTGATGATTTTTTTTATCCTCTTGTTCAAATTCCTGGGTCCGCCACTAACTAATTCGAGCTTGCTTTCGATTTCAGGGCTTGTAATTGAATAGGATTGAAGTTGATGAGCTGAATGTTACAATGGATGGTAACAAAGATGAGGCATTAAGATGCATTAGTATAGCTAAAGAGGCAATTTCATTAGGTAATAAACAGAAAGCCCTAAAATTTATTGGAATCGCGCATCGTCTTAATAAAAATTTATCATTGGATGATCTTCTATCTGCTAGTGAAAATCTTGACTCATCGATTCGTGGTACATCTAACGAGGTTAAAAATGAGGTTGCTAGTGTGAAAAATGAGACAGTGGATGTGATGAATTATAGAGAGGAACATGTAGAGTTGATTAGAAGAATTAAGAGTAAGAAAGACTATTATGAGATTCTTGGTTTGGAGAAAAGCTGTTCAGTTGATGAAATTAGAAAAGCATATCGAAAAATTTCGTTGAAAGTTCATCCTGATAAAAACAAGGCTCCAGGTTCTGAAGACGCGTTTAAGAAAGTAGCAAAGGCGTTTAAGTGTTTGAGTGATGTTGGTTCCAGGAGAGAGTATGATGAGACAGGTTATGCTGACGAATTCGTGTACAGTCAAGAGTGTAATGTTAGTGGTGTGAGGAGAAGAAAAACGGAGCACGAGTATAGTTTTGGTGATGAGTTTGATCCTGATGAGATTTTCAGGTCATTTTTCGGTCATCATGATGATGTGTTTAGGAGAAGTACTTATGTTTACAGGACGAGAACTGCTGGTGCTGAGCTGAGAGTAGTGGAGTTAGGTCCTGTTGCGCGTAGATTAGTACTTCTCCTTCAATTGGTGATGTTTTTGTTTATTGTTCTACTTGTATATCGTCCTTACTTTGGAGCCTGACTAAGAGATTGTTATCGCGTCTGAATTTGATCAGAACTATTGTCTTGATAGTCCTTATATCGAAGACCATGTTATTGGATATGTTTAATCAGACATGAACACGACTTCCATTGGAATGGAATTGCTTCGTTGATAGATCCAAATTCATATTCGCCTTTCTAAGTGATCTTTAGCCTTAGCTTTCTTTCCACCCCTTTGTACGAGGCTCCTTTCTTCGTGCAAATGCTCATAGGCAAAAAGGACATTCCATTGATCCTATTGATGGGATCAGCCAGTGTCTCGGTGTGTAAGGCTCTTTCCTGGAACAAGAATATTTAACGGCTTACTGTGCCAAAATTCGAGATTTTGAAGTAGCTTGAGGTTAGCTTAGTTCTTTCTATCTGCATAGAAACCATTGCTGCTACACTTGGATTTTACTGAGTTATAAAATATGTATTGAACTAGTGATTTATGTCTATGTTAGAAGCAACATATTCAAATCTTCTTTCTCCATATTATGCTATGTTAATGTTGCCTCATCTGTATTGTATTCTTCAAAAATGAACTACTTTTAGACTATCCGAGACACATCCAATGACATTTCTGAAGAGTTCGAGCAACATAGACATTTATGGCCTTTTTAACATTATATTGAAGATGAAGGCGTGATCTTGCAGGTCTATTGACTAGATGCATGGAACTTTCAAGTGGTAATTGAACACTTTTCAAATATTCTAAGTGATAAGCTCGGTCTGGTATCTATGTTGGTGGGAGGTGTAGCTCATATTTTGTAAATTTAATTATAAGTGTAAGCTGATCTGAACACCACGATTATTCAAGGATAAAAAAAAGGATGCTCCCCTTGTATAAGAAGAATTCACCAATCTGTATCTATGGATTATATTTCATTTTACCTAGATATACCGTATAATTTTTGAACAAATGAGATTCAGTTGTGCCCCTTCTTAAGAATTTAGTCTAGAATGACGTGATGTATGGTTTATGTGCACATCACGATGGAATTTGTTGCTATTGAAAATCCAGACTTTTAAGTGAAAAAGGGTAAAGAGACGATTCTTTATTCACTGAATTTTGAATCGTGCATCGGTTGGCCTCGAGAATTAATTTGGAGTAATAACATTTGAAATTTCATAAAATATTAGATGAATATTTTTTATCTTGTCAATTTAGTGAACAAAATTATATGATATCAATGCTGGTGAAAGTTAGTTGGTATATAATCGAAGTACGAGTAAGTTCGTTCGAACACCATTGTAATAGAAAAAATGTAGACAAAGTGTAACAATTTTCTTTAGTGTAACCACAAGATACCGTTGATAATGCGAGAAAAAACTTGCTCACAACCATTAGTATTTACACCAAATTAATAGAAGTTTTCATGATTGACTAGTACTTCCTTCGTCTCAAATTATTTATCGTATTTCTTTTTTACATTCTTCTTAAGAAAAAAATTAATTAGGAAAATTGTTTTACTATCTTATCGTCATTTACGTCTTAAGATATAATCTCTTTATTAAGTATACAATATTAAAATATTTTTGTAATCTTCAAGAACAATTACTACTAAAGATAAAATAGAAAAAAATAATTAATTTTGTTTTGACTTTTGAACTTCAAAAGTCACAAATAATTTCAAGACATTTATTTTTAAAATTCACAACGGATAATTGATACAAGAGGAGTAAATTGATACGAAAATACTACTTTCTCTGTCCCAATTTATGTGACACTTTAAATTTTTCGAGAGTCAAACACTTTAAATTTGATCGAAAATTTGTGCAAGGAATCTTCAATTTTATGAAATGAAATTTATATATTTGTAAACTAAGTAAAAAGTACTATAAGTCACAATAATTGATAATTTAAAATGTTTAAAAAATCTATGAATAATTTAACGGTCAAACATTAGACTTGTTTGAATTTCGAAATTCGAAAATGGAAAAGTCCAGGAGTACTTATTAATTTATCACAATTAAGTGATCAATTGTATTATGAGGAAGACACGTGTTATCATGGACTGGGTTGACCCACTTAATCCACCAATCGGCCCGTGGGTTGTGGCCCAGAACCGGCCCAACCACTCACTTTATTGGGCCTATTGACCCATTGTTAAAGCCCAAATTCTAACTGCTTTGTTCGTTAATTCTTCTCAAACCCTCTCTCTGCTGCTGCCGCTGCCTACTCCTCGTCGTTCTACTTCTCCGGCGGCTGATTTGTATGTTTTGCTAGCTTTCTCTCACATGCTTTCTCTCTCTACATGTTTCCTATTTTGAATGATTTTTAGTGATAAAATGTAGATTTTTTAGTTAATTGGATTAACATATTGCTGTTTTTGCTTCCATTCCTTAAAATAAAGCCTCATTTCCTGAAATATAGTAATAGTATTGAATATTGAAAAAAATTTACAGTTTGATGTTTACAGTTGTTAAAGGTGTGTACTTTTTTTTTTTTTTTTTTTTAATGTGGGAAGTGTTTTGGTAGAAATTTAGCAACTTGCTCGGAGTAGTGGTCAATGAAGTGGGTTGAGCACTATGAGGTTTCGGGTTTAAATCCTGTTAGAGACAAAACACTAGGTGATTTGTTTCAATATGTTCCAACTTTGGTGGTGGTAGGAGCTAACAGGTATCTTGTGGAATTAATTGAGGTGCATGTAAGGTGGTGATTATCAAAATAAAGAAAAAGAAATTGAGCAACTTCTTTTTAGAATCTCTGTAGAGACAAAAACACTATGTGATTTCTTCCCATCTGTCATAGCCTTTGTGGACAGTGTTATCTGATACTTGGTGGTGGTGGTGGGAGGTGGAAGGTCTGTTGGATTTAAACGAGGTGCGCGAAAGCTGACCCGAACACTACAGTTATAAACAACGAAAGAATGTCTTTATATGCCACTGCTACGTATAACCTATCAAATTGAGCATATTTATTGAAACTTGAACTATTATGGTTTATTGGCTTTAAATTCGACCTAACATGATTCTAGTCCTAGCTTAGAAAACTCCAAGCGAATTCTTCCATCCACCTTATTCTTGGTGTATAGTTACTGCTGGTGGGTTGAGTTGTAGCACGTACTCAGTGGAGTATTAGAGTAGTGCATGCAAGCTAACCTAGATACTACTATTGTAAAATAAAAGTATATTCAGCCTGATAGTGTCAATTGGTGATACTGATGCATTTATTAAAAAACAAAAAAATGATGTCAATTCTAGATGCTAGGATGTTAGAATTATCTGATGAATCCTTCTGTCATCAAGCATGAGCGGGTGGAGATTGGTCTTTGATCAGCAATGTTCCATCTCCTTGGTATGGAATTGACAATAAAACAAAGTAAATAATGAGTCATTCTGAATATTCTCTGATTAACGAAATAACTTTGGCAATTAAGCTGTGTAGTGTAGTCTGTTGCCCTATTCTTTGACTAGGCTGATGGTTTCTCAACTTGATGGCTTTGAAGATGAATTTCTTTGTCTTTGTTCCAATATTCAGAGTTGAAACTTGCTTCTGAAGTATAGAACGTCAGCCAAAATGTCTCGGAAAGGATTGATGGAGCAGGATCTAAGCAAATTGGATGTGACAAAGCTACATCCGCTTTCGCCTGAAGTTATTGCTCGTCAGGCAACAATAAACATTGGTAAACTAGTAATTAAGAATTATTGATTACTTGCATTCGACAAGTGCTTACGTTATTTTGTACATGGAATATACCTCTTCTTTTTTTTTCTTTTTTCGTTCCATTCTCTCTCCAGGCTAGCTGTTTTTACACTTTAATTACTCACACTGAATTACTGAAATGTAATTTCATATTCTAGGTACTATTGGCCATGTGGCTCATGGGAAGTCAACAGTTGTAAAAGCTATATCTGGTGTGCAGGTATGTCTGTGTTTAAAATTCTGGTCCTTTATCAATGGAGTTTAATTTGTTCCACTAGTTAATAAAGCTTTTGTCAGATTTGACTGTCCTCTATTTAACTGTTTCTCTTGAGTTACAACCAAATGATATGTTGGTCTTAGTAAACTATAAATATAGACACTTATTTACATATGTATTTGTGAGAACAACTGTTCTTTCTGTTGATCTTTTGATATCTAAGGGTATTTGCTATTTACTTGAGCAACTAAAAAACATTTCTGAGTTTTGTCCTTTTCCTTTTGTTATGATTAAAATATAAAGTAATTCCACTCCCTCCTATTTTATATGGTGGTTATGAATCAAAGCTACTATTATATTAGCCTCTATTGCAACATGACACAGAGCTGGTATTTGGAGAATTAATTTGTCTTATCTGTTGTGGCTCAATTGATTTTTCTTATATGTTGATTTGTAAGTCAGTCCTTATTTGGTCTGAACTTTGTTTAGTCTTACTTATTTTACTGTGTCCGGTGAAAGTAGTCAAACGGCAAATAATTATGCTCTCTTATTTTTGCAGACTGTTCGTTTTAAAAATGAGCTGGAGCGTAATATTACAATTAAGCTTGGATATGCAAATGCTAAGATATACAAATGTGAAGAAGAGCGCTGTCCTAGACCTGCATGCTACAAGTGAGTCCTTGATTTGAGAAAGAATCATTCTTGTACTTTGTCTGGTAGCTTGTGTTGTAACAGCAGTCCTTTCCAGGGCTTATGGAAGTGGAAAAGAAGACAATCCCATGTGTGACGTCCCTGGTTTTGAGAACTGCAAAATGAAATTGCTGAGGCATGTGTCTTTTGTTGATTGCCCGGTAAGTTCCACACATGCCACTTTCTACAGTATGTATTACTTAAAATATTACTTGTGCATTCTTTTTTATTATACAGATAAACCTTTATTGTCTTACTGAACATGGATATGACATACATCCTTACAATAGAAAAGTACCAAAGAAGAAATCTTACTGTGAATTATTACTGTTTTTCTTTTGTAATGAATATTCAACATTACATATAAGCTTTGCCGTTCTTACTTAACTTGCAGTCCCTATTAGCTTTCTCTACGAATTAAAAGAAGTCTAGGAAGTTAAGAATGACATCAATGATTAATAATTCAGGCATAGACACTTTCTCCTGCATCTAGCCTTATGCCAGTTGTTTAGTTTCATTTTGCGACAATATCATTGTACTTGAGCATTTAATTTCCTGACATATCAATGTTTTATATGACATCTTTTACTTCAGGGTCATGATATTCTCATGGCTACTATGCTTAATGGAGCCGCAATTATGGATGGCGCCTTACTTCTAATTGCTGCCAATGAGAGCTGTCCCCAACCTCAAACTTCTGAACATTTAGCTGCTGTAGAAATTATGCGTCTCCAACATATAATAATTCTTCAAAATAAGGTTGATCTGGTTCAGGAAAATGTTGCTATCAACCAGCATGAGGCAATTCAAAAATTTATTCAGGTAAGTGGAATACTGGTATTCATTGGCCTCTCACAGGATGTATTATAAAACATATTTCAAATCCTTGTTCAGGGAACTGTTGCAGATGGTGCCCCAGTTGTACCAATATCTGCACAACTAAAGTACAACATCGATGTCGTCTGTGAATATATTGTGAAAAAAATTCCCATTCCCGAGAGGAATTTCATCTCACCACCAAATATGATTGTTATCCGGTCATTTGATGTTAATAAACCTGGTTTCGAAGTTGATGATATCAGAGGGGGTGTTGCTGGTGGCAGTATTTTGAAGGTATCTTTCTCTTTTTCTGCAATCAATGATATGATGCAACTCATAGCTTCTTTAACGTTAGGCGTTTAGTTTGACCAAGTAATCAAGTAATGCCTGAAGGGCCATGTTTATTTGATTATCCCTTCAACATGTTCTGAGGCCTATTAGAGTGTAGACGTGAAGAAATGAAGATCTCATTGGAAGATGTTCAAGATAATGTTGATTATATTCTTTGTGCAGGGTGTACTGAAGGTTAATCAACTTATTGAGATTCGTCCTGGAATTGTTGTGAAAGATGAGAGTGGCAACATCAAATGTACTCCAATATATTCAAGAATAGTATCATTGTTTGCCGAGCAAAATGAACTACAATTTGCCGTGCCTGGAGGCCTCATTGGAGTTGGAACAACTATGGATCCAACATTGACACGTGCTGATCGATTGGTGGGACAGGTTCTTGGGGAGGTCGGTTCACTTCCTGAAGTTTTCGTCGAACTAGAGGTAAAATGACTTCCTTGTACACATCAAAGACTTTTAGACTTTAACTCTCTTCTTAAAGAACTGATTTGTAAATCAATTACCTTTTCTTGTCTAAGTTTCAAACTACTGGCTCTTTTTATTTTTTTATTTTTTATGATTGTGTTATCAAGTAGGCTCGTTTTTATCTTCCTTCCAACTGAGGGTCCTCTTAGAGTGCTCTTATGCATCCTTTATTTCTATACCCCTTTGTAACACAGGTGAATTTCTTTTTGCTACGACGTCTTTTGGGTGTGAGGACAAAGGACTCAGAGAGGCAGGGTAGAGTCTCAAAGTTGGCAAAGGGAGAAATCCTCATGTTAAATATAGGGTCTATGTCAACAGGGGCTCGTGTTGTCGCTATCAAGAATGTTTTCGCGAAACTGCAACTGACGTCCCCCGTGTGTACCAGCAAAGGGGAGAAAATTGCTCTTAGCCGGAGAATCGAGAAGCACTGGCGTCTTATCGGTTGGGGTGAAATCCAAGCTGGTATTACTCTTGATGTTCCATCTTCCCCCTTGTGAACAAATCACACAACTAGTCACTCAACAGCAGGAAAAACTATTCAAACAAGAAGAGAATTTGAAATTCTGGATACTCTATATTCTTACATTTTTTGTTTTGTTTATTTCTTTGTCCATGTAGATTGTAACTTGTAATTCATTAGTTTAGGTGGTTATTAAAAAGTTGCACAACTAGTCTCTCTCTCTCTCTGATATTGCATTTAGAACTATTGAGTTAAAAAATTGCTGATTATTCACAAAGGAATTTTTTAGTGTGAAAAATAAGTGACTGAAATCATGAAATAACCAATTGAATTAATGAATGGACATTGTTATTGTTGTATCCTAATGCAAGTATTAGTGATTGTTTCCATGTCTTGAACTCGCGATTTATAGGTCACAAAGAGATAACTTGAGGCATATGGCCCTTCATTGAATCCTGCTAATGCAGAATGCTTTATGCATTAGACTATTATTTTTATATCAAATTTGAGAAGAACTTCCTTCAAAAGGGTTGCAAGTATTGTCGCATCAATATGAGTTGTTGTCATGATGCAGCTTTTAGTGGTTGTTTCGATGACCTGACCTTGTGATTTATAGGTCACAAAGAGATTACTTGAGGTATATAGCCCTTCATCGAACTCTGCTAATGCTAAATACTTATGCATTAGATTGTTTTTTATATCAAATTTTAGAAAAACTTCTTTCACAAGGGATGCAAGTATCGTTGCATCAGTATGAGTTATTGTCATGTGATCAGGACATGAGTCCAGTTGTTTAAACAAATATAGTATATTTGCATGTTTTATATAGTCAAACTATCACTTAAGCTATTAAAACGAGCTTGCTTATTGGCTCACGCTTATTTGAATCTTACTTTAGTTAAAAGCTCAAAGATTAATAATGATTTAATAACTATGAGATAAATTCAATACAATACAATGACACAACAAAATGTGTGCTTATCAAAATAGATTGCAACAATGACTAGCCCTTGGAGGGTAGAAAAAAATAATTACTCCTATTATTATTATCATCAAATTGTACCTCTTTGTTATAAAAATATTTAAAATATGATTCTACTCCATGGAAAAAATATACTTCATATATCTAAAAGAGTCTGAATAATAGACTTCAAAACTAAGTAAATTAAACATGATATAATAGAATTCTAAATCTAAACTCAGAAAGCTCAAATCATGAATCCCCCTACGATACTAATATATATATAAAAAAAGGAACAAGACAAAATACTCAAAACAAAATTTTGCAAACATAATACTAGATCGCTAAAAGAACATTGGACTAAAGCATGATTTCGAATTCTTCGAAGATGAAGAAGCTTTCTGATCAGCCTGTTTTTTCTGTGTGTTCGTAGCTTCTTGTTCATCCAAAGATATTTGCTTGCTTCTGCATTCCAAGCTACAAAATGGTTGATCACCCCTATATATATATATCATTAGTAACCTTTTTAGTCCTCAATTATGAATAAATTTTGATCAAGTATATTTAACCTTTGATTTAAATTCTATCATAACAAAAATTACACTATTAAATATGCAAATGGTGAGGAAAAAGAGTGGAAAAAAATAATAACAGAAGAATACTCACATATACATGTAGATATTTTGTTCCGGTGAGAGTTCTTTCTTGCAGAATGAACAAAATTCGAGAAACCCATAAATAAGTTTCTTTTCAGTTGTCATGTTCGGGACAATGGAAGTGGTACTTCTTTTTGAACCCTCATCGCCTTCGAGTACTACACTTAGTCCTTTCTTGCTCATGATTTTTGAATATCTCTATGCCTAAAGGAGGGGGTATTTATACACACACATCAATGTAGTTTAGTATGCAAGAAAGGAAATAAAGTTATTAGTAATATGATTTTATCCAAATTTAATAGTTTTGAATCAGATTTTATTAAAATCACAAATCATATTTTTGAATAAAGTAAATTAAATGAATTGAGGCGGTCAAAGTCAATTAAAGTCAAATTCATAAAATTTAAATCGCGAATCTGGTCTCACTTGTAGTTTGATTTATCATTATTCTTATCCGTTTACTCTTATTTTGCCCTTTTTTCCCCAAATATGATCTCACTTGTAATTAGATTATCCTCTGTTATCTATTACTCTTTTTCGTATTTTCCTAGTTAGGTGATAAATAATTATTGTGACACTTATTTCTTCATTTTAACTTTTTTTTTATGGTCAAGAAATATTTATGGGTCAACTAAAGCATGTTTGAAACATATAGTGTATATTTTATTATCCTTTTCTACTTAAATATCATGTTTTTGTTTGTTGCTATGCTTTTATCGTTGAGCTAAAATTATGAGTAAATCGTAAATTTAATTTCTATCAATGTTCCATACTAACGCTTTGTTTGGATGGTTGTTATGTATTGTATTGTAATGTATCACATGTATTGTATCTATTGTATTGTTTTAATGAATACAATGTTTGGATAGATTGTATAGCTCTCCGTCGTTACATAATGTCACACATTCATAATTTAAATGGTAAACCTACAAAAATAGTAGGTTACAGGTAGAGCTATTATGAAAAGGTAGGGTAAAAGATGAAAAATAATTATTAAATAATAAGTGAAGATAAACTAAGAAGAAAATATTAAGGTAACAACGTAATCACACCAAATTAATCGTTATATAAAATGAGTCTTTTCGTCGTTACCTGATAATGAATTCAAACGATACGATACGATACAATAAAATTTGAATAACAATCAAAACAAACATTGTATTTAAACTAACAATACAATTTAGTACAATACAATACAGTACAACCATACAAACAAGGTGTAATCACCTGTATTAATCATCTAACCAACTTCATAACCTTTTTATCGACACCTAATATACAAATCACTCTACAAGTAAGAGCACCTAAATATGTTGGAACAATGTCCACTTTATGTTATCTTTTATATATAATATATAACTAGAAAAAAAAAGTATATTTTGTTTAATTCTTGTGAGAACAGAACAGGAGATGTTGATGTAAAGTTACAAGCATTTGATGTTGCTATGTTAAACGTTTCATTGCACTCTGCATTAGCAAATTACACACAAATTTATGGCGTTATATTCCTTAACATCAAAACGATCCAAATTCAAACTAACTTACAAGTCGATTTACAACAAAAACAACATATCCAATGTAGTTCCACAAACGGGGAACTTACAAGCCAAATTATGGGGTTAGATAATCCAAAGCTAATATTATTTTCTGAAAACTCAAAAGGAAAAGAGGAAGTTTAGAACTTTTGAATGAAGTCATAAATGTGCTTGCTAATCTCATCTGGCCTTTCTTGATTGACAAAGTGAGCTGCACCTTCCAAAACTACAACTTCCTCCAACAATGGAACATATTTCTTAAATCCACCATTGTGTATGTAGTCTTTAGCACCTCGCATATGGTAGACCAAGTCGAATTCCCCGACAATAAACTTGGTTGGAACTTTAACTTCAGCCCCTGTCCATGGTGCAGTGAGTTCTGAATTTCTGCATTTCATATGAGCATACAACTAACATGTCAAACAAATGCAATCAAATTTACGATATGATAGAAGGTGAGGAACGCTTACATGGATAAAGCTCGGTAATAGTTAAGTGCACCAGTGAAACCAGTCTGCTCAAACTTGCTGGCATAGTAATCCAACTCTTCCTCAGAGAGCCACATTGAAAGGGCAATCGGAGCATCAGCGATAGCTTCAAGGCCTTTGCCTTTAGGAAAATAAAAGGGTGCAGGATCGCGGTATGTCAACATTTTCTTAAGAACAGACTTAGCACCAATTGGAGCAAATTCAGCTTCAATATCTCCTTGTACCTGCAGGTTAAGATCATAGCGAACTTTTGCTGCTGAAATTACCAATTAAAATTAAAGTTGTTTACATGTATGTCACAAGTTGAGATGAGGATATGTAATAAAGAAATGGTGTTTAGCTATGATGCTCGGACTCTTCAAAAATGTCCAATCCTCCAAAAGTAGTGCATTTATGGAGTATCCGACTTAGGTGCAACAAATATCTATAGAGTCCAATCAACATACATGTTTAGTATAAGCTCGTATCTTACCTTATAGAATAAACTTTTTATATAGTTGTGATGTAGACAGTTTATTCTAAATGCAAGCATTAGTGGCAATTTTCATGGTTCGAACCCGGTGCCTATAGGTCACATGGAGATAACTTGAGGTGTACCCTTCCCCAAAACCTTGTTTTGTGCATCGAGCTGTCCTTTTTATATCACATTTTAGAAAACTTCCTTCATGACAGAGGAGGGGAGTATTGTCACATCAGTAAGAGTTGTTGTCGTGTAATGAGGCCACGAGTTCAAGTTGTTCCACAAATGGAGTATTGTAGCATGTTTGCAAGTAAGACTCGTCTACAAATAGACTCAATGTGGTCCAGACCATCCCCAAACGTCCACGAACATCTTTGCCCAAAAATCACCCTGTATATATGGTAGATGATGAAGATCCTACCTTCGGCAAAACCTAAATCCCGTGTACAAGGAGAGTTTAATGCACTGTGCTGCTCTTCATTTCACGACTGATTAATATTCTAAATGAAGTCATATTCAAGTCCTATCGAATTGTCCCCCCGAAAACATGTAAAATAGCTATCAAACACAAATTAAACGTATTCGGAGACAAGAACAGAGAAAACCTGAAATCTGCAGATATAATAATCTTCCCCATATAATGCCTTTAGCCCCTCAATAGGATTCATATTTGAGTTCCTTGGGTGGTAATGGACACTCAAATTCACCAAGGCTTTAACTTTATCTGGCCTAAAAAGGCATAGATGCCAAGCAATGAACGCGCCCCAATCATGCGCAACAACAAACACCTTGTCTTCATTAGGAGCAATGGCTTCAAGCAATGCTACAACATCACCCACAAGGTGAAAAATACTGAACTTTGAAGGGTCATTAATTGGTGCACCAGTAGTATCTCCATAACCCCTTAAGTCAGGTGCCACAGCTCGGTACCCACGTTCAGCTAAGTAGACCATTTGGTGGCGCCATGAGTACCTGTTCCGAAATATCGTGGGTTAACTAGCACACAATCTAAACAAAGAGAAACCAAACATAAAGATTTAACGAGATTCAGCCAAAAAAAACTCATACAAAACTCAAGTAGTTCCAAATATGTTGTGGAAGAACATTGTGGGTTAACTAGCACAGTCAAAACAAATAGAGAAAAAATAAATAACACAATAATTTAACGAGATTCGGCCAACATTAGTCCTCTAGGCAGAGACAATTTTTCAGTATGAATGAGCAAACTGAAAACAACAACATACTCAGTGTAATCACAAAGTACGATCTAAAGAGTATAGACTGTACACAGACTTTACCCTTACCTAAAAGTTAGAGAGGTTGTTTCCGACAGACCCTTGGTGCACCAAACCTACTAGAAAACGACAACATACCTAGTATAATCCCACGAAATGGGATCTGAACAATGTAGACTGTATGCAGACTTTACCACTACCTCAAAGTTAGAGAGGTTGTTTCCGACATGCCCTAAGCTCACAAAAAGCTACTAGAAAATGTAACAAGATTCAAGATTGAAGAAAATAGTACCAGAGCTCTGGGAAGCCATGGATGAAGAGGATTGTTGGGCCTTGGCCTAATTCTGCTATATGCATATTTAAGCCATTTACAGTTACCATCTTGTGCTCTATCTTCTCCATTTTTTTGTTGTTGTTTCACTCTGTGTTTTCTTGAGTCTCTCTCTTAGGCAATGACCTGAACATATGATAAACACTTTCGATCCAAATTTTGGAAAAAATTGGGTGTGTATTCTTAACTATCTATTGCGTAGATAAGTTAATCACGTATAAAATATCAATTTCTTTAATGATCCTCAACTAGTCGTAAAATTGAGGCATGTTACAATTGAGACTGCTATGTCTAATAAAAAGATCTGACATATTTTTTGTGGTGAAATAGACGTTGCGATCATGTACTATACTTGTTTAGATGTTATATTTGAAATATATTATAGTTAGAGTGTCTAAATGAATTTATTTACGAATTGTATTCGGTTTATTAAAAAATGATGCATATCTGCTGGATTAGCAAAAGTCCAAAAATTGTCCCTTTTTTTCTTGAAGCTTCACATGGTGTGTTTGGTGTATACGATGGAGCATTAATAAATACTTCACGTTTTAAAAATAAGTGGATGGTAGGCTAGAAAAAAATATTAATTTTTTAATGCTTGGTAAGTAAATAAAAATACTAAGCCAATGAGTTATGATAACTACGTACGAGTTCATAGAAATTCAGTAGCTTTTATTGAGATTTTGTATATGTAATAAAATATCCATCAACTGTGTTATTATTACCTACATTAACTTAAATATTATTATAAAATAGTATCACAACGTTCCAAATTCAAACTTTTTTATGAGTCATATTATGACAAAGTAACAACACTGCTTACACAAAATACTAGAGAAAGTTTAGAACTTTTGAATGAAATCATAGATGTGTTTGCTAATCTCATGTGGCCTTTCTTGGTTGACAAAGTGAGCTGCACCTTCTAAAACCACAACTTCCTCCAACAATGGAACGTCTTTCTTAAATCCACCATTGTGTATGTACTCTTTAGCACCTGGTATATGATAAACTAAGTCGAATTCTCCAACGATAAACTTGGTCGGAACTTTAACTTGAGCCCCTGTCCATGGTTCTGTGAGTTCCCAGTTTCTACATTTCATAAGACGAGAACGTTAGGATCCATCTATGAAGAAGTTGATCACGAGAGTCTAAAAGCAACTAATAGCATCTATGTTGTTCAGACTCATTTGAAATGCTTCCAAGTGTGTGTCAGATGCTCCAAAAAAAAGTGCATTTTGGAGGATCCGGCAAAAGTGTGCAACAATTTTGGAGAGTCTGAGCAACATATAATACGATAGTGTTCATGAACTTCACAATTTTCTTGACTTCCTAGAGAACATGTCTCAAACGAAAACTATAAGTCTATTGACAAAGATCAAATCTAATGTAATTGTAAATGCAACAACTAAAACCTTAATCCAAAATAGTCGAAACAAATGTGAACTATATAAGCATACATGATACAACTAACGTGTCGAACAAATACTATAAAATTTACGATATCACAGAAGGCGAGGAATGCTTACATGGCTAAAGCTCGGTAATAGTTAACTCCACCAGTGAAACCAGTCTGCTCAAACTTGTTGGCATAGTAATCCAACTCTTCCTCGGAGAGCCACGTTGAAAGGGCAATAGGAGCATCAGGGATAGCCTCAAGGCCTTTGCCTTTAGGAAAATAAAATGGTGCAGGATCGCGGTATGTCAATATTTTCTTAAGAACAGACTTGGCACCAATTGGAGCAAATTCAGCTTCAATTTCGCCCGGTACCTACAAGGTAAAATCACAGTGAACTTTTTTGCTGCTGAAGTTACCAATGCAAATTTAACTTGCTCCGTCCATACTATTAGTCGTAGTATTACTCTTGTCCTTCGATTTCTGTTACTACATTGCATATGTTGTTATTGAATATACCCCAGAAAACATGTAAAAATCCCTATATCAAACACAAATGAAACGGATACAGAGACAAAAACAGAGGGAACCTGAAATCTCGATATATAATGATCTTCCCCATATATAGCCTTTAGCCCCTCAACCATATTCATCTTTGGGTTCCTTCGGGAAAAATGGACACTCAAATTCACCAAGGCTTTAACTTTATCTGGCCTAAAAAGGCATAAATGCCAAGCAATCAACGCGCCCCAGTCGTGCGCAACAACAAACACCTTGTCTTCATTAGGAGCAATGGCTTCAAGCAATGCTACAACATCACCCACAAGGTGAAGGATACTGAACTTTGAAGGGTCGTTAAGGGGTGCACCAGTAGTATCTCCATAACCCCTTAAATCAGGCGCCACAGCACGGTACCCACGTTCAGCTAAGTAGACCATTTGGTGGCGCCATGAGTACCTGTTGTGGAAGGTTGAGTGTTAACTATCATAGAACCAAAGCATATAGAGACAAGGAAGATCGTGGGTGACTATCATAGAACCAAACCAAGCCTTGTAGCTCGAGACAAAAAGCAGAAGAGTTTTTCACTATGAATGTACAAAACAAATAATCCACAATTACAATCTTGCTATACAAATCTCAAGTAGTTCATAATCCTGCAAGAAGTAAAGAAGGATGCCCGATGCTAAAAGCATCTCGCGTTTATGCATGGTCCATAGAAGGGCTGCAACTGAGGGGTGTGATATAGCCCGTCTACCCTAATGCATGCAAGTATTAGTATGTTGCTTCTACAGCTCGAACCCATGACTTATAGGTCATATGGAAATAATTTTACCGTTGTTCCAAGGCTCCCCTTAATAATCCTACAAAAGATGATTTCCCAAAGCTATTGCGGAAGATCGTCGATTAACTAGCACGCAGTCAAAGCAAAGAGAGAACAGAAAAAACAACATAAGGATTAACGAGATTGGGGCAAGCTTAGTGAGATGAATTGTACAGTACGGAATAATTAAAGTTTCATCACACAAATGTCATGCAAGATTGTGAGTTAACTAGCACACGATCACACAATCAAAACAATAGAGGGGAAAAAATAACACAATAATTTAACGAGTTCAGTCAAGATTAGTCCTCGAGGCAAAAGTAGATAGAGTTTTTCACTATGAAGGAGCAAACAATCTCTATTATACATATCTCAAGCAATTCCTAATCCTACAAGAAATGATTTCCCATACCTACTAGAAAACAACAACATACTCAGTGTAATCCCACAAAGTGAGGTCCGGGGAGGGTAGAGTATACACAAACCTTGCCCCTACCTCAAAAGGTAGAGAGATTGTTTCCGACAGACCTTCGATTCATCAAAACATACTACAATTTCACTATGGTGTGGCTGTACCAAATATCTGGCCTATGATTATGTTGTGGTTGTCATTGTCAATTTCACTATGATTGTTATCATTTAAAATACTAACACTTCAAAGTTTTAAAAAGGTTGACTACATTGGCATTGAACCAAGTGTTGTTAAAGAGTACGTAAAAAACACATGATAAGGTGTTCATATTAAACACTACTGCGTTCAGATTTTTGGAAAGAATTTATGTGTGTATTTTTTACGTCTATTACATAGATAAATTAATCACTTAAAATATGTCAGCTCCTTTAACTATATATACATATTAGTCGTAAAATTGAGGCATGTAAGACGAGACTGATGTAACATATATTTTATGTAGGTAACTTAGAACGTTGAGATAACACACAATAATTTTTTCAAAATTTGAGTTGGAAGTATCTAATAGAAACACTTATTCAGATGCTAAATTTGAAATATGTCCTAGTTTGAGTGTCTAAATTAATTTATTGGCAGGAATTGTTCATGTATTGCAACATAAGGATTAACGAGATTCAGGCAAGCTTAGTGAGACGAATTGTATAGTACAAAATAATTCCAATTACAATTTTTTCTTCATACAAAGTTCAAGTAATTTCACATGTGTCCTGGAAGACCACGGGTTAACTAGCACACGATCACACAATCAAAACAAATGAAGGGAAAAAAACAACACAATAATTTAACGAGATCCGTTCAAGATTAGTCCTCGAGGCAAAAGCAGAAAGAATTTTTCACTATGAATGAGCATACAATCTCTATTATACAAATCTCAAGTAGTTCCTAATTAATGTTACAAAGCGATACCTACATGGATGTTAGACAACTAGTTATTGGGCCAAGAAGAAACAACAAAACTAGAAGGCTTTTGCAAAGGTTGATTTGGGACCTAGGCCCACAAAAACATCTAGCTAAAAGGACGGCATATGAGAAAGAACGTTTTATAAAAAATGTTATGAAGAGTCTATATTCCCTCGTCCCCTTTCTGAGTATCTGACTTCTCATCTCTTTCTAGTTCTTACTATCCTTTAGTTCCCTATTATGTAATTGGTTACATTTATGAGTTTTTGCTTAGAATTTGGTTCTTTACAAAATGATTTCCCAAACTTACAATGAAAATAGGTTCCCCAAACCTACTAGAAAACAACAACACATACCCAATGTAATCCTATGGGTCTACGGAGTGTAGACTATACGCAGACTTTATTCCTACCTCAAAATTAAAGAAGTTACTTCCGACAGGCCCTCAACTCAACAAAAGCTACAAGAAAACAACAATATACCCAATGTAATCCTGCAAAGTGTGGTCTAGGGAATGTAGACCGTACAGACTTTATTCCTACCTCAAAATTAAAGAGGTTATTTCTGACAGACCATCAACTCAACAAAAGCTACTAGAAAACAACAACATATCCAATGTAATCTTACAAAGTGGGGTGTAGGGAACATAGATAGTTCACAAACTTTATCCCTACCTCAAAATTAAAGATGTTGTTTCCGAAAGACCCTCAAATCACCAAAAGCTACTAGAAAATCTAATATAATTTAGGATTTACAAAATTCAAGATTGAAACAAACAGTACCAGAGTTCAGGGAAGCCATGGATGAAGAGGATTGTTGGGCCTTGGCCTAATTCTGCTATATGCATATTTAGGCCATTTACAGCTACCATCTTGTGCTCTATCTTCTCCATTTTTGTTTGTTTTTTTTTTCTTACTCTTGAGTCTTTCTATGTGTGCGCTTTTATTAGTCTTGGTGTAGTTGTATGGCCTGTAATAAATACAAGTAGTTGTACCAAAATATCTAGCATGTGTCATTTTCAATTTTACTACCATGTGATAAAAGTATTCGTTCTAGTTGAACATCTGAACATGTGATAAAGTATTCATATTAAATCTTCTCGATTTAATATTGAATTTTTTTTTGCGTATTCTTAATGTTTATTATATGAATAAATTAATCACTTAAAATTTAATATATCAACTACTTTCGATAAGTTGTAAAACTAATCAGATTTGTTACTATTGAGATTGATGTGTATAATAAAAATATATGACATAGTTTATGTGATTAATTAAGGTTGAGATCATGCACAATGATTTTTGGCCGGTGATTAGGCATTTAGTTGTTGTCATTGTCAATTTCACTATGTGATTACGTGATTAATTTGAGTATCTAAATATGTGATAAAGTGTTCATATTGAATATTTGTTTATTAAAATTAAAAGAAAATTGTATGTATTCTTTATATTTATTATTTATTATGTGAATAAATTAATCACTTAAAATATAATTACTTTTTTAATTATATATATATATATATATATGTCATTGTCAATTTCACTATGTGATTACGTGATTAATTTGAGTATCTAAATATGTGATAAAGTGTTCATATTGAATATTTGTTTATTAAAATTAAAAGAAAATTGTATGTATTCTTTATATTTATTATTTATTATGTGAATAAATTAATCACTTAAAATATAATTACTTTTTTAATTATATATATATATATATATATATATATATATATATACTAGTCTCAATAAATTGTAAAACTAATAGGCTTGTTATTATTGAGGTGATGTGTATATAATAAAAATATATGACATATTTTATGTCATTAATTAACTTAGACGGTTGGAGATCAGGACAATTATTTCTGGCCTGTGATTTAGACATTTTGTGGTTGTCATTGTCAATTTCACTATGTGATAAAAGTGATTGCTTTGGTTTAGCATATGAATATGTGATAAAGTGTTCATATTTATTAAATATGTTGGACTCAAATTTGGAAAATATTTTTGTATGTATTTTTTACGTTGATAAATTGAACTCTTAAAACATATTAGCTTCTTTAACTATGTATAAGTCTTAACTCTCAAATAAGTTGTAAAAGTAATCAGGTTTGTAATTGAGGTCAATGTGTATAATAAAAAAAGGTGATATATTTTATGTGGTTAATTAATTTAAACGGTTGAGATCATGCACAATATTTTTTTTTCAAAATTTAAGTTAGAAGTGTCTCATATGAATACTTATTTAAATGCTAAATTTGGAATATAACGTAGATTGAGTGTTTAAAAGCATGTTTGGCATTATTATTGGGAGGCCAAAAGTGTTTTTTCGATAAAAGCACTTTTTTGAAGAAAAAAAAATAGTGTTTGGCGAATTCTCAAAACTGCTTTTAAATGGAAGCAGAGAAGCAAAAGCAGAAATTATTTTCTTGAAGACTAAAATATTCCTCCCATATATACATATTAACCAATATATCCCTTATTAATTAATTAACATATATCATAAATTTGGTTAAATTTCGTACAAGAATTTTATTTTTTATTTTTTATTTTTATATATAATGAATTTTTATTTTATGTTTATATACTATAATTATTTTATATTTTATATATTATTTTACTTCTAATTTTACAAAATCAGAAATAAATGTAACAACGACATTTTTGTAGGATTAAAAATATGAAGGATTTTATTTATTTTTGTGGTGAATTTTTTGTATATAGTGGTTTACTTTGTGGAATAGTTTTTAAATTTATTTTTCTTGATATTTTGAATTATAGTTAAGTCATCATGTTAATATTATATTAATATTTAATTTATTTATTTATTTATGTATAATATTGATTGAAAATTTGAATATGCATATTTTCATTAAAAAATTTCTAATAGATATTTGAAATAGTTTCTCTCTATAAAATAACCTTAATATTAAAAGTACATTGATACTTACCCTTTTTCATAATTTGACCCTAAAAACACTTTTTAAAAAAGATTAGTCAAACACGATTTGCTTAACAAAAGCATTTTTCAAATGAATTAGCCAAATACAGATTACTTTTTTTCAAAAACACTTTTTTAAAAAGCCATATAAAAAAAAAATTCTAAAAATAAGTAATTTTTAATAGGAATGTCAAACATGCTCTAAATTAATTATTGACAAATTTAAGGATTGTTCATGTATCTAGTCTTTCAAAAATGATGTCATATCTTATGTATTAGGAAAAAATATTTAGGGGTTTGTTTGATAGGTAAAAAATATTTTTCTGAAATTATTTTTATGAAAAAGAAGTGATTTACTTATTTATTTTTAAAATATTTAATAAGTAAATAAAAATATTATTGCAAAAAAATTATACTCTATTTTGTTCAATTTACTATCTTTTTTTTTTCTTCGTTTTGATAGTAATAATTTTTGGAGCTAATTAAGTCAAACACCACATGTACGAAAGTCACTAAGATTTAAATTCTATCGTACTTTATGTTATGCCTACTCCCAACAACTTGTCACTCAACGGATCTCAATATTATTGCAATGTCATTTCAATTATATACCTCCGATAATAATAATAATATTCGAATCAATTTATGTGTATATTAAATAGTTCACTAAGGAGTTGTTAGGTTAACAGTCCACGTTATATGTTGAAGTTAGAAGTATTTAAGTATTAAAGTATATGATATATATATTAGTGGAGAAAATGATCAAAATAGCTCTTAATGTACATGTGTTGCTTTATTTTGGTTCTTAATGTATCAAATAAAAAGTTATATTTAACAGTGGATTTCACGTGTGGCTAACAAAATATGCTATTGTTATTTTCTTTTGTAAGCTCAAAATAAATAAAAAAAAATCTTTGATTATATACCATCATTTTTTCTAACAAAAATTATTAGATACATTAAGGACCATTTTGATCATTTTCTTTATATTAGTGAACATAAAGTAGAGAAAGTAGTACGTATATTTTGTAATCATATAACTATATTATTGATCATTTGGTAGCTAATTAGAGTTATTCAAGCATTACTAATGTAGGGATTAGTTAGAAGTAAATCTAGGTATTATTAGCTATGCATGAATATTATTCATGAATTAATTATTCAACCTTCTATTTTACATAAAATAATACATAAAATTCTTCATAACTTAGACGTGTATTATTTCCTCTGTTCCTAATTACTTGTCCATTTTAACAAATAAAGAAAGGATATTTTTTTTTTTTACCTATTATACTCTCAATTAAATACATTGAAAAAGGTTGAACTTTTTGAAAATCTTAAATTTTTTTAAATTCATTCACTTCATAATTAATAAGGGTAAAATGATAAAATGTGTTTGAAATAATTTCAAACAAAAAAATATTTTCTTTATAAATTTGGGGTCCAATGTCATGTGTTAAATTTTAATTAGTCATTTTGCATGTCAGCGCTTGTGTATCACAGACTCTTCATATATTTTTTTGTTGATTATCAAAAATTGTTTAATATGAACAATTTTTGAATAGTTAAAGTGTTCAATATGTATTAGTCTTAGTTAAGCTGTTCAAATGAATTATGTGGACAATTTTAAGAAGTCGTCGATGACTTAAGCCTATATTATATGTGGGCATAAAGTAGTCAATATATTTTGTAACTCATATAATTATTACTGGTCGTTTAGTAGTTGATTAAAGTTATGTAAGTATTAATTATGTAGGATTTAATTAGGAGTGAATTTATGTATTATTTTATACATGTATTAGTTATGTAGGGTTTATTAGTTATATTTTAGTTATACATATATTATGTTTTGCATAAAATAATACATAAAAGTCACATTAATTTTATACATGAATACATAAGTTATCTCTTATCTACCTAACCAAAGATCATATAAATTATATAAAAATTAATATATAAATAATTTATTTCTTATAAAACTATCAAACGATCCCTTAATGACATAGTGTTTATGTTATCTCCTACTAATTGCCTCATTACCCCTCAAATTATTATCCACTATTTGAGTGTGTATTGGAGCTTTGGATTCACCAAGTAGTCTGGAGTTGTGTGAGTCACACGACATCGTTGAATTAAATGACGGGAATTTGAATTTCAAATATGAAATCACTTTTATTTAAAGGCATTTTGTAAAATATTTTTTCTGTCCAACAGTAATTATACATTATTAATTTGACACACGACTTAAAATAAATAAATAATATATTTTCTAAATTGGACAAATATTATTGATTATATATCTTTAGTATAATGGAGAATTAAGATTTTTCATACTAATCCCAATTAGTCCTTCATGTGACCAAGTAAATGGGAGCAGCTGAAATTCTCGAAATTCGATCCTGCCGATCCACGTTGAACTCCTTAAGATTGATATATGGCATCTCCAAATCACTTTTCTTGCTCGGAATCATAATTCCGGCGAGTCGGCCGGAAGACCGCCGGCGAGTTTTCCGGCAAGGAGAGCTCGACCCAGTTCTACTCTCAGTAATATACGCCGGCCCATAAGTTGTTCCGCCGGAAACAGAACGCCGGCGGCGGAAGCTGCCGGAGTTGAGATCACCGGCCTTAGTGTTTTTCCACTTTATGAAGAACAGAGCATTTTTCCACCATTTTTTCCGGTGGCTGTGTTTTTTAATCTTCCTTGCTTCTTTCAAAATCTGCCGTTTAAACAGTAATTAGAATCCTAAATTATTGAATATAGAAATAAAATATTCAAATTGAACATTAGAGATATGTATAAAACTACATATATTAGTTAGATGAGTATTAAAAACGAATTCAGAATTTTAAGTTTATGAATTCTCAATTTTATGGCAGGACAATTGGATTTGAGACAGATGATTTATGCAAATTAAGTGAACTTCTTAACGCAATAAAGAGTTTGAAACAAAGTTACTAGTTCTATCAAACTCATAGGGGCGGAGTTGCTTATTTTACGATGTATGTGAACTCATAGATTTTTTGATAATCTAGATATTTATGTACATATTTAGTAGAATTGACACTTATTCTTCCAAAAGGCTAAATGATATAGGTTAATCTGTCGATCAACTCATTTTGAGGTTAACTTGTCGATCAACTATAGGTTGAGCTTCTAACGTTATAGAATGAAATTCCGTAGTTGAGCAATAACTTGGCCTTTTTCTTTCCATTAGTTAAACTTCACACACTATATAAACAAATAGTTGAAGCATGAAAATGTTCCCATTCTTCTAAAAATCTTTGAAAAATGGGGTTGTTTTTATGAATAAGAGCCAAGACAAGATCTTCATATCAACGGTGGAATATAATGAAATAGAGCCACTTTGAGGTTCCTGTGAAAGGAGGGAGGTGAGGGAGCCACTACAAAGAAGTTCCAGGAGTTGCAAAGGATCTTTAATTGAATAGTGACTTATTTACCTATAGAAACAAGGATCAATTCTCCGATGTAGAAATCCTAGATCCGTCTCTATTATAGAGAGGCGACACAATATTGAGACAATTAAATATACTTTCAAGCTTACAGGAAGGTAAAACAGAACAGGGGATTTACCTGGAAATAATCGATTTGAGTGTCGAAGCCATAGTCGTTGTCATTGAAATGTTGAGATTCTGCAATGGAGAAAACAGGGGACTTGTTTGACATTATTTTTTTCTATAATTTTCCTCTTTTAAGGTTCAAAAGTAGAAAAATTTCAAAAATTGCAAACGGTAAAGGGGGAAATGAGGCGATAAAGGACGAGGACGAGGACGAGACGAGAAGGAGGATAAGAGAGGAAGAGGAAAAGGGAATTTAAATAAGGAGCGGGCTAGCCGTTTGTATTTGCAACTCCTATTTAATGATCTTGCCTAGTTAGTCTATTATGGAACGTTTAGTAGGGGAATAAACTATTTCGAATTAATAGTGATGAGATAATAATATATGAATTAATAATTATGAGACTACTAATTTGATACCATACATTTTTTGTAGATCTTGATATTTTTTAAAAGTGTGTAATATATAAATATATTTTTTAATTTGGGCTTAACTCACATTTATACATTTCAATTTTAGGTGTGCATAAGTAGACACTTAAACGTGTATAAAGTTGAAGAAATAGACACATGTGTCCTACATACGTAGGACGTCACATATGACTATTTCTTCAACTTTATACAAGTTTAATTGTTTATTTGTGCACACCTAAAGTTGAAGGGCATAACTATGAAATGAGACCAAGTTAAATGACACATTTACGGATTATGTCTTTTATAAGTGATCTAATTACATAAATACTTTTTAAATTAGCTTGGTCAGAACATAGAAGCTAAACTCTTATGTAAAAGACACAATACATAAACGTGTCATTTAACTTGGCCTCAGCTAGTATTTATGTCCTCGAACTTTGGTTGTGCACAAATAGACATTTAAACTTATATAAAATTGAACATATAGAAACACGAATCCTACGCGGCATACACAAATCAAGTTCAATTGTAGCTCACGCAAATTGTCACATGAGACGGGTGTGTGTACTTATTCAACTTTTTACAAATTTCAATGTCTTTCTTGTACACATCCAAAATTAAAAGTCAGTTTAGGTCAAGTTAAACAGCATTGAAAAAGCAATTGAAAATTCGTTTTATTGGAGAATGATTCATTTTAAACATTACAAAGTATTCAAACCTTCATCAAACCAGATTCATATGGAACACCACTCAATCTAACCCACTCATCTGCCAATATAAAAACTCCAGGAGCAAATCCAGCAGCAACTTCTTGTCCAATATTTTTCTTATAACCCCTCCAATTTACCCTATTATTACTGTTTGCCCCAATTCCCCTGTTTTCATACTCTGCATAAAACAGAGTATTCAGTGCAAAATCTCCTGCCCATACTGACCATCCTTGTTGATCAATAAATCCATCAATGAATGATTGCATTATTATCGTTCTCGAAAACTCCTTCCATGGTCGTCCCAAGTACGCTTTGATTGCTGGTTGAGTTGATATAAATTCATGTTCAGCTCTAATTTCGCAGTTTTGCATAACAATAGCACCAACTCCGCGCCTATCTTTCCTTCCCTGTGCTGTAACCATGCACGCTTGGTTTGCCATCGGTTTCCTGACGATCATCCTGCAGTTTTGGAACACAGATGAGGCGTCTCCGAAGATGAAGTCTATGGTTCCTGTTATGGTGCAATCACGGTAGAATTGGCGATAGGTGTGGACATATAGGGTGTCTTGATAACCATCGAATTGACAGTTGTGGAAAATGGCCATGTCTCCTGAGACACGAAGAGCGACTGCTTGATGCTTTATTGCTCCTGCTGTGTTCTCGATTCCAATGTCCTTTGCCATGAAATTGTCTCCATTGATAGCTTCATTATGAAATGGAAGATGTTAGAGAATGAATCGTTTCGTTTTTATGTGATGGTGTTTGATTGGAGAGACGAGATTTAATACGTTAATGTTGACTTGTTGTCTGATGAAAAGTTACAATTTTAACTTTTTATAGTTACAAAAATCTCGTGACATGTTAAAGACCTGTCATAAGGTCGAGAAGACTTCTTGAAAGTTGTGTAGAAACATAACGACATCAGGACCTTTTAGAACGTTATGAAAAGAAAAGAGTATCACATAAATTGAGACGAAAGAAGTAGTTACCAACTGTGGCAGTTTTAAATGTGCCAATGCCATCAGCAAAGTTCTTGCTACCAGTAATTTTGGTCTTTGTTGGGCCTTCACCAATAAACACAATATGGTTCATTTTTCTTGGGATATCAACATACTCTTTGTAAATACCAGCCTTGATGAAAATGACAAATTTTTGTGTATTTTTTTTGGGCACAGCTCTAAGGGCTTCATTAATAGATTTATATTGTCCACTACCATCAATTGCAACAATAGCATTGGGCTTTAGCCCATTGGAATTAACTTCATGGAGCATCCTTTCATGAGCATTTAATAACCTCCGGTTTACACCGGAGACCTTCAGGTTCAGGTCCGTAAGGACCTGATCGAAGCTGGAGACCATAGCTAAACCATTGCTCGTGAGCTCCCCTGCATTTTTCAATAGTTTCTTCATTTTCTCACCTGTCTCACCAGTCGTGTTTTCAAAAGCGTCTAGACATGTTTCCTGATAAGTGATGGACGCACTGAGCCAAGTCTTCAGGTCGTCCGTGTAATCTTTGAGCTTATTGGCATCGAACACGCCGATTTTGTCGAACGACCTCCTCACATCGTCGATTGCAACGTCGAGGAGGTCTCCGCACGTCTTCAACGCGTCTTTCGTCTGGGGATCTTTCGAGGCCTCGTCAATCAACGAGGAGGAACTCTTGATCACGTTAGAGAGATCGTTAATCGCAGCGCTAAACGCAACCTTAAGTAGGTCTTTTGGATCATGAGTGTTGTTAGCCTTAGCAAGACTTTTTATACATGTTTGTTTATAATCAGTTTGTTGACAAATAGCATGAGCAGACTTTGTAGAAGTTGAAATTTTAGAATCAATATTATTATTGGATGAATTATCTTCATTCCTTTTGCTGGTAATTGAGATGGCTGCTGCAACCACACAAGCCACTAGAAGAAGTGAAGCAATGCTACCAATTGCAACCTTTTTAACCCCCATAATTAATTTAAATTATTAAAAAAATAAAAATATGGGGTTAATAGTTATGTAAGAGGAAAGTTGCTCCCCCCTTGGCTTGAAATTTTGCAAAAAAAAATGAGAACAACTATTTATAGTGAATTATGAATAACATTATTGGTAATTTTTTGTTTGATGTATATTTTTTATCCTAATGAGTGGAAGAGAGTTTCCTAGTTTTCTTTGGTTATGCTAAAATTAAGGTTTAATGTAGGAATGTTATTACATGGGATTTTCTTGATTTATGCAATTGGTTTCTTTGTCTACCACAAATTTAATTTTATGTTTTATTATTTTTATTTTTAGTAGTGGAGTGGAGAAAAGGGATCAATTGATTTTGTGGCCTATTACACACACACACGCACAAAAAGAAAAGAAAAGAACTCCCCAAAAAACATTTATTTATTTTTCTGTTCAAATTATAAAAGGTTATATAGAAATCACAATGCATTAAGAGGCCTCTACACAGATTTATTGACTTTATTAAGTTTCTAAAAATATAAGTTGTAAAGTTGCTGAATCAATTTTCACCATCAGTATTTAGATTACTATATTTTACAAGACTATGGTATGCAGCCTTTTTATTTTCATGCAGCACCATTTCGATTTTATTTGTATTTCGCGATACATATACAAGTAATGTATAAGGTTTTCAAAGACGGGATTTCCTTAGCTCAGTTTTCGCGATTGTCCCCAAGTGTACTTCATCAGGACCATCTGCAATTCTCAATGTCCTAGCAGTAGCCCAGAGATGAGCCAGAACAGTATCGCCCGATACACCAGCAGCACCGTGCACTTGCATTGCAGTATCGAGAACCATCAATGCCATGTTTGGTGCAGCAACCTGTAAATCAAATGACTCGTGGTAAAGGATTCAAAATAGGAACGTGATGCTTATCGTCTAAACATTAGTCATGATGGTCTATCTCACCTTTGCCATCGCGATTGTAGCACGAGCCTTTTTGTTTCCGAGGCGGTCAAGCTGATCAGCAGCTTCCAGAACCAGTAATCTGGTTTTCTCTAGTTCAATTCGACACTGCAAACATCAGAGGTAAATGCCATTCATGTAACCATTACTATAGAATTGAACGAAAAAAAGAGACAAATGAGCTTTTGATTCCTGCAAATATTGTGCAAGCTTAAAATTGGAGGAAAACTAACTTTGGCAACATCAGAAAGGAATGCACCGTGTTCGGCAATTAATTTTCCGAAAGCTCGTCTTTCAAGAGCCCGTTGAACCATCATCTGCATGCCGCGTTCCGCTGCACCTATTAGTCTCATGCAATGATGCAACCTTCCAGGGCCTAGCCTACCCTGCAAGAATAAAATCAAAGCAATAACAAGTTTCAGATGACCATTCCATATGCTGCATAGATTTTCACTTAAAGAACCCAAAACATGCAGTTATCAGGGGCGGAATTGAATGATTATGAGATAAACGATGAGACAAAGGAGGGCACTTAGACAATTCACTTTGCGTACAGGGAAGTCAGCTGGTAGGAATTTCTAAGGGCTTTTAACATTTTTTGTCATTTTAAATGATGTTCCCTTATAAAGATGTCCCAGCTAACTCCTAGTCGAGGAGATGGCATACTTTTCTATATTTCTTTGTTCTCTCCTCCCCGACCCTTCGATTTTCCTTATCTTATCAAGAAAAAAGAAAGTGATTTGTTCATCAATGATACTACAAAACCTCATTTAATGTACTTTTCTAGGTCAGGCCAACTCGAAGGAACATGCAAAAAGAATCATGATTGTTTGGATGAAAATAAACTTATGTACTTTTTATCACAATAATGCTTGAAAGAGACTCTCTAAACGTATGATTCCTCAAAAAGCAAACACCTTTACCTGGGCAATCTCAAAGCCACACCCCTCACCGAGTAGAATATTGTTCGCAGGGACGGATACATTCTCAAAGAATATTTCCGCATGCCCATGAGGTGCATCGTCAAAGCCAAATACTGTCAGCGGTCTCTTTATCGTAATACCTGGAGTATTAATGTCTACCAAGATCATGGATTGTTGTTTATGCTTAGGAGCAGTTAAGTCGGTTTTTCCCTGTCATTAATTCAAACTAGCTATATTTAAGAATGAATCATAGAACAGAAGTCAACCATTTCTCATTTGAAAACGAAAACTAACCATCACAATGAGAAGTTTGCACCTAGGATCCATGGCTCCACTGGTCCACCACTTCTTCCCATTGATGATATAAGAGTCTCCATGTCTATACAAAGCATTTTTACGCATAATTAAGTTTATTAAACTCAACAACTCCAGCATATGAGTGTAATATGATCAAGATATCGATAAAAGCTCAAGTGAATGTGAAAACACAGAACAATCAGGCAGAACCCAATCCCTCTAGATTCATGAAAAAGGTTTTTACTTTACAAGATTGCAAGATACTTGAATCACAACATGCATTACAAACTTCTTTTACAGTTCGACACACTACACATGATATAAGTGTTCCCATACAAGTTTTGAGAAATCCAGCTTCGCTATATATGAACAAAAATTATGAGGTGACTTGTAGAAAATATTAGGATTGATTTGATGGATTATTTAATTGTTTCCTTCACCATTAAAATAATAAGGCGTACATGACTAGCTCCTCATTTAGAAATGCCCAATTGAACCATGTAAAAACAAGTTTGAGGGAGTACTACCTATCCAGACAAGGAGGAAAAGAATATTAGAACCGAGGAATATTAGAGAGCAACATAACTCGAGGAGCATCTTAATAAGAGGAAACTGATCATGAGACAAGGATTAAAAGAATAAAGAAAAACCATGAACAAGTTCTTGTTATCATTTCCAGTATCTTACGTTGAAAATCTCTTATTATGCCTTTTCTCCCCATTGTTTTTACCACTTCGCACCTCATCCCAACCCCTTCAGGGCCCCAAGCCTCCCCAAAAAAGGGGGAGAGGGTTGTTGTGGAATGTAGAAACTGCAACTGATAATACATGATTTTAAGTCTACACTTTTGCAGTCCCAATATACCCACTGGTCCTTATGGAGGTGCAGAAGCATCTTATGCTCAAATATACCACCATAGTAAGATAACAAATTTCCCAAGAATAATAAACGGAAAGGGATAAATTTTATTTCTTTTTTACTCCACAAAGATGCAGCTTGTACCTTTTGATGGAACATTCTATATTAGTGGCATCTGAGGAAGCAACTTGTGGCTCTGTCATTGCAAAGCCAGACCGTGTCTTTCCCTCAAGCAAGGGGACAAGCCATTCCTTTATCTGTTCTTCATTCCCATACCGAAGTAATACCTAAAAGGACAAAGGCGTCCCAAAGAGATAGAAAATAACAAGTCTTGAACTGAACGGGGCAGAAAACAAGCAAATGTCCTCTAGGAATCTGGTTTAGTTTTTCACTGGCGACAATATCCTCTGGAAATTGTGCAAGTGACAACAAATCATCATCTACTTATTGAAGAAAATAGTCTATCATCCTTTAAGTTGTTTGTCCAATAGTTGCAGTAGAAATCTCCAACTTTTAGTTCAATGAAGATCATAGTAATAGTTGGCACTCATTATATGTAAATGTAAAAATACAGTTCCTTTACCTCCATATTTCCTGTATCAGGCGCCCCACAGTTGAAAATCTGCGGCGCACAAATAGAACGACCCATAATTTCACAAAGATATCCATACTCGAGGTTTGAAAGGCCAGCACCTAATAAGCGATTGAATTTGTTTTCAACTAGAGAATCATTTCTGCTGCCAAAGATCACTTCTCTTGCCCGTGCAGCACTATCAAACTGCATGTTTGTGTGAACAATATTAGATAGATATCTTAGAAAATAAATCTTATGGAGTATCTGTTTTGCCAGAAAAAATCCTTGCAAACTCACCGGTATCCACAGGTTCCAAAGGCCTTCTCTTTTTGCCAGATCCTTTAACTTCTCCTCGTCTGGGTGAATTGTCCAGCGCATGGTAGACTGTGCAAGCTTGTAAAAGTCACTTTCTTTTGGATATATGTGATCCTCCATGAACTTTATCAATTTGTCTCTCAGATCTTGAACCTTCTCACTAGGCACAAATTTCCCACTCGTAGGGGTTACTTGAATTTGGCTTTCACTTACAAAAATCCTGATATTATCCTCTCTAGTTGTTTCTGTAAGAGAAAATCACAACAAATTCTGGGCTGAGAAATCAGGTAAACTGTAAAATGTAGGAAAATTTTCTTGGTTGTTCTGCAGGCAAGCAAGGCAAGTGTTGGTTTTTCAATAACCATTTACAAATTCACCAAACAGAGAAAAGTTAACACAAGATAACTATGGGTCAACCTGCGAATGTTACGTTATGTTTCAAAGGATAGTAGGTGCAAAAGTCCAGTTAAAGGAATCTATGAAAGTCAAATAACATTCAAGTCATGAATAATGAGCAGTCAAGGTTGTGATTTGAGAATAATACAAGATTTTGCGCCACCTTTGAGGATTTCTCGATATACACACATAAAAGATTTAGGAATAACTAAAAGGTCAGCAAGAGAAACAAAATTAGAAGGAAGGATTTTCTAAGCTCATCCAGAATAATCATAAAAAAAGCAATATTTACCAGATGGTGGGTGAAGGGGGAGAACAGATTTTCTTTGAATAAATAACCATGCAGTTTTGATGAAGGAATCAGCCTTTTCCCCGGCAAACCGGGCACGTTCACCTCCAGAAGCATTGCCCTATAAAGTGAATTATTAATCCTTCTTAACAAAAGTTCATGGACCAAAAGAAAGTGATATCATCCACATTACAGGTCAAAAAGGCGATACCATGATCCATCTGCTGTGTATACCAGCAAATATTGAAGCCGCACGAAACAAAGAAAAGGCAATGTAGAACTTCCATTGATCAACTGGCCAAGGTCTTCCCTGATTTCCAATATTAAAGCCAAAGAAATACTGTTGGAATCCTGACATACAGTAAATTAACCTTCTACACAATTAAATTAGTAATTGGAGTTCACAAAACATGTAACGGCAGCTTAACTTTCCTGTATTATTGCCTTTCTAGGGTCAATTTCTCTTTTGAGTAGGGTGTTGGGGCTGAGGCTGACAATGTAATAGTGAATATCAAGAAACTGGAAACGAATAGTCAAGTCTCTTCACTGATTCTTTTCTAGAGACTAACAAAAAAGAACATGAAATTTAAGATGACAATTGTGCTCCATGCATATTCAATTGTTCAGATAATGGGAAAGATACCACAGGCAGGCATTCCCAAAACATATCACAATCTATGCTCTCTTATCCAATATTTTTCTCATTGCAAAACAACAAGAACAAATTTTTTTTTTTGAAACTGAACAATGAGAACAAATTCTTTAGTGCTGACCGATGAAATTCATTGAACTAGTCAGTTGAAAACACCATAGAAGAAATTCCTCTTCCCATGAATAACATTTGAACAAAGACAAAGAAAACTGTGCCTTACAGCAGCTGAGCAGTAATCTGCAAGGTATTCTGGAAGAGAAGGTATTCCTTCAGGGAAGCTGCTGCGCTCAAAGCCATCACTCCCGTCTAGATCTTCTAATGAAATATTCACAAAGTAGCTCTGATAGAAAGACAGGAAGAAATAAGAAATTTAGAACTTTTCTTACTCAGCTCCATAAATAGTCCTGTGAAACTTAAAATCCTGACAAGGTAATTAAGATTAACGGTGGTTCATCTAGTTATAAAAAATATTATAAGAAAAGAATTACAAGTTGAAAAAGGGTGGCAGTACCAAGCAGCTGTAAGCAACATCAGACATCTGATTACCCAAAGTCGACAGCTCCCAATCAAGAATTCCTATGACTCTGTCCTACAAGATCAACTACAAAGTCAGGTGCACCTTCTTTTGGGGGGGGCAGGGTGGGGTAGGGTGGGGGAGGGGGAATTTGACACATATTGGGAAGGACTATTAATTACAGAGACTACAAGAAAGAATGAAAAGATTTATCAAACACTGTCAATGACTGCACCTCTGTGGGATGAAACACAACATTGTCAATCCGAAAGTCACCATGTACTAAACCAGCTGTTTCCCCTAAGGAATCTTCATGGGGAATATGTTGTCGCAACCAATCAACCAGCTCTAACATTTTAGGGTTTCTCCTGGACTTGCCCTCGCCAGTAGATAGAAGATATTGTTTGGCCCACCTCTCTACCTGAAGTAGGTCAGAGAATTTATTCACACAACTGAAGAACTCATAAGCATGACACTGAAAACAATCCTCAAAGGACAAAGGAGCTTAAATCATATTGCACAGAAAAGGTAATTGAATGATGCAGGGTATAAATGCTGTAACATTTTTTGTTTCTTGATTTGGAGTAACAGGGAGGCACACTGTATTACTTGCCTAGCATGACAAATTTCAAGATTTAAGACCAATGCAACGAAAAACTACATCCAAATCTATTTTTCCCAAGAAATATAAGTTTGAGCACCTGTCTCTTACAGTAGTCTTTCCGCTTCCCGTAGTTACCTAAACCGATTGCATCAACATTGGCAGAGTGAACAGAGGCCAACGCTTGAGAAACCGCACGACATATATCCCTCCTTCTCTTAGGCAATACATCCTAGAATAGATGGAGAGCACTTTTTATCTGGTTAATCATTGAACCAAAAAGAAGCAAGCAATAGATAACATAGAATTTATCGAATCCATAATTTAAGTAATCTTGGAGTATAAGGTTGAATACAGTATTCATACAGGTAGGTTTGGGTCAATAAATATACGTCCTTCCAAATACTCCATAATGTAAAACGGAGTCCCAATCACACTTGAATCTGTACACAAACAAAATACTTTGGGGACTGGAACCTGAGTATGAGTACCTAGTGCATGTAGAACCTGAAATATCAAAAATCAAAATGTCAAAGATAAACACAACCAAATATTAACTATCAGAATAAAATATATGAAGTCCTCTGAGGAGCTGTATTTGGCAACAACACGATGTAATACAAAAAAGTATCATAAGATTCAGAACCATGTGAAGGTCCGACCCAAGCCCACCTCCAAGGAAAAAAAAACTACATGACTCATTGACAGTAAGTAATTATATATAAATCCATCAGAGAAACAGAATTTACAACCTCATACTCTCTCTCAACAGCATGAGCAGATGCCAGCAACTTTCCATGCGGTTTCTTCCTCAACACATATTTCTTAGCAAAAGTTCCTGAACGAGCCTCAATGAGAAAAGTAGGATTTGATTGGCCATGCCCAAACTGATTCACAAGGGAGGCAACATTTTTAATATGAAGAACCTTGCAACTACAACTGTGTTAGAAATGGAGAAGTCCATAACCGGAACATGTGTATATTTGAAAATGTAGTGAAAATTGTATTAAACAATTATACCTAAAGAGTGCAATTGTGAGTAGTACAACCATCTGTAATATGAATCTTAGTACAATAGCTACATGTAAAGAACTAAGGAAACTAATTATCCTATCTACTTGACTACTTCCTCTACATTTTTATTTTTACACTGAAAGGCTAAAAGAGATAAACATCTAGACTTTTAAGTTACAAATATCTCGTTTAGCCTTCAATGGATCTCTGATTTCTTTCTTTTCATATAGTCCAGTATATAGCCACTGTTATAGTGTTCCACAATTTTTTGTCATCTCTTTGTAGTCTTCTTCTGTAGGACACAACGGAAGAGAGACTCATATAGATGATATCAATTAGTTAGGATTAAATTTTTGTCATGTTGGCAAAGAGTCCTTTGGTCTTGTTAGCGATTTATACACAGTGCCAGTAGGAAATGTAGAGAACTTCAAGTTCTAGAAAACTTATTTTGTTTAAATATTGGACTAAGATGGGTTTAAATGAGCAACATAAATAGTGAGATTCTCTTGGGAATGAACCAAATGGAATCGGTTATTACCAGACACCAGAGAGTATGGCCTCCTAATCAATGAAGAGATTGAAAACCATTGTTGATCGGAGTATAAATCCCAACAGAGACAAAAAACACTTACCTAGTACCTGTGTTGGTGGGAGGTAATATGCATCGATGGAATAGTTGAGGTGTGTTCAAGTTGATCAGACACCGACATTATAAAAACAAAATTGAATTGATAGTCACTAGTAATGCATTAAAAGTTAAAACTAATCAAATCTTGTTTAGATAATTGCATCTCTAGACCAAATGAGGACACCATATTTCAGTGTAACGCCAGTCACTCTTAGTATGTTAATATTGTTGCTGGCCTGCAAAAATACATTGCCTATAGCCCGCCCATTTACCAATTCAACCTATTGTGCACCACTCAATTCAACACATCTAAAAGTTGCGCTAGGTTAGCTGATACGTAACCCAAATTGATCCACGAGAAGCCTTATCAAAATACTTTTAAAAGAACTTTCTATTTATTTGACATGTTATATAAAGCCATAAACTTTTTTAAAAAAAAAATCATTAGGTAACTTTACGAACTATCAGAAAAACGAAAAAAAATAAACTTGGTAAGAACCAGATGCTCGTCTTATGAACCATTGTTTAGCTATTTTGAGCCTAGGTAACCTTTGCTTAACTCAATCCATTTTGATCCGCCACAAGTATATCTCAACCCGCCCATTTGACACCCCTTACCCATAAGGATAAATCCGTCTTCTATTTGCCACTTATCTTCCTTGGCCAGTGTTGAGTAATGTCAACATCCTGCCTATGGAAAGGCCCACGAGCGGCTGAGTGGCCCGGGTCGAAGTCATGATCGAACATGACGCTTGCTTGGTGGACTTAGTTAAGAAATAAAGTTGCGCCTTTGCTATAAGCTATAGCTTTTGGCATGATTCTAATCTATCAAGCCCCTAAATTAAGTATATTACCCATGGTGGATAACTTACCAAATTCAGTAAAGCTCAAGACTTTTCTTGCTTTATTTACATAATTCCCAAAAAAAAAAATCTTTTTTCCCATCAGATACTAATCGAGTTGTACTATAGTTAAGATAGAAAACTCACAAAAAAGTCATTTTTTCAATTTTCATCATATATGAGCAATCAAAAACACACAACAACAAAAAAAAAAAGTCAATTTGCTAGCAAAAAAACTTTATTATAAACATATATTAATCTCAATTTAGCTATAGTTAAGAAGCTCAAATAAATTGAATTTAAATTTAATAAAATATTTAAAAATAAACTAAAATTTTCGATTTCATACCTGAGAAAGAGTGAAATTAGAGATATTTGAAGGGAATCCATGAACATTAGCAGATGCATAGCGAAGCAGAGCTTCAATGTCGAAACTCTGAGCCGGGTCGACCCGTCCGGCAAGATCCGAAGTCCGATTCGCCATCTCAAATCACAGAAGAACTCAAAAGAGAAGATACAAAAGCTTACGGTATTCTGTGAAAGTGACTTTGTAATATCAATTTGGGATTATCGAGGGCGATGTGTACGTGCCCGTGCCCGTACCCGTCCGATGCGCAGATAATGTTAACCTATTGTTTTAATAGCTACCTAATTGTCATATAGGAAAAATGATACGGTCACATCAAATTGATCTTTACATAAAATAAATTTTTTCATCATTAATAATGATAGATTGTTTAAAGAATACGATACAATTGAATTTAAGTAATAATTAAAATAAATATTATATTTAAATTGATAATACAAGAGGTAACAACCATTCAAACAAGATGTTAATAAAACTTCTTTTTTTTTTGTGGGTTTTCCAACATTTGATTTAATATATTACAGGATCTATGTTTGAAGATGGTTTTTTTAATAATATTTTTCTAATTTTACTGACTTGAATTAAAAACTTTCCAATTAAATATCGAAAAAAAATTCAATCATTCTATCATAATTTATTATCGGTGAAAGATCATATATAGATGTACTTCAGAAAAGGCCCAAAATAGTTTCTCATCTTTGGATTAAATCTCAAAGTCATCCTTGAGTTTTCACATGAAGCATTAATTAGTCCCTCATGTTTGTAATATTTGTGTACTTTTAGTCCTCCTCCTAAATTTTGTCTATTTTTTAACATTGTTTTTATCCTTAATTTATGTATGGAATGTTCAATCGTCATTTTATATATTTAGTAGAAATAATAACTCCATGTGAGAAAATATGAGAAGAAAAACACCTTATTTTGTTTAGTAGAAATCGTATTGCATGTAAAGTCGAGAGGTTCATCACGACGATTTCACGTGCAATAGTATAAATTTTTCTTTTCTTGCAATGTCATATGTCAAGATGTTTTTAGTTTAGCTACAGTATTATTTCTACTAAACAGAACAAGGTGTTCTTCTTCTCACGTTTTCTCACGTAGAGTTATTATTTCTACTAAAATATAAAAGACGATTGAACATTCCTTACATAAAATTGTGGATAAAATTAATGTTAAAAAATAGACAAAAATTTAGGGG
This sequence comes from Solanum bulbocastanum, assembly GCA_037074985.1. Taxonomy (NCBI): domain Eukaryota; kingdom Viridiplantae; phylum Streptophyta; class Magnoliopsida; order Solanales; family Solanaceae; genus Solanum; species Solanum bulbocastanum. The sequence goes on from CM073601.1 coordinate 46,034,889, forward strand.
AGGACCAAAAATACACCACTATTGCAAACATGAGGGACTATTAATGCTCCATGTGAAAACTTAATAATGACTTTGAGTCTTAACCCAAAGATGAGGGACTATTCTGGGACTTATCTCGATGTACTTAATAGGATCAATTAATGATTGATGAATAATGTGCATAAACTAAAATATTGTACCTTTTCTTTTTGTCAAAGAAATATTTTGTACGTTTTTTCAAGTCGAGTTTACGCTCTTTCCTCCTCTTTCGATAAGCTTTTCATAGCCATAGTTGTACTCAAGTATCCTTGCAGGGGAATCCATGGATAGTACGATTAACTAGTTTCAAGTCTCTTGGATCATGTGCCAGAGCTATTTGGGTTTAGCCCACTATTATTCAAACTTCAAATAATTAAATACACGTGTTATGATAAAATTTCAACTTCTTCCCAAAATAAATTGAGTCAAATGTGAAAGTAATTATTTGAGGAGTAATTTGCAGATTATTCTTTCTTTCTTTCTTTTCTTACAATAAATAACTTTATTTATATTAACATATAAAAAAAATAAAAAATTGTGCGATTATTATATGTCAATTCCTACTTAAATACTAATCTTTTAGATATATTTAATTTTGCATGGTTCCTCGAGATGCAAAGTGCTTCAATAACCCTTGATTCTGGTGGCCTTTTTCAAAGATTCAAAATGATATTTATTCTGTTTTATTTATTTTTTTATCATTTAATTTTAAAGAAGTCCATCTTTAATTTCCTTTTTTATCCTAATAATTTCAGAATCATTCAATCTATTCTAATCATAGTGCTAGTGGCGATAATTAGTGTCTGAAAATATGATTCGTTCAATCTATTTAAATTTGAATGAAAAGCATAAAATATATTTTTATGATGATTGGTGTATAATTTGGGCGAGGCAAATCCTCACGGAAGATTTTTAAAAAGCTCCAGCTCACTTTTTTTGATACGCTTTTCAGTTCGTTTTGGCTTAATTCATTTTGATCTAAGTAATTTGATCCACCTATTTATCAACTCATCCTATTTTGATTTGTCTAAATTCAATCCAATCAGTTCATTTGACACCCTTGTAAACGGCTATAATTCGAGTAAAGCAAAACAAAATCTCAAAATAAAAATAAGGGCATCAATTATACAACAATAACGATAATAACATACTCAATATATTTGATAAGGGCATCCATTATGAATATAGGAAATAGTATACCCTCAATTCATGTTAGAAATATTTTATATTTTGCTGCATGGAATGTTCAATTTCTTACTATATGTTTTCCAATAAAAGCATCATACAATGTGGCCTTTAGAAAATTCATATTATATATTCCTTTCTCTCAATCTTTTAAAATATATTCAGATTAAAGTATTCAAAGTGGCCTCTTTTCCAATTATATACTCCAATTTTGCATATGCTAGAATTCAAATATCTATATTATTAATCATTAGAGGAATCTAATAATGAAATTTTTTCTTTTCTTCTTTATAGTAATTAATTATTATCACCACATCCACATGATTATTCTTAACTTTATTAACACATAAATAATAGCGTTATGTTTTGTTTCTGGCTAGTTAATTAGTCTTAGTGTAATATTTTGGTTAAATTAAATAGAATAAAGATCCATTGAATATTTAATTGATCTTAATTATTTGTTATATATTAATTTGCACCGAAAGATACATGCAATACGTAATTCCAATTCCCAAAAGAGAATTTGTACGTTGTATAATGCACATCAAAATAAATTAATATGCATATATTATTTACGTAAAAGATACTCCATCCGTCCTAGTTTATGTGGAGTATATATATTTTAATTTGTCTCGAAAAAAATATCACATTTTTATATTTAAAAACAATTTAACTTTAATTTAAAACTCTCAATTCATAAGATAAATTATATAGACCACAATTTTCAGTGTCTTCATTTTATAAAAAAAAACCATTAATAGTTACCCGTCAGACTATATAGTATGTCACATAAATTAAAATGAACGAAGCATTTAAATTTGTAAGAATTCATGAGAGATGATTGTGAAGCTGCAAGTAGGGCAACAATCACCAAGATCATATATAATGAGATGGTAATTATTACTCCATCTTTAAATTAAAAATCTCAGGATCAATCTCTTAGATTGAATTCACGAATGCTTTATCTCAGATCAACAAGTGGAATTTCTTGACTTGAATTAGGATTAATCGGACTCAAAATAAATACATACCGAACACCGAGTTGAAAAAAATAAAAAACAAATGGTAGGCAAGGACCATTTGAGATAATATATTTTTTAAAAAGTTTTCTTTTTTTCATTGGTTTATTTTATGCCTATAAATATGAGTTTTCTATATCCATTAGCCCTCACAATAAACACAACCAACATTTCTCTCCTTTCTACTAAAAAAAATTAGCAACCAAATCTCAAATTAAATGGCACCAAACAAGAAAGATATATCTAAGATAGGCCAAGACGCATTTACTCTTCTTGATGAATTCCATGGAAAAAATATAAGGCCTTCTATTAAAACAACCAATAAAAATAATTACCTTTATTATAACCACTATCAACCCCAAAAATCTCATATGGTTCAATTCAAACCGATTGAAGAGAAAGTTATGAATAGTTATGAAGCTGTGAAGTTCTATGGAGGGGTTCTTGTTTGTGATTATTCCAAGAGAAAACCAAAAGTTATGACTTATTATTAATCATAAACGAGTTCAGGATCTAAAATCAGTCAGTATTCAAAATTATGTATGTGTGTGATCTTATTATACCGATATATGTACACATAATACATAATGAATTCAACTGAATCTGCAGAACCTGTTCTAGATCCTCTGTGAGTGTCTTTTAAGTGTTTTTGTTGTTGTTTTTTTAGCTTCTCAACATGTACACCTTTTGCATTTCTATGTATGGTCGAGTATACAAGTGATGTTATTATGTATTCCACTTTTAAATGCTATATTATGCTCCTTTTTTACTTCTAGTCATGATTTAATTAATCTGCACTCTAGCATTTTTTTCTTTTTAATTTTTTTTTCCATCTTAGCCTTATCAATTATATATTGAGGGGTTCAATATAATATATATATATATCCAAAATTCACATTTAACCTTATATATAATATATATATTTTCGACAAAAGAGGGTTCGGATCCATTCCAAATATATCAATATGGATGGTTAAGGCATGCCAAGAAGTGTAAACTTATTGCACTTGCACATATTGTTCCATGCAACAATAAAATGATCTCTATGCTAAATATTCGCCAGCTTATAATAGTCTATGGATCGATTTACTAGCTTTATCCGTAGCTTGAAGACATATAGACACAATAAGAAGCTTATGTGTTTTAATTTGATGGCCATAAATACTTATAATATGGGTGGCATACAATTAATCTGTTGATTACTTCATGAAGTGATAATTAAGTCATATGAGACTCAATTCAAGAGGAAGGATTGTTGGGGTTCGCGAACAAAATTTCACATGATTTCTAAAAAGAAAAGAAGAGATGTTGTTTAGTGATATTTTTAATAGCGTGAAACCTTTTGAAAAAAAATCATACGAACTTGACCCATAACGAATATTAGAGTATCCAAAGTATTCCCTTTTCCAATTATATAATCCAATTTGCATATGTTCAAATTAAATAACCAAAACACCTAAATGCATATATGTGTGTGTGTATATATATATATATATATATATATATATATATATATATATATATACCCACCAACAAGGATTGTGATGGAGTGGTAAGTATTTTTTCATTTTTTAACCATTAGACCTCGGGTTCGAGTCCTCTTGGATACGGAGTCACCTTACGATGAACAATTACTACTAAGGGTAAATTAGAATAAATAAATAAATTTTATCTTAAACTTCACAAGTATTTTGAGACGAATGGAGTATATATTAATCATATATACTGTATATATATAGTATCAATCGAGCATATATATAAACTTGTGGTATTTGTCCAGATGAATTAAAAGAAATTAAGTAGTGGAATTATTGGTATAATCCGCTATTAGTCATGTAATCATTATGATAATTAATCCTAGGATATTAAAAAAAAAAACATAATATTCCCTAGTCAAAAAATTAATAAGATCCATATAACTCCACGATTAGATGCCATATGGATTAGCATTTAATTATTTTTCTCTATTTTTTTTAATTTAAAGTACATAAAAAAGAGATTGGAAAGATCATATATACACTTTTAGGAGGGACTTAATTAATCAGTTAATCAGATGCTTAATTCCTCTAATGATGAATTAATTTATTTGGATTAAAGGAATATTAACTAACAAATTTAATGAAGCTTAGAAGGAATCTAATTCACACCAACATACAGTGTATCTTTTGCTCTTTTCATTTTTTATTTATTGAGAAAAAAATAATGTTAGGTAAAATTTTAATTTAAATATTAATTGTTGCCATGCATCTTCCACATGATTATTCTTAATTCTAATTAACATCAACAAGTGTGACAAAGAATAAAGGAATTATTGGCTTGGTTGCTATATAGCTAGTCAATACTACTGTATTTTGGTCAAATTAAATTAAACAAAGACTCATGAAATATTTAATTTACACCGAAAGTATAAATGGAGTACGTAATTCAAACAACAATAACAACATACAGAGTGAAATCTAAAAAAATAATAGAAATACATAGATTTTATTCCTATTGTATATGAAATAAAAAGATTATTTTCGAGAACACGTTTGAAAATGAGAATCACCTCTATGTCATTGTTTTAACTCAATTTTTGAATTGTATAGTACAAAACAATAAATGAATTTGCATATATTATTTATCTATTTATATGGCACATTTTTTTTAGATTATTTCAAAAGAATGTCATTTTTTAAAAATTTTAAACGTTTAATTTTAAAATTTTTGTTGTATCAATAATGAAATGATTTATGGCTGCACAAATATTTAAGACTTGTTTCAGACAATAAATTTCAAAAAGTCTTATTTTTCAACACTATCACTTGTCAAATTGTGCCGCATAGATTGAAATAAAAGAAATATTTAAATTTGTAAAAAATTATGAGAGGTGATTCTGAATTTGGTAGGGTAATACGACCATTGTATAAGGTTGTGGCAGAATAGTAAGTATTAAGTATTCTTTCATCTTTAATCAAATATCTTAGATTCGAATTTTGAGAAAATATTGTCCCAAGCACTTTACATTCTAAAGTAGGACTTTCTAGCTCGAATTCAAGTTAGTAGACTCCAAAACATATAAGGAATATTAGTAAAAACAAATGGTATAGGCAAGCATGCACCCATTTGATGCCTATAAATAGGAGTCCCATCCATTAGCCCTCACAATAAACAAAACCAACAAGTCTCTCCTTTACTACTAGTAAGCAAAATATCAAACTCTTTACATACACAACCAAAAATTTGCATCCAAATCTCAAATACAATGGCACCAAACAAGATAAACATATCAAATATAGGCCAAGAAGCCTTTGGTCTTCTTGATGAACAACTCCTCTATGCAACAAAGGGAAAAAATAGGACTCGAGCTCCTCCTCCTTCTTCTTCTTCTGTTGTTGCGGTTAAAACAACAAACCAAAATTACTTTTATTATAACCAATATCAACCACAAAAATCTCATGCTGTTCAATTCAAACCAACTGAAGAAAGAGTTATGAATAGTTATGAAGCTGTGAAGGTACATGGAGGAGTTCTTATTTGTGATTATTCCAAGAGAAAACCAAAAGCTATGACCTATTACTAAGCATAAGCAAGTTTAGGAACCAGAGTCGGTCAGTAAGTTTAGAATTATGTGTGTGGTCTTATTATACAGATATGTAAACATATGTAATGGATCAACTGAATCTGTAAAACCCGCTCTAGTCTGCATGTGTTAATGAGTGTCTTGAGTGTGTGTTTTTGTTTGTAACATGTACGTACACCTTGCATTTGTATATATGTTCGTTGAATAATATTCTACTTTTAAATGTCAACTTGTGCTCTCTATTATTTACTTCTAGTGTCAATCGTGCATAAATACTTGAATGATGTGGATGACACAGTTAATCTCCAGATTACCGTATAAGGTGATAAGTCATATGTGAATTCATCGATAATTGAGTGTGCGAACAAAATTCACATAATGACTAAAAAGAAAACAGAAAGTGTTGTTTAGTGAGAATTTTAATAGTGTGAAACATTTTGAGAAAAAACTAGGCAAACCTAGTGCATAAGAAATATTAGGGTATCCAAAGTATTCCCTTCTCCAATTATATAAACCTATTTGCATGTGTTCAAAATAAATAATCCAGATACCTAATGACATATTCTAACATATTAATAATTTATTTACCTCTAATTTGTAACCTATAGATAGTACTAGATTATATCGGAGAGGCCGCAATTAAAATTAAAATTTGATGGATTTGTCAATAGACCAAGTCTAGAGTCGTTAAAACGGGCTTAGCCCATGGGCCCGGCCCAATCTAATCCGTTATTGGGGTATTTCAAGCCTATTTAAAATTAGGGCTTATATGCTCGGCCATATAAGTCATTGGCCCTTGAGGCTTGATCGGGGTCGGGCCGGGGTCAACCCATGGGCCAAAACTTTTTATTTAAAGGTAGCTTACAATAATCTCACTAGTATATAATCTAATTACTTAAATACACGCTATGTTGTAATATTATGAATCTTACTAGATTTTGATACGTCTAGATACATGTATCTCGGAATATATGGACTCAAAATGAGGTTAATTTGTTCTAGATACACTCTATCCAAGTAGATTTGCATGTATCTAGGATACACAAACAAATCTCGCTCCCTCGCCTCCCTCCCATCTTGCTTGTCATTCTCTTATCTCACTTGCGTATCTGATATGCGAGATACATACTAATTACATTAGATTTTTTGCTACTGTTATTGAAACAACGTCATTCTTTGTCATATTTGATTTGAAATCTTCTCATTTTCTTGATGTTATAGAATTATAAGTTTGAAAAGAAAAAAAAAGGCTAGCCCGCCCCAGCCCTCGGCTCTTCTAGGGTTGGATTGAGTTGGGTTGGGTTGGGTTAAGCATGTTCAGGCTCTTCAAATTCTTTGACCCGCGAGGCTTGGACCGGATGGGGCTAGGCTGACCCTTTTTGACAGCTCTAAGACCAACCTTTCAAAGCTTATAACACTTCTGTTTTTTATTTACACACTTTTAAAAAAAATATTAATTAAGGTATAGTATTTCTTCATTAATATTTACTCTGTTTATGTGTCATGATTAAAGTGTTTATAGTCTTGAAGAATAACTACTACTAAGGATAAATTAGGGGGGGAAAATACATCCATATGACTCCATGATATTAGATGCCATATTGATTAGCATTTAATTATTTTTTATCTTTTTATTTAAAGTACATAAAAGAGAGATTGGAAAGATCATACATATACTTTCAGGAGGGACTTAATTAGTCAGTTAATCAGATGCTTAATTCCTCTAATGATGAATTAATATATTTTTTATTAGTTTGGATTAAAGGAATATTAACTAACAAATTAGATGAAGCTTAGAAGGAATCTAATTCACAGCAACGTACATCGTATCTGTTGCTCTTTTCATTTTTTATTTATTGAGAAAAAATAATGTTAGGTAAAATCTTAATTTTAATATTAATTGTTACCATGCATCTTCCACATGATCATTCTTAATTTTAACATCAACAAATGTGACAAGAATAAAGGAATTATGTAGGCTTAATTAGTTGCTATATAATTTGGATTTAGTCGGGCGCTAATGAGGGTATCGAATACCGGGTGAGAAATCAAAAAAAAAAATTAATTGCTATATAGCTAGTCAATATTACTGTATTTTGGTTATTTAATTTACACCGAAAGTATACATGGAGTACGTAATTCAAACAACAATAACATAGAGTACGTAATTCAAACAACAATAACAATATACATGTGGCATCTCACAAATAAAATTTGAAAGAATAGATATACATAAATTTTATCTCTATGTTATATGAAATAAAAAGATTATGTTCGAAAACGTTTGTAAATGAGAATCACCTACTATGTCATTATTTTAAATCAATTTTTGAATTGTATAGTACAAATCAACCATAAATCAATATGCATATATTATTCACGTATTTAAGTGGCACATTTTTTTCCGACTGTCTCAAGAGAATGTCAAATCTTTATATTTAAAAATAATTTAATTTTAAAATTTTTATTTTACCTTTAATGTTTAATACTTATTTTAGATAACAAGTTTCAAAAGTTTTATTTTCTTTAATCTTAATCAACTCTATTACTAATCAAATAGTATCACGTAAATTGAAACAGAAAAAACATATAAATTTGTAAAAAATTACGAGAGATCATTTTGAATGTGGTACGGCAATACTATACAACCACTATAAGGTTGTCATGGAATAGTAAGTACTAAGTACTCTTTCAGTAGCTTTAATCAAACATCTCATATTCGAGTTCTGAGAATAGAATCGCAAGTGCTTTACGCTTCAAAGTATGACTTTTTGACTAGAATTCAAATTATTCAGACCCCAATACAAATATCAAACACGAGTAAAATCTTAAAGATAAAATGGTAGGCAAACACCATTTAAGATAACACTCCCTTTAAAGCCCCTCGCCCCCGGGCATTTTGATGCCTATAAATAGGAGTCATATCCATTAGCCCTCACAATAAAAACAACCAACAAGCCTCTCCTTCCTACTAATAAGCAAAATACCAAACTCTTCACACACAACAAATATTTGCATCCAAATCTCAAATACAATGGCACCAAACAAGAAAAACATATTAAATATAGGCCAAGAAGCTTTTGGTCTTCTTGATGAACAACAACTCTATGCAACAAAAGGAAAAAATAGGTCTCGAGCTCCTCCTCCTCCTCCTCCTTCCTCTGTTGTTAAAACAACAAACCAAAATTACTGTTATTATAACCAGTATCAACCACAAAAATCTTATGTTGTTCAATTCAAACCAACTGAAGAAAGAGTTATGAATAGTTATGAAGCTGTGAAGGTACATGGAGGAGTTCTTATTTGTGATTATTCCAAGAGAAAACCAAAATCTATGACTTATTACTAAGCATAAGCGAGTTTAGGAATCAGAGTCAGTGAATTCAGAAATATGTGTGTGGTTTTATTGTATCGATATGTAATGGGCTCAACTCGATCTGCAGAACCCGCTCTAGATCCGTCTCTGAATTCAGAATTAGTATGTTTTTTTTGTTGTTTTTTTAGTTTGTCAAACACCTTTTGCATGTATGGTCGATGAAGTTAGCACTTGTACATGTATGGTGATGTTATATATTTCAATTTTAAATGCTAAACTATGTTCCCTCTTGGCCCCCGCTCCTCTTATTTTTAGTCATGATTACTCTATCGGTGTTTCTATTTTTGTGAATTTAAAATTTTTAGAATATAACCAGACTCTATTAATAAAAGAAAAAAAAACAATACATTACACGAAAATTGGTCTTTGTTCCTCTAAGATAAGTAACTCAACTTTCAATCAAGATAAGCCTTTTTGTAAGGCGTTAGCAAATACTCCCCCATTCATATTTACTTGTCTTATTATTATTATAAGTCATCTAATATTAGAAAGTGGATTGAAAATAACTAAAGTAACAATAATAAGAAAATATGTATAACGTGCTAAATTATCTCTTAATTTTTTAAACTGAATAAGTAAAAGAAAATATTGATTTTTAGTATTCTAGACAAGTAATCCTGTCAAAATAAAATTAGTTTAAACTTTCTTTCATTTTGATTAAGTATTCAAAATGTATGTTAATCATGATGATAATTAATCCTAGGATATCGAAAAACATAACATTCCCTAGAAAACAATTAGTAATAATTATATCCACATAACTCCATGATTAGATTCCAAAGGGGTTGATACTAATTAATTACTTTTTTTCCTTTTCTTTTATAATTTATATTTATATTTATAAAGTATATATATAAAAAGGAGATTGGAAAGATCATATATACTTTTAAGAGGAACGTACTTAATTAATTAGCTGGTTAATCATATGCTTAATTCCTCTCTAATGATGAATTAATTTATATTAACTTACTTATATGAAGCTAAGAAGGAATCTAATTCACAGCAACATACAAAATGATGGTATCTTTTGCTTTTTGCTTCTTCTTTTTTTATTTTTCTAGAAAAATAATGTTAGTTTAAAAAATCAACATATGATTTGTAGGAATTAATATTTATTTTTAATAGTATCACATATTTTATTGAAAATCTTGTTAGAAGTGATGATTTAACGAAATGAATGTGAACATGACGATAATGAATCTATATATTAACCTATGAATCTTGGTGATGAACCTTGTGGATCATATCAATAATTAAAAAGAAAACTGCATATCCAGTGTAGAAAATCCTTTAGGAAAAAATCATGTGAGTTTGGCTTAAATCAAACAGTAATGTACTTTATTAAAAAGTGTATTGAACTAAATTTAAGCCAACATAAACATTTAACTTACATCAATTGAATACAATTTTTTTATAGCATGGTTGAAATGCTATAGATCTTCAACAACAAAAATATTTATTTAAAAAAAAAAAAAAAAACCAAACCATATAGGCTTCATTTTAATTAATTTATTAACTAAGCATAAAGATTTGGATTTTGAATTAGGTAGGTTTCAACAGTTTTATAAATTCCCATAGCACTATCTTTTCCATCTTTAATATCTTCTTCTTTGGCAACAAAATCGCCAATTCCATGATAATTTGTTGTCATTTTGCAAATGCATCCTCCAATATTAATTTTTGATTCTTCAACTTTTATTTCATAAGAAATAAAATCAAGATTTTGTCCCAATGGATCCCCTTCAATCATTGTGTATTTACACACCATATTTTCTTTATCTAGTTCATCTATTCTATGTTTCACAAACTCAAAAGGATTACCTGCAAATTAAACCAAAAAAAGGTCAACAACAATATACTTGTGAAATTTCAGGTCTGAAGAGGATAGTGCATATGCAGTTTTACCTCTATCGTTGTAAAATTAGGAAAATTAAACCAAAATAAATCATTATGGAAATTAAAGTATTACATATACATAACCATTTGATAAGAGATTATGGGGAAAGTGTGGTATAATTAATTTTCCTTGAGGTTCATTTGAGGGGTTGTTTACCTGGTTGGTACGACAAAAGTCATTTTTTAAAAGAAAAAATTCTCATGAGAAAGTCATTTTCCGGTGTTGATTGCCTGACATTGTTTTTCAAGAAAAACATTAATTAATAATGTTCATCTAAGGAAGAAAATAACTTCCCATACTTATGAACGGAATTCATTTTTCAAGAAAATATTTTCATGAAAAAAATCATTTTCTCGTGTTTGATTAACAAAAAAAAAAATTGACATATATATGCCCAAAAATCTTGAACCAAAGTTCCTAGTGAAGTTATAGAGGAAATTAAAATATATCAAAAAAATTAATATTGATTCGAATTCAGGATATAAAAAAGAATCATGATAGAAAGGAATATTAACTATCAAATTTAATGAAGCTTTGAAGGAATCTAATTCACACCAACATACAGTGTATCTTTTGCTCTTTTCATTTTTTATTTATTGAGAAAAAAATAATGTTAGGTAAAATTTTAATTTAAATATTAATTGTTGCCATGCATCTTCCACATGATTATTCTTAATTCTAATTAACATCAACAAGTGTGACAAAGAATAAAGGAATTATTGGCTTGGTTGCTATATAGCTAGTCAATACTATTGTATTTTGGTCAAATTAAATTAAACAAAGACTCATGAAATATTTAATTTACACCGAAAGTATAAATGGAGTACGTAATTCAAACAACCATAACAATATACAAAGTGAAATCTAAAAAAATAATAGAAATACATAGATTTTATTCCTATTGTATATGAAATAAAAAGATTATTTTCGAGAACATGTTTGAAAATGAGAATCACCTCTATGTCATTGATTTAACTCAATTTTTGAATTGTATAGTACAAAACAATAAATGAATTTGCATATATTATTTATCTATTTATGTGGCACATTTTTTTTAGATTATTTCAAAAGAATGTCAAATTTTTTAAGATTTTAAATGTTTAATTTTAAAATTTTTGTTGTATCAATAATGAAATGATTTATGGCTGCACAAATATTTAAGACTTGTTTCAGACAATAAATTTCAAAAGTCTTATTTTTCAACACTATCACTTGTCAAATTGTGCCGCATAGATTGAAATAAAAGAAATATTTAAATTTGTAAAAAATTATGAGAGGTGATTCTGAATTTGGTAGGGTAATACGACCATTGTATAAGGTTGTGGCAGAATAGTAAGTATTAAGTATTCTTTCATCTTTAATCAAATGTCTTAGATTAGAATTTTGAGAAAATATTGTCCCAAGCACTTTACATTCTAAAGTAGGACTTTCTAGCTCGAATTCAAGTTAGTAGACTCCAAAGCATATAACGAATATTAGTAAAAACAAATGGCATAGGCAAGCATGCACCCATTTGATGCCTATAAATAGGAGTCCCATCCATTAGCCTTCACAATAAAAAAAACCAACAAGTCTCTCCTTTACTACTAGTAAGCAAAATATCAAAGTCTTTACATACACAACCAAAAATTTGCATTCAAATCTCAAATACAATGGCACCAAACAAGAAAAACATATCAAATATAGGCCAAGAAGCCTTTGGTCTTCTTGATGAACAACAACTCTATGCAACAAAGGGAAAAAATAGGTCTCGAGCTCCTCCTCCTCCTTCTTCTTCTGTTGTTGCGGTTAAAACAACAAATCAAAATTACTTTTATTATAACCAATATCAACCACAAAAATCTCATGTTGTTCAATTCAAACCAACTGAAGAAAGAGTTATGAATAGATATGAAGCTGTGAAGGTACATGGAGGAGTTCTTATTTGTGATTATTCCAAGAGAAAACCAAAATCTATGACTTATTACTAAGCATAAGCGAGTTTAGGAATCAGAGTTAGTCAGTAAGTTCAGAATTATGTGTGTGGTCTTATTATACAGATATGTAAACATATGTAATGGATCAACTGAATTTGTAGAACCCGCTCTAGTCTGCATGTGTTAATGAGCGTCTTGAGTGTGTGTTTTTGTTTGTAACATGTACGTACACCTTGCATTTGTATATTTGTTCGTTGAATAATAATCTACTTTTAAATGTCAACTTGTGCTCTCTATTTTTTACTTCTAGTGTCAATCGTGTATAAATACTTGAATGATGTGGATGACACAGTTAATCTCCAGATTACCGTATAAGGTGATAAGTCATATGTGAATTCATCGATAATTGAGTGTGCGAACAAAATTCACATAATAACTAAAAAGAAAACAGAAAGTGTTGTTTAGTGATAATTTTAATAGTGTGAAACCTTTTTGAGAAAAAACTATGCAAACCTAGTGCATAAGAAATATTAGGGTATCCAAAGTATTCCCTTCTCCAATTATATAATCCTATTTGCATGTGTTCAAAATAAATAATCCAGATACCTAATGACATATTCTAACATATTAATAATTCATTTACCTCTAATTTGTAACCTATAGATAGTACTAGATTATATCGGAGAGGCCGCAATTAAAATTAAAATTTGATGGATTATTCATTAGACCAAGTCTAGAGCCGTTAAAACGGGCCTAGCCCATGGGGCCGGCCCAATCCAATCCGTTATTGGGGTATTTCAAGCCTATTTAAAATTAGGGCTTATAAGCTTGGCCATATAAGTCATTGGCTCTTGAGGCTTGATCGGGGTCGGGCAGGGGTCGACCTATGGGCCAAAACTTTTTATTTAAAGGTAACTTACAATAATCTCACTAGTATATAATCTAATTACTTAAATACACGCTATGTTGTAATATTATGAATCTTACTAGATTTTGATACGTCTAGATACATGTATCTCGGAATATATGGACTCAAAATGAGGTTAATTTGTTCTACAGACACTCTATCCAAATGGATTTGCATGTATCTAGGATACATAAACAAATCTCGCGCCCTCGCCTCCCTCCTATCTTGCTTGTCACTCTCTTATCTCGCTTGTGTATCTAATATGCGAGATGCATACTAATTACACTAGATTTTTTGCTAGTGTTATTGAAACAACATCATTCTTTGTCATATTTGATTTGAAATCTTCTCATTTTCTTGCTGTTATATAATTATAAGTTTGAAAAGAAAAAAAAAAGGACTAGCCCGCCCCAGCCCTCAGCTCTTCTAGGGTTGGGTTGGGTTGGGTTGAGCATTTTCAGGGTCTTCAAATTCTTTGGCCTGCGAGGCTTGGACCGGATGGGGCTGGGCCGGCCCTTTTTGACAGCTCTAAGACCAACCTTTCAAAGCTTATAACACTTCTGTTTTTTATTTACACACTTTTAAAAAAATATTAATTAAGGTATAGTTTTTCTTCATTAATATTTACTCTATTTATGTGTCATGATTAAAGTGTTTATAGAGTTGAAGAATAACTACTACTAAGGATAAATTAGGGGGGGAAAATACATCCATACGACTCCATGATATTAGATGCCATATTGATTAGCATTTAATTATTTTTCTCTTTTTATTTAAAGTACATAAAAGAGAGATTGGAAAGATCATACATATACTTTCAGGAGGGACTTAATTAGTCAGTTAATCAGATGCTTAATTCCTCTAATGATGAATTAATATATTTTTTATTAGTTTGGATTAAAGGAATATTAACTAACAAATTAGATGAAGCTTAGAAGGAATCTAATTCACACCAACGTACATCGTATCTTTTGCTCTTTTCATTTTTTATTTATTGAGAAAAAATAATGTTAGGTAAAATCTTAATTTTAATATTAATTGTTACCATGCATCTTCCACATGATCATTCTTAATTTTAACATCAACAAATGTGACAAGAATAAAGGAATTATATAGGTTTAATTAGTTGCTATATAATTTGGATTTAGTCGGGCTCCAATATGGATATCGAATATCGGGTGGAAAACCAAAAAAAAAAAATTAATTGCTATATAGCTAGTCAATATTACTGTATTTTGGTTATTTAATTTACACCGAAAGTATACATGGAGTACGTAATTCAAACAACAATAACATAGAGTACGTAATTCAAACAACAATAACAATATACATGTGGCATCTCACAAATAAAATTTGAAAGAATAGATATACATAAATTTTATCTCTATGTTATATGAAATAAAAAGATTATGTTCGAAAACGTTTGTAAATGAGAATCACCTACTATGTCATTATTTTAAATCAATTTTTGAATTGTATAGTACAAATCAACCATAAATCAATATGCATATATTATTCACGTATTTAAGTGGCACATTTTTTTCCGACTGTCTCAAGAGAATGTCAAATCTTTATATTTAAAAATAATTTAATTTTAAAATTTTTATTTTACCTTTAATGTTTAATACTTATTTTAGATAACAAGTTTCAAAAGTTTTATTTTCTTTAATCTTAATCAACTCTATCACTAGTCAAACAGCATCACGTAAATTGAAACAGAAAAAACATATAAATTTGTAAAAAATTACGAGAGATGATTTTGAATTTGGTACGGCAATACTATACAACCACTATAAGGTTGTCATGGAATAGTAAGCACTAAGTACTCTTTCAATATCTTTAAACAAACATCTCATATTCGAGTTCTGAGAATAGAATCACAAGTGCTTTACGCTTTAAAATATGACTTTTCAGCTAGAATTCAAATTAATCAGACCCTAATACAAATATCAAACACGAGTAAAATCTTAACGATAAAATGGTAGGCAAACACCATTTAAGATAACACTCCCTTTAAAGCCCCTCGCCCCCGGGCATTTTGATGCCTATAAATAGGAGTCATATCCATTAGCCCTCACAATAAAAACAACCAACAAGTCTCTCCTTCCTACTAATAAGCCAAATACCAAACTCTTTACACACAACAAATATTTGCATCCAAATCTCAAATACAATGGCACCAAACAAGAAAAAAATATCAAATATAGGCCAAGAAGCTTTTGGTCTTCTTGATGAACAACAACTCTATGCAACAAAAGGAAAATATAGGTCTCGAGCTCCTCCTCCTCCTTCTCCTTCTTCCTCTGTTGTTGTTAAAACAATAAACCAAAAATACTTTTATTATAACAGTATCAACCACAGAAATCTTATGTTGTTCAATTCAAACCAACTGAAGAAAGAGTTATGAATAGTTATGAAGCTGTGAAAGTACATGGAGGAGTTCTTATTTGTGACTATTCCAAGAGAAAACCAAAATCTATGACTTATTACTAAGCATAAGCGAGTTTAGGAATCAGAGTCTGTGCATTCAGAAATATGTGTGTGGTTTTATTGTATCGATATGTAATGGGCTCAACTTGATCTGCAAAACCCGCTCTAGATCCGTCTCTGAATTCAGAATTAGTATGTTTTTTTGTTGTTTTTTTAGTTTGTCAAACACCTTTTGCATGTATGGTCGATGAAGTTAGAACTTGTACATGTATGGTGATGTTATATATTTCAATTTTAAATGCTAAACTATGTTCCCTCCCCCCCCCCCCCCCCTCTTATTTTAGTCATGATTACTCTATCAGTGTTTCAATTTGCGTGAATTTAGAATTTTTAGAAAAATAACCAGACTCTATTAATAAAAGAAAAAAATAATACATTACGCGAAAATTGGTCTTTGTTCCTCTAAGATAAGTAACTCAACTTTCAATCAAGATAAGCCTTTTTCTATGGCGTTAGCAAATACTCCCCCATTCATATTTACTTGTCTTATTATTATTATAAGTCATCTAATATTGGGAAGTGGATTGAAAATAACTAAAGTAACAATAATAAGAAAATATGTATAACGTGCTAAATTATCTCTTAATTTTTTAAACTGAATAAGTAAAAAAAGATATTGATTTTTAGTAATCTAGACAAGTAATCCTGTCGAAATAAAATTAGTTTAAACTTTCTTTCATTTTGATTAAGTATTCAAAATGTATGTTAATCATGATGATAATTAATCCTAGGATATCGAAAAACATAACATTCCCTAGAAAATAATTAGTAATAATTATATCCACATAAATCCATGATTAGATTCCAAATGGGTTGATACTAATTAATTACTTTTTTTCCTTTTCTTTTATAATTTATATTTATATTTATAAAGTATATAAAAAGGATATTGGAAAGATCATATATACTTTTAAGAGGAACGTACTTAATTAATTAGCTGGTTAATCATATGCTTAATTCCTCTCTAATGATGAATTAATTTATATTAAGTTCGGATTGAAGGAATATTAACTTAACTTATATGAAGCTAAGAAGGAATCTAATTCACAGCAACATACAAAATGATGGTATATTTTGCTTTTTGCTTCTTCTTTTTTTTTTTTAGAAAAATGATGTTAGTTTAAAAAATCAACATATGATTTGTAGGAATTAATATATATTTTTAATAGTATCACATATTTTATTGAAAATCTTGTTAGAAGTGATGATTTAACGAAATGAATGTGAACATGACGATAATGAATCTATATATTAACCTATGAATCTTGGTGATGAACCTTGTGGATCATATCAATAATTAAAAAGAAAACTGCATATCCAGTGTAGAAAATCCTTTAGGAAAAAATCATGTGAGTTTGGCTTAAATCAAACAGTATTGTACTTTATTAAAAAGTGTATTGAACTAAATTTAAGCCAACATAAACATTTAACTTACATCAATTGAATACAATTTTTTTATAGCATGGTTGAAATGCTATAGATCTTCAACAACAACAACAAAAATATTTATTTAAAAAAAAAAAGAACCAAACCATATAGGCTTCATTTTAATTAATTTGTTAACTAAGCATAAAGATTTGGATTTTGAATTAGGTAGGTTTCAACAGTTTTATAAATTCCCATAGCACTATCTTTTCCATCTTTAATATCTTCTTCTTTGGCAACAAAATCACCAATTCCATGATAATTTGTTGTCATTTTGCAAATGCATCCTCCAATATTAATTTTTGATTCTTCAACTTTTATTTCATAAGAAATAAAATCAAGATTTTGTCCCAATGGATCCCCTTCAATCATTGTGTATTTACACACCATATTTTCTTTATCTAGTTCATCTATTCTATGTTTCACAAACTCAAAAGGATTACCTGCAAATTAAACCAAAAAAAAGGTCAACAACAATATACTTGTGAAATTTCAGGTCTAGAGAGGATAGTGTGTATGCAGTTTTACCTCTATCGTTGTAAAATTAGGAAAATTAAACCAAAATAAATCATTATGGAAATTAAAGTATTACATATATATAACCATTTGGTAAGAGATTATGGGGAAAGTGTGGTATAATTAATTTTCCTTGAGGTTCATTTGAGTGGTTGTTTACTTGATTGGTACGACAAAAGTCATTTTTTAAAAGAAAAAATTCTCGTGAGAAAGCCATTTTTCGGTGTTGATTGCCTGACATTGTTTTTCAAGAAAAACATTAATTAATAATGTTCATCTAAGGAAGAAAATAACTTCCCATACTTATGAATGGAATTCATTTTTCAAGAAAATATTTTCATGAAAAAAATCATTTTCTGGTGTTTGATTAACAAAAAAAATTGACATATATATGCCTAAAAATCTTGAACCAAAGTTCCTAGTGAAGTTATAGAAGAAATTAAAATATATCAAAAAAATTAATATTGATTCGAATTCAAGATATGAAAAGGAATCATGATAGAAAGTGTCTCTCTCTTCAATATACCTTATACAATGGGAATCCAAATTAATTAAGTCTCAATACTCGATGAAAAAACAAAAATAAAAATAAAAGATGATATTCACTAACCTTTTGTGAAGTTTACTTGTTCAATACTTCCAGCTCCACCATCTCCTTGTAATAAAACAACATTTTCAACAAATTGAGGCAATAATTTTGGTATTAGGGATTTTGAATCCACAATTAATGCCTTAAATAAACGAATTGGTGTTATAGGGGAAGTAATTTCTTGAGTAAAAGTTGTAACACCCATAATGATAATTATGAATAATCAAATATTGATCTATTAGAACTAAAAGTTTAATTAGTCGCTAAAATTAGAAACTAATGATTTATGCTGATATTGTATGTAATTATGGTTAATTGGCTAAAAAAGAATTGGCATATATATAGGTTGAATTTTTTTTTAAAAAAAGGTTGAATTTTATATTTGGAATTTAGAATTCTATGTTGAATAAAACACATGGGCGGCATTACATTTTTGGACTTAATTTTGGTCAAAAGGAATTGAATTGTGTTTGTTTAATTTTTCAAGTCTTATTTGGAGCCTAAAGTTTTAATCGAGTTGGTAGGTGATTTCCTTTTGTCTTTTAGAAAAAAATAATATATTCTTTATTCGTTAGAAGAAGGTAAAAATATGAAAATCGAAGTTTAAATTTCAGTAGAAAGCTAGAAACAAAAATAAAAATAGATATTTCTTCACATCTGTTCAGAAAAGAATTAATTTCATATGTTTATGTCTTTTGATACGCAAAACTACTTAGTATATGTCTATTGATGAAAGATAATAAATATCAAATAAATTAGTCGTATGTGCAAGCTGAATGAGACACTATTGAAAAGAAATCTAAATGCGGGTTTCTTTTTAACCAAAAGAAAGAAATTAAAATTTAAGTCCAACTCAGGCTAATAAAAAGGAATATACAAAATTTGACTGTTTGAATTATTTTTCAAAATTATTTTAATATATGTTGCTTTACAATGTCATTGTCCAATATGGGAATGGACCTACTTATTAATAGTATGACTTTTGTTAGTTGTTATTAATAGTCCAATGTTGAATGAAGAACCACAAAATTTAAGAAGTGAAATAGGAATTGAGTTTCTATGTAAGCTCTTTTCTCTAAAGATATAATCCAATTTAATTCGATGATTTAACTAATAATTATTATCTTAGAATTTTATTTCTTTTAATGAACAAAATTGAAACGAATAAAAATGAATCCCCACACACACACACACACACACACATATATATATATATATACATATATTTGGCTCATAAAACATAATCAAGCACGTATGTGAGGTTAAACGCGGAGACATAATTTGATGTTTATGAGTTCGAAAATCTATTTCTTTAAAGTTTGTTTATTGGATTTTTCCGAACCCGAAACCAAAGTGTGTTAACTAGGACATGTTAAAGATATATAATATATTGACATATGTTTTGTCTAATAATTTAAGCTTTTATACAAGGTGTGACCACGATTCAACAAATATTCTTTCTTCAAAACAATTTTTAAATTATAATTGTCTATAAAAAAATTGCATGTATAAAATTATCATATAAGTATAATCACGTCACTAAATTACTTGACTATTCTAGTCAGGGACAGAGCAAGGTAGAGCTAAGCGGTTCATATAGAAAATTTCATTGTTTATAAATGATTAAATTATTTTTTAGATATATATATATATATATATATATATATATATATATATATATATATATATATATATATATAACAGATGTTGAATTTTCTTTGAATCCTTTACATATTTACTTTTTTAAATTTTATCATCTCTAATAAAAATTCTGTCTCCGCTCCCGCACAAATATGTCATGTCTCATGTTTGGTAGAGTTTACACAAAGATAGGACAATATTTATTGATCAGCCGACGCTTTTTTTCACAAGCTAGGGCATGTTTGCATATGAACACGTTTGTGATATAAAGTTATAAATACATTACAGGAATGTTGGAGAATTTTGATTTTTTTATTATATTTTCAATGTGTAGTATATGTTTTTATGTGGAATTTACAATAACTTCAAAACTAATATATATGAACACGTAATTTTAATTGTACAACAAATTTAGTGATAAAAATCTTAAAGTCACACCTGACGCTTTGAAAATGTGACTTTTTTGTGTAAACACTTCTCTTTCTAATTGAGAAATTGACATAAATAGTCGTTCACTTAAAGATAGACGACAATAGATAATATAAATATATGTACTGATGTACATTGGGCGTTAGTTGATAAGCATATGATATATGTATCAGTCAGTGGAAGAGTGAAAAGGTCACCACTACTGAGGATACCCTAATCTAAGATAGGTCATTTGAGGGTTCGCCTCGTTTCATTATTATGCTTACACACAAGGTATCCTTTTTCGAAAGCTCAATAGAACCACATGCCTAACACTTTGTTTGGATAGTTATTACGTATTATTTCATAATGTATCATATCGTACTGTATTCTATTGTACTGTATTGTTTTCTAATGAATACAATCGTTGGATAGATTATATCGTTCTTCATCGTTACATAATGTCACACATTCATAATTTAATGATAAACTTACAAGAAAACTAGGGTACTACGAAATAAAGCTACTATGAAAATGTAGGGCATGCCATAAAATATATTTATTTAATAATAAGTAAAGACAACATGAGAAGAAAATATTAAGGTAACGATACAATCATATCAAATCGATCATTACACAAAATGAGTCTTTTTGTTGTCAGTTGACGATGAATTTAAACAATATGATACAATAAAATTTAAGTAAAAATAATAAAAAATTATTATAATGAATAATAATCATCCAAATAAAGTATAAATATTTTTGATCGAACGGTCAAATACGTTATTCCCTTACTTTATTGTTGCTACTTGAGTTAGAGGTCCAACTAATCAATTTTGGGCCTCATTCATTGGGCCCGCAGCCCGCGTTCTTAGCTGACAGACCAATTAAAGCCTGCTATTTGTGGGCCCTAATAAGCCCATTTAATTGGCCCACATGTCACACCAAAGTACAATCCAATCTCACCTCTCTTTATTGATTGTCAATTTTAAATCTTAAAATAGAATTTATTAATAAAACCTAATAAATATGCAGTCATCATTTAATTAATTACATAAATTTATGCGTCTCCTTTTATGAAAAGTACCTTTTGAGGAACAGTTTCTCAATAAATTATATGGTATAGTATGTTTTGAATTTTAACTTCTTGATATATTTTTTTCTTTATATTTTTTAATTCTCTTATTGAAAATTTTGACTATGTCATTGTATAAAAGAAATGATAGAACTCTTTAAGTTCAAATAATAAACATGTTTCAACCATGATTTATATTGAAAATAATCACGTAATTACTTGTATATCTTCTCAAAAATCAATTCTAAGCAAAAAATCTTTGATTGTGTAATCTAATATATATATATATATATATATATATATATATATATGTATATATATATATATATAAAATATTCGGTTATTCATAATACGTTTTACTAAACTTTTTGAAAGTGCATACCAAATATCATAACATGTAGACCGCAATATTAAAAAATTCAATTTCGATACAATAACCATAAAATACCCGTCCCTAGTTATGGGTAGGGGTTAGGGAGATATATAATAGTGTGTGGTGAATATAATAAAACATGTCTATTTCTAGTGATGGTCCACTTTATGGACATATTTTCTGTCGACGCTCTAAATTTACGTAGTGTTGATGTTTTTACATAAAATTATCTAAATACATAACTTATTTTATCATATTTTTTAAATTTCTTAGTATTTGAAAAATTTATAAAAATTTCTAGTTTTTTCACTTTTTCTCTCCTATTTTTGAATACATAATTCTTATGCGATGTATTAAAATGCGATGTATCGTAAAGTCAAATAATTCCTACTTTCATCTATTTTTTTATTTCAATATTTCTATTTTTATTCACACTGCTCCATTAATTACTTGCCAAACTTGTCCTTTCTCTTGAGCAATGAGGAAGTCGTGTAAAAGAGCACTCTATTTCATATAAAATAATATAATATTTTGAATAATATAATGTTCTGAATAATTTGTTTTTGACATTAAGTAGGTAGATTTGTGTAAAAAAATAAATCAAATACTAACGGGTCGTTTGGTGTGAAGGATTGGTACAAATAGTCCTGAGATAAATATTTAGTGGCACTTTATTTAGTGTTTGGTTGGAAACTTTGGGATAACTTATCCTGGGATTAATAAATAGTACCTGGATAAGTTATCCCTTAAAAAGGGTGGTATAGTAATCCCATCACAATTTGTGATGGGATAAATTTATTAAATGACAAAACTACCCTTCAAACCCTTTAATTATAAGCTTTCACAAGCGCCACTTTGATCTTAACTTCCAAGTTTCTTCTCTTCTTCATTGTAGTAAGAATCACTCTTTGATTTGGGTACACTCAACTTTTATTTAGAATGAAATTAGAGGATAAAGATAGATTGTTAATGTGACATACTCCTCTCTTTCAATCTTTGTGATGCGATTTTTTCTTTGACGATAGTAATTCTTATAGATCTTTTAAATATTATGCATTATTAATAATTGTATTTTATAATACATAAAATATATTTTTTAACATTTATAATTTATTTCTTTTTAAAAAAAATCCAAATTCCAGTATTTTGCAAAATAAGACAATTTTATCCTAATACTTCGAACCGTTTCACATAATAAGGGATAAAAGGTGTATTTATTTTGTTTTGGCACATGAAGGAAGTGAACGTAACTTCTTCTTTTTTTTCCGACTTCTCACTCGATATTCAATGTTCGCTTTGCGATTCAACTAATTTGAATATGAGTTCGCATGAAAAATCTTGCTTTGACAGTGAAGCGCTCTATTGAAAAACAACTTCATACTCAGAGTTTGAATTCGAGACTCGTCCGCTTGGTTGATTAGTCAATGCTCTATGGTCTAGAGTATAATGATGGAGATGTTAGTATAGTGGGCCTACAAATGGGCCCATCTCAAAGTACTCTTGGGCCACTTGGCCCTGTTATAATTTCAGCTATGTTTTGAATCTCTACAATTGTTGTGGGCCCATTAACCTACCATTTACCGCACCACCACGTGTCCATTCTTATTGTGTGTTTGACTGAACATAAAATTTTAGAATGTTAATTTAATCTCGGAATAATTTCAGAGACTTTCCTTCGTGTTTAATTTTATAACACTAATCTCTTTTTTGGTTTACAATATTACATTTGCATTTCTTATTTTTAATTTTAATAGCTTACCAAAGTGTGAAATTGTGAGTTTAATTTCTAGGCAAGGAATGAATGCAATTTCTCCACTATCCAAAAGCTTTTGGTGTAGTTTTGGTGTTTGTGGATGTTGACATTTTGATCAATAATATAGTTTATTTTGTTTGTGTCCTTTTAAACTTATTTGAATAGAGTTTTCTAATAATTTACTTAGTTTCTCAATCTTTTCAATTATTAATATGCGATATTAATTATAACTTGTTTGGATAGTTGTTACACATAGTACATCTATTGTTACTTTGAATATAGTTATTTTAATTTTTATTACATTATATTTATTATTAAATTTATCATTAGGTAAAGATGAAATTACTCGGTTTATGCAATAAATGATATGATGTAGCATTATCTTATTTTTGATCTATTTTACTATTATTTATTTAATTATCTTATATATATATATATATATATATAATAGTTTTATTACAATTTTATTTGTATCATACTTTATAACATTGTAGGTTTTACTTTTCATATTATTGACGATTAATGTATCAACTAAAGAGAATACTATGTTATCTATTCAAAAATTATATTTATCAAAATAATATAATATGATACATTATGAAAGTTGAAACGATACGTAATAACTATCCATGCAACTTATTAATTAGATGTGTACAATACGATATTACCATCAAGACGTGTAATGAGATGATTGAGATATTTTCGTTTAGCGAGCTTTTGATAAAAAGAGTTGTTACCCTTTAGTGAACTTACTACGTACAAATTTAAATTAGTTGAACCAGTAAATTTCGAACGTCAAATTTTTTAAAACATAGTATTAATATATATATTTTTTAATTTTGGCGTGAAGGCTCACTGCCACACATATTTGTTTTGTCCTTAAAAGAATATAAACATTCATAAAAAGCTAAGCCCTCAGACTCCTTTATGACTTCGCTAATTAATTAAATTTGTTAAAGTGATTTTTTATTAAAAGATGAGAAGAAATATAATAAATTAAAATTAAAAGTGAAAAAAATATTATTTTTTTTACCTCATTATAGTTTTAACTGAATATGATGACGTGGAAGTCTATGAAAACAGGCTTTTTTGGGTATTTTATGGGAATTAATTCTTTATAGTTATGTTTTTACTTTACTCATTGGAATTGAGAAAAGATTGTTTGAGAATATACTGTTGGTCTTCTGTTTGGCTATGAATTATTATTTTTTCAATCATAAAAATTTCAAATACAATTTAAAATTTCTTATTGTGAAATTTTGATTATTGACATTTATTTTTTATGCTTTGATCATCACACTATTATTTTGTTATTATGATTTCTTAATACTTCCTCCAATATTTGTTGTCTTTCTTTTTTCTATATTCTTTTGTATGCATTATTTAAGTCGGGAATTTTCCAAAAACAAGTTTTCTATCTTCATAAGTTGTAGAAATAATTTTGTGTACACTATACTTTTTCAAACTTCATTTGCAGAATTTCACTAGATAAATTGTTATTTTTGATATAAATCTTTTTGTTTGGGAAGTAATATGTATATCTTCAATAATGAAACAATCCATCCATTTCAATTTATTTGTCTTTTTAGAGTCCATTTTAAGAAAACGTTTCCTATTGCTTTACAGAGTATAACTTTTTAATTCTAAGTTTTCATATGGTATATTTAAGACCACACAATTATAGACATTTTGGTTCTACGTTTCTTTATTTAAGATCATAAGTTTTAAAAATATTTTTTACTGTTTAAATTTTCGTATGTTAAGTCAAAACCAGACTATCAAATTAAAATCGATGAAGTAACAACACTAGAACTATTCATCAAGTGACATCATAAAACGAAGTTGGTTTCAACTTTTTTATGGGCTATTATTTTATTAATGTTAATTAACTATTTTATTCGTAAAATAAAAAAGAAAAGAAGTTAGTTATTAACAGTTGCTAAATTAATATGTAAATAAAATTAACAATTGTTTGTGTGGCATTAATTAGCTGTGATTTTGCAATTAGAATCAGATGAACAAGCAAAATGGATTTGTCAAATCAGCGACAGCTAATAAATTATTTTATTAGGATAAAAAATATTTTTTTTTCAATTCAATATCATTGTAGACCATAGTTTTAATTAATTTCCTTATTTATCCTGTTACTATCCTTATTTTATTATTGTTTTGCATATATAATATAGAGTTATGGACCATGAAGGTATTAATTAAAATAATAAAGAAGTTTGAGGAGATGTCACAACATGCAAAAGAAAATAAAAATTCACTTGATATTCAGTATTGATATTGAACTTTGATTAAATTTGAATTTACACATTGCATGATCTATTTCTGAGGTCGACACTCTGAATATAATTTTGCTATTAAGGCGAAAGGAATTTTAATCACTTCGCTCAATCTGCGATATTGCAAGAATTTATGCTATGAAATATTCAAAATAATTATTTCTAGTATGATTAATTGTTTGTTACAAATAAACCACGTTACAAAATCTTCATATTATTGATTAAAGTTGTTTAATTTAATTTCTTTTGTTAATAATTTGAAGAAAAAAAAAAGTTGTATAAGAACCAACCTACAAGTTTGACTTAGAGACATGTTGCTAAGTAATTAATGAGATCAAGATGCAATCAAGTGCTTAACAGCAATTTAAACATAATTAACTAATTCAACTTACTCTTAACGACTACAAAGAAGAAAACTTATTTAGGAAAAAAAGAGAGTATAATTAGATGAACTAAAGAAAGAATTTGCAAATAAAGTGCATTTTTGGAAGTTCTTATTTCATTTTTTTCCCCTAATCAACATAAAGTATAGATTCACTTTGACACAATATTTTCTTTCGAATAAAAATATGATTTTTTTCTTTTGCTATAGTAAAATACTTTTACAACAACAGATTCAAAATTTAAACTTTATAAATTTCTACAATAATTTCAAATTAACGTATACTAATAATTAAGTGCACATAAATACAAAATTTGAATAAAAACTACTAAATTCACATAAATCATAAGTTAATGGTCTAACATGGTAATAATCTAATAGAACCTATAGTTACAGCTAGATTTATTTTTTAGATAATGGTCTATTATTAAAAAAAAATTTCCACAAACAATAATAAAATTATTACTCCATTATGATTTAAAAAATACAAAAAATAATTTTAGCTGGTGTGGGGTTATTTAAGCTCATATATGAGCTGGATCCACACTCAATGGAAAAGACCCTACAATAATTTATTACTACAAAAAAAAATTATTATTTTAAAAAAAAATATAAAATGGTAATAATAATTATTTTTATTTTTAATAATATAACCAAGATAAACCAAAAAAAAAAAGAAGTTTGACAACTCCAAGCACAAACACCCATGTTCTTCATACCAAAAAATATATATATATATAAATTGTAATTCTCATCCCCTTGTTTCCTCTTTTTGTTCTTCTCTTCCTCTTAAAGCAAAAAAAAATTAAAAAAATATTTTTTATAAATAAATTTTTTATAAAATTCTCCTTGTCTCTCTCTTGAAATTTTCTTTTAATAAGGTACTGATATGATTCCTTATGGATGTACCAATTAAGATATGTACTACTAACTTTTAAGATACTTTTGTTCTTGTTTTTGGGTATTTTTTTTTCAATATTTTTATGTAAATTTGTTGAAAAAATTTCAAAAATTTGAAGAAAGTATGAATCTTGGTGTTGGGTCAGTGGTGAAAACTATGTCTGGTGCTAGTTGTAGTGTTTCTTGGAAATCCGGTGGTAGTGATAAAGTTCCCGACCAGTTTCCGGCAGGTTTAAGAGTGCTTGTTGTAGATGATGATCCTACTTGTTTAAGGATCTTGGAGAAGATGCTTAGGAATTGTCACTATGAAGGTACTAAAACTTTCATCTTTTTTTGATGTTGTATAAATTATGTGTTTTGTAAATCAAGAATGGTACTTCAGATGTTTTTTCAAGAGTTGACCTTTTTATTGATGCATGTGAGTTAGTAAAGTTTGAGTCTTTGATTTTTTTTGCCTTTTTTATGTTGAGTTTGAGCTTGTGGAGAGGATAGTGGATGTGTTTTTTTAAAACTTATTTGGTTGGTTCGAGTATGATTGATGTGTAGAATTTGATTTTCATGAGATTTGGAAATGATAAGTTAGGAATTCATGATGGAAAGAAGAGTTCTTTTTAGATCTCATATTGAAACTTGTCTTTCTGCTTCTTAGTTTATTAAAGTTGAAGTCTTTCTACTCCTTAGTGGATGTGTTTTTTTAGTTAATTTAGTTGGTTTCTGTGGATTTGAATGATAGGATTTAACTAACAGAGAGTATGATTAATGTATAAGATTTGATTTTCATGAGATTTGGAAATGATAAGTTGGGAATTCATGATTGAAAGAAGAGTTCTTTTTAGTTCTCCTATTGACCTTCTCTTTCTGCCCCTTAGTTCAATAAAGTTCGAGTCTTTGTTGTTCTTTTTATCGTTTGTGTTCTTTGGATTTGAATGATAGGATGAACCAACATAGAATATAATTGATGTATAGGATTTGATTTTCATTAGATTTGGAAATGATAGGTTTTGAATTCATGGTGAAAGAAGAGTTCTTCTTGGTGCTCCTTAGTTTATTAAAGTTCAAGTCTTTGTTCTTCTTTTCTTGTTTTATGTTGATTTTCGAACTTGTGGAGAGGATAGTGGATGCACTTTTTTAGAACTTTATTTGGTTAGTTTCTTTGGATTTGAAGGATCAGATAAACCAATAATGTATAGAGTTTGATTTTCATGAGATTTGGAAATGATAGGTTTGGAACATGGTGAAAGAAGATTTCTTTTTGGATCTCCTATTGATCTTCTCTTGCTGCTCCTTAGTTTATTAAAGTACTTCTTTTTTGTTTTTTATGCTGAATTTGAGCTTGTGGAGAGGATAGTGTATATATTTTTTTACTTAATTTGATTGGTCTCTTTGGATTTGAAGGATAGGATAAACCAATATAGAGGAGTATGATTGATATGTAGGATTTGATTTTCATGAGATTTGGAAATGATAAGTTGGGAATTCATGATTAAAAGATCTCTTTTTGGATCTCGTATAAACTTTCTCTTGGTGCTCCTTAGTTTATTAAAAGCTTTGTTCTTTTTTCTTGTTTTATGTTGAATTTGAGTTTTGGAGAGGATAGAGGACGTGCTTTTGTGCTTAATTAGGTTGGTTGCTTTGGAGTTCAGAGGTGTGTAGGATTAAGGATTGGATAAATCAATAAAGAGTATGATTGATATAAGATTTGATTTACACGAGATTTGGCAATGATAGGTTGGGAAATTTCATGAAGATAGAAGATTTGTTGTTGGATCTCCTATTTACATGTTTATCAGGAACCCTAAACTTCCTCAATTAACTTTTAGGGGTCATTTGGTACGAGGGATAATAATTCCGAGATAAAATGCAAGTTTATTTTATCATGTGTTTGGTTAGGGTATTAGCTGGTTCCGGGATTATATACTATAATGATGGGAGGAGTTAGTCCTATATATATGTTGGGATAACTAATCCCATGGGATAACTTTGTCTATCCCATCGCCCATACCAAATGACCCCTTAGGGTCAAGTGAAGTCTTTCATTTATGACCTTGGTGTGAAATAGAATGTTTTAGGCTTTTGAGAACTTCATGTTGTTGTTTGTTGTTATTGACTATTCATTGTTTCCGCTCACAATTCATTCTAATTGTGCTTCTTCCAGTCACGAAGTCTAATCGAGCGGAGCTTGCATTATCAATGCTCCGGGAAAACAGAAATGGCTTTGACATTGTAATTAGTGATGTGCACATGCCAGACATGGATGGTTTCAAACTTCTTGAGCATGTTGGTCTGGAAATGGACCTCCCTGTTATAAGTGAGTATCCCGTTTCATTTAGTAAAAACTGTATTATTTTATTTTTCAAGTTTTATAACTGCTGAATGCTGATAGCGTACTAATTGATGGTGTCTGATTTGGGATTTGTCATTGGCTAGTGATGTCTGCGGATGACAGTAAGGATGTTGTTATGAAAGGTGTTACTCATGGTGCATGTGATTATCTGATCAAACCGGTGCGTATTGAGGCTTTGAAGAACATTTGGCAGCATGTGATTCGTAAAAAGAAGCACGAGTGGAAGGACAAAGATTTTGATCAATCAACAAGCATGGAAGATGGAGATCAACAGCAGAAACCTCCAGAAGATGTTGATTATTCATCTTCAGCTAATGAAGGGAACTGGAAAAGCTCAAAGAGAAGAAAGGAGGAGGAAGATGAAACTGAAGAAAGGGATGATTTATCTACATCAAAGAAGCCACGTGTGGTTTGGTCGGTGGAGCTTCATCAACAGTTTGTACAAGCTGTCAACCAACTTGGAATTGACAGTATGCATCTCTTGGCTATTTCTTTACCTTAATATTTCTATGTGGCTGTGGTTCCATATTGCTCGGAACTTGGGGTATTTCAGGTCCAGGGGAGTATATGCCTATTTATGATCTTTAGACCTGGAAAAGGAGTTCTTCCCAGCTCAGCTAACCTTGTGGTGTAACCAACTTGATATACTCCCCCCATTTTAATTTGTTGATTGGTTTGACTTAATGCGTAGTTTGAAAAAGAAAAGAAGATTTTTTAATCTTGTGGTCGTAAACTAGTGTACCAAAATGTCCTTTGATTTTGTGGTCTTAAACAAGCCATGTCGAAAGTTGAAATTAAACAACAACATACCCAGTGTCATCCCACAAGTGGGGTTTGGGAAGGGTAGAGTGTACGCAGACCTTACCCTTACCTTGGAAGGTAGAAAGGTTATTTTCGTTAGACCCTCGGCTCAAGGAAAAGCATGTCAAAGAAATAAGGGAGGTGAAGAACTCATGGCAAAATCCTATAGTTGCCAAAAGAAGAAAGAGACATTCTTTTTCAAATGAACTTTAAAAGGAAAGTAAGACAAACAAATTGAAACAGATGGAGTACTATTTTGCTAATGTTCCGTCTTTTTTTACATCACCAGTTTCAGAAAAAAAATGTTCCTTCTTTTCTTTTCTTTCCATTTTTGGATTTTTGGCGTTGGGAGGGGAAGAGGATGTTTTTGAGTCAGAGACATCATTCCATTCATGTGATTCCTCATCAACGCAACTAGCTCCATCACTGAATTCCTGGTTTCATTCAAATCTATTCATAAGATCTATAATTTGTTTCAAGTTGTTTAGCTTTTAGACCAGTTGTTTTATTCTAATTTCTGATTCCCTACTGCTAATTACCAAAACAAAAAATAAAAGATCTTTATTGTTTTTAACAGATAATAGCACTTTATCAACTATATTTATCGTCTAGTGCTTCCCTTTTAAAAGACGAGCCTATGGCCGATAAGGTATATGCCTTAGTGCCTTGTTGTCTACATTGATGCACTCCCTAATCAACTTAAAATGCTGAACCTGGGGTTTGCCTAGCTTCAAGGGGAACTGACAGATGTGTTATTTTTCATTATTCTTCATACTGGGATTTGTACAATATTTACATGACTTTTCCATGTTTCTTGGGATGTTACCATGAATTTATGAATCTTTGTCCATTTCGCTCGTCTCCAGAAGGGTGGGAGGTTAGTTGACACCATTACGTTGTTAACATGCTATCTTTGTTCACACCTTTTAGTTGGTCATCTTGAAACCCTTGTAGAGACAAAGAAGGGGCACTTTGAACAGATTACTTAATTACAAGAAAGCACACATATGTTTAAGGACAGGGATTACTAC
The DNA here is from genome assembly GCA_037074985.1 of Solanum bulbocastanum. Classification (NCBI taxonomy): domain Eukaryota; kingdom Viridiplantae; phylum Streptophyta; class Magnoliopsida; order Solanales; family Solanaceae; genus Solanum; species Solanum bulbocastanum. The sequence goes on from CM073601.1 coordinate 46,066,785, forward strand.
TATTTCCCGTAGTTAGATTGAAGATGTAAAACTTATTTGTAAGGACAGGGATCAGTTAAAACATTGGGCAGGCAAAATTGGGATTGCAGGAGAAAAGCGGAAACCGTGATGTACATGAACTAGTCAAATTACCTTTGCTTAGTCAAAAGTTCCTTCCTAACATTGTCATCGCGTGCACATATTTAGTGTTAATCAAAGGGGACATAATTTATGTTTGGCATCCATGCTCCCGTCCTCACTCTTTCATAAGGGGAAGGAGTACTTGATTCTTGTTGACCACTTAATTATAAGTGGTGTATGAAGACATTGGTAGCGGGTATTACAATAATATCATTCACTTCACACTCCAATGTCCTTAATGTATGGTTTAGTTCAAAATCTGTGACCACTCTTTATCCAAAATGTGTCCAGGCCAACTTGTGTGCACCCGACCATTCCATTGCATACCTGCTACCTCCCACTAGCACAATTACTGTGTTACTCTGCTCACCAAGGTTTAGGTACATGGGAGATTCACCTAGTGGTTTTTTTGTCTTTATTGGGATTGGAACCCTAGTTTTATTGCAGTTTCTTTTTACTCTCAACCTTCGCTGATAAAATAAAATGTTCATTATTCTATAATTCCTGGATATGATTGAAGGCTGTTTGACTTGGTGATATCGGTAGTTGGTATCACAAGAATAACGTTCATCTCTTTCTCTCGGGTGTCCTTATTATATGATAGTTCTCTAAATTTTTGCGTGAGATTTAGTTCAACATATACAACTTTTCTTCATCCAAATTGCTTAGTCTTAACTGTATTGAAGTGTCTATTACCTTAGAAATGGGTTCTGCTGAATAAGAAAAGAATGTTGCCTATATTCTAGATACTTACTCGTATATTCTTCGTTGCTAATTCTGGCTATGATTTCAGAGGCTGTTCCCAAGAAAATTCTTGAGCTGATGAATGTTCCTGGGCTAACCAGAGAAAATGTTGCTAGCCACCTACAGGTCTTGAGCAACTTTACTTCTTCCGTTTTCAAGAATATATGGTTTCATGCACAATTAGTTGATTAGTGGAAGACTTCATGTTTTTTTTGCAACATGTAGTTGATAATATCTCTTTAGTTTCTCCAAATGTTACCTTCTAAAAAAAAAAAAAATCTTTAGTTTCATAGTAAAGTGCTTATTGGTCGTAATCATGTACTGCAGAAATATCGGCTGTACCTAAGGAGGTTGAGTGGTGTATCACAGCATCAGAATGGACTGAATAACTCATTCATGGGACACCCGGAAGCAACATATGGGACGATGACTTCTTTCAATGGGCTAGAGCTTCAAGCTTTAGCTGCCACCGGTCAACTACCCGCACAAAGTCTTGCTACCCTCCAGGCGGCTGCACTAGGTAGGTCTGCGACAAAATCTGCAATATCTATGCCTCTAGATCAAAGAAACCTTTTCAGCTTTGAAAATCCCAAGTTGAGATTTTCCGAGGGACAACAACAATTAAATAATAGCAATAAGCAAATTAACTTGCTTCATGGAATCCCAACAACCATGGAACCGAAGCAGCTGGCTGATTTGCACCAGTCCTCACAGTCCTTTGTGGCTATGAATATGCAAGGGCATGCTAGAATGCAACAAAACAACGCTCTACTAATGCATATGTCTCAACAACAACAACAATCGTCTAGGGCTCAAATGCTAAATGAAACCAATAATGGTCAAGTTTCACTGCCGCCATTGTCCATGTCACAACCTGCTGCAGTATTATCACGAAATAGCATTGTTGACAACGTACGCGGGCCAGTATACAATCCAGTCCCCCAAACATCTTCAATGGTAGATTTCTCGCTGAATCAAACTACAGAGTTGCAAAACAACAGTTTTCCTCTTGTGAGTAGTAATTCAGGGATGTCAACTTTGACATCTAAAAGATTGCTTCAGGAAGAAGTTAACTCTGATATTAAAGGATCTAGAGGATTCCCTCCTGGTTATGATATATTTGAAGAGTTGCATCAGCAAAAAACGCAGGATTGGGGTTTACCGAATGTCGGATCAACCTTTGGTACCTCTGATCATTCAAATATGCCAGGAACTCTAGATGTCTCACCGTCCATGTTAGTTCAACAAGGTATTTCTTCAATGAAGAAGAATGGACAAAATGGAAATTCTCTTATGGGTGGATCGCAACTTAACCTATTTTCTGGCGGAAATTTGCTTACTGTTAAAGCTGAACAACTTCCTGATACGAGCTATCAAAATACTTTTTTCCCGGAGCAATTTGGACAGGATGATCTCATGAGTGCCCTTCTGAAGCAGGTTAGTCCGTGTTCTTATCCGTAGTGTAGCTTGCTTCAGAATCTCAATTTTACTGATGGCATTCTATTTTTTTGCTAATTTGCATTTTATGAATTTCCAACAGCAAGAAAGTGTCGGACAAGTTGAAACTGAATTTGGCTTTGATGGATATTCACCATTGGACAATCATCCTGTGTAAGACGCGAAAAGAGCGTAGTTGCTGTAAAGCTTACACTTTGTAACATATAATTCAGAGTCACTAGTGTACATAGTTGTCTTTACAGCTGAACATTGACTTCTGTGAACAAAAACGGTGGAGTTTCAGCTCGTCATTCAATTCTTGATGTTGGATTCTCGTCTGGCTGCATCTTCCGGTCTGATTCTTGATTATTGTGGAATTAGACAGCATTCATGAAGGGTAATTTGTGTATGATACTTCTGCATGGTATCGCAAAGGCGTACATGCAAAGTTTTGACTTCTATATAGCTAGGTGAAATTTAGGACAATTTGCACATCCTAGAAGTTATTTTGTGGAGATGTTCTGTTTGTGGGATGCTACACGTTTGGCGTAAGGATTCTCTTAAAACGGTCGAGTTATTTACTAACTGCAATAACCCGGTGTAATTTTTTCTATTTCACTTTCTGGAGTTGATCTTGATGTACAGACTAAATTTGGATTGTCATAAACTGCAAGCCTCTGAGATTCTTTTGGTTGCTCATTTAGCTGATCCTTTTTTTTTTTGCTTACTCTCATGCTTTCTTATTTATATGAGTAGTTGATTTGAGAGGCATATTTTCCTTCGATCTATTTACTACTTTTTTATGTGTTGTTGCTGTGTTTTTATCCATATGTGAAGAGGAGCCTTGGAGCAATCAAGAATCAAGTATGAAAGACGATGTCCTAACCACAAAACAAAACGAAAGGGATAAAAAAGCCATCTGTAAGTGTCCCAATCTTGAGAATTGAGAATAAAAATGACGTCTAGGCAGGGGTAATATACGTATAGGCAATACTTAGGAAAACTATTTATTGTACTTTTTGTTTTGATTAAAACATGTTGTCATGTAATGAACATTAAGAAATAACTTCATCAATCAACTCATCATCAAAATATTAGAAAATAATTTCATCAATGAACTAAAATAGAAGTATAAAATTAATGAAATGAAAACATAGAGCTCTCCAACTTCTATCTGCTCAATAGACTTCCAAATCAAATTAGCACTTCTCAAATCAGGCAAGACTTCTCCGAGCTGAAACATTCAACCAACCCACAAAGTACTACTTTTACTGCCAAGAGTACAACATTTCTCATTCTTTCTTTCCTTGTCGATTTTCATCCTTCCCTGAGTGTAAAAAGAGCCACAAGAAAGAGCCATCAACAAGAATGCTGCTTGTTCTACTTCTCCAAGCTTTCTCTTCTGAGTGGATCTTGATCTTGGTCTCTGCATAACGACTTCTTCTTTACCAAAAGGAAGTAATTTCTTTTTCAACGAAGAAGAAACAATGTTCTTCACAAAGTTGCTGCTTTTACTATCTTCACTGTTGCTGCTGCTGCTACAACTTTGGTTCAAATGGTGCTGTACTTCATTGTTTTTATGTCCAAGTGCCACTGATTTCTTTGATTTCTTCTCTTCGTTGTTCAACCCCAGAAAAGCTCTTCTCTTTTTCCTACTTTTGATCCCACAAGCATTGCATAGTGACTGCATTCACAATGATCATAATCATCAAAAAATCGAAAACTCAAATATGAGATGGTGTTCATTTTATATTAAACTATTATTCCTCCTTCCCATTTCATGCAACACATTATCATTCTAATCTGTTCCAAAGAAAAGGAGACCTTTCTAGATTGAAAACTCTTGAACAACCAAGAAACATCATTACATGTTTAAAGAGGCATATGCAACATTGCAGCACCGATTCCATGATCATCTAAACCTAATACTTTAGATATGAAGCATAAATTTGTGTAAAATTACACTCAAACTGCAATGAATAATAGATATAAACTCATAACTATACAACACAACAGTTTCTACAGTCCAAAATGAGGTATTAAACCAATATGCCAACAATCTTTCTTTCTTAAAATCATGTGTCAAATAAACAATGTACTTTCGCCTATATTATCATGCAATTCTTTCAGATATTTTGAATTCCTACACTGGTATGTTGTTGTTATTCTATCATGTTCAATCCAATTTGAACCAACATATACAATTCCACTATCTCCCAGATATTGTATAACTTACACTAATTTTGTAATTCTATAACGTGATTTATTCTTCTTTTACGAAAAATTAGATCAATGCTCAACTGGAAGTCACAAACAAGCTGGTAGTACTAACCTTGGGACCAGCAGGTCCACCTCTCCAAAGAGGTGTTTTTGTGGTACCACAATCAGCACAAGTCTTAACATTACTTTGGCTAGTTTCCGGTGAAGTTACTCCGCTACTCATTTCTTCAGATCCTAAACCCTGCTGCAATACAAGAAACAATTCAAATCAAACACTAATAAACTTCACAGAAACTCCCATACTAAAAGAAACTGTCAACTAAGCAACAAGAACAATGTAGCTAATCAAAAGATCCAAGAAGAATCCCAAGATTACAATTGAGAAAACTCCCCCACCAGTTACACAAGACCCATTACAGAAAACATGCTAAAATGACCCAAATCAAGCTCAATCACACTTCATTTTGACCTTGATCAACTAAAATGACTCAAACTAAGCTCAATCACACTTAATTTTGACCTAATATGAAGAGGTTAGCTAGTGATTTATCACTTAGATCCACCAGTTTGGATCAATCACCTAATCAGAAGAACCCCAACTGAATGATTACAATGAGTAAACTTCACAAGTAATTACACAAGACCCACTAAATGGAAAAGCTAAAATGACTCAAATCAAGCTCAATCACACTTGATTTTAACCTTGATCAAGTAGAATAAACGAATCAAACTAAGCAGAATCAGACATAATTTAAGCCTAATAAGAAAAGGGCAACTACTGATCACTTAATTTATCACTTAGATCCACCATTTTTATCACCTTTTTCAGAACAATCTCAACACAAATGATCACGATGAGTAAACACCACCTTCAATCACACAAAAACCGCTAAAAAGACGCAAAAACAAGCTGAATAACTCTTCATTTTCGACCTCGACTGAATGATCACAATGAGTAAACTCAACCAACAATTACGCAAACACCCATTTAACGAAACAGCTAAAATGACCCAACACAAACTAAATCACACTTGATTTAGACCTAATAAGAAAAGGGTAACCAACGATCACTTACTTTATCACTTAGATCCACCATTTTCGATCACTTTTTCAGAAGAATCACAATGTGTAAGCCCCACCAGCAATTACTCAATAAACCACCAAAAAAAGCTCAATCACACTGGATTTTTGAGCTCTATCAAGTAGAGAGAACAACAATCAAAACCCCACAACTCAAAAACGAAGAAGAAATTTGAGCTTAGTGTATAGATAAGAGAAGAAAAGTGAAAGTGGCGGAAAAAAAAAAGGAATCTGTGGTTTATAAGGGAGTTGTATACGAAAAAAACCCTAGGTGCGCGGGAGTGTGAAAAGACGAAAATGTCCTTTATGACAACTTTTTTTACCCGCCAAAAAATATGAGATTATAACTGAAAATGCCGCCATTAAAATTTGGTTTTTGTATTTTTGGGGAATTGAGACATTTTCATTTTTTGCCGATATCAGTTTAACTTATTGGTTATCAATTTATAGAGATGCTAAACCGTTATAAAATTATTAAAATATTGACTTATCAATTATTGGTTTACCGGTTCTTGATCGTTATTGGTTCGGTTATCAATTTAACCGTTAAGATTTAACACAAAAATAAATTAATGAAAATTACTTAGAAACAAAGTGACAAATCGAATGAATCATGTATATGAGTTCACAAGTTGCATCTTGCTCAAAAACAAACACTTTTACATTGTAGAATAACCAAGATTTCGAGATAGCCATAAATAAAATTAGGAAACTAAACTCTAAATTAAGGACTTTATATACAAAATGGTATAAATATAATTATTTAATTTACTATCGGGTTATTGGTTAAAAAAACATCAAACCGCTAAGAACCGATAACCCGATAACCAAAAAAAAAATCAAAATCATTATCTGAACCACTAAACCAATAATTCAGTACTGATAAACCAATAACTTTTTTTGGGTTCGGATTATCGGTTTTGGTTCGGTTTTGAACAGTCCTAGGTTCAATGTTAAAATGAAGAAGGGTAGAGTAGACCTTTTTTTATTATATATAATATAACTTTGAGGAAAAAAGATTTTACTATTAATTTTATGTATATGTAAATATGATTTTTGATATGTTTTATTTGAGTTAAAAAAGTGTATTGGATAGTTTCTTTATTTTCATAAGATATGAATAAGGCTGTATATATATATCAGGCACTCCGAACCTCGTTTAGGAAATTATGTTGGTATAATATTAGTACATGTTACTCTATTTAACTTAACATCATGTCAATGTTATGCAAATATTAATGGATAAAATATAAGTTAAATATTTCCTTCGTTTCAATTTGTTTGTATGATATTGAGAAGTAGTTGTGTGTTTAAAATTAGTTTTGAATGTTTCTCTCCCTTTTGATAATTTTTGAACTCTAACTTTCCACCTGATATGCTTAATATCACAAAATCTACATATCTTTAAATTAAGTATATCATAGGATTCAAAATTTTTTTTTACTTTTTTAAATTTCGTGTCAAATAAAATAAAATAGAGGGAGGATATGAGAGGGCAGAGGGTTGGGTATATTCATGTAAGATACATGTTCACATGATTCCAGGGGAGGATGTAATTTTATAGTATCAGTTCATTTGAATTCTATATTTTCTATGTAGGGTATAAATGTATGTGTACATATTTATTAAAATCAAAATAGGTAATAGGCATGAATCCATGATTTCAAAATTTTAATAGGTTCAATAAGAAAATTTTTAAAGATTGAATTAATAGAGTTTAAATTATGAATTTGTCTATGTATGAACCAGTTGTTTTTGTTTAGACCTTGAAATGTACCAAGTAATTTACAAAATACTTATAAAAATCAATAATGATTATTGTGAATATTCACTTGAGATTGTTATAAAGATACATAAACTTTAAATCTTCAATCTATCTATTAGACATAATCACTTATAATTTAAAAATAGTTGCACATAGTGTTCTAGACCATGAAAAAATGAAGGAATAAAGCCTTTTTAATATAATTGTTAAAATTAAAACAAATAAATAATGTTTGGAAAATAGGGGGCGTTTAATAAGGTCAAGAAGAAGAAAAGCATCCTCCATTTTTTCCTTTTTAAAAATATTTTGGATATTTTAACTTCCTTTATTCTTTTTATATAATAATGCATATTGGACTTATTTAGTATATAACGTGGTTTTGTGTTTCTCTATCGACGATGATGCATCCAGAAGTGCATGATTGAAACTTAAAACCAAGCTGAAATTGGTATCGTATTTCATCATATTTTTATAGTTATTTTCGTAATCGATACAACATAGAATGATATCGTCATTTGAGAATCTATCGAATCAATTATTAGCAAGAATGGAATCAAATGTTATAAAATATTCTTGGGAGAAATCCACTATGGGACAAATAAACAATAATGGTTAAAATAAAAACTAAAAGGAACGACAAGAAACAAAATAGGAAATCACTAAAGAATTCAATTTGTTACTAACCTTTAAAGTACGAAAAAAAATAACAAGACACACACCTACTATTACGATTCAAAAATAGACGTGATGACACTCATCTTATCCCACCAAGACAAGTTAGCCTAAAACTCAATCATTACAACTAAATGCAGAAAGTTTTATAATCAACTTAAAAATACCCCCAAAATCTGGTTGTCACGTGTACAAGCCTCTAAAGTATTACAGTTAATTCAAAGAAAAACACAAGTCTCTAATGGCATTGCTTTAGAATAGAACAAGATCATAAATAAGAGTAAGAAGGTTCGTTGAAAATATCACAAAGGTTCGGAATAGTAACCAACAAAAATGTGGAAGCAAGGGGTGAGTACCAAACCACACGGTACTCGGCAAGTAAACCTCTAAACACATGCTAAGGGGATAGAATACGGGTACTCCTTACACCCCAACTGAACCTCCACAACTACAACTTGCATAAAACCATCCCAACTTAACAGTTCACAGTTTACTTAGCACCCAGCTCAACAACAATCACTTTAACAAATTACATATTTTCAACAACAAATTCAATATTCATCAATCACAACTTCCACAAAAAAAACCTCACAAATATCAGCAACTCACAAGATCAAGTTCATCAATAGAGGCAATCAAATATCAAGTACTTTCCAACCACCAAAAAAACACATAATCATCAAGAATGAAGGATGTCATGGAATGCAATGCAATATGACACCATGAAATGATATGCTTCAGAATACCAAGTATTCTCTCAACCGTATATACATACTCCTCGAAAATACATCGAGAGTTCATGACCCATGGGGGACTTGCGAGGTCCATATACCGACAGACAATTTCCACGTGTCTGTGCGGATAATCTCAACACACTATTATAAATCAAATAAATTTCGCACGGACGATCTCCACGTGCCCAAATTATAATTTTAACATCTCACCATCCCAACACAAACGATCTCCACGTGCCCAACTTGTACTCAATCTCATGTCAATGCATGTGCACAATATGATTTCAATAAAAGGGATGCTGCATCTCAATCAAATATCAATATGATATGTAATCACCTCAGCTATCACCAATATACAGGTTCAATAAAGAACACAATCACACATAATAAAACAAGTCAACAATATTTCAGCTAATGTCCATATGCTTTGACATTCTCGATTTACAATTCGCATTCTATAGTAATAAACTTTCCCTTTATAACACCGGTACTCGTACCAATGTCCGTCACAAACAATTCTCAACACATCACACACAAACAATCAATCACATCGCCTTTTATTACCCCTTTTTCATCATTTGAATTAATCAATGTGGACAAGTTAACCCATCACCAAGTCTCATTACCCCCAAACACATATTACAAGGAAATACACGAATTTCATACACTTAACAAGGGTTTAGAAATCCACTTGTCTCAAATAACCGAACAATCACTCCGAAACTTGAGCCTTCACTTTTCGTTGAGCATCCAAATCAATGCAATCTATTCGAGTACATATTCACAATAAGATTTCGAAACTAACAACACCCATATTACTATAGGTTTAGCTTTGACCTAAAAATTCACTAGACTTAATAATCAAGTTCATAAACTCTTGATGCTAATTAACATTTCACTATCATATTTTTTCAAGTTTCAAGTCTAGGGTCAAGTCCCAATTTTTCGAGTGTTATTAAAACTTGATTTATGAGGTAACTATAACAATAAAATAAAAGGAGAACCCTAAAGAAAATGACAAACCAGTAACGTAGATTCGCTACCCAAAACAACCATCCATCCATACTTCAAACACTATCTAATCACCCTTCATTATTATAAAATTATTGTTTTATAATTATCCTTAAATTAAATGGTCACGTTAATTCTTAATTTGACACCAAGAAGAATAGTAAAAGCCACGGTTACAGCAACAATCAATTCACAATACAATACCCACAATATAATACTATATTTCCTCTAAGAACCAATTCCTAATTTGCTAACGATTAATCCTAAAAAGGCACTCATAGTCATTGTTTATTAAAACTGACAAAATCCACTAACTTATTTTTAATACACGGGCCTAATGGCATAGGGTCTTAAATAAATGATTATTTTAGCCTATTAACTGTCAATTATCTACAATTACCTATCAATTAATTAATCCAAGTTAAACGAATAATCCAAATTTCCAAAAATGACCTTTCGGTCCATTACACCTACCCTACAACTAAAAAGTAATTAATTTACGCCACCAAAGGTTGTGTGTAGACTCGTAAGAATGATCAAGTTGATTGGTCAGATAATTTTTCAGTCGAGTTTATTGTACGAAGCTTGTTTAGTATAATTTATTTTTTATGTATGATTTACGGGTTACCATGTTAGAGCAGGTATATCTAAAGAATAGAAATTACGAATTTTCTTGTAAAAATAAATGTTGTGAATTGAATACTTTTTACTTTTAAAATAATTTTTTCGACCATCTATTTCCAATGTTAGAGAAGGCATATCTAAAGAATAGAAATTACAAATTTTCTTGTAAAAATAAATGTTGTGAATCGAATACTTTTTACTTTTAAAATAAATTTTTTCAACCATCTATTTCTGATATTAGAGCAGGCATATCTAAAGAATAACAATTAGTACTGAGGAGTAATTGGCGTGGCTAATTCCTCCATGTATTTTATGAAAGTCCTTTGGTCTATGTTTGCCTCGACACATCTTGTAAGAAGTAACAAATAAAATGGTAATTATTGTATCATTCCTAATTATTAAATCATCTAAATATTGGAAAGTGAATAATATTTACTAATGAAGATAAAATAATAAAGTATCTATCAATTTTTTAAACTGAACAAATAAAAATAAACATTTATTTTTAATATAGTAGACAATGCAGAACACCAAAAGAAACATAAAGGGAAAATTCTCACATCTCTACAACATGTTATGATAAAATATTGCACCCAAATCCTACAACTAAAATAAACAATTTAGCACTATATATTATACTACTACTACTAATAATAATAATAATAATAATAACACAAAAACCCTACCACGTTGAGCTACTCAAAACCATTCACAGAAACCTTATCACAACTTTTGGTTAGCTAGACATTAAATTTAATTCAACCAACACACCTAAATACAAACATATCAACGAGCCCCAAAAAATTACAACAACAAAAAAAAGGGAGATTCCCTCAAACAAACTTAATCCGTGACGGAGCCAGAAATTCTAAGGATCGGAATAAAAGAATGCAAAAATGCCACATATGAAATTTGAACATGCAACCTAAAACAATTTCAAACCGACCCTATTGCACACACAACATAACAACAAAGGAGATTCAATTGAACTCCTTTTGATACATGTAGCTCTGACACTCATGAACCTAAATAGAGAGTAAAAAGACAGTTCATTGCACTAAGCTCCTGTTATGTGCGGGGTCCAGAAAAGGATTGTCGAACGACAAAGGTCTATTGTATGCAGACTTACCGGGCAATATACTTCTAATACTTAAGTTTTTTGTTGTGAGGTTGACTACATTTTGAGAAGAAATTTGCAAGAATTGCAAAGAAGGCACCAATGCAACACAAGATCCATGTCAAAAATAGCATAATCCAATCCTTCAATTTCTTCTTTGGCTGATGATTTCTATCAGATTGCATTAGTGATCTATACACAGCTTCAGTTAGGGCAAATGCTGTTACTGGATCTGATTCTTCTGGTAATATTCCCTGTTCAGTCAAACACGCTACATCGTAGACCCCTGTTGTCTCCGGTATACCTAGAAATTCACATATTTTCAGCCGGCTATTGATCCTCTCCTCCGCGCTAACCGTGTCACCGTGTGTCAATATTAGCAATGGATTCTCATCTAATTGGAAAACAACAAAAACAATAGGTTATAAATAACTATAGAGCAGATTCAGATTCAACCAACAAGGCACAATGTGTACACACTACATGTGTAGACATACATTTGTTTATTCTGTAAACAATTCTGAAACATAATATTTTATCGTTGCGATTCCTAGCTGTCCTATACAAGAATCTTTCACTAATTAATCTGTAAACACCATTTGAAGAATCTTGCACGCACTTAACAACATTTTTGAAGAATTCAAACAACATAGGCAAATCTGGCAATGTTTTTAGGCTATGTTGCTCGAACGGCTCACAAGCACTCGACAACATTTTTGAAAAGTCCGACCAACATACGTTTTAGGCAAAGAATTACGACTAACTACTCAAAACAATAAGTTTGAAAAACAAACTTACTTGATTTCCTAATAGAAGAATTGTTGAAAAGGCTCTTCAAGGCCACTACATCCTTCAAATCTCCAGAGATAAAAGCTTTGTTAATCTCTGATAAATCAGCCACAATTATTGCACAATCAACATTCCTCTTAGTGTACCTTTTATTTGTAATCTTATTATTATTATAATCATCGTGTCGAAAACAGGGTTGATTATGTCGAACGCCACGGGTCATCCATGTAGAAACTTCATCTAATCCCTCAATCATATCATTAGTATCTAATCCCCTTGTATCATACACACAAAATCCACTTCTCATTGATCTCAACACATTGTGTTCTTCCAAGAACATGGTTGTATAGTGTGAATTCCCACCTATATAGCAAGATTCAACATAGTGTCAAAGGGTCGATAATCAGAGATGGATTCAGAATTTTAAGTCGGCGTATAAAAGAATACCCCCACTACATTATCATATACCAATCTTGTTTTTTTTTTTTTGAAACACACATACATATGAGTTTAGCTAACATGATAATTGAGACTATTGAGCCTGAAATCATTTGGTATCTAAAACTCACTTAGCTCGATTAAGTAATACAAATTCGTACATCGTAGAGCCTAATAAACTTAAAGAAACGTTCAATACACGAGTTTCTTTCATTTTCAAGACTCAAACTCGAGACATTACACAGTGGGCCCTCCAAAACAAGTTGCTCTAGTGGTGAAGTTCATAAATTTTTCACAGCACAACCAATGATGTATACATTTATTAAATTAGTCAACACCTCTACCCTCCTTGACAGCAAATTAATGGACCATCTTCTCACTTGTGTTTAAATGTGGTAACCCGACCCCCCCCCCACACACCCCTACCCAACCAATCTGAATTAATGCCAATAAACCTAAAGTGTTTATTTAGTTACCCCTGAACTATCCGAAATAGGCAAAAATGTTCGAGAACAAAATTAGTTCTTTTTCCCCAACCGTTAAAATGAAGGGTATTTTTGAGCCAAAAATATAACGTGCGGGTAAATTTGACCTATTTTGAATAGTTCAGGAGTATTTTTAATCCTTTTTTCACTTTCTAATATCTATTTCAAGTTTTAACCAAAAGTTACTGAATTCACGTAAATCCATAGCTAAAACAGGTGGTACTATAGAGAAGAGAATAATGAGTGAACATACTTGATGTTTGAGCAAAAGGGATGAGACCAGATCTACCCAGAACACTATACATGTAATTAACAAGTGAACTTTTTCCAGAAGCACATAATCCAACAAGTACAATTGTGATCACTGGTGCTATTTCCATTTCTTCCTTCTTTACCCCTCCTACTGGTAACCAAAAATCCCCTGCCCTGTAATAACATTTATATTCAATTTCATTAGAAATTCGAACAGAAAGTCACTTTCTTCCCAAAAATACTGAAGCAACAATAATAACCATTATCTGACTTGACTATCTGAGAAATCAAACTCCTTAATATCATCCTGGAATTAAAATAGAGTTTCACATGACTATTATGATAAAAAAAAGTTGACTTTCAAAATGAATATCGAACACCGAATAGAAAACTAAGTAGCAGTAGTAATAATTACCTGTAAGTAATGAGTTTGTGTCTAAGATCTTCAAGTCCTTCAGTAGAAATAAAAGCTAATCTCTCCATTTCTCTAAGGATTTTAAGCCTTGGTGTGAGTTTTGATAGATCAGAAATATCAACTTTAAGATGACCATTTTCATCAAAATCTTGTGGTGTTCTCCACCATAAAGTGGCTGTTTTTGGCAATATATCACTTTGTTCTTCATCGCTAAGTGAAATATTTCTCATTTCTTTTTTTTTTTTTTTTGAAAAAATAAAAAACTTTTTTTGAAGATTTCTAAAAGATGGAGAGTTGAATTAGTTGAGGGATTATGAGTGACTTTATGGATCTAGGGATTTATTTGGGACAAAATTACAAAAATAGTCCTTTATGTTGAGTGGTAGGTTCAAAGTAGTTTGTCAAATATACATTTGAGCAATATTTATCTTTTTAAGAAAAATATAAAAATTAGGGAAAAAAATCTGAAATATATCCAAATTTTGACTAAATTATTGTAACAATTTCAAACTTTGGGAAAGACCTTTTACCACTACACTATTTAATAGTGCATTTTAAAAGAATATATATGTCCACGAAGACATCATAAATATTGCATCATTATAAATAGTAACTTGTTCACGTGGACACATATATACCTTTAAAATACATTACGTATTAAATAGTGTAGGGGTAATAGGTCTTGTTCAAAGTTTGAAATTGTTACAACAATTTCGGTCAAAGTTCGGATATATTTCAAACCATTTTTTCTAAAAATTGCTCCATCTGTCCCATTTTATATAATTAAATTTGATTTTGGTACAAAGTTTAAGAAAAAAAGAATTTTTTGAAATTTATGGTTTAAGGGTAAAGTGGGTATTTCGAAGCTAAACTGTCACTTTATATTGAAATGTGTGGTTTTTTTTTAGACTGATTAAAAAAGAAAGTAAGTTATATAAATCGAGAGGAATAACATTTTTAGTCTATCAAATATTTAATAATTTATGTTTGTTAAATTTGATAGATACAAATAGATAAGAAAAAAGACTTAACTAAACATCAAGAAGGTCTCTGTTTCTTCATCAAATCTTTAAGAATGAAACGCAAAAAAATTGCATTAGTCATTAGACATTAAATCGATTTTAAACAACAGCAAAAATTACACCTAAAAAAAAGTGTATTAGACCATATCGTTAAAATTTTTATGATAATTGTATCTTTAAATAAAGAAAATTTTAGTAATGCAATTGATCGATTACTTATATTTCTCTTTTTTCTTACCCTCAATTTTGGAATGATAAAAAAGAACCGATAAATATGAATTCTCACTAATTTCCTATTTTTCTATAGTTTCCATTAGATTTGATAGTTAAGATTCTATAGACTAATTAGTAAAACTAAAAGTGCTATAATTTTTAGCAAACTCATGCCTAGTTTAGGAATTATTTTAAATCTACCCTTAAACACATAGGACCATATTTGCCATTTTCTCATTTATATAGTATGGTGCGGTTTTAATAAAATTAATTAGTAAAATTAATTATATGAGACAAGTAGCTTCCACGATGTATAATATGATTAAGAAAACGATTATTATTTGCTTAGTGGAGAGATCGATGTTATTGCCATTTCTGATTAGTTTATATAGCATTATTTTTTTATTAATCCATTTTAAGAAAAATAATGTAATTTTTTTAGAATTTATTATTTTGACTAATTCAAATTTGTATTATGTAAGACTTCTTCCTATTAAAAAATATTTCAGTTACTGAATTTGAATTTCGAGACTCTGATTAAAGAGAAATTACGTATAATGCGTCATATCTTGAAAATTAACAAATTCAAATATATAATGAACTTATAGTATTTAGTATTGAATAAATTTGCTAATGTGTAATGATTAGGGCTATTTGACTTATTAATTGGACAATCAAAAATTTGAAACTTAAAATCCACAATCTAATTATGATATGAAATTCAAAATGTTTTGATTTCGATTTTATTCAAATTATATGCACACTTCTTCTATAAATCGACGATATATTAAAATATATTAAAATTGTCTTTTCTTTTAAATTTAAAATTGTTAAGTTATAGATAACAACTTAAAGCTATTTTGATCTATATATTCTTATTAAATGAAATATAGACACTAAAATTAAAATTATTATATCCGAGGTCCAAAATTTAAAGACCGTCTTAAAAATAAAATTATTTTTGTCAAATAGTATAAGAGTTTTAAAAAGAGCCAAAATTAACAAAAATTCAAATGAAAGAAAAGAAGAAAAAAACAAAGGAAATTTTAATAATGGAAATCCGTACATAGAGGAAGTTTCTAATTTCTAATCATTATAAAATAAAATAATTTTATGTGTGATTGACTACACATCGAAGAAAACGTAGAAGGAACATATAATTTGTACATTTCTAAAATTATTATTTTGAGTTTTTTTTTGCAAATAATGTTATTTGTGTTCGAAAAAATAGTGAAAGATTTTGCTTAAGTACGAAACAGAGTAATGTTTTAGTTTCAAAATGTAGTGCAATATATTATATCTATGACAGACTCAATCCACATAATAAATGTATTCACGCATATATAATATTTTTATAGCGAAATAGTACATCATATTAACCCATACATTATATCCATGACATTTACATCGTTTGATAGAGTGTATAAGAATAATATAAAATATAATGTATTAATAATGATTACATTAATTATGCTTGCATTAATTATGATGAGAATATTAATATCGCTATCCAACTATTTCTAAGCGAATATTAAATGTAATCCATATGTAAACTATCATTACTTTTGACAATCTTTTAAAATTACTTTTGTTTCGAGGAAATATATGCCTTAGTTTGTTGTGTAACATAATTTTTTAATAATATAGAAATTATGATTATTTTAATGAAAGAATGTCATTGATAATTACACCTGAAGTATAGTTCTTATGACCATGGTTAAGTCATCAATTTTATAAGTAGCTTTATTTTATTTGAACGTGTAAAATAGTTGGACATTTATTAATTATTCTAAATCTAAATATAATTATTTAATTATTAGTCATGCATTAAGAAAATAAATAAAAATCTATCATATTGATCATTTCGTTTATCTTTATTAGTTTATTTTCATATTATATATACAACCCACCAATAAGATGAAAATGGAAATAAAATTTCAAGATGGAGAATCAAATCGAATCCTCACCACGACATAAAAGTTGAAATAGTCAACAACTGAAATATTAAAATAATAATTCTTTTTAAATTATTTTGGCTTAAGTCATCAACAGCCCCTTAAATTTGTCTGTATAATTTACTTTAACACCTCAACTAAGGATTGTACCTATTGAACACTTTTACCCATTTGGATTAGAACCATCTTAACACTTTTTTGACAAACAGCTAAAAATATAAAGTGAGTGTAGTATACTCGCAATGATGTGGCAAATTACCGAGTAAATGATGTACGTGTGGCATTTTGAATAAAAATAATAACTAAAAAACTATGACAAATAAAAGATATATATATATATATATATATATATATATATATATATATATATATATATATATATATTATATTTTAAAAATATCCAATTAGCAAATTATAATTATTTTTACCGATCGATCAAATACACAAGTTACGCACTGATTTGCTTAATGGGCTGCATGAGAGGTGAATGGACCCGAGCCCATTAGAGAGCCCGTTTGACCCACCGGCCCAGAAATGTGGGCTTGGGCCAATTATGGGCTAGATTGTGTGGGTTCACACCACTTGATCGGTCTAAAAGCAACGTAAAAATTTCATGGGGTATCTTATTTAGTAGCACCCATTTAAATTGTATTTATTTTCTTTCGAAATTATTTTCCGGTATTCAATATTTACGTAACTTAGATAAACTACTCTTTTTCTTAGCCATTGTATAATAGTATTTTTTTTTTAATAGCAATTGAAGTATAATGTTTTGGAAAAGTGAATTCTGAATTTCGAATAATTAAAAGTGAATTTTAAATCAAATGAGTGTTGTTTGAAAAAAAATGAGTTAAAAAACGCTAGCAATTATCATTATTATTAAATAAATTTATTAGATTTATTGTTGTTTCTGAATTGGCGTTTGGAGTTTTGTTATTTTTGATATTGGAAACTTATTTTTATAAAATTTGAGCTCCTCTAGAGTAGACTTGAGCGTTTATCGTTTGTTGAATTGTTTAAGGTTGAAGAACAAATTTTTATTTGTAGGATACAGAAATTCAGTTGAACATCAAACATAAATGCATGCAACTCAGAGTTCAGACACATATAATTAAAGTGCACGCAAAAAAATAGCTGTCAAACTATAATAATAATAACGATAAACTCAGTTAATCCTACAAATACGATATGAAAATGAAAGGATATACACAAATTTTATCTTTAGTTTTATGAAATAAAAAAATTATTTTCGATAGACGAGGGATATAATTGGAAAGACCAAACATGTGCTTTCATACTCACATGATAGTTATATAATTCATTGATTGGTCAAAATCAGAACTGAATGATTTAGTTGTCAAAAAATGACATCACTTACGTACTATACTCTTTATATTTCATTCGAAGTTTGATAAAGTTAATATTGACAAGTCATATCAACTTTTGAATAAAAACTTTAATGCTTTATCTTTACATAGTTATAATTTTGATAAAAATATTTAAATTTTGTCAAAACTTCAAATGCGACATAACTATTATCTTAAATGTCTAAACTTGTATTCAAAAATAGATAAATTTGTAAAAATAATAAATAAAACTAAAAATATTACTCTAAATAATGACCTCAAAAACAAATATTTATACACTTCACCAAAAGCAACCAAATGTACAATGGAAAAAAAGTTTTTCTATATACATTTCTAATACCGATTTCTTGTGAAAAGGGTCGTACAACTAAAAATTAATTTAGGGTTTGAACATTGTGATTTCATATTAATCAAACTATAACTAAAAGCTGATTTTGAATTTGAATAATTGTGATTTCGTATTAATCAGTCTCTAAAATGAATATCATATATACGGTGGAAACTAAAACTAAAAATAAAAATAAAAAAATACAATCACTCATTATTTATCCTTTTCATAACTCACTATGAATTTAGTTTTAGTCAAACAAAGTATAACAATCACTAGTAAGTTTGTTTTTCATTCCTTCAAACATTCCTCATTATATTCTTTTTACAATAAAACTTCAACTATTTACTTTCTCCACCCCCCCCCCCCCTCCCCCCTCTCTCCTTCATCCATTATTATTGTATAAAAGAAATGAGGGCAATAAAATGAATAAAAATCCACATGCATATATCTTATATCTATTTTTTTTCCAAAAATTTGAAATACTCAAATCAAATATGCAATTGAAAGAATTCAAATCTCATGATATTTATGATCATATGGAAGATCCACAAAAGATTACAAGATCATCTTCAAAATCGAATACAAATTCATATACATTACCAAAAAAACAATACAAGAAATTAGAAGATAAGAGGAGAAAACGTGTTGCTTCATACAAATCATATACTATTGAAGGTAAAATCAAGAATTCTATACGTGATAGCTTGCGTTGGATCAAAAATAAATATTCTTCTATAGTGCATCGTCATTAAAAATATAAATTTGTGACAAAATATTTATTACAGATAAGACTCGATCCATCGTAGAATTATGAAGGATCGAAATTCAGAATTATCAATGTGGAAGAAATTGAATAACATAACCTTCATTTTTATTTTCTTGGATGAACTTTTTGTTTAGACATGAGGTATATACTTCTTTTCAATGCATGTAATGCTGTTTTTTAATTCATGTTTATTGTAATCACAATTTGTGATCTTGATTGGTGTTCAAAGATTTATGTTGTGATGGAATTTGGACTTATGTTAATTGATTATAGTCTGGAAATTGAAGGATGGTGACTTGGCCATGGGTTAATAAAACAATAGTCGTGATTACTCCCTTCGTTTCAATTTGTTTGTTTTATTTTATTTTTTAGTCTACTTAAAAAAAAAGGAGAAACTATCTAATTATACAACCATTCCTACAATATTTACTAATTCTCTCTATAGTTGAAATAATTACATTTATCTCACTAATTAATAATTTGATACCATATTTTAAAGTCAGATACACCTAGATACATGTTTTTTGCTACAAGATACACTGAAATAAGGAGAGAGGAGAGTGAGAACATGAGGAAGGCAAGTGAGATTTGTCTATGTATCACAAATATATGTGAATCATACAAAATACACATTAGTATACATGTATTTGGTGTGATTCACATGTATCTAAGATACCAAATATACATGTGACATAGGAGAGTGGCGAGCGAAATGGGAGGGAGGCAAGCGAGATTTGTCGATGTATCCCAGATACATGTAAATCCACTTCAGTATATTTAGAACAAATTACACCTAATTTTAACCTCATGTATCGCGAGATACATGTATTTTGATGTTTATGGACGCACCAAAATCTGTGAAATTTGTAATATTACAAACTAGTGTGTATCTAAGTAATTAACTCCTAAACTAGTGAGATTTATGTAAGTTACCCTAAAAAGAATGTCTCTTCTTTTTGGTGACTTTGAAATTTCAACTTTTCATATAACATGTTTAAGACCACAAAATAAAAAAGGATATTTTAATACATTCTACGTATTTGACCACAAAATTCAAAAATGTTCTATACTTTTTTTTAAACATCATATAAAATTAAATTTAAACGTACAAATTAAAACAGAGAGTACTAGAGTTCTATTTATCATTCCATAAGCAAAGTAACATGACATGTTCCCAAGATGTACACTCTTCAATGGGTCTAAACTCCATATTCTTCTTCAAAGAAATAATCAAAATTTATATCAGACCAATTATTATCAAATTTATGTAAACATTCATCATGTTGTTGAAGAAATACAATTTCATTTTGTTCATTCTGTTCATGTGGCCCTTGTATTTGTTGTCCTTGTTCCTCAAATGTCCATACCCCATTACACACTTCTTGTTTGGGTACAACATGAATGTCTTTGTTGTTCTTGTCTTCTACTTCTTCTTCACTTCTTGGCTCATGTATCATTGATTTTGCATGATTTTCATGTTGTTGCATGGCTAGTCCTTTGATTTCGTCAGACGGTGACTGAGTCAGAAATTCTAAGAAAATTTGAAAATAAAATGTTAAAAGAGTAACATACTTGAAATTCTACCATAAGTTTTGACTATGTGTTAAAAGGAAATTCAACAATTTATATTAGCTCTATTTTAATTTATGTGATGTTCTTTCTTCTTTAATTATAGTTGTTTTAAACGAAGGATATTTTTTTATATTTTGAAATAGTTTTAACTTTAGAATTTTCATTTGGTCCTTTTAATGACTTAATTTTATAATTAAATAAATATCATGACATGTTTAAGATTAAAAGTTTCAAAAAATCTTTATTTATTTCTTCTTAAAATAATTACTCACTCGAGCACCTTCACATGAAATGAAATAGATGAGATCATATATAAATACGATATATTGATTTACCTAGATCATCAATATAATTTTTCGTCAACAAGGATTCAATTGAACTCCTTTCTTCAGACGAAATAGCTCCATCCTTGCCTCTTAGACATGAGAAGTTGGTTTCTCGATTAGAACCTTGATCAATAGAATAATATTTTGTTAACGGGTATTCAATTGAACTCCCTTCTTCAGACCACATAGTGGGGCCTTCAAAATATGAGGCGTTGGTTTCTCGGTTACATACTATATCAACGACATGACTTTCTAACAAAAAAGATTCAACTAAACTCTCTTCAAACCATTTATGACATGCGGAGTTGGTTTCTATATTTTCTAGCAAAAGAGATTCAACTGAAACCCCTTCCTCAGACCACGTAGCGTGGTCCTTGCCTTCAAGACATGAGGAGTTGGTTTCTTGATTAGAACCTATGTCAACGACATAATTTTCCACTAGAAGGGATTCAATTGAATTCTCTTTAGACCACGTAGCATCGCTCATGCCTCTAGGACATGAGGAGTTGGTTTCTATATCTTCCGACAAAAGGGATTCAATTAAACCCACTCCCGACCACGTAGCATCGTCCTTGTCTCTAGGACATAAGGAGTTGGATTTTCGAAGGGAACCTATATCAACATTATAATTTTTTGGTAAAAGAGATTCAATTGAATTCCCTTCGGACCACATAGCTCCATCCTTGCTTCCAAAACATGATGAGTCATTTTTCCGAGTGGAACCTCTATCAACAACAATATTATCTTCTAGCAAAAGAGATTCAATTGATCTCCCTTCAGACAACGTAGTATCTCCCCGGCTACCAGGACATAACGAGGAGTTGTTTTTTCGAGGGGAACCTATATCATCAACTATATTCTTTTCGGGTAACAAAGATTCAATTGAAACCCCTTCCGACCCTATAGTTGTGCCTTGTTTTATCGAGGATTCGCCACAACCGCCATCAACAACAATTTTCGGTACATTTGAAGTGGTTTTAATAAGCTCTTTGAGGTTTCTA
Source organism: Solanum bulbocastanum (assembly GCA_037074985.1). Taxonomy (NCBI): domain Eukaryota; kingdom Viridiplantae; phylum Streptophyta; class Magnoliopsida; order Solanales; family Solanaceae; genus Solanum; species Solanum bulbocastanum. The sequence continues at coordinate 46,089,241 of CM073601.1, forward strand.
AAGGTGTAAATTCTCCTACGTAAGTTGGAATTCCAATAGTTCTTTATATCATTATCTGTTCGTCCAGAAAAAAGTTGGGCTATCGAAGACCACCTGTAACACATACTATGAAAGCGATCACAAAAAGTTTGACAATGTTTAACCAAATACCATATATATCAATCTTTTTGAAACATATTAAAAATGTACATCTTAATTTCGAATAATATAATTCAAACCGTCAACAACAATTCATTAAAAACACGAAATCCCCTAATTATTGTACATTATGCATCAATATTGGAATATATATTTCAATCAATAGTTTACTAGTTAATTAATACACTAGTTTTCTTTCGAACCAAAAAGAAAAGATTGGAATATATATATATATCACTAAAATAAAAGTGGGTAGATAAAAAGTTGTACATATACAATCAGACTCTCTATAATAAATATGGTTAAGTTTTTATTGATCGGATATTTTTTATATCATGTTATATTATATGTTTTTATAGCAATATTTCGTTATAGCAGTCAAAATACATCCAAACAAACATCGTCATTTAAAAAAGTTTGTCTAATTTTTTTTTCCTTGACAATTTTTTTTTTTTTAAGAAAATAGAAATAAAAAAAAACCTATTTCCCAAGGTGCTATGCAATTTGACAATGATTTCATCTTCTTCTGCAGTAAATTTGCCTCTCTTCAAATTTGGTCTCAAATAATTTGTCCATCTTAATCTGCAACTCTTTCCACATCTTGATAAACCTTCATTTAATCATGTAAAAATACTTGCATTAATTACTATAATTAGTAATTAATCATAATATATATTAATTAATGTAACACACTAGAAAAATAAACAAACTCTCATCTTTATAAGCTATTGTTGATCAAGCAAAACAAAATGTAGTTATATAAAAAATATTTTAAAGAAATTAATCTATAAATTTCTTTCTATGTAGACACTCTTTATATTTTATACTTTATTAGAGATATCTAACTAGTTTGAAAAATAAATAAATCAGTCAATAACATGATCTTTTTCAAAATAGATAAAAATTTTTTACTTCTAAAATATCGTAAAATAACGAGAAAGATAGTCAGTCCTCTTAAGCTAGTTGCTAATAGTATTGGCATAAAAAAATGCAATAAAGAAGGAAAGAAAACTCCTTAAAAAACACGAGTGACATTCCTCCTTAACCAAGGGTCTCAAATTCGAATCCTACTGAATACGAAGTCGTTTTTTTTTTTAATTAATTACCAGCATTTTTGGGAAGAGACCTCCATGAACCTTCTCCATTAACTTGAATATACTTCACTAATAATTCATCTTCTTCATCTGTCCATTTTCCTTTTTTTAGCCCAAATTTTTCACAAGAAGGTGCCTTAACCATTTCCTTTTTTTTTTTTTTTTTTTTGTATATATTCAAAAATTTAAATGTATAGATTGGGAGTGGATTTATAAAGAGATATTTGTGGTGGGTAGGCCAGGGGCGGATCTACAATATCAGTTATTTATTCGATATATTCAATCTATTAGCTTTGTTTGCATTTACTATAAATAAATAATTTATTTCGAATTCAGTAAGTAAAAAGGATAATAAGTTTAGAATTAGTGAACTTAAAATTTTGATTACGAGATTTTCATGGGATCGAGGGCCTTTATAACCATAAACTTAACGTATACTAATATACACCGTCGATATAAAAAAACTAATCCATATGAATTTTAGCATGTAAGAAAGTTTCATGCCTTATTATTAATGTTACGTATTTAATAATTGGAAAATATCTCAATATATGATACTGTAATTAATAAATTTAAAATACATGAACTTAAATTAAATTTTGAATTCGCATAAGACAAGCAACAACAATAATAACATACCAAACGTAATATTATAAATAGAGTTAGGAGAGGATAGTATATACATAGATCTTACTCATACCATAAAAGATATAAATGTTGGTTTCAATTGACTATCGACTTAATAATTATCCCATGGGACAAGCAAGATTTTTTTTTAAAAAAGCAAACAACCTTCAAAGTCATAATTATGACCACCAAAGAATGTGGTGCAGTTAATGAAGTTTATCATCTCTTAATCAAAGATCTCGAATTCGAGCTTGGATATGAATTTTTTTTTTATAAAAAGCGTTTCCTCGGAATAGGAACTTACACGCCGCGAATTCAAAATAATCGAATGTCAATATCAAACATTAAATGAAAAAAAAAAAAAGAATTCATTATTGTGAATCACTCCTCAAAAAGGCTACAATTATAAACACTTTTTCATTGCAGATTTTGTCACTACAATATGGCTATTGATCATAAATACGTTCTAAATAATAATGGTTAAACTGTGTACTTTATAATATAGAAAAATTGACACGTGTAACCCTAGTTGAGCTTGCATAATTTATGTCTAGTTATTTTCAAGACAAGTGACTTAATTCAGAAAGGAATTTGTGTCCATTTGATAATAACATAAACCTGTCGATAAATTTGAGCTCGATTGATATTTATATATATTTTTTAATTCTGGATGTATATATGTATATATTTAAATTTGTATAAAATTAAATAAGTATAAATATTTGCATCCTATCTGACACTTCACGTGTCGATCAATTTGTGTGAGATGACATCATGTAGAATGTGTGCATCTATTTATTTAATTTTATATAAATTTAAGTGACTACTTATATATATATATATATAAAATTAGAAGATATAAATATCATTTACGTATTGTACCAGAATATATGGACCACATAATTTAGTTATCTATGTTTTGGTTTGGTAAAAAGGATATTCTTTTGAACAAAAAATTATATTAAAAGAAAAAAAACATCTCAACCGTTACATGTCGTTGGTTTGGTAATAAGTAGTGCGGGTATAATTTTATTCCTATCTTCATTCTTTTCTCTAAATTTCCCCGTAATTCAAAAGTCATTAGTGACATATTTGAACTTGATCTCCATAAAAGGATTTGCGGATCTTCTTGAAGTATTTGATTATCAAGAATAGTTTGGCATATTTTTATCTCTTTATAAATATCTCGAGAGTTTAGGTGATATTCGAGATCACTTTTTGATGTTTTCATGAGTCTTTGTGAATATCCAAGAATTTATGAGATATTCAACATGTCGTACGTCATATTGAATATTAAAAAAACTGGAAGTTTAATTTGTCTAAATGATTTATAATAGAGTTAAGCAATATATATCGTTATTAGGTTAAAAATATACATATGTTTGTTATAAATTTTAAAGTGATAAAAATTAAGCAATCACAAAAAAATATATAATTTTATTGATAAACATTGTGATTTGTGGGTACAAAAATGTTTATCTCTATTAAAAATATACATTTGTTTGCCATAAATTTTAAAGTAATAAAAATTAAGCAATCACCAAAAAAAAAACATAGTTTTATTTATAAACATTGTGATTTGTGGGTACAAAAATGTTTATCTCTTTGATTCTTTTTTCTTAAGATTTCTCCGTGATTCGAGAGTTGTTAGTGGCGTATTTCTTGAACTAGAATAATAAGGACCTTCATATTTATAAATATTTCATTAACTTATGAAATTTTCGAGATTTCTTTTGAAGAAAATATATTACACTAAATATAGACATGAAGTATAATTTAAAATAGGGTTTTTGGAAACTATTCTATTTTAAATTATACATCAATTAACATATTCTTATTTTTAAGATGGAGATAAATTTTGTAGGTCTAAATCATTGATGATCAAATCTTCAACTAAATAACTCTAAATAATTTTAACACTCTTTCAAAATTTAAATAATTTTAATTTATTCAGACTCGTAAATAAATTAAATTGTAAAATAATAAATGCACTTAATAAGAAGTTGTTTGAATCATTTAAATTAAGACCTAATGTCGTAGAACAAAAGTTTTAAGAGGAAAACCAGATCTGAGATTTAAAATTAAAAGGAAATATGAATAACACTGACAGACAGTTTTCCAAGCTATCAATATAGATTATTTTTTACCGTCGTTAATCAGAAATTTCAAATTTTATTTCTAGATATTTAAACAATTTGAAAGCGGCGTTCTCAAAATGAGTTAGTACACGAATTTGAATTAGTCAGACTCTAATATGAATGCCAAATGAAAAAAAAATAAAAAATCAGACTATTAAATGACTTCACGCACAATGGCAAATCTAGATTTTTCATTTAGAAAATTCGAAAAATAAAAATGTAGAGCCTAAAATTTGAACTCCTAAACTACTAAATCAACCTTACATATTTCGGAGATTCAAAAATCTATATATACGGTAAAATTTTTTGTCGACAAGATCAGATGAACACTTCCCCGACCCTCTAGATCCGCCCGTCAGTAAAGGCGCACATTTGCATGTGCATGGAGCTGTTGTTCTCTGTAAGTAATTACTTTATACTATAAATAACTTAATTAAGTAAAAGCTACTAAGCTAGTTGTAACAACCAGTCTGTCTGTTTGGATGCATTGTAATTAATTGTAAGACTAAAATTAAGGTATCCTATTAATTTGGGACCAAACTAATGATACCACGTGCATCTAGCTAACTAGTGATCAATAATAAACATTGAATATATATATATATATATAGATAGATAGCGGCGTAGCTACACTCATGGTGTCCAATTAGACAACTTCATCGAAAATTTATATTGTATATACAAATAAGATGATAAATAAAATGATTAAATAACATATTCCGGACAATGGACACCCTTGACACAACAATATGATGTAACCCAATGGTTTCAAACGCATTGAAAGAGACACCCAAACTTAAAATATTTGTGTGTTCGAACCTCACAAATTTTCACTTTTTAAGAAGAGGAGACTCACTTTAACACCCAGACCTTGAACCATAAAAAAAGTCATGACAAAATACTATGGACAACCCGACAAATCATCCTAACAACAGTAATCAAAGTACAAAAAGTAACAAACAACTTTTAATAATACGACTATAATACAGAAATATAAGTGATACAACACTTAACTATCTAACTAATGACCCGACTCCAACCCCGCCCCCCCCCAACCCACACCACACTCCCACCCAAAAAAAAAAGGCAAAAAAATGAGTTGCCTATCTTTAGAGTAAGTCATAAATCTCACATGGCGTAACGTGTTGTTTGGCTTTCCCATTGGATATATTAAATAGAATTAAGGGGAAAAAATGAATATATATGTATATATAATATTTCACCGACAACTATTATATTATATTCCTCAAAATCATGTGTGGATATTGAATTCCCTATCCTTTTCATTATCCTCTTTCTTATTTTTTTATTTATTCATTTTATATTAATTAATTGATTTTTAGTTTCTCATATACTTTTTTTTTTTAATTTACCTCTCATCATTTTTTTTCCTCTTCTTGTAAGAAAAATATGTGAAAACCATGAGGGGTGGAATAGGGGCGGAGTTAGAAGGGCGAAATCAGTGTTCATCGTTGAAAAATGACATTATATTGATAAGTTATCTTTTTTTTTCGTAAATACAATGTAAGTAATGATATATTTTGTGAAAATCATGTATCTGCCAGTATAGCTTGAGAGGGCTTGGGCGTAGCCCGATAAGAGTAAGAAGTTTCTCCAAAACCCTTTTTGGCAAAAAAAAAATCATGGTATACAAGGTTAAAACTATGCATCTTCTTGATATATTCGTGCATTTACTTCTTCACGTCGTAAAATTCCTTAGTGAATTTTAACTATACCGCTCTGCTTTTGTACAAAAATGTCATTGTTAGTGAAGTCATACACCTCAATTTCATCTGAAGTTATTATTCCACTAGTCCTTTCCGAAATTACAGATGTATAAAGAATAAAAACCAGTCTGATGCACTAAACTTTCATTATACGAGGGGCTTGAAGAATAAGAGAAGAATGAAATCGCATCAACTCTATTGTACGCAGTATTATCTTACATATGTAAGATACTCAATAACTACATGTGTACATACTCAATAACAACACTTGAAATGAGATTCAACTAAATATCAGGAGAGTTGCATACAATAGTGAAATTACACTAGAAAATCAATTGGAACTACTACTAATGTACATATTTAATACATTTGATTCTTTCCATAACCCTAATAATACCAAATGAAAGAACCAACAGAAACAAAATAAACCCTAGAGAGACATGTGCTGCTACACAGCTTTATTCCTGAGCAATTTACAAAGTCACAACTGTTGTAAGGCAACAAATCAGTGAGTCTAACCGAGTTGACGAGAAACAGAACGAATCCTTTTTTACAGTTTCCTCGTCATGCTCTCTGTGTTACCTAATATAATAGTTTCTTTACATCATTGACAATTCGACGAATTCCTTCAAGCGCCAACTTTCTGTGCTTTTGCATCTGGAGTTTTCAGAGGTTCAGCATGATGTTTCCCCTGTTGTTGAGACCAGTACGCATGGGCAGCTAAGACTCTGTCCAGAAGTTCCTGGGGAACAGGTTCGCCTCTTCGTTGTTGCGGGGCAATGCTTGCTGTATGTACTAATGTCTTCCATTTATCCTAATATAAACAAAGCACCACACATCACATGGATGATGGGAACAATCATTAGCATTTGCTTAATAAAGATTAAAAAATTAGTGAGATCTATGCTCTTATCTAGAACAACTCCTATGTTCCCCCTTTTGCTTTCTAGGCAATCATTCATAGCTGTCATTAGATTCATTAAGCCATTATAATAACAATTTACAATATAATAAAATTATGGATTGTCAAAATATGGAAAGCATCTTGTCATATGACGAGAGACCTTTTCTCGTGTTACTAAATACGCTTTCCATTTCATTTTATATAGCAGTATTTTATAGTCTTAAACATGTCATGACATATGGCTTTAACAGCATATGTTTTAAGGGTAAATGGAAATTTTGAAGTTCCTGATTTTCAAAATGTCTCGTTTCAAAATATAGAAAAGTAACATTCATTTTGAACAAACTAAAAAGAGAACAGTGCCATAAAAATTGAAACACAGGGAGAATCTAAGACGTGGGATGCAAAGTCCAAATGATAATGAGACCATGACCATTATTTGCCAAGAACAATATGTGATAACATCAAGGATGTAAAAAAAACTCATTTTCTCATGAACTGGCATAATGCATGCAAAAGGAACACACGTTCTTGCTACATTAGAATCCTCAGAAACAATAATGGCACCAATAAGATGTCTAACCTTCAAGTCAACATAAGTTCGGTGATCAGCATTATCAAAAGCACGCATTTTAACATCACGCCACCTGCGTTATCAGAAATTATTAGAAATGCAGTTCTCTAGTGGACAACAAACTCTGAACTGTTTTGCTTGCAAGGAGGATCTAAAGTTCTCATACCTTCCAGTTCCAAGATGCTCCACAGCTTCAACTAGCGCTTCTACTTCTGCAACTGAGAATGGTCTCCGTATTCTACGTTGTGAAAGTTCAGAACGTTTACTTTTTTGGTTCAGCGGAACCATAGCAAGTGCCTCTGCATTAACTGAAGGAACTATCACCAAGGCTCTAGAATCTGGAACAGATACATCAGTTGATGAATCAATAGGATTTATAGGAGATAGCTCTGATGGATGGTTATTCTCGTTGTACTTGCACATCTCAGTTTCTAGAGGGTCTGCTGAAGCGTTGTGAATCCCCAATTCCAATATAGGACTAGGTCGCCGCCTGAGCATAAATATAACTAATTAGTCTAAACCCAGTCAATTTCCAAAATGGTAGGCAAAAAAATTTGCAACTAGAATTTCTTTCCAAAGCAACACTACGCAAAAACATAGGAGCTAAATTCTTCGATCATACCTTGTTAGTTCCTGATCTGCAGCATATGTTGATGAAGCCGGAAGTTTATTAGGAGATGATGATGGAGAAACTTGGGTGAATCTACGCTCCAAAGTGAAACCCAAATTATCGAGGTTGCCATTCTGGGAAATGCCAGCCTGCTCCAGTGTTCTATTGTCATCTCTGACCTTCTTTCCCTGGAGAACCACCCCAACCCGTAATCCACTTTCCAGTATTGCTGTAACTGCCTCCATAACTGTTCTCTGCATAAGAAAGTTAGCATTTAGCTTAGAGAACTTCCAATTCTACAACAGATGAAACTTTCTAACATCACCACAAATCAATTTAGTTACAACTGCCAACATTATCATTCCTTAATTTAATGCAAGCTTTCTGCATATCAGAGAATTCTTAATCAAGCGACTTCAGAGAGATATTAAATGAAAAACAGTAGCAGCAAGAACAATAATTTTCAACATTCAGCACAAGCATAAATCGTCAACTGAAGTTCCTTAGTCAGCCTAGGGAGGTGGGGGACTTTTGTATACAACAGAGGAGGAGGGAAAGAGGACACCCTGAATACCTTCAGCGAGCCAACTGTTGCAGTTTCAGGAACCTCTATGTAAAGCTCTGGCACCTTGAAGGACTTGATGCTAAATTTAACTGAAAGGATAAATTGGACGCAAGTTAGAAGTTCTATAGAAGATAAAAAAGCATGGTATCAATGAGGGAAAAATTGAAAAAACAAATGAAATCCAAAATCCCTCACCATTAGGGTCCTTCTTGTGATGATTGTTAACTGGAGCTGGATCAGCAGTTCCTGTAAAGCAATACGGAATATTACTTAGTATGACTACATAAACTACCAGGACCTTCAATTTCAAGGTCAATAGTAAAGTATTGACCTCTCGGTGGGATGGCATGGGAGGTATTAATCTCTCGTTTGATTTCCTTGTCAGGTAAATTTGTAACGCTTTCACTACTGGCCTCCTGGTAATATGCAACAGCAAAGCCATGGTTGCTCAATTTCCGTCTCTTGGAAGGAACTTCAAGTTGGCATCTCTTGCGTGCACGTACGCTTTTCCTACCGAGGTAAAAGGACTCCATTCCACCATCTAAACCACCAAATCCATGTAGTTAGAGAATGACATGAAGTGACAATAGAAACATGTATAAGAAAAGCTTAAGCAGGCAAAATTTCAGATGTGTCTGGTATATCCTACACTTACTTGTGTAAGATCGCTCATATTCCTTCAACTTAGGAGCCACTTTCCAGTGTCGTGATTTCAGCATCTTCCTTATTCTTCTGTATCCAAGTTGTGATGTCGTCCTAAAGGCCCTTAACTTGGTGCTATATCTATAGCAGTCAAAAGAATTTTCGTCATCATCTCTAATACCTAACTTTACACTGTTCCTTTGCTTTACAAAAGAAGCACTAGGAACCGAATCCCTGTACAAGGGTAACTGTACACTACCGTCTGAGTTAAACAAGCCACTGTTATTAACACATTGTTCGATTGGATTCTTTACACTACAAGTGTTAGTCACAGTTACGTCTTCAATCTGTTTGCTGTCATCATCTAAGTGCTTTTGAGTTCCTGTCCTGATTTTACTATCACATGGATCCTCGAGACTAGAGGAGCCACCTTCAATTTTGGGGTGGAATTTTCCATCAGTTATACTGACCTCCTTGCAGTTTTCCAACTTCAAGTAAGCGTCAGAACCTATAACAGTAGAAGTATGGTCCAAGAAATAATTATTTTCTGCATGATGAGGTTTATCGAAACCATGTTTCAAATTCTGATCTTGGGCTGCAGTTTCGGGTAAATAATCGCTTTCTACACAACTCCCCTGGTCAAGGCACTCTGATTTCACAGCTTTATCTTCTTCCACTTGTTCGCTTTTAATACCATCCCTGCCATCAGCAATTTCATTTTTCCCTTCTGCTGCATTACTGGAAGTAGAGCTTTCGCTCTCCAGTAAAAGCTTCCCAGCAACAGCCGCCAATAATTCAAATGCACAAATTTGATCATCATCCAATTTTTTACAGGAACGTCTCCTCTGAAATGATTCAGAATCGCAGACGATATTTAGAAAAGTATATAAATACAAGACTTGTAAAAGATCAGACAATTTAACAATTTCAGCATCCTTACTCTAACTGATCTAGGAGCTTTAGGTATAACTGGAACTTGAAAGCCATTGAAACCAAAATCTAACTTCTTCTTATACACCATATCTTCAGAAGCATGCCAACAAGTGATCACCCGATGCAATAAACCAATGTCACTAATTTCACTGATCTGCACAAAAAAAAACAGGTTTTTATCAATCATCATACCATTAAAGCATTGACCAAAGACAAGATATACATCATCCCAATGTGTAAAAGTTGAGAACTTTAAGCGACTACAAATACAAAGGCACATCAAAAATGTAATATCATTACATAAAGCAAACATATTTTTCACATAAGCCAGGTGTTTATCGAACACAATCTCTCTACCCCACAAAGGAAGCAGTAAGGTCTACGTACCTCCTATGCCTCCCCAAACTCCACTTGTGGGATTACACTAGATACATTGTTGTATTTTCCAAATGCACTTAGCTGATCCACAAATACAAGGAAACCATACATCTAAACGAACATCAATATATGCAGAATTCGAGATCCTTCCACTAGCCACAAGTATATATATGCTAAAATGCTTACTATACAACTAGAAAAAGATCAATCATTGTTCTTCAACAAGTAATCAGCACTACAAAAATGCAACAAAAAAAAAACAAAACTTTCTACAGAACTCTAAAGAAAAACATTCCATTTTATATATAAGAGATCCATCTCTACAAACCCCAATTGCAATCAGGCAACAATTCAGAAAGAAAACACAATTTCTTTCCCAGTTTCAAAATTTTTACTTTTAATCCAACCAACAAAACTACACCTCAATCAAAACTAACAATCTGCAATATCCATTCTGCTTCATTTTCGATTCACCGATAATAACTATAAAATCAAACCAGTTCCAATTCTCACCCAAATTCAATTATTTCAACAATTTTCGCTTTAAAACATCAAATTCCACACAATCAAACTGAAAACCGAACAAAATTCAGCAAATCCGATCAGATCTCCCTGTGATCAACCTGAATTTTCACCGGAAAACTCAACCAATCTCCATCACCAAAAAAACCCATCAAACCCTTGTAGAAAACAACACAAAAAACTGCATCTAACAAAATTTCAAAAAAAAAATCCAAAAAACAGAGCATAAAAAACCAAAAAAAAAAGAAAAAAATTACCTGAGTAGAAATCTATGTATTGTATATGAGAATTACGAATTTTCAAGCCATGAAAAAAATGCTAAAAAGGAAGAAGAAGAAGATGAATTTGTACTTGTTTGTTACAACACTTTTTATTTACTTTTTTGGTTGGGTAAGTGAAATTGTGGACAGGATTGAAAAACCTCTGGGTTTGGTAAAACCCCCTTCTCTCTTCTCTCTCTTTTGTACTATTTCTCTCTCCCCGCCCCCGCCGCCCCACCCCCCGCGGTACCCCCCTCCCACTCCCACAATTAGTTTGTCTTAAAATAAAAATTAATAAAAATCTCTTCTTTTTTTTTTTTTACGAAAGTGTTATCACGAGTTTTTACTTGATGAAATGTGTTTTCGTTAGGTGTTTTATATCGACAAGGCAAAGAGGAAGTGTTTAATAGGAATAGTTTCAAATCAAAGTTGTTCTCCATCCGTATGTAGAAATGATTGACAAACATGTCATTATGTATTCATGATATTGAATATGAATGATCGTTATTTAAGGATACATATATGTTATATTAGGATGAGTTAGACTTTTAATAGCATAAGTAAGAATACGATACAGTGAATGAAGCTACGTCTTTTTTTAATGAACGAATCTCAATGTTGCCCCTTGGTTATTATCATTTTATTTTTTTAGTGAATGTCTGGTTTATTGTATTAAAAAATATATTTTTTAAAAATGAATTGATTGTTTTCAAAAATATATTGAAAAAATGATATATAAAAAGGGTTTGCGTGAGTATTTTGTTATTTTAATTGTTTTATTTCAGAATAAGCTAAATTGAGATTATTATTTAGACAAGAGATAACTTATCTCAGTACTAATAATTATTCACGATAAATTATAACACACTTTGTAACCAAATAAGAAATTAAGGGTTATCAAAAATTTATCACATGATTATCTCCCTTTCTATCATACGAAACATGATAGGAAGTGTTTTCCTCATGTAGCGTAGATTCAAATTAGTCATAATCTAATATAAATATCGAATACCAATTATTTTTATTTTTTTGGAAAAACATTAAATAACTATACATATAATACCACTAGTTATTTCTAAAATATAGTTAATAAGACTAATTTAGTAAAATAACTTTATTCTAATAAAAGGGCACCTCATTTTAATTGTTTTGACGCATATATAAAAATATTATTTTATGTATTTATTTATCTTTTAAGAATATGTGATCGTGTGTTAACTCATAAATTGTCGTGAGCTCCTTGCCAAATTAGGTGGATTAAAGAAGATTAAACTCATTTTTATCTTAAATTTATCATTTTAAAAGTCTTTTATGAAAACTTACATCTTTTGATACGTGATAGTTGCATAATCTTAGTTTTATTTATTTAAAAATATCAATTTATGATAAAGATAAAATTAATTGTTCTATTACAAAAGCTACAAAGATAGTGATGATAAATGATTTCTTAAAGAGAATGGTAAATCAGTAAAGGACTATTAAAAGTGAATGAATGGAATTGTATTTATATTTAAAAGTGATTTAATATTAAAAATTTATTTTATTTTTAATTAGATGATTTAATTCACAAAAATATTTAAAATTAATTTAGATCAAAATCTCAAAAAAAAAAAAAATTATTTTTCCCTTTTTAAAATTCATGTTCAATCAAATAATAATCATATTTAAGAGATCTCCCTTGATTCTTTTTGTAATACTAATTTCTTTTATAATTTATAATATTGTACTTATATCATTAATTTTAATTTTATTATAATAATTATTTAAATCTATTTATTATTTATATTATATGAAAATAGAGTTACAAAGTGCATGTCTACTACTATAATCTTATCAAAACGATCAATTGATCATCAACAATTGTGATACACTGAATAAAATTGTTTCATGTTTAACTAGAGATTTTAATTTCGAACGTTGAGCATAGCAAAATTCTTGATAAAAAATGATATCGCAAATTCTACTCGATACAAATTTAAAATATAATTAAAATCATGAACACGAAATAAAAATTAATTTTTTATTAAAAAAGGAAGACAAAACCGGACCACTTTGGTTAAAAGGACATGAGTGTGGAATGAGTTAAAAGGGGTGTAGACCAACTATATCCTAACCTTTCTCCTTTACTCACCACCACTATTCTCTCATCATCCCATCTCTACTTTATTTTTTTTTTGTCGTTGGTGTTCGATATTTATATTAGAATTTAATTATATTTTAATCGAGCATAATAAAGTTTATTCTCTGTATCAATGATTTCAACAAGTTTTTGTTTTTTTCGAAATTTTAAATCTAAAATTTCTAATTAGAAATAGAGAAATTTCAATCATTCCACCGCAGTTTATATGGATGTTTGAATTTCTTACATAGTATATGTTCTTCCTTCCACCACGTATGTATTTCTTATTTTTTTTTAAAAAGGTTCCCTCTTATAATTTTTCTTTTATTAAAGGTTCTCTCTTATAATTATAAAAAAAAAAATAAAAAAAAAATAAAAAGTCTCTTATAATTGATCAAATCATGTTAAATATTATGCATTTTTTAGGTTTTTAAAAATTATTTGTTGAAATTTGTAATTGATAGTTTTGGCATGATATCTTATAATTTTGGTGTGTTATCTTCAATTATTTTTATCTCAATTTTAAAAATAATATATTTTAAATTAATTATTTCAAAATGAGAGAATGTATACCTTGTGAAATTCAGATTAGAGGGGCACTCATTGTCTTTTGGGGGGTGGGGGTGGGGTGGGGGGGATAAACTAAATAACCTTATTTCATATAATGCATTGTGTGTAATGTAATTTCTTTCTTTGATATACAATAAGTGATTTCTTAGCCTTTTAAAATTTGATTTAAAATAATTGTTCTTAAAAATATATTTTTTAAAAAAACATTATCTATTAATTAATAAATATTTGAACAAATATTTAAAATTTATATTCATATTTCTTGATTAAATTAATGCTGAAAAAATATTTAGTCAGACAATATAATGCATTGTGTGTAATGTAATTACTTTCTTTGATCTATAATTTTTAAAAAAATTGATTTAAAATAACTGTTTTTTCAAAAAAAAAAGAAATTAGAAAAACATTATCTTTTAATTAATAAATGATTTGAAAAATATTTAAAATTTATATTCATATTTATTGATTAAATTAAATCATAAAAAAAATAAAATAAAAAATATTTAGTCAGATAATATTGTTAAATTAAATGTATTATTAAAGTAATTACTTTTTTAATGCATGTCAAAATCATAAGAGGGGAAATACCAAAGAGTCCATTATGACCCCACAAAAAGAAGAAAAGGATAGAATTTTAATTAAATAACATAAGGGTGGGACCACACTCACCATATTCATTGGAATCTTATCAATTAGAAAACCAAAACAACCAATTCCTTACAAATTTAAATCCGTAAAAATGACTGAGTTGGTATAATATATCATATTTCATATATATATAAATTTTCTAAACATAAAATTAGAGATTGATTTAATAATTTAGGAGCTCAAAATTCATCGAGGTTTCTAAGTTCAAAATTTAACCACTATATTTATCTATTACATATCTAAATATTTGCAATCGTGGTAGAAAAAATAAGATATTATTACTTCAAGTTTATTGAATTAAGTCATTTAAATTTCCATCGATATTGAATGTGTGGTGAAATAATTGATATTTTTCTACTTTTAATTGAAGATGCCTAATTAAATTAACTAATTTAATTTTTTTTTTATAATAGCTGCTAATTTATTTATTTTTTAATCTTTGAAGAAGCAGACGACTCGTCGAAGGAGATAATATTAGGTACGTCACCATTATTATATATCACGCCACGTTTATAATTTTCAGCTGACTCAACACTTTTTTTTTTATAATTATTTGAATTAATTTAGATTTACAAACTATTTTCTAATACTAATTTATGTATGAAAAAACTTTATTTACTAAAGTCATAAATAACTATCAAAAATTCGAATATGAAATATCCGTTTAACCCATGATCGAAAGTATTAGGATAAACACAAATTAAAAAATAGTATAATCTTTTTTTATTAAGGTGTTATAAGTAAATTAAATTAAATTTACAGGATATTTTTCACTATTAATATATCTTTTTTAGGTGTAATAAGTTGCTTCAACTATTATTTTGAATCTAAGACGATTTTATAAGTTCAAATATAAAAAAATGAACTTAATTGTGAATTGTATATGTTGAATGCATGTATAAAAATAATTAAATTATATCCTATAATAAGATTATAATAACTCATTCTGAATTTACTTACTTTAAATCATGAATTCAATTCGACTATTTAAATAATAAAATCATAATAACTCATTTTGAATTTACTTACTTTAAATCATGAATTTGATTCGAATATTTATATAATGAGTTGTACTTAATTAAGTAAAAAAAAAACACAAAAAAAATGAATTTAATAGGCACGTGGTAGTTGAATTGACCTTTATGTACCTTTTTCTATTTTTCATTTTTGTGTATTTAATTTTGTCTTTAATATAAATTTAAAGAACTATCAATTTTTGAGTTTTTATTGTATTTATAACATTGAATTGATCGATGACACATTTTAAGAGCATGGATATACTCACATTTTGATATCTAAAACAAAAATTATGTAATAAACTATTTATAATATATGTTTTTCTCCATAAATGTTTTCCTTTAGCGGATTAATATTTATTTTTATTCTAATTTATCAATTAATTACAATAAATACGAGCATAATTCTGGTGTTTGACTTTCATCTTGACACCTGATTAATCTGAATTCTTATAGAAAAATGCAGGTTCACTCTAAAGAAATAAATTTAAAATCTTTGATTAAAATAAAGAAATATTTAGCACATGATTGTAAATTTTTTCGCACTTAGTATTTATAACAAACTATATTGATGTATCATAATCAAATTATAAATTAATTATTATAATTTAGTAATAAAAATATATTTATCATATATTATTGGATTTAATATTAATATCCTATGTCATTTTTTTTATTCAAAAAAAAAAACTATTTTTGATGGTCAATATAAAACCAATGAGCTCATGGTCTACCGCATCGATCCAACCCATAAAAGTTTTTGTGGCATATAATTATGGACTTTGGAATATTCTCTTCTTTTGTTTTATCTATTTTTGAGAATATAAAATTTAGTGCCTTGGCCATAGATAATTTCCATTATCTCAAAATTTTATTTCATATAATTATTACAATTTATTTTCCAAAAATTTAATCTGAAGTTGAATGAAAAAACTCTAAAAAGTTATTTTTACTTCAAATCATTCGCAAAAAAACGACAAGAACATTTTTTCAAATGATAAACATCTTTTACCTTTAACCTTAAGATTGTATGTTCGAGTCACCAACAAAGCAAAAAGATGAAAAGCTCGTGGAGGAGGGATTAAACACAGAAAGTCATCACTCAACAGAAATTCAGAGAAAATATAATTATGTCCAAATATAAATTTTTAAATACTATTTTCTACATAATTAGTACTATTTTATTTTTAAAAAGTTATAATTTTTATGTCCAAACGTCCGCTTTAAAATAAGGCAAAATGGGACAGGTGGAGTAATGAAAGAAAACAGAAAAAAAGAACCATAAAATGACTTACGCAATGGGATTTGGTCCATTTGGAAAAGCATAAAAGAGAATACTTTACGTGAAGGTCTCAATCACAATTCATGGAAAAAGCATAAAATAAAAAATAATTATTCTAAAAAAATTTCACTCGATATTTTATACTTATATTACTGGCTAATTAAATCTGAATTCACGCAAAAATAAAAGTTACAGTAAAATATAAAACGTTTTTTAACAAAAGAAATTTTACAGGCATGATTCAAACTCAAGGCTTTTAAGTAAGGATAATACTTTATTATAGTTGTGAAATAAGAAAAAACTCTAAATCTAGGTGTACCATTTATTCTCTATTTTTAATTTAATATAAACTTAAATTTATTTACAAAATTTTCAAATCATCAAGAATATCAGTCCATTTAACTATTTAAAAATTTAAACTTTTATGTAATATTTTAATTTTCAAACATAATATTCTATTTCTTCATTGTACTAATAAGTTATTATAAATTTTGTATTTAATTAAATAAGATCAATTTTTATAAAGAAAATAATATGAAAAAAAATGTAATCTTATATTTTAAAAGTTTTCAATTATATAGAATTATATCCACCCACAGAAGCTACTAAAATAAATGAGTGGACAAAAGTGACTATTAGTTCTATAGCTTACTTGCCCCTCTCTCCTTACTATTTCCTTTAAAATAATATTTAAAAAGGGCACCAATCGTCATAAAAAATTTACTAGCTCGATTAATCTGAATTTGCTTCAACAAATTCTAATGGGGTAAAGTTCTTGTCTTAGAACATTGAATTACTATTACTAATAAAAAGACTTAAGCTTCTATTTGATCATAAAACTTAACAATGAAATTTAAAATCTTGATTTGTACTGAGTGAAAATACCCGACCAATTTTTGAAAAGTTGAAAATTTGAGAATCAATAAAGTTTAATTAAGTTTCATGATCAAACATATATTTAAAGATAAAATTTTAAAAATTTATGATCAAATATTAACTAAAGATTCCATTCTTTTCTTTCATTTTGTTGATTGAATTTTAAGTCAAACCTAAAATAATTACACCGCTAAAATTGCATCACACGTAAAGAGTCTAAATGAAATAATTTATAAAAGAATAATTGAACCCAAAGACTTTTTAAGATAAGATTCTAAGTTAATTTGAGGAGAAGAAATAAAAAAAATAAAAAAAAAAGGAAAAAATCACTCACCTACCCACCAAAAACACTCACTTTCTTCTATGGTTTGCTCTATTTCCTAAAGGAAAAAAAATAGTTCTTTCTGGCATCTGAGTCATCTTACACGCACCTTAATTAGTTTAAAAAAAAGTAACTACTTATTAACACAAATACCGAGTAACTATGTTCATTTAGGCTTAGACAGTTGGTAGTTGATGTTGATATAGAGGAGCCATTCATCCAAGTTTTCTACAAAAATCTTCCATCATTTATTTTAATATAAACATTACAAATAGCCAACCATACCTCAACCCCAATCTTGTTGGGATCGGCCTTATAAAAGGGTAGTTCGATGCACAAAATATCTCCCGCTAGCATGATCTAGGGAAAGGCCGCACTCCAAGGATTGTGATATAAACAATCTACCATAATGCAAAAGCATTAGTGGGATCGGCCTTATGAATACTCATTATCCATGTTGTCCCATTTGAACACATTTCAATCAAATATAACGAAAAAGATTATCTAGCACGAGATATTGTTACATTAAATAAGTTTGATAGAAATTGTAAGACTGAAAAGATAAGATTTAGATCTATATTCCAATGGCAATTATTGAATGTTTTGAACTTCAACTTATGTTTGTAAATCATCCTCAATCAACTCTTTGTCTGGGTGCTGAACATCTATTTTTTCCTGCAACAAGAACCATAGTGTTGCTGAATCTCTATTCAAATTCATCTAATCAATCGATAAATTAACACACTCGAATTAAGAAAACAACCAACCTGTGTATAAGCAGCTCGAGTTTGTGCTCCTCACCTTACGCTTCATATTTTCCAATTTTCCAATGCTCCTCTAACCTTTACTAGAATGAAAAACAATTCTGAGCAGATCAGAAAACCAGCCTATTCGAGACATTGTTATGCATTTATCAGAGCAAACACTTCCTTAAATATGGAGAACCAAAAACATGGCGAAGGATTTCTACCTTATGCAAATAAACGAGCTCTAATGCAAGGGTGGAGGTAGACCTCAAGTTACGGGTTCGGAGAACCCAGTAACTTTGACTCAAACGTTGTATATATGTATTAGGAAATCCACTAAATATGTACACAAATTAAAATTTCAAACTCAACTACTAGAACGGAGGTCACTACCTACAATTCAAAACCCATACATAGTTCAAATCCTAGATCCGTCTCTAGTCGAATGGAATGTAATTGTTCACATGACTTTCTGTCTAAGCAGAGCATTGGAGTACCCAGAAAATTAATAATATAGAAGAGCATATACAAAAAGAGAAAAGCAGAGTTGCAGTTGGAGATAAATGCTATGAAAATGATATTTTAATATTTCTAAATCAGGTATTCCACTTAAATCATTTTCTTTTTGTCTACTTTCAATATTTCTGTAGGTTTTTTTTTGGTGTTCAAACTCATATCCTTCAAATGTGAAGTTGTTACCAAAGAAGATATCATAGCAAGAGAAAGGTGGTACCTAATGACATTCAGTCGAGTGTCATTTTCTTTTTCCAGAGGTTTAGTAGCACAGTAACTCCATCTTGCAGAGTAGCTTTCTCACCAGCTTCATAATTCCACAACTTCGAAATGATGTATCCTCCACTTGGGTTGTACACATTAATCTCAGTCAAAGCGGTTGTAACAGCTTTATACACATCCTCACCATAAGTTTTCTTCAAGTCTTTCAGTTTTTCATCTTCATCGTCTATTACAGCCTGAAACAGCATCAACAGTATTTCAATATTTAAACCACTCGGTATAGAAAAAACTGGTGAAAAGTAGATTAAGTAAGAAATTGAAGTGTGTTTGTTTCCTTTTTTTAGTCAGACAGTAACAAATGCATAGAGTGTACACTCTTGAATACTCTAACCTATAATGATGCATGATACATATATATATACACACTAGATAGTAGATATAGGGGGCCGTAGTTACTCTTTTTGTCCCAATTTATGTGGCACAGATAAAATTTCGGAAGTTAACCAAGTTTTTCTTTGACCGTTTAAATACTTTAAGTTATTAGTTATTATGATCTATAGAACTTTTTACATAATTTTTAAATTTATAAATTATTTGGAAAAAAAGTAAAAAGCAGGCTAATTTATTTCATCAACTATAAACACATTTAATTAATTAGATCACAAAAATACAATTAGTCATGCTATCTAGTCATACTTATTTCTTCCCCCAACAACTTCACTCAGGAGGAATTGCATATTCTTACGTGAGAAGATCAGACTCTTTATAATTGTATTTTCATTGCTTACACGGATTCTGCAAATAGGGAGACGGGTCAAAAATACCACTAAAACTTTCTTTAAATAGTTATGTTTACTCTCCGTTATACTATGCGGCTATTCATACCCCGCCGTCTGCAAACTTGTCACCGAACCCCTACTTGGACGGGAACCCTAAATCAGCCCAAATTAGCATAAATTTCTTTAAAACAACCCATTCCCAACCTTCTATCTATCTTAAGCCAAACAAATCTAACCCATTTCCCAAAGAACTTCCAAAGGATCTGGTCTACGTTGATGGACATTTGAGCCCTTTCTTTCCCTCTGAATCCCTTCTAGACGCTGTAAAGGTACCAAATTTATCTAAGCTTCTTCAATTATGTGTCTTTCTATATGAGTTAGTATTTCTGGAATTCAGCCAGCTTTAGGTCAAGATTGGGACAGGATCAGATTTCCAAGCACTTCAACCCTTTAAGCAAGAATTGGTTGATCCAAAAGGGTTCTTGAGAAGCTGGAATGACAGTGGGTTTGGAGCTTGTTCTGGTGGTTGGCTTGGTATTAAATGTGCTCAAGGACAAATCAGTGTAACTCAGCTTCAACGGAGAGGTCTAGGTGGAAGCATTACTGAAAGAATTGGACAATTTCAATCTCTTAGAAAACTCAGCCTACATGATAATGTCATTGGCGGTTCAATTCCTTCTACGCATACCCAATCTTAGAGGACTTCAACTCTTCAACAATAGGCTCTCTGGTTCTATCCCTGCTTCTCTTCGTTTATGTCCTCTTCTACAAACACTTGATCTCAGCAATAACTCATTCTCTGGTACAATTCCAGCTAGACTTGTTAATTCAACTAAGCTTTATAGGCTTAATCTTTTGGAAATGGGTTAAATTTGTTTGGGTTTAAGATAGATAGAGGGTCGGGCATGGGTTTTGATTTGGGAATGGATCGTTTTTAAGAAATTCGGGTTTATTTGGGGGTTTCCGTCCAAGTAGGGGTACAAGCAGGGGCGGATCCACATGGAGTTCAGGGGGTTCACCCGAACCCCCAGAATCGAAAAAATTATACCGAGTATATAGGATCAAATCTGTATTCTATGTCTATATATTTGATATTGACCCGCCTCAACACAAGTAAGGGGCTTGATTCAGCGACTATGGGGGTTCAGAAACACTAGTAGACGCACGAGTTCGAAACTGGCTAGCAACATTTTTGAATGTTTTAACTTGAAATATGTTATAGTTTATTTGTCAGCACTATTTAGCATGTTTTTTTGACCTCCTCAACGGAAATCCTGGCTCCGCCACTGGTATGGGTGACAAATTTGCGGGCGACAGCGGGGGTCTGAATAGCCGCATAGTATAATGGACGGTAAACCTAACTATTAAACAAAAGTTGAGGGGTATTTTTTACCCTTCTTCTTTTGTTTTTATTATGTTCTGTGTGACGACCCAAAACCTCGTCATTTTCTTTTCAAATCCCACGTATCCTCAATCTCTTTCTCGATGGGGAACATAGCAAAATGTTTAAGAAGAAAGTGTGTTTCTCTATCTATTTAGTACTCTTATCTGTTTGATTTATTTATCTTATTTTCCTTTTTAGTCTGTTTGAAAGAGATTATCTCTTTTTTTATGGAAACTCTTTACTTCTAGTTTTCTACACGGTATGTTAAAACAACCAACTTTTTTGAATTTGTTTTTTGTAATGGACCTTATTTGTCTTTAACAAAAAGCAAAAAGAATTTCACAATTGCTTCTGTGAATTTCCTATGTGCTTGTAGCATCTTATTAATAGTAGTAATACATGATTACTTTAGAAGTTAGATCAACTAGTATGAGATGCATGATAAATTAGAAAGTTCTGCCGCCAAACTGTTTAGAATGTTAAAAGAGAATTCATAGAAATTTGGATCCTAATGTACATTACACCAAATCTCCCTACAAATGACTGATTAACATTTTTACATCAATATAATCCATCCATAGTCAACATCTAATCACAGATTTGCGACAAATTGAAATGCATAATTTGGCGTCCAACAATATCCAATAGTAGTCTATATGTTAATGCCACAGATGAGACAAAAGAACTAAAATCAAGTTCCAAACAGATTGCAATAGGAACAAGAGAAGACACACAGAACCCTATATTTATGAGGTGTCCACTACACTGGTCATATATCGAATAGATTCTCACAAAATGAACAGACTCCCAAAGTACACATCACAACATATCCGTGGTAGAAACTAAAACAAGTGGAAGCCAGAGTATTTTTCTTCTTATTAGTAAAAATGAGTTTAAACAGACTCGATGTCATGAACCAGAATAGAAAAAGCATACCTTATGTTTCCCATATACGGCAACAACTTTAATGGGATGCCACTCAGGGTCTCTAAGGTACTCCTCCCACAACGAGCACAACTCAGAAGCTATCTGCTCAGCTTCTACCTCATTATATCTCCTCTTCACTGCTTCAAAGAACGGTCTGCTGTCGAGCTCTCCCATCCTCTTAACACCAATAGGACCTTTTCTAGGTAATTCTTTCAAGCCCTATTGAGAAATTTAATTGTCAATTCCTCAAATCTTCTTCAGTAAATGCTGAAGCCAGACAAACTCCTCAACCCACCAAAAAGAGATTTTGATCCAGAAAAAGGAAAGCTAAATTGCAGTATACTACCCTGTCAAATATTTTTTAAGTAATTCTTTAAACCATTTTGGGCTAATGTATGATGTGCATGTATCTTCAAGTAGACAGAATGAGCTCCTAATGAAGGACATGAGTTGTTACACTACTCCCCCACCTAAACCCTCAAAAACACGCTACAATAATCATTAATAGTCTTTGTATTTTTTATTGAATCATGCTATTCACAGTTACAATCAGATACATTCCTCAATATCATATGCCCCCAAGGCCTAGCTTGAGTGGCAAAAGGTGGAGGATTTGCCGCTTAGGTCGCAGGTTCAAGCCCCATACCACGCAAAGTGAAGCCCGGTATTTAAGTGGAGAAGGGTAGAGGGGCGGGCCCATTATCCACCGAGTTTAAAAGGCTATGATTGGTCCAAAGGGCGGGTCACATACAGATTTCTCAGTTATCAAAAAAAAAAAAAAAAGCATTCCTCAATATCATGTAAAACAACAAGTCATAGTAGGCCTCCTTACATACATTAACCAATTCTTTAAGTGCTTCCTGAAGCTCATCATTGCTCTTTCGCTCCTTCACAATCAAGGTTTGGTTCAATGACACTAAATCTTCATATTTTTCTTCCTTTTCTCTTAAACTTTTAAGCAGTGTGTCAACGCTTTCCAGAACTTCCTGATCGCCTTCCTCTTCAATGTGCTTAATAATCACTCGCAATCGCTCAACTTCTGTTTCACTTGCTTGTTTTGCATTGAGTTGTTTCTCAAGCCTAATAATTCTCTCATGGAGTTCATCCTTTTGTTTCTGCAGACAGCAAAATGGCAACTTAGTGATATGTTAACATAAGTATTAAGATAATGTCAATAACAAGCAAAAGAGAAACCTGAAAAACAGACCTTCAGTTCTTCTGTCAATTTCAGTACTTTTTCATCAACATTCTTTTGCTCTTCAACCGCAGCACTAAGGGATGTTTTTAGGATAGCATTCTGGAGGAACAACAAGAAGACTTCATGATAACTATCTTCAGTTCAAATAAAGATCAGCACATAAGAGTCCTCGGTTCTTTAGGTGACGCTTCAAATTATTCCATAAAGGTGATTCTTTAAAAAGCATTTTTTTTCAATTAACATGCAAATAAAACAAAGAACAGCATATACATATCAAACAGTGCCTGCCTATTGCTCTTTTAAGTACGAGGAAGTGGAAAGAAGAAAATAAAGAAAAAGAGTGGAGAGAAATGGATGCCATGAACCCGAATAAGTATTTTAAATTTGAATGTTAAGTAATTGTTATAACCATGCATGCATTACTTCTTACTCGGTATTGTGAACACTAACTAGAATATTTAAAGAAAGTTTCAACTAGCACATCCACCCACATATACGTACATTAAACCATCACCTAAGTTTTCAGCCTTTGTGAAAAATTAATCCTTTAGTTTTTGCAAATGATAAATCAAACCAAAAGCGAATTCAGCATAGAAGCAATCAAACAAGTATACCTGTTCATGTTCTTCAGATAGTTTTTTCCTATCAATTTCATTTTGGGCTTCACGTTTCTGCAGTTCTTCATGTCGGAGATCAAGCTCCTTTTTCTGAGTTTCCATTTGCAACTTCAACTTTTCATGATTAATAAATGTCTGCTGGAAATGATCACGCGCACTTGACTGGATCTTTTTTATTTCTAATCATACAAACAAGCATGTTAGGGCATCCAATATACAGTGTCCAAAGTTTCTAATAGCACGCACATGCAATCACTAACCTTCATTGTTTGCTTGACGAAGTTTAGAATTCACCACAATCAACTGTTCTACAGACTGGATAGTCTCCCGTAATTTGTCCTCCAACACCTTTATGTGCAACTTCTTGACTTCAATGGCATTGGTTAAACTAGAAACAAGTATACAATTCTTGCGAGATTCTTCTTCCATGATACTAGAAACAGTTCTAAGGTCTCCAACTTTGCGGAGCTTTTCACCAACAACATTAGTGGCCTGATAATCATCAGCTCGAGCTATCCAAGCATACAAATCAGATTTTTTGTCATTATTGGCTTCCCAATTCTTCTTCCCATGATCATTGGCCTCATAGGCCTTCTCAAATGATATGGCATTACTGAACCCAAACCAATCTTTCTTGAATTCAACAAGAGCAATTCCAGAATGGCCTAGGTCATTCCAAAGAGTGCGCACTCGTGTTGGATTGATACCTTTCCTTATCAACTGATCCTTCAGATTAGAACCACTTTCTCCTACATAGTGACCATCCTTAAATTCAGTGGGAAGGTTCACAACAACCCCAATCCACGGCCACACAAACATCTCCGAAAGATCATGATCTGCAAGAGAATCAACCTGAGGATTACCCAGAGTATCAGGCTTTGATGGACTAGCAGCACCTGCTACATCGTTTCCGAAATACTTGGCAAATGTAATATCTTTTGCAGTTCGCTTATTGGAGCTACAGCTTCCTGCTTCACTCATGAGATCCTTATACAAACAATCTTGCTTTCTTTTCTTTGGACAATAGGCAAAAGTATAAGCCCCATTTGGTATGCTGAAAGAGTTATTTCCACTCTTCAACTCTTCATAAGATATTGATTTACCAGGACCACCTGCAACAGCACTTGACAAGTACTTGGCCAATGCAAGATGATTGGCCTTATCTCTTGCAGTTCGCTTCTTAGAGTTACAGCTTCCTACTCCACCAGCATGCTGCAAGAGATCCTTATATGAAAAATCTTTGTTTCTAGTATCTGGACAATAAGGGCAAGCAAAAGCCACATCTGAATTGTTAAAGGAATGATTACCACTCTTCAATCTTTCATAAGGCATTGATGTATTGGCAGCACTCCATACATCATCTTCCGAGTACTTGGCAAAATTTTGCAAGTGCTTGGACAAGGAAAGATGGTTAGCCTTATCCATTGCAGTTCGTTTCTTAGAGTCACAGCTTCCTACTCCAAGTGCATGCTGCCAGAGATCATTGTACGAAAAATATCTGTTTCTTGTCTCTGGACAATAGGCACAAGCATAAGTCCTATCTGACATGTTAAAAGAGTGTTTCCCACTTGCTGACTCTTCATAAGATTTTGATGCACCAACAGCACCTGCTACATCACTTTCCAAGTACTTGGCATATGCAAGATGGTTGCCTTTATCCCTTGCAGTTTGCTTCTTAGAGTTACTGCTTCCTACTCCACTTGCCTGCTGCAACAGATCCTTGTACGAAGAATCTCCGTTTCTCGTCTCTGGATAGGCACAAACAGAAGTCATATCTGATATCTTTAAAGAGTTATTTCCACTCTTCAACCCTTCATAAGATTTTAATTTACCAGCTGCTACATCATTTTCCAAGGACTTGGCTAATGCAAGATGCTTGGCCCTATCACTTGCAGTTCGCGTTATAGAGTTACAGGTTCCTACACTATTTACATGCTGAAAGAGATCTATGTACGAAAAATGTCTGTTTCTTGTTTCTGGACAGTAGGGGCAAGCAAAAGCCATATTTGATATCTTAAGAGAACCGCTCCTCCACTCTTCATAAGATTTTGATGAACTGGCAGAACCTGCTACATCATTTTCCAAGTGCTTGACTAATGCAAGATGGTTCGCCTTATCTCTTGCAGTTCGCTTGAAAGAGTTGGAGCTTCCTATTCCATTTGCATGCTGCAAGAGATCCTTATAAGAAAATTTTCTTTCTCTTGTCTCCGGACAATAGGGACAAGCAAAAGTCCTATTTGATATCTTAGGTTGATTTCTACTCATCAACTCTTCATAAGATTTTGCTGAAGTGGTAGAACCTGCTACATCATTTTCCAAGCGTTTGAATAATGCAAGATGATTCGCCTTATCTCTTGCAGTTCGCTTCATAGAGTTGCAGCTTCCTATTCCATTTGCATGCTGCAAGAGATCCTTATAGGAAAAATCTCTTTTTGTTGTCTCCGGACAATAGGGGCAAGCAAAAGCTACATCTGATATCCTAAAAGAGTGACTTCCACTCTTCAACTCTTTACTAGAGTTTGATGGACCAACTGTACCTGCTACGTCGCTTTCCAAGTACTTGGCCAATGCAAGATGCTTGGCCCTATCTCTTGCAGTCCGTATCATAGACTTTCCTATTCCACTTGCATGCTGCAAGAGATCTTCATAGAAAAGGTGACGCCCTCTTTTCTCTGGACAATAGGGACAAGTGTAAGCCACATCTGATATCTTAAAAGATTGATTTCCATACTTCAGCTTTACATAAGATTTTTGTTTATAATCGTCTATCTCCCATTCAGTTATATCAGCATTTTCTCCAGAACAATGCTCCATTAAAGATCCTTCTTGATATATTTGAACTCATGAGAATGGAACCTAGAGATCAAAAGGCATAGTTCGTCAATTGTCAGTAGAAACCGGCATCGTTGACAATATACCAAATTAGTAATAAGAGATTTTTGAATTAAATGTGAATTCAATCCAAAAGGCAACAGTCTGACTGAGATTAACCCCAATATATACATGTATACATAGAGAGAGGAGACATAACCATTAATGAGCATTGACAAAACAAAGCATTAATAGTGCTTTTCTTGTTTAGTTACCTAGTGACCATCTTAACAGTAATAGAACTCAACAAATATCATCCAAAATTGTGGAGATGAATATATCGATCCACACGTTGTCGATTTTCCGGTGGATATTCTTATCCTCCCATGGCATGAAGAGGAGGTTCTTAATTCCAAAGGGAGATCAAATTGTGAAGATGTTTCAAGATGGGTGCAGATGAATATGTTACAAATGTGTAAACAACTTCCAAAAGAAATAATTTGCTGGTCTATCATTACGAATTGAAAGAAATAGGGTCTGCAAAATGGAGTCAAGTTCCAAAAGCCCTTCAATGAAGAATAAGAGTCGGAGGGATTGAAGAATCTGCTCGAATTCAATGTTAGCTTTGGTGGGTTAACAGGTCCATGGAGAGAGGAAAAAAGTCAATGAAAGATAAGATATGAAGCTTAAAATTATCTGTTGGAACATTAGGGAGTTAATGAAAAGAAGAAACAAAGATTACTTAGGCTGATGGTTAGAGAATGGGACACATACATTACCTGTTTTGTGGAAACAAAACTGAACTCTGCGGACTACTCCTTTTTGAGGCAGACATGGAGTAGCAGGTAGATAGAATGTATAGAGATAGAAGCTCAAGGCAATCGTGGGGGCATCCTGTTGTTTAGGATAAAAGAAGATGGAAATGCAATGATAAGCTAATGGTTTTGCATTCTGACACTGGCTTCCTGGAAGAATTGAATATGGGTTTTATGTTAATGTTTACAGGAGTTTATGGGCCATGTGATAGTAAAAAGAGGAGGGAGCTTTGGCAAAAATTGGGTGCTATAAGAGGATTGGAAGCATTGCCATGGGTTTGGGGAGGGATTGATTTCAATGTCACGAGGTTCAGTGATAAAAGATGTGGAAGAGATAACAACACCAAATCTATGTTCTTGAACCTTGTTAGTAATGTGGGTTATGCCCAGAGATGTTAAAGAGTTTACTACAGAGTTGAAAGGGTCAATGGGTTGATAAGAGACTGAAGATTCTACGGAAGAGAATCCCTCTCCGTATTTCATGGATGTTTTGAGGGAAAGATAGAGAAAATTCCTTTTTCTTAAAACAAATGTTTACAAAATAGGACCAAGACAATCTGCAAACGGATATTTTTACAGGGTGTTTTTGTTTCCCAGTTAAACCATCTTTCCCCCAAATAATATAAACTTTGGTTACTCCAAAACGTCGAAAATTCCTCTAGGTAATGCTATGGAATGGAAGTGAATTAAACCAAATGTTCAGTGCCAACACTCATATAAAACTAGCTAAATTGTGCAATAGCCTCATAATACCACACACCACAACTCAATCCCAAACAAGTTAGGGTCGACTATATGAATCCTCATTATCCATATCACTCCATTTTCAATCCATCTCAATACCCCAATGAAACACGACGAAGCAACAATTATCCATCTTTCCTTATCTTATTGAGTACCCAATAAACCAAATAACATAACCACCAACACCAATGTTCAGTGACAAGACTCAGAAAAGACTAGCTAAATTGTGCAATGGCCACATAATACCACAGACCACACCTCAATCTCAAACAAGTTAGAATCGACTATACGAATCCTCATTATCCATATCACTCCATTTTCAATCCGTCCTAATCCAATATTCAAAAAGTTAGATTCTTTAACACTAGAACTTCTCCACATTTTCCACTAGCACATAAATCAAGACTAGAACATGAAAAATCATTTATTGCACTGTATTTCCTCAATTTACTGAACCCGGATGAAACCCGATGAAGCAACAATTATCCATCTTTACCATCTTATTGAGCACCCAATAAACCAAATAACATAACCCCAACCAATGTTCAGTGACAATACTCAAATAAGACTAGCTAAATTAGCAATAGCCGCATAACCCCACACACCATTCCTCGATCCCAAACAAGTTATAATCGACTATACAAATCCTCATTATCCATATCACTCCATTTTCAACCCCTCCCAATCCAACATTCAAATAGTTAGATTCTTTACCACTAAAACTTCTCTGCAGTCTCTATTAGCACATAAACCAAGACCAGAACATGAATTTTTTTCAATCCATTTTCCCTTCCTTTCTCAGCTAATTGAGCACCCAATTATCCAAATAACATAACCCACAACACCAATCAAACTATACAACACTCAATTGAACACCTCAATCCCACACACCACACTTGAATCCCGAACAACTTCGAATTGACTATACGAATCCTCATTATCCATATCACTCCATTTTCAACCATTCCCAATCCAACATTCAAATAGCTAGATACTTTACCACTAAAACTTCTCTATATTTTTCTACTAGCACCACATAAACCAAGACTAAAACATGAAATATTTTTTTAATACATTTTCCTGTTTTTCTCAGCTAATTGAGCACCCAATAAACCAAATAGCATAACCCACAACACCAATTAAACTATAAAAAACTCAATTGAACAGATACACCAGTAATTCTCAGCTAAAAACATGAAAACAAGCAGAGATGGAAAAAAACCTTGTTGTTCATCGAATTGATCGAAACTTTTCCCAGTAAACTTCAATGAGCAAAAACACTAAAGGGTACAGATTTTCTTGAAAACCCAGTAAACAGAATTGAAATTAAAGGGGAAATTGAATTGGGTTTTTGATGAACAAGAGAGCTATGCAGTAGAACACATACATGTTGGTACAACTATATTTGCTGTCTAGTGTTTTCCGCCTATGTGTTCGGAATCGAAATTCCACTAAATTTAAATTTACAAGGTTTATTTTTAAGGGCAATACTCTTGATGTGAATTTTTTTTTAAAAAAAATAATTGCCAATGATAAAATTAAACAATATATAGATTCATTATACAATAAAAGTAAAAGATCAAAATCAATAAACATAAAAAAATTAAAATAATTAAATAGATATTTATGATATGTATTTGATATTTATATTAGAAATTATATTAGTACGATGGTAATTTCATCTCTATTTTACGTTAAATTGATATACTATACTACGATTAATAATAGATAAAATAAAAATGTATGATAATATTCCTCATTGTCGCCCCTCTCTTCGTAATCTTCATCTTTAAAGTTTGTAAATTGCATTCAAATCTCTTCTTTTTTAATAACTCCGCAATTTGAATGAATTATTTTACTTTAAGCATTGAACTCATAATCTAGACAACTTGCATAGCAAAAAAAGAAAAAAAAAAAATTATGCATTAAAGTAAAAAATTAGAATCAACTTATTTTATATTATAAATAAATAAATAATACTTCATATATATGAAAAAATAAGACATTTTAGATCTTAATGAGCATCAAACAAATAATGAAAGAAAAAATAAAATCTAAAAGATCAAATAATATTTTTTTAGCAACTTACTACACGAATTATCATGATAAACATTTTTTCTTTCTCTTCCAACGGGAGAGAAGAAAGTAAAAAATTCAATTTAATTAATTAAAATATTTAAATAGAAATTCAAGAGAAAAATTACATGAATCGAACAAATAATTTTTGTTTTGAGTAAAGAATGATCTGCTTAGTTACTATTTCTTTGATTTTTTTTTCAAAACTATAACTAATAATATTTTTTCAAATGATGTTAACGATATCCCTGATTGTACCATATGTTTAAAAAAACTTTTTGATAATACTAAAAAATCTATCACAAAACTTATTTGTGGACACTTTTTTCACGCAGGTATATAACATATATCTAAAATATTGCAGATTTCTAATAGCAAAAAAAAATCTAGATAATTACTATATGATTTATCAAGCGATTATTTCATATAAAAAATCTAATAAAAACACATAAATAAAATTTAATTTTTTTTTTTTGTTAGAGATCTGCAAAAAAATAAAGATAATTATATACTTGTATGCCAAAAATGTCCACAAAGAAATTTGGCAAAAAACCTTCTAATGTTATCAACAATTTTTTTTCTAAACAAATAGTGCAATCAAAAACATCATTAATCACTTAAAAAAAACATTATTAGCCATAGCCTTGAAAAAATAAATAAAGAACAACACTTTGAGAAATATGATTAAAAAGGATGAGGTGAAGAAAGAGGCTGATTTTAATAGTATTTATAGGAAAATTTTAATTAATGATTAATTAACTTTCTAAGATTATAAACTTGTAAAGGATTACATTACTATATGAATTATGGCAATGTTTAAATGGCAACATGGAATGTAAATAAATAGATGATCTATATTATTTATGGTTTGTTGTTTATTTTTAAAAAAGGAAAATAAATTTGAGTAACTTACTAAAATTGCACTATTGTGTTAGATTCTCTTACTATAATAAATTGTTTTGGTGTTCAAATAGTAAGATAATACAAAAAATTTTAAAAAATATTATGTGTTCTTTATGACTAGTTTTCCTATTGATTAAAAATTTAAATTGTGTGACAATGTTTTTAAAAATTCTAGAGAAAATTATCAAACTCTAAAGAAAATTATCAAATATAGTGACATTGAAACTAGAATTTCCCAAAATGAGGTTCTTAATTATCACTATTCCTCCATTTTAATTTTCTTATTTTATTTTACAAAGGACACTTACTGGAAAAAATTCAAAGGAAATGTCTTCTTTTAAGATTTTAGTTACATTTTAAAAGGCACATCTTTATATTGAGAATTATTTTATTATAAATACTTTATTTTTCTTAGAGATGTTCTCTTATATTTGATATAAATATGTTATGAATAGTTGAAAATTGCAATTTCTTTAGAAATTTTCACATTGAATAAAATTCATTTATTTATTAAATAGTATTATTTGTTTTTATCAATATACTTGGACCTTATTTGTTTAGACATTATTTGTTTGCAATTAATAGTATTAAACATGAATGGTTGAAATCTCAATTCACTGAATATATTTATTTTACAAAGATCCAATTATTTAATATATCTGATTACATCTGGTTTGATCAAATCCTTTTGTCTTTGAATTTGAATTTTTAAAGAAAGTTTTTTTTGTGAAATTAGAATATACAAATTTTGTGGTGGATACTCGAAGGTTATGACAATGACAAAGTTTTGACGTCATCAATGTTGAAGACATTTCAAAGCTTTTTTTTTAATTATGTTTATTTGTAATTTGAAAATAAAATAACATTCATTTAAATATTAAAAATCAAACAAGCTTAATCATTACAGTTTGAATTGAGGAATAGCAACTTAATCATTCGGTTTGACACATTTTAATATTAATGAAAACAAATAAAACTTGAATATCAAGTTATAGATACATAAAATAATAGTTTTAGTTCAAGATAATTAATTTTGAAATTAGATCTATATCACATTTAATTAACTGTATAAACTTATTTCAAGATGAATAAATTTATATTATCTTTGAAGTAAATTTATTTCGATAACTAAACATAAAATAACTCTAATTTTAATTAATTGTATAAACTTATCTCGAGACATTTCAAGACTCTATTACTATGAATTATGTTAATGTTCAAATGATACCATTGAATTTAAATACAAATTTGATCTTGTATTATTTATGATTAATTTTCTACTTTTAAAAAGGTAAAAACAAATAATTTTAAAATTAATTGACATACTAAAATTGTACTTTTTATGTTAGATTTTCTTGCTATGATAACAATTTTCTATCTTTAAAAAGGTAAAGAAATAATTTTAAGACATACTAAAATGTACCTTTTGTGTTAGATTTACTTACTATAATATTAATTTTCTATTTTTAAAAAAGGTAAAGAAATAATTTTAAAATTAATATACATACTAAAATTGGTACTTTTTCTGTTAAGAGTTTCTTACTATGGTTATTGTTTGTGTTGATTTGGC
This sequence comes from Solanum bulbocastanum, assembly GCA_037074985.1. NCBI lineage: Eukaryota > Viridiplantae > Streptophyta > Magnoliopsida > Solanales > Solanaceae > Solanum > Solanum bulbocastanum. The sequence goes on from CM073601.1 coordinate 46,122,491, forward strand.
AGGTCAACATTAGTCAACTGGGATAAAATAGGATATTTCAATATTAAGTTTGAAATTAGACTTATATTATTATATTTAATTGATACTTGATAGTGTATTTTTATTTTAGAATATTTCAAATTTAAGTTTGGTATATGATTGTTGGTAAATTTTTTACATGTGTGTGTTTGGTATGGAGGAAAATATTTTTGAATTTTCTTTTTTTTATATTTGATTTTCTAGGAAATAAATTTCTTGAAAATGAAAAAAACTAATTAATTTTCAATAATGAAAGTAGGGAAAATATTTTATAAGTAATATTCTATGTTTATTATATCCTCTCACCTACATAACGTACTCAACTCCTACACTTTAACCATACCACACCCTCGCACTCCTATGGTTTTTATATAAATATTATGCTTTTTCTTTCAGCAAATTTACCACTAGACACGGTGTAATTAACGTAATTAAAAAAACTTTCGAAATATGACGTACTTAATGTTCAAATTATTGGGGTTTCTATATTTTATACTTATGATCTTAAAATAATATTTTCAAACTTGACTATCAAATGTTAGAAAATAAGCAAGCCATCAATTTATCTTAAAAATATCAAACTTTATTATCAAACGTTTAAGCTCCACTGAGTTTAGAAGACTGTGATTGATTCAGAGGACGGCGGGTCAAGACGGATTTCTCGGGTATAAAAAAAAAAAAAATCTCTCACCTAATCAATTTTCACATTTCCCGCCATTAACAAACTAGGGCTTAGCAAATTCAGCTTCAGTAAGCCAAACCCCCAAATTTTACAAGCAAAGCAAAAAATTAACATCAATGGCGAGCCAATCTGATAATTCTGTAGCATTTTCAGCAGCCGAGGTTTGTTTACTTCTTAATCTTCTTTGAAATTTGCTTAAAAATGAATTTGTCATTTGATTTTATGCTGATTTATGGTTTTTAATTGTTGTTCATGCATCTAGATTCAACATATAAGCAGTTGGATGTATTTCTCCAACTTCAACTATATATGTAAAATTGGGGGTAGAGGGAGTGAAAATTGTAGGGGGGCGGGGGGGGGAGTTTAGGTAGCTAACCAGTTGAGCTATTAAGATTTTACGTAGATATGTGTGATAAGTATACACACTAATATTCATGTACTTGTTTAAAATCCTAGATCTGCATTTCTTTCAAGTGAAAATTAAGCTGGATATTTTCATTTGATTGGGTGTGTTTGGTAGGAAGAAAAATGTTTTCCATGTAAAGTGTTCAAATGGAAAATAAGTGGATTTTTTCTTACTTATTTTCTGGTGTTTGATAAGCAAGTAGGAAATATTAATCCAAATGCATTTTATGTGATCTATTCAAATATGATAAGGGTGGGGCGGAGGGTAGGCAGAGGCGAACCCAGGATTTGAAAACTACGGGTGGACCAATATTACCTTGGCTGAAATATGAGCTCTAAGATAAACTTAAAAAATAAAAACAATAAAATAGCATTGTAGCTAGATTCGAACCTAGGTCTCATGGGTGGTTCCTCTAGCTTGTAGCAGTAGCACAATGGCAAACCTATACTTTTCATGGGTGCACGGTTAATTATATCCTAATTTATGTCAGTTTCTCAAGATAGATATACACCTATACACATAATTTTTCCCGAAGTTAACGGGTGCATCTGCACCTCATCCTATAGGGTGGGTCTGCCTCTGAGGGTAGGAGTGTGGGGGTGGAGGTTGGGGTGTGTTAGAGACAATTGGTGTGATATGTCTATGGAACTTGTTTTTCCTACTTCCATTAAAAAAGTGATTTTTCTCATTTTTAAGGAATTTGTTTTCCTAGAGAATATTTTCCAAAATTTTTGACCAGCCAAACATGTGAACACACCCTTTGTGCTGTTTTGTGTTCTTAATGATCTCAGATCAGTGATCTTTAACTTATTGTTTCTCAATTATACAGTTGGAGTTTCTAGCGGAAGATGAAATGATTGAAATTGTGCCAAACATGAGAATGGAACCTCTCAATCTTATATCTGTATTATTCTACTCCTACAGTGACTAAATTCATTCATATAATCTCACTGGTATTTATGCTGATTTTTGTTGAAAATGTACCAATTGACAGGGAGATTTTGGACCTTTCCGTCCACAAATAGCTGCACAGGTGCCTCTCTGGCTAGCTGTGGCTTTGAAGAAAAGAGGAAAATGCACTATCAGACCACCTGAATGGATGTCCGTTGGTAAGCTTTTGATTGTTAGGAAAATTTGCTAATCTGTTCTTCCAAATGCAGTGCTTAGTTGATTTAAGTTTTGATTCAGATTTGTTTGTTGTGTTTTCTCTGTTATGGAGAAACAGTTAGTGATGCTATTTTACTAATTTGTAGTTAGTTGCTGGAGTTCCTTAGAGTTGTTGCTAGCTCAATTTGTATGTCTGCATAAAGATTGTGTGAAATCTAGAGATCCCTTAAATAAAGTGTTCAGTATTGAATGGAGACGGGCCAAAATAGAGCAGAATGATAAAGAGGATTTATGTAGGGGATTGAGTCTACATACCTTCTTGTGGTTTGGATATTTAATTTATTTTTAGTTTTGTAAGGGGATTGTAGTAATGCTATTATACTGGTATAAAGATTGTCATGGTCCAAGTCACATCTTGTTTTTCTTAGAAAGCAAGTTGCTGTATTAGCCTCAGTTAGAGGCATAAAATACTGACTTCTTGTTGGCAAAACTGTTTGGTACTTTGGTTTTCCCCATCATGCCATTATATCAGCCATTTCGAATAACAGATTAATGTTCAATACTATTATAGCCCTTGGTTAAATCTTCCTCAATTGCACCTCTAACTGAAAATATAAAATCCCATTCCTTTAGTAACTTTGTTGGATTACCGGATAATTGTCAAGAACATGCCTTCCTTTACAAAATGAATAATATTTATCCAAGACAGCAGGTCAAGTTCAACCTGTTAGCAATACGCAAACAGTCTTTATTTCATGTTTCAAAACCACATTCCAGCTTGTAACTGTTCCACAATCTCTCATAATTAGTGGACATTCCAGCTTTAAACTTATTGGTTGACAATAGAATGTGTTGTTTCACCAATTCCAAGAAAAAAAATAATACTGCATCAATGAAATTTGACATAAGATATCCTATAAGTATTCTGGGAAACTTTCCGGTAAAGTTGCTGGCTCCTATAACCAAGAGTTTTGTGTCATCTCTCATTTCTTGTTTGTCTAGACATAGCACACAAGTTGCTTCAACCAAGATAAGCCAGCTTTATGTTGTATTGGACAACCAGATGGTTGATTACTTATTTTTTGTTAATCTGATATCACTAATTTCATTCACTCATCAAGCTTTGTCCAGAAATGTTCAGGTTGCCTGCTGCAGATCATTTCTATTCCAATAGAAATTTTATATTCACTGCTGTCATATAATCATGTAGATTGTACTTGTTAGGTTTCTTACTAGTCTGTGCTTTGTCGACTAGAAAAGTTAACCCAAGTTCTGGAGGCTGAAAGAGACTCTGAAAAGTTCCAATTGTTACCATTTCATTATGTTGAAATCTCAAGGCTTCTCTTTGATCAGTAAGTAGTTTTTTTTTTCATATCTTTTTTTTATATCAAGATTTATAATGTTGGTCTACTGATGACAATATTCTATGATTTAGTGCCCGCGAGGATATTCCTGACATCTATATGGTAAGCTCAGTTATTTTCTCAGTTCTATTGGCTTTAAATATTTAGTAATTCAGCCAGAACTCTGATTCAAACATGCTCAATAGGTGAGGTCTCTTATTGAAGATATTAAGGATGTGCGGTTTCACAAAATTGGAACTGGCTTGGAGATAATTTCAAAGGAGGTCACATATGCGTTGAGGGTATGCTCATTCACTTATCAGAAAATGCTTTTCTCATTCTGATGCATGTATCGTTTTGATGATCAATATCTTAGTCATGTAAGGAATCTGTCGGGGTGTGTTAGTAAGAAAAGGAGGCATATACTGATTTAGTTATATCGGTGCTTATATCTTAAAATATGGAAGCACAAAATTACCATCCATTCTATTGGAGTTACTCAATACTGCAAATTCAGCTGACGGTCCCATGGATGATTGGGTGTATTAATTTACAAAATCAATTCTGTTTGATCTAATAGATGTAGTTTATCGTACAATTGAATGACTAATTAAGCCTGATTTGTGCATTATAAAATTTCTCCCCTGCATATCTAGAGCTATCTAGAGCTATGTAGCATTGGAGGAAAGAGATAAGATTAGGAATGAAGATATCGGGGACAAGGTGGGAGTGACCTCTGTTGTTTACTGGGCTTCAGTTAACACATTATTTTTGGCTATTGTTACTGTTCCTTGTTTTGTGAATGTTGTATAATGCTTTCCTTATTATTTGCCATGTCCTCTTTACTTGCGTATTTTTTTTTCAAACTGCTTTGATGTGTTACTTGAGCCAAGGGTCTCTCGGAAACAACCTCTCGACCTCCACGATGTTGGGATAAGGTCTGCAAAGACTCTACCCTCCCCAAACCTCACCCATGGAATTACACCTGGTCTGTTGTTGTAAAATGCTAAGTTTTTGTCCTGTAATAACTTTGTGCCAGATTGAGAATGGCCAAAGGAAATAGAAATCAGATTGATGATTTTACAGTCGTTCCATGCTTAAGGTGTAGAAACAACTGTAGCATTTGCCATAGCTTCCTATAAGATAATGGAGTGAACCTTTTCGAGAGAGTGGAGAGGCAAATACATACTGTAATTCTTCCTTTTCTTTTCTGAGGCGGGGAGTGGGTTTAGGGGATTTTTCTTTAGTGAAATTGTGTTTTGCTATTTTGAGGAAGAAATATGGACTCTTGTAAGATCTAATATATTAACCTGAAACTTCTCAGCTTAAAAATCTCTCAGCAATGGAGGCAAATATAGTACGCCCATTTGTTACCAAAGCTTTGCAGACATTTCATAAGCTAAATACTATGGAAGCAATACCAGAATCAGGCAGCATTCCAAACAGACAGCGCCAAGCTGTGAATCAGCGGGACAAGGTAAGTTCTTACGACTTTTTCTTCCTTTCTATGATAAGCATGATATTTCTCTGTACCTTTTCTCATGATTGAGAATTGGATAAGTAATACCACTTAACTATGTTTTCTCCCTTGTCTGACCATTCACACTTGTATGAAATTATTGAGTTTTATCATTTTGCTAGCAACAACATTTGTCGCATTATTTCGTTGTCATTACTGTCCTTTCCTCTGTGTGTTATGTACCACTCTTCATTTCACATTATTCCATTGTTGTTACTTGTTACTGCTCTCATTTCTGTACACCTTTTTCAAACTGTTTGGAAATGCTTTAGTTTAAGGTGAGGATCTATCAGAAACAACCTCCTTTTATCTCTACGAGATAGGGGTAAGGTTTGCATACACTCTACCTTCCTCAAACTCCACTTGTGGTATTACGTTGAGTATGTTATTGCTAGTTACAACATTTCCTTTACTAGCTATTCAGTTTTTAACGTTATCTCTTTTTTTTTTTTGACATCCAGCGCGTACTGAAAGGTCGATGAAACTATTCTCTCTTCACTTTGCCTCATGCTGACCCTCCAAAGAGACATGAATTGAGTATTCATACTAATAGCAAGGAAAGAGCTATTATTATAATGCAAGTTCATTTTGCGTATGTATCATATATATTGCCACTTTTTTTATATCAGCAATGGAATGGCTTGTACTCTCATTCAGTAAATTTTGTGGTTATCTTTGTTACCAGAGATCTCGGGTTTGAGGTCTTGAAAATGTTCTTATAGTGCGAATCTGGATTTAGTTTGACCCTAATATAGATATCGGACATTGGGGTCGAAAAAGAAAACACTCTACTCCATTGCCACATTTTTCATTAGTGTTGCGCAACTCATGCCAAACTAATTTTTATATGCCTCACACTATAACTAAACAAGAAGTTCTCTTCCATACATTTATTTCAATATCGTAAATTAAGCAAAACCGTATAATATACATGTTCCTCAATTTATTCAAAATCCTATAAATTATCCTCCTTTTTCATTCTTCATTTCTCATTAACCACCAAAAAAAAAAAGAAAAAGAAATGGAGGTGTCTTATAAGAAAATAACATCTCCATTATTCACTTTCTTGTTTTTTTCATCTATCTTTATTCAATGTCTTCCTTATGTTTCTTCCTTAGGTGTTAACTATGGCACCCTTGGCAACAACTTACCCCCACCATCACAAGTTGCTCAATTCCTCAAAGACAAAACCATAATTGATAAAATAAAAATCTTCGATGTGAATCCAGACATCCTAAAGGCCTTTGCTAACACAAACATCTCAGTTACTGTCACCGTCCCCAATGTTGAAATCCCCAAATTGCTAGACATTGGTTATGCAAAAAGCTATGTTCAAGCAAACATCAAGCCCTTCTATCCACAAACAAAAATTGATGTGATTGCTGTTGGAAATGAAATCCTTCATTGGGAAACACCAGAAGTACAAAACAAATTAGTTAGTGCAATGAGAACACTTTATCAAGCACTAACACAATCTGGTATCAACACAATTAAAGTGTCAACACCACATTCTTTAGGAATTTTACTAAGTTCAAATCCACCAAGTCTAGCTAAATTTAGACCAGGTTGGGATGTAAATATCCTAGCACCAATGTTACAATTTTTACGCGAAACGAAAGGTCCTTTCATGGTTAACCCTTACCCATACTTTGGTTACAATCCTGAACAAGTTGATTTCCTATTGTTCAAACAAAACAAAGGCGTTTTCGATAAGTTTAGTAGAAGGACATACTCAAACATGTTTGATGTGTTGTTGGATGCTGTTTTTACGTCAATGAAAAGACTTGGTTATGATGATGTTGATATTGTTGCTGCTGAAACAGGATGGCCATCATTTGGTGAAAGTTTTGAACCACAATGTACTGTGGATAATGCAGCATCATATAATGGTGGATTGGTTAGAAAAATTGTTAGTGGAATAGGGACACCATTGATGCCACATAGAAAAATTGAGACATATTTGTTTGGTTTGTTTAATGAAAATACTAAACCAGGTTCTAATGCTGAGAGGAATTTTGGATTGTTTAGACCTGATTTTACTCCAGTTTATAATATTGGAATCATGAAAGGACAACAATTGTTGCCAATCCCACAACCATCAAAGGTAATCTCTTTTTGAAATGATAGCAACGTCATTCTGTCACTTACAATATCTCGGTGAATATGCTTGCTTGTTTTTTCTACCTCATACCACATTAGAGGGATCATGTCATGTTTTAATGACTCGAACTCTAGACCTCTTGGTTGAAAGTGAGGATTCAACACCACTTGGTTGATCGTACACATATTATTTTATTGAGATAATTATGGCTTGAACGATTCGACCATCTAATTTACAAAATATGTTTAAAGTGGATGGTGTATATTTTATACTAAATGTACATATAAGATGCATTAGTATACGCAGTATATACATTGATTTAGTATATATTGTGTATAGTTATGCCTTGTTGGTAAACTAGTTGGCCGAACAATATATATTATCAAACTTTTTCTTTTTTGATGTTGTTCGTGCATAAAACTTAAACTCGATTTGTTAACAAGTTTTGCAATTTTGATGTATACAGCCTCTTCCAAAACCAGCATTGCCACAACCAAGAGGCCCAATTCCTGTGGCAAAGCCAGGCCCAAGACTTCCAGCCCAACCAGCCCCAAGACTTCCAGCCCAACCAGGCCCAAGACTTCCAGCCCAGCCAGGCCCAAAGCCTGTAGGCCCAATGGGGAAGAAATTTTGCATGCCCAAACCACAGGCTACAGATGCACAATTGCAGGCCAGTTTAGATTGGGCCTGCACTAATCAAGGTGTGGATTGTCGCCCAGTTCAAGCTGGAGGCCCATGTTTTAACCCAAATACTGTTAGGTCTCATGCAGCTTATGTTATGAATTCTTACTACCAAATCAAGGGCAAAAATGACTTTAACTGTGATTTTTCGGGTTCCGCTGCCATCGTCTTCACTGATCCAAGTAAGTATTCAACATTTCCCGATCAGTGTAAGAATTTTTATACTATCACATCACTTTAAAAACAACATATATTTACTTAGAGTTTATCTTCATATATACGAACAATGTAGATCATCAGAACGATAAAATATTAAAGCACGTGTAAATTTGCATAGTAACCTAAATATAAGGCAAACAACTACAAAAATAAGTTAAATCATACAACTGTAAATTTATAATCACTGATTGTCTAAAGTGTTTAATTATCTATCGTACCAAGTGATCTGTCTTATTTTCTAAATTACTAATTTCACTTTTTATTGGCTATTTACCTACATTTTTCATTGAGGTCATCTTAAATCATAAAGATTCTTTTTGCACTACCACTTTATAAGAGTTAAACTCAAAAAATAACTTAACTACATGTAATTGTTTAAAATACATGAGATTAATAATTAATCTGAAAAAAATAAGTAACTTACTATAACATATTACGATACCATGATAGCATAACATTAATTATTTATTAATATATATAAGTTAAATTCAACATTTATTTTCTTATAATATTTGGATTTTTTAAATTGAATATCTAATGATGTCTTTTTTGTATTTGTTTGTAATTTTTGTAGGTTATGGTACATGCAAGTACCTTTCTTAAATTTTATGGACCAAAAAAGGAAGATTTTGAAGCTACTCCAACATTTAAAGGATTAGTTTTGACATATTGAAATTTTGTTTTTAAAAAAATATGTTCTTTGATGTTTCACAAACTAATCTAATTGTGTTGTTGCGTAGTATCTATTTATTGCAAATAAAATAATAAAAAAAAATGTTGCCTACTTCATTTGCCATGATTTAGTTTTTAATTTGATAAATTAGTTTACAATATTCTAGTAAAAATAAATAGTAATTTTACTATTTGAGGACAAAAATATTTTTTTTCTTCTTTTAAGTGCGGTTTATTTAATACTGGAAATGAAAAAAGTACAACAAATATTAAGTTTTCTAGCTCATAGAAGGCATGAAATGCTATTGACGGATTAAATAATCCAAATGTCACCTTTCAATTTGTTATTAGATAACTAATTATATTTTTAGGATTTAAGTCCGAAATTGAATCACATGAATTAAGCATATAATAGAAATTGTTGATATATTATTGACTTGTTATTAGTGAATTACCTAATAATTAAAAAATTATTAAATTGAGAAAAAATGATTCCTATGACTAATCCGAATTAGTGCATTGCATAACCGGGCAACGCTTGAACCTAGTGATTAAGGGGGAAGAAATTTCAACCATCAACTCAAAGTAAAAGTTTGAGCCTCTTAACAGTCTTAATTAAACGGGAGAAACATAGGTTAATTAGGGTTCTTGAATCTTGAAAAATAAGTCAAATTCTTTTTGGAAATAAGAAAATAGGGTGTTAGTGTTGGAGAAGGAGAAGAGAAGTAGGGTGGATGAAGTTAAAGAATAATGAATAAATAAATAATAATATATTCCTTGTAATTTTAAAAGTGAAAATTGAAGAGAAAGGAGCCAACCTTACCCATGTTAAAAAAAATATTAAAAAGTAAAAATATAAACAACATTTCACACGTGGCAGAACACAAACCTCTACAATTTTTTAATAGAGATAAGTGTCAAAAACACACCTAAACTATCTCCTTTTTTTGTGTTTCATACCTAAACTATTGAGAGTGTGAATTTCATACCTACACTATCACTTTTTAGTTTGAGAAACACACTTCAGTGGTAATACACTCTCTCTTTTATTTGAAAAAAATATTGACACATGGCATTTCACAAGGATAAAATATTCCACCTTGATAAAAATTAAATAATAAACTATTAATATTAATTAAAAATTAAAGATTAAAATATTACTATCCATAAAAAAAATATTTTTAAAAAAATAAAATAATATCTAAAAAACAATTCTACACACCCCACCTAAACCTCCACTTCAATTTTTTTTTCTCACTTTGTGTTAGATATGTACATACATATATTTTTAGAAAGAAAAATTCTACTGGTGTACCGAATATAACATAAATAAGTAAAAATTAAAAAATGTTTTGCGGCGGCAAGTAAAAAATATTTTTGATATGTATATATATAACACAAAATGAGAAAAAAAAATTTGAAGCGGAGGTTTAGGTGGGGTGTGTAGAATTATTTTTTTAAAAAAATAAAATAATATCTAAATTAGTATTTGAGGGGGGGGGGGGGTGAAGTTAAAAAAAATTAAATTCTTTTATAAAAGAAATTTAAAAAAAAAAAAAAAACTTAAAAAATTGGCCGGGGCTTGGGGGGGGGGGGGGGTTGAGAGGAAGTGATGGAGTGGGGTAAGAAAAATATTTTACATTTTATTTTATAAAAGAAATATTATTTTTTTGGATAATAATTTTTAAATTTTTAATTTTAACTAATACTAATAATTTATTTAATTTTTGTCAAGGTTGAATGTTTTGTCCATGTGGAGTGTGATGTGACAATTTTTTAAAATAAAAAAGAGAGTGTATTACACACACTATGATAAGAGTGGTATAAAAGAGAGAAGTGTGTTTCTCAAACTAAAAAGTGCTAATCTAGGTATGAAACTAAAACTCTCAATAGTTTGGATATGAAACTCAAAAAATTGACATAGTTTAGGTGTGTTTTTGAAACTTATCTCTTTTTAATATTATATTTGAAAAACATATTATTTTCACTCCAAATAACTATAAGAGGTAAAGGAATCACCTATGAAATTAAAGCGTGGAAGTGATTATTTTTTTATAAAAAAAATAGGTGTATGAGAATATTCACATATTTTTCGTATATTAATTATCATTTTAGCTAGTTATTAAAATATTTACTATAAAAATTTAACTGAAATTAATTTATAAGCATGATTATGAGAGTTATTTTTTCTACTCCTACAATTTTTTTCCTCTATTCCATTCGCTAATCTAAATTCGTATTTTACGCAAAACCGTACATATATACATACGATTCATTATTTATTCACTTCTATAAATTATTCTCATTTTTTTTTCTTTTTCGATTCATTCTTTTCTTTCTTGATCGTTTCATTCATCTTTTTTCGATATTTTTCTATTGTTTCTTCCATAGGTGTTAACTATGGCACCCTTGTAAACAACCTACCTTCACCATCCCAGGTCGCTCAATTCATCAAAAACAAAACCATAATCGATAAAATCAAAATTTTTTATATGAATCTAGATATCATACGTGCTTTTGCCAATACAAACATCTCAGTTACTGTTACAGTTCCGAATGGTGAAATTCCCAAAATGTTGGACATAGGTTATGCTAAAAGTTATGTGGAGGCAAATATTAAACCTTTTTTCCCACAAACCAAAATTGATATTGTTGCTATTGGAAATGAAGTTATTCTTTTAGAAAAACAAGAAATATACATGAAATTAGTTCAAGCTATGAAAACATTTTATCAAGCATTAATTCAATGTGGAATTAATACAATTAAAGTATCAACACCAAATGCTTTAGGAATTCTTTCAAAATCAAAAATTCCAAGTATGGTAAAATTTAGACATGGTTGGGATCATAGTATTTTAGTACCAATGTTACAATTTTTACACGAAACAAACGGACCTTTTATGGTAAATCCATATCCATATTTTGATTACGACCCAAAACAAGTCGATTTTATTTTATTTAGACGGAATAAAGGCATTTACGATAGATTTACTAAGAAATTATACACAAATATGTTTGATATGATATTAGATGCTGTTTATATTTCAATGAAAAAAATTGGTTATGAAGATGTGGAAATTATGGTTTCTGAAACAGGATGGTCTTCTTTAGGAGAAAATTTTGAAAAAAAATGTAGTGTAGAAAATGCAATATCTTATAATAGAGGATTAATTAGGAAATATTTTTCTAGTGAGGGGACACCATTAATGCCAAATAGGAAAATTGAGATATATATTTTTAGTTTGTTTAATGAAAATATTAAAAAAAGGCAATGCTTCTGAAAGGAATTTTGGATTATTTAGGCCTTATTTTACTCAAGTTTATGATATTGGAATTATGAAGGGAGAGACATTGCCATTGCCATTGCCAATGCCCATGTCACCTAAGGTAAGTTTCATACATTCTTGATATATATTTGTTTTTTCATTACTGAGGGTGTGTTCGATACGGAAAAAAATATTTTTTGCAAAAAAAATAAGTTGCTTATGAGGGTCTTACTTATTTTCTTATGTTTAATATATAAATAAAATATTTGAATATAATCTAGAAATTTTTATGAGAGGTAGGGTGGAGGTTGGGATGGAGTATACGGAGGGGGGAGGGGGGTACGGTGGGAAGGGCACAATCAATGTAAAATACCACTTCTAAAACTTGTTTTTCCTTGTTCCTACTAGTGAAGTCATTTTTCCAGAGAAATATTTATAAAATTTTGACGAACATGAGAAAATTGAAAAATATTTTCTTCATACCGAACACACTCTTATACACTATAGTTACATATAATTTAGTTGCAATTCACATGACAAATCTTGTATATGTGTTAAAGATTTTCAAAAAAACTTGTATATGTATTAAAGATTTTTTAAAAAAACATAAGTATCGATAAGTATCTTTAACCTAATAAATCAAATGAGTTACATAAAATTTCAAATTTGTATTCCGTCTTTGCTTATTAACAATGTTTTTTTAAACTTTTATGTATACAGCCACAACCGCCAGGCCCAATACTCCCAGCCCATCCATTTCCAAAGCCTGCAGATTTAATGGGCCGGAAATTCTGCAGGCCCAAAACAGATGCTACAGATGCACAATTGCAGGTCAATTTAGATTGGGCCTGCACTAATCAAAGTGTGGATTGTGGCCCAGTTCAAGCTGGAGGCCCATGTTTTGGCCCAAATACTGTTAGGTCTCATGCAGCCTTTGTTATGAATTCTTACTATCAAATCAAGGGCAAAAATGACTTTAATTGTGATTTTTTGGGCTCTGGTGTCATAGTCTTTGTTGATCCAAGTAAGTATTTGAATCATTTTTTAGTTTAATTTTGTTCCGTTGAAAACCTTTCGTCAAAAAATTATAATGCATATATATAGAAAATTATACAAAATATATTGGTCACAAATTATTTTTCGTACATGTATATTACTTCTTGAACACTCTCAGTAAAACTTCTGATTTCGTCACCGTTCTTGAGTGCATAAGAATTTTATACTATTAGATCGAGGCGATTCAAGATTTGAAATATACGGGTTTCTACAATGACTTCAAGTTAATACTGTCAAAATAATAGATTTTATAGTCAAATATTTATAGTTATTTAGTAAATTTCATATAAAAACTATTGAGTTCACGTATATTCGTAGCCCTTCTTCTAGATCCGCCCTTACAGTTACATCACTTTAAAGATAATCATAACTTCTATACACCGACAAAGTGAGATAAATTATAATGTACTTAATCCAAAAAATATGACGAGTAGCTTATTACTACAACATATTACGATACACTGATAGTACAACGTCGATTCTTTATATTGTATTTATAAATTAGATTCTATATTTTTTCCTTTATAATATAGTTGGAACAATTTTTCTTTTTATTGAAGATTTAATGATGTTTTTTCTTTTATTTGTTTTGTAATTTTCCAGGTTATGGTACATGCAAGTATCTAACTTGAAGTTTTATAGCTAGCAAAGGAAGATTTTGTAGCTACTAATTAATATTTGAAGGATTTGTTTTGACAAATAAAAAGTTTTGACACAATTAGGTTTTATTCTTCATATATGTTTATTTAATTTTTATTAGTAGCTAACATAATTGTTTTGATATATGTATTTATTGCTCGTGATATTCTCTTTTCCTCTCTTGTTTTTAATGCTATATTTAAGCTGATGATTAATCGAAAACAATTTTTTTACCTCATAAGATAAGAGTAAGACAATGTACACATCACTTCTCAGACCCGAGTTGTTAGATTTTAGTGAATATATTATTATGGTGTACTCTATAATCATAATTGTATAAGGACTTAAATAAACACTTAAATAATTTTTTAACGTACAAAATCAATATTGGACTAGTAAAAAAGAACGCGGGAAAGGAAAGACGTATAATTAATTAGCTAAAGGATTAACCAATAATTAGTTTTGCTTTCCGTCTAAAATGCGCAAATGGAACGTATAATCATGCAAATAGATGAAACTTGATTGACGTGAATATTGATTTGATAATTAGATATAGTATTTAATTAATTAGATGCATAATTCAAGAAATAATAGAGACTTGATAAGACATTTTAATTGTTTTCTTGTTATATTAATTAGAGTCAAATTAATTTGTTGTACTCCATGTTGATCATGAAACTTGTTTATAACATCGTATGCGTCTTTTCTTCTGAAGCTTGCTTGCCTAGAAGGTGACTTAGGGGATGATTTTAAAATTTTGAAATGACGACTTCACGTTAATAAGTGGCTTTAAATTTAATATATGTAGATATTTTATTTATTTTTTAACATAAGTACACAATTTAAGCTAAAATCACTTAATATCGATCAATTTTTTATCCGTACTTCTAGCTTTGTTCAAACTTGTTGATTCTTCATTTTTATCAACATGCAAAAAGTAAAACCATTATCGATTCATCCTATGTCATAAATGTCACATTTTAGCCAAAACTCTTAAACATCGTAAATTTGCTCTAAGGATATATAAACAATTTTGTTGGCAAAGCGATTAATAATAATTTTAGTGCTGACCTTACCTAAAAAAAAAAAGTGATTTTTTTTCAACTGTATGACTATTTTTAAAATTTTGAATAAATACATGATTGCTAAATTCTAGGAGATTCGAGATTAGAAAAATAATACTAATACATAGGGAAAGTAAAACTTTGTCCTTGAGCTACACTGGGAAATAATTTTTGGCCCACAAAAAAATTATCACATACATTTTTCCAAGACAAAAATATATTTAGTACAACATATTATTTGTCTCAAATAAGAACAAAATCTAATATTACTTGCCAAAACATCACGAGATGTACATTTGAAGACTTTAAAAAATAAAATCTATGTATAATAAAGACAAGAATTTGCCAAAAATTCATGAATGAATGATGATTGAGGGAAATAGAAGAACTATACAAATCACGAGAGCAATAGTAGTCACCCACCCTTTAGTATATATAGGTGTTATCTACGTAGTGACGGAGTCAGAAATTTTGAAAAAATAAATATATATCTATAAAGATGCAAACTACCTACATCTAGACGAGAAGAACCATATCTTCGTAATAATAAAAAGATAAATGTTTGCTCATAATTATTTTTTACATGGACAAAGAATTCATTGATTTTATTTTGTTTTTTCTTTATTGCCATCCCCTTTACATGATTGAAGTATATGGTGCCTTTGAGCACAAACAAACTTAATTTATAAGACTTTTTTGTTGTCACAAAAATAAGTAGATGTCAAAAACCTTATCCCTCAACAAGAAGAACCACACAAATTAAATAATTATTTTCCCTTTTCTTTCTTTTCTTTTATCACTTTGAAGTAAAATTATGTTTTTTCATACATTTAGTTAGATAGTAAGAAAAGTTTCTATGGACAACCATGGTTAAAATGCTTGTTATAATTCGAATACGTGACGTTATAAAATGATTTTAAGTTGTTTTTTTTAATATGTGTACCTCCGTCCAATAAAAAGGACTAATGTAAGAGTCATGTGAATCCTACATTAAAATGAAGAAGAAAATGACAATCAATATACAACATAATGCTAGTTATATAATATACCGTATACCCATTTTTGAGTCTGATAATGACATGTTTCTCAAGAAGCAAATTTGTGAGACCTGTTGAGCCGAAACGAACCATAATTTACCATAAATCTAGCATCATAATTCTTATTGTTGTGTTTCCTTCAATAAAGATGTATTTTGGCAATCATGTGAGCAAACAGGGTTGAAAGAGTAAAGCAATTAATAAGAATATTTTTAATCATTTTATTGTGTTGATAATCGTGAATTATGTCTGCTAATATATATATATATATTGTTTTTTTTTTTTTTAGATAAATTCTGAAATTGATAAATTAAGAATAGGAGAAAGATTGGAAGTAATTAAATTCTTTGTCCCAAATTTACTCCATAATAATCATAAGCTTTACTTTTTTTATGTTTTCACTTGAAGTTTAAATTACTTCAACATAACTTGAAAATGATTAATCCAATTTAATCTGTTGTGAAAAAAAAGAAGAAGATTATTTGCCTTATTTTTAGGATTATCAAATAATTGATTTCAATTATCTTTAAGAATACCTTATAGTGTGTTAGGATCATGCTTAATATCAAAGATTCAATTTTATATAAGTATTTTGTTCGATTATGACTTCGACTCATGTCATTTACTTTCCTCATAAATTTTTTTTTGTCATATGTATAATGTTGATGTTACCCAATATAGTATAAATTTTACTTATAAACACATGTTTATAGAAAGAAAAAGAGAAAAGAAAATGTTCAAATTAATTTTTGAATTTTTATAAAATATTTTTAAAATCATATGACAGGTTCAACATGTGTACACATTTCCAAGTTATTATTTATTTTATTTACTTAAATACATTGAAGTTTGAAGAATATTCTCACTAGAAAGACAAAGGTAATATAAATAAAATATAATGGACAAAAATAGATGTGACTTTTCTTCGAACTCTGCATAAATTAATAATTGTATAGATTTGGTTTACTGGTCAATGATGTTAGTAAACGTTATTTAAAAAAAATCAATGTTTCAATCTTAGCGAAGGTTAAGAAAAATTAATCTCTTTTTATGTACGTATATTTTAGTCATTTAGTGTAAAATATTAATTTAGAATCAATACCGATAAAAAATAGAAATCACATAATAAATAAAAATGTTTGCAAACTAGCTCAGATATTATTATTATTATATAAATAATAATATTATTGAGCATATAATAAAAGAATTCTAATTTATAAAGAAAAAAAGGACAAAAGAAGTGGCATAAATCATAATTGTGAAGCTTTCACAACTTTATCTAGACAAAATAAAGAGAAAACAATTTTTTTCAAGAAAAAAAAGTCTAGTACAAAAGCACCCTAAAGATTATAATATATAAGTATTATTTCATTCTTAAAATTAAATTTTGGATTTAAATTGAAAAATGTGTGTTATACATAAATATTGTCAATAAAAATTTAAATTAATCAAATTTTAAAAGCCAAATATGAAATACTAATATAGAGCTTATTTGAATTGATTTTTGTCTTATAATTTATAAATCAAAAGGCATAAGTTAAAAATTCTAACTTATGACTTATTTTTATTATTTTAACTTAAAAATAAATGTTTATAAACATTTTTTTATTTATCTAAACATTATAAAATTAATTTGACTTAAAAGCACCTCAAATAACTCAATCTAAACAAACACGAAATAAAAAAAATATGCACACAAAATAAAAATTACTCATAAAATGGTTAATTTAACTCAAAGATAAGATGGAATTTATGCAAAGTATATGATGCCCTTAGTCTAAACTTCATTATCTTTCAAAAGTAAAAATAAGATGATAACATTTCACCAATCAAATTATATTAAGTATATTATTATTATTTTACGCAAAATTTATATGTCCAAAAATTATATTTCTTAAAAAAAAACAAAGACAACCAACCATTAATGTAATGAAATAAATTAGTACAAAAATAAACCTGGAATTTATGCAAAGTGGTATTCCCTTTACTTGGTATCATCATTACATACTATTATATATAGTATAGTATATATAAATATATTTTTATATACTATAGTTTTAATAAAATTATCAAAAGCTAAATTTTGTGTTTTTCTCATTTTCCTCCATCATCTTCATCTTCCATGGGAGAAAAGCAAAAGCTTAAAGAGAAAGAGAAAGTCAAGAAGCAAAAACACAAACACCCAAATGAGGAATCTCCAAAACCCACTTCAGATTTCACTTTTAAACCCATTTCCGATGTTAAAGGTCTTCGATTCGGCGGTCAATTCATCGTTAAATCCTTCACAATCCGCCGTGCACGGCCATTAGAACTCCTCCGTATCCTCTCCCTTTCTCCGCCGTCAACAGCAACCAAAAACTACAGTTTCACTTCAACTACAGCTTATTTACCCACAAATTTCACAATATTAGCTCATCATGCTTGGCATACACTAACATTAGGTCTTGGAACGAAGAAATCGAAGGTGGTTTTGTTTGTTTTTGAATCGGAGAAAATGAAATCGGAAATCGACCGGGTTTGGCCGGTGGAGATTCCGTTAGGTGAAGTGAATAAGAAGATGATTCGAGGTTTAACAGGTACTGAAATGGCGAGATTTAAGTTTAGGAAAGGATGTATAACTTTTTATGTTTATGCTGTAAGAAGAATTGGGGATTTAGGGTTTACTTGTGCTGAAGATCTGAAATTGATTTTGCAATCGGTTGTTGCACTCAAAGATTTCTTCGATCATACTGCTATGTTAGCTATGCCGAATCAGAGAAGTATCAATTATCCAGCTGAGATTCAACAAATGGGAATTGCTCATTAGTCTTCTTCTTCGTCTTCTTCTCCATCGTTGCTCGGATTATTCAAAAATGTTAGTAATTCGGAGGGATGCTATGTATCTGTTGATAATTTTGAAAAGTTCGAGTAAATATAGGTTCTGAATCATCATTTCTCATTTTCATTCTATGTTGTTTGGGTTATTCGAAAATGTAGTGGAATTGTTGATAATTTTGAAGAATTCGAGTAATATCGATTTTGAATCATCATTTCTCAATTTTGAAGAGTTCGAGTAATATAGGTTCTGAATAATCATTTATCAGTTCTCATTTGTGTTGTTTGGATTATTCTAAAATGTTACGGGATTTTGATATGTATCTGTTGATAAGTTTGAAGAGTCCGAATAATATCGATTCTGAACCATCATTTGTCATTTCTTATTTGGATTATTCAAAAATGTTGTGGGATTCTGATATGTACATGTTGATAAATTTGAAGAGTTCGAATAATATAGATTTTGAATTTATCACTTTTCAATTCTCGTCTGTGTTGCTTGGAGTATTCGAAAATGTTACAAACTTCTGATATTTATCTATCGATAATTTTGAAAAGTTAAAGCAATATTGGTTCTGAGTCATCATTTCTCCAAGTTGTTTTTGAAGATTAAATATATTGTTGGTGTAATTCTTGTAATTGATTATTTATTATATTTTGAGGTTTTTGAGCTTAGTGTTATTGTGAAAAAATATATTTGTAATTTGCTTGCATAAGTTTGGAACAACATAGATTTTCGAGAATTTAGTAACTTTTGCTCGAACTTGTGTGTTTGTATGTTTACTTTTGTGTTTGGTATAGAGTTGGTTGAAACTTGAAGAAAAAATAATTGTGGAAATTGAAATAAGTACTTTTTTTAAAAAAAATTAGAGTTCTGTTTGAAAATACTCCATAGTTTATTTGAATTTTGTACCGTGGAAAACACATTTTCAAAAATTAACCAAAAAGTTATTCTAATATATAATCAAATAATAATTTTAAAATATTTTGAAAAGAATAAATAAAAAATTATGTCTAAATGGTTATTTCTCAAATCTCAACCATAGGTAAATTTCAATTTCAGTCTAGTGATATTCAACTAAATATATTTACTTTAGTTAATATAAGTGTATGGTTTTCTTTAGATGTAGGAAGTTTGATATATTTATATTATTTTTAGAATTATATTACTATCAAATATGAAGTAATAAGTAGTAAAATAATTAATTATTATGTAAATTTATTACTATTCACTAGTAAATAGAATTTGAAGTGCATATTGCAATTAATTAAAGGTAAGATATGTCTAGTTAAATATCATAAGAATCAAATAAAAATTTCTTAATAATAAATAATTAACTTCTTAAATATTATAAGTTTGAATTTGAAATTATATAATTGAGTTCAAAATTTTATTATTTATCCTTAATAATACTTGTATTGGATGAGGAGTTCATTTCATGATTTTTTTCTTCTTCTTTTGTTGACTTGAAAATATATATATATTATAGATATAAAGAGGGATTTGTTTAATTTTTGTGGAAATCTTTTATACTCTATTTTTATTATATAGAGATTATTTCAGTATAATAAATAAATTGAATATGACAGAGTTAGAGTTCAAGAATGGAGAATGAAAGCAATTGTTTTGATTCTTTAATGTCATTTAAAATTATTTTGAATTTTTCCCAACATATGAAAAAGTTGACTATTTTAAGATCCAGCTCATGAATGAACATAATTGCTTAAATTATTGAACATTCTAAAAAAATATATATGCTTAAATTATATAATTCATTTTCATGTTTTTTCCCACACAAAAAAATAAGAAAATATTGTACAAATCATTTTCTTGTTTTTGTGCTAGCTTATGATCCAAACGAATCGTATTTGCATCTTAGAATAAATGTCTTATATGCTATTGATGTGATCTAATCTAGTATAACAACTTGAATATCATTTTTAATGGTAATCAATTAATATTTATTCATAAAAGTTTATTTATAGTTATCTTTTAATATCAATCTTTAATAAAGGCAGACCAAATATATTGTGAGTGATCTACATAAGCATAGCAATGTGCTTAATTTACTCAAACTATATAAATATATAAATATACTCATTAAAAAATTTTAAAAATATTTATGTAATCTTAATTATTATCATATATACATTGACTTGAATTATAATAAAAATTTATAAAATTTAAATTTTAAATCGATCTTCAATAGATGATGAGTTAAATTGAAGTGTTATTAGCTAGTAGCCTTTTAAGATGACTTATTGTCACCAAAATTAATGCACAATATTCTGTTATTAATTTAATTTGCTGATTTATAATAATGTCTTGACAATTTTAATAAGGATTTAAATAGGAGTATATATTAAACTTTATGAACAAAGACCAAATTTATGAAATTTAATTTACTTTTTTTTTTCTTTTCTGTCATTCAATTAACGTGAACTTTACTCTCATTCATGTGATTGATTTTCAGGTTCATGTGAACTTTATTACTACATGCTCTCCCTTATTTTAGTTGTCATGTTTTTTATGTATTTTAAAAAATAAAAGAGTGATTTGATTAAATTGTCCCTATTTATTCTTCGACCTCTATTTAATACTACATTCTTTTTACTCCCTTGGTCTTTATTTACTTGTTTATTTTTGACACGACACACTTATTAAGAAAATAATAATTGACATGATGAGTGTACCATTTTACCCCTAGTAATTTATAGAATTCCAAAATCAATTTACTCATTAAAGAGGTTTTTCCTTTTTCAAAAATATTAATTCTCTAAATAAATTGAGAGTATAATAAGTAAAAATATTATCTTTTCTTAATTTGTCAAAAATGACAAGTGAACATGGACAAATAAAAATATTGGATAAGTAAAAAGGAACAGAAGGAGTACCATATTTATTGAGCAAGGATAAAGTTGGTGGAAATATATAATTAATTATATCTTTATTTTCTAAAATAACAACTATTTTGGATCATCTATTTTTAATAAATATGATGACATGAATTGGAGGGAGTAAAATTTTAAAAATAAATATAAAAAAATAAAAATAAGTCGGAATTACTAATAATTTCCAATCATGTATACGATGGCGAATTCTACCAAGATGGAGTACGGTAAAGGCAGAGAAAATTTCTAATACACCGCTAAAATACATAGAAATTGAAAAGAACATCAACAGAACATCAACGGCGAAAGCAATCTGCTGGACCTGACATATTTTTATAAGCCAATGTTCTCTTTCTTCAATAACTATTTCGTGCTTGCATGTCCCATGCAGTTTCCCTTATTACAACCTTTTGTTGGTGGAAAAATTGCCTATATTGAAGGCAACTGTATATATAGTGTTATTAATATGTAGTTATGTAATATCTACATCAAAGAAGTAGGGCATAGTAGTAAACACATCTCCACATGGTCATTTCCCCAAAATTTAGAGGTGGCTAATGACGGATTGGATCAAATTTGAACGGATTAAAATATGTCAATATGAGATAAATTGACAAATAGTTAATTTTTGGACCTTTGATTAAGTTTTAGACCGTGTTTTAAAACTATTTAGTGAGTAGTATAAAATTTGCCAAATATATTTTTAATTAAAATGTATTTTTTTACTGGAGATTGAACTCGATGAGCTGTTTCATCTCTACCCAAATTGTTACCTCATTTTATAACTATAAAAAAAAAATAAAAAATCCAAGTAATATATTGATGAAAAGGATGTGACCTTGATGATGATAATGAATAATTAGATAGTGAGGAAAAGTTAGCTAGAAGAAGATAATGAATCATGGGGGAGACAAGAAAAAAAAAGTGTTAAAAGAATATGCCAACTCTTCACAACTTTATGTTGTGTACCCACAAAACACTAAAGTGAAAAGATAGAAAATGAATTTTAAAAGTTCACAACTTCAATTTTTTAATTTAAAAAAAAAAATTATTCACTATCTTTATCTTTTATCATTTCTTGAGAAGGTCCCTCTAATAGAAACCAACTTTTTTTGGTTAGTTGTATATGAATAGGGATGTTTCATAGGGGTGGGACTTCACAAAGAGATCAAAAATCTACTTTTTTGATTTGTTATTGGTATTCAGTATTCGTACTGAAGTTTGATTAATTTGAGTTTGCGTCAGATAAAATCAAAGAATGCTACTATAAGAAACAAATAAAGGATGACACAATAATAATAATAATAATAATATATCCAACGTAACCTTACAAGTGTGATATATGAAAAGAACAAGATATACACATATAAGGGCAGAGAGATTGTTTTCGATAAATAATAGATGATCTTACAAAAAAAAGAAGGTAGATCGATGCATGCAGCTAGGGCTGTACATAGGTCGGTTTGGTTTGGTTTTTCATTAAAAAAAAAACCTAAACCAATTATGTTGGTTTATTAAATCTAAATACCAAATCAAACCATGCAAAGTTAGTTTTTTCGGTTTCGATTTTAGTTGGTTCTTTTGGATTTTTTCGATTTTTTTTGTTTTTTTACAACTTAATGGTGTTTGAAAAAGAGATCAAATATATTTTCACCTACCTGTGTGATAAGCTAAACTTAACAAATGTTAAATGAATATAATTTTTCGTAAAGACGATAAAATTCACATGAGTACAATTTTTATTTTTTTTAAATGTCAACGTTCATTATGTTAAATTAATAAGATTAAAGGATACAGTCAAACTGAATACAAAACGAAATATTTACAAAGCAAATTGTTAACTTCGAATTTGAAAAACTATAACAATATAATTGTAACTTCGGATCTTAATACAAAATAAAATATTTAAAATTTTGCAAGCCCAAATTTGAAATAAAATATATAAACATTGAAAACTATAAACTAACTAATATATTAACAAAGTATATTATAAGTAATATTTTTTATCTATAATAAAATAAAATTATATATATAATATTTGCAAAATTTTACAAGCCCAAATTTGAAATAAAATATATAAACATTGAAAACTATAAACTAACTAAAAATATATTAACAAAGTAGATTATAAATAATATTTTTTATCTATAAATAAAATAAAATTATATATATAATATTTACAAATTTTTACAAGCCCAAATTTGAAATAAAATATATAAACTAACTAAAAATATATTAACAAAGTAGATTATAAGTAATATTTTTTTATCTCTATATATATATATATATATATATATATATTATGTCGGATTGATTTGGGTTCGGTTTGACTTTTTTTCATTTAATACCAAACCAAATCAAACCAAGAGTGGTCGATTTTTTTTTAACTGCCAAACCAACCAAACCAAACCAAAACACAAGTCGTTTTTTTTTCGGTTTGATTTTGTGCGTTGGTTCGATTTGACTTTAGGGTTTGACTTGTACACCCCTACATGAAGCACCCTACATTCACATGGGTTTAGAAAGGTCGAACTTTAAAGGAGTGTAATATAGACAGTCTACCTTGATGTAAAAATATTAATAATTGATTCTACGACTCAAACTCATAATTTATAATCACATGTAATAATTTACCGTTGCTTCAAGACTCCTTACAAATAAATGACCTTACATGTTATAGATTTAAAACAGACTTATTTTATTCATTTATTTTTCCCAATTTCAATCTATATTTTAATAAATTAATATAAGGTAGTTCTAACTTCCAACTGCAAAAACTAGAAAAGTAAGTATAAAAAGACTAATGCTTATATCACAATGTCCGGTGCACCTGTGATCCTTTGATTTGTTTAGGTTGGTAGACTTTCATCCATATATAATTGACTAAAGCATAATTTTGTTTTTAAATTCCAAAATTAATATTATTAATACTTGATAACTAATGATTTTAACAACCATTAGAGTATTAAAGCTAAGACAATCAATGTAAAACTAATCAATTTATATTGAAAATCAATTGTGTATTTATCGAAAGAAACAACTTCGAATGAAATGAAACATATCATGATGATTTATATATCTGACTTCAAGTAGCTAATGAGGTGCAATATCTCATTAACAGAGTTAGATAAGAAAGATTAATCTAATATTTAATAAATATATAAGAAAAAAAAGGAGAAAAAACTATTTAAAGTATAATCTTTCAAATAAATTGGTCTTTAGTTTTCGCTCTTAGCAATCGAGCTTATATCTAACAGAACATTAGTTTTCTAAGAGTGTAGCAAAAAACATAAGTAGACACTTTTGTATAAATAATTACATAGATATGACTGTATTTAGTGAATAACAATTATGACATATTTAATATTTACTTCTATAGTCATTTTACATTCTAAATAGACAGTGCGTAAGATATAGTCGAGATTCAAGGCACCACAAACTCTACAGTTCTTTTATTTAAGCTAACAATAACTACCTTTCATAAGAATTGTAATACATCGGTGATCTCTTCCTTCTACAAATCAAGCAAACGACTGTTTACCACGAGATTATCTTTTTTTCCTCAAACTGAAAATTACTCATATTACCACATCTAAGTTTCTGACATGGAAGAAAAAAATTGTAAGTTTGGTTCAACACAACGGTGAATGGAATAGTTAACACAATTTCAACATAAATGAATAAATTATGTAATATTATGAAATGAAAATATACATATGTTCCGCGAAGTCAAATGACCCGAGAAGAAAATATATAAGCCCAAACTCCAAAAAATTCAGTTTTTTTTGGGCCTATAAGATAGAAGGCCTGGAAGAAAACATAAATGGGCTTCAACTTCCACCAAAAAAAACAACAGTTAAACACGCCCACCGTGGGGCTCGAACCTACGACCACAAGGTTAAGAGCCTTGCGCTCTACCAACTGAGCTAGACGGGCTTTCTTTGTAATATGGTGTCTTGACAAGTATTATCATTAAAACAACATTTGATTCAAACATTCTTGTGTCCAATTGGGGAGCTTGTTCAGGCAGATTAAACGAAACAATGGGAGCGTCACCCCCCGAATGGGTCCTGCAGAGCGCGATTCGAATTTAGTCGAAACTCCAATGTAGGCTCCAGACATCGGGTGAGAAATAAAAAAAAAAAAAAACAATGGAAGATTAAGGGAAAAATGACAAATATATACCTGAACTATCGTAAATGATAAGTAGTTCGTCATACTTTTGGGATATTAGTGTTCCTGTCTTCCAAAAACTAAAATATATATAACCTTTATGCTAAGGTAGAATGTGTTGTAAGATTAAAAAAGACGGTCAATATTACACTTCACCTATATAATGTGCTTTTACACTGTCACTAGAAAAGTTAATCTTCCTGTATTTGAAAACATATTTTCTTATCGACAATATTTTTAAAAAGTTGATCAAATAAAATATGTGCTTCTCAAAAAAAATAAAAATAAAGATAAATAATTTTCTATTAAAATGATAAAAAAGTCCTTGAAAATATTTATAAACAAATATAAATTTAGTTTTCTTTTTTCATAATGAAATTGTAATACAACAATAACATGAAAGTATAATTAAAGATTATATTTTAAAAAGAGCTTTTCCGGACACTACACAAAAAACATTATAAGCAATTTGATGTAATAAAAATGGGTATAAACTATAAATTATAAATTAGAGATGATCAACTTACGATTGATTTTGAATTATAAGTATAATCTAACTTTTTGCGTTACACCCTCAAGTGCAATTTTGAAATTAAAATTTATTAACGCGAGATATTACATGCACTGAATTCAATTTTTATTATTGTAAACTTGCTGACCTCGGGTCAGTCGGGTCACTTCTTACAGAAATCTGTTTAACTTCGATCTTCACTCAATTTGTTCGATTTAACCCTAAAAAAATGGAATCAATTTGGGCGATTTTGGAGTTACTACTGATCTCAGCTATTGTTCTTGCATTTGGATTAGCTGCTGCAATTGTATTCGAAACATTCAGAAGAAGATTCAATCATACGTATGTATTTACAATAACCCCTTTTAACAAAAAAACCCTATTTGCAATTCTTCTGAAATGTCCGTGTATGGGTTTTCGATTTTCTTTTTGTGCTTTAAATTTGAAAATACGGAAGAAGATTGGATCATATGTGTGTTTATGATAACCCCTTTTAGCAAAAAGCTCTATTTTTCATTTTTTCTGGATTTTTGGTGTATGATTTTTCGATTTGGATTTTGTACTTTGAATTCTTTGATCACATGTATGTTTATAAGAACCCCTTTTTAGTAAAAGAGCTCTATTTTGCATTTTTTCTGAATTATTGTTGTATGAATTTTTTTGATTCTGATTTTGTTCTTTGCAGGCATGTGGAAGCTCCTCCTGTTTTTGAAGATCCGACTTCATTTAAGCCGGTACGTACAAACCCATCTCCAAAAGTTGAAATTTTTACTCTTGTTACGTTTCCCCTGGAAAAAAAGAGTAGAAAGTTTGTGTCTTTATTGTTTTGATTGTTTATGCGAGCAGTACATATGTGATATGTTGTTTACTATTGGGCTTTTTATTGGTCTGAGAAACAATCTCTAGCCGTTGATATTAGTCTTGGAGTCACTTTACTATCTTGAAACTCCTTGATGGTGTGACGTAATATCTATACTTCAGTTGCTCTTTGAGTTAACCTTTTGAACATATAATTCAGGTTCGTTGTCCTCATATATTTGATCCTGCTGAGAAGTACATATCCTTGATCATACCTGCATACAATGAAGAGCACAGGCTTCCTGGAGCCCTTGAAGAAACTTTGAAGTAAGTGAATCAAAGTTGAACTTCTATCTCTACTCTTTACATTGTCTGATTCCATGATCTTCTTTAAAAATTTT
The DNA here is from genome assembly GCA_037074985.1 of Solanum bulbocastanum. NCBI lineage: Eukaryota > Viridiplantae > Streptophyta > Magnoliopsida > Solanales > Solanaceae > Solanum > Solanum bulbocastanum. Next base: position 46,149,890 of record CM073601.1, read on the forward strand.
GGGTTCGAAATTTGCAGTTATCTTCAACGACGTGCAGCCAATGACAGCACATTTACATATGAGGTATGATTTAAGATGTAATATGTAGTCGTTTCCTTTAGTTTGAATTTTCAAAAGTTAAGACCCATACTACCCCTCCCGCATTTAAATCTGAGAAAAATAAATTCTCTCCCTATAATCTCACAAGGAAGCTGACTAGAGAAGATGATTGTTTAAAGCTACGAATATACAATAATACAGTCCAGTTCATGTAGACTTTATGACAATTTTTCAGGGCTGATCTTTCACGGTGTGTTAGCTGCTAATATTTTTAATTGGACAAGCTATCCCTGGTGGCATTGATATTTTCAATCTAGAATATGTTGTTATTACATGGATTTGCTACATTTTTCCTAGAGATAATAAGATTCCAGTTTTTTAGTTTTTGAGATTTAGGTTATCCAATGAAAGACTGTATTTCAGGTTATCCAATGAAAGACTGTATTTCTGACTCCCTTTTAATATAGGATGAAGCACCGAAAAAAAGTCACAGGTAGAGAACACAATGTTTTAAGAAATACACAGGCAGTGACACCATGATTTCCTTAAATGGATCAACAAATTAACCTATCAAAATAAATAAATAAATGATTCAACAAATTATAAGTTTCCGGCTACTGGAAATAAATGTTTGTTCATTACTGGAAATGAATGTCTGCTACTGTGCCTTTAATATTGGCAGCTAATGATTTCTACTTTACTAAGCCTTGGGAACTTTGGCCACATGATTGTCCGTTTGTTGAAATCATTCTGTGGGTTCTTCCTCGAATGACTTCTTACTTTAACCACTAGTGCTAGTTTGTCACACTTCTTGTCCGCCCTTGCGTGCCAACTACTCATTGTCTCCAGTGCTTAGCCTAAAGAGTTTCTTATCTTAACATAAAAAAGTGGGATAAATACTCTACACTGTTAGGGTCTGGTGGTTGTGCTATCTTCTTTTGTGTGTGTGTAGGAATTCTCATCTTCTTCTAGCAATTTGAGCCTACCTGCCTGCTAACCAAAAAGACAGGATGCAGAAGAAAAATATGGTCTTTGTTTTGTGTTGTTTGCACTTCATATCTTTCCATCATTTTATTTATCGAAGAGTGGTGAGCAGAAAGGAGTGTGAGTTGGGTTTTGAAGGAAGAAAGATAGAGTACAGTGCCTGATTGTCAGCTCATGCTCCTTGACCCTAGTCGAGCCGTTCAAGTTATATTGGTATTATTGATGAGCAGGTAAAGCTATAAAATCTGAAATAGAGATGAATGCTTCACCATAGACATGACATGAAGTGTATAAAGATCACTGGGAAATGCATAAAAGTTGGAACTCAGGACTTCAAAAACTTGGTTTTCCTATGAATACTCCTCGCTATTGCTGTTGTTTATTTTGGTAAAACCTGGAGATGGAATTTATGCCTTTCTACATTCTTAACTAATTGATTCTTGAATAGGTTATTATTGTTGATGATGGGAGTGTTGATGGAACAAAAAGAGTGGCTTTTGAATTTGTGAAGAGACACTCTGTAGACAACGTGCGAATCATCCTTCTTGGGAAGAACCATGGGAAAGGGGAAGCTATAAGGAAAGTGAGTCCAAACTCAATATCCAATGAACTAACAGAAAGTCCTCCTCTGTATTATGTGTTTACGAATTCATTTTTTCTCTCTGGCAATTGATTAAAGCCATTTGCTTCTGCGAAAGCATTGTAAAAACAGGGAATGCTTCACTCACGTGGTGAACTGCTTTTAATGCTTGATGCTGATGGGGCAACCAGAATAGATGATATGGAAAAGCTTGAAAACCAGGTTTGTGGCCCTTCACCACTGATTTCATTCATCTTTAATTGCACCCATCAAACTCTTTGTTAGTGGAAATTATGGCTATTTTCTTTGTAGTTAATTATTTTCCAGCCAGATTCATGCAGTTGTTAAAAAGGGACAACAATCTGAAGATTCTGCCGGTAGAGATTCAACCATAAAAATATCAGATGTACCGGCAGCTGTATTTGGTTCACGTGCTCACCTTGAGGAGAAGGCTCTAGCAACAGTTTAGTTTTGACTGCTCTTGTTTGTTGTGTAAATGTTGAAGTATTCCTTCTTTGTTTTGTGTATATCCTGGGACCTCCTTATAGTTTTAATATCTGTGCCATGTTTCAGAGAAAATGGTATCGCAATTTCTTGATGAAAGGTTTCCATATTGTGGTTCTCTTGGCTGCTGGTAGTGGAATTCGTGATACTCAGGTAATCTTGTAATCTATAAGTAGCTCAAATCTCTCGTCTGGATTGAGTTCCTGTATAGAAGCCTCAGCTAGGTCTTCTACTTTTACTTGATTGAAAATTGCTTGGTTTATGCAGTGTGGATTCAAGATGTTCACCAGATCTGCTGCCAGGAAACTTTTTTTAAATATCCGCTTGAAAAGGTATTTGTGCAAGCGCCTCCCCTTCCCTACCACTGTGTTTAACAGGATCTATATTTTCACAGATGTTTTATTTGTCCTGTGCCTACATAGTCTTTTTAGGAGCATTATGGGCATTTCAATCAGCTGGTATATATTTTGCTATCTCCTTTTAACTCGTAGAAGTTTTTTTGCTTAAGAATATGCATTCTTCAAGTGTATCTTTTCCTGGTTGAATTAAGTTTCTGCTGAACTTGCATAGAAAGCTGTTTGTCCATTTATTAGACCTTCTACAAAGCCATTGAATTCCCGATACCTTTATGGGGATTGTCTTTATAATTTTCTTTCATGACGATGTTCGTCCATAGATTTAATTTCGTATTATCCCCCCCCCCCCCCCGCCCTCCCCCCCTTCTAAATTCACTTGCCCATCCTTCTAGAGAAGAATCATGTGGTAGGTAGAGTGTAATCTCTTCTTTATATGCTGTTTCCAAAGTTCTACTACTTCATAATGGTTGTGAAAACTAGATTCATATTGGGATCTCTTGAGAAATTCGTCTATTCTCTCTTGGTGTCTTCATGGAGATCGACAACTTCAATGCCCTGATTTTACATTTGCATTGTTTCCCTATATGCAATACGATTGGGAAGCCACCTTCTACAAACATTAGTTGAAAAACGCCATGAGGGTTCTCTCCTGATCTCTCTTTGTCTGTACGCCTAGTTATTTGTCTCATAATGCTGTCTGCAACTTTGTCATCGTCACATTTTTTTGCCTTTCCTCGAGATCTCTTACTTTGGACAACAGGAACTTACTGAGAATCCTTTTTCACAGGTGGTGTTTCGATGTCGAACTAGTCTACCTATGCAAATGGTTTCGGGTTTCAATGAATGAGATATCCGTTAATTGGACTGAAATACCGGGATCAAAAGTCAATCTGTTAAGCATCCCAAACATGTTGTGGGAGATGGCAATCATGTCTTTAGGTTATAGAACTGGCATCTGGAAAATCTACAGCTGAGTTTTATATTTTTTCCAGGCCATACCTAGTACTTGGACCTGACTCTTAACACATGTAATGCTTCGCGACATAGATACCTTGTTTATGAACTATAATTTGCTCGTTTAGGAAGATTGTATAAGAGTTGGACAAGTTTTGACAATTTTCACAAATTGTGGGATTTTCGTGTTTATGAGAAAAATATACAATTTTAACTTCAAACCAATCTAGTTGCAAATCACTATTTGAAAATCATGTCCAAAACAGACCCTAAATTGATACATTGATATTAGATCTCATTAATTGATAAAATATGAAATTTTAATTCAAATGTTGAAAGTTGAAACCAAACCAATTTTATGCATAAGAAGTTACATGTTCCGAATAAAAGTTGATAACAGACTTTACAGGTGTTTACTGTTTGGTCATGCAATATAATATTACGATATGAAATTGTTATATTTTGTTAGAACAATCTATATTTTTATCTATTAGCCATTTATTTTATATGTAAATAAAATTTATAATCATATCATTTTTTAAAAAATTTATCATTCTCAGCAACATAAAATTTATTATTACTTTAAATCAATTTTTATTTTATCATTTATATTCATCAAATTCATTATTTTTATGAAATTTATTTGTCAACTAAATTTTTTACTACTACTATAATGTTTAATAAAAAATGATTTTTCATCTATATTGAGTGAACAATACTGACCACAATGACTTTGTAATAATTTATTATGCAATTTTATAATTTTTTGTTTATTTGGTAAGATTTAATAAATAACTGGGACTATTTTAATAGTTTTACAACTTATGAGATTCTTATTTTTATGAGAAAATATACAACACAAAAACTTCAAATCGCATGTCGAAACAAAACTTCAACTCCATCTCATGATTTCATATCGCATGGTCAAACGGACCATTTTTTTAAAACATAATTCAAGATTGTCTCTTAAATTACTGGATATAGGAATCGTGCTAGCATGAGCCTAATATATGTTACTCATTTTTTGTTTCAATTTATGTGATATCATGGAACTTGAGAAGTTATCCAAATTTTTATATGATTTTAAAATGGGTAAATTACATAAATCCCATAGTTTTAATATGAAATTACAATCTATCCCTAATAAGTTTCTAATTACATTAATCCATTAAAGATTAAAAAAAACCGGATACAATAATTGAATCTCAAATACATTAATATGTAGCTCGGATACATTAAATACTATCTCGGATACATTAATATGTAGCTCGGATACATTAAAAACTAGCTCGGAAACATTAATATGTAGCTCAGATACATTAAAAAACTAGCTCGGATACATTAAATACTGGCTCGGATACATTAATATGCAGCTCAGATACATTAAAAAAATAAGGAATTTTGGAGATTTTTAAAAGTAATAGGGGATAATGGAAATAAGTGAAACAAAATGTGTGTATTTCTGTAATTTGTTCTTTTAAAAATATCTTAAGTTGTTAGTACTTTTTTACATTATTTTAAAAATAATATATATTACTCTCTTTGTTTCAGTTTATGTGACATACATAGAATTTCAAAAATTAACCATTTCCTTATATGTCTTTTAAATATATTAAATTGATAATTATTGTAATTTATAATACATTTTAAACGTAATTTTTAAATAATATATATTACTTCCCATGTCTCAATTTATGTGGCATTATTATATATTATTATTTTTAGAGTCAAGTGATTTTTTATATGAATCTTTTTTAAAAAAAATTGTTAATTATTGTGATTTATAATACTTTTTACGTCAATTTCAAACAATATATGTTCATCATCTAACCTATTTTATGTGGTATATACAATTTCGAGAGTAAATCAATTTTTTTTATATAGCTTTTAAATATTTAAGTTGTTAATTATTGTGATTTATAGTATTATTTATATGATTTTCAAATATAATAACACTTTTTTTTAAAAAAAAAACATAATTTTCCAATATACGATATTTTTTCACTCTAAACGCAAAATATTTTGTCTTTGATATATTATGCAGAATAAACATAGTAACAAATCAATTAATTAGTATTTTAAAAGATGAATTTGCCATAAATAACAGAGTAAAAGAAGAAGTTATGAGGTAGAAATAAAGAGAAGGAATAAAATTGTTACTCATAAATAAAAAGAGGGACCCATATGCATTAACAAAAAGAGAGAAAATTAATCTTTAAAAAACTTAATATTATTTTTCTAAATAACTTAAATTTTCCTGTAATCATTAATGAGAAACTCTTGTAAATATATATAATATGTTCAAAATTATTTTTTAAAAAAGTTTTATAATCATAACATTAATAGACATGTTCAGATTGACTCAAGAGTGAGGCAAGTAAAGTGATTTTTTTAAGTCCTAAAAGTTTTTAATGGTGAATTTAACTTCTATCCTAATATATATGACACACCTTTTTTTTAGTCCATTATGAAGAGAATGACATATTTTCAATAAATATTTGAGACATTATCAACATTTTATCCATGTTGAATCTCATTTTCTATTTAAAAATATATTATTTTAAGGGTGATTTGATCTTTTGGAACATTGCAAAGTCTTCACGTATTTCTTAGTCTTTTTATCAAGTAAACTATATCACATAAATTGAGACGGGAGGAAAATAGTTTTATTCACTCTAGAATATATTGAAGATCTATATAAAAATAAAATAAAGAAAAATTATGTACTTTTTATTAGAAATATTTTAAAGCTTTGAATTAAATAACTGAAATTTCTATATTAATAACTAAAGTTTTTGTAACAACGTCCAAATTTATGTATGATAAACACATGACCAATAACTTATTAGTAAAAAAGGTGATATCTAGAAAATCTACAACTAAGTTTCTAATATTTTTTAAATACTTGTAGCTCACTCTTTAACACACTTAGTTTGAGAAGCTATTCTTGCACAAGTATGCCTGTTGAACGACTAATAGTTTCTTATGGTTATCGACTTATCTTATTAGTCAAAGATAATTGTTGTTTTTATAAATAATATCCTCTCCATATCATTTTATGTGACACGTTTTTCTTTTTAGCCTTTCAATCGTCAAATTCTATTATTGTTAAGTTTTTTTTATGGATACCATTAAACATTAGTCAAGTCTTTTATAATTAAATTTCGTTAATGTCTAAAACTATTAATGAAATATTTTAGTTGCATGCAATTACCAAAATACATATGCATCTAATTGTGTAAGCATGCAACTAAAATATTTCATTAATAGTTTGACATTAAATGAAATTTAATTATAAAAGACTTGACTAATGTCGAGTGGTATCAATAAATAGGAATAAATCTATTAAGGAATATGTCTAGTATTAGTATTCATATATATTAGCCATAGTTTATGTTATTAGGAGTATTAATTAAGTTGTTGAATACTACAAGGCATTAGTGATGCATAATTTGTGTTAATTAGTATTAAAATTAAGTTGTTGAATACTACAAGGCTGATATATTAGCCAAAGTCTTTTAGAGTATCTTATGTAATATTGATTTGATTTGTGACTCTTTTACTTAGGCGCAAATTTTTATTAGATCGTAAATGAACATTTGATTATGTTTGTGTATAAAATAATTCTAATTGAATACCAAAGACCCATTAAGAGATATGCTGAATGAGTACAATTTTTTAAAAGAAGCGATTCAATTCAAATTGAAACTCAAATTCTATTAAGGAGTATAAAAACAAACAATTGAAGAGCGGGTAAGTATGTACATACTAACAATTATGGTTATTTCTGCATATTTCCTATTGGCAAACAGACTGTACTATTTTTATAATACAAAAACTATAAAGAAAAACGAAAATATTTGTGTAGGAATATATAATCTAGAATCACTAGTATTTTGTAGACTATATACTATAGAGTAGTAGTACTTAATTTTAATCGATCAGCTGAAAAACACCTCATTAAAATACTTCAAGTTTTTTTAGTATTAAGATAAAGTTTTGTTATATTATTATATATTGATTTGTGACTTTTAGCATGTCAATTATGAACTATGATCTTTAGAGGTTAAAAAAGTTAAATGAATCTAAAACAGTTACATTCCACCCATAGCTAATTAGAAAATATTTGTGTATTATTTAATGCATGTGGTGTGTAAAATAAAAAATAGTTATAATTCTAATAAAGCTACCAAATGACTCATTAACAGATATGATACCCAATGAGTATAGTTTTTCAAAAGAAGGAGATTTAATTCAAATTAAAACCCAATTATAGCACTATGTACATACAAAAATAAATAAATAAATAAATAAATATGTGGAGTACAAAACAAACAATTGTAGAGGGGTATGTATGTACAGACCGTCAATTATGGCTATTTCTGCATCTTTCCTATTGGCAAACAAAATGTACTATCTATCAGTGTTTTAAAAAACTCTGTTGACTTGCCTCGGGGATTGCCTTAGGGCGGGACTATAGCAAAATGCCTTGAGACTTAAGTGTGGGACTTAATTTTGTAAGACTTACGCCCTAAGCGCCCGACTATACGCCTTAAGCACGCCCAACGGTCGAGGCTCGCTTAAAAGATCTTACACAAATTATGAGTTAAAATCTTTAGTTAACATTGTTGACCCTCATAATTCTTAAATAATTGAATGATGCATAATAGTAATTTTTATAATCTATGGAGATAAAGAAGATCGAGAATAACTCAAATAATAAGTTTTAGTATCACATCTTTCCTATTTGGTAACATTGTGAAAGTAATTATATATTACGTAACATTTCTTTTATAAATACGTCGCAAAATTTTACTTTTTCACTTATCGGTGGTCTTCATGATTTTGTCATATGTCTCAAAATTATTTTATTTTATTTAGATATTTGAAAGTAATTTTATTTTTAGTCACGATGGAGTGATGCTTTTATTATAATGCTAGTAAGACTATTAATTATTTTCTTTTAGGGAGGTAAATCGTATAGTAAGATGAAAAAATATTTTTGAGAAATATTGATTCTTTTATTATTAGAAAGTTAAGATATTAGATTATTTATACTTGTATAACATGTTAGAACATTTATTTTCTATTAGTTTATTTAATCATATTTGTAATTATTTCAAACTATTTGTTGACACCCAATTTTGACCGACCTTTAACCCTTTTTGGGAGTGCTATTCGATTAAATACGTATTTTTAAAACATGTTTCGAGTTTAAAATTTTAATCAATTTTGTCTTAAAATTATATTTTAGTATGCATGATTTTAAAAATTATCGTAATTATTATCAAATTATATTTATTGATAGTTAAACTCGAAATAATTATTTTACTTCAATTTCTTTTTTTAAAAAAACATTAGATGTGTTCAATTATATAAAAATATTTTAATTCGTAGTATTTTATTAATCGGACAGCATTTCATTTTTTCTTCCCTTAAATCATTTAAATCTTAGCCTACTCTATTCTATTTCTGTCAATACTAGCCTATTCAATTCAAATTGGTATTTCAATTATAGCCATTTGTTGTTTTCAATCATAGCCATTCAATTAAATTCCTAAAACCCTATCTTTTAATCCTAACCGTTAATATCGTTATATTCAATCCTGACCGTCCATTTTAGATTATTTCGACGGTTGAGATGGAATTTCATTTTTTTCCTATTCTAAATCTAAAGGAACCCAAAACCCTAAATCATTCTTTTTTTATTCTTCTCCCTTCCTCTCTCAATCAGCCGCCTCCCTCTCCCAATTCCACCGGCGACGGCGAGACTCCGGCGAGAACTAGAGGAGGGGTCGCTCTCCTCTCCGCCTCTCTAACTCCGCAGCCCCTCTTGCCTCTCTCTCTCTCTCTCTCAGTTTCTTCTCATCTCCTCTCTTTACCGACGAGAAACACCGGAAACAGCAGCGCCGCCAGTCGCTTACTTCTCCGGCGAAGACAACATCAACAACAGCCAGGTGAAGACATCAGCGAACAGTAGCTCCAGCCGGTGAGAACATCAGCGAATGGAAGCCGCAGTCACCGGCGCCGCTCCCTTCTTCCTCCAACGATGGACCGGCGAGAGAAGCTAGGCGAGGCCACCGACGAGAACAACATCCGCCTACCTCTGTCTCCTCTCTTCTCCGTCCAATGGTACAGTAGCTCCGGCAGCGAAAAGGCGAGCTCCGACGGAGCTTTTGAAAGTTTCAAGTTGGTCAAAAGATGAATCTTTAACAGATCCGTCCCCGGTACATTCTCCCATTTTTACTATTACTCCACCTGTTCATCTTATATGATTCATATTTCTTTCTAATAATGTTTTAGTTACTGTTTTATTATTCTTGCTCTAATTTTGTGATGTTTAAATTGCAACTCGTAAATGTTGAATGCTAGTTGATACTATCTTGGAGTCTAATCGATTATTGCTTGATTAAATTAGGATAAGCTTCCAAAGGAATTAATTTTGATAAACTTTATTATGGACATGGTTGAACACTTCAAAAAAAAAAAAAAAGAAGAAGAAAAGAAGAAAACTCACTAAACAGTATTCTCTGTTCATAAAAAGGAGTCTCTTGCAATTCTCGAAGTGTTTTCTCTTGCTCTGTTGCTGTTTCAATTGGATTGCTGTTAATACTTCACTACTGATAATTATTTCTGCTTGATTGGTTTGAACTCAAAGTTCAAGATATGGAGAGTTGTCATGGGAGAGAGACACTACGAGTTAAATTATTTAATTTGTGTTTTTGTACATTATTTGATTTCTATTATTGTTTTTTTTTTTTTGCAATAATTGTATAAACTCTTAACTCTAACTCTACATATATGAAATAATTCGGGGATCGTCTAGGGGAGGGGATCTATGTGCTAATTGTTGTTCTATCACAAGCTTACTTGTTAGAAAGCATGACTATAGGAGTGTGATTTAATTGTTGTTCATTCATCACGCTAAATCTAATTAAAATAAATTAAAAAAAAAATGATCTTGTGCTTGTTTGAATGCTTGTAACACTTTAGTATGCCGTAGTAATAATAGTAAAATAAACCGTCTACATGTTTCCTTTCCATGTTTGATCAATAGTTTTACGCAAAGATAGATTCCATGCCTATATGACCTAATGATGCATAAAATTTGATATAGAAGCCATGTTTAAATGTTTCTCTTAATAATCTGTCAACATATGTTAGTTGTTTAGTTCAGGCTATATAAATAATTTTTTGGTAATTCATATAAGGGCATGCTTTGGGGTATAGAAATCGTCATGTAGGCTTTAATAAATACTCTAATATCCTATCTAAAGAATAGTCATGTTTATAGGTGTCACATATTAATATTTGCGTGTTAATTCGTCAATATGTCAAGACTTGTGATTATCAATTAATAATTTCAAACATGCTATATGACTAAAAATCCCCATAGGAATTAAATAACTTGTCATATCTATGTGCTTATTTCTGAATATAATAAATTGCATGCATGAGTACTTGTTGCAACCTTAAACACTTAATATCTCCCTGCCTGCTTTAAAAATCTGCATAGTAATAATCACTGTTTTAAATAATAGTTAATTGCCTGCTCAAAGTTTTTTTTTTTCTTCTGCAATTATCTGTTTTTTGTCAATTGAAGTAAAGTTAATAAATCAGCTTCTGCGTTTAAAAAAAATAAATAAATATGCCACTGCTTTAGATATTTCTGCTTATTTGCTCCTATTATACTAATCTATCCTAATTAACCTGGCTAATAATTAGTTAAAAATCTGCTCTGTAATAACTCTCTGCCACTCTTGATTTGATTAAGTAGTTATGCTGTTGTATTGCCTATTATAATACTGTTATGCTTGTTTACACACACTTAGCATGCGACCTTCACCTTTATTTGTGTGAAAACTTGGTGAATTAGAATTTGAGAGGCCAACTTGAGACCTTACTTGCTAAATACTTGTCCAATATGTTTGATTTGGGGTCTAGGTGGGCTTATTAGGTTTTTATCTTGTCTAAATCATCTAATAGTAGTTCCATGCCTCTTGGACATTAAGCAGCGCGCTAGGCACCTTTTAGGACGAAAAACATGCGGTGGTGGGGTAGGGGTAGTTTAGGACCTATGGATATGATGACATCGACTCAGGCTTAAGCGACAAACCTTGGTTTTGTCTGTCCCTATATGGAAGCTCATGAAAAAAAAAAAGTCGAGTGCTGGTCCATAAAGTCCTTTAGAGTCTCCCTTCTCTTTTTACCCCTTTATGTGTTTATACTATATTATTTGGGGTAGCTTAATAAAAAATAAAATTTGATTACCCTATTTACTTGTGCATTTTCTGTCTTCTCGCTTATCTCCTTATTAATTGTTTAATACTTATTTTATTATTATGTCTTCACCTAGTCTTGCATGACTAGGTAATTAATGAAAAAAAATGATATTAATTGTTAAATATTATACTTGTCACCTAGCAAGCATGTTTAAATTAAATAATAATGAAGTGACCATAATTGCTATTTGTAACCCCCACATATTGCATGAGATACGGCCGGGACCCACCTTTGTGGACCTCGAGGGATGCCTAACACCTTCCTCTCGAGGTAATTTGAACCCTTACCCAATCTCTGGTTCATTGACCTTAGTTAGAATTATGTTAGGTTAGATAGGTGCCCTAACACACCTTAATTCGTTAGGTGGCGACGCTTCATCTACTCGAAACCCAAAAGAGTTGTTAGGTCATGCACCAAAACCCGTTTTGAGATAAACGGGCCGCGACACTATTGATTTATTTTTATAATTTTGTGTTAGTATATTACTATATTATATTATAAATTAAAAATTTAAAGATCCATATAGGGATTACGCCCCAAGTCTTGAGGCTTATGCCCCAAGTCTTGAGGCTTATGCCCCAAGTCTTGAGGCTTATGCCTCGCCCTATACTAAGTACAACGTCTCGCCTCACGCCCTCGCTTTTAAAACACTGATATCTATATTCTATAACACAAAACAAACAAAGAAAAAGCAAAATATTAATTCTTGAAGCACTAGTATTTTGTAGATTATACTAGTTATCCTAGATTAATTATCTTGGGATAACTTATTACACTATGTATATGGAATAACTTATTTTATTTCATGACTATTTTTTTCTTATCTCTCACACCAAACGACCCCATAATATACTAGATAGGCATGTCCTTGCTTAGCACGAGCCCAACATATTGGATTTTGAGAAATCTTTCTTATTTGTTGCAAGTATTTTAAGGTGTATAAATGTAACTGAATTAAAACTATTTACTTGGTATTTTTTGTGCCAATAAGAAAAAATCCTCTCAATTCAAGAACACAACAAGAAGCATTTGAAAGAAAGACTTTGTATTATAGGTTTGAAGTATAAAATGATGTATTGTGCCACGTTTGGCAACTTAGAACATAGAAAAATATTTACATCTCAATATGTTTGAATTATGCACTCTAATCATGTTTTCTTAGTTTCTATTAATATACACGATAGTCCTAACTTAATTTGTTAGTCTCCACAATATCATCACAAAACAACATATGAGAAGCTTTACATCACCTTCAAAATGCAAATAAACAACAATCAACTTCAAGTTATACAATAACAATATTATATCTAGTATAATTTTAGTATTCCATAACATATTATAATAAAATAGACCGAGTTGACTCATTTCCATTGCACCTTCTCTCCATTTCCTCAAGTGCATATTTAGATTAGTGACACTTGTCATATTTATATGAGTTTTACTTGTATTTAAATGAAGAAAGTTTTATATAATCATAAAACTACCCCATCCGTTCTAAAGTAAAATGTATCTTAGTAAAAAATTATGTTTATTAAGAAAATAATAAATATAATGTGTAGTTCACTAAGTTGTTCCATTTTAATAAATGTCTCTTAAAAATTGAACACAATAAAGAAGAAGGATCACGTCTTAAACCTTTGACATTAATACTCTCTTCGACATATATTAGTTGATCATCTTACTAAAAATAGTTGTCTACCTTACTAAATCGAAAAAACATTAATTATTATTTTTCTATATTACCCTTACAATAATAATTCTTTTTAAAAATGTTTATATTTATTTGTAAAAAAAACCTTTTCAATTAATTTACTATGAAAAGTCAGATAATTATCTTTGCTTTACATACGCAACCAACATAAAAGTCAAACATATGACAACCTACAACAAGAATTAGGTCATCTATCTATAACAAGACAATAATATGTTTCAATTCTCATGAAAAGAAGAAAATTGACCATGACATTTAGTAGTCAATTATTCAATATTCAATAACAAGCTAAGGTACCTATTAAGGAATAAATCTAGACAACAATATATATGAATGCTAATACTAGAATAATTTGAGAATTCAAAATTGGAATCCAACTCCATTCTATGCGGACTCCCAATTTACCATAACTTCCTCACAACATCATCAACCGGTGGATGCAATGAACTATATTCAAATATTAAATAATTAATTTTGGAGAGATCAAATTCTCGTTGAAAGTAATTATTTCAACCATGTCTTGATAATGAATCAATGGATGAAAAAATTGTCCTTTGGATGTGCTTAATAAATCAGACATTTCATTGCGGCAATGAGATAGTACATCACCTTCTGTAAACCTATAAATAGGTTTGACTAGCCAAATATGCGAAATATTTATTTTAAATATTTGGGTTCAAGATTCCTTAACACCGTTATCTTTCATTGCCCACAACATAAAAGTTTTCTCCCCATCAACCTTACAGGCCGAAGAAAAGCAAAGCATTCCATCTAATACTGAAACATGATTGTCCTTCGTGGTAGAAAGGGAAAGATAAGTGTCACGCCCCAAGCTACCCCCAAGACGCGGATACGGGACCTAGGACCACAAGTGATCCCAAGCTAACCCTGCTGGCATGATCATGGGAATACTAAAGATAATAAACTGATGCGGAAGCTATAGTCATAAATAAATTTGAAATGATGGGGAATACTCATATACTATAATTGAGATATATGAAAACTGATGAGTTTAATACAAAGAAGATATTAACTCAATACTAAGTTGAATCTAATTATGCCTGAAAATAGCCTCTAACTGACTAGAAATGCTGGGACAGGCCCCAGCTAAGTGTTTTGAAACTAAGGACTAAAAATACTTAAAAGAAACTCATGACTATTGTCCTTGGTGAATGAGGACTCACCACTGATTCTGCTGAACTGGAGATCGGGAATCGATCTAAGCGTGATCTGGATGCTGAGAACCTGAACCTACATCACGAGAAGATGTAGCGCAGGATATGCGTCAGTACTTGAAAGGTACTGAGCATGCAGGATAGAATACAACTGAAATAATATATAATTGAACAAAGCAAATAAGCAATGACATAATTTGAACATGATATAGATACTGAATGTAGTGACCAATTTATAACATGTTGAAATTGAATGCTGGATATACTAATAAATGACCAATGCAATAGAATCTGAACTGTGGGAGCTACTAATAACTGATAATAAAACCATATGAGCTAAATGTGGAGTTCGATGTATACGCCCCATCGAGAGGACCCAATATACCCTGCCAGATGTATAGATGCATGCTGGCGTGATCACTGAAATGATTCCCACAAAGGGGACTTACAACTTACGTGGCTAGTAGTTTTGGGGACTATTTGGGCACGCTGAACCCTAGTCCAACTCAATATTATGCTACTCCCAATGGATTAAGTAATTAACACATTATGACGGAATTTCTATAAGTTACTGGATAGCTCGAACTGAACATGCAAACTGAGAATGCAATAATTAAACTGATATTGATGCATTAATAACTGAGGCATGTATAACTGAAATATCTGACCTAACATGTGTAATTCAAGAACTAAAGAAATACATAGCTAGGGTTCTGGAATTCATGCAATAAACTGAATATTAACATACCAATCTGATTTGGATAATTCTAACAGCGAAGAACCCAATAATTCTAACATTCAAGAAACCCTAAGTCTAGTCATAATAAGGGAATCAAGAAACTGACTGCAAACTAGGGACCTAATGGGTGAAAGGAGCCCACTAGTGAAATCCCACATACCTGGTGACGAATTCCACAGAGAAATCCTTTGATTTCTGGGCTGGAACTGAAGAAAACTTGTTGCGTTCTTGAACTAGGGTTCTTGACTTCTCTTTTCCTCTTACGCTTTAATTTTCTAAGTTTTGATTAATGATTTGACTTGGGTAAGTTCTAGTTATGTTTCTAGGCTTAAACTGACTAAAACCTCATAATTTAGGGTCTGAACGATGTAGCTTAGGGGTTAAATGAAATAGGAAAAGACCAAAAGACCCCTGACTTAACTGCTGTCGGAGTGATCGACGAACGGGATTGACGGACCGTGAGTCGATTGACGGTTCGTACTAGTCGACCGTCGTTCGCGACTGAAGGCTGGAATTTGACTGACCCATTGACGGAGCTGACCGACGGTCCGTAGTTGGCTTCCGTCGCCGACACCTGCAACTTCTGAAAATCTGCATTTTTTGTCTGTTTCGGATACAGGGTGTTACAATAAGAGTACATTTGCTCTGAAAACGGTTTCTCTTTACATACCTCATTTGAAATATTGAATGAAGCAACACCAAAACAACAAGGAATCCAATGAAATGCTCCATGTACAAATGACAATGGATCCCTAAAACCTAACCTTTTTTTCAAAGTGCGAGGTGTCTTCAAATCGACATTATTTCTCCAAGAACCACTTCTTAGTGCGAGAATTCCACATTGTGTTTGTAATTTGTCATTGTGAATTGTAAGTATCTTATAGTCGTCAATAGTTGTGTCGTATCCCAATCCAAAAGTAGAATTCCAAATTCCAAATACCGGAAAGGGAAGTTGTATTGATTCTCTTATTAAGGGGTTCCACAACAAGAGATACTCACGATTAGTAACAACTTGGATTAAAACCAGCCCATCACAAGAACCACATAGTATATCCATAGATGGTTAGCAACATGATGAGAGATAATCAATTCTTTGTACATCGTCAAGGGAGGATAAAGAAGAAGTAGAATATTAGTCATGAAAATACAAAGTAAACCTATTAAATTTGGCATGGAGTAGAAGAAATATTTGTGAATATACCTCATGACGACTTTGATGCTTCATCCTAAATTAAGGATCCCTTGACTAACCAAATATGTGAAATATTTAGTTTAAATATTTGAGTCCAAGATTCCTTGACACTGTAATCTTTCACTGCCCACGACATAAAAGTATTCTCCCCATCAACCTTACAAGTAGAAGAAAAGCAAATCATTCCATTTAATACTGAAACATGATTGTCCTTCGTGGTAGAAAGGGAAAGATAAAAGTACATTTGCTCTGACAACGATATCTTTGTACATACCTCATTTGAAATATTGAATGAAGCAACACCAAAACAACAAGGAATCTAATGAAATGCTCCATGTACAAATGACAATGGATCCCTAAGACCAAATCTATTTTTCAAGGACATGATATTTATTAAATATCGGATCGACGGATAAAATTGCGCCACGTGTTCCTATTTAGTCTTTCGTTAGAGTGAAGGGTATATATACTCTAGTTTTTGGACAGCATGACACTAATATCCCAAAAGTATGACGGAGGGTATCTACATATCGTTTACGATAGTTCGGGGGATATATTTATCCTTTTACCCTTTAGGATTTGAAGGTTGTAGATGTTCAATCCAATTTTTTTTCTAGAAGCTTACTAATATTTTTATAGTTCATTTAGTAAATGAAGTACAAAAAATAGAAAAGTTGAAAAACAATAATAAAAAAATATGAGGAAAAAGTCATTTGTGAAGGTAGAAGTAGTATGAATGAGCACAATGAAGGGTAAGGTAGAATGTGTAATGTGTTTTTACACCTTCACTAGAAAAGTAAAATTTTCTTGTATATGATAATATATTTTTCTTACGGATAATATTTTTTAAAAAGGTTGACCAACCAAAATATGTGTTTCACAAAAAGATAAACTATTTTTATTTGTTAAAATGGTAAAAACATGCTTGAAAATATTTATAAGCAAATATAAATTTAATTTTCATTTTTGCATAATTAAATTATAATACAAAAATAACATGAAAAAATAATTAAAGATTATATTTTAAAAAAGAGTTTTTGGACACTAAACAAAAAACATTATAGATAATTTCATGTAATTAAAAATGGTAATAAACTATAAATTATAGATAGAGACGATCAACTTATGATTGATTTTGAATTATAAGTATAATCTAATTTTTTAAGTTGCACCCTCGAGTGCAATTTTAAAATTAAAATTTATTAACACGAGATATTATGTGGACTCAATTTTATAGTGGTAATTGGTAAACTTGTTGACCTCGGGTCACGTTTTTTACAGAAATCTGTTAACCTCGATCTTCACTCAATTTGTTTGATTTAACCCTAAAGGTATGGAATCAATTTGGGCGATTTTGGAGTTACTACTGATCTCAGCTGTTGTTCTTGCATTTGGATTATCTGCTGCAATTGTATTTGAAACGTTCAGAAGAAGATTCAATCACACGTATGTATTTACAATAACCCCTTTTAACAAAAAAACCCTATTTGCAATTCTTCTGAAATGTTCGTGTAATGGGTTTTCGATTTTAATTTTGTGCTTTAAATTCGGAAGAAGATTGAATCATATGCGTGTTTATAATAACCCCTTTTAGCAAAAATCCATATTTTTCATTTTTTCTGGATTTTTGGTGTATGATTTTTCGATTTGGATTTTGTACTTTGAATTCTTTGATCACATGTATGTTTATAAGAACCCCTTTTAGTAAAAGAGCTCTATTTTGCATTCTTTCTAAATTATTGTTGTATGAATTTTTTTGATTTTGATTTTGTTCTTTGCAGGCATGTGGAAGCTCCTCCTGTTTTTGAAGATCCGACTTCATTTAAGCCGGTACTTACTAACCCACCTACAAAAGTTGAATCTTTTACTCTTGTTACATTTCCCCTCTTGTTACATTTCACCTGAAAAAAAGAGAGTAGAAAGTTTGTCTTTATTGTTTTGATTGTTTACGCGTGCAGTACATATGTGATGTGTTGTTTACTATTGGAATGAAATGGTGCCCGAATCAGAGACGAATACATAATTTACATTTGACGGGTTCAATATTTAGATTCTTATTGCTGAACCCTTTACACTTCTGAAATCATGGGTTCATAATGTTTGATATATTTTTAAGTGATCTTTACATTTATTGTTCTGGTCCAAATGCAGCAGAGTTGTTCAGTAGATTCATTAGGCAACCCAATGTAGTTGCTGGTTGATAGTGTGATTCTTTTCCAAAGTGCTTAGCTGTGAAATTTGGTTAAGGAGAATGTTATATTATATTTTATTTTGGGAACTGTGGGATTGAGAAGCTTTCTTTTTTGTCCTGGACGTGGGGAATCTCGCGTTTGCGACAGTGAATTGATCTTGCAAATTCAATTTATCTTTCAGATTAGAAGTTTCTTGATCTGCAGATTAATTGCGTAACTTGAGCATCGAAGTTGTAAAGAATACGTGTATCACAATTTAAAATATGGATGATTGAATTGGATATGACATAGGTGATCGACTAAGAATGACATGGGTGATTTAAAATAGATCCGGTATAGGAATGAGGGGGGTGGGTAAGGAGGATCAAGCTTATGTTCCTACAGCTGCAGTAGACATGCCAAAGTGATTGACTAAGGTGTATTCTAAGTGATGTTTTATGAAATTGTGACTTTCCTAAATACTTGAGCTTACCAATTCACCGTCTAAATATATTTGGATCAGTTCTGCGGAAGCTTTAGTATTTGAATTTAATCACTAGTACTTTTTATTGAACTGAGAAACAACCTCTAGCCGTTGATCTTAGTCTCGAAGCCAATTTACTATCTTGAAACTCCTTGATGGTGTGACGTAATATCTATACTTCAGTTGCTCTTTGATTAGCGTTTTGAGCATATAATTCAGGTTCCTTGTCCTCATATATTTGATCCTGCTGAGAAGTACACATATCCTTGGTCATACCTGCATACGATGAAGAACACAGGATTGCTGGAGCCCTTGAAGAAACTTTGAAGTAAGTGAATCAAAGTTGATCTTCTATCTCTTCTCTTTACATTCTTGTGATGTCTGATTCCGTGATTTTCTATAAAAAAAAAAGTGGGTTCGAAATTTGCAGTTATCTTCAACAATGTGCAGCCAATAACAGCACGTTTACATATGAGGTATGAGTTAAGATGTAATATGTTTTCATTTCCTTAGTTTGAATTTCAAAAGTTAAGACCCATACTACTCCCGCATTTAAATCTGAGAAAAATAGATTCTCTCCTAAAGTCTTATCAGGAAGCTGACTAGAGAAGATGAATGCTTAAAGCTGAGAATATACAATAATACAGTCCAGTTCATGTAGACTTTATGGCAATTTTTCAGGGCTGAT
This sequence comes from Solanum bulbocastanum, assembly GCA_037074985.1. Lineage (NCBI taxonomy): Eukaryota > Viridiplantae > Streptophyta > Magnoliopsida > Solanales > Solanaceae > Solanum > Solanum bulbocastanum. The sequence goes on from CM073601.1 coordinate 46,169,750, forward strand.
CTTTCACGGTAATGTCTGATGAATTTTAGGTTGCTAATATTCATGATGGACAAACTATCCCTGGTGGCATTGGTATTTTCAATCTAGAATAGTTATGTTGTTATTACATGGATTTGCTACATTTTCCCTAAAGATAATAAGATTCCAGTTTTTAGTTCATGAGATTTAGGACATCCAATGAAATATTGTTTGATTCCATTTTTAATCTAGGATGAAGCACCGAGAAAAAGACACATGTAGAGAACACGATGTTTTAAGAAATACACGGGTAGTGAACACAATGATTTCAATAAATGGATCAACAAATTAGCCTATCAAAATAAAATAAACGATTCAACAAATTGTAAGTTTCCTCCTACTGGAAATGAATGTCTGCTACTGCGCCTTTTATATTGGCAGCTAATGATTTCAACTTTACTAAGCCTTAGGAACTTTGGCCACATGATGGTCCCTTTGCTGAAACTCATTCTACAGGTTCTTCCTCAAATGACTTCTTACTTTGACCATTAGTCCTAGTTTATCCATACTTCTTGTTCACCCTTGTGTGCCAATTACTCATCATCTCCAGTGCTTAGCCTTAAAGAGTTTTTTTTCTTAACAGAAAAAAGTGGGGTAATTCTCTATAAGAATATCAAAATAACAGAAAAAAGTGGGATAACAATCTTAAGATTCTGGTGGTAGAGATTCAACTATAAGAGTATCAAATGTATTTGCCGCTGCATTTGATTCGCGTACTCACCTTGAGGAGAAGGCTCTAGCAACAGTTCAGTTTTGACTGCTCTTTTTTCGTTGTGTATATTCTGAATTATTCCTTTTTAGTTGTGCGTATATATATCTTGAAACCTCCTTATGGTTTTGATATCTGTACCATGTTTCAGAGAAAATGGTATCGCTATTTCCTGATGATAGATTTCCATATTGTGGTTCTCTTGGCTGTTGGTAGTGGAATCTGCGATACTCAGGTAATCTTGTACTTTATAGCGTAGCTCAAATCTCCTGACTATATAGAAGCCTCATTTAGATCTTTTACTTTTACTTTATGTTTGATGACGAGAGTGTTGATGGAGTAAAAAGAGTTGTTTTTGAATTTGTGAATAGACAACATGCGAGTTGTCTTTGTCGAGAAGAATCACGGGAAAAGGGAAGGTATAAGCAAAGTGAGTCTAAACTCAATATTCGATGAAGTAATTCAGAAAGTCGTCCTCTATATTATTATATGCCATTTTTACTATCTGGCAATTGATTAAAGTCATTTGCTTCTACGAAAGCATTGTAAAAACATGAAATGTGGTGAAGTATTTTTAATGCTTGATGCTAAAAAAGTAATGTTTCACGCATTTTTTCAATTTTATCTCTATTCATACATACAATATAATAATATAATTAATTATGAATATGCATGAAAATATAGTACGTGTTTTACAAGTAAGAGCATCTGACAGTTACATGGTGTGAGATCCACTATCAAGCATCACACCAATATAGTGTGAGTATCGCACCATTAGGAGGGTAATATTTGAGGGTATCACACCATTAGTGGAATATTTGAGGGTATCACACCACTAGGGGAATAAATATAGTATGAGCATTTGACGGTTACATGGGGTGGGATACACTACCATGCATCGCACCATTAGAATGCATGTCGATTTATTTTTCTTATATAAGACACTCAAATTCATTCTTTCACTCCACAGTACACATTACTTCCTTTTTCTAGCTACTTTCTCTCGAAAAACGATGAATTGAGTTGTGCCTTCATTGATTGTCTTGTTTTTTCTCTTGTATGTTTTAGTTTATCAACTAAAACAGTATTTGCTTCCTCAATCAGCCTTCCATTTAATGGAAGCTTTGGTGATTTAGGAGGCTCAACAGACATCAATACCAATCTTACTGATAATATCTCCTTTTGTGATGCTAGTCTATAGCATCAATAAGAGAGTAATTGTCTTGAATGTCATTTGTTTTTTGGTGTTAGAAACTAATGAGTTCATACTAGCTATTATTTCTAGTGGGTTTCAGTTAAGTAGACACATATTCTATGAAGAGGAGTTGCCCTAGTTATTTTTATCTCTAACTTGTTTTTCATCTTCATCATATACCTCGACTTATTTACTGAAAAGGAAAGTAGAATAAGGTTGATGAGGAAAATCGTTAAGAGATGCGTTTATGGAGTTTTGGCTTTGTTATACTACGAACGCATGCCAGCATTGATAATATCCTTTATACCGACAACTATGGGTGCTTACCTAATAGTAAGATTGTAGAGTTAATTAACACATAATAATAATAATAATAATAATAATAATAATAATAATAATAATAATAATAATAATAATTAAAGCAAATTACTTAACAAAGACAAAATATAATAATTTAATATTAGAATGAATATGAAATTAATTATCTCTAGGGTCTTATTATTAGGTAAGCACCCATAGTTGCCGGTATGAGCGGTAATATCAATGCTGACATGCATTCGTAGTATGAGACAATAACAATAACAATAAAAACAAATTACCTAACAAAGACAAATTATAATAATTTAATATCAGAATGAATACGAAATTAATTAACTCTAGGGTTTTACTATTAGGTAAACATCCATAGTTGCCGGTATGAGGGGTATTATCAATGCTGACATGCTTTCGTAGTATGATAAAGCCAAAACTCCATAAACGAATCTCTTAACGATTTTTTGATTCTACTATCCTTTTCAGCAAATAAGTCGAGATATATGATGAAGATGAGAAACATGTTAGAGATGAAAATAATTAGGATCAACTCTTCTTCATATAATATGTTTCTACTTCGTTGAAACCCACTAGAAATAGTATTTAGTATGAACCCATTAGTTTCTAAGATAAAAAAAATGAATGACATTCAAGACAGTTACTTTCTTTTTGATGCTATAGACTAGCATCACAAAAGGAGGTATTATCAGTAAGATTGGTATTGCTGCCTGTTGGGCCTTCTGAATCACCAAAGCTTCCATGAAATGGAAGGCTAATTGAAGAAACAAATACTGTTTTAGTTGATAAACTAAAATATACAAGAGAAAAAAACAAGACAATCAATGAAGGCATAACTTGATTCATTATTTTTCGAGAGAAAGTAGCTAGAGAAAGGGAGAAGTGTGGACTGTGGAGTGAAAGAATGAATTTGAGTGTCTTTATATAAGAGAAATAAATCGACATGCATTCTAATGATGTGATGCATGGTAGTGGATCCCACCCCATGTAACCGTCAAATTCTCATACTATATTTATTCCCCTAGTGGTGTGATACATTAAAATATTCCCCTAATGGTGTGATACTTTCAAATATTACCCTCCTAATGGTGTGATGCTCACACTATATTGGTGTGATGCTTGGTAGTGGATATCACAGCATGTAACTGTCAGATTCTTTTTCTTGTAAAACACATACTATATTTCCATGCATATTCATAATTAATTATATTATTATATTGTATGTATGAGTAGAGATAAAGTTGAAAAAATGCGTGAAACATTACATTTTTTTAGCATCAAGCATTAAAAACACTTCACCACATTTCATGTTTTTACAATGCTTTCGTAGAAGCAAATGACACGTAATAATATAGAGGACGACTTTCTGAATTACTTCATTGGATATTGAGTTTAGACTCACTTTGCTTATACCTTCTATTTTCCATGATTCTTCTCGACAAGGATAATTCGCACGTTGTCTCTTCACAAATTCAAAAACAACTCTTTTTGTTTCATCAACACTTTTGTCATCATCCATAAAATAAAAGATCTTGCTGAGGCTTCTATCTAGACAGGAGATTTGAGCTACGATATAGAGTATAAGATTACCTGAGTATAACGGATTAAACTACCTGCAGCCAAGAGAACCACAATATGGAAATCTATCATCAGGAAATTGCAATACCATTTTCTCTGAAACATGGTACATATATCAAAATCATAAGGAGGTTTCAGGATATATATACGCACAACTAAGAAGGACTAATTCAGAATATACACAACGAAAAAAGAGTAGTCAAAATTGAACTGTTGCTAGAGCCTTCTCCTCAAGGTGAGCACATAAACCAAATGCAGCGGTGGGTACATCTGATATTCTTATAGTTGAATCTCTACCTCCAGAATTCAAATTGTTGTCCCTTCTTAGCAACTGCACGAATCTGACTGAAAAATAATTAACTATTTGGTTAGCAGGTAGGCTCAAATTGCTAGCAGAAGATGAGAATTCCCACACACACACCCAAATATAGATAGCACAACCACCAGACCCCAACAGTGTAGAGTATTACCTCAATTTTTTCTGTTAAGAAAAGAAACTCTTTAAGGCTAAGTACTGGATACGATGAGTAGTTGGCACACAAGGGTGAACAATGAGTATGGGCAAACTAGGACTAGTGGTCAAAGTAAGAAGTCATTCGAGGAAGAACCCGCAGAATGAGTTTCAGCAAAGGGACCATCATGTGGCAAAAGTTCCTACGGCTTGGTAAAGTAGAAATCATTAGCTGTTAATATAAAAGAAGCAATAGTAGACATTTATTTCCAATAGCAGGAAACTTATAATTTGTTGAATAATTTATTTTATTTTGATAGGTTAATTTGTTGATCCATTTATTAAAATCACTGTGTTCACTACTTGTGTACTTCTTAAAACATCGTGTTCTCTACATGTGTCTTTATTTCGGTGTTTCATACTAGATTAAAAAGGAGTCAGAAACAATCTTTCATTGGATGTCCTAAATCTCAGGAACTAAAAACTGAAATCTTATTATCTCTAGGGAAAATGTAGTAAAACGAGGCCCTTGAACAAGTACCTTTTCAAGTGGATATTTAGAAAAAGTTTCCTGGCAGCAGATCTAGTAAACATCTTGAATCCACATTGCATAAACCAACTAATTTTCATGAATCAAGTAAAAGTAAAAGACCTAACTGAGGCTTCTATACAGGAACTCAATCCAGACAGGAGATTTGAGCTTACGTTACATGGTACAAGATTACTTGAGTATCACGAATTCCACTACCAGCAACCAAGAGAACCACAACATGGAAACCTTTCATCAGGAAATTGCAGTACCATTTTCTCTGAAACATGACACAGATATTAAGACCATAAGGAGGTTCCAGGATATGCGCAGAACTAAGAAGGAATAATTCAGAATACTAGGAAGAGGTGGCCCGTGCTTGCACGAAGATTTTTGTGAGTTGGATGTACTCATACAGATATATATGAGCCAGCTAAATGCATACACACGCAGACATGTGGCTATATTCTTTACATTAGATATTTACATAATGCTGCATTTACAAATCTTACCTGCGAAAGAGCAATGAAAATGAATTTAGTATATAGGGGTGGGGTATATGTGGAGAAAAATTTCCTTTTATACGATTATATAACACCATTAACATATGTTGGGAATAGCCAAATGTAAACATATATGGTTTGCATGAATTTTAAAATATTTTATCAAGTATTTTTTCTTCAGCGGGCCTATTTCATACATTCATCTCTTTCAATGCTTCTATCAAAATTGGATCGGTAGAGTAAAATAAAACGGCTGAAATTAATTTTGAATTTCAAAATATATACCCTTTACTTCTTTAACATGAATATAATATATTCACTACAACATCTCAAAGTTATAAAAAATCAGGAAAAATAATTGAAAAAAGAACTAAACAAGAGAGAATTGTTTAATGCCCTAAGTCTGTGATCCCCGCCAACAATCCTGACACTTAAGATGTGTTCTTCATCATCAAGAAGCTAATAAAGGGCTTGTACTTTTGTGGCTGATCAAAAGGAGTAGACCCAACAACCATTACGATTGGCTAAACACAATATAAAAATGCAAGTTTTCTTCATGTTATTAGAGAAATTAATTTTTTCCTGCTTGCAATAATATAAGTTGATCCAAAACTTCAGTCAAAGTAAAAAAGCATAAGGCATGCAATCAATCAACTTGGAGAATAACTGCAGACAAGACATTTGCTCTCTTTGCATAATAAATGAACATATCAATTGCCGTTACATTTAGCCTTCCGTCTCTGTTCACTATAAGCACTTGCATTAGCTAATAGGTAGTTCTTCAAGGAATATTTTAGTTCATAGCCTAGTTATGCAAGAGTTTTATGGCAGGGATCTTTTCTTATACAACTAACCAAAGGAGTAGTAAGAGTCACTTTTAACTTTCATGACTGAATAAACAAAACTGCTAAAAGATAATACAATCTCTGCTTAACCTAAATAGAAAACTTATAACATGAACCACTATGATTCGAGGTTATTCTTTAAATTACTGATTAAAGATTAGAATTAAAACCGTATGCAAAATATTTTATGAGAGCAAGCAGTAAAATGTAGCAACAAAAGCAGCTTTTGTTTGAGTTGGGAAGATCAGCATCGCGTAGCAAAAGATGGCTCCTACCATATCCGAAAGTGAGAAATAAGAGATTTTCACTGGTAATAAAAGTAAATCATAATAATTAGTTATAATTAAGCAAAGCTAAAATGCATTAACACTTATCCTCGTATTAAATTGTTCGCTAATTCTATAAAAACAGTAACTATATTTGTGTATGGACTAATCAAGAATCAGTGTCGATGTTGTTATTTTTGTTATAATAGTGATATGCATGTTGGTTTGTACAGGTCTTGATTGTTCCTCGGGAACTTGCTACCTCGTACCAGCACAATCTCACTATTGTTTAACAGTTGCAAAGCCAACATCAACTTGACAGTAACCAAAAGGTGTGTCGCATTTCTGTAAAGCCAACTTTTTGGTATGTAATCTTCAAAAATATCTTCAGAAAGTGAACACATAGATATTGCTATACAACACTTGAGACAACTAACTGAAACCATTTTATTTGTTCATCCTCAGTGTCATTTACAACAAATAACCTCAACGAATTATGTATTTCTGGTGGCTTATGTGAAAATTTATTTTTCGCCAACACGAATGTGATTTCAACAATCTAGATTTTATAAATAGGGTAAAAAAATTAGTAGAATGAAACTCATAGTTAGAGAATCAAAAGTATGGTCGAGCTAAAAGTGGTGCCCACTGTTTTAATACCAATATCATCATGGCTTTTCAGGTTTTAATAATATATTCAATTGTCTACACTTTCATCCACAACAGAATTGTATTCATATTAATTTTTGTTTGTTAATTGTTTTTTTTACTCAGCATTTGTAAGAAATACATTTTTTTGTCATGAAATACAATATTTTTTGAAATACAAATTTTTAATTGTTACTAAGATTGTAAATTTGTATGTTTTGATGATTGGGATACAAATTTGTTGGAATTTTGAAAAAGAATATACGTTTTTGAAAAATATACAAAATCAATGTTGTATCCTTTCTGAATGAACACAAATTACATAAGTATATATGGAAAAAAATATTTTATTTATATTTTTATTTTTGGATACAGATATCATTCTAAATAACTACAAATCTATTTTCTTGGATACCTATTATAATGAATAATAACTAATAAATAAATATAAATGTCATTATACAAACTCGAACTTGAAAACCATAATGAATACAAATACACATATCATCATATTGGAATGAATACAATCAATTACTTTTGAAATTGTAACTGATGAGAATTTTAAGTGATATGTTCCTTTTTAAAAAATATTTTCTCCCATGATTTTCTCCTTTCTGTTATTAAATAATTGTATTCTTTCAACTCAAACAAATAAAAAATACATAAATCAAAAGAATAACAAACTAAAATATTGACATTTTTAATAAATATTGAAAATGTTGATAAGAGATCTCATTAAATGCTAAAATATTGACATTTTGAAAATTTTCCCCAAAGAATTAGCATAGCATATGGGGTTGTATATGACTCATTAGTTCAACCCATGATTACAAATTAAATAGGAGTAGTAAATGAGGAACTTTTGCATATAGCCACTCAAAAATAGCTTAATTACGTTTCATAGCTATAGTTTGTTAATTACGATTTGTAGCTACATGTTATAGGGAGGAGAGTGGCGAGCGAGAGAGGTAAATTGTATATGTATATCGGTTAGATAATTATATATATGTAGCTGGTATACATATGTATTTGTATATCCGGCGAGCGAGACAGAGAGAGGCGAGCGAGAGAGGGCAGTAATTTATATATTCCGCATCTCGTTTTTATAATTTGCGGTTACATTTATATAATTTGCGTGTTTTTGTATAATTGAGTAATATAAAATCTGAAATTTATACAAATGTGATAAAAATAGAACTATAACAAATTGATACAGACATAAATATATGAAATTTAAACTGTTATACAAATTATATCATGCAAATTACATTGTATAAATTATATTATACAAAATTCAAAAAACTACACGTTTATATAAACTTTAAAAAAGTTGTACATAAAATGATTCAATGTATATGGTGATAAAACTGAAAATCCAAAGAAAATCATCGTCATATACAAATACAAACCATCGTATAGAAATACAAATTAAATGAAGAATTGTTAGTTGCGAATTATACAAATGTGAGGAATTATACAAACGTGACTAATTATACAAACTCGAAGTCAGAACATTATTAATGGTTAATGTTAGTGGGGAGTGGTAATTATAGCAAACTATAGCTATGATGACCAATTAAATAGTATAAGTTTGCTTAGCTGCATAATTTTTCCGTAATTTAAATTTGATTGTTTTTCTCTCAGTTATGTCTTTTGATATACTCTATCTAGTAAATATTAAGTGAATTATTTGGGTATGAGATATTTCTTTAAAAAATATATTTAATGACATGAATAAAATGTTAGTTTCTACTATTACTCTTATGATTATCCTCAAACTAAATATTAGACTAAAAAATGTGAAGTAGTTAAGAATCTCATTAAATGAAGGATAAATATATAAAAGTCTCAAAATTTCTCTAACTTTGAATAGTTCACTTATTTTGAACTATCGAAAAAATCTCAACAATTCACTTATCTCTTAATTAATATATATATATATATATATATATATATATATATATATATACACACACTAGATAAACTACCGAAAGTCTCAGAAGATCTAATACATTATTAAATATTGAGAAAATAAATTTGCAATTCGATAACTTTCGACAACAATTTGAAACAAATTAAAAGCAAAACTGACAAAATACTCACATGCAAGAACATTAAATCTACTTGAAATTTCAAGTGTCAACAGAAGAATGGAGCCTCACACAACTATTGTTGGTTGGATTTCTTCCATTGTAAAATTTTTCCCTCTCCATTATTTCTTCTCTCCATTTCCAGAAGTACACACTTGGATGAAAGCCATGTGTCATAATTAAAAACTAAAGGTGGAGATTTAAATCTCCACCTTTAGTTTTTAATTGTGACACGTGGCTTTCATCCAAGTGTGTACTTTGGGAAATGGAGAAAATATGTAATGGAGAGGAGCCTCTTCCGTTATTGAGAAAGTCAGAAATGACATGTAGCATAAAAGAGTATTACAAAAATATCCCTAATTTGAATTTTATTGTCAACTAACAGATAGGTCGATACCATATTGATACTCACTCTTCTAATATAATTAAAATAATATATATATATATATATATATATATATATCCTTTCCTACCGAAAAATCAAAGGCAACATAATAATATACTAATATTTTTTATGTATAAAAAATGGGCCCACGTAATAGTAATATATCATGACTTTATTGATTTTTAATTCTTCAATAAATTGGATATTTAATGGATATTGACTATCTATGTTTCTTCTATCTTTCCCCTTCCTATAACCCCCGTATATTCAACAGTTACTCTTACATTTACTTTTTGCATTAAATCTTGGGAGCAACGATCTTTCAGTAATATTTTTGCATATATATACTTTTCATTTCTTTTCAATAATATTGTATGCTATGCTGATTAATAACATAGTGTATGTGTTATGCTGATTAATGAAAGAAAAAGTAATGCAAAAGTATAGGTACGTAATTCTTCTATCCACTTTTAATTAATTTATTTTATGATGAGGAAGGATGAGACGATTGTATAGGTACCTAATTCTTCTATTCAATTTTAATTAACTTATTTTTTGATGAGGGAGGATGCTTTTATGATGATATGAAAAATTTGATTAATATCAAATAGAATTTGATTAATATCTATTTTAATTTATTTTTTGATGAGGGAGGATGAAACGATTGTATAGGTACCTAATTCTTCTGTTCAATTTTAATTAATTTATTTTTGAATGAGGGAGGATGCTTTTATGATGATATGAAAAAATTGATTAATATCAAATAGAATTTGATTAATATCTATTTGATATTTTTTTTCTTGTGATATGTCGTGGATATTTAATGACACCATTTGAGCAAGAAGTTTTATATGTATGTAATTCTTTTGTCTATTTTTAATTAATTTATTTTTGGATGAGGGAGGACGCTTTTATGATGATATGAAAAATTTAATTAATATCTATTTGAATTTTTAGCTTGTGATATGTCGTGGATTTTAAATTTACATATATAGACAAGCTTATAATTGTTGAAATTAAATTTTGAATAGGTGACTTATTTATAATTATGGTTATGAGTTTTGTGGGTTTTTAATTATTTTTTTGTTATGATGAATTTCGAGTGATAGCCATTTAATATCATCTATTTTTTCTTCTGGAATAGGAACAAATGATTCTAAACGTTTGCCTTGCTTTTGATGCCATGGTAATTTGAGTGATATAGTGGTCATTATAGAATTGTTCCAAAAAAAATCAAGTATGAGAAAAACAATTGCTATATTTAATAGCTGTTTAGCCATGTTTTATTGTAAAATAGAAAAAATAATTTTATTGTCAAAGTGAAATGCCACCTTATTATTTTAACAAGTAGCTAACTATAATTACAGTTATTTATGTGTTTAAAATTAATTTAACATTAAGAATCTCAAATGTTTAAAATATTTGTTTAAAAGAGATGCCAAATCACTTCTCCATTAATTAATTTATAGGTATTGTCAGTTATTTCATATAATATATAGATACAAATAATTATTTTAGAGTTAGTCTGATATGCTGAATTTATAGGATAGAATAATGAGACATTGATATAGCAACAAAATAAATTTTTAAAAATCAAAATTATTAAAAAAAAAAGTTGAGTAAATGAAGGGATTTATTTGATTAATGGGATGATAGATGGAATCCAGTACTTTGTAAAGTATGACTGCAACGAAGGAAGAAAAAAAAGGAGAAAAATTTGAATAAGATTCAGCATTGTATGACCACGCAAGTAATTGATGCAGTGTTTCTATATTCAAATATTATATTTATTTGTTGTTTTTTTCTTAATTCATATATTTTTAATTATGATATTAGTTTATGGATAGTGAATTACATTTGTTCATGTTAGTAGATAGAAAAATTTACAAAACGATAGTAAATTAAAGTTGTCATCATGTTTAATATTTTCAAATTTTATTTACTTTTATGCCCGCGCAAAGCGCGGATGAATTTACTAGTTAAAAAGTATAAATTAAAACGTATTGTTGGGGTTGAAAGTTGAAAGGTTAGTGCACGTGAAAATGTTGTTCATAAGCCAATGTCATGCATATGCAAGCAAATAAGTATCAAAATGAGTCATGATAAGATGATTGAGATCTCTATATTTTAAATTGAAAGTCTCGAATTTGAATTTTCGGAAAGGATTCTTTTTTGTTGTTGAAAGCGTTATCTTGAAAAATAAACCTTATAATATACGAATTCAAATTTAATTGAGTTTCAGTATAAATATCGATCAAAATAAGGTAGAAATAGGAAAGAAAAACAGTTGGATTATATGTCCCATTTTAATGAGTTACAAACGGTGCAACACTTAGGTAATAGACCCTACCAAAAGTAGCTTATGTTAGGTCTAATAGATTTAGAAATAGGGTTTTTACCCCAATGGTTGGCCAAATTATTGGTCGTTTAGTTTTCCTAATCGATGTACATAGATTTTTGACTAAATATATATTATAACTATATTATGTGTTTGTTATTTTTTTTAGTCTAAGCAATTAGGTGATCGATCGAGCAACTATTTAGGTTAATTATTCTTTGAAAGAAATGAGTAAGTAATGATTTAAAGTTATTTCAATAAAAGTAAATTATCGTCATATTTTACTATTTTATGTCACAGTTGTCCCTAATACATGTACTAGAATCAACAACTATATATTGTCAAGGTGTGAAGAAACTACGTTTAAGTTAAAGTTAGAGGTGAATAACCATTTGAAGCTCATTAACTTGCGACGATATTATCGGTTCGTTGCTAAATTCTATTTTTTTTATGATAAAACTATCCTCACATATTCAAGATATGTATTTTTTTGTAAATAATTTTTTTTATTATGTATACATTCACCTCAATTCTCACCTCATAAATTTTCGTAACATTTCATTAATTTGTCTAGAAAAATAATAAGTATCATTATCTTTTAATTGGAATATGAATGCCAAAGAGTGCCCTATCTTTTTTGTGTGGATAATTTAGTGATTTTACATTTATGTATATTAATTTTGAAGGGATAATACATTTTTATTATTATTTAATTAGATTAGATGTTGTATTTATTAAATTTTGATTAAGTATAAGGGTAAAGTTATAATCTAACTTTGAAGATAGATGCTTCCCACTTTGAATAATGTAGAATGATGATTTTTATTGATGTACACCATGAAATTTATGGTAATTTACTATGCCTCCAAAGGAAGATATATATATATATATATGCATTCCGATTATATTTTTTGTAACTTTTGCAAAATACTAATTTCATTTTGTACCATTTTAAATATTTTTTTATTAATCTGTATGGAATGTGCCCAAAGACTATATTATTAAAGTGGGAAATTGCATAGTGTAAAGTTGAATTCTCATTGTTATACATATTTTTGATGTTTTAGTTTTCGAATGGAAAAAAAAAACTTTCTTAATTAATTAGCTATGAAAAGTCAAATAACTATCTTTGTTTTATACTCACAACCAACATAAAAGTCAAATAATTAGGTCATCTATAACAAAGACAATAATATGTTTCCATTCTCATGAAAAGAAGAAAATTGACCATGACATTTAATAGTCAATTAGAAATATGTAACATTTTCAATATTCATTAACTAGCTAAGGTACCTATTAAGGAATAAATCTAGACAACAATATATATGAATACTATTACTAGAATCATTTGAAAATTCAAAATTCGAATCCAACTCCATTCTATGTGGACTCCCAATTTCCCATAACTTCAATGAACACCTTGAACTTTATGTCAAATATTAAATAAGTAATTTTGGAGAGATCAAACTCTCGTTGAAAGTAATTATTTCAACCATGTCTTGATGTTGAATTAATGGATGAGAAAACCGTCCTTTGGACGTGCTTAAAAATTCATGCATGTAATCGCGACAATGAAATAGTACATCACCATCTGCAAACCTATAAATAGGTTTGACGAACCAAATATGAGAAATATTTATGTTAAATATTTGAGTCCAAGATTCCTTGACACCGTAGTCTTTCATTGCCCACAACATAAAAGTTTCCTCCGCACCAACCTTACAAGCTGAAGAAAAGCAAAGCATTCCATCTAATACTGAAACATGATTGTTCTCCGTGGTAGAAAGTGAAAGATAAGAGTACATTTGCTCTGACAATGGTATCTCTGTACATGCCTCATTTGAAATATTGAATGAAGCAACACCAAAACAACAAGGAATCCAATGAAATGCTCCATGTACAAATGACAATGTATCCCAAAAACGAGAACCAAACCTTTCCTTCAAAGTGTGAGGTGCCTTGATATCAACATTATTTCTCCAAGAACCACTTCTTAGTGCGAGAATTCCACATTGTGTTTGTGATTTCTCATGGTGAATTGTAAGTATCTTATAGTCGTCAATAGTTGGGTCGTATCCCAATCCAAAAGTAGAATTCCAAATTCCAAATATCGGAAAGGGAAGTTGTATTGATTCTCTTGTTGAGGGGTTCCACAACAAGAGATAATCATGCCTATGAAGAACTAGGATTAGAACCAACCCATCACAAGAACCACATAGTATATCCATGGATGGATACCAATTTGATGAGAGATAATCAATTCTTTGTACATCGTCAAGGGAGGATAAAGAAGAAGTAGAATATAAGTCATCAAAATACGAAGTATAAATATCAAATTTGCCACGGAGAAGAAGAAATCTTTGTGAATTGACCTCATGACGACTTTGATGCTTCGTCCTAAAGTAAGGATCCCTTGTTATATCCCAAGATTTTGATACACATTTGAATCGCAAAAGAGACTTCACGGGCAACCAACTAAGGATCTCCCTCATTATGTTTTGTTGAGACATAATTGATTCCTAAACCAAAACAAACAATATAAGAGCGAGGGGGAAATCAAAACACCTGAAATTACAACTACTCACCTGAGAATAAGCAACAACGATATTTAGTGTTTCTTCATCGACTCGTTTGTTCATTTCTCTTAATCTCTTCTCCTTACGAGCCAGTACCTCTTGTTTCATCATAATTAAATGCATATCCATGAAAATTAACAATGCACCAAATAATGACACATTCTGTACAAAAGAAGACACAACTTTAGTTACTCAATCTTCATGTTATGAAAAAAGAAAGTAGTTATCAACCTGCACAAAGTCTTGGAAAAGAAACATGAATTCTGGTTCTCCAACTTTATAGTGATAGAAACCACAGAAAACTGGAGTTTCCAGTAGCAAATAAATCCCCTGTGAGTAATATTCATTAGATTATTAATGTAAATTTTACTCGGAAAACAAATTTATGTGATCAATAACGGCATTACCAGGGGAATAATAGATACGATGATACAGTTAAATATTAGTAGACAGCCACCAAATGCTTTATAAACTGAAATAGCAAATGTTAATAAACCAACCTGAAGAAACAAAATGTAAAATTGATCATTCAAATAAGTGAGACTGAGAGTATGTAACCATCAGAGCAAACATCGTATTTAAACTAACAGTACAATACATTACAACGTCCATTCTAGCACTCGTTGAAGCGTGTGGTCTCAGTATAAGATTCAGGGGACGAGACATCTTGGCAACATATTCCTTCCCACCAAGTTCCTTATTCATCGTAAATTCGTTCAACCTTCCACAACAATTGACAGAAATATTTCATTTAATATCAAAAATGAAATTTGAATCGAACATGATGAAAAGATGAGACGATGTACCTTAGCCAAGCGGAAACAATGATCAAGGAACCAAATAGAACCCTTCCAATGATTGAAAGTGACCTCATTATCACCAATTCTTCGACTTGTTGAAAGCCTTGCAATCAACCACGAACAATATAATCTTACAAGTGGGGTCTGGTCATGTGTATTCCTACCCTGTGCAGATAGAGAGACTATCAAGGAATGCATAAACACATCTACCTATCTAATAGTAAGGAAATACGAGAATAATACTAGTACAAGAGGTATGAAAAAGCAAAATGCACAACTACCTATATATATGTCAATCAAGGGTCATGTCTTTGGTAAGCTGAACTTAACGAGTTTGGATCAAAATTTAGAGACAATTTGGTTAGGGAAGAACAAAATTTCTTTTCTAACATGCATGTAGATAAATTTTTACATGTAAGAGCTTTTAAAATTAATTATCTTTTTATTTGTTAGATCTATCATATACCTAGCTAGATCACCCAAAAGTAGTTGGTGTTCGTTACATTTAGATCCATATTTGAAGTAGGCAGATTAAATGGTCCTTGGGATTTTTCAATTTTTCCTAAATTAAAATTTTCAAATAGATTTTTCAATTTTTCCTAATTTTTTGAACTTCAATTCAATTGTGGAGGTGAGAGTAGGTAGGGGTGGCAATGGAGCGGTGCAGGACGGGTTATAACATTTCTGGGTGCGGTGCAGGTTCAAAAACTTTTATATAAAAGGCATAATACATAAATATGTCTTTCAGCTCACATTTATGTCTTGCAACTTTGGATGTGCACAAGTAGACATTTAAACTTGTATAAAATTGAACAAATAGACACACACGTCTTATGTGACATCCTACATGACAATTTTCATCCTACATGGTGTCCTAGGTGTATTATGTCACATAGGACTTATGTGTCTGCTTGTTTAACTTTATACAAGTTTAAGTGTTTTCTTATGCATATCCAAAGTCGGAGGGCATAAATATGAAATAAAGTCAAGTTGAAGGGCACATTTATGTACTATGTGTACATAAAAATTCGGCAGGGTGGGGCAGTTTATCTCATTTTTGTTGACTTATTTATTATTTTCTTCTAGTTATAGATTAATTTCTATACTATATGATTACGACTATGAAAATAAATATGTAATTAATTATCTCAGTCAAGAAAATAAGTACCATAAATATTGCTTCTATGGTTGAAAAAGTTTGTATGGGACGTTGAAAACTTGGAAGCAAGTTGTAGGTTTGTAAATAGAAAGATGAGCAAAGAAGAGTATACATGTTCAAGATATTAGGCGGTGTGGTCCCAAATCCGACGACGTAAGCTTAATGCATCGGACTGCTCAAAACAACTACCTTTGTCGTTTTGTTTTGAGGACAATTTGTTTTTCCTTTTCTCTATATTCTTCCACTCTACGATATATCACCTCTAGACCTAAGGTTATGGATTCGAGTAACCAAAGGAGCAAAAAGGGTGGAAGATCCTAAAGAGGGGTAAAAAAAGGAGTAAATATCAACAACACTCTTCTAGTTTAGCAGAAAATGGATCCTCGAAGGAAACGAAATAATCTCAACTTTATGACAAATTCTGTCCTGATCTCTATATTCACGAGCATTTAAGTGTCAAGCGTTCATACTTTTGTAGACCAGCTAGTATACGTTAAAGAAGCGAGAGTACAACAAACTTCTCTACAGAGTAAAGTGAACAAGTAATATGGAACAAATGAAACTTACTAATTGAATAAATATAAAAGAATTAAGATCATCAAACAACCAAAACTCTTTGCCCTCTCAAGGTTTTCAATAGAAAATGAAAACATTAATAAAATACAGAAAAACAAACACAGAATACAATATCACAAGCTGCATTCCTTTCATCAATGTTGTTGTTTGTGGAAAATCAGAAGCATTTTCTGTGGACGATGGACGGACCTGATTCATCGTACTCCGCCTTTGCAATCCACATCTGCAGACAAAATAGAAAACTCCATCAGAAACTGTATGAACCTTACAACTAGAGGCAGAGCTAAATAAGTCGGAGTCGACCTGATATGAATCCTCACTAACCATGTTATCATAGTACTCCTTCTGTTCATTTTTACTTGTCATATTTTGCTTCTTGAGAGTCAAATTGTATGGACTTTGACCAACTTATAGTATTGAATTGATCTAATTCAGTTTAGCTTTGAAAATTAGTCAAACTGACTCTCGTGAAGGGAAACATGACGAGTAAAAGTGAACGGATGGAATATGAAACAAAGATAGATGCAAACCTGCTGGAAGGTGCTGAGGGAAGCCAAAATAGAACCTCCAATCCAGACACTATATTTTCTTTCTGGTGGTGCAACAACCTTAATCTTCATGCTGCTAGGAGCCAATGCAGAAAGTTCTTTGCTCATTCTATCAGCAATACCGGGGAACATGGTAGTACCACCACTGAGAACAATGTTACCGTAGAGGTCCTTTCTGATATCAACGTCACACTTCATGATCGAGTTGTATGTGGTCTCGTGGATTCCAGCTGCTTCCATTCCGATCAGTGAAGGTTGGAATAGGACCTCAGGGCAACGGAATCGTTCAGCACCGATGGTAATGACTTGACCATCGGGAAGCTCATAGCTCTTCTCAACAGAAGAGCTGGTCTTTGAAGTCTCGAGTTCCTGTTCAAAGTCTAAGGCTATGTAAGAGAGTTTTTCTTTCACGTCCCTGACGATTTCTCGCTCAGCTGTAGTGGTGAATGAGTAACCACGCTCAGTGAGGATCTTCATCAAATGATCAGTGAGGTCACGACCTGCCAAGTCGAGACGAAGAATGGCATGTGGGAGGGCATATCCCTCATAAATTGGGACAGTGTGGCTGACACCATCACCAGAGTCCAACACAATACCTGTATAAACATAATGAATTAGCGCCAATTGCCAGAACTCTTCACAACAAGTTAACGAAATACAAATTCAACGTCCTATAGGGCAAAGTGTACAACATACCCAGTGTAATCCCATAGGGCAGAGTGTACACATACCTTACCCCTCCCTCGAGGCTATTTCCGAAAGTATTCACCATGCATCAGACATAAATAAAAGTTCCTTTTCATGGTAGAAACGCAAACTTTGACAGTCCAAATATAAATGTGCTTATGAATGAAGATTTGCTTACCGGTGGTACGACCACTGGCATACAGCGAAAGAACAGCTTGTATAGCAACATACATAGCTGGAGTATTAAAAGTCTCAAACATAATCTGTGTCATTTTTTCACGATTAGCTTTCGGGTTAAGAGGTGCTTCAGTTAGGAGGACAGGATGTTCCTCTGGTGCAACACGAAGCTCGTTATAGAAAGTATGATGCCATATCTTCTCCATATCATCCCAATTGCTGACAATACCATGCTCAATCGGGTACTTCAACGTTAAGATACCTCGCTTTGATTGAGCTTCATCTCCTACATAAGCATCTTTTTGACCCATACCAACCATCACACCAGTATGACGGGGACGACCAACAATACTAGGGAATACAGCTCGTGGAGCATCATCTCCCGCAAACCCAGCCTAGATATTGAAACAACATCAGACTCTATTTAACTTTATTAGTATCATCAAATCTATGTTGCCCGGACTCTTCAAAAATGTGGACAGGTGCAGCATATCGGATCCTCCAAAAGTAGTGCATTCTTGGAGGATCCTAAACAGATACAACAATATCCTGGAGAGTTCGAGCAACACAGGATGAACAACATGCTGCAGCATTAACTCTGTTGTATATACAATTTTCAGCTTACCTTAACCATTCCTGTTCCATTGTCACAGACGAGTGGTTGAATATCCTCGCCTTCTGCCATCTTAAGTTACTTCCTACATCGAAAACTGAATCTTTAGTAAAAATACACAGCTTCAAAGACATAACGTTAGAAGTTCCACATCGGTTGTAGGATGGGAATTTGGTCTCCTTATATAGCTTTGGGCAATCTACGCCTCATGAACTAACTTTCGAGGTTGAATTAGGTCCAAACTCCATTTCTTAACATGGCATCAACGTCAGGCTCATCCTAGTGCTTGGTTTATCTGGTGATGTTGTATACTCTATAATTGACAGGCTCGGGTGTGCAGGGTGTTAGAATTCCCACATTGATCTCCTAATATGATCGTACAATCCTCATCTCATGAACTAGATTTTACGATTGAGTTAGACTAATTAACGTACATTTCTTAACCTATAATCAACATTTCTAAATAGCAATTGACCTAGAACAAATTATGAAATATCAAAATCCCCAAAAAGTTACTAGCATCAAATCAATCAAACATAAGTTATATTCATCAAATAACTAATTACACAACTCATGATTCACATAAATCAGATGCAAATCAAACACAGGAAAAAAAGTTTTCAGCTTTTGCTGTCACGTGATCAGGAGGTCACAGATTCGTATTGTGGAAACAACCTCTCGTAGAAATGCAAGGTAAGACTACGTCTACATAATGCCACCTTATAGACACCTAGATTATTCCAGGAATACCTATCATCTCCACCAACAACATATTCATACATTTAAATCATTTACTAGAACTAGTAAACTCAAAATCCTAATTCCATCTACATTTATATATATATTAAATCAAATTTCACAACGCAATAAATTCATAGATTGAAACATGAAATATAACAAAAATGTACCTTTGGGAGATTTGGAATTGGAGAGAGTTTTTTGTTTTCCTTTTTTTTTTTTTTGTGTACTCCTTATTGGAGAAAAATCGAAGAAAAATTGGAGGGGTTATATTGAAAATGGAGAATAAATATCAACCGTTGGATTGAATAACAGAATTGATCAAGCGGACGTTCATGATACATCGTGAGGGGTTATCATTTTGTTTCATTAAGTGGTCCCTACTGGCCCCACTTATTTCGCTTTTTCTTTTTATCTTTTTTTTTTGCTTTTTTAAAAGAAAAAAAGTTATATATTTTTTTTTTTTATTACGTTTTACTCGAGAGAGGGTCAATCGAAAATAGTTTATCTACAATCATTAGGTAAGAGATTATACAGAATATATTATTATTATTATTATTATTAGACTTAGTTAACAAAATAATTTATACATATATTATATTCCCTCAATGTACCTTACGTGATTAACAAAATTAGCCTTTAAATGTCATAGCTAATCAAGAGTTGATAGTTAAAACAATCGTATTAGTGACTTCGTAGCTTCGAATTCTATTGGGGCAAATGCATGAAGACTCTGAAAAATCTTTGATGTGTCTATCGTTGTTCATGTTTAGGTTGATTCTAATCATATCAAATCTCAATTTAATATCATAAAAAGATATTGGATCTTGAAAATCTTTTTAGTGTCTACAAAATCTGATTTCATTTTATTAAGTACACAAGTCATAGACTCATTAGTTGGAAACAAATAGAGAGTGGGGGCCAGCACCAAGATTTATGGATTAACATTTCGGTCCGCTTTCGAACATCTTAATTAGATTTCTGCTATTTCTTATCAGTATAAGTATTAAAATCATTTAAATCCTTCACCGAAATTTGAACTTGAGAGCTCATGATTCACAACCTATTTCGTTAACTATTAAATCACACCATTGAATTGAATGCACACAAATTCAACTAATGAAGTCATGTTCTAATCAAGGTTTAAATTCTCATCTGTCTTAAGCCTTGCAGATAATACTTATATCGGTATCAGAAAAAATAGTCCAAGTACACACAAGCTGGTTCAAGTGTCGGATATTTCTACAAACAAGGAGGATCTATACCTAACACCATCCTTCTATAAATTAGTAAAAGAAAAGTATAGTGTGGGGGTCATACTCTATAGTCATTCCAACTTTTTGTAAAGGCTTCTAAAGATGCAAAAACCATGTGTGATTGTCTTAAAAGATATTTGCCTTTTTTTTTTCTCTTCTTATGATTAAAGCATTTAATACAGCAATTGCACACTTTAGCACATGTCAATCCAATTTAGAGACTCAAATACTTTTTTCTCATAATACAGTTGTCATTTCCAACACTTTTGGGCTGGAGTTCAATATCAAACAAGTTGAACCTTTATACTCATTTTCTTTCAGTACCAGATTTATATATAATCGTGGTGTCTGGACCAACTTACGTGCAACTCAACTAATTCTATGGAATACCTGCTAACCTTCAACCAACACAAGTACCAAATGACTCTGTTCATCCCACCAACACAAGCAGCGGATAACTTTGTCCATTAAGACCTAAACATCATATACTTGTCATCGTTTGTTTTACCATCTAGATCCATTATTTGATGGATCTTTACAGAAGGATAGCAAAGAGAAATGGCACTACAACAGTAAATACTGTATGCAGAGCTACATCGATTTAAACTTGATGGATTCAACCTGTAAATTCTCAAGACGATACTCCTATGCTTCTGAGATTATGGGTACAAAACTATATACTTCATGAAAAATTGGGGATTTCTTCACACATAACTATGTTCTGTGTTGACAATACTAAGTTTAGTTGAACCTACTGTAGATAGGCTACATCCGCCTCTGCGGTTCTTCCTGTATGATGCATGTCAGTTTCTTGCTGACTGGTAAATATTATAAGATCACTTTCATAACTCATAAACAATAGATTAAACAAAGAAGGTTCTTGAAGCCATCACAAAGAAGTGAGAACTACAAATATCATGGAAGTCAAGATTATCTGGTATAAAAAGAGGTAGGACACGAAACAGTAATACAAAAGAAAAATCTGAGTATTGCTTCCTTTAGTGAGAAACATAAACCTTCAAAAGTTGCAGGTTCACAGAAAATGATCAACTAAATAAATTACTTTCGAGCTTTCTCACATTGTCGAGGAAATGGTCTACAGGAAAGGAGGCAATATCACCCATCGTCGAGGATACTTTGGCCTTCCTTCCTTTCCATCAAAGAGCTGCAAGGAAAAGGTGACGAAGTTAAGAACCAGTAGTAATGACACAATAAGATAGAAGCACCCCGATAAGCACAAACGAATATTTGCTTATAGGACATATATTGCTAGTTAGGAGTCAACTGTTTTGTATAGAAGTATCACTGTTCAACAAAGTAGCTTATAAGTTGACATAAAAGAGCAAAACAAAACTTATTTACAGTAGTCATCCTATCTGTTGTACTCATGCATATGGTTAGATTCTCACTAAAATGAACCACGTTAAGTCTGAACTCTGAACTATCTACTGTGACAATAAGCAAATTGTAGAGAACTTTCGAAATAGAATAAGAGTTTCATATATCTAAGTTCTCTCTAGATGACAAATTCATATGTTTTGGGAAGAATAAGTTTGTATTTTCTATCTTTAGGTCACCCTTTTCCCTGTGAAGTGCAGTGCATCAGCAGAAAGAAGCTGCTAGAATAGAATAGATAATATCTGTTCGAAATAGAATCACACACATCCAATTTTGAAGTCTACTGATGAAAGAAGACTGGTAAGAACCCTCGATGAAGACTTAATCATAGGATGCGTGTAAATCCTAAGGAATTTACGCTGTGGTTATATTAGTAAAAAGCTTCTTTGTTCCTTTTTTTTTTAAGAAGAATGTGGCCAAACAAACCATAGTTTACCTTCTTCAAACGACGATGCTTTCCAAGAGCCCAGTTAGTCATAATGCTAGCAGCAACAATCATGAAGATATAGCCTGCAACAGTCTGAGTAGCAATGTTGAAGCCCAACCACTGGTAGATCTCTGTTGTGTAATTTGCACAGGTGACAATATTGAACAAGAAGCCACGGGGTATTTGGTAACCTCCATTACCACTGGGACTTCGGAGATTTCTCAACAGTAAATGGCAATACAAGTTTGCCACTTGACAAACTATCCCAAATCCAAATCCAATCTTCATCTGGAGATCACTAACAGGAGTATAAAGAGGATGATTCACAAAGTAAGCAATGAAAGCTCCAAAAGACCAATAATAGGCACAGTTCCGAAAAACATTGGCAATTGGAGATGTGGCGTGGCTGAAGCGGTGCACAAAGAAGGTCTCCATGATCCGTTTGAAGTAGTGGAAACACCAGTAATACAGGGCATAAGTCTGAACAGGGTGGATAACACGCTCTTCTTTGTAGCCAAAATACTTGTAGACTGGGAAGTAGTAAAAGATAGGATAGAGTAGCAGAGGACCCAGATACTCAAAGAAGAAAAGTGTACTATACTTGACTTGTGGACCCAGATCCTTGAAAACTACAGTTAATTCGCCTGTGCTCCCCTTAGTATACTCACTTAAGCTCTTCTGGTAGTGAAGAACAGTTGGCCTCTCTTTTGAACCAGGTTGAACAGGCAAAGTGAGTCGTTGTCTAGAAGGATAGAATTTTCTGGCTGTTGAGATCAGAAGTAAACTATTTTAATAAAGTCAAACTCATAATAATGCAACTTCTAGAAATAAGAAACTGGCATCAACAAAAGACAAATAGCAGTCCGCAATTTATCCAATGGATTAATCCTTGCCACTACGCATTCAATTTCAAACCGCATGAAGTGCTAGATAGTAATCAGTAATGTTTTGAATATTACATCTCATAACAATCCCATAACAATGTCAAAGCACAGACATAGAAATGATAAAAAGATTCAATAAAGAAAATGCTTGATTGTAAGCTGCACAACTGGGAATGGCATGTTGACATGGAGCTAAAACAAACCTTGCATGTACGTAATTCATCAGTCATTAAAAAAGTGAAACCGTATACAATCATTTTAAAGCAAGAAATGCACCTTAACATAATTGAGAAAAATTTAGCAGATAAAAATATCCAGTTTGATACAAACCTTTGCAGATGCTAGATTAATACAAACTCTTTAACCACGGGTCACATGTATCAAATAACAAGTACCAACTACTTTGAGGTGAATCAGCTTAGAACAGCATTCTCACTTCTTACATAACTTATGATCCTCCTATATGGACTAAGTCTAAGAATTTCTTCTTTTGATTGAGTTTATGCGAAAATTGTTTAGATGCTCTACAATAGTTATCAGATCAGTTATCACTAATCAATACAATGTAATTGAACAAGTATAAATTGTTAAAATGAAGTCAAACGGTGCTTCTCCCCTTTACTCTTTTATTGCACATGTTAGGTTCTAAAACTTGACAACATAAAACTTAAAGGAGATTATGAAACGTAATGCAATCATGCCATTTTAAGTTGAACCACATTTAGGTTGAACTTTTCAATACAGAATTGATATCAGTATCAATTAGTTCAAAATTTGACTATGATACTTGTACAATGAAAAAATCATTTTATAAATCCCAGTTAAATTGATGACTATATTTTCAAATTGTCATTATAATATATAAAGAAAGCACAATGAAAATAAACAATTAACATAAAAACATGGACACCTTATCAGCTTGCTTTATATCCCCAAAACCACTCTATATATGTACACAAAACAAAGACACACGCACACAAAGACAAAATTTTCTTATTTCTGATGAAGAAATCAAATCGTAAAAATCATTAATAGAGTAGAATCACAACTTAAAAATTGAAACCATAAATTAATTAATCCCTGACATGATCAATCAGTAGAGCACTAAAAATTCCTGGTAATGCACAAATCAATTTAAGCATAATGCATGGTAAAAACAATATCACCTTCCTCCTCAAATTACTCTGCCTTATCATTTAGTCAAGTCCCTCAAGGCATATATGATAGATATTTTCCTCTTGCAAAGCAAAAAATTTGGAACATCAGAGCGAAATAACTATCAGGTAACTTTCCAAGGGACGGATCTTCTATTTTGTTTGAAAGATGCATGAAGTATGAACTAGCAAAACTTTAGCAATGATTTACCACATCAAAGGCAAAAAACGCTAGGTGATTTTTACCCATATGTCTATGCCTTGGTGGGAATTGTAACCCATATCTGTGCTGGTGTGAGATAAAGCAGACTAAAATAATCCACCTACACAAAGTGGTGGAGCTACATGTATCCAGGGTTGCTGAAAAAATTACACTGTGTAGATAAGTGATCTTATATTTTCTAATATATATATATACATTATGTGTTGAATCTCCTTGATTTCTTCGTAAGTTTGCTTTTTTCATATTTTTGACACCCCTATGTAAAATTCCTAGTATGTCATTGGATACACGGTTATTAAAAAAGAAAATACAACTAAGCTACTATGCTCGTACACAATAACACAGTCAACTGAATATCCTTAAAAAGGTTTAATCTTTCAAATCTCTGACTCAGAATACCACAGCCAATATTACATAGCAATAGAAAAAAAATACAGTAGCCACTCACTTCGTTTATGAATTGCCTCCTGCAGATCAGCAACTGTAGCCTGAAACGACAACAACAACCAGAATTACATAACCAAACCAATAAAATATAAAACCACAC
This sequence comes from Solanum bulbocastanum, assembly GCA_037074985.1. NCBI lineage: Eukaryota > Viridiplantae > Streptophyta > Magnoliopsida > Solanales > Solanaceae > Solanum > Solanum bulbocastanum. The sequence continues at coordinate 46,195,398 of CM073601.1, forward strand.
ATCTAAATCCATCATCTTTTTTAACAAATCGACCATTATTCTGCTTAAAATACACATTCATGTAGCATAATTGAGCATCAATCAAGCTGAATTTCACTAAACAAAAACAAACCCAGATAAGGAAATATGGAAAAACATACAGAATCAGTCACACCAACAAGCAGAACTACATACCAAACAAATAAAACATAAAATACGCATTCATGTATCAAAATTAAGCTAAATTTCACTAAACAAAAACAAACCCAGATGAATAAACATACAGAATCATTGAGTTCAAGTCCACCCTTGATGAGTTCTTTGCCGCTACGTGTAACCACCAAAACCTTCATTTTTGCTCCCCCAAACTTTGGGATCTACGAAAAAACAACGAAGGTTGAGATCTTTGATGGCTCTGGATAAGTAGCAGTAATAGTATAAGTAAGCAATTAATGGCGGTATAGTAGTTGGGTAGAAAGTAGCTGAACGAACCAATTTTATGTTGGATGAACTACCACCTCCTTCAAATTCAATGTTCAAATTATGAATCGGACATACTACGGTTAATTGGGATGAGGGTCCACATCACTAGGCCCATGACCCGGAAATATCCTACCAGTCCATGTCTCCGCGGTCTCGGGATAAAATACGAGATTATTTTATTTTAATTTTTAGCAATTCTATATATGTGAGGTGAGTCGGGGATCTTTTAGATACAGACACTTGAGTCGAGGGTCTTTTGGAAACTATCTCTCTATCTCCACAAAGTAGTGGTTAGGTCATCGTATATTCTACCCCTCTCCTCAGATTGGATCCACGAAGTAGTGTTAAGGTTTGCATATACTCTTACCTCCTCAGATCCCGCTTAGTGGGATTTCACTAGATATGTTGTTGGTTTTGGTGTTGTAATCTCTTTTGGAAACAGTCTTTCTACCTCAACAAAGTAGTGGTGAGGTCGTTGTGTATTATACTCCCCCCTTCAGATTGGATCCACGAAGTAGTGTTAACATATACATATACTCTACCTTGTTTAGATCCCGCTTTAGTGGAATTTTATTGGATATGTTGGTGTTGTTGTCTCTGCAAAGTAAAGGTAAGGTGTTTGTAGATTGTTGTCGTTGCCTTTGGTTGAACTTTTAATTTCATCATAAGCATCTCAAGTTCAAAATACTCTCTATATTACTATGAAGTAGGAGTAAGATCTGTATATATTACATTGGGTTATACATAGGCAATCTCAAACTTAATTACATTAAGCCGACTATCGAAAACAATCTCTGTATATTAAGTTATTAACAAAATAGGGTAAAGATGCAATATACACCACCATCTCCAAACTCACTTGATTGAACTTTTGATTCGAACATAAACAATCTACAGATTTACCATTGAAACTACAAATCTCACTTTAGTTCTCAATAAACCAAACATCTACTGAGAAAGTACATTCACTAAATAATTCCAGTAAATACTGAAGAAATGATAAACAGCTTCTTCTCAACTTACATCATTTTTGTTCCCAAAAATATAAAGATCAACAACATAAGAGCACGGTAACATCACAAACACTCGATAACTTACCAAAACGAAAACATCAAGAAAAAGTAACGAAAAACTAGAGACAACCAACAATTATGAAGAATCCAGCATTAGCAAGAAGAAGTTCTTGAACAATACTAATTCCTTGAGCATCCTTTTTATCACTGTTTATTCAGCAATTTTTGATATATCTTCATAATCAATAGCCTTAAGAACCTTCCCGTCATATATTCCCTTCTCAATTTGTACTCTAGCACTAAAGTTCTTTGTATCAACTGCTAACAGTCTGGCATTTGATGCCCGATATGCACCATTAACGATCCTCACAAGACCACCAATTTGGGGTATGACAGTCTCAAGTTCTTCCTGATCAACCCTTAGAACATGCTTAGTTTCAATCATCTCAATCTCCCCAACATACTTATCAATAACCTTGCGAACAATACCTTTTTGCTTATAGTAACCCTTTTCAGCCAAAGCCTTGCTCATTACCTTCACAACTATCCCCACACATAACCAGTAATCTTTCCTATTACTCCGCTCCTTTTCTTCCTCTTCCTCTCTCATTATCTCATCCAACGCTGGGCAACTTTCACGTTTACCATTCTTACCACTGTCCTTACCTTTTTCCCTCTTCTCATTATCTATCTCATCAAACACGGATTTTGAGCTTCCTGCTCTCTCTTTCGCAACAGCTTTTGATGTCGAGCCTAATGTTAACTTGATCTTCTGCTCAGTCTCCAATTTCGCCGTGAGTTTCGGATGCAACTCCATCAGCTCCACAGAACCATCCATATTCTCTGTCCCATCCATATTTCCCACACCCATCAACTGCTCGGCACGCTCTCTTTGCTTCTTAATCTCCCTTTCCTGCTTCTCTTCATCTGCTAGGTCGGCCCTAATTCTCTTGTTTTTCATTCTTTCTTTGAAGAGAGTTTCGGAGTCTCGATCAATATAGGTAATAAACCAACCTTTCGGCATCTCCTCAACTTTACACTTTCCTGTTTTTCCCAAGTACTTCACAAACTCAGTTAATGTTGCCCATTCAGTAGAATTCATGTGGACATGGTGGCGATCAGCGATATACTCATTGTACACAACAGTTGCAGCAACACGACTAAAGCGGTGACTACGCTTCATATGCTCAAGGAATAAGCTCTCAAATTCCTCGGAATAGCCACCAACAATGCGATTAGGGTTCTGACCAAAGATTTCCATTTGACGTTGATGAGACTCACTCATGCAGTGGCACTTGAATCCATTTTCATCTCGACATTGTTTTTGGCACATTTGGCAGTACCATCGAAGCTTCTGCAAGCCCTTTGCTTTTATTCGGTTGGCAATTGCCTTAGGGGTCAAGAAATCATTTTTCCCCATTTGAATTTGGGAAGTTCAAGTCGATGGACTTCTTAACAATGTCTGAAAAAATCACCACAACTCAACATCAGTTTTTAAAGAAGCTAGCATTACTAAGGAGTAGACTAGAAAATATAAACAATTAACAGAAGGCCAAGACATCACACAAAAGAAGAGAATGAGCAGATTTTAGGAAAGGCAACCAGTAGTTACAAGTCAGCAGAAAACTAAAACAGTAAAATTAGAGCTTGACAACAGATAACAGGCATAATATCGAGGCTTTAGATCAAACAAGTTTCTGAATTTAAACAAGAAATATTTACGTTAAATGCAGAAAGTAAACAAACATAGAGAATTTCGATTGAACTTGTAGGTAACAATGATTAACTTGTTATTACTGAATATGAAAATTGAACCAAGATGAGCATAGCGGGAGATCCACACGTTAAAGAAGCGCGAAAAAGGGAACTTAAGCAACCTATGGGTTTAAGAAAAATATCAAACTAAAGGCGTATGTAGAAACCAAGAGCTACACAGAGGCACATCTTGAGCCGAAATTCCAAGAAATATTGCTATGTTGGTAGAATAGTATATATTTGTTATATATATATATATATATATATATATAGAGAGAGAGAGAGAGAGAGAGAGAGGGTTTTTTTCTTAGGTTAACTATTAATGGAACAAGCTTGGAGTTGCACTAAAACAAGCAGATTGGGACTTGAGGGAGTATTTAACTGAAGAACATGAACAACAGAACAAGATAACGCTAGGAACTTGTGATAAAATTTACACAACCTCTAAACATGAGTTAAAAAATATATTAGCAACTTTAGTAAGAGGATGGGAGAAGGAGTAGACACGTTTTTTTTTTTTGGGCGTCAGTCCAACAACATGGCTATAATGCAGCTAAAGAGACGGAGAATGCTATTCAAGCTAAGTTAGCCAAAAAGATGAGGAGACGAATATTTTAAAGCTATTTTAGAGGCAATATTGCAAGAGCCAACACAAGTTAAGCTAAACATCTCATGATTCCAAGTTTCCAAATAATGCTCTTAATCACATAATCCGAAAAAAAGAAACTGTGAGAAATATAGGAAAAGAATATTATTGAATTGTTGTTGTAAATTGTTACATTGAGACCCTACTTATAGACACTACATTAGAATCCTTTTCCAACTAGGATTCCTATTCCTATTCCTATTCTAAGTAGGAAATACTTATTTATATTCTAACACTCCCCCTCAAGCTGGTGCATATAAATCATATGTACCTAGCTTGTTACAGATGTAATTAATACGAGGACATGTGAGAGACTTGGTGAACATATCTGCAAGCTGATCATTTGACTTCACAAATTTCGTAACAATATCTCCTGAGAGTATCTTTTCTCTGACAAAGTGACAGTCAATCTCAATGTGCTTAGTCCTTTCATGAAACACTGGATTTGATGCGATATGAAGAGCCGCTTGGTTATCACACACAAGTTCCATCTGATCAATTTTGCCAAATTTTAGTTCTCCCAGCAACTGTTTGATCCAAACTAGTTCACAAGTTGCTGTCGCCATTGCTCGATATTCTGATTCTGCACTTGATCGAGCAACCACATTCTGTTCTTACTCTTCCACGACACCAAATTACCTCCTACTAAAACACAATATCCGGATGTCGAACGTCTGTCAGAAGGTGATCCTGCCCAATCAGCGTCTGTATATCCAATGATATTCTCATGGCCTTGATCCTCAAAGAGTAGTCCTTTACCGGGAGCTGACTTTATATATCGCAGAATACGAACAACTGCTTCCCAATGACTATCACAAGGGGAAGTCATAAATTGACTTACAACACTCATAGGAAAAGATATGTCAGGTCTAGTCACTGTGAGATAATTCAACTTTCCAACAAGCCGTCTATACCTTTCAGGATTACTAAGCGGCTCCCCCTGTCCTGGAAGGAGTTTAACATTCAGATCCATAGGAGTGTCAATAGGTCTACATCCCATCATTCCTGTCTCCTCAAGAATGTCTAAGGTATACTTGCATTGAGAAATAACAATACCTATCTAGACTGAGCAACCTCAATACCTAGAAAATACTTCAATCTGCCAAGGTCTTTAGTCTGGAAGTGCTTAAAGAGATGTTGCTTCAAATCGGTGATACCATCTTGATCATTACCGGTGATAACAATATCATCAACGTAAACAACCAAATAGATACATCGACTTGGTGCAGAGTGCCGATAAAATACAGAGTGATTAGCTCCACTACGAGTCATGCCAAACTCCTGAATAACTGTGCTGAACTTTCCAAACCAAGCTCGAGGAGATTGTTTCAGACCATAGAGTGACCTACGCAATCGACATACAAGGCTACTAGACTCCCCCTGAGCAACAAAACCAGGTGGTTGCTCCATATAGACTTCTTCCGCAAGATCACCATGCAGAAAAGCATTCTTAATGTCCAACTGATGAAGAGGCCAATGACGAACGGCAGCCATAGATAGAAAAAGACGAACAGAAGCTATTTTAGCCACAGGAGCGAAAGTGTCACTATAATCTAGCCCAAAGATCTGAGTATACCCTTTGGCAACAAGGCGAGCCTTAAGTCGATCAACCTGACCGTCTGGACCAATTTTGACTGCATAAACCCAACGACAACCAACAGTAGATTTACCTGCAGGAAGGGAGACAAGTTCCCAAGTACCACTCTTATGTAAAGCAGACATCTCATCAACCATAGCCTGCCTCCATCCAGAATGAGAAAGTGCTTCACCTGTAGTCTTAGGAATGGAAATAGAGGACAAAGACGACACAAAGGCATAATGGGGTGATGATAGACGATGATAACTTAAGAAGGTATAATGTGGGTTAGTATTTCGAGTGGATCGTATACCTTTTTGAAGTGCAAGCGGTTGGCTAGGAGGAGGCAAGTCCGCAGTAGGAGCAGGGTCCGACGCATGACATGAATCATCTGGAACTGGGTTTGGACGTGGACGACGATGATAAGTTAGTAATGGTGGCACTACAACTGGAGATGTAGAAGTAACCATAGATTCCTCAAAGGTTGGCACAGGTAAAACCTGAGGTATTGGTAAGACCATAGATACATCAGGATGATCAGAGGATGTATAGCTGAGACTCAAAAAATGTAACATCAGCAGACATAAGATATCGATGAAGATCATGTGAATAACAACGATACCCTTTTTGGACTCGAGAGTAACCAAGAAAGACACATTTGAGGGCACGAGGAGCTAATTTATCTTTTCCTGGGGCTAAGTTATGAACAAAGCATGTGCTCCCAAAGACACGAGGGGGGATAGGATAAAGATGTGACTGAGGAAACAGTATGGAATGTGGAACCTGATTCTGAATAGAAGAAGAGGGCATTCTATTTATCAAATAACAAGACGTCAGAATTGCATCTCCCCAAAAACGCAGCGGAACATTGGATTCAAGGAGAAGAGTACGAGCGGTCTCAATAAGATGCCGATTTTTTCTTTCAGCTACACCATTTTGTTGAGGGGTGTATGGACAAGTAGTCTGGTGAATAATGCCTTTGTGAGTCATAAACTCCTGAAATTGGGAGGATAAGTATTCTAATGCATTATCACTACGAAAAGTACGAATAGAAACACCAAATTGATTTTGTATTTCAGCAAAGAAACTTTTGAAAATAGCAAATAACTCAGAACGATCTTTCATTAAGAAAACCCAAGTACATCTTGAATAATCATCAATGAAACTAACAAAATAACGAAATCCTAAGGTGGAACTGACTCTACTAGGACCCCAAATATCAGAATGAACTAATGAAAAAATAGACTCTGAACTACCCTCAGTACTACGAGAAAACGTAGCACGAGTGTGTTTCTCAAGTTAACACGACTCACAATCTAATGTGGATAAACTAGACAAACTAGGCACCATCTTTTGCAGTTTGGATAGACTCGGATGTCCCAAACGTTTGTGAATTATATCTGGAGAATCTGTAACGGAGCATGCTGTTAAGGAATTTGAAGAGGTAAGATAGTAAAGGCCTTGTGATTCATGTCCTGTTCCAATCATCTGTCCCGTACTGCGGTCCTGCATGAGAAAAAAATCATCGAAAAAGGTTATGCTACAATGTAGGGCTTTCATTAAACGACTAACAGATGCTAGATTAAAAGGAGAACCAGGGACATAAAGAACAGAGTCTAGGGTGACAGAAGATAGGGGTTTGGCTTTTCCAACCCCTTTTGGTTTTGTTTGGATCCCATTGGCTAAAGTAATATATGGAAGAGATTGTGAATAAACAATATCAGATAAAAGTGATTTGTTACCAGAGATATGATCAGAAGCCCCAGAGTCCATGACCCATGTTCCAAGAGTACTAGATTGCGACACAAGCAAAAGAATTACCCGCAACAGACACATCAGGTTGTGCAACTGAAACTACTTGTGGAGACGTTTGCTTATTTGCACGATACTGAAGGAACTCATCATATTCTGTCTGAGCAATATGAGCATTATTGGATGGTTGATTAGGTTGAGCACCATATGCTACTGGTGGAGGTGTCTGTTTACTTGCGCGATTTCGAAGAAACTCATTATATTCCTTTAGAACAATAGGATCATAACTGGGTGGTGGACCATGCAAAATATAACATCTGTCACGAGTGTGTCCAGGCTTATGACAATGACTACACTTGGATCGAGGTTTCCCAAAACGCCCTCCCCCTCGCCGATTCTCCATAGACTGATATGTACGCTTTTCAAAGGTTTGAGATGCGAGAATAGAGGAGTCAACAGTGGGTGATGAAACTACTTTATAACTGGGAGGTGCCGCAAGACGAAGGAGACGAGAGAATAATTCATCGATTGTAGGAACTGTAGGGCTAGCTAAAATCTGATCACGCACAGAATCATGATCAGGAGGAAGTCCAGCAAGAGTAAGAACTAGAAACAATGTTTGTTTGTGTTCTTATTGTTGTTCCACATTCGTAGTAACTGACATCAACGTGTCGAATTCCTCCATGACTGCCTGTACCTGTCCCAAGTAAGTAGACATATCGGATTCTTGTTTCTTTAAATTGGTCAATCGAGATATCACATCATAGAATCGAGATATGTCATTAGTGTATAAAGCACGAGCCTTTTCCCAAACTGCATAACACGTCTGGAATGGGCGAAACAAGGGCATCAATTTGGAATCAATAGAACGCCATAGGAGACTACATAATTGAGCATCTACTTTCTCCCATTGTGCTTTGGCTTTTGCATCTTCCTCACTAGTCTTTGTCTTTACATCTACCACATAAGTCTTGTTCGTTAAGTGATCTTGCACACCTTGACCCTTGCACCACAGCTCAACCGAGGAAGCCCAAGATAAATAGTTTGAACTTCCCAATAATAGTTCTGAAGTGATTATAGGGCTAGAACTTCCAATCCCTATATTTTTAGAACCAAAAACATCATACCCAAAAGACATTATGCTAAATTTGTCTTGGAAACAACAAAAAAATAAAAGAAAAAACTTGATTATTGAGATCTGATTATCGGAAAAGTCGCCAAAAACAGCCTGGAAATTGCCGGAAACTAATTCCGGCGATCGAATCTGGTCAAAAACAGTATGGGCCTGGTCGGAATGGCTGGACGACCCTAACTGTCAAAAAATTTCTCAAAAAATCTGATCGGAAAAGCCCTCACGCGCCGGCGCGTGAGACAGAACTTGCCGAAAACTGCCACCTCCGATCGACGCGTGAGAGCGCGTGGGGTGGTATTTTCCGGTGGTTTTGGCTGGGGTTTGCTCGCGGGAGCCTTCCGAGCCTCGTGGTGGTGTTAATTTTCGCACAACACCCACAGAAAGAAAAAAGAATAACAAAATCAGATCCAACAGTCACCAGAAATTGACATAGATATACGGTGACTTGTTTGTTCTCACCAATGCTCTGATACCATGTGAGAAATATAGGAAAAGAATATTATTGAATTGTTGTTGTAAATTGTTACATTGAGACCCTACTTATAGACACTACATTAGAATCCTTTTCCAACTAGGATTCCTATTCTTATTCTTATTCCTATTCCTATTCCTATTTTAAGTAGGAAATACTTATTTATATTCTAACAGAAACTAACCATATTTTATAAGTAAACAATCACACAATCCGATGATGTTCAAGGTGGGAGCTGATTAAAACCAAATAACTCACATGAAAATTTGTAAAGAGACGACTACCGAAAAGTTGTCGAGAAGCTTTAATTTACACCTAAACTTTCAAGTGACAAGGATGGTTTGTACATAAAGCAAAACTGCTTATCACATGAATCAGGCAAGTTAAAAAATCAAGAGTAAATAGATATACTATAATTTCATGATACTCTTTTAAGATATTCAAAAGGTACAACCAGTAAGGTGTCACAAAAATAGATTACTTGATTCCTTTATTACATATTTTGGTGTTTCATGCTATTACAACTTCCTGAAAACCGACTAAGAGACCAAAATTAGACATTCCCAGCAAACTATATGAACAGGTAAATGATATTTAAGAAGAAAATGAAGGGGCGACAACAAGATAAAACAAGGAGAGGCATGGCTGAACAGCAGAAGCTTACAAACGAGTCAGATTCCTAGACTATAACAGCTGGTTATTAGCAAATATAAAGACAATGTTGGCAGTTTCTCATTCTTGAAGTTAAATATCACGACAAATAACAGAGATTATTTCAAGGATTACAAAGAATAATGTCTAAAACAGCACACGCATCTCATAAGCATAATCAAACTAAGCCTAATGCATTATCTCAAGAATGGGGAATATTACCTTTATACAGATAGTGACGTGGAGACAATGAGCAGGGGAGAACAGCGACTTCTCCCACCACGAACGGCAAGCTTAAAAAAAACCGAACGGCGATATCCTCAGAACTTAGAATCAGAAAGCTAGATATATAATTTTAAATTGTATGATGACTATTGCCTCAGAACTAAGCTCAAAAAACATATTCTCATCCCTTGAGCATGGGGAACTATTTATAGGGAAAGTTGGGGTGATTTCGGGGGGAATCCGTTGGAAAATTTCAATTGGAAATTTGAATTTTTCTTTCCTCTTTTCCAAGACTAACAGTGAAAGATGGGAAAAAGCTGTCACTTCGTTTATGAATGGCCTCCTGCAGATCAGCAACTGTAGCCTGAAACGACAACAACAACCAGAATTACATAACCAAACCAATAAAACATAAAACCACACATCTAAATCCATCATCTTTTTTAACAAATCGAACATTATTCTGCTTAAAATACACATTCATGTAGCATAATTGAGCATCAATCAAGCTGAATTTCACTAAACAAAATCAAACCCAGATAAGGAAATACGATTTCGGACGGAATTGAAACGAAAAATCGATAAAGGATACTTACCGTTGCTGTATAATTCTGAAACCTTCTCAATTCAAAGGAGGAACGGTGAATCGACGTCGATTGAGGAGAAATTAGGGTTCTTCGCCCTTGTTCTCACGCGAAAAAGAAGAATAGAAAAAGGGGAAACAATTGAGGGTATGGGCCGGGTTATAATAGGGGTGATCCAATTAGACTCAAAGTTTCAAGGGACCCGTTTCCTTATCGATAATTCAAACTCGATGAATATAAATGAAATAAATCGAAATTAACTAATCAAGATTCTTAATCTTAAAAAAAAAAAAAAAGGAAAGTAAACTATATTAGAGGATCATTGAACCCTTATTTGAATTCGAATTTTTTAAAAATACCTTTTTACTATTTTCTTAATTTTCCTAAAAAAGTGGCGATTCTATTATTATTATTATTATTATAATAAAAGATGGAAGTACCCCTAGACTATGACCGAAATCTCAGAGACACACCTTAACTAAACTAAGGTCTTATACCCCCCCAAACCCCTTTTTTTTGTAATTTTGTGCACCTTTTTTTACTTACGTGGCATTCAAATATCTCCCACACGCCTCAATTGCGTGAAGTAACGGAGTGTGCCACGTAAGAACAGAGGTGTATAAAATTACAAAAAAAATATGTTCAAGGGGGTAATAAGACCTTAGTTTAGTTAAGGTGTATCTCTGAAATTTCGATTATAGTTAAAAATAATATTATTATTATTATTATTATTATTATAATAATATATGAGATTAGAGGTGAACTATTCGACATAGATCTTAATCTTTCTCTTATGGATCTGGGAGATACAAGTACTAAAAGTACTAGACTAGAAGAGGTCGATATACCTCATAATCTTGACTTGTTAAACAAGTGGACAATTCCTAAAGTCCCTATAAAAACTATTTATGATTATGGTTGGTTTGATAAACTATCTTCAAAACAATTGATTAAAACAACTGAGCAGTCTCTTGCTTTGAATTCTTCTGAACAGACTATTCGCCTGTTAAATGAACGAGATGTGATTTTTTATAAAAATCAGTATAATTTCCTGCATATTGGTATGGTTCAAATTGCCTTTAAACCTTTAACTCTTAAAGGGTTGCCTGAGACTTTTCTAGCTGCTCTTAGGGATGCTAGAAATTTAAATTTTCGTCAGTCTCTTATGGGTTCGATTGAATCTACAGTGGCCTATGGTCCGGTATATTTTAATACGCAACCTAATTTGCAGTTATCTCTTACGGATGCGAATATTCTCGATGCTCTAACATTAAATGTTAAAACTCATGGTTATAACTATGCTCCTGGTTCTGAACTTATTTGTTTATCTTACCGAATTTATTTTAAATTATTATCCACTCTTAATCCAAAATGTAAAATTTATGATATTTCCAATCAAACTATTTTGGTGGAAACCAATTTTGCAAGGTCCAAGGTCACTACTAGAAGACCTATTAAGTGGGAAGAAATAGATTTCCCTACTTCGTGGACTCTAAATTCGGTTATATCCCCAAATCAGTTGACCGATGCTGTTACTAATTCTGATCTTTCGCATATTTCTCAAAATCCCGATGGAAGGATTAGTATACAATTTGCAGATAATAGTTATGCGCCTCATAGGCAGTCTTTTAATGATAACAGGCTTATGTCTTCCGTAAGTATGAGACATTCTTTGTCTAGTCGTCGACTTTTGCCTGCGATGCACCATATTTCTCCGATTGATCCGATTTATGGTCCAGCTCGAAATAGGGCTGCTTCATTACATACTATGGATTCCGATGGAAACTCTGTGGTCGAAAAGGTAAGAATCGACCCAAAAACGAATATAGTTCAAGTGAACAATGATGGATCTGACAAGGAGATTCCTACTGCTTCTGAAATGGAGTTTGATTTAAACGATTCTTAATGATTCCACACCAGATTGATTTTAGTCCAGGTTCACTGGCAAGAAAATATATTCAAAAAGAATTTTTTGATGAAAAATGGAATCGGTTTAAAACTTGGTTCTTTGAAGCTTATAGCAAAGACGATTTAAATTGTATTTCACAAGAATTTTATGAAACTTGTGCTTTGCATAATCAAATTATGTATTTTGTTCCTTGGTTTATAACCACTTATTTACCGTTATATATTAACGTTATTGAAAGAACTTATAAAGATGGGAGTGGTAATCTTTTAAAGGCTATATATCCTCCTCAGTCAACATTTGTTTTACCAAATAATACTGGTATTACTTTTTCTGCTTTTCAAAAATTTATTGAGGAAGATATTGCCTCAATCAGTATTACCGAGATTAATAAATTAATTACTCAAAATAATTATTTAAGTCTTTATGTTAAAGTGTTAGGGGAGCATATTAGTTCTCTTGACAAAAAACTTGATGATTTAACTACTTTGATAAAGGATATTAAGACTGATATAGTCAAAAATGAGTTTAAGGCAAAAACTGATATTGCTTCAACTTCAAAATCGTCTGATAGTCCTAATGTAGTCTCTACTCATATTCAAAGGCCGATTGAAATCTCTGATTTTAAACCAACTTCTTTGAAAAACTTAGAAGATCTTCTAAGCGAAAAATTTTCTAAATTAGATATCGGAGAACTTGCGGCCAAAAAGCTTGCAGGATTGAATGTTGGTCCTATGGAATTATCGTCTGAAATACCAGGTGAGACTTCAGAAGTTAATAAACTCAGAGGTTATCCCAAGAAGAATAGCAGCTACGCTACAAAACCAAGTATGAACACATACTACTATCCTCGTCCTACTCCTCAAGATGTCTTGATCGAAGAACGAGATTGGAATCAGACAAATACGTCTTATAGTGGTTCTGAAATTTATGAATGGAACTTAGATGGGTTAACAGATCGACAGTTAACTATTATGGTACATCGAATGATGATGTATTCAACTATTTGTAAAAGTGTTAAAAACACCGATAGAACGATTTGCAAGATGATTATTGCAGGTTTTACAGGTCAACTCAGAGGATGGTGGGATAATTATCTTACCACAGAAGAGAAGGCTGCGGTCATTAACGCAGTAGCTGACGATGAAGGAGTTGATAACCTAGGGATGGCCTTGGTGAAAAACAGAGAAGATGCGGTTTATACCCTTATCCTTACTATTTTGGAACATTTTAATGGTAGATTTACCAGTCAGCATGAAACAGTAAGAACTATGCTAAACGGTTTGAGATGTCAAACTTTGGCTTATTTTAGATGGTATAAAGATACTTATCTTAGTAGGGTTATGGAACTACCCGAAAATAAGCTCCAATATTGGAAAGCTAAGTTTATTGATGGACTTCCTCCTCTTTTTGCAGAACGAGTTAGAAAAGTTCTAAGAGGAAATCAGGTTGATATACCTTATGCCGTTTTAAGTTACGGAAAAATTATCGAAGTATGTACACAGGAAGGATTAAACCTGTGTAATGAACTTAAAATGGCAAGACAGCTTAAGATGGATAAGCTGAAAGAACTGTCTCAGTTGGGAGATTTCTGTGAACAATTTGGTTTACCAAATCCCACACCGAAGAAAGATAATTACTACAGATCGTCAAAAGACGAAGATTCTTCGGAAAGAAGGAGAAGATCTAAGCGAAGGCATAGATCTAAGGAAGATCGAGAGGCTAGAAAAAGCCATCGTAAATCTAAAAGATTTACTAAAGATAGGTCAGGGAGAGATCTCTCTAAAGTAAAATGCTACAAGTGTGGTAAATTTGGGCATATTGCTCCAAATTGCAAGTTACACAAGTTGAAAACTTTAGAACTTGAAAATGACACTTATGACAAGATATACAGTATGTTATACACTTCAGGTTCCGAAGATGATTATGAATCAGATACAGGTTCTAACATCGAATTATTTGATTCCTCTGAATCTGATGATAATAATCATACTAATGCTTGTACTACTTGTCAGGGTAATGATTGCACCTGTGAAGACGACGAGATCTACAAATTGCAATCCCAATTTCAAGATTTCAATTTAAACACTATCACTTCTGATAATGTGATTGAACTTCTTAAAGAAGTCACTGATAATAGGCTTCGTGAGAAAATTATTAATTTGGCCGTTTGAAATGAAACTAGTTCTTCAAAAAATTTTGAAAAACGAAATACTGATTTAAATGATTTTCACTATGAAAGTCCTTACTCTTTAAAAGTGGTAGAAGATCGTATTGCAAAAAAACATAATGTTATTGGAACAGATTCCTCTTTTGATGATTTAAAAATTGAGGTTGAAAACTTGAAAAAGGAAATCAAATTTCTTAAACAAAGTCAGTTGATTTGTGATCACCGTATTACTCAGATTGAGATTAATAATACTGACGAAGATCGGTTTTCAAAAAATAAAGGAAAACAGGTTGAAAGTGATAATCTTCAGCCTGAAGATTCTGATCCTAAGCAAGATTCTTTTTTAGGAATGATGCAGATTGTTACAGCTCATAAATGGTATATTAAATGTACTATTTTAATTGATAATAATTTCTCAATTACTAACATTGCAATGATTGATAGTGGTGCAAATGTTAGCTGTATTCAGGAAGGTTTAGTCTCGACTAAATACTTTCAAAAAACAACTCATTTAGTAAAATCTGCTTCAGGTCATGCTCTAGATATAAAGTATAAATTATCCAATGTGAAGATTTGTCAAAATAAAGTTTGCATTCCTCACTTCTTCTTCTTGGTTAAGAATCAGTTAAATCCTCCAATAATACTTGGAACTCCTTTTATAAATGTTATCTATCCTTTCACAGGAATCGACGCGAAAGGCTTTTCAGCTAAATATAAGGATAGTGAGATAACATATTCCTTTGTTACAGATCCGGTAACTAGAGATATTAATGCTTTAATAAAAATGAAGCAGAGCCATATGGACTCATTACAATTGGAATTATTTAGTATGAACATTGAAGATTCGATGAAATCTGCTAAGGTAAAAGAAAAAATCAAATTGATTTCTGAGCAGATGGCTGTAGACATTTGTGCAGATCATCCTAGTGCTTTTTGGGATCGGAAAAAGCATATTGTGACTCTTCCATATGAAGAAGGATTTGTAGAGGATGATATTCCTACAAAATCTCGGCCCTGTCAAATGAATGCTGAGTTAGTAGATTTTTGTAAAAATGAGATTGATAATCTATTACAAAAAGGTTTGATAAAACCTTCCAAGTCTCCTTGGTCTTGCACAGCCTTCTATGTTAATAATGCGGCTGAAAGGGAACGAGGTGTTCCGAGGTTAGTGATTAACTACAAACCGTTGAATAAACACTTAAAGTGGATCAGGTATCCTATTCCTAATAAAAGGGATTTATTATCAAGATTATATGATGCAAATATATTTTCAAAATTCGATTTAAAATCAGGATATTGGCAAATACAGATTTTTAAAGAACATTCTTATAGAACTGCTTTTAATGTCCCATTTGGACAATACAAATGGAATGTCATGCCTTTTGGTTTGAAAAACGCCCCTTCTGAATTTCAGAAAATTATGAATGATATATTTAACCCTTATATGGAATTTATTATCGTCTATATTGATGACATTTTAGTATTTTCTAAAACTTTTGAACTACATATCAAACACCTTGATATTTTCAAAAAAGTTGTAATTCAAAACGGCTTAGTTATTTCTAAACCAAAAATGAGTTTGTTTCAAACAGATGTTCGATTTCTAGGGCATCAAATTTGTCAAGGGAAGATTACTCCCATTCAAAGAGCTATTGATTTTGCTGATAAATTTCCTGATGTCATTACAGATAGAACTCAACTACAGAGATTTCTGGGAAGTTTGAATTATATTTCTCCATTCTACAAACATCTTTCTAGAGATTTAGCTCCATTATATGACAGACTGAAGAAAGATAATAAGTCTCTTTGGAATGAGACTCTTACCAATTTGGTAAAGGACATTAAGCGAAGAGTGAAATCACTTCCTTGCTTAGCACTAGCCAACCCTACTTGGCAAAAAATTATTGAGACAGATGCGTCAAATATCGGTTACGGAGGAATTCTTAAACAGATTAATCCTCATGATAAGAAAGAATATTTGATTAGATTTCATTCTGGGAAATGGAACGAAGCCCAGAAGAAATATGCGACGGTAGCACACGAAATGTTAACTATCGTTAAATGCGTTCTCAAATTTCAGGACGATTTATACAATCAAAAGTTTTTGATAAAAACTGACGCTCAATCAGTCAAATTTATGTTTGACAAAGACTTTAAGCACGATGCTTCAAAATTAATTTTCGCTAGGTGGCAAGCACAATTAGCCCCTTTCGATTTCGATATTCAGTATAAAAAAGGAGTTGATAACTCTTTACCGGATTTTTTATCCAGAGAATATTTGTTGTAAAAATGACCTTCTTTTCTCCATTTTTTACTGATATGACCTTAGTAACTATTCTAAAGGTTCTTCCTCTTAATCAAGATATGAAGAGGGAAATATTGTGAAAAATTATAGATGACATGCTTAGAGATGACTTTTCGATTCATATGATTGAACAGATCATCAACTTTGATGATGAAATACATTATTGTAATGAATATTATGGATTCGACTAATAATTGGTGTTATGTTTGCAGGATGGATCCACCCTGGGTTCATATCAAAGGAAGAGGAAGGGGAAGAACAGCCCCGAGTAGAGGCAACTATGGTTCTTATGGAACCAGATCATCACAAGGATCGTCATACCGATCCAACTCAAATTCTCAAGTGATACCAACGGGAAGAAAGACGATACTTAATAAAAGAACTTCGTCTCAAGAGGAATCATCATCCAGTTCACAGCAATTGGTAAGTTTGGAAGATATTCCAAAAGATAGTCCATTATATGCACATATACAGACCTATCTAGAAGGAAAGAAACAAAAAGATACTTTTGTTTCGATAATAAAGGAGGACCCTGATGATATTAAGTCCTATGAAAAATTGCCAAAAAGAGAGATAATATTTCTCTTAGAAAATTCTGATCTGCAGAGGAAAGATGAACCTTGAAAAATATTCCAAAGACACTTAGTGAACGGATTATATTTTCCAGGAGAGTCATATAAGACTCGATCTTATTATGAAGAAATTCTAATGAGCACAGGGAGTGTAGATTTTCAACACTTCAGCACAGGTAATACCCAAGAGAAGAGTTATAACTTTTCTAAATTCATTATTAAACAGATTATATCTGCTGAAGATTGGGGTATGTCCGCTATGAAGGAAAGACAGATAAGTCTTAATAATTCAAGAATGAATTTCACATATTGGGATTATATCCGAGCGTTTGATATAGCGTTGTGTTACAACAATGACAAACATAAACATACTTGGTTTATAAAGGTATGTGCGAAGATATTCGCTGATATAATTCCTAACTGGTTTATACAGTGGTGGTCATACCACGGTCCTACTACGCAGATTTTGCCAGAACCATTTTTTAACTTATACAAAGAATGGACTAAAGTCTCTTCGGATCTTAATCGATTATATCATGAAGATCACGTATGTTGGATAGAAAGAATAGATCAAATCTATTTTTTCATTGAATTTTCAATTCCATGGATTCATAAATGGACTCCCGGAGTAGGATTCAATGAGGAAAATATTCCTTGCTTATACAGAAATTATTATAATAATTTCTGGGACAAACTGTTAAAAATTGATCCTAAGATCAAACAATTAGTTGGTCAAGAGCTTATAGACTCTATTAAGGAAAAGATTGAAGAATATCAAAATATTCTTCCCAAAAAAATCATTGAAGATAATTCAGTACGACATATTGCTAGGAGGATCTTCGTTCAAGAAGGCGATAAAGAAAAAATGATTCAAGATTATCTGGAAGAAGTAAGAAAAAATTTGCTTCAGACTATAACTCAAATAGATAAATCAGACACTTCGATAAGGAGTGAAGCCAGTAATGAGATGGACGATTCACAAAGGGCGGAGTCAGAACATATGCTGTCGGCCACCGAATTACTAGAAGCGGAAGATTTTTTGCTGCAAATGAAAGCCTTAGAAAAAGGCAAAAACGTGAAGGAAGCATAGACATGTGAAGACATGTGAAGAGCAGGCCCACTTAACAGTAAAAAAACTGTTGAAACAGTAGATTCACTGTTTATGGACCCAGATAAGGGCCCTCTTTGTACTGTACATAGATGCTTTGTGTTTCTTTTCTTTCCTATATATAGATGTGAGTTTATGTGGAGAAGAGCATCAGAAAAATTTAGCTCTCTCTTTTGTTTCTTGTTTTTAAGTTTGTAAGTCTTGTGTGAGTTTGCCGAAGTACTATTCCGGCTATTACTTAAATAAATCGGTCAGTTATTCCGAGTTCTTTTGGATCTTGAAGACGTCCTTTATAAGGTATTTATTTTCTTTTAAGTCTTTAAATTAGTATGCTTCTCCTAGCCAGGACTATGTCCGGCTAAAGATTATCTATGTCGAATAACTAACTTCTCTCCTGTATAGACCATGAACGGATCTAAGCTCTATTTAAATATAAAGGGATTTTAGTATGGCTTTTCGACTTGGTTCCGAGATCGAGGTACAGTCGAATTTAGCACTACTCTTATTGGCTTTGTCTTTGTGACTTCGCCTGGCAAGCCGTGGTTTTAGCCCGAAAGATGAGTTTTGATAAGTAGGGCACTCTATACCCGGTCAGAATCGCCAGGCACATGGGCTCAATAAGTAGTATGTATTAAATTCTGACAGACCCTTTGCTCGGGTAAAAGGTCTACCATGCAGTCGGAAAAACTATGCCAAAATTCTTGTATATTTCGATTCTTTCGCAGGCGGACTACCGCTAGCTTAAGGATGCTTGACTTGCTTGATCTATGACAATAATAATAATAATAATAATAATAATAATAATAATAATAATAATAATAATAATAATAATAATAATAATAATAATAATAATAATAATAATAATGTATTCAACTATTATTATTATTATTATTATTATTGTTGTTGTTGTTGTTGTTGTTGTTGTTGTTGTTGTTATTATTATTATTCTTATTATTCTTATTATTATTGTTATTATTATTGTTATTATTATTGTTATTCTTATTGTTATTCTTATTGTTATTCTTATTGTTATTCTTATTGTTATTATTATTATTATTATTATTGTTATTATTATTGTTATTATTATTGTTATTATTATTATTATTATTATTATTATTATTATTATTATTATTGTTATTATTATTGTTATTATTATTATTATTATTATTATTATTATTATTATTATTATGCTTCATAAACAAATAAATAAATTGATTAAATAATTTTCGTCAAGTCATGGAAGGTTTTTGGACTTAGTTTCGAATACTTATTGTAACAACTGTTGGGAAGTATTCCAAATTATTCAAGAATAATTACACTTTTGAGTTTATCCTGACTGGTGGCTATTTGGTTCTCGATCTCATAGCTCCACATATACAGGGGCGAATTTATGTACATTTTTTGGGTCACCCGAATCCGTGGTAGTCCGACTAAACTCGATATATTACTACTATAATTATTAAAAAATATATTAAATTAAAACTTGTTGAACCTGTTTTCAAGATGGCTAGATGGTTCACTGGTATGACTGTAAGATTTCAACACAAAGGTCGCAGGTTTGATCCCAGGCAGCCACAGTTTGCTTAGTTCAATTTATTATAAATTTTTTGATCTTATCTTTAAAGCAATAGTGCACCCATTTTCTTGAAATCTTGAATTCGTCTCTGCATATATATACATGATTATGGTATGGTATCAGATGTTCGGAACATAAGGATTCCAAATTATTCAAGAATAATTACACTTTTGAGTTCATCCTAACTGGTGGCTATTTGGTTCCCGATCTCATAGCTCCACATATATACATGATTATGGTATGGTATCAGATGTTCGAAACATAAGAATTCCAAATTATTCAAGAATAATTACACTTTTGAGTTTATTCTGACTGGTGGCAATTTGGTTCCCGATCTCATTGCTCCACATATATACATGATTATGGTATGGTTTCAGATGTTCGCGACATGATCCCAGATCTTCTAACATGCGAGCAATCAATTTTTACTATGTATTCAGCACATTATGTTATTGAAAGTTCTTTTAAATTAACTTAAAACGTGTAATAATTAATAAATAAGTCAAGTTATAAAAAAATGTTACAAATTAGTCTAACGATGATGTAGGGTAGGTTTGACAAGAGATCTCTTTCAATTTTAATGCAGCTTACATAAGAAAGTCAATTGAAATTACATAATATAATGTTCAAGAAAAATGTATAATCATATGGTTGTAAATCTTGACTCTTTCTTCTTCTTTTTTTTCTTTTTTTAAACTAGAAACTTGATTTCAAATTCACTTGTCTTGAAATTTGTTTTTTATATTAATCTAGAATCTTCTATTCTAATTTTATCGATATTGATCTAGAAATAATTATATTCAATTATTTGATTACTTTGGTTCCAAGAAACATATATAAAGGTTTATTGTTTTGTTTCTATGTTAGATCTCTGAAATTGTGTCAGAAAGTTCTATTTTTGGCGTGGTAAAGTAATTTTCTATAAAAAAAAAAAAAACGACTTCTTTCTCAAGATTTGAACCCTAAGTCTATGATGAAGGACACATAAATTTACCACTTCATAACAATTTTTGGTGATAATAAAAGTTTTTTTCTTTTTTCTTTTTACTTTTACACGAGGCGTATAATATATGTTTTTAAGCCCGAGACAATATTATTATTAAGATTCACATCCGAGACCTGTGATAACAGATAAAAAAGCTAACCATTCTTACAACAATCTTCCTGACTAGGTATACAGTCAGTTGAATTTGAATAGAGATAATAATGATGACTAAAATGAACTCAATTAGCAAATCTTTACTTTTGTTTCCCTGCAGCTTCGTAGCAAATGCAACATATCTTTGTAATTTCTATCGAGGTATGTTTGGTATAGAGAAAAATATTTTCTAGCAAAATATAAATGAATTTTTGAATAGCTATTCACTTTTTTTGCGAAATTATAAGTTTATATTTTTGTATGATAATATGTCAAAAGTTATGCCCCACGCCCTTAAAAATGTATACCTCATTAAACAAAAGTTTGATTTTTAATTTAAAAATAAATTAAAAATTAAAGACTTGCTCATTTGAAAGACTATTAACTCCTCTTTCCATATTACTTGTAAAACTAAAATATTACATTGATAAATATAAATAGTCTATGAAAGTTTCAGTGAAATTTCTAAACTTTGAATTAATTTACTTAGCCAAGACTTTATATATATATGATATTATAAAGTGATAGATTAGTCAATAAATACACCGCGTACTTATTTCCTTGCCTCATGTTGGTCTATCTATTAAAAAAAGACCGTCTGATATACTAAGTTTTCGTTATATATAAAATTCAGACAAATGTCAAACCACAAGAATATATTGCACTTTTCCTTACGTAAGTCTATCGATTAAAACAAGACAATTTGGTACACCAAGTTTCCGCCATGTACGCAATTTTAAAAAGAGTCGGACCACAAGGATGTATTGTATACTTAGCGGCCTTATGTAAGTCTGTCTATTAAAAAAATAATCTGATATACCAAGCTTTTGCTATGCACGAAATTCAGAAAAGAATCGGATCGGACTACAGGGATGTATTGTATACTTACCCTTATGTGTAAGTCTATATAAGTACTTCAAAAAGCAACTTAGAGAAATTATAACTCACAATTTCACAACTCTATTCTTAGAAAAAGAAAATAATTGTGCAATTTCAAATGGCATATTCATTAGTTTATCCAAACACATTTGCTCTCAACCTAAAAATCCATTGCAAAATTTGTGAGAAAAAATTGAAAAACATGTTGCTAAAAGTTCAAGGTGTACATTCATTGAAAATTGATGCAAAGCTTGGAAATATTGTAATTTCAGGCATAGTTGATCCTGCAACAATTATAACCATGTTAGAAAAACATGGGAGAAAGGCACAACTCTTATGGGAACAAGGAATTCCGATAAAAGACAGTCCAGTCGACAAAGCATCTCGTGTTCACTCAGAATTTGAGGAAGGGCATAATTCGAAAAATATTCAGATTATTACGCAATCTAATAAAGTAATTAATCCACTGAATGATCCAGATATTATGAATCAACTAGAGGAATTATCTCGAATTCCAGGATTGCAAACCATGGAGGTGACAAAAACAATTAAGTTGACTTTCCAAGGAGAACCAAGAAATGAACCTAATGACAAAATTCAGACATTTTGTACGGCTATAAATCATAGTCATAATCATCACAGATGTTGTTGTGACTATGGTTGCCCGCCCCAAATAGAAAATTGGGGTAGGGCGCGACCCTTCAATTGTCAACCCCTACCTATGACACCACTACCGCCACCATCAGCTCCTCCTTTGCCTTTCGAATATTTTCAGGCACCACCATCATCATCATCATCGTCAATGTCTCACACCTATTATAGCGTCTTAAGCGATGAGAATGTAAATGGCTGCATAATTCTATGATTTTTTTGCTACCATATATTTATTTTTGTGTTTCATATGAATATGTGTGGTTAAGGTACAATTGTTTAAAAAAAAAAAAAAAACTTTTGAATGTAATTACTTTGTAAAGTTCATGTAAAATTAGTGATGTGATGATCTATTGGTCATGGTCTTGTAACTTCTTTGTAAAATTCGTTTATTGTTGTGAAAATATTGTCGTTTTGTAAAAAAATTAAGGGTATCATTTCTTTAACTCAAGAATTTATGAAAAACAGATTTTTCTATGTATGCGATATAGGAATAAGGTATGTGTACACTTTATTATTTTCAGACTCCACAGTCATCGTCGTCAATCCCTTTATTGGAAATTAATTATATGATGTACAGATTATAAATGTTTAATATTAGCTATTATGAATGTATATTTAATTTATCACATCTTTTATCAAATTCCTTGCTCCGCTATGATTTTAATATATGAATAAAAATAACACTATAATCTCACGAAGTAGTGGGGCTAGAGGAAGTACGTGATGGGATGAAGATGCTTTTTTTGACTGTTCCTTTGTGAAGCTTTATTCTTAGTAAAATTTATTAGTCTTGGTTATTGCAAAAGCAAATTCCATTCAGATTCCTTCCTTTAAAAAAAATTAAAAAATTAAACGTTTATTTTATTTTTTTTTTTTAAAAAAACAACTTATAATCTAAAACGAGTACAATAGTACTATATAATTATAAATTATTTCGTTAGATGTAACATTAGAAGTTTAAAATATCTTGTTTCTTTTTAGGATAGACATATATTACTAAAAAGAAAAGAATATTACAGAAATAAAAATAAACCGAAGAAGTTAAAGAATGAAACAAACAAGATTTTTAAAAGAAAATCTTAAACGAACCAAGCGAGCTCAATGCAAAGAACTCGATTGAGGGGATCTGGTTACTTTGTATAATATGTCTTACGAGTAGGCAATGCTAATAGAAGACGGAAGATATAACAAACAAATACTACAAATAGTAGCTATAGTATATAACAAGAGAATGATAAATTATTATTTTTTAATGAAAACTGTAAAAAGACGTGATGTAGTGGATGATTGAGATAGCTTTTTTTTAGTTAGAGGTTTTAATTTTAAGCTTTGGTATATATAAGAAATGTTTCTCTCAAATAAGTCATATTTCAATTCGAATTCAAATTAATCAAACACTAATACAGATACTAAACACCAAATTGAGAAAAAGTATGAGGTGAATTTGTAGCATTTAATGAACAAAGTTTGGACGGTTAGTTATGTATCTGTTGCTCTGCTTGGCTAAGCAATCATCACTGACAGTGCCACATGAGTAGTAAATATATTCCGCAACTACGAGGTATAAATAAGATCTACATATATTGTACTTTCTTCAAATTTGAGGGGTTGTACCTAATATAATTAAATTCGTTATTTTCAACTTGAACTATATAAAGTGAAAATGTAATGTTAATATAATGAGTTGATTTATGTTATGTATATGCGTGTTATTCTAGCCTACTAAATCAAAAGAGTTTTAAGATAATTTACATGAATTTAAGTTAAGTTTTTGAGTTCAACTGAATTTATTATTTTTACTCAATTAATATATAATAATAATAATAATAATAATAATAATAATAATAATAATAATAATAATAATAATAATAAGATCAGTTAGCTAATTAATCTAAACTCAATATATAATCAAGTCATTTAGTACTGTGCGTTGGATTACATCTCTTAGAATCACAATCATCAACTTCATGTTAGATGATGCTTGAAGATCTTGAATGGATTAAATTTTTAAAACAATAATACTACATTTTTCAAACACAATACTCAAAAAACCAAACAATGAGAACTAGAAATTAGAAAACCTACCATTAAAGCTTTGAGAATTTTGTAGAAGCAAATCCTAATGAATGTTATACTTGCTCATAAGCCTGGATGAGCAGAGTTATCCAATAAATAGGAACATGTATAGAAGTTAAATGAAAAGCTCAAGTTTGTTGCATATAAGTCTTGATAGGCAAAGTAATTTGGTACTAAGAGACAGAAGGTACACATGTGACATAATGTGTACAAAAGTTGGCCAGGACGTCACCATTATCCAAAGAAAATAAGAACTTCTCAAGCAACTTGATAGGGTTTTCTCTTGAAGTTGGATCAAGAAAATCACAAAAGTTGGCTAGTGGAAGTACTAGAAATATTATAATTTGTCCAAAATTGATTAACTCCCAAATTGCTATTTCTTTGTAAATTCATTCCTTGGGTATTAGTACTACTTTTATTCTCTTCCACCTTCACATTTTCCAAATCATGATGACTAGTCCCAAATTCACTATTAATTGGATAGAAATTACTAGGTTGTTCTAAGGGGGAGAAGAAAGAAAATTGTTGCATTTGTTGATGTATAAATTGGTCAACAAATGTTGCATCACCCTCATGAGGTTGAATATCTCCAAAATTCAGACCATTTTGTGTAGAATTGAAGTGATTGAAATTATGAAAAGGGGTATTCAAGAATGACAAATGTGTACTTGGAGGAGGAAAATGGCTAGGAAAAGTAATAGTAGTAGTACAATTAGAAGTAATAATTGGAACATTTCTTGATCTTTCACTTCTAATTGGGGATTTTATTGATCTAGTTCTTTTACTACTTGATCTCTTGTTGTTCCTCCTACATCCACCTCCCACGGGGACGTTCCTCAGAGCGCCACCTCTAGTCCAATACCTCCGACAAGTCTTGCAAAAATGACGCGGTTGAGAAAGGTTGTAGTTGTTGAAGTAACAAAACTTAGTATTTGTGGACTCACAACGTGGACAATTTAAGGCCGTCTCTGGTTGTGTTATCTTTGCTAGCCTGGCTCGTTCTATTATCGAGCCAGACCTAATTGAGCCAGCTGGACCACCACCTCCTCCTGGTGCTGCTTCTGGAGGTGGCAAAACAGCTGGCGAGAGCTGAGAGGAGTTCCCATTAGTAACACCGAGTTGTTGTTGTTGATGATGATGATGATTTCCTTGCTACAAATTTTGCAAGAGAGAAGAAAAATCAAATATTATTATATGGTATAATAGTATATTCAATTAAGGATTTTTGGAAAATTAAAGAAAGTGGGAATATTTATCTTTTCCCCTAAATTATTAGTTTTTGTTTTTTTGTTTTTTTTTTTTTTTTTTTGTGATGAAGAAGCAAATATAGATGAATACAAATTCTTATTTACCTCATGATGCCAATTTGGAGTATCTAGATAGAAAGGAATAGATGAGAAAGCCATTAATATTGTACTAGTTGGTGCTCCAAATATTTCTCTCTTTTGTAAAAGCTTGATATATAGTGGAGAATATCACACTAGTGGGAATTAAAGAAAGAAAGTTAAGCAAAGAAGAAAGAACAAAAGAGAGAAGAAATATAAAGGAAGAAACTTTATTTAATTATATTTTTCTTTTCATTTTGATTCACTTAATTAGCTTGTAAATATTAGGGTTTGAACAAGGATATGTATAGTTACATTCTTTTATGATGTTTAGAGTTAAGATTAATTATTAGTACTGTCAAGTCATTTAAAAGATATTTATAATTAATAAGCCTCCTTAATAATATCATATTTATAATATTGAAAATAAAAGAGGTTAATTATATTGCAAAAATAGATCGAGATAACTTGAACTGATGATGCATATATAACTTAATTATACTAATTTTTTAATGAGTCAAGTATGTAGAAATTTCTTTTGATAATATGTGATCGTAAACCATATTTTTTATTACCACATTAAACACTTGAGAA
Source organism: Solanum bulbocastanum (assembly GCA_037074985.1). NCBI lineage: Eukaryota > Viridiplantae > Streptophyta > Magnoliopsida > Solanales > Solanaceae > Solanum > Solanum bulbocastanum. The sequence continues at coordinate 46,221,969 of CM073601.1, forward strand.
ATTTCTTATAAAAAGAGTTTAGCCTTTCGTGATGTGAAAATGAACTAGTCGAGTCATATAACTAGCTAGTGATTAATCTTGAACACGAAATCATGATCACAAAAAAGTGGAGAGCATTAGTAAACCATGCATGATGCATATTTATGAGATCAAGCTAAAATATTGCTTATATTCAAACATGAAACCCTAAATTCTAATATAACACACACACACACATGTGTGTATATATATATATATATATATATATATATATATATATATATATATATATATATAAGTGTTTACTAATACTTCCTGTGTCCCAATTTATGTGACTTACTTTTTCTTTTAGTCAGTCCCAAAAAGAATGACACATTTCTATATTAAGTAATAATTTAGCTATAAAATGTCTATTTTACCCTTAATGAAATTATTTACAGCCACATAAATTTCTATCATTCATTTTGGACCACAAGTTTTAGAAGTCTTCCTTTCTTTCTTAAACTCCGTGCCGACTCAAACTACCTCATATAAAATGGGACGAAGGGAGTATGAGATATTAGTTGAGATTCTTCCATTCTTAACTAGAAAGTTTAGGTTCAAATCTTAGGAATGAAAACAATCTTATTAGTAGTGCGGTCCCTCCAGAAATGGGACATGCAATACACAAATCCTAAATGAATTAGACTTAATGCAAATACTGAATATCAAATCGAAAACTATATAAACGTTCGATTTTAAAAAGGAAAAGGCAAACGCTGGTGGGATATCACCATCAAAAGTATCTTTCTTTCTTTTCTCCATGTCTCCTATGCTTCTTTTATGTACATAAACAAAATCCACTCTCAAATGTGTGTAAATTTGAATTACACATATAACACTACTAAAAAAAAATGTAAATTTTCGACGAACATTTCCATCGAAACACTATTAAAAACATGGTCGAAAAACACATACCCTTTTATATATATATATATGTTAAATTTCGAAAATTAAACACATTGTCAAACTGAATAACTTAAATAAATTGAATGTTTTGCACTTAATTAGATAACCAACTTACTGTTTTAATACAACAAATCAAATTAATAATACCACTCCATTTAGTTGGTACTACATGCATGTGGCTATGATATTAAGTTAGATGTTACTTTCAAAATATGAAAGAGCAGAAACATATTATAATATATATATATATATATATATATAGTCTGGCATAATAAAGTGAGTTTAGAAAATATGATTTATAAATTTAATCACTATTGCGATTTGTTAGGCTTAATACATAACCAACTCTTTAAATTTCTTAGAATATTTTATTCAGATATTCGAACTAAGCGTTATTTCAATTAAATATCTTAACTCCTAATAAAGTATTACAATAAGGTACTTCCACATTTCAAAATTTAAAATATCTTGCATGTGTTTTTATTTGTCTGTTAGATAGTTAAGTTAATCAAATGAAATATGTTATATTTTTTAATTATAATCATTCGCTTCAATATGCCGTAAATATACATTTTATATTTGAGATTGATGTGTATAACCAAAAGAGATAGATGTATGTTATATCTATTTTTTTAAAGGGGGATGGTGGAGTAAGAATCTAATTCCTTTGATTAATTAATTTAAAAAATCTAATTCCTTTGATTAATTTTTTTTTTAAGGAATATATATGTCTTTTGAGCTCATTTTCATGCAAAAAAAAAAAAGTAGACCCAATTTTCTATACCATGCATTACATTATTTATTAGTTGTAAAGTAAGGCAATGACCTTTGTGCAGCTTTTTATTTTATTTTTTACATGCAATTATTTGTTCAATATATTGCTGTCACATAATTGGGACAGCTCTAGTCTGAGGGTAGATCTATCATTGAAGTTATAAATTGTAGTTATTTGCCTTTAAAATCTGAAATACATTTCACTTTTAAATTAATAATAATAATAAATAGTGTATCGAAGAAATTGAGTTTGATTAAACTCATAATAAATATGCTACATCCATCTCTGAATGTAGCATTATAGTAGAGTCTAGAAACGATAAGATGTATATAAATTTTATTTCTATTTTTATGAGAAAGAGATGTTGTTTCTAATAGATCATCGGTTTAAAAAAGTGCAATCGAAGAAGGCTATAAGTAAAAATAGTGTATTTATTTTTATCAACTTAAATTATATATGCTAACTCTATAGGAGTAACAAATGTCGATGAATATTAGCGCATTCCCAACATGAGTTATGATGGAATGAATGAGATCTCCATCCTTAATTAGAGGTCTCGAATTTGAGCTCCTGCAAATGAAAAAAGTAATGTAAGGATTACCACCGGCAGAAATTAATCATGTAATGTGCGAATTCCAATTTAATATGAATCCGAATACTGAAAATCAGACATTCAATCAGTGTCATGTACTCTTTAAAATCTTAGATCTACTTTTGGTTGTTGAAACATGTTCCTCTAAATAAACCTCACGTGATTAAAACATGGAGATGATTCTCATGAAGATTCCAAATTATTTGTTAATTATGAGAACTAATGACATGATAATGTTGTTTAATGGATTTTAGAACTTTTTGCATGCATGCATTATCAGAAAAGAAAAAATAATTAATATCTCTAAATTCTAATTAGAGAATAATTAAACAACCAACTAATTTGATTCCACTAATGGACTAGTGGGTGCCTAAAGTAAATTCAGAATTTAAAATTCACGAGTTTAATCAATAAATTTTTTATATTGAATGTATTGTATTTTTAAAATTGAACTCAGATTTACAATGTGTTAACTTTAGTGAATTCTTATATTAATTTATATTTCAGTTGAAAGTATTGGATTTAAGTAAATTTGATGTCATAATATTGCTAATGTATTGAAAAGTGACATGACATGTGGATATTAATATTTAGCACTTAGCTATAGTTATTAATTAACATGTATTTTAACCCTATTATTAATCAATTAGTTATATAAATTTTTCATAATTTGATATAAGCACTTAAACAAATAAATATTGAGAAAAATTCATAAAAAATATAATATATGTGAATATTTTACATTCAACGGGATTTTTGATATTTATATAACATCTTATCTTTTTTCTTTTTTTTTTATATCGGAGTTGTGGGGAAATTGTGTCAAAGCTAAGATACAATTCTATTTGTCGTCATTAGTTGCACAATTCCTTACTTAACACGAGTAATTATGCAACAATATAACCAATTACAATGGTTAATAGAATTTAAGTTATTGGTTTGTTGCAGAGATGTATAATTTCATACTAATAACAAATAACAATATATATATATATATATATATATACACACACACATGTTTGTATACATGCGAGGGACCCACTCCTATCACTTCCATTTTTCTTCGTATTTCAGATCCAGTGAGCCCACTTCATTTACTTTTCTCTTTAAGTTAGGATGAAATTTCTAATTTCAAACTATCCAATAATATGTATGATTCAATTGTCTATCATTCTTTCTTCTACAACTCCAATTGACAAGTAATTTTTGAACATCCAAAAATGATTTTTCTTAGTACTTCACTTTTTACAATTTCAAGAATTAATTTTTCAAACATTCATTTTTGCTTAGCTTATTCTATTAGCAGAAGAACACATAGTTATGGTGACCCAAGTGAGTAAAAATTGACATTTTTTTTAATCTTGAGGGGTAGATCTAGTGATGGAGAGGAGAAAAGTATTTTCACGATTCTTCTTCTTAGAGGGAGGAGGAAAATAATGTGTGTACGTTTTCTGCGATTTTATATTTATGAGTTGAAGAAGGAAATAACTTATATTATGGACATCGACAAGGAGAAGAAATTTCAAACTTTATCGATGAATCTCGGTACCCAAAAAATTTATAATTTTTCATAGGGGAGAAAAATTTCGAACACTAAATTTGAAATCGGAGAGCATTAGAGAGGATTACGAACCCCCACAACGTAACATCAGGCTTTCAAGTGAAAGATACCATTGGAAGCTTTGAAATGGAAGATGATAAAACTTATGCTTTGAAAATGGCAGAAAAGAGGAAGAAGAAAGAAGATTTTTTCAAGAAAATGGCCAAAAAATGCAAAAGCTACAACTGGCAGCCTTGATTTTAGGCTGATTTCATCTTACACGTGGATTTAAAATGCAGATTATATGCTTTAGATAAGTTCTTACGTGCCTAAGGAAAGTGCATTCATCTTCTTGGACATGTCAGTGTTTAAGGGCTACAAAATATTAAAAATAAAAGGTTCAGGGGGTAATAAGACCCCGTGAAGTATTGGTGTGTAGTTGGAAATTGGCTAATAGGTTAGGGGGTCATTTTGCCTAATTTCTCTCTCTCTCTCTCTCTCTCTCTCTCTCTCTCTCTCTCTCTCTCTCTCTCTCTCTCTCTCTCTCTCTATTGGAGTTGTGCTAATAATTTTGGGAAACGAATATATTATCCTTCTAGGACCGGGAGAACCTTTTCCTTATTCAATTAGGACTACTTAGAATCTATATATGCAGAGGATGCAGTTGGTGATTCTAAGGTATTGTAAACTTTTCTTTTCTGTTCTTTTATAGTGGAAAACTCTCTCTGCTTCATTACTTTATTTTCAAATGGGAAAAACGATTTCTTGACTCCGAAGGCAATTGCTAACAGAATAAAAGCAAAGGAAATGCAGAAATTGCGATGGTACTGTCAAATGTGCCAAAAACAATGTCGAGATAAAAATAGATTCAAGTGTCATTGCACGAGTGAGTCTCATCAATGTCAAATGGAATTATATATATATATATCAAGAATCTGAACTGTAGCTGCCACTTGTGGTGGTACTGGTATCTATCGATCTGATTAATTTAGATTCACGTTGTGTAGGATATGTTAAACGAAAGACACTTTGTATTAAGAGTAACTCCATTTTTAGGGTTCAAACGAGATCTTTAGTTAAACGTGAAGAAGTCATATCACCACTTGTCTATCTCATAACAAAATAATGAAACTAGTTTTTTTTCGATATTTTGTATCAAGAGTTGTGCTCAGTTATATTTATTTTACAAAGAACACTTGAATGTACCAAAATATAATTTCAAAAGTGAAAAGTGAATCGTAAAATAAGCTACGTACAAACCATTTTCTAAATTTGAAATACAACTTCATGTTAATTTGAAATTGAGAAAATTTTATAATTAACATATATAAGACTAATAATTATTATTATTAATTATTTTCATAGTTAACTCATTAAGAAAAAATGTAACTTTTATGGCTAAACCATCCCTAGATTGTGTGTCGTGAATGAAATGATTTCTCCCTTAATCAAAGGTCTCAATTTTGAATCCTGATATGAAAATAAGACTCCAAATGAGCCCTGCAAAATGTGAATGCAGATTAGTCAAACTATAATAGAGCTACCGAACAAAGAGGGGCATAAGAGTCCAAAAAAAAGGAATTTGAAAAAACTAAAAACGTAAAAGGGGCTTTATGCCATTACAACAAAAATAGTGAATACTCCGAGTCGCCGGGTTTTCTCGCCGCCGGCAGTTTTCCAACTAGTCCCTACCATGGCGGAGGCAGATAATGAGTTCTTGAGCTTATCCGATCTAGAATCTGAGCTAGATTCAATCCCTATCCCTATGTTCTTCGACAGAAATCGCCATATTTGTTATTTAGAGATGATGCTTGAGCTACTACCTTCACCTTACCAATCGCAGGAGATCAATCGTCTCACTCTTGCTTACTTCGTCGTCTGCGGTCTCGATATCCTTCGCTCTCTCGATCGCGTACGTATTTCTCTCGACCTTTCAGTTCACCGTCGATTAGATATCAACAATGTTTTCACTACTCTCAGAGAAGTGAAAATATTTATATTTTTGTCTATATGTAGTTAATACTGTTTTTATCACAATTGATATCTGTATTTGCTTCTCAATCATCTATTGAAATGATTCTAATTATAAAATTGCTATAAATTGCATCTGTGCTGTTTATATGATTCTTTTATAGCCAAAATCGTTGCTTGGATTCCAAACGTAATGTTCTAAACAAAATGAACTCAGATAACTCAACCAAATTCAATTAATATTGCATGAAATTGAATTATCGAGCTAACCACTAATAGAATTATATCAGAATGAGCCAAACTGTTCGACAAGGACTCGAATTACAATGAAAGCAATAAAAAACAGCTAAATGAGAAAAAATCCAGATATGACTAATCTTCACTCCAATCACAATACTAAAATCACCACCATACCTGAAAAGATGAACCCGATGTTAGGTGAGTGATTTAGGAAGTTTCCGTGGATCACAATTGAGATTGATTGAGAAGATTGTGAGGATATAGAGAAACTAGAATTGGAGAAAGAGAGAGAAGAGAATATCATACCAGATCTATGCCTCTTCTTTCTAATTGAATTGGTTTTATATGTGATGATAGGCTTAATTTGAGTTGCTCCTTACCCTTTAATCTCAGCCATCCACCTGTACATACTAACTTTTGAATTGTTAATCCCTGTGCTAAACTTCCTTATACACTGTTGTTTGAATAAGTAATGACTCAGCTCATCACACCCTACTTTTTAGATAGTGTAAAAATAAAATTTAATGCAGCTTAATCAAATTTGAAGCTGTTTGCAAACTGGAAAAGCCTAAAACGTGATAATTATCTAATTTTTAATGTTTAGAAAAGCTGGCTAGCAGAAGTGATCTTTTTACTGACTCCAGGTTGACAAAGAAGGGGTGATTAATTGGGTTTTATCACTGCAAGCTCATCCGCAAGACGAAGCTGAACTGAGCAATGGTATGGTTCAGTTAATGTAGAGAAGTGACTTTCATTAGTAAAGCAGTCCTTAAGTTGAAAATATTAGAAATTTATTGGGACTTCTGGTTTTGTGCAGGACAATTTTATGGGTTCCATGGTTCTAGAAGTTCTCAGTTTCAACCAAATGACTATGGGGTACAAGAATGTAGTTATTATTAACTGTTAATTGTTGTTGAGGACAAAATAACCGATCTAGAAAACTTATTCCTCTGGACTTATTTGTCTTATGGTCTGTACACAGAATGCAATCCCAAATTGCAGTCATTTGGCAAGTACTTACTGCGCACTATCCATATTGAAGACTCTTGGATATGATTTTTCACTACTGGATTCCATGTCAATTATCAAATCAATGAAAAATCTTCAGCAACATGATGGGAGGTACTTTGTATGGCCTTACTTTCTATTGTTTTCAATTCGTTGATCAGTGCTACATTCTGAATCTAATCTAACCTCCTTATTTTGTCTCTAACAAAGTTCTTGTTCTTTGTTACTTCATTAAAACAAAAAATTTCTTTGTTAAACTTCAAATACCCTTGGGTCTATACGCCATTGCTTGTGCTTACTCTCGTAGCACATATGGTAGAAGGTAGAATGGTAAATGCACTCTATACCCAGGCACCAACTCCATTGGTTCTCAATTTGGGGATATCATTTTCTCATCTTAAAATCAGTAACTAGTAAACTTTTGTCCAGCAAAGCATGTTGGTAAATAAAATGAATGAGACAAATAGGGATAATACTATCCGGAACTCCTACCTCAGGAAAATGGTATACCCCTTTCTGACCTTTACAGACCACCACTTCTGTTATTGGCATTCACAAAGTGGAGCAGCACATTTTAGCTGGTGGGCGTTGTCTATGCAACCTCATATTGATTTAGCTAGAAGTCTAGAATTACAGAAAACAGACAGAACCATCTACTGGTCTACTGCAACTAATGCTTAAACCCTTTTTCATTTGCATGCAATATACCATTGTAGTTCACCAGGCAAAGCTTCATTTCTTTTGTATGCTCCAAGTGAATTCTAAAACTGAAGCCCCCCATAACCAGGATCTCAGCTTGTAAGATCATGTGGTGAGCACTGTTCTGTTTGCTAGAACCATTACATGTTCGATGAGTTACAATAAGTTTATAACTGTTCATGATTGTCAAATATTAAATGGATTAATTTTTCAAGAACACTAAAATGTTATCAAATAGGAGGATGGGCTAAAAGGTGAGTGAATGAAATAGAGGGACCAAGTGTTACTCAAGTATGTTTGGGCTTTATTAGTAATTTTGCTGGCAAGATTAACTGTCCAACCTATTTCCTCATTCTCTTCCGGTTATTTATCTAGATTTGAGAGTTCTACCCTTTATTCCTGTCTCCTGAAGCTAAGAGTTTGGAGGTGTGGCATCATCAGGCTCCTTCACCCTTCCTGCTCAAGGCCACATCAACTGACTATAACTGGATGACTAAATTGTATCTTTCTTTCTTTGTGTCCTGCAAGATCTATGAAGCAGAGTTAAACATTTTCTTACCTCACGACATTAACATTTTTTCAAATTGTTGTGTTTACTAGATTTTCCTGAATCAGGCCCTTATCTACTATATAGGAGTATGATCTTCTTTGCTTATTTTCTATGCAAGCATGATAAAATCCAATAGATTAGACCTACTGGAATGGGGTTGATTTAATTGGTCAACTGATTAGACATCCTTGAGAAACAACTGTGCAATGGCCAAAAAGGATTGCTTATATCTCTTATTCAGCATGTCTGGTCTCAGATTTTGTTGTTTTGTTATTTCTGAAGGTCATTGATTTTTTTCATGCGTACTAAATACAAATTCAATTATCCTGGAGTATGTGCCCCGAAAAGAAACAAGAATAAAAAGGAAAAGAAGGGAACCAAAGAAAAAGGACAAAGGATTAATAATTTAAAAATAAAAAGGAAAGTGCTGAAAGTACTTAAGCCATGGTAATTGTGCATCTCTTTATGCATGGAGGCATTAAACAATTGCCGTTGGAAAGCTAGGATGTACAGATTGTTATATGCATCATTGATTCTGCCAATACGTCTTGAGAGCTATGCATCTTTTACATACAAATATTGATAAGGCTCCTGTACACATGTCCCAACTGTGAAATTAGTATGTCATATTTCTTTCACTCCCATTTCCTTATCCACAACAAATTGAAAAACTTTGACATGCAAAAGAGTGTGCCACAATATTGACCTCAGAAGATATGGGTGTTTATTCCTATTTAGGTTCTTTTTTATTGACTACTGCTTTTTTTTCTTCAACTTCCAGCTTTATGCCCATTCATAGCGGGGCAGAGACAGACCTCCGCTTTGTATATTGTGCAGGTATGATGATACTCTGCTATTGAACCTAAATACTTTTAGAATGAAAATTGATTTTGCTGACCTGCATACCAGCGGCAATCTCTTCCATCTTGGAAAACTGGAGTGGCATTGACAAAGAGAAAGCCAAAGAGTACATAATAAACTGTCAGGTATATGAGCATCTGTTTTCGCTAAAATTATTGTTCTGTATCTTTGATATAGTTAGCGCTCAGGTGATGTGAACCTAAATAAATAAATGATATCTCATATTTGGCTTATAGAAATTCATTCCTCTTACCAACATTGCTGTGTTTAGTTTATTGGCTGTAAACAAACCCCGTTAAGTATTTATTTTTATATAGTTGAGGTGCGCAATCTGTCATAGACAGGACTGTTATTAGGCAATTTTCTTACTTCCACAGAGAACGTTTGAGCATTCACATCCTTATTTTGAAATTTAGATTTTGTTCAATATTTGTGCATTCCCAATTGCAATTTAAGTCTGCCACCTGAAAAACCTCTTGAAACTCTTGAGGATTAAAGGTCTTAGAAATGGTTAAGTACTATAAATGACGCCCTTATGATAAATAAGTCTCTCATTCCTTAGATTATTGATGAGGAGTCAATGTTATAGATTCATCACTTGAGTTTTCATATCACTAGAGTTTTCTTTTGCACTGATTCTTGGTAATGCTTCTCATGTCAAATATTGTTGTCTGGTTCATGCAGTCATACGATGGTGGCTTTGGTTTAACTCCTAGTTCAGAATCACATGGTGAGTGAATACTCCCATTGATGCATCTTGTTAGATCCCTAGTTTTTACCATTCATGCAAGTGATGTCCTACTCTTTTGATGTCTCATATTAGAATCTTTTAATTTGATGATTTTAATTACTAGAAACAGTTATTCTTTTTTTTGGGGGTTTTGGGGGGGGGGGGGGGGATAAACTATTGCAAGTTCATCTTTAAAAAAACTACAATGGGTGGTAGAATTAAAAGGATATTAGGCAAGCAGTTAAATGGCTCCTACCATTTTCTGGGAAGTATGTGTATCATTCAATAGGATGATATGCGATAAACATCATCCAATCCAGCTTGTCAAAAAGGAAAAAAAAAAAAAGATAAAATAGATAAGCGCATCTTTGAATGTTTCCTTCTATGGGAAGCCTCTCAATCGGATTACATAATTTAAATATCTTGAACTGCTTATACTTCATCTCTCTTTTATGATATTTTCCTTTTATCAACTTGGGTCAAAAGTTGAAGTGGTAGAGTGAAAGATGGTTCATTTTCCTATTAATATAATAGTTCTCATAGAGGGTGATTGTTTAGTATCACAGGTGGTGCCACTTTTTGTGCGGTTGCATCTCTCAGATTGATGGGATTAATTGAAGATGATATATTATCGAAGAATATATCCTCTTGTTTCATAAACGTGCCCTTGCTTCTAGACTGGTGCCTACAGGTAAAATTTCATCGAATACTGTATGAAGTTCTTATATTGCTCTGCTACATATGCTTTTCAGTATTCCTCCAAAGATTAAACGTATATGATTTAAAGATATCAGATTACAAACAGTAAAGAAAGTGTAATGTAGAACAGAGTAAGGAAGTAGGAAAAAAGAACTCCAGCAGCGATGACTATTTGTCAAATTCAATCCTTAAATCTGGTCCTTTGACGGAGAAATTGTCCATACCATCTTTCTGTCTTGCATTTGGTGTAACTCAATGTTACTTCTTGCAGAGACAGGCAGCCACTGATGGTGGATTCCAAGGTAGACTAAACAAAGCTACGGACACCTGTTATGCTTTCTGGTGAGTTCGAATTGCTTTATCTTCAATAGATATCATTTTTATTTCTTCTGGCCGGACAAGTTGATATCCTTGATTAGGGTGGGAGGAGTTCTAAAGATCTTAGGGGCTCACAAGTTCATCGACCATGAAGGCTTACGTAAATTTCTTTTCACCTGTCAATCCCAGGTGCTACGGCTTCTTCTCTTTCTTTTATCTCATCTATGATTGCTTGAACATTAGCACCAACTTTTTTCAGCTTGCTAAAATTCAAACCTTTTTTTTTTTGTTGTTGTTCTACAGTATGGTGGTTTTGGTAAGACTCCGGAGCAGCTGCCAGATCTTTATCATGCCTATTATGGATTTTGTGCATTTAGTCTGTTAGAGGAACCTGACCTCAATTCAATCTGCACTGAACTGGGTACAACAATTGGACCTGTGCAGCTGTTATGAATCTCGCCTTGTGCTCATGATCACAATGATTTTCAAGGCCCAGGTACAATTAAGTTGCTTCGAGATAGAAGTATTGATACTTTTTATCTATTTCTTTTAGTCTTTTCTGTGTATTATTAAACTATAGTATAGTTGATTCAAGATGTTTTTTGGCATTGACGATACAGCTTTATTTTCACCTTGTTTTGTTCATTACCTTTGAAAGTAATCGCTTATTTGTTGTAGCATTTTTGACATTCTGCTCCAAGATGTTAATGATAGTGGCTTTGTCACAAGTAGTCGCCTATCTAATAATGGATTTGTCTAGTGGTAAGAGCGTACCGCGTGATATGTGGGTTAAGTGCATGTCACGGGTTCGGATCCTGCCAACAAATGCTTAGTATTTAAGTGGAGGATAGTAAGTGGACTCATTATCCACCAAGTTTTCAATCTTGCACAATTGGCCTTGGGGATCTCTTGGTTATCCAAAAAAAACTTGAATTTGATCATGTATCACAGAACACACTTTGTGGGATTATACAAGGTATGTTGTTGTATCATGGGTTGTGGTGTAAATGGGTCCCGTGACCCCCTCCACACCACATGGGGCAGTGGTGACAAGTTTCGAACAGACGACCTCGTGGGTGCAAAGTGGTGCTCACAATCATCAATCCACAATCAAGTAAGGTCATTTAACTCATAAGTCAATACATTAGTTCTCTATGTGAAGTAAAATTTTCGGTCCACGCTTGATAGAGTCCTCCACGTCTTCAAATCTTGGGTCCACATTTGCATGTAAAGCCCATGAAAAGGTGGAAACACTTTTTATCCTGATTTTTTTCATTTTGAAGATACAAATTTTAGACTTCTGATCAAGAATGGAGGGGTAATGTTCATTCCACCATAACCAAATTTATTTCCTCAACCTTTTTTTGTATTCAAGATGTCTATTTCATTTTCATTTGACATTATATAGAAATGTTTTCATTTGTACTATATAATATAATAATATATATAAAGAAAAAGGTTGGTAAAGGCAAATGGACCAAATGATTCTTTAAGGTGAATTTTACCTTTCGGCCTGCGACACGAGATATAATCACGGGTAAGTGTATTTGTTTGTTCTTTACAGAAAATGCCAATTTTTCACCACTCTCCACAATTTATTATTTTCATCTCTCCTACTTTTGTCATTATGTTTTAGGTGGTACTTTATCTTTGGTCCAACTTTATATAATCACTAAAAATAAAAGGTACTTAAAGAAACAACAATTTGTTAATTCCAAATTTTGATACACATGTATCTACATAGAGATGTGATGAAAAGAGTCGAATCGATCACGCTTGATGATTGAAAAAAGTATAACAAAATTAGTATTTGATCAAAAAATAAACAGGGTTGTGGACATCATGATCATCTATCTAAATCATTTCGTGTCAGTGGGGCTTCAAACATTCAAAATATGTTGGGATGATTGAAAATGACATAGCATTCCTGGTGATAGTTATCACCTTTTATCATTAAATAGGGATGTTGAATTTGAGTTCGAAGAATGGAGACTATTTTAATAAAGGATGTTTTATCAGATTTTGAGTTTGAATTCTAAAAATAGACTCTTTTTATGTGAATTTATTTGACACAAATTATTCATTAGAGACTCTTTCTCTCTCATAGTGAATTTATTCAATGTAAATTTAAATTAGTTGTATCAATAGATTTCAAATGTTAATTGGTGAGTATTTAAAGGGAAGAGGGTATTTATTTTAATTTTAAAGTTTTTTTACTAGAGGGGAAAATCTAAAAAGTGAAAAAGGAAGGCTTTTCTTGATCTCTTTGTCTGAGTTAGAAAAAAAAAATGAAAATGCATAAACCCAAAAAAATCAAGAAAGTGCTTTTGTGGTGGGTCAATCAATTTTCAAATGAAAATTATACATGTGTTAAAGAAAAAAATTAGTGAAAGATCATTATGATTCAAGAGCATGCATAAAAAGATGAGGAAGATTATGACTTGTAAATGAGATATTACACAAAGCAATATGGAAAGTAAAAAAACTTCAACCCCAACCACAATATACTCGGTATAATTTTACAAGTGGATCTGAATATGATAAAATATACACAGACCTTACTCATATCTTAGGATGTATAGAGTGTTTCCAACAGACTCTCATGGGTTTCATATTATGGTAACAACTCGATTCGGGGAAGGATCCGATCACATTGGATTTCATATACACAACTTTATCTTACATTTCTATCATAGTCTGTTTTCGCGGCTCAAATTCGTGATCTAAACTATTATATTTTATATTTTATATTTTATATTTATTTTTCTTAGGTAGTGTTGTCATTATCTCCTTGAATGATTACAGGTGTATTTTGACAGAAATTGAATAGAAACAAACCAACCTCCTCCCCCACCCTCCACCAAATAACCACTTGCACAGTGGAATCTGGACATTATTTGCAGTGTGGCAGACTGCAAAGAATGTTGTTCCCCCTTTGAAAATTTCAGAAAGCATTGCATTGTGATTTGGCTTTTATCATTAACTTTACCTTCAACTTCATTCAAGTATGATAACAGAACTTTACTCATTATAATGTTAAAGTATAAAATAAAAATAAAAAATGGTCAACTTTTATGTATCACTCGTTATGCTAACACTTTGTTATTCTCTAAAAATGATCGAAAGGTCAACTTTTGAGTATCAGATAATGACTTATCACTTGTTATGCTAACACTTTGTTACTCTCTAAAAATGACTAAAAGCTCAATTTTCGAGTATCAGGTTATGATTGATCACTTGTTATGTTAACACTTTGTTACTCTCTAAATATGATTGAAAGTTGAACTTTCAAGTAACAGGTAATGATTCATCACTCGTTATGCTATTACTCTGTTACTTTCTAAAAATGACTAAAAGGTCAATTTTTGAGTATCTGGTTATGATTGATCATTCGTTATGCTAACATTTTCTCCAAAATCACCAAGATGATGCAAGCAAAATAAAGCTCTAAAACTCATACACTAATAAAAGAAAGAAAATGAGTCATTCTTTTTAGTACAATCAAATGGATGGTTGGGTTGGTGGGGGTTGGGGGTTGGGGGGAGGGGGAGGGGGGGGGGGGGATGAAACAAAATTTACTCTTGTTGGTTCACCTGTTGGATTGGAGGTGAAGAAGCTAAAGGTAGTACTTGTGAAGAGCTTGATGAGTGTTGTGCATGATGCTGATCAAGTTGTACCTCTCTGTTCTTAGGGAAAATGAGTGTAATGAATGGTCCACTATTCTCCTCATGATCTTTACACATCTTTGAACTTGATGAAACTTCAAGATTTTGATCAAATCTTCTACAAAACTTGTCTTCTGCATCCCTCAAGAATTGAAATGTTGGTGGAGGTGAAGAATTAGACCTTATAAACTTGTTGAATTCAGCATCACTTGCTGATTCAAGAAAAGGGTTGAAATTGAAACCATTTTGTGACATAACAATAGGACTTAAAGGTGGAGTGAAACAAGAAGGTGAAGCAAGTGGTGTTAAAAAAGGAGTTTCAACATTTAGACACAAATCACTCAAACTTCTAGTTCTTGATCCTTTTCTACTCTTGGATTTTCCATCTTCAGACTCCAAATCCTCTTTAGTTTCCTCTTTGATAGTAAACAAAAATCTTGGCGGTCCACAAAGTCCCATAAACTCATTATCCATTGTGTCATCTCCAAAGGGTTTGAACCAAAAATCACTACTTGAATCCACATTTGACCCAAGTTGAAGTTGTGTTGGTTCATGGACTAATTGTGTATCAGATGAACAAATTTCTTGGGATTTTAAAGCATTGGGAGTAGTCAAAGAAGTTGTTGAAGGTTTCCCACAGAACATATAACAAAACTCTCTTGCTTTGCTACTATTGCTATAACCATCTTCAAGATTTGTTTTAAGAATCCTATTTTTCCACCATAACAAGTAGTAGAGCTCAGCAATAAGAGCTAATAAAAGACAACCAAATACCACACTTAAAGCAAGTCCCACTGAGCTTAAAGATTTCATCTTTACATCTATTTGAACCAAAATCAAGAAACTTAAAAACACACAAAATAAAAATCCAATCTTTCACCTCAAAGATTTCATCTTCACATCTATTTGAGCCAAATCAAGAAACTCCAAAAGACAGAAAATAAAAATCAAGGATTTCATCTTTGCATCTATTTAAACCAAAATCAAGAAACTAAAGACACAAAATAAAAATCCAATCTTTCACCTTAAGATCTTTTCTTTGAATCAAGAATTGGTTCAGAGAGAAAAAACAGATGGAGACAGGTAGTTTTCTTAGTGAAACTATAGTGAAAGCAAGAAAACAAATTCAAACCAACAATTAAAGAAAAGGACTAAAAAGTAAGAAAATTTTTTTGCCTTTTTGCTGATCATCAACTTATTGAATGATGATATACATGTTATAGAGAAAAACAACAAAGGTTTATTTTACTAAAACACCCATGGAATCTAAGTAAGCAGATGTGGACATTCATTAACTTAGTTTTCTAATTAGAGAACTAATAAAGGTGATTTAGGGTGTTTATTTAATTAATTTTTATATTAAGGTAAATCTTAACTAAAGAATCGACCAGAGGGGTTACTCAAATGGTAAGCTCTCTCCATCTCCAAGGCTGAGGTTATGAGTTTGAGTCCCTAAAAACAAAAAAAAAGAGTGGAAACTCCTAGAAAAGGATTAACGAAAGAACGCCTTTTGGTTTTAATAATAACGAGTCTTGCAAGAGATTTATATGTCAATGAAAAAATATAGAAAACTTGGAGTACTTAAATAAAATGACATGATTTATAAAGATTCACATATCTTACTCGATTTGCTTAGGATTGAGTCATGATGTTATTGTTCATAATGGTGATCTTTGAACTAGTTTGCGCGCATCCAAATTGTTCTACAAAATATATTTACTACATTATATATCTGAATAGACATCAAATAACTCTTATCGCCAAAACTTAGGTAAAGTAAAAAGATTACCTAATATTTCTCATCTCTATTATAATTCTGAACTCCAATCTCCCATAACTATTACTTACTTCATTAATCATTATCTCACACATTCATTGAACTCAAATGAGTAATAAGAGTGAGGATTGGAGAGAGTAGGAAAAAAGTAGGTAAAAACCATTGTCTAGTTTCTCTTGTTTTTTTTGGTACAATTTGAGAAAAAATTGTCTAATTTATACTTTATAATAGTAAGGTCACATCTCTCTAGAATTCACATGGGCTCACTTAGAAAAGTGCCCTATCTTTCATCAATAGTCTCTCTTTTTTCCCCTTTCCTTTTGCCATTTTGTTTACCCCTCCTTTTCCTTATCCCTCTTTCTTTATTTTCTTTTGTTTTTTCGCTCGATATTCGTTTTGAAATTTAATTAATTTAAATTTATATTGAAAAATCTTCCTTTTAAGATAAAACACTTGTTGTTAAAGATGATTTCATTCTCAACTCAAAATCGAAACTTTTAATAAGAATGGAGGAGTACTTATACTCGTGCCACACTTTTAGTTGGGAGTAGCTATTCTAGTTCATTTGCATAGTGTTTGAAAAAAATGATGAGGATTGACATATGTTCAACTTGTATACCAAATATAGCATATATTATACTTGAAAATTTATAAATGGGGTAGAAAAGGATGATAATAGTAAAGTGGGGAACAAGGTTTTCTTTGTTGGGCTCTACCTAAAAGGGAATTTACAAGAATATACCTATCTTGAATATGTTAGGATAGTTTTATCATAAAAAAATAGAATTTAGCGACGAATAAATTTTGTCACTAACCTATAATATCGTCGCAAGTTAATTAGCTTGAAAATGGTTATTTCACCTCTAACTTTAACTTAAACATAGCTTCCTCCTTCTTCTTCTTCTTTTCGTGAGACACGCCTTGACAATATATAGTTGTTGATTCTATTACATGTATCAAGGACAACTATGAAATAAAATAATGAAATATGATGATAATTTACTTTTATTGAAATAACTTAAAATCGTAAATTACCCGTTTCTTTCAAAGAATAATTAACCTAAATAATTGCTCGATGGATCACCTAATTTCTTAAACTAAAAAAAATAACAAATATATAATATACGTATAATATATATTTAGTCAAGAATCTATGTATATCGATTAGGAAAAATAAACGGTCAATAATTTGGCAAACCATTGGGGTAAAAAATACTATTTCTAAATCTATTAGACCTAACAAAAGCTACTTTTGGTAGGGGTCTATTACTCAAGTGTTGCACCATTTATAACACTCATTAAAATTGGATGTATAATCCAACTGTTTTTCTTTCCTATTTCTATCTTAGTAGGTAAATTGTCCGCGCTTCGAACGGAACCACGTCAATAATTTTCTTCTGAACATTTGATAATATAAGTGTTTTTGAGTGGGTACAATCCTATGATAAATTGTCAAGAATATTTTATTCAAATATGAAATTAAATAATTTTTAAATCAAAATCAAAAAGATTTGATTCTAAGTGTTTGTGCATTTTGTTACTAATTCTTCATTTTACTATAGCTATTCATCACCATAGTCTTTAGAAAAGATATGTAATTGTTTCATTGTCTATATTTGTATTTTCAAAAAGTGGTACAAATATTTAATTCATCAATTGCGAGAGTTTTTCTCCAATTCAAGGCCTATACATACATAATCAAAATATTTTCATAAAAGCTGCAACCCTTCATAAAAGTTGCAACTCTTTATAAAACTCGCAACTATTCGTAAAAGTTGCAACTTTTAATAAAAGTCACAACTTTTCATGAAATGGAAGACTAATTTTGGAAATAAATAAATTAAAAGGGAATTCTGGTTTGTGGTGGTGCCACATAGGCGGGCCTAGGGTTCTCTTTTATATATATATATATATATATATATATGTGTGTGTGTGTGTGTGTGTGTGTGTGTGTGTGTGTGTGTGTGTGTGTGTGTGTGTGTGTGTGATTTTATTCGATAATTATATTGAGACTCGATTAAATTTTAATTCGTATATTGTAATGCTCTTTTTTTGAGATAACGCTTCCAACAACAAAAAAAATTTATTTCCGAAAATTTAAATCCAAGACTTTTAATTAATAATATAGAGATCTCGACCATTTTACTACTATTCTGATACTTATACATGACATTGGCTTATGAACAACATTTTCACGTTCACTGACCTTTCAACTTTCAACCCCCACAGTACGTTTTAATTTATACTTTAATTTGCCTTTGTTTTAGTTTATACTGTATTAATTAGTTAGCCTAAAATGATTTATGACAATGATTAATTAATATCATGTCTACGATTTAATAATTTATGAAAAGGTTATCATTGCCATATTTGCAAATTCCATAAATGAAATTTTAGGATATTGGTATGAGATCAATAATCTCAATAAGAGTGATATTTCAATCTTTCTTCCTACAACGTATTGACTTGATCAAATAAGTGGGATCAAGCATGTTATTGCCAGAAGCAAAATCATGTATACAATCTTCTAATTGTTCTAGAGCTATTCGAAAATGATTTTTTTTTAACTAGAAACAAAATCTATTTACAAATAAAAGATATTCATTCAGGAGTTTTCACGATCTAATCATAAATGATGCAATCATTAAAAAAAAAAAAACTTTTTTTCAAATTTTGTCTCTAACTCACTTGACGAGTAAAATTCAGAACAATCACTTTATATCCATTGTCATAGAATTTTGAATTACACAAATAAAATTTTATGTCAATGACTATTTTTTAAAAAAATATAATCGAAAAGTGGCTAGTAACCGCTATTTTCGAGTATAAATAGACTTAGATGGGACTCTAGTTTTGGCCCTCTTATATCATTTTTGTAAGACATCCTTTTCATCAAGGGTCATTTGCACTTTTGTCCTTATTTATATTATTCTTTAATTTATACCCCTCGTTATATAAGTTTATGTTTTCGTATTATAATATCTCATAAGTTATAATACTTATTAGACGTGACTTCAGTTTTTAAAGAACATATGTTTCACTAAGCTAGCTTATTTGAAGAGCAAAAATCAAAGATTAATCCATTTGAAAAACAAGACGTGCAATTTTTTCGAGAAGTGTGTAAATGGAGGAATCCAATGATTTTGACAAAAAAGGATAAGAAGAAATTTGTGGGGAGCAAAGTGGGCCTTTAATAAAGTTCGTCTTATCAATAATGAGGCCCACATATGTCAATTTCATGAAAATGGGCCTTTAATTTTGTCTTATCATTGATATGGGCCTAATATCTAATGGGCTTATCACCATGGCCAGGAATCTTGATGGGCCCAGAGCTTTATGTGTGCATATTTGCACTATATGTCCCTTTCAAGGGATAATGCACAAATAGCCAATTGAGGATTCGTATTTAAAGCAAAATCAAAAATCATGAATTTTCGTAAGTCTATTCATTTTAGAATTAACTATGTTTTGTCAAAATTAAATTTCAGATAAAATTATTGAAGTTTTTGTATAAATTTTACTCAAATATCTGAAGCTGGTTATAACACTCCTTTTTTTTCGACTTCAAATCTTGATCGAACCCTTCTCAAATCAACACAAAAGGCCCCCAAGTAATAGCTTTACTCAACTAGTTTGATTGGATACAAAAAATTAAGATAAAACGAAGAAGAAAAAGAAGACCTAGCTCAATTTTTTTTTATAATTATTATTTTTTTAAATTAAGGAAACTCAAGAAAAGAGAAGCGGAATCATTTATGCAACAATATACTAAAAGAATATAGACACTTTAATTTTGGGTCACATATGGTCCAAGTTTAATATAGTATGGTCCTTTGCATCTTAGTCTATTTCTGAATATGATTCACTTTCCTTAGGTTAGGTATACCACAAGAAAGAGAATTTCTTTAATATTGGGTCACATATCCTCTTTGAAGTTCTGCCCTCCATAATAGACCATGCAATACGCAAATTCAAATTTAATTAAATCATAATATGATATTGAACATCAGATAAAAAATCAAAAAAGGAAAAAATATGCAAGAAAGAATTGAATGCAATATTAGAATATGTTTATTAGCGATAAACATAAATTTCATTGAAGGCGTTCAATTTAATACATAAAGTAATTTTTGATGTATATATATCATATATTTTTGTATATATTTCATATATTTTTTCAATTTAGAATATGTTCAATCAATCACTCTTCATTGTATGTGGCTAGTTGCTCACGAGTCACGAGTGTATTTGTTCCACCAAAACATATAAGTTAAAAAAAAAGGTTCATTTTATAACTTTAAAGAGTGGTATGCATAAATTAGCGAGTAATCTCTTGACACATTTATTGTCTGTGTATTATTAAATTTTATAGATAATATATTAAATTATCGATCGTCTAACATTTGTTATTACTTATAAAATAAATTACGTTATTATTATTTTCTTACAAGTTTTTAAAATTATTTAAAAGAAATTCTCAGATCATGATCTAAAAGGTTTATAAGTCGCGAGAAAAACAAATAAAATAATTATATGCTTAACAACTAAGAGATAACTACAAAAATTTCACTTATGAATTAAGATGAACTTGAATATGATATCATGATATAAAAATAAATATATTAAGTCTAATTCAACTTTGAGAATTATATCAAAAGATTAATTTTTCATCTTCACTTGACGTGAAACGTCAACAATAAATCGAAACAATAAATTTCAAATTTAATTAAGTAGATTCAATATAATAAATATTCTCAATTGAAATATATAAAGTAAAAACTTGAATCTGTTTTTCTACCGAGGTGGCAACCTCTTTGATTATACCATCAAGATGTAGTAGATGAGATTACTAGAAAGCGCTTTCTTCAAGTAGGCCTTAAATCTTACACTATACTAGCACTCCCATACAAAAATACAAATATCCCACCTCGAATAAAAATAAATTATGTAGGACCACTCTAATGTTCTACATTATTATGTTTTCGATCTGTTAATAACAATTGAAAAAAAATTTCCTCAAATCCAATCTCATCCACAAAATTTGCCTTTGCACTGCTCTCCATAATCTCAATCTTCATCTCCTTTAACTCACTATAAAGTTGTCTATGGCTTCAGCTTCTCCTTCACAAGCTAGTCTTCTACTTCAGAAACAACTCAAAGGTATGAATTTTTTGCCACTCTTTTTGTTACTCAACTCAAAGGGTGTTTTAGATTTTTGTTGTTTTCTTTAATTTGAATGTAAAGATCCTTGCTTTTTCATATTTTTGTACTCATAATTCATTCTATGGACTGTTTGCTTAATTGGGTGTTCTTGATTTTTGTTGTTTACTTTAATTTTTATGTAAAGATCCTTGCTTTTTCATATTTTTGTACTCATAAATCACTATATTGACTGTTTGCTTAATTGGGTGTTCTTGATTCTTATTGTTGAGATCCTATCTTTTTCTTCATTTTGTGCTCACATTCATTTTATGGAATGTTTACTTAATTGGGTGTTCTTGATTCTTATTGGTTTCCTTAATTTGAATGTAAAGATCCTTGCTTTTTCTTGTGTTTTGTATTGGTATTCATTCTATGGACTGTTTGCCTAATTGGGTGTTCTTGATTTTTGTTGTTTCCTTTCATTTGAATGTAAAGATCCTTGTTACTTCAGAAACAACTCCAATGTATGATTTTTTTCCCTTTATTTTGGTACTTGTATTTCATTCTATGGACTGTTTGCTTTATTGGGTGTTTGTAATTCTTATTGTTTCACTTTCAGATCTCTGTAAAAAACCAGTTGATGGATTTTCAGCTGGTTTGGTTGATGAAAGCAACTTATTTGAATGGAGTGTCACCATTATTGGACCCCCGGAAACTTTATAGTGAGTCTTTACTTGTATTAGCTTAAAGACTTTTTTATCTTCTTTTGATTTGATGTTAAAGTTCTTTGGTTTTTTCAATTTGTTTGGTTGCTGTTGGATTTTTGTCTTTGATTTGATGTATGCTCGATTGAATAAGTTTGTGTTTTCTTATACGTTTATGAAACTTTTGGGTCTTGGATTGTTTTCTGATAAGTTTTGTCAGTTATAGTAGGGCTTAATGTACAGGAGAAGTTGTAATTTTGCGCCTGTGATTTGTATAGTAGGGTATAGCTTTTATATGTTGCTCGGTTCTGGAGCTTTGAATTACCAAAGAGCTTCTGATTAGATACATTTTCTGATCTGGTAAATATTTAGAAACTTATTTAGTATGACGATGAAATGATATGAGCTAAAATGAAGAAGTGGGGATTCATATAGCCCACCCCAACTTATTTGGGACTGAGGCGTTGTTGGTTTTATAATGTTTAGCACCTTGCGTCCAACTTTTCCCAAAGGTGAACTCTCTATCGACCATTAGAAACTTATTTAGTATGATGATGAAATAAGAGCTTAAATGAAGAAGTGGGGATTCATATAGCCAAACTCGGCTTGTTTCGGACTGAAGCATAATTGTTTTTGTAGTTGTAATGTTTAGAACCTTGCGTCCAACTTTTCCAGAGGGTGAACTCTATCAACCATTAGAAACTTATTTAGTATGACGATGAAATGAAATGAGCTTAAATGAAGAAGTGGGGATTCATATAGCCAACCCTGACTTGTTTGGGATTGAGGCGTAGTTTTTTTTTTTTTTGGTTGTAGTGTTTAGAATCTTGTGTCTAATTCCCGAGGGTGAACTCTCTATGGACTGTATTTCTCTTCTCCTGGAAGTTCAATGTGAAATGAAAATCAATCAATCTACACTCTCCTTGGTCTCAAACTAATCTCCGAAGTTCTTTTCTGAAATAGGTACCTCTTACTTTTCACACTACCCTGTCTCTGGCTTTTAATCATATTCATAGACCTTTTCCCGTCCAAAGTTTCCAATCACCTTTTATTACTCTTTCATCTGTGTTTGATGTAGCTCTGATGATTTGCCTCACCCATTTTTACTCTTAACTAAGAAATTGAAAGAAGTATCCTACACAGGTGGGTAGATAGAGAGTACCTAGGGGGGCGAGATTCTCTTCAAGGAACTCAGCAAAATATCTGCCTAATTTCAGGAGAAGGGGTGCCTCCTCAGAAAGGGGGTCGGAGTGACCAGGCCCGACTGTTTAAACCGAAACTCATGCTCATTCTTGGTTGACTAAGCAGCTTAAGAATCGTAATCCATATTTCCTTTTAGGTAGTTTATGGTGTTCAAGTTGATGACTTTAGTTAATTCATGATTTCCAGTGTTTACTTATGCATTAGGTTGGGTCAGAAAACATTTCCTAACTTTGTGTAATTGTTGCAACTGCAGTGAGGGGGGTTTCTTTAATGCTATCATGAGCTTTCCTCAAAATTATCCCAACAGTCCGCCAACTGTTAAATTTACCTCGGAGGTTTGGCATCCTAATGGTACGTAAGCTACATATATATTTCGGAGAATTAGTGAAGTGATTGATCTTCAGTACCATCATCGTCTCATTATTTTTGGCTCTATCGCGAAATTCTGGTTCGATATACAGTTTACTCTGATGGAAAGGTCTGCATCTCAATTCTTCACCCCCCTGGTGATGATCCAAATGGTTATGAGCTTGCTAGTGAGCGTTGGTCTCCTGTCCATACGGTATGAAAATCTGTTATTTTTTCAAGTACCAAAGAAAAGAAAATAGTCTTGAGTTATGTTGCTCGGACTCTCCAAAAATATTGTCGTAACTTGCATCCCTATCGGATTCTAAAAAAAAACTACCTTTGGGAGGATCCGACATGCACCTGTCGGTATTTTTGAAGAGTTCGGGCAACAGAGATCTTGAGGACCTAGGATCTCAAATTTTTCTATATTATTTTGTACTATTTGGCTGGTCTTCTCTTCTTGAGACTGCATTAATTTTCAACTATCTTGAAACTTCTGGTACTTCTCCAATTCAGAATCTTATGGAATTTTGGATCACCTCGTCTTTAAGTCCATATTTTGAAGTAACAGCATGTTCATTGTCTTCTTTCTATGTATATACACGAAATAAATGTTTCCGCCTTCTTTTCCTTTTTATAAGTAAAATAGATGTTCCCACTTCCTTCGGTAAAAATGGTTATGGTGCTGGATCTCGTAAACTTATCTCGTGGTTCAGCTCACTTTATGGGAATGAAGATCTAGCAATTCGAAAAGTGACTGGTGTCCAATTACTAGAAAAATATCCAATTACAAGTACAAGTTGGACAACTTTTTTTGAAATTTAAACAACAATGAATTGGTTTAAACTTGACTTTAACTATATCAACATCAGTGTCAAAATTGGAATATAGGTCAAAAAATTAATCTCTAGTTACATCATAGGAGTGATTCCTCCTATTTTCATATAACGTTTGGTAATATTGTAACTGGAGGACCACTGCCATACCGACCTGTTTTCTTTCCTCTTATTTCTAAAAGAACTTCTGTGAAACCATACGTGATTCAACCCGAGGATAATTCAAACGAGACACTTTTTGTCAGGCTTGACTGTATCTGATCTATCCAAACAGTTAATGAATAGTGCTATTTGATGTGATTCAGTTAGCACACCTTTTTGTTTCTAACTCATCCACAAAGGTTTAATAGTCTGCTAGACAACTTGGTCTATTTTTTTTTTTAACAATTAGACA
The DNA here is from genome assembly GCA_037074985.1 of Solanum bulbocastanum. Taxonomy (NCBI): domain Eukaryota; kingdom Viridiplantae; phylum Streptophyta; class Magnoliopsida; order Solanales; family Solanaceae; genus Solanum; species Solanum bulbocastanum. Next base: position 46,246,948 of record CM073601.1, read on the forward strand.
TAAGAATCAGATTAATTCTCTAAAATAATTTGTTGTTTTCACTTTTTCTGTTGCTCGGAACTCTTTTTTAACTATTATTTGGACCTAAAGGCCACATCTCTTTGTTTCATTTGTCACTTTGCCACATAACTCGCATGTGAACTACACATGCTTTATGTTTTTATTTCTTTTCTTAAAATTTATTTTGTGTTACATCAATTGTGGAAGGCGGGGAAGTTCACCGAGTGAGCTAACCTTCAACCCCTTATGTTTTTGAATGGTTGTCACTGAAGGGCTAATAGGCACATTGTGAACATACATTAGGTGTCTAATAGGAAACAATCTCATTGGAGGTGTCTAAATGAATATACGGGGAAACTTTTAGGCGACTTCCATGTATTTGACCTTCTCCTGTTGTGGTGGGCATTTAGAATCTTGTTTCTTTCAGAAATTCCTTCTTTGATGCTGGATACCTTTAACATCTCTCTATATGGGCATGTGATGATCCCCTCTTTTAAATGGTTGTGTCTTGATGTGGCAAATTACATTTGATAGTGTCGCATGGATCAAATAGGAAAGCAATGCAATTCACGAGCTTTTGACAACTATTACCTTGTTTGCTTCTCAACTTTGTATTTCCATGTTCAAATGGTGTTTCATTTGTGATTGTTGCTCCCAATCACACATGTAAAGTTCATTTGTTGTGTGCTATTTTCCCTTCAAACACACAACTTCTCTATGATAAAAAATTTGACTGGTTATATGATATGCAGGTGGAGAGCATAATGTTGAGCATCATATCAATGCTTTCAAGTCCTAATGATGAGTCTCCGGCTAATGTCGAAGCAGCTGTAAGTACTCCAATTTATGGACTTTTTTTCCCACGTATTCCCTCTGAACTGCACTGCGTTGTGTTCTTCTGGTGTGGGTATAACTTCCGAGATTCACCTTACCATATGGGGTCAAAAGGCCAAAATGAGTGATTTTAGCCCTTAGAAAAAGAAATTTGATTCTTGAACCCCTTTTAACGTGATGTCACATCGAGGTACTGAAGGGAAAAAACAACAAAATTCAATCCAATTTATCATAATTAATTGGTAAACGGTACTCTGAAACCATCTCTTCACGGATTGTGAAAGACGTTCTACTTGAAATATTCTTGTTATTGCTTTGACTCAAATTCCCCCAAAAGTGATTTATGCTCTAATAGCTCCAAATAAATTAAATACCTGCATTAGGATACAAATGAACTTACAATGTTTCCCTTTTCAACTCTAAGGATGGATAGATCTCGTGCCACGAATTTACACAAGAATTTGTCCGATGCCAAATCCTAATTCTGCTGTTATCACCTTCTAATGCCTTCTTTTATACGTCTCTTTCTGGCAAATTGCAGAAGGAATGGAGAGACAATAGAGATGAATTCAAGAAAAAGGTTAGTCGTTGTGTAAGACGGTCTCAAGAAATGGCGTAAAACAAACTTCTTTTGTCATCAGCTGTCGATTGATACAAATGTAGAATTGCTTGTCAAGGTCATACCTCTCTGTATTATTATGCCTATTCGTTCTGCGAATTCGGTCATTGTTTTGCATTTTTTGTTATAAGTTTTGAGGTTCATTATTTCATAGCGCTAAAGATGTTTACTGCTGGTCTCACATTGTCTGTATTTTCCTTTGTAGTCTACTAGATGTTAATGTACATCTCAGAAATGAGCTAAATGAATATTTCTTATACTTCGATTATCATATTAATTTGTTGTAGTTACCTTATTCTTTTTTTTTGAACTTTTTTCGGTTGAGCCGAGGGTCTATCGGAAATAACCTCTCTACTCAAACCTTACCCTTCCTAGACCTCATTTTGTGGGATTATACTATGTTGTTGAAAATTTGGCTCATTGTTATAAGGTTTTGTCAGAAAATAACGATTTGTTTCGTGGTGTGTAATAAACACTAGTAGACATTGTCTATTTTCGTGATGTGGAATACTTTTCGTGTCAACTATAAAAAGGGACTTATATTGTTCGGATTCTTCAAAAATAGCATTAGTGTAATTTGGCATCATTTGCTCTTTAATTTATGCACCCTTATAACCGTTTTCTTGTGAGGCATAACTTTATATTTTCGTATCATAATATTTCAGAAGTTGTGCTCGGGTTGTCAGGCATCATTTCAATTTCTAAAGAACATATGTCCCACTAGACATAACTCCGATTGCAAAAAGCAAAAAATTAAAGATCAATCAATTTGGAAAGCAAAACGTGCCCCACCGATGTCAATTTCATCAAATGGGCCTTTAATGTTGTCTTATCATTGATATGGGCCACATAGGTAATGTGCTTGTTACCACTTTGAAAGGCCCATAGCTTTATGTGTGTATATTTACACTATATGTCATTTTCAGGGGAAAGTGCACAAATAGCCAATTTGAGGATTCTTATTTAAAGCATAACCAACATTTATGAATTTTTAAAGTCTATAGAACTAACTTCAAAGATATAGGTAAATCAAATTTTAGACCAAATAATCGAAGTTTTTGTATAAATTTTACCCAAATATCTGAAATTGGTCGCAACGAGCCTCATTTACGCAACAATATACTAAAAGAATATACACTTTAATTTTGGGTCACATATAATAGAGAGTAATATGGTTCTTTGCATCTTAGTATATTTTTGAATATGATTCACCTTCCTTTTTTTAGGTATACAAAAAAGAGAATAACATCGGTTGTGATGAGATGATCATTTTTTTTTAATCAAAGGTTTTGAATTTGAGCTTCTAAAAATGAAAAAAAAAATCATTTTGGGAGCTTCATTGTCAATAATGGGTCATGCAGTACATAAATTCAAATTTAATTGAACCACAATATGATATTGGACATCGAATGAAAAATCAGAAAAAAAAAAAAAAAAGGTATACAAGAAAGAACTTATTGCAATATCGGAATATATTTGTTAGTGACAAAACCATAAATTTTATTAAAAATGGTCCATTTAGTATATCGTAAATTAATTTTTTGACGTATATATACCAAACATTTTCTTATATGTTTCATATAAATTTTTGATGGATGATGTGTTTAACTAGCCATGATATGTTACTGACAAATGAATTATTGCACCAGAATATATAAGTTAAATTTTAAAATATCTTCATTTTATAATTTTTAAAGAGTGGAAGAAAGGCAATGTTCTAACATAAAGGTGCATATTTATATGACACATGAAGATAGCAAGAATTTGGTTCTTTGGACCATCCTATTTTAAACGGTTATTGTACATGACGAGGAATTCAAAATTTAAATTTGATAGGTTTAACTGTAACACCCCAGAAAATTTTTGAACTAAGACTCGAACCCTTATTTGTAGTGAGTGAGATTTTTGCAAGGAATTTAAAATTTCTTCAGTGTTAAGGTCACTAGACGTAGCACCTTGAGTTCCGAAAAGAATCGAATTGGAAATAGCAAAATCTGAAATTTTGCAAGTTAAGCTAAGTATGAGTTTTGGGTTGACTTCAAACGACCATAACTCCTAGATCAGGATGATTTAGGTGTGCTACCAGATACCTTAGAAAAGTTCTTCGAATTATCTTTCCAACCCCACCAAGTTTGCTCAATTCCGAGCTCTGAGTAAAAAGTTATGACAGATTTACTTACATCGCGCAAACCTGGCAGCAGCTCCGCAATAGCTCCGCAATGCGGAGTCAACACCGACCTCACTTCCTGGTGAAAGATCTTTCCGACTCCCAGCTCGTTTTAATAATTTATTTAGGGGTATTTTAGTCCTAAAAACCCTTAGGAGGTCATCTAAATTGCCCTAAACGTGTAGATAATCAGTTTTCTTAAATCTAAACCTTCTCATTCACTCCGAAGATTCTACGCTCAAGAAATTCAAGAAAAAAACTAAGGCTAGGGTTCTTCTTCAAAGGTTTTCCTTCAAGTTGCTTCAAGAGGATAATTCTTTCAGGTATGTAAGCTTCCATAATGTTGGGTTTGTTCACCCACACGTCAATCATGTTAATTTCAGCTTTAAATTCGTTCTAAAAGTTGAAGCTTTGATGTTCTTGTTATGTATTCATGAATTTATTTTCGTTCTTGAATTGGGCTGAGATTGAGGAGTTCTTGAGGTAACGTGTCGATTTATAGAGGGGTTAGAGTTAGATTCTAGTGTACATGTGCTGGGTATCTGAATCTAAAGAGAGATTGAGAAAAAGAATCAAATTTAGGCGAATTGGGGTTAGAAAACGAAGAAGAGTGGTCGCATGTCGCGCGCCTAGGGCCCAAATTTGAAATTTTAGCTTCGCGTCGCGGACCCACTCTCAAATATTGGTTTTCATTCTTTTCTCATGTTTAGCTATCTAAAATCATTCCTAAACATCATGAGACCTTTCCTATCACAAATCACAACCTTGAATTCATAAATCACATTCAAGGTAGAGTTGAAAGTCAAGTCTTGAGAGTTCTCTCGAACATTTTTCAGAAAATCCCTTTTTGTCTTTTTGAGGAGTCTTCTACTAATTCTAATAACTTGTTTCAAGACTCGAGCAAGTGAGGATGAGAGTGAGAATAATGTATTCATGAGTCTACCTTGTCATCATAAGATCTATCTTATCATGAACTATAAATCTTGAATTCATAATTCACATTCAAGAGAGAGTTAAGAGTAGAGTTCAAGAAAGCCTTTGAGTTCAATTGTGAATCCTTTGAGATTAACTATCAATTTGAACTAAGTTTTGAGGAAGTAAGTTAGAGAATAAGAAGATTCGTATACATGAGTTCCATATAGTTATGTAGACCATCGAGTTGAGTCATTTCATGCCCATAATTTCGCATGAACTTCGTAAGTTGAGCATTTTTCAGAGAAGTGGGATCTTCAAGTTCTAAGTCTTTAAGTGTTGAGTTCCTAATCCCTTTTGAGAAGCATCTTTGAGTACTTGAGTTGAATATTTCATGCCCATAATTCCGCATGAACACTATAAGTTGAAAAATCTTGAGATGAGTAGTATCATTGAAGTTTTTGAGTTCCAAATATTGAGTTCTATCTATGGTTATTGAAAACCTTGCATTGAGTTGTTCATGTCCATCATTCGGCATGAACCATATTTTAAGAAGTCTTTTACAAATGTTTAAACTTTGTTTTAAGACTTAAGCTTTGAAGTTGAGTAAAAAGTTAGAGTAAAGTTCATTTTCTTTAAAATGATATGTGGGAACTAAGTATTCCCAAGAGTGAATGTTTTCACATTTAAGATGAGAGGAAAATGAGATTTCCGAAAGAGTTTTGAGCAAGAAAAGGGAACATCGATTCCAAGAGAACTTTTAAGCTAAGTTTGAGTAATTATCTCAAATCAGAGAAGAAGTTGTTTTAAAAATAGATGAGCTAAGTATATTTTGGGAGTATTATTGAGCATCGATGTGGGATGCGAGTTTCATATTAACTCAAATCTCCATGAAAACTATGTAGCCATCATGGCTAGAAAAGGGTCATACTTTTTAGATGAATCCTTTTCACATAGACTAGTGGATCCACTTAGTAGTTCAGGTTCTATACCGATGGCAAGGTATAGGATGGTCCTTGACAACGTGAGGTAAAACGTTGTACCATCACTTAGGCTCATAGTGATGGTTGTCGGTTAGAGAAACTTTCACAAAAACTATATTACTTTATTATATAAGTTGATTTTGTTATTGCATTTTTTTTTTAACGAACTAAGTTGTTTTATTGTTTTATAAAGCTTTCCATATATTGCATGTGTATTGTTACTTTATATTGAGTTGAGTATCCAGAGTTGAGTACCCAGAGTCGAATATCGTATCTCTGAGTTGAATATCTTATCCTTGAGTACTTCTGAGTTGAGTAAGTTTGAATAGTTTTGAATATCCTTAAGTATTCCTTAAGTTGAGTAAGTTTGAGAAGAGGTAAGTATGCTTCCTTTTTATCAAGTTTCAAGCTTATGTTATGCTTTAGAATTTCTCGTACATTCCACGTACTGAGTCATTTGGCATACATCTTTTCATGATGCAGACATAGGTATTCGGGATCATCAACAGGAGATTCGTTGATACATTTGGGAGTTCGAGTTAGCTATGGTGAGCCTCCTTGTTTCTAGAGGATTTCATTTACTTTTCAGTTTAGTCAGGATTTCATGGGTCTTGTCCCGACTTCCATCTTTATTAGTTAGAGGCTTCATAGATAGTCAGTATAGTTGAGAAGTCTGTATTATTCATTTATTTTATTAAATGTTTTAAAGACTTAAGTTGCCTATTTTATGGCGAGTTGAATATATTATTTTTGTTCTAAGTTGTTCATTTGAGTTAAAGTTTTGAAAAGTTGAGTTTATTGAATTTTATTCAATTTTAAGCTTTTGCATGCTTAAGTTAGTCTTCCGCTTGTAGTCGCTAGGATGAGGGTTCGCTTGGGGACTAACAATGATTCTTAAGTGTCGGCCATGTTCAGGGTGTAGACTTGTGTCGTGACATTAACTTTCAAGATTTTACTGTTGAACTCGTTATATTTGTAATTATCGTGAGTTCATGACTTATCATGTTCTTTTTAACTTTTAGTAAAATCTCACATGTATATATATCTATATATGATCTATATTAAATATTGAATTCAGTTGAACCATTAATTACATGCTCCATCTTCCTCTGATCATGCACGTTTCAATACCGGCAATGTTAAAATAAAAATATGAATTTTAATAAATATCTTTGTTAAGAAAACCTTCTAAAAGATTTTAAACATTTTGATTGGAGTTTTTCTCTATTTTTTAATAAATAATGCGTTTGAATTGAAATTTGAAACTAATTGAAATGATGTAAAGGGTTTTTTATTATTTATTTGGTTTTTGTTTTTTAGCTTTTGAACTATCGAGACTTAATCTTAATATAGTAACTTAAACACATTAAAAAATGTTGATTATGGTGGTCCTAAATACCAATTAAAGATATATACATTATCTCTATCCTTTATAACGTCACGTGTAGATCAATTTTCATATTTTGATTATTCTATTGAATACTTGTTATAAATATCTTTGGCATTATTACTTAAAAATATAGAAGACGATTCAAAAGCTAAGACTCACTTAGATGAAATAGGCCATAAAATAGTTAAGAGGTAGCTTGTTTCAAGTTCACTCGACTACGATGAATTAAACTATTTTTATTGGTGCTAATTTGGATTTTGGAAGATGGAATAACATTAAAAATTTAAATTCAATTATAATTTCAGAGTTTATAATTTTGAACCTTGAGTACGATAAAATATTTGATAAGGAGCACTTATGTATTGAGGAATTTCATATTTAACTTGAGAATGATTAAAAATTAAGCTAGACTTGATTGTGAGAGTATGATATCAAAATAAATATCATGTCTAATCACAACTATGCGAATCACTCAAAATTATATTAAAGAATTAATTTTCTATATTTACATTGAACCCGACACATAACTTTTCAACAATAAACACAAATAATAAATTCCAACGTTAGTTAAGTAGATTAAATATAATAAAAATTCCCAATCAACATATATAAAGTCAAAATCTTAAATCCGTCTCTTTGCACATATAGCAATCTCTTGATCATACAACCAAAATATTTGATGCAACGAATGAGATTACTTCTTAATCTGAAGTCTCAATTTCAAGCCTTGATATAATAAAATATTTGATAGAGAACACTTCTATATTAAGGGATTTCATATTCAACTCGAGAATAATTAAGAACTAAGATAGACGAAACGATGAATGCAAAAACAAATATCAAGTCTAACCAAAACTAGGAATATCACTCAACAATAAATTTCAAAATTCAATTAAGTAGATTAAATATAGTAAAATTTCTGAATCAAAATAAATGAAGTTAAAATTTTGAATTCGTCTCTACACAAATAACAGTCTCTTGATCATATTATCAAAAAATGTAATACAACAAATAAAATTATCTCTTAATTTCTAATCCAAAAACATATTTGATAGGGAGCACTTGTGAATTGAGGGATTTCATATTTAACTCAGAAGAATTAAAGATATTTAAGCCTCCATTGCAGCCTTTCTTTGTTTGGTCTAAAAGAGTACTTATTTGACTTCTAAATTGAAACCTCTGCAGGGATTTGAATAGTTTGTATAAATCTACTGATTCTGTTTTTTGATTTCTTTGCCAAGAATCTCTCTGAAGTATAATGGCTTCAGCTTCTCCTTCTCAAGCTAGTCTCCTACTTCAGAAACAACTCAAAGGTATGGTTTTTCTTTCTTACCCATAGTATTTTGTTGTTGTTCTTTTATTTGAATGTAAAGATCCTTGCTTTTTCACTTTTTGTTTGTTGATATTCATTCTATGAACTGTTTGCTTCATTGGGTGTTCTTGATTTGTGTTGTTTCCTTTAATTTGAATGTAAAGATCCTTGCTTTTTTACTTTTTCTTGTATGCATATTCAAACTATGGACTGTTTGTTTATTTGGGTGTTCTTATTTTTGTTGTTTCCTTCAATTTGAATGTAAAGATCCATGCTTTTTTGCTTTTTGTGTATTCATATTCATTCTATGAACTGTTTGCTTAATTGGGTGTTCTTGATTTTTGTTGTTTCCTTTGATTTGAATGTAAAAATCCTTTCTTTTTCACTTTTTGTGTATGCATATTCAAACTATGGACTGTTTGTTTATTTGGGTGTTCTTGATTTTTGCTGTTTCCTTCAATTTGAATGTAAAGATCCATGCTTTTTTGCTTTTTGTGTATTCATATTCATTCTATGAACTGTTTGCTTAATTGGGTGTTCTTGATTTTTGTTGTTTCCTTTGATTTGAATGTAAAATTCCTTTCTTTTTCACTTTTTGTGTATGCATATTCAAACTATGGACTGTTTGTTTAATTGGGTGTTCTTGATTTTTGTTGTTACCTTTAATTTGAATGTAAAGATCCATGCTTTTTTGCTTTTCTTGTATTCATATTCAATCTATGGAATGTTTGCTTGATTGGGGGTTCTTGATTTTTGTTGTTTCCTTTGATTTGAATGTAAAGATCCTTTCTTTTTCACTTTTTGTGTACTCATATTCATTCTATGGACTGTTTGCTTAATTGGTGTTCTTGATTTTTGTTGTTTTCTTTCACTTGAATGTAAAGATCCTTGCTTTATTACTTCTCCTGGTACTCATATGCACTCTATGGACTGTTTGCTTTATTGGGTGTTCTTAATTTTTGTTGTTTCCTTTAATTTGAATGTAAAGATCCTTGGTTTTCACTTTTTTTGTACTCATAGGGAACAATCCATACTAGATCTGACCAACTGCCCGTCCTGCCTCCTCTACGTTCTTGATAGCCCATCTTTACATTATATGATCTGTTTGCTTAATTGGGCGTTCTTGATTTTTGTTGTTCCCTTTAATTTGAATGTAAAGATCCTTTCTTTATTGTTTTTTTGGTACTCACACTTCATTCTTTGGTTTGTTTGCTTAATTTGAAAGTGAAGATCATTGCTTTTTTTGGGTAGTCATATTCAGTTTATGGACTGTTTGCTTAATTGGGTGTTCTTTATTATTATTGTTTCCTTAAATTTGAGTGTAAAGATCCTTGCTTTTTCTAGTCATATTCATTCTGTGGACTCTTTGCTTAATTGGGTGTTGTTAAAGTTTGTTGTTTTCTTTAATTTGAATGTAAAGATCCTTGTTTTTTCCACTTTCAGATCTCTGTAAAAAACCAGTTGATGGATTTTCAGCTGGTTTGGTTGATGAAATCGACTTATTCGAATGGAGTGTCACCATTATTGGACCGCCGGAAACTTTATAGTGAGTCTTTACTTGTATTAGTTTCAAGATTTTTTTTTCTTTTGATTTGATGTTGAAGTTCTTTCCTTTTTTCAATTTTGTTTGTTCGTTGAAGGGTTTTTGTCGTTGATTTGGTTTATGCTCGATTGAATAAGTTTGTGTTTTCTTATATGTTTAAGAAAATTTGGCGCTTGTGATCTGTGCAGTAGGCAATAGTGTTTTTATGTTGCTCGGTTCTGGAGCTTTGAATTACTAATGAGCTTCTGATTAGATACATTCTTTTATCTGGTAATATTTAGAAACTTACTAAGTATGATGATAAAATGAAATGAGCTTAATGAAGAAGTGTGGATTCATAAGCCTACCCTGACTTGTTTGGGATTGAGGCGTAGTTTTTTCGTCGCTGTTGTTGTAATGTATAGAACCTTGCATCCAACTTTTCCCAGGGTGAACTCTCTATCGACCGTGTTTCTCTTTACCTGGAAGTTTTGTGTTAAATAAAAATCAATAAATCTGCACTCTCCTTAGTCTCAAACGAATCTATGAAGTTCCTTGTGGGACTAGGTGCCACTAATTTTGCACATTACCGTCTCCGGTTTTTAATCATATACATCAACTTTTCCCGTCCAAAGTTTCCGATCACCTTTTATTACTCTTTCATCTGTGTTTGATATAACTCTTATGGTTCACCTCACCCATTATTGCTATTTACTAAGAAACTGAAAGAAGCATCCTTGACTCTGTCCAAGGAACTCGGCAGAATAGCCTCCTAACTTCAAGAGAAGGGATGCCTCCTCAGAAAGGGGATCGGAGTGACCAAGGCCGACTGTTTATTACTGAATCTCATGCTCATTCTTGGTTGACTTAGTTAGCAGTTTGCATATTTCCTTTTAGGTAGTTTTTGTTGTATAAGCTGACGACTCTAGTTAAGAGTAGATATTTTGTCATTTCCAATGTTTGCTTATGCTATAGGTTGGGTCGGGAAAAAATTCCTAACCACGTGTAAATGTTGCAAGTGCAGTGACGGGGGTTTCTTTAATGCTATCATGAGCTTTCCTCAAAATTATCCCAACAGTCCACCAACTGTTAAATTTACCTCGGAGATTTGGCATCCTAATGGTACGTAAGCTACATGTATATTTCGGAGAATCAGTGAAGTTATTGATCTTCTGTATCATCGTCTCATTAATTTTGGCTCTATCGTGAAATTCTGGTTTGATATACAGTTTACTCTGATGGAAAGGTTTGCATCTCAATCCTTCACCCCCCTGGTGATGATCCAAATGGCTATGAGCTTGCTAGTGAGCGGTGGTCTCCCGTCCATACGGTATGGAAATCTGTTATTGTCTTCTCTCTATGAATATTCATGAAATGGATGTTCCCGTCTTCTTTTCCTTTTTATTGGTAAATTAAATGTTCCCACTTCCTTTAGTAAAATGATTATAGTGTTGGTTTTCGTAAAACTTATCTCATGGTTCTGCCACTTTATGAGAATGAAGATCTACCGTAATATTATTAGATCTATAGTAGTAATTCCAAAAGTGACTGGTGTCCTACAACTAGAAAAATATCCAATAGGTGTATGTTGGATCCTCCAAAAGTATTTCATTTTTAAGGATCCAATACAGGTGCGACAACATTTTTGAAGAGTCCGAACAACATAGATTACTAGTACAAGTTGGACAACTTTTTGGAAGTTTAAACAACAATAAATTGGTTTTAACTCGACTATAACTATATCAACATCTTCGTCAAAATTGGAACTCTAGGTCAGTAAATTAATTGATGAAGCTTTCTCATGACACCTAGTTGCAATCAATGCTCTTTCAGTAAATTTTAACTGGATTATTAAAGAGTCAAGAGTAACATGTTTCATGTTTGCGTAACGCACAGCTATTGCAGACATGGTTAATAGTAAGACATAACATATGCAGGTGAAAACTGCATTTCCCAAGTTCAATAGAGTAGCGTCGACATTAAACAACCTTCTTATGATGGATATTTGCTTACTTTTGACCTAAGGTACTAGTCTTTAGTAGAGATAGAATCTGATTATGACAAGTTTGCAAGGCCATGAAGTTCAGGACACACTTGCACACACCTGCTCTCTCTCTTTCTCTCTCGTATAAGTCAGTCAACAACCAAAGACAGTCAGGGATCCTCACCAGTCACCACTAATTCTTAAATCGGAATCCATGCGAATTTTGCATGCGTCTTACCCTTGACATCATTAAAGATACCTCTGTTCTAGTTACATCGTAGTTGTGATTCCTTTTATTTTACAGCTAGCTGTGTTTCTTTCCGCTTATTTCTGAAATGACTTGTGCGAGACATACGTGATTCAGCCAGAGCAAAACTGAAAAAGAGACTTTTTGCAGGTTTGACTGCATATGCAAGATCCAAACAATTCATAAATTATGCTATCTATATGAGCTTGTGGTGATCCCTCTTTTAAATGGTTGTGTTTTTATGTGTCAAATTATAAAAGAGAGAGTTCCACGGGTCAACTAGGAATTAACGAACGGGTGAGCGAGCACCGTGGTAACGATCACTGTCCTTAAGGAAAGCAGTTCAGGTAGCTCAGCTGGCTAGAGCGAAAGACTAAAAATCCTCGTGTCAGTGGTTCAAATCGATGTAATTCATGACCTTTGACAACTATTACCTTTTATGTTTCTCTCCTTTGCATTCTGTGTTCCAAATCTTGATCGAGAAAATGTCCTTTTTTGTACTTCTCTTTATTTTTCGAGATTTGAGACGGTGTTTCCTTTTGTGATCGTTGCTCTTGATTGTTCGGGCGAAGTTCATTTGTCATATTTTTCCTTCAGCACTCGACTTTGCTATTATCAAATTTGACTGGTTGTTTGATATGCAGGTGGAGAGCATAATGTTGAGCATCATATCAATGCTTTCAAGTCCTAATGATGAGTCTCCTGCTAATGTCGAAGCAGCTGTAAGTAATCCAATTTATCGACTTTTTTTCACTTATTCCCTTTGAACTGGGCTGCGTTGCGCCCTCCTGGTGTCGGGGTAGGGTAGGGTAGGCACTATGTGTATTTCATATAACCCAAATACTTCTTATGCGGTTTCTAAGCGAGCTTTCTACTTAGCAATTAATATCCCGGGAAAACTCTCTTTAAAAAAAGGTCTATTTGATACTGAGTTAAAATTTATCCCCCCTCCCCCCCCCCCCCGGGTCCTCCAAATAAACCAGGGTCATATCACCATGAGGTATCAGGTTCCTATGATGCAATCGAGACTTATCGGCCGAAATGAAACAATTTTAATAGTCCTTTTTGGTAGTGGAGGTAAAAAGTCCTAGGTGATTTCTTCTCATCTGTTCAAGTCTTGATGGATAGAGTTACCCTATATTCGCGCTGGTGGGATGTAGCAGGTACTATGTGGAATTAGTCGGAGCTCATGCAATCCGGCCCGGACATCGCAATTATTAGAAAAACTGATTAGGGCCATATCAATTGAAGTTCATTGAAGAAGATCATTAATATTCTCTTCTTCTGAACCTCTTAAGGTCTCTTACAATGTTTCTTCTGTTTCCCTTTTCAACTCTAAGGATGGATAGTTCTCGTGCCATCGAGAATTTATCCGATGCCAAATCCTAATTTGAGTGTTCAAACTAATATCAGGAAAGACGACCATGGCCAGCATGTGCCCGTTATTTAGTTTTTCTTCTTTTGTTCTAACGCCTTTTTCACGTTTCTTTTTTCTGGCATATTGCAGAAGGAATGGAGAGACAATAGAGATGAATTCAAGAAAAAGGTTAGTCGTTGTGTAAGACGGTCCCAAGAAATGATGTAAAACAAACTTCTTTCGCGTCATCAACTGTTGATCGATACAAATGTAGAATCGTTGTCAAGGTCATACCTTTCTGTATCATTATGCCTTTCGTCTTGCAAGTTCGATCGTTGTTTACAATTTTTTGTTAAAACTTAGTTTTTGAGGTTATTGCCATTAAAGTGAGATTTATTTTATAGCTCTAAAGTTGTTTAACTGCATAATGTACATCTCAGAAATGAGCTAAATGAATCTTTTCTTCTTATTATTAGAGAACTGATTATTTGTTTCATGAAAATTTGTCTTTGTTACTATGTTTTGTTATGCTTTCACTTCCGTTTATTCTTTTTCTAGATTGCTTTAGATTGTTTTCCCTCGAGCCGAGGGTGCATCAGAAACAGCTTGTCTACCTCTACGGTAGAGATAAGGTCTGTGTATACTCTATCCTTTCTAGACCTCATTTTGTGGGATTACACTGAATATGTTATTGAAAATTTGGCTCGTTAGTAAAAGGGTATCCCATGGGGAAACTCCTCTCAAACATTACACTCGATATGTTGTTGTTAGTCTGCAAGTCTATTTTGTGTATCGAAAAAAGTATATTTACCTTCACAAGGTAAGGGTAAGACTACTTATACACTACCCTTTCCAGACATCACTTGTGGAATTACAGTGAATATGTTGTTACTCTGCAAGTCCTAGCAACAACAATATTGTTGTCTATAGAGTCAATACATAAAATAACAAAACATCGAAGGAATTTCCGACATGGACAAGAGGTCGTTGCTCAGATGATTAAAAAAAACAACTTTATTTTCGTTTTTAGTAGCGTCTAGCTAGATTCTTACCTTTTAGTTTAATCCGAGGATTGTTGTGGTTCCATTTTTTTTCAGATCCCGCGCAAAATGAGAGTTTAGTGCACCAACTTATCTTTTTTCTTAATACACCTAATATAATTGATCATTTCTTGTTTGTCGCTATTGTCATGCTAAGTAAACAAATAATTAACTTTTTTTTTTTTTTCCTAAATAAAAAATTTAACATCAACCAATTTATTTATTTTTAAAAAATAATAAAATTTTGTTTTTTAAGTGTTAAAAAGTCATTCCTTTTTGCTTGGAAATTGGAAGACTTGACTGACTTTTATTGTTTTTTTTTTTTTTTGACAATTTAATAGTTTAGTCAAGGAGTGCATGAATTATTTTTCATATATTTTAAATTCTCTCTATTGACAATTACCACATTTAAGGAGCTTTTTTCAAATAGAAAAAAAGAATAAGAATTCTAAAAAATACATTAAAAGCCAAAGTAAAAATAAGAAACGATAAGTGCATGTAATACAAGCTAGCGATTTTTTATCTGGTGTCCGCTACTTATATTAGAATCTCAACTAATTTAAATTTGTGTTACGCAACCAAGATAGTAAATAAAGTATTATAATTGAAAGGGGAAAATGTTATTATTATTATATATAGAAAAATGGAAAAAGATAAACGCAATTATTATATATCCATTTCAGATGGAAATCCCAAAACCTGAAAGGAGCGTCTAACAGCTTTAATACTATAGAAAACTACCAAACATTATAAATTTATAATCCGACCAATAAATCAGAGATCTCGAGTTTGATCCTGAAAATCAAATTAGTTTTGCACCTATTTGCTTCAAAAGTTTTAACACAAATTCAAATTATTCATATCTCAAAATAAATATTTTCTCTTCTCATTACGTAAAAGTATTACTATTTGAAAAGTCAAACGTTTTTTCATGTGATTACTC
Source organism: Solanum bulbocastanum (assembly GCA_037074985.1). Lineage (NCBI taxonomy): Eukaryota > Viridiplantae > Streptophyta > Magnoliopsida > Solanales > Solanaceae > Solanum > Solanum bulbocastanum. The sequence continues at coordinate 46,262,258 of CM073601.1, forward strand.
ATAATTTTTTTCGAACATTTTTTTAAAATATTTTGAATCATTCAGTATGTTGGCTTGTAGCACTTTTCGTATAGTTTTCAAATAAGTGAAACTATACATTAATTTATAAATGAAATTAAATGTTTTAACTTTCGTACTCCAATCCCTTGCACATATATTGAAACAGAAGTACTAAATATCACGTGAGACTTACGAGGGTAAATACTCTTATACTTGCTTGTATCAAATATCTATATCAATCTAATATAAATACTTGATGTGAATAGATTTTTATCGAATATAAACAACTTTTACAAATGTAGTCAAAGGAAAAAGAGTACGTAAAGAAGAAGAAAGAAGCACGAAAAGCACACTAATAACCCCACTTGTTCCCATTCGTTTCTACCTAATATTGAACTGTCTTTTTCTAGTGTTTTTTTAAAAAAAAAATATTTGAAATTTATTGATTTGATTAATTTTAATTTATATTAAGTAAAAGAATTATAGTAAATTACTTGATTTTTAAGGCTTGAATTTTTTCTAGAAGGATGCGTCAAACCAACGTAGTAGCACAATACTAAGGCGATACGTGGATTTTCTAGAAGGATGTGTCAAACCAACGTAGTAATAAAATACTAAGGCGATACGTGAAGATCCCAATAACAAGTTATTTTGTTGAGTTAATATTGTATGAGTATGTAATGTTACATATATCTTGAAAGTACCTATGCCTTCTCATTTTCATAGATTCTTTTATTTATTGTTTTGCGTAACAATTTGTTATTCAAAATTTACTGGTTCGAATATTTAGATTTATATAAAAAAAACTCATTCTCTCAACACGAATCCAATCCAACCATTTCACCATATTCTTGATGGCAAAAGTAATTTAATTCAAATATAACATACATTAAATTCGGGTATACCAATATGAGTTGTCCTATTCGTATTTATTTATTCTTAATTAAATAGTTTGAGTTCGAATTTTTTATATGAAAAAGGTCTTGTTGTGACCCTTTTTCTAGAAATAAACTCTTACAATAATCAAGTTCACATTAGTCGAGCTTTAATGAACACTTGTGATGCTTATATCGAAATTAATAATAACTATTTAGTATGTAAATTTAAATTAGTTGAGTTTCAATCAAGAAATTATATGTACTCTTGCTCCATCTATCATTTATCCTTGTCATGAGAATCATGCCATGTCTCGTGACTTCAAATCCCCAAACAGAAAAAAAAAACTTTTCACACATGAAATCAAATTTTCCAGAAAATTAATAAATTCACCCAACTTTAATTCCTCTATGAATTTCTCCGTCTCCGTCTGAATTTCTCGCCGGAAAAAATGATGAGGTCGCCGCAGGAACCGAACCGGAGCGGCGGTATTAGAACTCCGTCGCCCCGGTCGAGAAATCAATCTCAGTTTCACTCAACCGTTTCCGTGCAAAAAAACCGGCGGTTCAATATTTTGATTCTCATTTTCCGGTTCGCCGCCTTCTGCTTCTCACTCGCCTCTGCAATTTTCATGTTCGCTAACTCTCACGGCGGTGGCTCCAATTCCTATTCTCTTCGGTGGTACCACTTCGATGCGTTCAGGTACTACTACTATTAGCTCTTTCAATTTTCTCGAAAAAAAATGTATCAAATTAAACTTAATTAAGCATATTTGCAATTCAATTAGCTGATAAAACTACCTTAATTTGAAAATTTTAGATGAAGTTTCTTCGAATCCCCTTCACTTATGTTATCTCGACGAGGGTGAGTCACGCAGGACTAACAAATTTCAAAGGTTTAAAAGTTTTTTTTTTAGCATGTATATATACGATTATACATATATTATGTATTTATCGACTATTATAAGTTTAATAAGTTTGTTAAATTAAACAATTATTTAAGTTGATTCTTTAGAAGAAAAAAAAAACATAGCTCAAGTTGTCATGATAGCTATTGCGTAGTCCAAAAATAAATCTGTGGGATCGTAGGTCAAAGCAGACAATACATATCAATAGGCTTGGATCATGACAACTTTAATTATGAATATACAATCAATTAATTAATTACGTCTCAATTTTAAACGATTAGATCGAGTTTTTTTTTTTAAGTCTATAATGAGATTTTTTTTTTTTTTGCATAGATTTGTGGCGATTGCAGCTGGGATTGTAGCATTGTATTCACTATTCGAAATTGGAGCTTCGGTTTGGGAAATATCAAGAGGCACCACTGTTCTTCCTGAAGTTGTACAAGTTTGGTTCGATTTCGGCCACGATCAGGTTTGACAGAATTCAGTAATTTTGGTTCAAATCGTGTATTTATTTTTTAAAATTATTAAATATGTACAAGTTATTTTAGAATCTAATAACTTAAAAACACTAAAATCTTGAATCATAAAGTTTGAATCCCGACTTCATGTTGGTTTCAGACGTGAAATGAGTTAATATGTTTGCATTACGATAAGCTACATGCATCACACCTCCTCGTAGTTTTCTTTTACGAATTCTATGTGAACGTGAAATATTTTGTACAGAGGCATAGTGTGAGAAAACGGACATTGTTTTTTACTGTGTAGGTTTTTGCATACATGTTGTTGTCGGCAGATTCGGCGGGAACGGCGTTAGCTCGGACGTTAAGGGATCGGGACACGTGTACGGTTAATAATGCATTTTGTGTTCAATCAGATATATCCGTCGCCTTAGGATTCGCCGGGTTTATGTTCCTGAGTTTTTCTTCTTTATTATCGGGTTTTCGGGTTGTATGTTTCATACTTAACGGGTCACGTTTTCATATGTAATATTCATTCATCATTATGTTGTAATCTTTACTTATAAATCTTAATGAAGGTAAATTTTGATTTTAGTCTCTACTAAATATATTGAACCTTCAAAATATATTAATGCAATTCATATTTTTTTAGTTATATATCGAATTATCAACTTTTAAATAACTTATTATTCAATAATTGAATTTGAGGATAATGTAATCTTTTTATAAATAGTGTAAACATAATATAGTTTCTATTTGTTGTTTTAGTTGTTGTATCTTGTTATTATGTTGTCGTATTTTTCTCGTAACTTATTTTGAAAAATTCTCTTTTGAGCCGAGACAGTCCATCCACTCCGCAAAGGTAGAATATAGTCTATGTATACTTTATCCTTTTCTGACTCAATTTATGGGATTATACAATATTACAAGGATTAATAATTGAAACACCGTGAAATGCTAACATCCATTTTATGAAACTATCAGCTCGTAAATTTAATCTTAAATATGAATTTTGAACGATGAAATGTTATACTGAGATAATAAATATTCCTTCATTTTTAGCTAAAGGTTTCAAATTCGAATTATGAATATAATTATCTTTAATAAAAAAGTGTTTTATTCCTAAAATTAAACGTTATCATGTGAATTCAAATTAATCAAATTAAAATGATTCTAGCGGGTTTCTTATTCCTCAATGAGACAATGATGTTTAGCTTCATGGTTACGTTAGATAGCAATGATATGCTATATGATACTTTGAATTTGTTCGATTTTATCGAATATATACACTGAACTTAAATGAACTTTTTTTAAAAAATAAAATAAAAATCTAGCTAGACATTGAATGATTTATTCTTAGTTGATTTGGTCCCATTTTGCAAAAATATGTTGCACTTTTTTTTCTTTTTTAGTTATTCTTTAGAAAAAAGAATCACTCCACTTTTGTCCTGTCTCAATCATATACTTAACAAAAATTATATATAGGGCTAATATAATAGTGAACCAATTCAAACATAATAGCATATTATAAATTTATAAATTCATAAATCTAAGTAAATTTATACTTTCTTTTGGACAACTTCTTTAATATTAAATAATCAAAGCATAATTTATGACCCTACAAGCTTTCTATTTATAACCAAACAAACTATTTTGAAATTCCTTATCTTAGTATAGTGAAAGCATATTTTTAATTTGAGACAAATGAACAAGGCCAGCTCTTGCCTATGAATTTTTAGGCCAATGTCTTAATTGGGGGCTTCAAATTTCTATTAAAAATTTCATGTTTAATTTTTTCATGAAAAAAATTAATTATTTATAATAAAAAGTGTGTGTGTGTGTATATATATGTGTGTGTGTGTATTCTTCGCTAACACTCATATTATTTATCCTTTTTTACTCCTTTTGCACTTTATTTCTTTAAATCTTTGACAGTTGGAGTAATATTTTGTAAAAAATATAAATCAATAGCCGAAAAGTGTTGAACAAAGTAAATTACAAATATTTTTTTATTTCTTCGTAACTTTTCATATTAAAGTAGGGTATACCAAGTTATCAACTTTTTGAATCAGATTCTATGATTCTAACTCTTATCTTTATTTAAAATTTATCAATTTAGTACTTATAGAACTATATTATTGATTCATATAATTATTGTCTCAATAAAATGATGTTTTTCAATGTTGAATTGATAAAGTCTTGCTTAAAAATAATAATTAAAAAAAGTATTTGAAAAAATCATTTATAAAAAAAAAATTAAGGAATAATTTACATCTTAAAATTTAGAAAAATAAATAAATACAGATAAAATTTATTTAAATTTTAGGCATCTAATTAAAATTTCGCTTTAGGCCTCGAATTATGTTGAGCCGCCCTTGCAAATGAAATGAAAAACTTAAAAGGACACACTCTATAAATAGATGAAATTCGTTTATCATTAATAAAATGTATCAAATTTAAGCTTAAAAAGTGAAGCAACTCCTAATAAGAAACGTCTCCTTTTTTTTTTTTTAAACAATGAAAAAATTATGATCAAACTCATCGATGGCCACCTAAAGTCGGCATCAATTTTCATTTAGACATTTTAGCTAGACTTTGTTCATTTTAGACACCTCATGTCATGCCCTATTGTGTCATTTTGACACTTTTTGCTGAGTTGGCATATTGCATGCGTTACACTATTTTTGAGCTCGTGAAAATTTTAAATATTGTTTATTTTTACTTTTTTTTGTTTCTTCTTCCTTCTCTCTCCTTCCAACACCTCCTCCATCATCCACCACCGTATTCAACCTTCTCCCCCTAATTTTCTCAACATTCAATTGTCATAAACCTTGATGAAATTATTTAAAAACTTCATCGAAGTAGAAAAAGACTGGATTAGGCCGTGAATCTAGAAGTTTTGATGGTGGTGCATATCTTTTTATTTCTCACACCTAGCCATAATAATCTTCTAAGATCCTTTGCCTTTTATATCTTCACTATGCAAAAAATCCTCTGTACTACAATTTTACCTCTAGGAATGCAAAAATTATCTGGTCAAACTCAAAGCCTGATAATTTTGACTATTTCGTCAAAAAGAAAAAGATGAAATCTCGTTGAAAGTAATTACTCAATGGAGAACAATTACAATAATCAATTAGGGGAGAATTTAGGTCAAAAAGGTCACTTCTTTTATGGAGGAAGTTAAGTTATTGGTGCATCCCCAAATTCATTTATTTATGAAAGAGATAGAAGCAGAGGTGGAGATTGTTATGATTGATGATAGTGAAAATAGATGGAGGGAGTACTTTTCATTCCGTTAATCTTCCATCAGTTTATCAAATTTGAAAAGGATGTTCATGGTGGTCAGAGGAGGAGAGATGGAGATGGTGCGCAAGAAAGTGGGCACTGCAAGTTTTTTTAACTTTTTAAAAAATAAAATGTTACTTATTTTTTAAGTAAATAACCAATTAGTTTTAAAAATATGTTTTTGTTTGTAGTACATTTATTGTTAATTGTTTTTGGTATATATGCCATATGTCTTCGGTTAATTCGTTGCTTTGACACAACATCGGCGAGTGTGTTACACTCTCCTTAATGTTTTTGCTGATTGTAAAAAGAGTGTTAAAATGACACAGTGGGCATCTACATAAGGTGTTTAAAATAAACAAAGGCTGGTTAAGTTGTCTAAATGAAAGTTTGTGACAACTTTAAGTAGCTATCGATGAGTTCCGCCAAAAATTAGCATAGATCGTCAATATTTCTATGTACAAAGCACTTCAAGAAATCATAATTTAAATGTTAGTCATTCCAAGCCTCAAAATCAGATAGAAAACAAACAACTAGTTACAGATTTTCTGAATTAAGCTATTATACTTCCTAACTTTTCTAGAGTCTTTTACTTGTTCTATTCTTTCACTAAAACACGAATTTGATTTAGCTAATTCCATGAGTTTCATATTGCGAAAAGCAAAATATTTGACGTTCGTTATTTTTAAAATAAAACTTGTCAAAGCAAAATAGATGAAGCATCAAATGACTCACTCGTGCTCGTATACAAATCCTCTCGTAAATTTAAATATTCTGTCAACACGTAAAAATCAACCTCATTGTTTCTTCAAGAGCATTTAAGTCTAAAGTGAAAAAGTAAAAGTGAATGAAGAGAGTAGTTATATTACAATCAGCGTGGGTTTTGGTAGAATGATTGAGATTCCTACATTCTTAACCAAACTTCCGAATTCGAACTCTGAACATGGAAAAATATTAGGACAAACTACATAATTACACAAACATTACTAACATATATACTAATAAACTTTATAGTTTGAAATAATTATATATTATCTCATTAATTAATAATTTTATATCAGACTTCAAGTTACATACATTTATCTTTAATGTCATATAGATTATAAGACATATATATACATAGAAGAGAGGCGAGCGAGAGAAAGAGATGAGCGCGAGAGAGGAGACAAGCGAGTGAGATAAATGAGAGGCGAGCGTGAGAGTCAACATATATCTTTAATACTAGATACACGTATCTTTGATATTAGATACATTTTGAATACATATACATAAGGAGAGACGCGATCGAGAGAGGGAGAGAGGCAAGTAAGAGTGTCAACAAACCTCAGATTCATGCGAATCACGCTTGAATAAAGTGTATCTGAAATAACTTACACTTAATTGACCACATATATCCAAAATAAATGTATCTGACTAATTAAATATAATACAAAAGGTAATTTCGAAAACTAAAAAATATATATCTCACTGATGGATTATGCAATTGGCGAATCGAGATTAGTCGAATTTCAATATGAGTACCAAACGTGATCTAGGAGGGGCCGGCTTGTCAACGTGGCAATCCAATCCAATAGAAAAAACTAAAACGTGATTCAGTATCAGGTGGGACCCAATATCTGTATCTTCTAGGGGAAACCAGACGACGATGGGAGAGTGAATTCACGCGCCATTTGCCCAAGCAAAGTATAAACCTTCCTTCACGGTCAACCTCCGCCGTATTCCGCCATATTCTTCCCGTCATCAGCGATTTCTCCCTGAATATCAACACTCAACCTAATTTTCCGGTGAACACTCGCCGTTAATTCAACCGGATAGTATATACAGTGCGACATCCGATTTTGTTTCAGGTAATTGACTGAACATCCACGTGTTAATCGAGAAAATATGTAGTAATTAATGTGTTCGTCTTTGATTGATTTGATATCTATTAATGTGTTCGTCTCTCCTGTTCTCATTTGCTCGCTCAGTTTTAGATGATTATGGTTTCATTTTTAGTCGGTTTAGCTGCATAATTTGTGAATCCTTGTTGATAAATTCGCTTGCAATTATAGTGATTATTGAATATAGGAAGAAGAAATTCGTGACTAAATAGATTTAGCTAGCTTTTGCTCGTTGATTTTGGGAATAGCTTTTGAAAATTTAACTTCAAATATTTGTTTTAGATGATTATGGTTTCATTTTTGGGCGTTTTAGCTGCATAAGTCGTGAATCCTTGTAGAGAAATTTGTTTGCAATCATAGTGATTGGTGAATATTAGAATAATTTCGTGACTAAATAGATTTAGCTAGCAATTGACCATTGATTTTGGGAGTAGTTTTTGAAAAGTTAAAACTGGTCTTTCTGGGACTTCACTCACAAAACTTATATTTTTTCCAAGTAAAATGCATGTCCAAGCACAACTTCAAAAACTCAAATTCTGAAGTTTCAAATTTCAGCTTCAAATATTTGGCCAAACTGGAGCTTAATTTAGAAATTATGAGTTCATTGTCATCCTTTAAGATACCATAACTAATCCTGATTATTGCTAAATTTTGTTTTATATTGGTAGTTTCTTCATAGCGTCGTCATACTTAACAAGTTTTAAAATCTGGTTAATATTCTTTCAGTGGTGGTTTTGTTATGTCTGCCTGGTATATATGAATTGATTACACAATAATCCAATAGTTGGGCGGGAAAACTAGTATATGTTCTAATTTCCACGATTTGTTTTTTCTTTTGTTGATGCAAAGCTGTGACTGAGATTTATGAGGTCATCAATATGGGTGACTTACCATGTCCACCATATTCTAACAAAAGATTGGAGGCGCGGATGATTAGCAAGGAAAAGCTACCGAAGACTTGTTTAGTTGCTTCTGCTACAAAGCACTTCTCAGCAAAGACTTTGAAATGTATAACTAAAGTGAAACAGAGTGTACAGACTAGTGGAGCTGCTGGTGATGTTGTCAAATTCTTGGCTACCACTGCTGTTCTAGAGGTTGTACGAAGGCTGAGCAAAGCTAGATGTCCTTTTATTTGGCACGGTTTGCAGGCGCTGCAAGCTTTATGTTATCCACCGCTTAAGTGGATCCAAAAGTGGGTTCCTTTGGAGCCATTGGTCAGACAATTGCAGGTGGGTTTCTGTTCATCTTTTAGTGCATATAATTTGTGCAATTCTGGGAATACTTGCATTCACTTTTTGAATTTGTTATATTCTACTTGTGAATTTTTGACAACTACTGTTCCTAGTATTTGGATGTTACCAATTCATCTTTAATCTGCTGTATGATTGCACATCTAGTTATCTGGAAGTGTCTTTCTTTGCCTGTCTTTAGTTTTTCTGGTGCTTGTTTGCTTGACAACATTAGTGAAAAGAACTAATGTCTTTTGTTTTCCAATAAATTATGTGAGGATTGTGACATTTCCGTTGCCTATCTATCTTTTCTTTTCTACTTATGTTTCTGAAGATTACAAGGAGAACAACCCATTTGTGTTTTACATTCGATATATGACGTCATTATGTTAAACGTTTCTCATGAGTTGAAAGTGCTGCAGAAGGTTTTGGACTCATTAAAAGCATGTTCATAACCACCTTGGTCACAATAAAGCAAACAACATTTGTGATTCAGATGCTAAATCTTGAGTGTAATGTTGACTTTTCCCATATGGCTGTAAATCCTTTTACATGAGAGATCCAGGTTCTGGTTTTTCGCCCAAATATTTCTCTTTTATTTGGCTATTTTTGTTGGTAACTGTTTTCGTATTTTAGAGAGCACCTCTGTTTGATTTAGTGCATAAAAAATAATCTCTTCTGGCACTTGGCCTTCCTTACAATTGTATGTTATCACTGCTCATTTAAGTCACCTCAAATGTTGGATTCTAGAAGCGGTCTTGATGAGCTTTAATATTATATAATCACAGCAGATGAACTTCTTTTTGTTTGGAGAGATGGTATATGTTCATAGAAGATAAATTGTTGACAGCCAAGACTACTTTAGTTGGTTATTTGTTATTAGATCTAGCATGCATAACTTAATTTTCTACACGGCTGTTTAATCTGCTTAACTTAATATTCAACGCTGTTGTTTAATCTGCTTAACTTAATTTTCGACACTGTTGTTTATTCTTTTCTATTTTTTTCCTTTCAAATCGATTGGTGTTTCTATTGTAATGACTATGCTTATTTTGGTAGAAATTGTCTAGGCCAATGCTATTGCTCTCAATTGCAACAGTTTTTTCCGATCAGTCATCATCTACGGGAGAAACGACACCGAACGACTTTCATCATTCTCAAGCATATCCACAAGCAAGGTAGGTGTACCATTCGAAGTATATTTTCTTTGGAAGTTTCTCGCTTCCTGGACTACAGCAGCTGTCTAATGGCTAAAAGGATATAGTAATAGAAGAGTTTATAATTTCATGTCAAGTTCAGATGCTTGTATTTTGGCTTCTCTTTATATTGTTTGGTGTATGCAATGATTATGATACACAAGTCATTATCTTAAGCTTCTACTTGTTCAACCACAAACACAGAAATAAATTATTAGGATTTATGAAATTAATGCCACAATAAGAATGAGGATTACTCCTTTTGGGGTGGCTCAGATGGTTTGGCTTGGGACTTCCATAATGGAGGTCTCAAGTTCAAACCCCTTTTGCTTGTGCCGGCAAGGGGGTTGACCTTCTGGGTTGAGCGCATCTCAGGGTCTTGCCTAGTGCGGCTTACCTCTCCCGTGTGGTTTGTGAGCTATTGCACAGAGGTGGGGTTTATCCTGTGCTCACCCAAAGGGTAGCGGCTATTGGTTCCCTTGTCATAAAGAAAATGAGGATTTCGATCTTAGCTAGTCCTACACTGAAACCTAATTCTTTTATTGTTCAATTTTGTTGTGATGTTTGGAAACTGTAATGAATATGAATTTCCCAACAATAACCACGTGAAACTTTGTGAAAAACTAACAACAATGACAACATGAAAGAAGATCATTCATGAGATTCAACAGAAATTATCATTTTTTATTTTTCTTGGGCTGTTCTCAAATTCAAAATTGTTATTTTAATGTAATTACATTGAAACATATTGTCAACAACAACAACAATAAATTGAAAGATAGAAGGCCTAGCAATTATACTTGTGTGATCACTTTCTTTATGCCTTGTGTGATCATGTTTCTTCGTGAAATTGATTTTCATTATCTCTTTATGAAATTGTGCTCTCCAGGTTCTTATTAAGGTTATTAGTTTTAATTTATGCTTCATGGTTTTCCTTACAGATCTCATGATGAAGTACAGGATGATGGTTATCCTCAAAGATGGTTGCTAGAACTCCATAAGGAACTGAGGGAGGAGGGTATTAGTGTACCTGAGAGGTGAGGTGACCTCCTTCACTTTTGTCAGTCTCAATGCTAGACTGGTGGTACTGGGGGAAAAAATGTTGCTTTGACGTGCCATATTTTCATTTTAGTAGGTTTTATTTAATTATTCTTTCCCGAATAAAGGAAGAACACAAGAAAAGAGAGAATTAAAAATAATAAAGCTTGCTAAGTCAGACGTCCTTATTATTTAGTGTGTCCTCTTTGATTCTGTATTTTTCTTTTCTAATGGTTTTGCTATGCATTACTTGAGCCAAGGGTCTTCCGGAAATGGCCTCTCTACCTCCACGAGGTAGGGGTAAGGTCTGCATACACTCTACCCTCCCCGAACTCCACCTGTGGGATTACACTGGGTATGTTGTTGCTAAGTCAGACTTCCATTTATCTACAAATGTAGTTGCTCTTTGATGCATTACACAAGTATTCTTTTCTTAACAATTTCAATTTCTATTTGACTAATTTGTCACTGATACTAACATGTTAAATTGGAATTTTAATGTTCCCTGGTCAACCTGCTAACAGGTTGAATGATGATGAGCTCCGTCAATTCTATGCTGCTGCAAATGGTGATTTTGCTAGGCTGCTTTCATCAGTTAAGAAAACCATTAAATGGCGGCAGAGTTACACGTTTCTTTCACCAGAAGAACTTAAGGCTTGGTCTCCTTTCATTTTTTGGCACGGCGACGATGCCAATCAACGGCCTTGCCTCATCATTCGCCTTGGACTTGCTTGCTCCAACCTGAGATCGAATGGCAAATCTCTCTTGATAAAAGCAGTTGGTATGCATATCTTTCTTGAGTAGTTTATATATCAGTGCAACTGGAATACATGTAAAGACATTGTCACTGGTGACTCAATAATATCATTGCAAATTTTAATATGAGTCAAGTATGCTATAAGAGGCTGAGGTCAGGTTCTTCAGGATAGAATAGTATAATCTGCTCAAGTGCATGTCATAATTCAGGTTTAGAGTTGTCATAGAAAATTTAACCTGTACCCTTAGTGAATCAATCCTCTTTGCTGCTGATATGTAATTGTTACAGAAAATTTTGACCAATTTTCTGTTAATTGAACTGGGTTGGCCTGGATAGACCTCTTTGTTCTATGCCAACATCTGAGAAACCTGAATATGTGTAGTAAACTTGGGAATTAGGGTCTGGGATAATGGCTATCACTGGGATAACCAATCCTGAGTTTTAGTTCTTTTGCTAGTTTTATGGTATCATAGTAAAAGCTGCTTCAATGGAAATTTCATTGCAGGATTTTCTGTTAAGCAGCTCAATTGCTCTTCGAATAATTTGTCAAATTTGCATGGCATGAAATCACTGATATTTTCTGGTCTGCTATTTGGAATTCATACCCAGACCCCACTTGTGGGATTTCACTGGGTATGTTATTGTTGTTGTATTGCCAGCCATTTGATCTCAATTTTCCATGCAGACTTCTTCAGTTTGCATGCTGATTTTGGATGGAATTCTTATTGAGGTTTTGATTCCACAGTTTCGCAGATTGAGCACGGTATTCTGAGAATGGTCAATGTGGAACATCCTCAAATAACTGTTTTGATGGACTGTGAAGGACTCTCTCCCTTTGGCTTTCCCATACACATGATGAGATCTTGTGCTATGCTCTTGCAGGATCATTATCCTAATCGTCTTAGCTCTTTGATTATAGTTCGGCTCCCTCAAGTTGCCCAAATAATAATGCAAACTTTCTTTCAGGTAACTCCATCATTGATGCATTTAAAGATTTCATGCCCACCCCAAGAAAAAGAAAAAAAGAAACCAGCAACTCCTGAACCCTTTCCTTACAGGTGTTAGAAATGTCTTATTAATTTACTTGCCATTGAAATGAAATTTTTAAGAAAAGGATGTGTGGGCCGATGTGGCTGGTATTTATGGTGGCAGGATGGTTAACTTGTCACTATGTAGCTTCTAAGTAGGTGATGTCTGCCCTGAAATTATTGTGGTTGACACAGGATAATCCATGTCAACCAAAAAGGCTTTTGAATTAAAAAAAAGTGTTGTTGTTGGTGTTGTTGGTTCGGAGGACGAGTCACATGAATCCACAAGTTGCTTGATTTTGACTTGTGATGATCAAATAGTTGTGAATAGGTTTTGATTACTTCTGCTGACAGGGGGAGGTTTTCCACTATTTGTGGGGATTATAATGAAGAAATCGTATGTAGTCATCACTTCAGTAAGATTTTACTAACCATCCATATCTCTGATAGACACAAAAGGACACTACCTCCCCCCATGAGCTACTTCTTTTTGTTTATTTTCATGTCATTTGTTTTTTTATAAAAAAAAAAAACTCACTGTTCTCCCTTCTAGCAAATCTGTTCTTGCTTTCCCATAAAGAATTGGGTTACTTATACTTATAGTTTGTGGGGTAATATTTTGTGAACTCAGTAGGGTATTTAGGAATCCAAAATCAATTGTTCAATTGTCCGGTACATAATCCTCTACAGTAAACACACAATGTTCTCTCAACTAGATAATCCTCTCTTACAATCCAACACGAAGGAAGGGCTATCCCATCTTATCTCATCTTCATTTAAAATGGCCGGTTAAGACTTCTGCTTGTTGGTGTATCGCCCAGATTATTATCTCGTGGTTTGGATTTTGATTGGTTATGTTGGATTAATATGCACCTCTCCAGGTTAACTACTGATTATAGTATGGAAATGAAAATTTACTTTGTTTGCATGATTTCATTGATTTGTATGTATGGCTGCATTACTAATTACATCAAACTAACATTGTGCTTGCAGGTGCTTAAACCAGCCACACGCCAAAAAGTGAGGATTATTGGGAGAAACCATCTAGAGTTTCTATCCAATCACCTCGATTCAATCCCCCCGTTTCTTGGTGGAAACTGCTCGTGCTCAAAATGCTCAGACCAGAGCAATGCAGAAGGTGAATCCGATGAAGCTACAAGGACAGAACCAACACCTGATCAAGCAAGCAGACCTGAAACACATGATCATGTGAATGAATCCAATGAGGTCACTTCGACAGAGCCAGCCCCTGATCAAGTGAAAGATAGCCGTGAGTTTAATCATCACAATGTCTCCAACACGAGTGTCTACAGAGAAGAACTGATAAAGACCATCATCATCGGTATACTAATGGCGTGGGTAGTCATTGCTGTGATTGTGGCTATGGATTATCCAGAAAGATGGCCTCTTTTGCGTTCGACTTAGATAATAAATTTTGTGCTTCCTATGCAGAATCACAAAATCTGCACTCTCACAAGCAAGATTTCTCGTTTAGTTCATTCTAGTTAGACATCGGTATACATCATATAGTAGTAGTATTTTCGTAGAGGATTTACATAATTACTTGTCTATGTATTGTACTTTGAAAGCACCGGGACGAGTAGATTTTCACATCGGTAACTACTTATGATCAATAAAGCAACGAGGATTTATATAGCTGGCCCTAACTTGTTTGAAGCAGAGTACTGTTGTTTTCCTAAGCTTTGTTGCATATAAAAAGATGGGGTTAATTTCCTTCTACTGATGTTGATACTTCAAATGATGATCCATCTATTAAATCGATTATAACAAGTTATTTATTTCATTTTTTACGTTCCAAATTATATCACTATGGAGAATTGCTTATTCATATAACCGACTTTAGGCTGTTTAGTTTGAGGTGGTAATTGTTGTGTGTCATTACGAAGAAATTCGACTACTAGCATGGAAGTTCCAAAATAATAATACTAATAAAAGAATTGTAAGAAAATAACAAAGGATCACTATCCACAAAGAAAGACGGTGGATTGAAAATGAAAAGTTTTTAAAAAATGGTAAATGTGGCTGCTGGGATTCGAGCCCAGGTCTCCACGGCCACAACGTGGAATTCTTACCACTAAACTACAGCCACAATATATCTTAATTAGTTCTATTTTCTAATTTATCTTAATAGCGTAATTAATCATGTTCTTTTCCTATTACACTTTGGTGTGTATTTGTATGATTTTTTTGTACTCTATGGATCATAATATATAATGTAATACATTCATCAAATCCAGTGTAAATTTAATATATAAGATTTATATTTCAATTTTTTGATGATTAATACTGTTTTTTCTGTATAAAAGTGAAATGCATATATATTATAGAATCTTATTATCTGGTCTTAGATCTACTAGATATTAGTTACATGTGTCCACTATCAAATGGTTAATCGAATTTTCATCCTACCTTATAGAATTAAGAATTATAAAAGTCCCCTCTGATTAGAAAAAAGCCCGACAAGGAATTCCTTTAATAACAGGTCATTTTGATCCTTTGAAATAACTCGATGAATTTAGTGGATCGTTTTCTTTTTACAAGGGCTAAAATCACTTCTTTTGCTTTTATTACATCATATTGTGGAGTGAATCTCGAAAGATGTGAATAAGATAGTTCTATTTCTCAATTTTTTTGACTTGCTCCTATTAAACAAGAGATCCATTCGAGAAAGAGGACTATAGTTGAAGTACTGAGCCTCCCGACATTATTATAGGCTGTCTATAAAATAAAAATGCAAGCAATAAAACAAGAAAGTTGATGAACGTTAACCAAAGCTATGTGTTTGGTTGCATTAATTAACTAAAACAAAAGATCAACTCTCAACAACCAATTATTCATGCAAACACTCGGTAAAATGCGTTTGACTAATTAATTAAGCGAGTAGAGATAAATGCTATATATTGGTTTATGCCACTAATTCACTTGCAGTAACAAAAAGTTTACATGGTAGAAACATTAGTAATCTACTGTTCAAAACTATTAGGATTAAAATATGCTAATAGTAATAAAAGAAGGCAAGGCATTTAGGTCCAAAACAAAATTATCAAACTACATCTTGTAACTGAATTTAAATATTGTTCAAATACTTGGAAACAAAAAGTTGAAAATATGTCTTCGAAACCAAAAAACAGACGTCAAAACAGCAGACTTAATCAAACAAACTGAAACCCATGTCATCATCTGACTCCTCAGCAGGCTCATCCTTCTTCTCCTCCTCCTTAGCAGCAGCAGGAGCAGCTCCAGAACCAGCAGCTGCAGCAGGAGCAGCAGCAACAGCGGCAAACTTACTAGGATCCGCGAGGTATTCCTTCACTTTGTCAGCTAGAGGGAAAGAATAGTCGGTTTCAATTGCAATGGCCAACACATTCTTGTAGGCGTTGGTGAACATGTGTGGGGCAGCAGCAAGAGTTGGGTAAGAGATGGCCAATGCCAAAGAAGTAACCATAGACACTCCCATGGCAAACTTCACAATGAGATCATCCTCAGTCAGGTCAAGAACCTCAGGGCTGAAGACAGATCCATTGTCGTAAACAGAGAGAACAACAAGACCATATGAGAATGGCCTAATTCCAAGTTTGGCAAGCAGGGCAGCTTCAGAGGAACCAACTTTATCACCCTTCTTGATGAGCTCCACAGGAGTGATAATTTCAACAGTACCCTTGTTAATCTTAGTTGGGATGTTGAGCACCTGCAAGAATATATGGTAAGGTAAGAAAAACAACTTCTCAGCAGACAAGTAAAAAAGCAACATTCTTTGGCGGCATGAGACACGAACCTGGAAGAAAGAGGTCTGAGATGGATCAAGACCAGTGTTACCAGGAGGAACAACAACATCAACAGGAGCAACCAAACCAACACGAGCAGGTGCTCCAACCTATTAACATATAAATGGAGGATCATAAAACATACTATAACAAGGCCGGAAGGAGACATAGTACAGATTAAACTTGGAATCAATTCAAACATCAAGCATAAAATATGTCTTCAACATTTGGAAGAAATGCAACACAATTGCCGAAACACAATAAAATAATATTGAGAGCAACAGCATATACAAAACATAGAATGACTTTTACAGTTAAATTTCAAGAGAAAATGACCTTTATAAAAATTTTCAAATATAACTAGTAGTAAAAAGTTAGACATCTTAATGGAATTCATGTAACACTTGAGACACATCATGTAACATGTTTAACATATTTTAAACTGATTCCTAAACACACATAGAAAGCAAAAAACATAAGCAAGTTTCATCATTTTACAGTATAAAAAGAGTAGCAAGTAATTTACCTTGTACTTTGCGACTTCCTCACTCACTTCCTTGAGGTCACCCTTGGTGAAGATCAATCCCACATTACCCTATAATAAATCAAACAACAAATTCAGTACAGCTAACTGAGTTACCTACACTATGAAATCCAAAAACAAAAACATGATTAGAATATACACATTGAACATTCAAATGGAAAAGTTCCTTTACTTTATCTTTTATTGTATCAAATTGAAATATCAAAACACGATACCTGATTATTACACAATTGGTGAAGATCAATCCTACATTACTTTAGTATAAACTGAACAAATTCAGTACAGTCAATTGAGTACTATCTATACTATGTAAGCAAAAACTTGCTTTATTTCTAAGTTGTTCCGACTCTCCAAAAATGTTGTTGATCCTTCAAAAATACACTATTTATGGAGCAAAATAGCTTAATTGTTTGTTGTATCAGATTGGAATATCAATCCTACATACTCTAATATAAACTGAACAACAAATTCAGTACAGTTAACGGAGTACTACCTATACTACGAAAACAAAAACATACTTTATCATTTTCTGTATCAATTGATCAGATTCAATACAGCATTACACTAGTGTAAATTGAACACCAAATTCAGTACAATTAACATGCTTTGAATGTATACATATATAGAATTTGAATGTAAAAATGGTAAGACAATATCAGTGAGGGGCAAAAAGACTTACAACAAGGAGAGGGATGAGATTGAGGATGGTCTCATTGCCAGTTTTCTCAGCATGAACTCTAATAGTTCTCTTCATCATAGTATTCTTCCCCATGAGAACAACAGAATCACCTCTCAAACCCTTTCTAATACTCTGAAGCTGATTGGATCCAACATTATCAGCAGCAGCCACAAGCACCTGAGTATAATCATCCAGAAGTTGACACATCTTGGTATCATAAGCGATCTTTTTCTCAGCCTTAGTTGCTTTTGGAGCCATTTGAATGGATTTTCAGATGAAAACTAACAAAAACCCTAAAAGTGAAAAGAAGAGATTTTTACTACAACAAAAAGAGGGCCAAGACGAATTCAACTTTCAGTCAAGGCGGACAGCAGCGGCGCCGTCACTTTAACCTCTTCAATTCAGATCTATGGTTTGCTGAAAAAGATAGAAACGAGAAAAACCCTAAATCCTGATTTGCTCTATGAACTGATGGAGAAGATGATGGAGAGTTTATATAGTGGTGGGTGATTGAATGACCTAAATTGGACGGTGTAGATTGATTGGATTTGAGGGTGGGGATTGTTTCGGGAAATGGGCCTGATTTCTACCTTTGGTTTGGGCCCAAATTCATATGATCCGTCTAGTTCGTTTAAGAGATTGGACCAAATTCATGTGATGCATCTAGTTCGTATAAGTTTTTTTAGTGGATTTGGGCTAGAGCTATTTTGATTGGCCCAAATGTTATAGTAATAGTTTATTTTAATTGTAATTCGCAGCAAACATTTCCCTTTTTTGTCATCTAATTCGATATACAATTAGCCATTTTCGGTATACAATTAGTCATTTTATACATTTCGGTATAAAATGTATAAAATGCGTTTTTGTTTGTATAAAGCGAGAGAAAAATGTATATATAAATACAAATATATATATTTTCATCTTATACACTTATAATTATACAAATACAGATCATATTATACAAATTACAATGTATACTGAACAATTTGTATAAAATTGAATGTTTGTAACGAATTATACAAATCAAAAGCTCCATAGCAAACATAAAATAAATTTGCTATGGAGCGCAATTATAACATACAAATATGATGGAACTGTAAGGATCTCAAGTAGTATATTATAAACAAGCACTTCCAAGTTGCTTACAATAGATCTGAAACTTGAAGGAAACAGCAACAATACAAAAGCATTAATAAGGATAAAGAAGGTGGGTCCACAACATATGATTTTTATCTTTGCTATATATGAAAGTTGAAAAAAATGATTTGCAAAATTATTTATATTTTTCATTGAAAAATAATAGCATAAATAGATATTTTATTGAAAGACAAGGAGGTATATAAATTCAATATTTAACAAATGACGTAAATAAGTCTTCGTTCAAAGTGTGTTTATCATGTTTGAATTTTTTTTCCTTAAAAAATAATAATTATAAAGTAGTTAGTATAGAGAATCGAAAATTAAACTAATCCTTTGGATTATTATTAAAAATAACAAAAGGGAAATTTAATACACCCTCATGTTGATTAACAATTTTGTTTAGAACCAAACTCAATTAGATTATTCACTTTCAGTTGAACTCTCTATTATTTGAATAATAATATAAAATTTGGTCCAATAGTAGCTGTACTGTAGTGCTAATAACAACAAATTTCTTTTACCTAATAAATTTTAATTAATCGACTGATAACTAAACTTATTATTGTCATTAATTTAGATTTAGTCTAGCTTCAATTTAAATATCGAACATCGAATAAAAAAAAAAAAAAAAAGTCTTACATTTTCGTTTAACATTATATGGTTCACGTGAGTTGTTGGTTCAACGTAATAGAATTTTTTATTTGCACCGTTACCTTGAAGCTATTTTGATCATTGGTTATAGGAAGCATTAAAATAATCACGATTATTTTAGTGATTTATATATGAAGAACCAAAATAGTCCAACCACAACAAAATAGTCAATGATGCCATTACATACAAACAAGCACTAGAAAATAAGTAAGTTTTTTTTTTCACGAAAAATATTTTCCTTAGCGCCAAATACACCCTTAGAGTAAAATGATCTATGTTTGACACTGATAGAATCAAACGCTTACCATATTTCCAAAAAAAATCGCAAATTTTTTCTTAATTAAGTTCACCAATTAAGTGTCATGACTGGCCTGGACCATCCCAATCCCCTTACGAGCCTTGTTAAAGACAAATGTTGACGTTGGCCAACAGACGGTTGCATTAATTTTATTTTTTTTTACATATTATTTTGTTATTTAGAATAATAATAATAAGGCACATGTATTCATGGCATCATATTAAAATTCTTTATATCTTCGTAAAAAAAAATAAAAAATTGGTTAGTTGCATAGTTCATGGGAAGTAAAAAAACATTTAAATTATAAAGATTTTGTTAATAATAAATTCATAATATTTCAACTAATAAGATAGAGTAGTAGTAAATATCTACTAGGAAAAAAAGACCAAATATTGACCTATAAACCTAAATAGCATATAACACTATTTACTCTAAAAAAAAAAAAAATCAATCCAAAAAGACTAAGTAATTAGTTTCAAGATCTCAAATTTCTTATAAAATAATAAAACCCCATAATTTTTATAATCAAAATCTCAATATAATCTGGGATTCTAATTACTTCTTTCACTGTATTTTTTTTAAAAAAAATATATATATATATATTCTACAGGTACGTCTTTTTTCTTTAAATATTTTTTTATTTTATAGTGTATGCAAGATTTTTGTTTCAATAGGTAATGCGTATAAGATAAAGTTTTATGTTTTTTGCTGAATTGATTAAGTAAAAAAAATATTATTGATTGGATTTCAGTAATGGGTATTAAATAGATTATTTTTTTAATTGATTTTTGCTTTGTGTCTGCTAAATTCATTAAGTATTTGGTAATCTTGATTTAGCAAAAAAAAAAAACAGATTAGATTTCAGTAATGGGTATTAAAAAGATCCTTTTTTTAAATTTATTTTTGCAGAATTTATCCAATATTTGCTAATTCTATTGAAATTATTTGTTTGATGTTCAAAAAAAATTAGATTCAGATCTGTATTTATTGCTAAGAAGGTTTGATTTCATTATCAGTTTTCCCTTTTTTTGTCTTTCTGTCTTTATTTTTATATTATATTTTGCGTGTGTTGAAAGATTACTATTTAAAAAAATAATAGTTTTTTTAGGTTTATGTAATTTCTCTCTCTTGTTGGTAACGTTTGGTGTGATGGGTATTGTGGGGTTTTTGTTTTTTCATGTTCTATAAATTTGTTTGATTTTTTGCTAATTTTATTTGTATTCAGTCTTTATTTCCTTCTGCAATTATACTATTCAAGGTGATTTGGAGTTTAATTTTTTTTTATTTTTTTTGTGTGTGTTCATCTTCTCTTGTCAATTTTGGGAATCAAGATTTCAGCTTTTTGTTTTTTCGATTTCCATGACTATCTGATGATCTTTGTACCTCGATTATCGTGTTATTATATGTTGATTTTTGTACTTTTGATTATCTACTTGTGTGAGATAGGATTTGGTTGGTTTACATTGTATCCTCTCCAGACCCTATTTTGTGAGACTACACTGAGTTTATATTGTGTGGGATTTTTGTAAAGTGCAATATTTTTGGAGGATTTGATACTCACATGTCAACATTTGTTAAGAGTCTGAGCAACGTAGAATTTTCATGAGTTAAGAGAAAATGTGTTTCGAAAAATTTCAACTTCTTGTGTTTTTTTTGGGTGTTTGTGTTAAGGGGTTGATTGATCTTGGATTGTCTTGAATCTGTTATTCTCTTTTCTAAAATTTGATTGATTTTTGGGTACAGAATTGAAGTGATCGGAAAAAATGGCTTCCAATGGGAATAATCATGTATCCACAAAACCACCACCAGAGCCTTCACCGTTGCGAAAGGCGAAATTTTTCCAGGTATTGCACAGAAGCCTCTCTGTAATGTGGTAAATCCAGTTAGTGTAGGATGTGGTTGATTGGATCTTTAGTTAGATTCATGTGTTCCTCAATCCCAAGTATGTTGAGATCGGTTTTGTCCATGTGGTCCATTTAACCCTGTTTCAGTCCAATTATGAAGATTCATCGTGAATTGACTAGTTTTACATTAGTTGTCAATCTACTGCAATCCCCCTCGTCTATCCCGGCATGGGACTATCAATACTAGGAAATTCACACTGGCATAGCTTTTACCTCTCTTGTTTATGCAATGTAATTTCACAAGTGGGGTCTGTGGAGGTTGGTGTGTATGCTTAGTCGCTTACCTTACCCCTACGTTGTTGTGGAGGTAGAGAGGTTGTTTCCGATATAGTTAATATTCCTTACCATTCTTGAACTACTTGAATCACAGGCTAACATGAGGATTCTGGTGACTGGTGGTGCTGGATTTATAGGCTCTCACCTTGTTGACAAACTGATGGAAAATGAGAAGAATGAGGTAAATAGTTTTCTCGCCCTGGTTTTATGTTGTATAATCACAACTTACTGCCTCCTCGTAGATCAATGGTTAAATATGAGTGTATTTACATAAACATTTTTACATCGCGTTCAGGTGATTGTTGCTGATAATTACTTCACTGGATCAAAAGATAATCTAAAGAAATGGATCGGTCATCCAAGATTTGAGCTAATTCGCCATGGTAAAAGCACTGCTTCTGGTTTTTTACTACTACTTGTTGTCTCTTATGCCTCTAGTTTCTCACTATCGTGTTGTTGTTATTGCTTATGTCTTTATAAACGTTAGTGTTTTTGTTTATTGGAAACAACCTCTTTACCTCTTTACCTGTCAAGGTAGGGAGGGTAAGGTCTGCGTACACTCTACCCTCCATAGACCCTACTTGTGGGACTCAGTTACTTACTGAGTATGTTGTTGTACGTTCATGAACCGTCTTGTTTATATCCTTTGTATCGATCTTCTTCTTATGCAGACGTTACTGAGCCATTGTTGATTGAAGTAGACCAAATTTATCACCTTGCTTGTCCTGCTTCCCCCATTTTTTACAAGTACAATCCTGTTAAGGTTAGTAATTGCAGAAGTTTCCTTCTTTTCATTATGTTTGTCACACTAATTGTTACGTTGCTCTGATGTTACGATTTCTGTTGTTTTTCTACCAGACAATTAAGACAAATGTTATCGGAACGTTGAACATGTTGGGACTTGCGAAACGAACTGGAGCAAGGTCGGAATCAGCTTCTCTCTGTACTTGCTACTTAGTTCTTGGTAATGTTGATCCTCTATCTCACCATTTGTTCCTTGTGCAAAACAGGATTTTACTCACATCGACTTCTGAGGTTTACGGAGATCCACTCGTGCACCCCCAAGATGAGACCTATTGGGGCAATGTTAACCCAATTGGTACGTTTTAACTTTATGATATTGAAGTAATCGAAATAGTGAATGGTCTCGTTCTTAAACTAAGATAAGATAATAAGGTCGATCAGTTGAGGAGTCAGTATTTTCACTAAGGGGTTTGAAATATGAAAAGTAAACATGTGAAGAAGTCAAAAAAGGTTCAACATCTGCTAATTTTATGCAAATTTTCAGGAGTTAGAAGTTGTTACGATGAAGGCAAAAGAGTGGCTGAGACTTTGATGTTTGATTATCACAGACAGCACGGAATAGGTAAACCTTTCTTCTGTGAGCACATATGTTTCGCGTTGCTTCCATCAAATCTCTTCTGATATGATCAAAAAAACAGAAATAAGGATTGCTAGGATCTTCAACACTTATGGTCCTCGAATGAACATTGATGATGGTCGTGTTGTCAGCAACTTCATTGCCCAGGCAATTCGGTATTGCTTCTGAATGTTTCTGTTAACAGTTTTCGTCAACTCTGTTACCTTAACTCAGTTTGATCGTAAGAGACCAACTTTATTTTTGCACACTGCAGTGATGAACCCTTGACTGTCCAGTTACCAGGAACACAAACGCGCAGCTTTTGTTATGTTTCTGACATGGTAAGAACCAATCTTTGAGCAATTTGACTTTCTTTTCTAACGATGGTCTCTGGGCCTACTTCCATGTACCTCGATTATACCACTGAGTACGTGTTACTTACCACCAACACGATCTAAGATTGTGGAACGCTTAGCAGATGGAAAGAAATCACCTATAACATTGTTTTATCCTTTGACTTACCTTCCTTTCTTGATGAGTAGGTTAATGGCCTTATGCGGCTTATGGATGGAGAAAATACTGGACCAATTAACATTGGAAATCCAGGTTAGTTCGCTTCCAATTCCTCTCTATTTAACTCGTAAAAAGGTTAAAATTTTGATACATCATCGTTCATTACTAATTTGATCCTCTATCATCAGGTGAATTCACAATGCTTGAACTCGCGGAGAATGTGAAAGAGGTAACCTTATATTAGTTATTTTTTGGCAACGTTTATATTTTACCCTTTCTCTTCCAATTAGTGAAGTGCTTGGGGATGAGTTGAAAAAAGCCTCTCTATCTCTCAAGGTAGGGGTAAGGTCTGTGTACCTATCCTCCTCAGTTCTCACTTGTGGAATTACTTCAGGAGAGATAAAGGGTAATCTAGACGAGTACTTTTATGATCAATGCTATTAAAACTTTGAAGAGTCGGATACATAAATTGTGTGTTTATCTTGTAGCTCATCAACCCAGAAGTGAAAATTATCACCGTGGAGAACACACCAGATGATCCTCGACAGAGAAAACCCGATATCACAAAGGCAAGAGAGTTGCTAGGGTGGGAACCAAAGGTCAAGTTGCGCGATGGTCTTCCTCTAATGGAGGAAGATTTCCGCGATAGACTCGGGATTTCAAGAAAGAAGTGAGAAAAAAGCATCCATGGTTGGGAATTGATGGAAAATGAGAGTTCACAAATATATGTTCTTGCATCTTGGCTTTGGTTTATACCTGAGATATCAACTTTTGTTTCTCAAAGTTTTTTTTTTGATGCTTTGTCTTTCTGAATGGAGAATAAACTATGTCCAGCATCCATCTTTTATTATCCAAAAATATATTTTTTTCCCATAATTTTGCTTTTTTTTTTTTTGTATTCGTGGTATCGTATTATCCAACACTGCTTCGTCGAAAATATTGCTATTTTTTTTTTCTCGTGTGCTCGTTAAAATATGAAAGGCTTGCCCCTATCGATAATAAACAGACAATACTTGCAAATAATGCAAAGTAAGCATCAAGATGAGTTCAAAAAATGTAATATTTGTTGAAACGTTAGAAGTTTCTCTCTATATATTTACATTCAGAGTAAAAAATATTGAGTTCAAATGAACACCTCGCGTTGAGTGGTCTTCCCATAAGTAGTACAAGCGGCTGTTTTTCACGCCTGGTTCTCTCTACATATACAATATGAAAAGTACAACAACAACAACATAATAACATACTCAGTGTAATCTCGTGTATATGTTGGACCTTACCCGGACATAGGTAGAGAGACTATTTCTGATAGACCTTCGGCTTAAAGGAAATATACATATGAAAAGTAAGCTAGCTATATTAATTCATCAACACATTTTCAAGCAAATCTCATTATGTATTTGCAAAACACTATCATCAATTGACAGGCTCATAGCCTCCTTCCTTCTGTGAAAACCTTAAAAGTTGTATATGTTCAATGTCAAATTGTATTACGACGAAAGTTATCCATCCAAAAGTGGTCTGGTTTTGCTGTAAAACGACTCTTTTCCCTTAAGAAAACATACAACGTTGATAGCTACTTATCGATGGAACAGATAAATGGCAAGAGAGAATGTAGAAAATTGGTTGAAAAACCGAGAGTTCTTGATGTATCCAGCTCTAAGTTATGACTGATAACACAGTTGGTTAAAACAAAATTTATGCAAAGCAATATCGATAGATACTTATTGGTTGTAAGAATCGATGTTTAACATTTTGCGGAGGAGAAAATAGCATGAAAAAAAGTTCTAAGCTTCAACAGGACTCTTACTTTTAGGTGTCTTCTCCTTCTTAACTTTCTTTGTTGCTGCACTTTTGGTCTCAGCTTCAGTTCCATCTTCTATTCTGGCAAAGATTGGCGTTGCCTGTGCCATTACTTGACCGGCTTTCAGCCCGCCCCATTTGGTATCACTCTGAAAACAAGATAATCGATCACTCAATGGTTTTGCTAGAAAATCATCAAAGATAAAGCAAAAGAAAGATGAATGTACCCAGCTAACAGCGTTGAATTGTTCCTTGGTGTAGCCAAGTTGGGAATATATTTTCAAGCTCAGGCCTGGTGTAATTGGTGATAGCGCGATTGATATGATTCTCATTGCTTCCAATACAATTACGAGATCCTTATGAATAATCAAAGGGAAGAACAAAGCATCTTAGAATGCAACGATGATAACTTCAATGAGTTCTATACCAACGAAATTTAAGGAAACAGCTTGAAGAAAAACCTTTGCTGCAGTTTCAAAGGCTGTGCCGCCTTGCTTGAAAAGAGTCCACGGTGCTTGTCCATCAATGTATAAATTTCCAGCATTACCAATCTCCAGCACAGTCTCACATGCTGCTGATAATTCCAAATTTTGATAGTGCACGCGTGCTTTCTCTACCTATACAGACAACACATTACATCATCAAACACATAGATGGGCTTCGTTTATTAACCTATAAGCGCCTTACGCGGTTAAACTGCATTCTATGTACATCTAGAGGTTAAAAGGCATGCAGTAAGAGGATCTAATCTGACATAATGTACATCTCAATGCATGAAAGGAGAGATGTGTTTACCAGTTTCTCCACTGCAGGCATGAATTTGTTTCCTTCTGCTGCAACATCTGAATCAACCGCCAGAGTTGATTGACAGTTCTTTTTCAGAAGTCCAAGTGTGCGATTAAGAAGATTACCTGCATTTATAATCCCTGAGTCAGACTTAATATCCATGTCTAAGTTCCAAAAGCTAATCAGAACGAAATGACAATGCAACATATTTAAAACAAATTAAGTACCAATTGTATTAGCTAAATTTGCATTTATCATTCTGATGAACCGTTCCTCTGAGTAGTCTCCGTCATTACCAAATTCTACCTCCCTGAGGAAAAAGTACCTGACTGCATCAGGTCCAAACCTCTGAACCAAGTCTGTTGGCTCGAGTGTATTTCCCAGTGACTTACCCATCTTCATTCCATCCTAAAATTTCAAAAATAAAAGAACAGCTGCATCAAATATAAAACACGACAATACGTGAATTAGCATAACTACATGCTTGCCTATATGTTTTTAACGAAGTTATATAGCTTAAAACAGTATATGTATGAAATAATGTTAACGCAGTCTAGAGAGAAAAATACAAAATTATCTCGATCAAAGAAGACTGATGTATTTGAACAGATTTTTATCAATCATAGAAACGTTTAATGCATGCTTCTACAAAGCTTCATATGAATGAAGAATTAGAGTAACGTCAGCAGATGTAATATTGGTATAATAGTAAGAAACTCCTGAAACATACAAGAACTTCATCTACTGTTTTTTTTTTTTTTCCTTTCCTTTTTCTTGGAGGGGTGGTCGGTAAGGAGATGGAATAGGTGATACCAAACTACAGCTCAGACAATGTCGAAGAGCCAGATCTTCCAAGGTCAAGAAAATATAGAGTAAAAGTTCCAACTGTAACGTAAATACCTTGGTCAAGAATCCATGACCAAATACCATCTTAGGGAGGCCAATTCCTGCTGACATTAACATCGCTGGCCAATAAACAGCATGAAATCGCAATATATCCTGTCAAAATTGTTTAAGGAGAACAAAATCGTCAAGGAGACACATTGATTAGATGAAATTTAGCTAAATAAAAAGGAACGTCTTTATCAATAAGAGGATTTTGAGAAAGTTATCTAGCAACAAAAGTACATGAACTATATAAACTTTCATATTTTATTTCATTTAAACATAAAGAACTTTAGCTTTCCAACGTTGCTTAGTTATGATAACAAGATGCTTTTAGGTGTATCCAAAGAAGCATCTAAAATGAGAACTTTGAACGTATATAAAAGATATTAATATGAAACATCTGAGTTTCTTCAAGGTTAACCAAGGAACAAAATCTATAATCAAAGATCAAGAAGCTACTAATTGGCATATATCACCAACAAGAATAGCACAACTCTAGTGCCACTTAATACTTACCCTTGGACTTGAAACTTGAATGACATTAAAATGTAATTCATGTGTCTAACTACGTGCTTAGTTTACCCTATTTGTATGAGTAACAATCTCCTTATCTGCCAAGTGCCAACGGCGACTAGATTTTGTAAGAAACTACCAAGGAATTTCATGGAACTAAGATTGTCCAAACAAGATCCACAACAACTTCTCCCCCCCCCCCCCCCCACCCCAAACAAGCATTAGCTTATCTGAATTTAAATGTGACTAAAAGCATGGCATACCTTGCCAATTAAGTGGAGCGAGGCAGGCCATCCAGAAGAAATTGCAGTATCTAAACTGGCTAGTTCGCTATCCTCCAGAAGTGCAGATACATAACTGTTTGACCCAAAAAAGAGCAAAAGGAAAAGAAAATGATGAGGGAGAGTAAGATACGACAACGGATGAATATATTCAGGGTAAATAACAATGAGAGTCACTTGCTACTACATTCATAACAACAGTTCAATTACTGAAAAATGTTGACTAGGGGTGCTTTCGAATTTAAGAACCCTTTGTATGCAGCATGCAGGTCGACCAGATTCAGAAAAGAACTTAAAACCCTAGCAACATTATGTAACATGTAACTAGCTTAGTTGAATCTATTTTGAAGAACAGGCAGTGAAATTTTTCAAGTTTACTCGAGATGAACCCCTGAATCATATGGGAAAATAACAACCACCATGTCAAAAAAAATTATGAAAAAAAAGAGACTACACAGACGTTTTATTTATAAAGAACTATACATGCACTTTCACAAAGGGAAAAGATGCCAACACTATCGAATAACATAATGAACAGAATCCAAACGAAGACAGAATATCAAAAGGTCAAAATATCTATATTTGCACCAGGCGCAAAAGAGATAGATGACTTACCCCAATAAAGCATCAAACCAGACATATATAGTCTGTTTCGAATCATTAGGAACAGCAATACCCCAATCTACTGATGCTCGGGAAATGGAGAAATCTTTCAGGCCATTTTTAATCCAACCTTGAACCTTTAAATAGTCTATATCAGTTTTATTTCATAATGTTTTCAAACGAAGCAAACATGTAATGTGAATTATGCAAGAATGATGACGTGTAAACTGAGACTGCAATAGAAATAGTATTTCAGGAAACAGTATCATATAGAGCAAATGACAATAGTGCAGTGCGGAAATGAAATTCTTTTCTGGACAAATATCTTTTGGTTTATCGTAATAATATAATTCATCTCTAGTGAACCTAGTTTGACTGAACTAATGTCATGTCAATGAAAAATGTGAATTTTCACCTCCGGTTAAATTGATGCTTTGGAAAATCCAGGAAGTGTTCAAATTATTTACTATGTGTTTGAGAAGTGAGCAAATTCCAGGAATGAGATGTTTTCCAAACATAGATATTGTTTACATATTTCACCAAAGTCAATCTCATCTGTATCTTTTCTAGCCTTTTTCAGGTGATATTATGAACCAATAAGGTGCAGAGTTTAAAATAAAAACCCAAATAGATATTCCAATCTGCCTACCTCATTTAGACGATAAGAAGGCTGCACGAAACCAGGGTTTTGCTTTAAAACTTCTTCCAATTGTTGTTGATACTTTGACAAGGCAAAAAAGTAATTATCTTCTTTTCTTTTCACACATGGCTTTAAGTGCGTAGGACAACAGTTATCATCCAGCAAATCCTTCTCGTCCTGCAACTCTTCCAATGTTACAAATGGACTGCCCAATAATAAACAAACTAGATTTAGCCATGCATAAATGCCAAAGAAACATGGATTTAGTTGGATATTGCATAATTCGAATTCTTTGAGCTATAGAACATTCATATAATAATCTCATGCATCCTTTATTTTACCTATTATACATCAATCTTTTTCTTATATGTAATGGAATAGATTGTAGATGATAAACTTGCACTAAGCCTGTCCGAGAAAACATAATTACAAATTGTACAATCTATGAGTTCAATAAGAGGCAATGCTGCAACCAATCACCACGAAATTGCTGGAAAAATAAAAGATGGAAAGTGGTTTCTATTCTATTATCAATTTTTTTTTTCACAACTGACTACTCCAAGCAACATCAATATGATTTTTAGACAACCTCTGCCACAGTGCCCGTCTTTTGTGCATGAATTCTGAAAAGAACATGGGAATGTAGATTTATGCAGCTTAAGGGCTCAAAGTCACAAGGAAGTCATTAGAAACTGTGTAACTAGGTTAACATCTTCCACCATAAATGAATTTTTTTATGGAAGAACCAATCAGTTGAATGCCTCATGCCTAGAGTGACTACTGACTACTTGACTACTGAGGCATGAAAAAAGATAGTAGTAAAATTGTATGATCCTGTATACTCCCTCCGTTTCAATTTGTTTGTTTTACTTTCCTTTTTAGTTTGTTTCAAATGAATGTCTCTTTCCTTTTTTTGGCAACACTTTAATTTCAACTTTCCATGTGGCATGTTTAAGACCACAACATTAAAGGACATTTTGGTACATTCCACATATCTTTAGTTTAAGACTACAAGATTCACAAGTTTCCTTTATTTTCTTAAACTTCATGACAAATCGAAACCAGAAAATCGAATTGAAATGGAGGGGTAATAGACTGTGAGGACAAGAATGTCATATGAAGGGTACGCACAAGATTTCATTGGAAAAATAAAATTGAGTTCTCACCTTGTACTCCTCACAGTTGACACAATAAAGTCCCTCATAATCAGCCCTGTATATGTCACCATTTGCAAGAACCCGAGAGTAAAATTCCTTCACAACAGCTTCATGCTTTGGATCAGTTGTTCTGATAAACTTGTCATAACTTATGTCTAACTGCAGTAACAATTAAAGAAATAAAAAGCATGAAGCTCAATTGATGAGAGCTCCCCTTACATGAACTAAACTCTTAATTTTGAACCCTCCACACCCAATCAAAAAAGAACATTCCAGATGCTGTACTTAAGAGTAAAAAACAAATGAATTAGCACTAGTTGAAGAATATACATCTTTCCAGAGAGATTTATAAGCTTGTGATACAACGTCACAGTGTTCATTTGGGCTAGAACCATTAGCTGCAGCTGCAGTAGCAATCTTCTCTCCATGTTCATCTGTGCCAGTGATGAATATAACCTTCTTCTCAAGTAGCCTCTGCAAGAAAAGGAACTACAAACATTAGCCTATTAAAATTGCACACCAGAGAATACTTAGAGAAGGCTCACATCATTTTATTTTCATTATGTCCTCCCTTCTACTTAAAAAGCTAAAATCATATCCTGTATCTGTCTACTCGTGGAGGCATCTTTTCATCATAACCACAAGGAAGTTCTTTGCTAAGTGAAAAAGGAGGTCCCGATTACCATATATGCCAAACAAACTAAGTATATGAAAGAGTTCAAGACTCCTGAATTCATACTCGAATAGACAACCAAAAACATGAATAGAGATGGCTTAGGTCAACTATGCCATCCGCCCCCTCAAAATTATGATATGATATGACCATAGAAGAGGCTATAACCTTGTAGTGCAAAGGAAGACCAGCAAATGTACAGGATTTATAGTAGGAACAAAACCGCCAATGAATTTAAGCTACACTAAAGAGGTAGTACAAAAGAGGGTATAACCTTGTAGTGCAAAGGAAGACCAGCAAATGTACAGAATTCATAGGAGGACCAAAACCGGCAATGAATTTAAGATACACTAAAGAGGTAGTATGAAAATAACTACATTCTGTCAATTCAAATAATCAGTCAATTACACCTCAATCTCAACCTAGTTGGGGTCAGCTATACGAATCCTCTATATCCGTCCCTCTCTATACTGGCCCATTTCATTCTAGTACTACTAACCAATCCGTCTTTCACGCAAACTAGAGCATTTATAAAACTTGAGATTCTCTAAAATTTCAAACTTCTCCCTGCACTAACATACAAGTCTATCACCAAACTTAAAGCTCTTCATAAAATTATACTGAGAATTTAAAATCCTCACTGAGATTTAAACACACAGGTCAAATCTTTGAAACAAACAAGTACAATCTTAAAAGGGTGTAATATGAAAACGGGCAATGGTGTCAGCAGCAATGATAGTGTGTTCACTACACGAAAGAGGTTGTTTGAAGTAACTTTACTCCGTCAAATTAGAAAATCATTCAACAACACCTCAATCTCACCCTAGTCGGGGACAACTATATGAATCCTCCATTTACATTCGTCTCCTTTTGGGCCCATTTCACTCTAATACTATCCAAAATGTTGTCTTTAACACAAAGTAGAGAATCTGTAAGACTAGAAATTCTCTAAAATCTCACATTCTCCCTGCACTAACATACAAGTCTATAACCACACTAAAAAGACCTCCATAAAATTATACTGAGAACTTAAAATCCTCCATAAGATTTAAACATAAAGGTAAAAAAAAAAAACTTTTTCGTTCTCTTTCTTAACCGTGGTGTGCGGGTGAAACATAAAGGTCATATCTTTGAGACCAACAATTGCAATCTTAAAGGGTGTAACCTGAAAACAAGCAGCGGCATCCGTAGCAATGGTGGTATAATCACTACATTAAAGAGGTAGTGTAAAGATATCTTCAGACCGTCAAATTAGATAATCAATCAACTACACCTCAATCTCACCCTAGTCTGGGACAACCATGTGAATACTATATATTTCCTTCTCTCCATTCAGTCACATTTCTTTCTAGTTCTACTAAAAAGTTCTGTCTTTAATGCAAATTATTGGATTAGTAAAAACTAAGCATTCTCTTAAATTACACACTTCTCCCTGCATACAACATACTTGTCTATAACCAAAACTAAAAGGATTCCATAATTACTCTAACAACATAGTCAGTGTAATACCACAAATCTACGGAGGATAGAGTGTACGCAAACCTTACCCCTGCCTTGGAGATAAAGAGGTTCTTTCCGCTAGACACTCATCTCAAGGAAAAAACAGTCCATAAACAACATGACTAATCATTATAACCAGTAATTACAACAAAATAATACGATAACCAAGAATTCAAACACAAAGCTCAAATCTTTGAAACCAACAATTACAATACGATAATCGATAATTCAAACACAAAGTTCAAATCTTTCAAACCAACAATTACGAATCTCAAAAGGGTATAACCTGAAAACGAGCAATGGCATCAGCAGCAATGGTAGTATAAGCACTCCCCATGTGAGGAGGAGCATTAACATAATAAAGTGGAGTTGTGAGTACAAATGAATCATCACCCCCAACCCCATTTGTCAAAAAACCATCTTTATCACCACCACTGCTGCTGCTGCTGCTGCAAGTGCAGTAAAGGGCAGTTCTTGAAGAAGATGAAAAAAACAATTCTTTGCCAAAACTAATTCGATTCTTGAAAAAAATCCTTCTTGGGTTCAGCGAATTTCGTAAAGGGGTTGAAGATAAGAACCAAAAACTGCTCTGAATTGAATGTTGAACTCTACATGCCATTTTTTTTCTTGAATTTGACTAACTGTGTGTGAAAAAAAATGGATTTTGTGCTTCTGGGGTTCTTAAATTTGGCTTCAATAAGCTGTAAATAATGAAGAAATTTGGTGTGAGCTCAAAAAAAAAATTGCAGAAAAGTGAAAAGGAAGAGCCAAAGCTTTAAGATTAGGGATGGACTTCACACTCCTATATTTTTTTTATTTTTTTTTTTAAAATGGAGTAATAAATATTACTACAATTATTTCTGTAATTTGTTAAAATTTATAAGCTGGTTTAACTATTTATATTTTATAAAAAAAGCCTGCGTCAAACTAACTTTTTAACTATTGGTAATTAGATTCACTATTTTACTAATACGAGCTAAATTATTCGCGTTTCACACGGAATTGAACTCTTTTATTAAGCTTACATATGATTATTCAGTAATATTTGTATTTTCAATAAATATTTTAAATTGTCAATAACATTTTATCTTAAGGCAAAGCATTTCTTCGAAATCTTAAAGTGTTATATTAATAACTAATGACTGTAAAAAAACATATCAGGATCTGTAACAATAGAATTAAACAGAAAGGAAAAAATTTAGCCCACTGAGGGTCGTTTGGTACAAACATTGATAATGCAGGAATTAGTAACGGAGGGATTGGTAATGCAGGGATTAATAGTGCAGGGATTAATTTTTGTCAAGTGTTCGGTTCTTTACTTTCCACTTAATCTTGTGTTTGATTTAAACTCTATTAAAAAAATCATATTATACCCTTGTGTCATTATGAGATTGCTTATTTCATATAATTGGGTTAATATAGATAACAGTCAGACAATATTGTTTTTTTTTATACGATTTTCTATTTCATTTAACTAATTATGTCATATATATATATATATATACACACACACACACACACATAAATTGTTATTAATTTTAAGGTGTGATGTGCCATTAAGGGGATCATTAATGACACGGTGTATTTCTAATTTTTTGTTGGTCAAGTATATCTTAAATTTAACATAGATTTAAGACTACTTAAATTGTTCAATACCTAAAGTTTTTTTTTTTAAAAAAAAAAAAACTAATAGTTCAAGTGGTTAATCGACAAATTATCTTGAATAAAAAAATCAAGAAAAAATATTAGTGAAATCATTAAATTACACTAAACGGATTTGGAGAATCAAAAAAGAACATTTATAACCATTCCAATATATATAAAAAGGTAATTAAATTACAAAAGAAATTTAGGAAAAAGAATTAGGGGATAGTTTAGTCATTTAGTGGTCTTATCCAAGGTTTGTTAAACCTTGAATTAGTTAACGCTCCATTTTCTAGGGATAAGATAAGACCACATATGATGGATAAGCAATCCATGGACTAAATTAAATAAAGTAATCAAACAATGTATTAGATGTACTAAACTTTAATCCATGGACTATTTTATCTAATACCGCCTACCAAACGGGTCCTGAATGTACAGTGTCCCTTTAAGAAAATTATTTCCCTCTAATACCCGAGATTTAAAGGAATGAATCATCTCATGATAGAACAATTCTATTCACCAGTGTATTGTACAAATACAATGGTGTAGTAAGCCACTAAACATGAGCAAAGTACACGAATGTTTATTTGTGTAGAAGAAGAAGAAGTTCAGAATTTTCGTTGTTTTAAAATGAGAAGAAATCCCTCTATTTATAAACAACAAAGGGTAGTGACAACAAATGTTTATTGTGCTTTATCGGAAAGGTCACAACTCTTTGAAAAAGTTATAACCCTTCGAAAAGGTAACAACCTTTTATAAAAGTCACAACTTTTCATAAAAATAGCAACTCTTCGTAAAAATTACAACTTTTCATTAAAGTTGCAACCCTTCATAAAAGTCACAACGTTTCATAAAAGGAGAAGACTAGTTTTGAATATAAATAATTTAAAAACGAATCCTTGTTTGTGGTGGCGCTACGTAGGCAGATCTAAGGTTCTCTTTTTTATATATATATATGTATGTGTGTGTGTGTGTGATTATTCATTAATATGTCAAATTAGAGTCACATATCGATTTGTTCAGTTCGATTTTAAAGTTTATCGATTTAACTTATCAATTTGTAGACATGTTAAATCATTAATAACCACTAAGATATTGACTTATCCGTTATTGATCGTTATAATAACGCATGTACATGAGTTGATAGATTGTATCTTACTAAAAAACAACACTAACACATCGTAGAATAAGAAAAAGTTTGAGACTGTCAGAAATAAAATATGAAACTTAATTCTAAGTCAAGGACTTTATATATCGAATGGTATAAATATAATTCATTAATTTATTATCAAGTTATCGGTTAATCCGTTAAGAAAAACCTCAAACCGATAGTAAAAAAAATCAAAACCGTTAAATCAATAACCCATTACCGATGAACCAATAGCTTTCTTTCAATTCGAATTATCGGTTTTGATTCGATTTTGAACCGCCCTAGCTCCTAAGTCAAATGTATCTAAAGAGTAGTATTTATTTAAATTTTAATATGTTTTTTTTAACTTATTGATAAGAAGAGTTTGTAGAAAACAATAACATAATAAATATAATTTCATAACTTAATTCAAAAGAAAATAAACAAAGGAGAATTGGAAAGAAAATAACCTTTTTTTTTTATTTTTTTATAGAAATAGAAAAAAAATAAAACACTTAAAGATAGTAAATAACAAAAGACAAAAAGCAAATTGATTGAGTAAAAGAAAAAAATTGATTTAAAATTATGTTGAAAGTTACTTGATACAAAATAACAACAATTCATTAGTGTTAAACTAGTGAGTCGATTATATGTATCTTTAATAATTATTTTTGTTTAAATTTTAGTATTTTTTAAGTCATTATTATCGCAAATTTACGATGGTACACATTTATCTTTTAATAGTAATTTTGGTCAAATTTACTTTTGTGATTATATAAATGAATTTGATTTGCCTTTATTTACTATTGATAAATATTTAGTATATTTTTTTTTTTTATAATAAGTATTTAGATTATGATAATGTCATGTATCCAGCGCTTTAATGTTTTTTATATAGGTAATGCCCTTGGCATAAGATAGTCTTCATTTGTTATGTATTTTTGAAATGATCAATTTTGATATTTTATTATTTATTTTTTATAATTTGATTCTCTCTAGTTTTCACTCTCAAAAACATTAAATGGAGATCATTATTACTCCATTGTTTCAGCAATTGATTCTAATGACTTATTCTCATACAATACGATTGTAACAAGGGATTAGTTAATTGGAAAATAAAGATAAAATAAATATATTGTATACATTGTCTTTGTTCTATCGTCACGTGGGCCTTTTTTTTTTAAAAAAATAATTCTAAACTAGCTAAATTTAATTTGATGTGAAAGTGGAATTTGAGAGCCTTAGTGAATCAAATATCAATTCAACACTTCAAGTAAAGTCCTTATTAATATTCAGTTCTTCACTTTTCAAATGAAATAAAAATGCCATGAACTCGTTACCTAATAAATAAGCTACAATTTAATCAACATATATAGACTTATGTTCATCAATAATTATCCAACAGTATCAATTTAATGATAAAATATTTGAACAAGAATGTTACAATTGTTGAATCATAATACAAATGAATATACTAGCATTATATTATCATCTTTTGATTTCAATCTTAATTTATTGATACAATTTCATATTAAATCACTCTCAAACAATATAATACTCTATGTGTTATATGTTAATATGTTTTTTTCTCAATTGTGGTTATTTTTTATAGGTAAAACGATGATTTATTAATTCGTTAGTGCATTATTAAACTTAAGATTTTTTTCCAGAAACATTACAATCATATTTATTCCTAAATCTCACACAACTCAATATAAAACTACTACATGATCAAACGATCTACCTCTCATAAACGATCTACACGTTTATTTTTTCCACTTTACTTTCATCACACCACAGACCATCAACTGGCCATTACATCATTCCTTAACTGCTATAATACTTTATGCAAATTATTTAAGTGCTAATTTTTTCTTACAATCAAACTTCGTTATAACAATAGTTCATTATAACAATTTGATTTTATCCAGAAACAATTTTTCTTATTATATTTTTCTTCTCTATAATAACATTAATATTCATTTTAGCATTACGTTATTGTAAAATTATCCATATGGCTCTATATAATAGTCCTACTAAATATTATGTAATAATATTTTATAAAAAACATATTACGTATATAAATAAAATATTAGAATATTTATAATTATCATCGTTATTGTCATGCACTTAATAAAAATATGCTTGCCTTTTTTTTCCTTTTCATGTTCATATTTTTCTATTTATTTTTATTAAACAGACTAACAAATACAATCCTTATTCTAAATACACAAAATTATCAAACTAGAGTTTTTTACGTACTTTTATTTATAACCGATAAATAAAGTTCAAACATCAAATATCTATACCTCATAATAATCAGGAAATATTCAAATAAACATTGTCATTACAACTAGGGTTGACTTGTAATATCTTTAGATTGAAAACATTTAAATATTAATTGGCTTCAAAGAGAACTAATCTATAGTAATTAATTAAATAGAAGTACTCCACGTCACTGATCCGCGTGCTTCTATCTATACATATCGATCCACAGTTAGATACACATTTCATCGAACGGCTCATATTAAAAACAAAAATTTCGCTCCAAAAATCGAAAGCAAAATTCAAATTCTACCGCCAAAACCAAAAAAAAATCCCCAAATTCGAAAATCAAAATCTCTATAAAACCCTAACCCTAACCCCATTGATTTACATCACAAATCAATTCAATCTCTTCTCAGTTCAATTTGATCTCTGAAAAATGTCTGGCCGTGGAAAGGGAGGCAAGGGTTTGGGAAAGGGAGGAGCAAAGCGTCATCGGAAAGTTCTCCGTGATAATATTCAGGGAATCACTAAGCCGGCGATTAGGAGGTTGGCGAGAAGAGGTGGAGTGAAGAGAATCAGTGGATTGATCTATGAAGAAACAAGAGGTGTTTTGAAGATCTTTTTGGAGAATGTGATTCGTGATTCTGTGACTTACACTGAACATGCTAGGAGAAAGACTGTTACTGCTATGGATGTTGTTTATGCTTTGAAGAGACAAGGAAGGACTCTTTATGGGTTTGGTGGTTGATTTCGTATGTTTTTCGCCTTTGAATCTAGCTGGTGTTTTGCTTAAATTTCTATGTAGGTGGAGATTATGAGATTACTGTAACTGGTGAATTTGTGTAGTGAAATGAATCTCATTAGTATTTTGGATTAAATTTTCTTCTGTGAATTGCTGTGTTTTGCTATTTTGAAAGATCATATCTTTTTTTGCCTATCTACAAAATAATTATCTTTCCTTTGTTCAGTGAATGTTTGAATTTGTGATGCTGTTTGATTTCTTTTGAGAATTTGTGATTCATATATAGGATGTGAAGAGTCTATTGGAAACAACTGTGTGTTATCAAAAACTTCCTCTTGTTGTTATGTATATGCATTCATGAAGTTTGTGCATTTTCATTTTTGAAATGGATGCTATAGTATTTGAAGTTTGTCCTTATGAGCTAGTTTTATTAATCTTTGAGCTTCTAGTTGAGTATTGTCTGTGTGTCAATCGTGCTAGAAAACTTTGGCATGAACTTGTAGTACTTGCATCATAACTATCTCTTCTTTAGTTCTGGCGTTTCTTTGAGAACCAGAACAATGCTATATGTATCGGTGTGGCTAGATATTTGTTTGTGCTTGTGGAATGTTAGAATCACATTTGCAGTTCCTATTACACCATTCTCATATTATGTTTCCTCATTTATAGAGAATGTCATTGCTACTACTTATATGAAAGAAGGGTAGTGTACTCTAGGGTAAAAGAATATGCAATTCCTATTACACCATTCTCATATTGGTGATCATAAAGTTGTGTTATTTCAAGTTCTGGCTTTGAGTATGTTAGCAATGTAGCTTGCTTCCATCAATAAGGCTCAACATATTGAAGTCTGAGAGACAATCTTAAGAAAATCTTGATTAAGTAAACAAATTATGTTGTTGTTTCAATGAAAGTTGCTTTGAACAATGGATGGGGTTAGTGGTGTAGCCACATAGTTACAAGTTTAGTTTTGACACCCTTTATTGAAAAATTATATTGAATTTTAAGGTGAATACAGATTAAATGTTACTACTTTTTGTACACACACATATATCAGCGACAAACAACATATTTGGTGTAATTTTATAAGTGAGGTTTGGAGATAATAAGTGTACTCAAACCTTACTCCTATTTTGAGATACACATGTATAAGTTGAAATATAGGTTGTTGATTCGACTATTGGGATTAATTGAACATGTCAATAGTTCAGACTCTTGATTCAAGATTCGCCCTTCACCAAGAGGTCCATCTTTGTTGCTATGAGGAGTTAGATTCTTATTATTACGTCAAGTTTAGATTCTCTTATTAAGTATTACTACAAGTATCAAATTCAATAGAATTGGATTATTTTAAGCACTTTTGTAGTATTTGGATAAAATAAAAAAAGTAACTTTAACCCTTTAATGATTACTATTTGTTCTTGTTCTATATATATAGTTTTATTCTTTTTGAAAAGACATGATCTTAGAGAAAGAGGTTGTAAACACACAAATTCATATAGATAGCATATTGGTATCTCTTTCTTTTACTACTAGTAATCGTAGTAAAAGAAATTTGATGTTTATTATTACATGTTGTTTCTTACACTTTAATTATCACATTATTTTATTGTAGTTATGTTTCTTTTAGAGGAACTTATGCATATAACAACTCAAAAATAGGTTAATTACGCTTCATAGTTATAATTTGCTAATTACGATTCGTAGCTACATATTATAGGGGGAGAGTGGCGAGCGAGGTTGGGAGAGAGAGAGAGAGAGAGGCGAGCGAGAGATGGCAGAGAGTGGGGAAAGAGGTGAATTGTATATGCATATTGGTTAGATAATTGTATATTATACATATGTATTTGTATATTCTGGCAAGAGAGATTGGGAGAGGAAGGAGAGAGGCGAGCAAGAGAGGACAATGATTTGTGTAATTCACATCTCATTGGTATAATTCGCAGGTACGTTTGTATAATTGAGTAATATAAAGTTCGGAATTATACAAATATAATTAAACTCGAAATAACGAATTGATATAAACATAAACATATGAACTTTAAACAATTCTACAAAATTATTATACAAATTACATTATATAAATTATATTATACAAAATTCGAAAACTACACATTTATACAAACTTTAAAAAGTTTTACACAAAAAGATTGAATGTATATAATGACAGAACTGAAAACCAAAGGAAATCATCGTCATATACAAATACAAATCAAACAAAGAATTGTTAATTGTGAATTATACAAATGTGACGAATTATATATATATAAACGTGGCAAATTACACAAATTGGAAGTCAGCCCACATAATTAATAGTTTATGTTAATCGCGAATGATAATTATAGCAAATTATAGATATAATGAATAATTAAGTAGTATAAATTACTTAATCGCGTAATTTTCCCTTTCTTTTATCTACATACTTCCTTTAACATGTTACCAACATGCCACATAGTCAATCGTATTAAAATACACAAATAATTACTGTCCGTTGATTGCAATGTAATCGAACTCGGATCGCAATCTCAAACCGTCCATTCAAAATTTCAATCAACCGCCAAAATTTTCCATCCAAAATTTCCCTTATATAAACTCCCGCCCCTCCATTTTCTCTTCAAACTCCACTCGTCTTCTCAAATCAATTCATTCTTCAAAAAAAAAATGTCTGGCCGTGGAAAGGGAGGCAAGGGTTTAGGAAAGGGCGGAGCAAAACGTCACCGGAAAGTTCTCCGTGACAACATTCAGGGAATCACTAAG
Organism: Solanum bulbocastanum; assembly: GCA_037074985.1. Lineage (NCBI taxonomy): Eukaryota > Viridiplantae > Streptophyta > Magnoliopsida > Solanales > Solanaceae > Solanum > Solanum bulbocastanum. The sequence continues at coordinate 46,303,449 of CM073601.1, forward strand.
CCGGCAATTCGGAGGTTAGCGAGAAGAGGTGGAGTGAAGAGAATCAGTGGGTTGATCTATGAAGAAACAAGAGGAGTTTTGAAGATTTTTTTGGAAAATGTAATTCGTGATTCTGTTACTTACACTGAACATGCTAGGAGAAAAACTGTTACTGCTATGGATGTTGTTTATGCTTTGAAGAGACAAGGAAGAACTCTTTATGGATTCGGAGGTTAAAAATGGTGAATCTTTGATGTAATTGACTCAATTTTCTCATCAATGAAATCTTTCGGAATCTGGAATCATCTTCTTCTTCTCTCTGATTTTGAATTTTTAGCTGTTTTTAACTTTACACCATTTTTGCATTTTTCGAGCTTTAAATTTGCATATAAATATATTAATTTTGAACTTGAATAAGATTAAATTCTAAATCGATCTCTACTCAGCGAGTTAATAAAATTGAGATGCTAAAGAATAAGGTATATGGTTATGGTATAATAGTGAAACAGATCAATAACATTTTTATTGGTATTTCATTAGGATTCATTTTAGTGCTCTCGATTAATTTGAAGATCTTGTTCTCAAATTTTGAATATAAAATTATCTTTAACTAGGTAATTAAAGAAAATGATTGAAATGATCCTTAATCTATAATGGTTGAATTATTTTGGTTTTTATATATATTATTTTATCAAAATAGTCCTTTATGTATATAAAAAAATAATTATTTTAGTTCTTAGCCTTAAAACTAACCATAAAAATAAAAAGAGAGGTTCGATTTAATGACGGATCCCTCACTATTGACACCAAGCATGCCTCTTCTTCTTCAATCTTCTCGCTTTCACCATTAGAGATCATTCTCCAACTTCAATCCACCCACCTGCCATATTCTTACAAGAAAAATTACACACGTTACACTTATTTCTTATCTCCATCTATCTCTACAAAACAATTCTAGTAGCTTACACTTTCATACATAAAATTAAAAAAAAAACATGAGACCACTGACACAAATACAAACTAAATAAACTAACTAAAACACTTCATTAATTTCTTTTAGAAGATTGCCATAAATTAACTCTTTTCAAGCTTTAATTATATATTCACTTGTTGAAGCTTTATACGAAAAGGATATAGCTTTGTTATTTTTCCCTTTTTGAAATTAATAATTTTTTCATAATTTTTTTAATTTTATTTTTTAGATACAAGGTAAAAATTGAACAGGACAAAGGTAGAAAATAAAAATTTAAAAATGTTCTTTGAAAATTTTAAAAGATTTGAATTAGTTAGTCAAAATTTTTTTTGATAATGGTAAAAAGAATTGGCTTTTTTTTTTTCAGCGAAAAAGAATTGGGTGAAGAGATAAGATTTCGGGGAGAAAGGCTTGCGATGTATTAATAATGCAATCCACCGTTAAATCTAACCACACCTTTTACTTTTATGGTTAGTTTTAAGTTAAGGACTAAAATGACTATCTTCTTATATACAAAAAGGACTATTTTGATAAGGTGATATATATGAAGGATCAAAATAATTCAACCCCTATACATGAAGGATCATTTTGATAATTTTCTGAGGTAATTTATGCATAAGTAATCTTTCTAACCTTTTAAACAACCTTTCCAATAATAGATTGTTATGAGAAAAAAATAATAAAAAATTGTAGGTTTTTAGAACATTTCTACAGAAATTAAATGATTTGATATTATTACATTTTTTAAGAATTGTAAATATATAATTAATGATTAAAAATATCTTGATATCTAATTATTTTTATCTTTTTACATAATTTTTCATATTATATGTTTGATGATATAATTATCTTTTTAAAACTGAGTGATGTTTTTATGTAACGATTAAACATCACTTTATCTATTTTTTTATACATGAAAAATATAGAATCGGATAATTTTATGGTTAGAATGACTCTTTGGGTAAAAAATTTATGTGAAAGTTATCGATAATCAATATTAGTTATAAATAAGTTAAGTCCATTAAAAATGTACACCGCAACAACATAAATAATTTTTTTTTAGATGCAATCCACTTGTTTGAGGTCAAATGTTCACCACTTTTCATTATTATTGCATTGTTACTCTAACAAAAATTTATAGAATGAGAAAAATAAATTTGGAACAATAGCAAAAAAATATTGTTGACCCTTATAGAAATTCATTCTTCATTAAACTGCGGAAAACCCTTCTGGATGCTTTATAAATGCAACTTTACGACTTTTTCAGAAATATTTATGTATAATTGTTGCATTATGAAAATACACATAGATCAAAATGTTGGATTCTAGACTCATGTTAAAGAAATATTCTCGAACATTAAAAAATTAAAAATGAGTCTAACCTAGATAACTCAAACGCTCAGCATTGACTTTGGACATGAAGGACAACAAATCTATGTTAATAGACATATCTTTTGTAGCTTGAGATATTACTTTTATTTAGAGTAGGTTTTGTTTCGTATTCTTCAAATTAAGCTTGCCGAAAATAATCATAACTTATATAAAAAATATTTAGAAGAGCTGAATGAGAAGGAAAAAAAGAAAAACATTAAAAGGACGAAAAACTTTGTCAAAGGGAGATCATATACATACCAAACAAAAAATAATCAATACAATTTTAAGGAGACAACAAAACAACGAGAAAAAACAAATTACTCTAACCAGAAAAGTTACTGTGTTTAGAAATAAGATACCTCAAAAAATTGACTAACACTTCAATCAACTTTCAATTCTTAAAGTACTCATAATATCCATTGATAAAATTTATTAAAAATCGATAAAAACAACATAAAAATAAAAAAAATATGGGCATGCAAAGTTATTAATTTTGAGAGGATTTTCTAAAGAACACAAAATCGCATCCTTGTATGTGAAGGAATAACGATGTTGATGAAGAAATTAGAGATTTGTAAGAGATTTTTTTATTGTACCTTCAACAATTTCAGTAGAGAAAAGTTGTTTGAATATTCAATTAATATTTATTATTTAATCTGTACTAACAAATACTTATAACAATAATTTTGCATAAACATAAACAACTAAGTTTAAAAGCATATACTCAAAAAAACAATAATTAATGATATAAGCATAAATTAATGATTGTAAAAAACATACTAGGATATGCAACAATAGAATGAAACAGAATGAAAAAAAATCGAGCCCACTGAATGTACAATGTAGTCCTCTGTTTATAAACATCAAAGGGTATTGTGAAAAAATGATTATTGTGTCTTATCGAAAATGCCACAACTCTTTGGAAAAATTATAATCCTTCGAAAAGGTCACCACATTTCATAAAAGTCGTAACTCTTTATAAAAGTCACAACTTTTCATAAAAGTCACAATTTTTCATAAAATTTACAACTTTTCATGAAAGTCACAATTTTTCATGAAAGGAAAAGACTAGTTTTGAAAATAAAATAAATTTAAAGAGAATCCTGACTTGTGATAGCGTCACGTAGACGGACCTAGGGTTCTCTTTTATATATATATATAGGAAATATTTAATTTATTTTATCGTGAAATAAAATTTTCCGACGCACTAGATGATAAAATTTATAACAAACTTATGTTGCTTACATCAGCATGATCTTTTCACGTTACATTTATTTATATCCACTCAATTTATGTCATATTTTATCTTTTTTTTTTTTTTTTTTTTTTTGTATTTTTACAACAATCACTCATTAAGATAAGGTTCATATAAAGTTTGTAATCATCAAGATAAGGATTGAATCAATTATTTAATTATATTTAGAAATTTAAATGTCACTCCAACTAATTATCATGTATGCCTTATAAAAACAAAAAGGCAAAATATTGAAAAGTTGTATTGGAATTGTTTTAACAATTGTAGCCGCCTTATACTTTTTCAGTATCTAATTTATATGGCATTTTTATTGTTAGAAATATTTAAATTTGTACTTTTTGTTGTACATTTTCATAAATCAACCAAAGATTATGATGTGATGGTACATTTCAATCTTTTTAATAGCGAGATTAGTGTCATAACATGTTTAATTTTACACTTTTAAAAGAGAGTTCTACATAATAACCGATCAAATCCACATTTTCTTTCTTTAGTTTTTAAACACAAATTATACATTAAGTGCTTGTCATTTATTTTTAATTTAATAAAAATGAGTGATTTATTATTTTTATACATATATATATATATATATATATATATTATTTTTTTTTATTATTCTTAAAAAACTGATGTTGATTCAAATTATGGCATATAATTAAAATAAATGGACTTATGTTTTTTTTTTTTTTTTTTTGTCTTCAATCAAAACACAACTTGCAAATTCATTCCACCAATCCTTTCCTATCATTTATATACAAAGGCAAAGGATAAGTCAACTTCAATTATTGGATGAAATCGTACAACAAAATAGCAACCACTTGTTGGAGATTTTTTTTAAAAAATTATGTCATTAAAATAAAATGAAATTATTTTAAAAATATATTATTTTTTGAATATCTATAAAATGGAACAAAGAAAGTACAATAATAGCATATTCAGTGAAATCTCATAAATGAAATTTGCGGAGGAGAATGTACTCAAACTTTATCATTACCTTAAAAGACCCTCAATTTAAGTGAGCAAATCACAAAACAAAGAAAGTAAAAAGCATTATTTATGTAGACAATCCTTTTTTTTTTTTTTTAGTTATTTAAAAGAATAAAGAATTCTTAAGTTTGTGTTCAACATGAGCACCTACCCCCAACTTTATTATTTGGTTGTTGTTGGATTCATGATACATCCTTACAATGATTTTAATAATTTACATAAACAAATAATTTGTTGTACTTAACTTATATAAAGATAATAAAAGAATTCCATAATCCTCCTCATCACTTATTGGAAAAATCAAATTTGTACCTTGGATGAACAACAGTAGAATATAAAATATTAAACTTTGTACAAAGAGTGGAAACACAAAAGATTATTCATGAATTAAAAAAATAATATCTTTAAAACATGATATTAAAAATACAAATTAGGAGCAATAATAAATTTATATTCATGAAAAGTGTATTGGAATACAGTCACCAATACTAGTTTTTAATGGTGAAATATTTGGGGTCTTTTTTCTATTTACATATGTTTGATATTCGCTTAAGGATTTGATTAATTTCCATTCACATAAAAAAAGTTTTACTTTGAGGGATAAAACATTTTCGATAAAAAAAGACTCAATATTAAAGGCTCGATCCCAAAATCATTGATTAATATTTTAATGCTGTTGTAAACAAAATGATCTTTAATTTCATTTTTAAATTATTAATTATTTTTTATTTATGGTATTCAATATCTGTTTTGGAGACCAACTAATTTAAATTGACTCGAGAAAATCTCACTTTGAAATAAAAATTATTTATCAATGCCAATTTCATTTTCAGAAGTTAAAATCAAGTTTTTTTTTCATGTAATTACCAATTTACAAAATTTCAACTACAAAACTCATGATGTTATAATCTTGTTTGTTTTTTTTTAAATAAAAATAAAATATAGTTAAATACACAAAACATTTAGCATTAGTAAGATTCAAAAAATATTCTCTATAAAAAAGGTAATATAAATAACTCGATGGTTGTATTGGAATACTTCATTCTTAATTTGTGATTTAGTAGGTCTAAAAATTACCTTCAAATATAAGGGACGGAGCTAGTATAGAAAGTACAAATTCAACAAAACTTAATAATTTTGATTCAATGAAAAAAATAGGAGGGGGGGTGGGGGTGGCATATAACAAATTTAAGAATTCATTAAATTTTAATTTTTTTTTTTCAAAAAGATGCAGTGAGATACTGTTTCATTCTTAATTCGTGATTTATTACATTTAAAGAATCGTATAAATCACCGTCAAATATAAGGGGTGAAGCTAGTATATAAAGTACAAATTTAATAAAATTTATAATTTTGATTCAATAACAAATATAAGAGTAGAAAACTTCACCAAATATGCACGTATAATAAATTTTGGAACTCATAAAATTTTAATTTTTCATTTGCCTTTAAATTTTTAAAGTTGTAGTAAGATACTTTTTTAGTAAGATACTTTTTTATTCTTACCTTATGGTTTACCATATTAAAGAATTGTAAATAATTACCGTCAAATATAGGGGACAAAGCTAGTAGTATAGAAAGTTTTTTATTTGACAAATATAATAATTTTGATTAATGACAAACATAGGAGCGAATTTTTTTATTGAATATGCACAAACAACAAATTTTAGAATCAATAAGATTTTAATTTTTTTTTAAGGGTTATAGTGAAATACTTTATTCTTAAATCGTGATCTAGTATGTCTAAAAATCCTAGAAGTTATTGTCAAATATAAAAGGCAGAGCTACTATAGAAAGTATAAATCCGACAATATTTATTAATTTTAATTTTGTGACAAATATAGAGGTGCGAACAAATCTACTAAATACACACATATAATTTTTTTTGTCTTTTAATTCAAAAAGGCGCAGTAGATACGAAAGTGACTTAGATTTGGATCTTTTAATTTTGATTTAGGATATTTTAGATATAAATCGGGTGGGTATTGGGTTTATGGGGTGGGTTCTTAGTTTATGGGTTAAAAGCAATGTAAAGCCGGGGTAGTTGCTTAGGATTTAGACACATGTACAGAATGCGGGTGCCGTTAGTGAGAGGGACGTATGTGCACCGATAATTGAACGGCATGGGCTGAGATGGACGTAAAGTATAACAAAAGGCATAGACGTAGCATTTATCAAAGTTTGAAGGTAAATTTATCCTTTTTCCCTTAATAAAATTTTAAATTTTTTACTTAGTCTTTAAATTTTAAAAATTGTAACGGGATATTGCTTCATACTTAACTTGTGGTTTAGTAAATCCTATAAATTATCGTAAAGTATAAAAGGCAGAGCTAATATTGAGTGTATAAATTCGATAAAATTTAATAATTTTGATTCAATAACAATTATAACAACAGAAAACACACGGAATATGCACGTATAACATATTTTAAAATTCATAAAATTTCAAAATACTTTTTCCTCCTTAACTAGATGTCACGAGTTTGAGCCATGAAAATAAAATCTCCTTAATAAGTAGAGACATATGGTATCAATATTGAGTTCATTTTAAATATGCACGTTGACAAACATTTGTTTTATCATTACAACATATAATATTATTTTCGAACATCTAAATTTAAAAATATTAAATTAATAAATTTAATTTAGCTATGAACAACAACAATATCAACATATTCAATGAAATTTCACTAAATAGAATTTTGGGAGGGTAGAATGTATGCAAACGTTATTATTATTTCACTAAAGTAGAAAGGTTATTTCCAAATCAATTAAGCTTCGAAAACTAGTCAAATTAACACTTGCAAAGCAAAACGTGATACAAATACCAGACACGCACGAGTATTTTATTGCTAGTAGTGAAAAATGCCAAACCACACCAACACAAGCAAAACATGATACATACAATAAAGCACTCGATACTATCAAAATTATTTGGACCCATTACAAATATCGGAAACACACGATTATTTTATTTCTAGTAGTGAAAAATGTCAAACTACATCAACACATGCGAAGAAAAACATGATAAACACAATAGAGCATTTGATCTATCGAGATTATTCGGATCAAATACAAATATTAGACACACACAAGTACTTTATTGCTAGTAGTGAAAAACTTCAAACCACATCAACACATGTGAAGCAAACGTGATACGCATGATAGAACATTTGATACTAACAAGATTATTGTGACCCAATACAAATATCGAACACGCACAAGTATTTTATTACTAGTAATGAAAAATGTCAAACTACATCAACACCTGCAAAGCAAAACGTGTTGTGTACAATAGAACATTTATTTGGATCCAATACAAATATCAAACACGCATGGTTATTTTATTGCTAATAGTGAAAAATGCCAAACCATATCTGACGTGGTAATGACATGTCTATGGGTCCCATTTTCAGACCAAACGACTTCATTAAAGTAGAAATGTTGTTTCCAAATCAATTTAGCTTTGAAAAGTAGTCAAATTAATACTATCAAAGAAAAACGTGATACGTACAATAGAATCTTTCAATACTATTGAGATAATTCAGACCTAATACAAATATCGAACACGCACGAGTATTTTGTTGCTACTAGTGAAAAATGTCAAACCACACCAACACAAGAAAAACGTTATATGTACAACAAAGCTTTTGATACTATCGAGATTATTTAGACCTAATACAAATATCGAACACCCATGATTATTTTATTTCTAGTAGTGAAAAATGCCAAATCACGTCAACACATGCGAATAAAAAAGTGATACGTACAATAGAGCATTTGATACAATCAAGATTATTCAAATCCAATACAAATATCAGACACACACGAATATTTTGTTGCTAGTAGTGAAAAATGTCAAACTACTTCAACATCTGCGAAGTACAATGTGATATGTACAATAGAGCATTCGATATTATCTTAGATTATTCGAATTAGTATAAGTATCAAACACGCACGAGTATTTATTGCTAGTAGTAAAAAATGTCAAACCACATCAATAATTGTGAAGCAAAACGTGATACGTACAATAAAGTAATCAATACTATCGAGATTATGTGAACCCAATACAAATATCAGACCTGCACAAGTATTTTATTGCTAATAGTGAAAAATACCAACCTACATCAACACATGTGAAGTAAAACATGATACTTACAATAGAGCATTCAATACTAACGAGATTATTTGGATCCAATACAAATATCAAACACACACGAATATTTTATTGCTAGTAGTGAAAAATGTCAAACCACATCAACACATGTGAAGTAAAACGTGATACGTACAATAAAGCATTTATTTGGACCCAAAACAAATATCGAACACGCACGAGTATTTTATTGCTAGTAGTGAAAAATGTCAAACCACATCAATAAATGCAAAATAAAATGTATACGTAAAATAGAGCATTCAATGATATCGAGATTGTTAAGACTCAATACAATTATGAGACACGCACAATTATTTTGCTAATAGTGAAAAATGCCAAATCACATCTGACGTGGTAATGATGTGTGTCTATGAGTCTCAATTTCAGACAAAACAACTTCATTAAAGTAGAAATGTTATTTTCAAATTAATTTAGCTTCCAAAATTAGTCAAATTAACACTTGCAAAGCAAATCGTGATACGTATAATATAATCTTTTGATACTATCGAGATTATTTGAACTCAATACATATATCAAACACACATCAGTATTTTATTGCTAGTAGTGAAAAATGTAAAACCACATCAACACAAGCTAAACGTGATACGTACAATTAAAAAAATTAATACTATCGTGAATATTTGGACCCAATACAAATATCAAACATACACAATTATTTTATTTCTAGTAGTGAAAAATATCAAACCACATCAACACATGCGAAGCAAAACGTGATACATACAATAAAACATTTGATACTATTGAGATTATTCAGGCCCAATACAAATATTAGACACACACGAGTATTTTATTGCTAGTAATGAAAAATGTCAAACCACTTCAACATTTGCGAAGCAAAATGTGATACGTACAATAGAGCATTCGATACTATCAAGATTATTTGAGCCTAATGCAAATATCAGACACACACGAATATTTTATTACTAGTAGTAAAAACTGCCAAACCACATCAACAATTGCAAAGCAAGACGTGATACGTACAATAGAGTATTTGATACTTTTGAGATTATTCGAACCCAATTCAAATGCTAGATGCACAGGAATATTTTATTGCTAGAAGTGAAAACTTTCAAATCATATCAACTCATGCGAAACAAAACGTGATACATACAATAGAGCATTTGATACGATCGAGTTTATTCGGACCCAATACAAATATTAGAACCACACAAATATTTATTTATAGTAATGAAAAATGCCAAACCACATCAACACACGTACAATAGAGCATTTACTTGGATCCAATACAAATATCGGATACATACAAATATTTTATTGCTAGTAGCGAAAAATGTCAAATCACATCTGATGTGGTAATGATGTGTCTATGGATTCCATTTTTAGACAAAAACAACTTCATTAAAGTAGAAAGGTTGTTTCCAAATCAATTTAGGTTCGAAAACTAGTCAAATTAACACCTGCAAAGCATAATGTGATACGTATAATAAATCTTCCAATACTATTGATTATTCGGTCCAATACAAATACTGAACACACCAGAGTATTTTATTGCTAGTAGTGAAAAATGTCAAACCATATCAATACAAGCAAAATGTGATACATACAATAAAGTATTTGATACTATCGAGATTATTTGGACCCAATACAAATACAAGACACAGACGAGTATTTTATTGCTAGTAGTGAAAAATGCCAAACCACATCAATATTTGGGAAGCAAAACGTGATATGTACAGTAGAGTATTTATTTGGATCCAATAAATATATCGGAGACACACGAGTATTTTATTGCCAGTAGTGAAAAATGCCAAACCACATCAACACCTGCGAAGCAAAACATGATACGTACAATAGAGTATCTGATACTATCAAGAATATTCAGACCCAATACAAATACCAAACGCGCATGAGTATTTTATTGCTAGTAGTGAAAAATGTCAAACCACATCAACACCTGCGAAGCAAAACATGATATGTACAATGATATCTTTCGATACTATCGAGATCATTCAGACCCAATACAAATACCAAACACGCACGAGTATTTTGTTGCGAGTAGTTAAAAATATCAAACCACATCAACAACACTTGAAGTAAAACGTGATACGTATAATAGATCATTCAATATTATTGAGATTATTCAGACTCAATACAAATATCAGACACGCACGAATATTTTACTCCTAGTAGTAAAACATACCAAACCATATCAACACGTGCGAAGCAAAACATGATATAACAATAGAGCATTCAATACTATCAAGATTAATTAGATCCCATACAAATATCAAACTCACACGAGTATTTTATTACTAGTAGCGAAAAATGCCAAACTACATCTTATGTGGTAATGATGTGTCTGTGGGTCCCATTTTCTAACCAAACAACTTCTTCTTCAACAATTATTATCACTGGAAAAAAAAAAAACATTGATTTGTTGCAGAACAGGGGGCGATTTTGTCTTTAAAGCCCCTCAAAGTTCATACATATATAATATATATATATTATATATATATATGTATTCGCCCGGATAAGTCTCTCAGATTCAGACGCCGTTCACCGGTGCATTCTTCCCGGAGAATTTTCTGATATATAGCCGCCGGTGCCGGTGAATTTGAACAAAAAATGGGGATTGCATGGGACGATGTCGTTTTGATTGAACACAGAGGGAAATCCGATGAACCGACTTCCATCACCGTGAATTGCCCTGATAAAGCTGGGCTTGGATGCGACCTTTGCCGGATTGTTCTGGAATTCGGACTCTATGTTACTCGTGGAGGTTTGACGGAAAATTACACTTTTTATATATAAATGTTGAATCCTATTTGGCTTTTTCGCGTGTTTACTTCTTCATTTCTTCATGTTTTGAATCTGCTTGGTGAAAATCCTGGCTCTGCGCCTCGGCTGTGAGGTGTCTTATTCTTTCATTAGGATTTGGATCTAAATTTTTCTTTTTTTGAATTATTGGTCCTTTGTTGTTCTCAGTTTCTATTGTTTGTTTAAAAACATTGAATGCTAATTTTGCTTGATAAGGTGATGGTTTGTGGTTGATTTGTATGTATGGTATATGTTGGGGAGGAGAGGAGAGGAGACAAGAAAAGAGATTAATAAACCATCGTGTTGCTTGCTTTCAGGTTGAATTTTCTCTTTAAAAGTACTTATCATATTTGAGGTTTTCTGAATCCTATCTAGTGTCAAAGTTTGGAAACAAATTACTAGACAAACAAACTACTTGCGATGAAACGTCAGAATACATCTTTAGTTGAACTAATGTGTTTTCATGTTTACATATAGCTTCAAGCTCTTGCATTTTCCAGACAGAATGTGTGTTAGCTCAATTATTTCAGTCTTTTTAACGCCTACATGATTTATTTCACCAGCTACTTAACGTGTTTTATGATATGGATGGGTAAATTAATACAGATTTTGCCACCGATGGGAAATGGTGTTACATAGTACTGTGGGTTGTGCCACGTCCAAGCTCGCTAAAGGTGGATTGGGGAAGCTTGAAAAATAGGCTTATGTCTACATGTCCCTCATGCATGATTTCATTTTACCTAAACCAGCAGTCCACTGCTTCTGCACCGCCTTCAGTTTACCTATTGAAGGTGTTTTGCCTAGACAGGAAAGGATTGCTACATGGTAAGCATAATGCGTCTCAACTTTTTGTGCTATTTTTACTAGCACACGGTTTCATAAAGTTCTCATGTGGTTATTTGTGCTTTTCAGATGTTACTAAGATCCTTTGCGAGCTTGAGCTAACAATTCAAAGAGTGAAAGTTATGACAACACCAGACGACAAAGTTTTGGATCTCTTCTTCATAACAGATTGCATGTAAGTCTCTTGAAGTTCTCAACAGGTTTACATTGCCTTTGATCTTTAGCCTAATTGACTTATGCTGATCTATTCAGTATAAAATTTGTTTATTCTGTGGCCTTGCTGCATCTTTATTGATGCTGCTAATGCCATAAGACCATACCACCTCTGATGGTTGAACCAGATACACAGTGGTTGGCTGTTAGACTGAAAAAGTCCCCTTTTTAATTGACCAGTATTAACTAAGCTCAACAACCATTGAGGTGAAAGAAACAATGTCAAACTTAATTCCCAAGCATTATGCTGTCCTTACACATGTATACTGAACCAATACTGAAAGATCTTAAATGTTAAAGACATAGATGTCCTTAAGTGAATTCTCTATGAAAATTAGCAGTAATTTTATCCTTTTCTACTTTTTTCCTTTTCTTTGGAATGAATTTTTGTTTGTATAGAGCAAATTGAGTATAGAGGAATCATATATCCCCAAGTAGTTTGAGTTTGAGGTTTAGTTGATTGGTTGACTGATTTTGCCTTAAGCATGAAGTATATTCACAAGATATGTCAGCCAACGTAGTTGTTAAAGATCTTCTTTTTTTTTCTTTTAATTATTGGAAGGATTTTATTATTTTTGCACTTTTTACTGGAAAACTGAAGAGTTGACTACGGATGGAATGGTGATGCTGTTGGTGGCTTGATATCAGTTTCATAATATAATATCTTAAAACGACCAGAATGTTTAACTACAGAAAATAATTATTGATGTAACTTATGTTCCACAAAAACCTGCCCCAAGTTATGCTGCGACTCTTCGCTAATATATTATTTTGTTTATTGTAGAATACTATGATTTGTCTGTTGTTGATCCTTTTGGTAATTCTACTTCATTTCCACCATATGATTTAACTGTTGGGCCGTGAAATTTGATGCTCCTCTTCTGCTATCAAATGAGGAAAAGCCTAAGCATTACAGTAAAAGTTATCAGTAATTGCCTGTTATGTGGTATTTACATTTCTGCTTGGTATTCTTGCATATCAGGGACTTGCTGCACACAAAACAAAGACGAGATGAGACATGTGAACATCTAAGCAATGTTCTGGGAGAATATTGCATTAGCTGCGAACTTCAGTTGTCGGGGCCTGAATGTGAAGTTCAGCAAGGATTCACTTCTCTTCCACAAGAAGTTGCAGAAGAGTTGTTTAGTTGTGAGTTGTCTAAGGAAGCAGTTCCCATGTCCTCTGCATCTGATAGGGCAAAATTAATGAAGGCAACCATCACAGTGGATAACTTATTGAGCCCAGTCCATACGTTGCTTCAAATACAATGCGTTGATCAAAAGGGCCTCATCTATGACATTTTGAGGACTTCAAAGGACTGTGATATTCAGGTAACCATATATTTTACCAACTGTGTAGTGAATGCCTTTTCTCTGGAATCAAATTTGTGTTGTAAGCAAACCACTTTCGACGTGTAGATGGTTCTCAAAATTTATGTCCTGTGAAATTTTGATGTGTTAAAGGAGTCTACTATATATACTGGAGCTGCAGTTCTTGTCTAAACTATTCACAACGGACATAAAAGATCGGGACTATCTAATGAATGTGATTATCTATACTTCATGTCTTCATTGGTGCTTCTAGGTTGGAATATCTTTGCTATTGCCTTATTTTCAGACGTTAAACTTATGTGCCTTTTATTTCTTGTCTAGATTGCTTTTGGAAGAATCCAGTCTACTGCCAAGGGTTATCGTACTATAGACCTATTTATCCAGACAACAGATGGGAAAAAGATTATCGATGATGAGAACATGAAATCTTTGTGTTCTCGCTTGAAGGAAGAGATGCTTCATCCACTTCGAGTCACTGTTGGTAGTCGTGGCCCAGATACAGAATTACTGGTTGCCAACCCCGTTGAGTTATCCGGAAAGGGAAGGCCACGTGTTTTCTATGATGTCACAATTGCCTTAAAAGAGCTCGGGATCTGTATTTTCTCTGTAAGTAGCCATATCCTCAAATTCTCCTCCATACACGTTTTTACTTCCATGGCTCTAACAGATACACATTTTTGCAGGCTGAAATTGCAAGACATTCAACAGCAGAGAGGCAATGGGAAGTCTATAGGTTCCGATTGGATGAAAGCCCAGAGTACCCGTTAGCTAGCAAGAAAGCTCGGACTGATATCGTGGATAAAGTGAAAAAAACACTAATGGGCTGGTGAAAATTCAAAATGTACCATAGCATCAAGTCTTTTAACTCAGCACAGCAACGTCCAATGGTCACCATGTATGTATATCTGCAAGAAAACAAACGGAAGCTTAAGGAGAACCCTGAGCCATCGGAGAACCATCGCTCAAGAGCTGGTTCTGTGATTTATCTAGGCTTCTTTTGAGTTAACAGTAGCTGTATGAGTTCTATGAGAGGTTGTAATGTTGTACCTCTGCTTTAAATCAGTTGTTTCTCTTTATAGTATAATAGGATCTCCTTTATTTTCACCATTTCTCTTCCCTTTCTGCATATTCTGTTGTTATGGGCAGTGTGCATTTGGTATATTTTAAGATAAAAATGTATATATATAAGTAATGTATTTCGCAAGTGCTTGATGAAATAGTCGACTTGCACACAAGCTAAATTATATATCATTGTTATAATTTTCTTTGATGTTTCTCTAATATATATTAATTTTGGAAGTTGTAATCTCATATAATAAGACAGTGATCAAAACAATAGTCTAACGCGGGTCGTTTGGTTTGAATACAAGTTATGATGGGATTCGTTATGCTGATATTGTTTTTTATTGACTGTTTGATTTGTTGTATTAAAACTAATATGCATGACATGCTTTTTAAGAATAAGTTGTTTGTTTACAAAAGTACACTTCATCTTATTTAGGCTTTTTATATGTATTTTTTATAGAGCTTTATTTATTCACTTTTAAAAATAAATTACGTGAATATGTTTAAATTTGTATTTCGTATGAATTGAAATAGGCCCGTGGGAAGCCTCTCCTCTTCACTATCATAAGAAAATATTAATTAAAAACAAATCAATCATAATTTGAAGTAAAAACTATATCAAAATAACCAAAAATATTGGATCAAAACTCTAAAAATGCTTCAAGAAAACAGCAATAAAGTGACCAAAAATACACCAAATCAGCTGCAAATACTACACTAAAACAGCTTAAACTGGACAAAATTTGCATAAAAATAACCACAAAAATTAAACCAAATCTGAATTCAGACAGCAGCAAAAAATCCACCAAATCAGTAACAAAAACTGCATTAAAACGTCTATTAAGACTTGGAAAAAAAAAAATAACAGCAAAAACTCCAAAAAATTGACCAAAATTGCGCTAAAACACCTGGCAATACTAGAGCAAGCAATTATAAATTTGTGTTAAGATTATTTCTTATTGAGTGTTTGGTTTGTTGTATCAAAGCAATATATATTACATAAATTTTAAGAACAAGTTGTTTGTTTGCAAAATTACCGTTCGTTTTATTTAGTTAATATTTTCTTTGCAAACTTTAATTATTTATTTTATTTTAGCTTAAATATTTTTGTTTATGCATTCTCATGGTAAGTACCATATGTATTTAAAAATATAACTTTTTTCTTATTTAGCTTAAAAATAGAATTTCCCTCTTTAAGTTTTATTAAAGTGAAAGAAGATTTATGGGAAATCAAAATATAAATAAACATAAGAATTAGTCAAATAAATTCATAAATAAAAATTTTATTTATGTAGTGTAATTTTTTAATAGAAAAATATAAATAATTATCCTAAAAATAAGAAGTTATGAATATTAGTATACATGATATTAAAAATAATGTAAATATACATAAATGTGAAAAATGATGTATACAAAGGGTTTAAAGGAATATAGTTGTCATTTTCCTATTCTATCCCGGGATAAGAATCCCGGGATTACTATACCACCAAATGGGAGGGATAACTTATCCCGGTACTAATTCCTAATCTTGGGATAAGTTATCCCAAGCTTTCCAACCAAATAAAGAAATAAAGGATACTTAAAATTTATCCCGGGATTAACTCTCCCTATCCATCACACCAAACGACCCCTTAAGGTTGAAAAAATCCTCAAACTATTGTAAATTGGCAATTTTGGCCAGTTAATAGTTGGGATTAACCATGCTCTCGGCGTTAAAATTTCAAAGCGAATTTAAATTTAACTTAGACACAACATCGTATTAAACTAGATCCTATTGAATTGAACGGTGACCATCACGACTTATTGGAGATTTTTGAGTTGTGATGATTTTGGCTCTCTTTTTTCTTTTAGATGGGAGACTAGTTGAAAATAAAGCTAAAAATTAATGACTTAATTGTTAAATACATACTTATCGAATTGGATGTAGGTGCCATCACGAATCGTGATAATTTTGGCTCTCTTTTTTCTATTAGATGAGGCACTAGATGAAAGTAAAGATGAAAATCTAATGAGCTAACAGTTAAATACACACCTATCGAATTGGATGTAGGTGGCCATCACAATTTCGGGGAGATTTTTGAATCATGATAAATTTGGCTCTCTTTTTCTTCTTTTAGTTTTTCATCTAACGTTCGGTATCCTTTTGAAGGCCGACTAATTTTAATTTGCATAAAAAATCTCACCTCAAAGGTAAAACACTATCTTTGAGGCTCAAATCCATATGAGATAACTAATACTTACAACACCACCGCAACTCAACTAGTAAAAAAAAAAAGTTCTCTAAAAACTTAAAAAGTTTAAAACCCTAAAACACCTTCTTCTAGGGTTCAGCAACCAGTAAAACCCAAAAAACCTTCTTCTTCTTCTTCGCTCATCAATTTGTTCTCTGAAATTCTTCGATTCGGTTGCTACCTACACAAGGAAGATGAAGAATTTGAAGATATTGAAGGAGCAATTCTCGAAGCTTCAGTTACAGTCCGAAGATGAAGTTATCAGCTTTGCAGCATTTGACGTCGAACGCAATCGTCTCTTCTTAGCTTCATCTTCAAATTTCATATACACTTTATCTCTTCCATCATCTAATGTAAGTTCTTCCAAATTATTGCACTTTTTAATTTTTTTATAATTTTGAATCTAATTGTTGCACTCATTTGATATATACTAGTATGTGAACTTTGACGAACATGTTAAAGATGTGTTTTTTTAATCATATTCATAAGAGAAGAATTGTGTTAGTGTTATTAGGTAAGGTTTGCGTACACGGTGATAGTGAGAATTGATATGAGAAGAATTGTTCGGGGTTGTATTGGAAACAATCTCTCTACCTAAGGATAAGGTCTACGTACACACTATCCTCGATTTCTGAGATTACACTTTGTTGTTAATATGAGAAGAATTGCAACTTGCATAATTTTTGAATATTGAGTTGATATAATCCAATTTAACTTCGAAGATTAGTCAAGTTGACTCTGGATAAGCAAAAAAGTGTGTCATATATTGGGACAGATTATTATCACTAATGGCTAAGATAAAAACAATTTCAATGGCCTATGGTGTGTTATCGATTTGGAGTTAGTTCTTCTTATGTATGTGCTGGCCTTGATTGGAGAAGTGGTGAATTTTTTTCTTTTTCAATTTTTGCTTGCAAATTTTGTTTGTTTGCAAAGGTTTTAGCTTTCTTTGTTGACTTTGAAAAGCTTATTATCAAAGAAGGTTAATTTTTTCCCATAAGTTTGGAGAAAAGATTGTTTTTTAAACAATCTTAACATAGCTTTAATACTTGAATTTTTCTTTTTGCAAAAGGAAAAAAAAACAAATGCCTCACAAGATTTTCCTAATTTCTGGGAAGTATTATGTAGTTAGACCAAACACTATGAATTTACTTTGCTCCCTCTTCATACTTCATATACACTACCAAATTGTTGTTCGTATTTAATAATCACTATTATCATCAATAACTAGGATAAAAAAATTTAAATGGCCCTGTTGCAGGCTCAGGATTTAGAGTTCTTCACATGTAAGTTTGTCCTCACAGAAAAATTATTCTCTGACTAGCTTGGTGTTATGGCAGAATGCAGGAGCTTGGGATTCCATATCAGATAACCTTATTGATTTAGAGCCTGGGGATTTCATTACTTCCATGGATTATTTAATGGAAAAAGAAGCGTTAATTATTGGGACTTCGTATGGTCTTCTATTGCTATACACTGCAGATAATAATACGACAGAGATTGTTGGCCGATTGGAGGGTGGAGTAAAGTGTATCTCACCTAGTCCAGATGGAGATCTTCTTGGTGTAATTACTGGTTTTGGACAAATTCTAGTGATGACACCCGACTGGGATGTTTTGTACGAGATGGCTCTTGATGATCTGCCTGAAGATATTGACGTACGTAAGGACTTCTTTCCATATATCTGAATTAATAAATGCTTTTGCCTCTTTCAAGTGAAGTTCTATCACCCTTTTAAAATAATCTTTTGGTGATTATATGTACATTTCAGGAATACTTTTTTGAAGATCAAATTCTTTGAAATCACAAGCATGACATCATTTTTGGTTGCTATAGTTTCCTCTATTGGGATCATTTTACTATTGTGTATTCCAGGTTGAAGCTATGTATAATATTAAGAGGGTTGATGTTACTGGTATAAACATTTTCTTATGTTTAAAGAAAGTTGAACTGCAGAAAATGACAGTTCTAGTTTGGTTTAGTTAGTTTCATAATTATTTGAAAATTATGTTTACTATCCAGACAGTATCTGAAATTTTGGTTTCTAGTTTGGTTTGGTTTAGTTAGTTTCATAATTATTTGAAAATTATATGTATTTTTTCCAGACAGTATCTGAAATTTTGTTTAATATGATAAACTTGTACAGTAATTGAAGGTAACAAGAATGTCTGCTGGCTTTTTAATTGGTGTCTTGTCCAGTTCTTAGATGTATGTGCTAGTTTTCTTATCAAAATGCCACTGGTCCTCCGCATGTGAAAACGTTAGTTCTTCTGGTATTAAGGATTACCGAGCTGACTTAATTCTGATGGAGGTTGAAGCATGCAAAGGTCATTATATTAACTCTTGATTTTCAGTTTGCAAGTATGTGAATAAGCCTCCTTTTATGTTGCCTTCTCGGAAAAGGTAATACGATCTTGTACATTGAATGTACTAACAGAGTTATTGAAGTCTTCACTCTTACCTTTTCTGGCAAACATATTTTCTTTCAAGAATGTAACTTGAATGTACATTTTCATATTTGGCTGCACACATTTGGTGCTTGAAATTTGTATTATGCTTCTGTTAAGAAAATGACTGAAAACTATTGCGCTGTTGATTCAGATGAACATACTTACTCTTCCAATTATTCGTCGGAGAGCCCTATTTCATGGCGAGGTGATGGCAAATACATTGCAACGTTAAGCAGGGTGAATAATTCTCAGACCTTGCATAAAAAGCTTAAAATTTGGGAACGGGACTCTGGGGCACTCCATTCTGTTTCAGAATCAAATCCTTTGATGGGATCAACTTTGGATTGGATGCCCAGTGGAGCCAAAATTGCTGCAGTTTATGACCGAAAGGAAGATAGAAAATGCCCATCCATAGTTTTCTTTGAGAGGAATGGATTAGAAAGAAGCTCATTTTGCCTCAACGTAGAAATTGATGCTACTGTAGAACTTGTGAAGTGGAATTGTAACTCAGACCTTCTAGCTGCTGTGGTCAGAGGGGAAAAGTACGACTCTCTGAAGATCTGGTTCTTAAGTAACAACCACTGGTACTTAAAACAAGAAATCAGATACATGAAAGATGACAGAGTTAGATTCATGTGGGATCCAATAAAGCCTCTACAGTTGGTTACTTGGACTACAAGTGGGCATATCACAACCTATAACTTTGTCTGGAATACAGCTGTCATGAATAACTCAGTGGCACTTGTAATTGACGACTCCAAGATACTAATAACCGCTCTTTCTTTATCTCTCATCCCACCACCTATGTACCTCTTTTGTTTGAATTTTCCCTCTGCTATTCAGAGTATGGCATTTTTCTCTAAAAGTTCTATGAATCACCTGGCTGCATCCTTGTCAGATGGCAGATTATGTGTTGTAGAGCTTCCTGCAATTGATTGTTGGGAGGAGCTAGAAGGTAAAGAGTTTGATGTTGAGGCTGCCTCTTTTGATTCAGGATATAATTCTTTCATTCACCTTGCATGGTTAGATTCACACAAGCTTCTTGGTGTTAGCCATAATCTAATTAGCAACTCAGCAATAAAAGAGTCCTCTAAGGATGAGCTTTCTATGTATTGCCTCCAAGATATTGAGCTTATGTGTTCTGAAGATCGTATTCCTAATTCAGTGACATGCTCTGGTTGGCAAGCTAAAGGTTTGAATAGATTGTCTCTTGAAGGTACCATAATTGGTATAGCTCCTGACCAGGGAAATGGCTGCTCAGCATATGTTCAGTTTGATGGTGGGAAAGTGTTTGAGTATGCGTTGAAGTTGGCTGATGCCAGAGGATTTCATCAGAAACGTGAGGATATGAGTTTTTCTTCATCTTGCCCCTGGATGGATCTTGTGCAAATTGGTGGCTGCTTACCTCAGAAGGCTTTGCTTTTTGGTCTTGATGACAGTGGTAGATTGCTTGTTGGTGAAAGGACATTGTGCAACAATTGCAGCAGTTTTTCTTTCTACTCGAATTCTGCTGACCACACTGTCACCCATTTGATTCTTGCAACTAAGCAGGATTTGCTGTTTATCGTCGATATTAGTGATATCCTGAAAGGAGAACTGGAGGTTAAGTATGGGAACTTCCTGGCAGTTTTCAAGCACAGAAAAGGAGAAGATGAAAGAAACTATATTCGAATATGGGAAAGAGGTGCCAGAATCGTAGGTGTTTTGCACGGGGACGAGTCTGCTATCATACTTCAAACAGTTCGAGGGAATCTTGAGTGCATCTACCCCAGAAAATTGGTTCTAGCCTCAATAATTAATGCTTTGATTCAAGGGCGTTACAAAGATGCATTACTCATGGTAAGAAGGCAAAGAATTGATTTCAATGTTATTATTGACCATTGTGGTTGGCAAAACTTTGTTCAGTCAGCTGCTGAGTTTGTCAAGCAAGTGAACAATTTAAGTTATATAACTGAATTTGTCTGTTCAATAAAGAATGAAAATATCATGGAGACACTGTACAAAAACTATATATCCCTACCTCATGACAATGAGGCTAAAATTGTAGAACATGGAGACCTTAAGAGTTCTCATAGCAATAGCAAGATCCACTCTGTCTTGCTGGCCATAAGGAAGGCTCTTGAGGAGCATGTAACTGAAAGTCATGCAAGGGAACTTTGCATTCTGACCACTTTAGCTCGAAGTGACCCTCCAGCTCTTGAACAAGCTTTAGAGAGAATAAAAATAATCCGAGAAAGGGAATTATTGGGTTCAGATGAACTGAGAAGGGAACTCTACCCTTCTGCCGAGGAAGCTTTAAAACATCTTTTGTGGTTGTCTGATTCAGAGGCAGTTTTTGAAGCTGCATTAGGTCTTTATGATTTGAACCTTGCAGCTATCGTCGCCTTGAATTCACAAAAGGACCCGAAAGAATTTCTTCCCTATCTGCAAGAACTAGAAAACATGCCAATAGTGTTAATGCGATACAATATAGACCTGAAATTGCAGAGGTTTGAGGTTGCGCTTCAGCACATTGTTTCTGCAGGAGATTCTTACTTTGAGGATTCTATGATTCTCATGAAGAAAAATCCCCAACTTTTCCCCTCAGGACTCCAATTGATCACTGATTTTGTCAAGAGAAACCAGGTACTTGAGGCTTGGGGAGATCATTTTAGTTCCATAAAATGCTTTGAGGATGCTGCTGCAACATATCTGTGCTGTTCTTGTTTGGATAAAGCTTTGAAGGCTTATCGTGAGTGTGGTAATTGGGGTGGGGTTCTGACAGTAGCTGGTCTCATTAAACTAGGGAAGGAGGAAGTCTTGCAACTAGCACAGGAGCTTTGTGATGAACTCCAAGCACTTGGTAAACCAGGGGACGCTGCAAAAATAGCTTTGGAGTATTGCGCAGATGTTAATGCTGGTATTAATTTCTTGGTCAGTGCAAGGGAATGGGAAGAAGCTTTGAGGACTGCATTTCTTCACAGGAGAGACGATCTGGTCCTTGAAATAATGACTGCATCACTTGAGTGTGCCAGCTCATTGGTTAGTGAGTATGAGGAAGGGTTGGAGAAAGTGGGGAAGTACTTGACTCGATATTTAGGTGTTCGACAACGGAGATTATTACTTGCTGCAAAGCTACAGTCAGATGAGCGATCAATAAATGAACTTGATGATGATACTGCTTCTGAAACTAGTAGCAATTTCAGTGGAATGAGTGCATATACCTTGGGGTATGTAATATTTTAATAAGCAACCTTGGAATGTCTTATTGTTTCTTCTAAATAATTGATTCTTGTCATGGTATATGTCATGCTATTACCTTCCTTTTCCAAATATTGCTTTTTTCAATTCTTTTTTGGATGTATTCTCTCATATATGCACTGGTAAGTGATGACCCTCTGACCTATTATTTCCTTGTATCTGCCTGTTATCCACTGTATAGGAGCTACTTTATGCCCTTCAGCCTTTTACTATCACACACCAAGGGGGGGAAGTGTATTTGTCAATAGAAAATGATGAACCAATTTCATCTGTTTCCATGGAAATGTATGTTTTAACTAGCTTCCTGATAACTCTCTTTCATAAGCAGGACAAGAAAGGGATCAGCTGCATCAATCAACTCCAGAGCTAGTACAAAAGCGAGAGACATGAGACGTCAAAGGAATAGAGGGAAAATACGTGCTGGAAGGTATGTTATTATGTCAATGCCATATTTCTTTCTGATGCTGATTATTTTAGTTCCTGATTCTTGTCTTCACGGTACATTGCAACTTAGTCCCGGTGAGGAGATGGGTTTGCTAGAGCATTTAAAGGGGATGTCACTGACTAGTGGAGCTAAGCGTGAGCTTAAATCTCTCTTGATATGCCTTGTGATGCTGCAAAAGGTAGATATTGCCAGGAAGTTGCAACATGTTGCTACAAATTTTCAACTGTCCCAAATGGCAGCTGTAAAATTAGCTGATGAGGCCATATCAAATGATACAATTAATGAGCATGTCTATGTTCTGGATAATTACATTCCCAAAATAAAGGAAGAAATGCAGCATTCAGAGCTTTTCTCCTGGCAGTCAAAAGTATTGATTTGAAATGCAAAGGTATGCCATTTTGTTCTCTCTCATTTAATGTTACGCTTGTTCTTTTGTCTTCTCCGTGGGTTCTGGTTTGAGCTCAGCATGGTCTTGTAGTTCATAATTGTGATTTATGATGGAACAACTTAGTGACCCAACCTTTACTGTTTCAGCAACTACTAATGCTAAGAAAGATGCTAACAAAGCTATTGCACATGCGTCGAAACCTGTAAAATTGCCAACACATCTAAGAAATAGGGAATAGCAATACACACATATGCCCAACCGTGTTTTGCGTATAGATACCTGAATAATAATCTTATCAGACACGTTATTCTCTTTCTTTATAGATGAAAGGGCAGTAGCATATTCCTTTTGTAGACAAGGAATGGATATTGTCATGTTCTTTTTAATCTGAAGAGTTAACTTACTTGATGGATTTTTCACCTGAAAAGTTGTATGGTCACAATCTCTTCCGCTGTTAATACATCACTAACCGAATTTTCTATTGTGAAGTTTGCTTGAATAGCTACAACTATCTTCTCTATGTTAGCAGGCATGTCGTTGATAATCTGAAATGTCATCCTATCGGCTGATGTGGTTGGGCGCTACTGAACATACGAGATGGCAGAAGTCGATATTTCTTCTAGTTGTCATCATCACAAGAGGAGTTCCAATTTCTTGACTAGTAGTATCCCGACGGAATGGTTTTCTTACATTCACAATGTAGGTTTCATTTTAGTTATGTAATCTTCTGCAGTTTGCATATTTCCGCAGAATCACGGATCTTTTTAACTATTATAAATGGTTATTGCCTAGTTGGTTTTCAACATATGGAATGCAAGTGATTTTTTTTTGTCTGTTTTAGAAATGAGGCCAATTATCAGTTTAGCACTGTGAGCCCAACTTATTTAAATAGTTTGTAAAGCATTCCATATAAATGATACGTCTTGAATGCTCGTCGTAATCTTTTCTTTTGAGTTGAGGGTCTATTGGAAACGACATTTGTACCTCACAAGGGTAAGGTCTACTTACATCCTACCTTCTTCAGACCCTTCTTGATCTGCAATCATTGAGATTACATGGGGTATGTTGTTGCTTGAATACTTGCCATATAATTGGGATTACAATGAGTATGCTGTTAGGGAGAAAAATTGTGAAGGTAGAGATTAGTTGAGTGAACGAGACGAAGTGGGTATGAAGTCGGTTTTATGGTCCCCCGCCTGGGCATAGTGCTTCGCGTCTTGTTCTCTAGGTATGAAGTCGGTTCTACAGTCTCCCGCCTCGGCATAGTGCTTCGTGTCTGGTTCTTTGGAAGAATCAAATTACGTCTCCCTTCTTCATTGATTGGGAAAAGATGGATATCAAGTAAGTGGTTTGATGAGGATAACTAAACTGACACACCAAAGTAAAACAATTGCTGATGACAGATTGAAAGTAATTAAAGTGAAGACAAGATAATCATATTTATGTATCAATCTTTATTACAACAACTTCAAAGTGATGACAAGACGATCATATTTATGTATGGAATCTACATTACAACGCATACATATCGAAGTAGGTATCTTTATGTTTATGATATTATAATTTAGTTAATCTATCATAACACCAAAGGGTCCATAGCTCAGTGGTAGAGCATTTGACTGCAGATCAAGAGGTCACCGGTTCGAACCCGGTTGGGCCCTCTTGTTTTTTACATTTTTTACTTCGCTTAAATTTATATTTACAATAAACTTAATGCTAATGTGAAGCCAATTAAAAAGCATACTAACAAAAACACATTTTAATTTTTCTTTTATCGATTTTAAAATTTAATACTAACGTGTAGCCAATATAATCACACACATGAAAACTTAGAACAATAGAATATACATAGATTTTTACCCCTTACTCGAGAAGATAAATACACAACTAGTTAATACATTGAAATAAAAATTTTACTTTTATAGAATTCAATCTTTTCCTAAATTAAAAGATTATTTATTCTTTTTCATAAAATTTCCTTTTATATAATATTTTGGCCAATTATTAATTAAAATTTTAAAAATAAAATATTCCCAGTCCCCTATAGTGACGCGTAGTGTAAAAAGGAAAATGGAAAAGACAAATTCATTCTTCAGTAGCAGCCGCTCAATGCTGAATCTTCTCATTTCTCCTTCAAAAATTTTTCATTCGCCATGTTCGTTCTAGGGTTTCAGAACTCCTAAGGTATCATGGAATCTCTTTTCTCTGTTATTGTTCATTCATTTTTCCGTATTATGTATGCTTTTTTTTTTTTGTAGATCTGTTCGTTTTTGAGCTGTATAGGTTGATGTATATGTATTTGATTTCGGTGATGTTCGTTGATTTAGTGTAATTTTGGTGTTACGTTTGTATGAACTTTGACAAGATATAGCATGTGAAAAGGAGAAGGATTGTGGAAAATATAGTTTAATGATTAGTTTTGTGGCTGAAATGGAGGATTTATGTAGTTTACTACAATTAGTATGAGATTGAGGTGTAGTTGATTGATTTTTTTTTTTATTTCAATACCAAATGAAAAATAAGTAGGCGACTAGAGAGAGTTGTTTGGATAGTAAGGAGTTTAAGAAAGTAAAAAAACTTTTTAGTGTTCTGTTTGTATGAACTTTGACAACACATCATGCGGAAAGGAGGAGGATTGTGGAAAATACAGTTGAATGATTAGTTTGCAGGTGAAATGGAGGATTTATGTAGTTTACTCCAACTAGTATGAGATTGAGGTGTAGTCGATTGATTTTTTTGCTTTTTTTATACCAAAGATGTCAATACCAAATGAAAAATAAGTAGGCACCAAGAGAGTTGCTCGTATAGTACTTTCAACCCTAAGGTTATGAGTTTGAGTCACCAAGGGAGCTAAAAAGGGTGGGAGCTTGTAGGGAGGGGTAAAAAAAGGTAGGCATTTGGACATGAATGGAGTGATATTTGGATAAAATAAAAGTACTCCCTCTGTTTCGATTTGATTGTCTGGGTTTGACTTTGCATGGAGTTTAAGAAAGTAAAAAAAAAATTTTTAATCTTGTGGTATTAAACTAAAGATATGAATGTACGATAATGTCCTTTAATCTTGTGTTCTTAAACATGCCATGTGGAAAGTTAAAATTAAAGAGTTATCAAAAAAAGAAATAAACATTCTTTTTGAAATGGACTAATCAAAAAAAGAAATAAACATTCTTTTTGAAATGGACTAAAAAGAAAAGTAAGATAACAAATTGGAGCGGAATATGAGCTTGAAGTATAATTGATTGATTTACAATACAAGGTTTTGAATTTCGCCGATGTTCTGCAATTCAGTATAATTTTGGTGTTCCATATGTAATACAGGGTTAAACCGCCTATATGAACTTGACAACACATCACATGTGAAGGAGGAGGGTTGTGGTAGGTTGATGTTTAGCATAAATATAGTGGAATGCTTAATTTTGTGGTGGAATCGATATGTAGGATTTCTATAGTAGTTGACTCTGATTAGTTTGGAATTGAGGTGTAGTTGATTGATTTACAATATGAGGTTTTGAATTTATTCATGACGCTGCTTGTCTGATATATCTTCTTTTCCCAGCCATATTTTGTTCATTTAGGATATTATAAGCTACAATATTTGATCCAGTGGAAGTTGAATTGTTTGTTTTAGGGAAAATGAACTACTAAATTGTTACCTCTTAGGGGTTTGGATGTTTGGTTTCTTCCATAAATAATATACTGCTGGGTCTATTAAAAGTTCTACTAAATTATTTTGGATGATTGTTGATTGAATTTAAATAATCAAAAGATGTTGGTTGATTGCACGTTGTTTGTTTGGCACAAATACTCATTCTAATATTTTCCATGCTCCTTTCCTTGGTGTTATCCATGTATTAAGTGAAGAGATTATCAAAGTTTTCGAAGAGTTCATCTAGATTTCAGAATTTAAGTCACGGTAATGGCGTGGTTTAGAGCTAGCTCAAGTGTGGCAAAGCTTGCTATTAGAAGGGCTCTATCACAGGGTGGTTCTTACATCCCTAGAACTCGCATACTTCCATTACAAGGTCAATATTTTCATACCACAGTTGTCAGGCCAAAGGCACAAGCTGCTCCTGTCCCAAGACCAGTGCCACTTTCCAAGTTGACCGACAGCTTCTTAGATGGGACGAGCAGCGTCTACCTTGAGGAGCTCCAGCGAGCATGGGAACAAGACCCAAACAGTGTTGATGAGTCGTGGGATAATTTCTTCAGGAATTTTGTTGGACAAGCTGCCACGTCTCCTGGGATTTCAGGCCAGACGATTCAAGAGAGTATGCGTCTTCTGTTGCTCGTGAGAGCTTATCAGGTTAATGGTCATATGAAAGCAAAACTTGATCCATTAGATTTGGAAGCAAGGGAAATACCTGATGATTTGGATCCAGCATTATATGGGTTCACTGAAGCTGATCTCGATAGAGAGTTCTTCCTTGGTGTTTGGAAGATGTCTGGATTCTTGTCTGAGAATCGTCCTGTGCAAACTTTGAAGGCAATATTAACACGACTTGAGCAGGCTTATTGTGGAAGCATTGGGTATGAGTACATGCATATTTCTGATCGTGATAAATGCAATTGGTTGAGAGAGCGGATTGAAACCCCAACATCTATGGAGTACAATCGTGAGCGACGGGAAGTTATTCTTGACCGACTGATGTGGAGTACTCAGTTTGAGAACTTCTTGGCTACGAAGTGGGCGGCAGCCAAGAGATTTGGCCTTGAAGGTTGTGAGACCTTGATTCCTGGCATGAAGGAGATGTTTGACAGGGCAGCAGATCTTGGAGTTGAGAGCATAGTTATTGGGATGCCACATAGAGGAAGATTAAATGTTTTAGGTAATGTTGTTCGAAAGCCACTAAAGCAGATCTTCAGCGAGTTTAGCGGTGGTATAAAACCTGGGGATGATGCTGGTTATGTCGGAACTGGTGATGTCAAGTATCACTTGGGAACTTCTTATGATCGGCCTACTAGGGGTGGGAAAAGAATTCATCTGTCTTTGGTTGCAAATCCAAGTCACTTGGAAGCTGTGGATCCAGTTGTTATTGGAAAAACTAGAGCAAAGCAATATTATACGAATGACGAGAATAGAACAAAGAGCATGGGTATTTTGCTCCATGGTGATGGTAGCTTTGCAGGTCAAGGTGTTGTCTATGAGACATTGCATCTGAGTGCTCTTCCGAATTACACAACTGGAGGGACCATTCACATTGTGGTGAATAATCAAGTGGCGTTCACTACTGATCCAACGGCTGGAAGATCATCTCAGTACTGTACTGACGTTGCAAAGGCTTTGGATATTCCAATTTTCCATGTCAATGGTGATGACGTTGAGGCTGTTGCTCATGTGTGTGAACTTGCTGCAGAATGGCGCCAGACATTCCATGCTGATGTTGTGGTTGATATTGTCTGTTATCGTCGATTTGGACACAATGAAATTGATGAACCATCCTTCACCCAGCCTAAAATGTATAAGGTTAGTTCAATTTAAGTTTATGTGCTTTATAGATAACTATTACTATATTTAGAGTTTTAGATTTGGGGAACAAGTCACTCTGTTCACCTTCCTACTGCAAATTGTGACCAAGTGCGATAGAAATTCATTTATATTCCCACTTGAATCGGGGATCTTCATATATTCTGTATGAAAACACTGATATCTTTGTCGTTCTATGCCTTGCAAAAGATCATCAGAAATCATCCTTCTTCGTTGGAGATCTATCAAAACAAACTCCTAAATTCCGGTCAGGTGGCAAAAGATGATGTGGAAAAGATACATAATAAGATCAATAGAATCCTTAATGAAGAGTTCATTGCTAGTAAAGACTATGTGCCTCAAAAAAGAGACTGGCTTTCTGCTTTTTGGTCTGGTTTTAAGTCTCCTTCACAGCTTTCACGTGTTCGAAACACCGGGTATGCTTTGAACTTAAATGGTTTATTTTTAAGCTTGAATCATGTGACTCAAGATAGGTGCTATTCTGCAGAGTCAAACCTGAGATTTTGACGAATGTCGGGAAAGCAATCACTACGTTTCCAGATGGTTTTAAGCCTCACAGAGCATTAAAAAGGGTTTTTGATGACCGTCGAAAGATGATTGAGACAGGGGAGGGTGTTGACTGGGCTGTTGGAGAAGCACTTGCTTTTGCAACATTGCTTGTGGAAGGTAATCATGTTAGGTTGAGTGGTCAGGATGTTGAAAGAGGTACTTTCAGTCACAGACATTCTGTTATTCATGATCAGGAGACAGGGGCACAGTACTGTCCTCTTGATCATGTTATGATGAACCAAAATGAAGAGATGTTCACTGTGAGCAACAGGTATATTCTAATAGCTGTTTTATTTGTAATCCAGTTTATGAGGTTGCATTCTTGATGTGTTTCGCCTTTATGTATGCCAGCTTTCCATGCGTATTTTTTCTATTCGTTGGGATATTCAGTTTCTGGTTGATCTCTGCTGAATGATGCTAGTTGCTGTGGCAAATAGTCTGTTGGCTGAGTAAATTCACTTCCAATTGCCTGTCAGAATATGCTTAACTTGATTCTTGACTTTTCTTTTGAAGAACTCGATCAATCTACTCAAAAGTTCACATTTGATATCCAGCTCCATTTAGGAGCACACTTATCTCCTTTGTTTACCAAATCAACAGAAATGTGTTTCTTTCTGAGCTAGTCACTCATGTCGGTCTTACGGTCCTTGTCTTGGTTTCAAGAGTATGATTAAGTTTCAATAAGTCTGTTGAGTAAGTCTTGAAGAGTTATTATGTTTTTGGAGTGGATTTTTTTTTCTCTGGAATATAGTTATTTATTAACAATATCGATTTATCTAATATAAGAGCCTTAAGATCAACATATAACTCTGTTTGCTCTTGTATTGATGTGCAGCTCCCTTTCAGAGTTTGGTGTTTTGGGATTTGAATTGGGTTATTCAATGGAAAATCCAAATTCGTTGGTAATTTGGGAAGCTCAATTTGGTGATTTTGCTAATGGAGCTCAAGTAATATTTGACCAGTTTGTGAGCAGTGGAGAAGCAAAATGGTTGCGCCAGACTGGATTGGTTGTGCTTTTGCCACATGGTTATGATGGTCAGGGCCCTGAGCATTCAAGTGGACGTTTGGAACGTTTCCTCCAGGTGCATTAGCTGTTCTTCTCTCTAGTAGAAAGCAGAACTTTCTGACAGGAAGTTTCACTTTGCATTCTGGCTAAGGAGCATTGGCTAGTCATGACTATGAATATGATATGACATGGTTGAAAGAAAATATAAGATACAAGAGGTTCGAACCATGTGAAATTTAATGAATGAAATTGTGCTTAGAAGTGTGCTAGGTTAAAATAGAATATAAGGTCCAATTTATGTAGTACAGTGAAGTGAATATTGATATGGGCCTGGTTAAAAGATACCATACAAAATTTTATAATGTAATGTCCAATTCATGTACTACAGTGTAGTGAATACTTCAAACAGTTTCCTAAAGGTTCTTGTAATGTCCTGTCTTCCTTTAGAGTCCTGCATCTTCCACTTTTAGGTTTATGAGCTGTGTTCCTCTGATTGCTTCAACAAAGTAAATCACCTTTGTATTTTGCTTAATTTAATGAGATGCTTTTCCATGACAGATGAGTGATGACAACCCATTTGTTATCCCAGAGATGGAACCTACACTACGGAAGCAGATTCAGGAATGTAATTGGCAGGTGGTGAATGTAACAACTCCAGCAAATTATTTCCATGTTTTGCGGCGTCAAGTAAGTGCAACTGCAAGCGTGTTAAAATTTTTGAACTTTTCTGCTTCTTTGTTGTTCTCATGTGTAACTGCTTCTCAGATTCACAGAGATTTCCGTAAGCCTCTCATTGTGATGGCCCCAAAGAACTTGCTTCGTCACAAGAGCTGCAAGTCAAATCTATCCGAGTTCGACGATGCCCAAGGTCATCCAGGTTTTGACAAACAAGGTACCAGGTTCAAGCGTCTGATAAAAGATCAGAATGAGCACTCGGATCTTGAAGAGGGTATCAGACGGCTGGTCCTTTGCTCAGGAAAGGTGTGTAGCATACTCTTCTTTTGATAATCTCATTTTCATGATCATGTTCTTCCTAAGTTTTTGACATGCAGTTATAAACACATTACTGATACATACGATGAGTTAAAAATTTTCTTTTGATGATGACATGCTGTAGCGTTCTCCTTTCTCACCATGCAGATACAAACATCTTTAGATGCAATATAACTCGTTTCTTTGTCACTAGGATAATGAATACATGAATAACACCTTTCTTATACTCAACCACGTGTCAATTTCATTATCAAAAAAAAAAAAACACTTTTCTTATACTCAAGTTAGCAGAGTTAAATTATTCTTTCATGCCTGTAATGCAGGTATATTATGAGCTTGACGAAGAAAGAGCTAAAGCTGATGGGAAAGACATAGCTATCTGTCGGGTGGAACAGCTTTGTCCTTTCCCATATGACCTTATCCAGCGTGAATTGAAGCGATATCCAAGTATGTGGTCTGAAACATTTGGCTTACCTTTGCTCGCGAAATTAAATGAAAATCTACTTTTATGTGTATTTATCCCAAAATTGCATTTGCATAAGCATCCCTGAATGATTGCATGCATACATCCAACCAGGACTTCTGCATAGAGGTAGACATACCAATTGTCATGTGGTAACGAATTCGAACTTCCATATTTTCAGATGCAGAGATAGTTTGGTGCCAAGAAGAGCCAATGAACATGGGTGCATTCAATTACATTGCACCACGCCTTTCTACTGCCATGAAATCACTAGGCAGAGGTAACATGGATGATATCAAGTATGTTGGTCGTGCTCCTTCTGCTGCCACAGCCACTGGTTTCTTCCAGGTTCATGTGAAAGAACAGGCCGAGCTTGTCCAGAAAGCGCTGCAACAGGATCCGATTAATCAATTTTGAAAGCTTGAAACGTTGATGTACCCATAGCACCGGCCTCCAAAAATGACGCGACGATAGAAATGTTAAGCTATTCTCTGTGCCAGTGTGAGTTTTAATTTGCTTTTTGGAAAAATAAGGCCTTTTTGTTTGTGCTAGTTTTCAGTCAGTTACACAGTTTGAACTGATGCTTTCATACGTATACGTATTTCAGTTGGTTAAACAATTTTAATCAGCAATACAACTCACTCAGACTTATCCATATTACCTCGAGTTCCGTATTTTGCGATACGGTAAATTGGTGACCATAGCTTGTTCATCGTTGGCTTATATATATTTTTAATAGAAACTTATGTTGGTTTTTCGAAAAATGTCTCAATTGGGTCATCTAACACCTTAAACACGGAGAGAGATATATATTCAAAAGAAAGTATAAGCAACTTTCTATATGTATCATTATACAACAACAGACATCTCAATCGAGATAGCCACATAAGGTAGTCAAAGAGCGTGTTTGAATTAACTTATTTTAGGTGTTTTTTTTCTAATCTAAAATAGTTTTTAAATATTTCTATCTTATTTGGATAAGATAAAAAAGTACCTTCGAACACTTGTTTTAAAAACAAAAGCATTTTGTTTTGTACTAATATTAGGTTATATATTAGTTGGTATTATAATAATATAATATAAATTATTTATGTAATTATATACTTTGATACGTTATTCAGTATTTTTTATATATAAATACCATGTCCTCATACAACCAACTTTCTGGGTTGTGTGCATTTTTTCTTTCAAAATCTCTTTGCAATATTCACTAAACATGGGGGAAATACATTGCTTCCAATTCCAATACATGTATACAATAATATATACACAACAATAGCATATTTGGCATAATCTCACAATTGAGATGTGGAGAGGGTAATGTGTATGTTGCCTTAACCTTAGTTTGAGGAGGCAGAGATGTTATTTTCGATATAACCTAAGCTCAAGTAAAATATATCAAATCAGGTAGAGATGTTGGTTCCATATGAGATTTAGTTGAAACTCAATGTTTCATTGGCAGCTAGACCTAATATTTAAGTTGATTCTATAGGAAACGATTCCCTACAAGCCTAGCAATCAATGAAACATTTAGATTTGACTGGATCCCACACGAATTCACTTGATTATGATAGATCCTCAGTTCAAATAAGTATATCAAACTCAAACCTCTAATTAGTACTCCCTCAATTTCAAATTAATTGAATTGTTGAGGTAGGGCTGTTCAAAACCGAACTGAAACTGATAACTCGAACCGATAAAAAAGTTATTGGTTTATAGTATTAGGTTATTGGTTTAGCGGTTTTAATAATGGTTTTGATTTTTTTTAGTTATTGGGTTATCGGTCCTTAACGGTTTGAAGTTTTTTCTTAACGGGTTAACCGATAACCCGATAGTATATTAAATAATTATATTTATACCATTTTGTATATAAAGTCCTTGATTTAGAGTTTGATTTCCTACTTTTATTTTTGGTCGTCTCAAACACTTGGTTATTCTACAATGTAAAAGTGTTTGCTTTTGAGCAAGATGTAACTTGTGAACTCATGTGCATGGTTTATTTGGTTTGTCACCTTGTTTCTAAGTGATTTTCAATGTTTTATTTTTGTGTTAAATCTTAACGGTTAAACCGATAACCGAACCGATAACAATCAAAAATCGATAAATCAATAACCGATAAGTCAATATCTTAATGGTTCTATAACAATTTAGCATTTCTATAAACCGATAACCAATAAGCCAACCCGATAAACTTCAAAACCGAACTGAACCGACCGATACGCAGTTGAGGTGTTTCACACTCTTTAATAAAAGAAGATTAAGACATAAATTAGACACAACTTTCCATTTTTACCCTTATTAATTATTATCAAATTTATGATTAAAATAACTAAACATTAATTAATAACTAATTCCAATACTAGCTAATGAAGGGTAAAATTGAAAGAACATTCTAAAAGTAGTCTTGAAAATTGAACAATTAAGTTAATTTAAAAAATAAAAAATATCTCAACAATTCAATTAATTTGAAATGGAGGGAGTAACAAATATGATAATAATTGAGGCATTTTGAACTCTTCCTTCCCCATTTACTCATTTTGCACAATGATAGCACACAGTTATTATTAATGTACGATTATCTATCTTAGAATTTCGATCTTGTATATTAAAGATGCAGTCTCCAATATATTTACTCTATAGTCCCACATCGTCAAGTGAATAAGACATAAGAGAAGCAAGGTGATGCTATAAAGAACGACCAATGACAACATAGAAAA
Organism: Solanum bulbocastanum; assembly: GCA_037074985.1. Lineage (NCBI taxonomy): Eukaryota > Viridiplantae > Streptophyta > Magnoliopsida > Solanales > Solanaceae > Solanum > Solanum bulbocastanum. The sequence continues at coordinate 46,338,388 of CM073601.1, forward strand.
TAGGCCTAATCAATTGGTTTCGTATGGAATTCAGCTATAATTGAATGTTTCATTGGCTGCCTAAAAGCCAATAAAACATTTAAATTTGGCTGAATTCCACATGATGCTACTTCTACTTGATTATTCCCTCAATTCAAATAAAAATATCAAAACTCAAACCACTCATTAATCATTAGTAATAAATATGATAATAATTGAGGCATTTAAATATCTACCTTCTCCATTTACCCATTTTGCATAATAATTAATCACACAAAGCTATTAATGTAAGGTTATCCATCTTAAGCTATTGCTCCGAGAAAAGACAATTTCTTTTTACCTATTATACCCTTAATTAAATGACTAATTACTTTGAAAAATGCAAAACTTTTCATCCACTTTATAATTAATAGGGGTAAAATGATAAATTCACTATGTCATTAATTGATTTCTTAATAGATGTGCCAATTCAAAAGTGGACAAATAATTAGGGACAAGAGAGTATATACTTGATCAACTGGTTCCATATGAGATTTAGTTGAATCTGAATGTAGCATTGTCTGCTAGGCTCCTACTATTGTAACCTTGAGTTATAATAAGGAGACATGAACAACAGTGAAATATACTTACCTGGACGGGGTTAATGGGTGATTAATACGACCAATTGCCTAGGTTGGTGACCCTCATTGCACTTTGGAGGGGTGCTCGTCTAAGGTCGATCCAATTGATCAAGCCTACGTCATAATTTGTGACAGTGGGGCCTGCGTTCGCGCGACCCCATCCAATTCATAAACCAATAGTTTTTATTCATTGGGCCTCAATCTCACACACACATATATATAGCCCAAATGCTCTTGTAATCCAATTTGAGTGCCTCAATAGCATAGGCATGAAAGGCTTTAGTAGAGATGATGATATTATATAAGCATAATGGATTAGAGGGTATTTTAGATTAATTGTTTATTAAGTTCTTTACATTTATAAAAAGTTTTTTTCAATATTATACATAGCATATTGTTATTTTACAAAAGTAACAAAGCTAGAGTATTGACTTTAATGATCAAGAAATTAAAGTCATACCTCTAATCATAGATAAAGCTTAAAAAAAAGTATTTTTTTTATTTTCCACCTGATATTCGATATTAGTATTAATTGAGGTTGACAAAATTTTGATTTATGCACAAAGTTCATTTATGAGGGCAACACTCTGATCCCAACATGATTTGACCACTAGTGAAGAACAAACGAAAATCTCAACCATTCCACCACAATCCATGTTAATAAAAACAAAGTCAATATATAACATTATAAGTTAACCGTGCTATTATCATGAGAAATAAAACAATAACATGACTAGCAGAATTCTACAAGGTCCGGAAAAATTGAAGTCACCGGTGTGTACGTAATCTTATTCTTATCCTACATTGTGAAAATAGAGTGTTTACTATAGACCCTTGACCGAAAGATAAGTCATCCTACTTTTCATAGTGTAATTTATTTTTTTGGGTCTCTTGGTACTTTCCAAAGACCCAAAAAATAAAAATAAAAATAGTATTTTGCTAAAGGATGAATTATAGAAAAAAAATTAATTTGTATCCAGGCCAGTGTTACGTAGGAATAGCTAAATAAGGATCATCTCAAAGTGCTTCTTTAAGAACCAACAAAACATAATAAAGTTGAAAAATACAAAAAAAAAAAATTTGACTAAATACTCCACTTGGGATCAAATCAATTTGTCATCTAAGCTTAAAAAACAACTAAACAAGTCTATGAAAGTGACATGTCATTTTTTAAAAATTAATCATATGAATTTACCTTATATACATTAATAGTGTAAATAATTTTAGACTATTATTGAATTTTAAGCGATTATATCAAGATTATTAGCTGATTTTCTATATATGTGACCGACAATCAATCAGAATTATTACAGATAATAATTTTTTATTGTCGTAGATCAATCTAATTTATATTTAAAAGACAATATTTTAACGTTAATTAAGATGTGGATATATATCTATATAGATTATTATATCTATTTACGAAAAATCTTGTGTACGTTACTATTAACATTGAGGAGGACTTTATCAACAAAGTTAAGTCTAGACGTTATGGTCAGTATTAATTAGTCAATAGACCTACTCTATTTGAATGATAAGACAAACTAATTTATAATTCAACAAATGTATGGCTAAAAGTTTGTTACTAGTGACCCAAGTTGAAAAAATATATATATATAGGTAACTAATTGAAAAAGATATTTTGGAACGTAGACAATAATGTTTCTCATTAAGCTATAATATAATAATTTTAAAAGGTTTAAATTATTTCTTCATCAAATCATATTTGTCTATTATAATAACAAGTAGCTTGTATTTTTAAAATAACAAATTTCATATTTTAAAAGACTATAAATAGATATTCTTTAGGTACTTCATCTGATTATTTTTATTTTATTTTTTATATCGATAATATATATTATTTAAATTCATATGAGGACATATATATAGTTGAAAGATCTAACAAGTAAGTATTTTCAAACAATTTACTATGGTGGGATACTTCGTTCAAAGATATAGATCCTTATCCACACTTGTACTAAAAGGAGTTTTGATAAATTCAAAAATAAAAATTGGAGAAATATATTTGAGAAAATTAGACCTTTTGTACATAATATTTGAGAAGAGTTCTCAAAATTCAAAATTTTGTATATTTGAACTGTTTCACATAATTCAAGGGTAAATTGGACCTTTTTGTACATAATATGTATAAGCATAGTTAGAGAGAAATTAAGCTACTGGATTAAACAATATTTTATATTTATGTTAATCAATTCAATTACAACAACAACAAATCTAATGTAATCTCATAAGTAGAGTTTGAAAAGTGTAAAATGTACGTAGATTTTACCCTTATTTTCATGGGATAGAAAAACTATTTCCAATAGATTCTTTGGAGTATTCGAACTTCAAAGCAAATTCACTTAATATCTATTGTTTTTAAAACTATGTATAATTAATATATTTAAAATCCATTAGCTACTTGTTTTATTATTCAGATTCAATCTTTAGATGTATATAAATATTTCTGTCCCAACTAAACCTACAACAATATTTTTGTACTTTTTGTCAACAGATGATTTTAAAATTCAAGTTGTACGAACAAGTACATGACTAATCAACAACCTTCTAGATATTTAGATAAGTCTAATTATATTTTATTTTATTTACTATAAAGTATTTGTCTGACTTTAATTTACTCATGTACATCTCAATAAGGATATCCATTTAGTGTTAAACATTTTTCTATTCATATACGAAGGTTCTTGTTAGTTTCCTTGTGCAAATACAACTTGAATTATTTTATTTTATTTTGGAAAACTTAAATAACAATAAAAATAATTTCAGTGTAATTTCACGAGTAAGATTTGTAGGGAGTAATTTGTACGTAATAATAGAATAATAGCAAATAAAACAACAAGTAATATTAATAAGGGAAAAAAACCTAACTTTACAAAATAAGCATCTAAAATCTAAATAACCACTATTTGCCAAAAAAATTGTAGTGGGGTGGTAACTGATAAGTACTCCCTCATCCTTAACTAGAGGTCATAGGTTCGAGATTTTCTAGGTATGAAATCGCCTTTGTTGGGAAATATTTTATCTTTAATGTGAGATTTCCTGATACAAATCTAAATTCAATCGGACTTCAGTATGATACTGACTAATAATTAAACCCTAATCAGAATGCAAATATATAGAAGTTATGATGTAGTGTGAACAATTAATATTATATAGTACTATATAATAATGAAGACATGGTACATACGAATGTTAAACGCGATTAGCACACACAATTTCAGTCAATTAATTAATTAATTGATAATATGTTCTTATACATAATCTTTTCTTTTTCATTTTTTTTTTGATACATCAAATATCTATGGAGTGTATAAAACTACATCATATTTTCATGTGTGGATGAATCTTTTGAGCTGTGGACGTGGCCTTTTTTTTCCTTCTTAAATCATTCTTACCCTCGAAGTTGCGGTGGAGTCATAAATACTCTTTATTCTTAATTAGATATTTCGAGTTCAAATCCTATTAAATACAAAGCTTTAACCTCAATATGATATATTTTTACCCGAATTCAAATTCAATTAGATTTCTATACGGATATAAGATACCAATAAGAAAACAAGAAAAAAAATTCAAATAGTTGTTCAACTTACATTTTAATTCTTTCGAATTAAAGAAACAAAAGTGTGAATTGGACTAATAGAATTTCTAGAAAAAATGAAATTGCCAAGAATTTACATAAATATATATCTTAAGAATTAAAATGTTGGTTCACTATAGTCAACTTTGCAAGTTATAGACTTGTAGTATAGCTAGTATTAATATTTCCTAATTATAATGTCATGCTTACGTGCGCCATGACATCTCACATTATGCACCCCACAATTATATTGACCCAAAAATACACTAATTTAAGCTCCTTTTTTGAATTAAGGGTATGTTTGACACATTGGAAAATGCTTATAGTTTCTTGCTTATTTTCTGATGTTCAATAAATAAATAAAAATATTTTTATATAATTTAAGCAAATATGATTGTAATTGGATGGGTGCATGGGTTAAGGGTGGCGAGGGACAAGGGTAGCAATGGGGGTGCTGGATGACAACATATTCATCTGAACTCATTACTTTTAATGTAAAATGTATATTATGTGTAATAGTACTACTAAGTATGAATCTACAACATTTAAAATATAATCGATTCAAGTATTTGTTGAGCCCATAAAAATTAATTAAATCATGAGTTCACCTCTTAAATGAACGATTGGAAGGCTGGGATAACAATAGGTAACATCAAACATGGGTGGGTGGAGACAATCAGCACATAGTTTCACTTACGATATACTTGTTTTCCTAATTTTTACCAGCAAGTCATCTGCTCGATATTTGAAAAATAGATGTGATGTACGGTTAAGTATTCTTAGACCAAAGAGTGTTCTTGCAGAATTAATTATTGTCGTCACCACCTTCTACCTATTCTATACAATCGATAAAATAATTTCCAAAAATATTATTTTAACTGACCGATCAAACATGAAAAAATAGAAAACCCTCCTGACATACCAAACACACTCTAAGTAAAAAAAAAAAGTTAATCAATCATAGCAATAAACCCCGGTATCATATTTTTTTTTCCTAATGAGAAAAGAGAATAAATCTAACTTACTTATCCCACAAGAAATCAACATGCCCAACTTCGTCATAACAAAAAAGTCAACTAATACTAGTCCAACTGTCCAACTAAAAATCTTTATAAATAAATAACCTTCCACCACAAAAACCTAAAAATATTTCCTTTTCTTTTCTTCCTCTTACCCAAAAAAAAAAAAAAAAAAACCATTCACACCAAAAAATTTCTCAAAAAAAATAAAAAAATTCACAAAATTGCATAAAATTATGGTGGTTCTACCAATGAAAAGAGAAAGAGAAGGAGAATTCGATATAACAACCGTGGCGAATTATTTGATGCTGTTTTCACGTCAAGAAAATCATTTTAACACGATGGTGAACAATTCTCCTAGTCGAGTTTTTGAGTGCAAGACTTGTAACAGACAATTTCCTTCGTTTCAAGCACTTGGTGGTCATCGAGCAAGTCATAAGAAGCCAAGATTAATGGGAGAATTGAATTTTCATTTGCCAACTTCACCACCTAAGCCAAAAACACATGAGTGTTCAATTTGTGGACTTGAATTTCCTCTAGGACAAGCTTTAGGTGGACATATGAGAAGGCATAGAGGTATGTTAAATGAAAATAATAATAATATTCAAGTTCCTCATCATAATGTTGTGAAGAAATCATCAAATAATCCAAGAGTATTGTGTTTGGATTTGAACTTGACACCATTGGAGAATGATTTAGAGTTCAATTAGTTGAAGAAGGCAAATCCTATGGTTGATTGGTTTTTGTGATCAATCAATAATATCGGACCAGATCGCGAATCTAGGTCAGGTTCTATGAGTTCAAATTATCAATTCATCATTTACATATCCTGAACTCACTGATTCTAGATTCTGGATTCATATCGATATATACTGCACATATATCAAAATCCCATCTAGACATCTAGACGTTTGATTATTAGTTTTTTTTTTCTATTCTGTTTTCTTCTTATGTATTTTGTACTAGATATGAATTTATTTATTCGTTAATATAAGGGATATAGGACCTTAGCCCTTGTAGATGTAATATATAGTACCATATTTAGTGTAATTAAGATATACTTGATGATTGTTTTACATTATGCTTTTTGTATCATTTTAGTCGTAGATAATTTTAGATCATATATATAATTTTTTTTTCCTTCCCAAATGCTAAAGTTAATTTAACAACAATAACAATAGCATACCGGTCAGTAGTATTTCACAAGCAAAATTCAGAGAGGGTAGAATAATATACATAAACCTTATCCCTGTCAGTCGAAACAATTTTATTTAACGATAATATAAAAATTAAAATATAGATTTGGTTTTTATTTAGATGATGATCATGCATGTGTGAACATTAAGGCAACGTGTATATGCTAGAGGTGGTTCACAACAACCCCTTTTTTGGTTTGTACTTAATTATATTAATTTGACCCGTGATTTATGCTTATTATTTGATGACATTATTAATTTTTGAGTCTTAAATGAGCAAGAAAATTATCCACTTTACATGCGATAATAGAATACTTTTTTGTCCAATACTGATTCGACTAATTAAGATTCATATATTATAAGACTCATATAAAAGTCGAATCGTGTTTCATAGAAACCTTAAAATATTATTTTTTTTTCAATATTTTTCTTCTTTTTATTTTTGAGTGTTTTTATCCAAGCTTTCATTTTGTATTTCCAAACTCATGTTTTGAAATATTTTTCTTGAATATGAAATATTTTTCTTGAATCGAGAGTCTTTCAATTGAATTAACGATTTCTCTACTCCAAGTAGGAATAAGGTCTTTGTACACACTATTCCTACCTGCCACCTTAAACCTCATTTATGAAATCACACTGAATATATTATTGTCGTTTGACGGGTGGTCGATCATTGAGACATTTAAATTCCAACGGTATTGCGTAAATAATCACAAACTTATAAAATTGTCAACATCAATTTTAGGTATCACTTGACTTAATTAGAAATGATATATATATATATATATATATATATATATATATATATATATATATATATATATGTATTGTGACGTATTGCAATACATGGTATGCGGAATTCGATAACATTATGCATTTTTTAAGCATTTTATGCTGTATAAAGGTCATTTCTTTTTAAAATACCTTTTGCAGTTTTATATTCAAAATACTCTTATATTCTGATCATTTTTATCTCATGGATTGTTACAATCAATTTTATTGATTTTAGGCTTACAAATAAAAAGCCTTTTCTAAATCTTGTATGGATTTATCCAAGATATATAGAGCTAAGCGATGTTTCTATGCTCTTTTTCTTACTAAGTGTAAGTGGTATTGAATATGTTTCATGTTATGCTAAAAGAATGAATGATGTCTATTGTCTTATTGACACAATCATATAAGATTTAATTCCCTATAGGTACTAAGTATTTTTAATTCTATGTATATAATAAAAATATGAATTTAATTTCCCTTTAAAGATAATAATTATGAAATATAGAGTTTTGCGTTTATACCTTTCTTCTGTTCCTTCGTTGAATAGTTTTTATCACTACCGCTATATATATATATAAATTCATAAATGAGCTAAACTAAATCAAAATTCTTTCATTATTTGCTATAGTAAATAGTTATTATGATGGAATTATTATCTGAAAATTCGAAAACTAAAATACATACAATCATAAATTATATGAATATGTATGAATCGTATAAACGAATAATTAAATATCTATCTAGTAAAGATCCATAATTAAAAGAAATAAAAATGAAATAAAAAATAAAAGTACAAAGATTTTTTTTAAAACTAAGCGTCTATTATATATAATTACATAATTCGAACAAAAAAACAAGAAATTCAAATAATTCTAAGCTTGTTTATCTCTTTATTTGGTGTGAAAATGGAGAGTTGTTATAATTGGTTTTGGTTGAATTATATAAGAAAATGAAATTGAGAATCTCATGGAGGTAGGTTATTTATATTTTATAATATGGTCATAATATAGTTGGCTAAATTGACTAAGATTAGTTGCCTTTTTATTTTTATTTTTTAAAATGACGAAATAGGAAACATTGTTTTATGGAATAAATTAGGTATGTTCTGTCAAAACAATCTGACTCTGGGAGTAATTGCAAAATCTTTATAGGACTAACCGTAACACATGGAGAGTGGTATATACAGTCTCATTATTTTTATAATATTTTTTTGAGAATTTAGATGCCAATTTTACATGAATTAATTTAGGATCTTTTTTTTTTTTTTTTAATTTTTCGCGTGTGTTAGCTCATAAATATTTTGATGATATGAGTTTCGATCGATTTTTTTGGAAAACCTTTACGAAACCTCTCTGTAGGCAGTTGGGGAGCAGTACATACGGCCTCACAATTTTTACAGTGTTTGTGGGCATTTAGGGGCCAATTTAAATGAATTCGGCGATTTTTTCAGTTTTTTTGTTTGTTAGCCCATTAATATTTTGGTGAAAACCAATTTTTGCGAAACCTTTACGGAACCTCTCTAAGGAGTTGGGGGAGAGATAAGTACAGTCTCACAATTTTGAGGCATTTTTGGGATTTTAGGGCTCACTTTATCGGAACTAGGAGATTTTCTCAATTTTTCGTGTGTGTTAGCCCATAAATATTTTGGTGATATGACTTCCGATCGATTTTTTGCGAAACCTTTAGGGAACCCTCTATAGGGAGTTGGTACATCTCACCATTTTTAAGGCAATTTTGGACATTTAGGAGTCAATTTACAGGAATTAAGAGACTTTCTCATTTTTTATGTGTGTTAGCCCAATAATATTTTGATGTTATGATTTTCAGTTGATTTTTTTGCAAAACTTTTAATTGATCCCCTCTGTAGGGAGTTGGGGGAGATGTAAGTACAGCCTCACAATTTTACAGCAATTTTGGGCATTTAGGGGCTAATTTACAGGAATTAGGCGTTTTTTTCTCAATTTTTTTTGTGTGTTAGCCATGAATATTTTGGTTATATATATTCCCGGTTGATTTTTTTTGCGAAACCTTTACTGATCCCTTTGCAGGGAGCTGGGGGAGCAGTACATATAGTTTCACCAATTTACATGAATTAGACAGTTTTCTTAGTTTTTTTCTGTGTTGACCCATGAATAATTTGGTGATATGACTTTCGATCGATCTTTTTGGGAAACCTTTACGAAACCCTCTGTAGGGAGTTGGGGGAGCAGTACGTACAATCTCACCATTTTTGAGATATTTTTAGGCATTTAGGAGCCAATTCACAGGAATTAAACGATTTTCTCCGTGTGTGCTAGCTCATGAATATTTTGGTGATATGACTTCCGACCGTTTTCTTTGAAAAAAGAACTTGATGAGACTCTTTGTAATGAGTTGAGGGAGCAGTATGTATAGTCTGACCATGATCCACATCATTTTTGGAGTTTAGGGGCCCATTTGATAGGAATTAAGCGATTTTCTCAGTTTTTCGTGTGTAACGCCCTTGAATATTTTGGTGATATGACTTCATGTCGATTTTTTTGAAAAAAATTTACGAAACCCTCCGTAATTAATTGGAGAATTGTACATATAACATCACCATGATCTACAACATTGCCTTTTCTTTCTTTCGTCTTCCTAATTCCTTAATTAAGCTTCATATCTAAATCTCCCAAATATGAAATTAAATATGCAGGTCTACATCTGTCCTAGTTAGTACTTATTCGTACAAATATGAATTCTTTTAATATTTTATTTATGGAGTTTATTATCTTAAATGGAAGAGTCGTTATATATAATATTATTCTAATTATTCTTTTTATAATACTAGAAGGTTTAGTTAATATTGGGCTGAATGAGCCAGCCTTATTGGCTAGGTACATTGGTGTATAATGTAATTAGTATTTGTAATTTGAAACAATAAATTATTAATTATACAGCTATTAGGCAGCTTGTCAACTATATTATGATGCCACCCCTTGCGTGTAAGTGATGTTACTAAATATAAATTAATATTTTCAACCAACTCTTCTTTTTTATATAAATTATTTTGTAATGTGCGATATAGATTTTTATATGCGATATCGATTTTTTCTAGAAGAGAGAAATAAATATTAATTATGATATATGTTGAGCCATTAGTTTAGTTTGATTTTAGACTACAAATGGTTGTGGGTTCGAACCTCAAAATAAATCATGTGTTTAACCTACACGCCAAGCAACACTCAATGCTAAGTGATTTTATTTTCTTTCTATATATCATGAATTTATGCATTTATAGGATTAATATATATGTTTAGTAAAATTTTCTGACGAAGCGATGTTAAGTGCCACCGTTTGATTAACATAGTCTACCCCTTACAGTGGCGGATCTATGAAGGAGTCGGGGGTGCCACACCAGCCCCCAACTTCGACGGAAACTCTACATATACATATATAATATTTATATAAATATAAAGCGTGACACCCAGTGAATAAAATTGACTTGTGGTGCCATGGTTGGAGGGCAACTTTAGATGGCTAATGTTGCGGGTTTGAATCCCATTTGTACCTATTTTTTTTTTTGAGAAATTTGCTGCAGACATTTTTTAAGAAAAAAAAAAAGGCTCCAAGCACCTTTTTTTAAGGAAAAAAGGTGGCACATCAATCGATAAGTTTATTTGGCACCCACAGACTCTAAATCTTGGATCCGCCACTGACCCCTTATATATTTATGTTTGATTTAACTGAGATTATTATTATTGATAAAAAAAAATTAATAATATTTTGATAAATTGATCTTGAATCTTCAGTGTGGTATTTGATATTCTCTTTTGATTCTTGAAATCACATCAAGCAGTGGCAGCCTACAAATCCAACTACTTTCATTACTCATAACCGTTCCTTGTAACCTCTTATAATGATTTTTTGTTCTTCCATCAATTAATGTTACTAATATAACAATAGTTAGATGATTAATAGAATTCTTGAAAATATATACGCTTTTTAATAATTTGTTGAAGCAAGCAGTGATTACGAGCTTCTGTTAGAAACATATTCTCTTTCCTCGTAAAAATAAAGGTAAGATGTATCATGTACACGCTTACGTGTTAGATATCACTGAATACGTTGTTATTCCAAAAGTCATGAAATTAAATCTCACCAACATAAAATTTTATATATATCAACTTGTATGCGTTCCACGATCGTTTTCACACTCTACATATACTAATTCAACTTGCTTAGTTCAATTATTAAAATTTTAGCCAAAAGTTAGTTGGAAGAAGTTTTGTTATTTTTCATCAAATAATAATTAATTGCTTTGACTAAAAATAGTGCACATTATAGTCAATTGAATAAGTCGTCACTTGAATGTGTACTAGAAAATTGACAAGTCATAGTCATAGGTGTTTAAGTTGTCATTTTTTTTTTATATATATATATAAATACATTTATTTAATTTAATTATCCCAAATAAAAACGTTGTATATTTTATTTTAATTTTTTTTTTTGTTTTTTTCACCATCTCAACAAGATTTTTTTTTTCGTTTTCCTGGGTTCAAACCCAATCTCTGATTAAGGGTGTAAAAATCTCAATCATCGGATCTCAATAATAAAAAATTATTATATTTTGTTTCTCTAAGAAGGAACTTAGAGAAATAAAAAGTAATATTTGATTTATATATACAACAAAGTTTTTCAGCGAAAAATATTCAACTGACCACCCTTAGTAACATCGCTCCAATCTTATAAATACATAAATAAACCCCTATCTAGAACATGATCCATAAGAAAGAAATAATTAAACTTAATTCTATACATCTAGATAGGATTTATTTTACCCAATATTCAATAATCACAAGAACTCTAAATGATCAGTCTCCAATGGCGGCAAATTCAAATCCAAACACAAAAATCTTGGACTTTTTAATTTCTTCACAACATGATGAACTTGAATATTCTTATTATTATTTTCATTCAATATACCTCTATGTCTTCTCATATGTCCACCTAAAGCTTGTCCTATAGGAAATTCAAGTCCACAAATTGAACACTCATGTGTTTTTGGTTTAGGTGGAGAAATTGGCAATTGAAAATTTAATTCTCCCATTAATCTTGGCTTCTTATGACTTGCTCGATGACCACCAAGTGCTTGAAATGAAGAAAATTGTCTATTACAAGTTTTGCACTCAAAAACTTGGCTAGGAGAGTTGTTCACCATCGTGTCAAAATGATTTTCTTGACGTGAAAACAACATCAAATAATTCGTCATGGTTGTTATGGTCTTAAACTCTCCTTCTCTTTCTCTCTTTAGTGGTAGAACTACCATGATTTCATGTAATGTTTGAGAAATGGAATTTTTTTTTGGGGGGTGGAGGTGGGATTTGGGGCGGAGGGGGGAGGGGGGGGGGGTTATCTTGAATGTGAAAAAAAAAGAGTTTTGGTTTTGGTTTAGAGAAGAAAGAATGAAAATGAGGATCTCATGGGGGTAGATTATTTATAAGGTTTGTTAGTTGAATAGTTTGACTATGACTAGTGACTTTTTCTTTTGTTATTATGACCAAATTGGATAGTAAGTAAGATAGATATCTTTTGTTTGAATTAATTAGGTTAGTTTAACTTATGTGCACACATAATATAAAGATTTTTTTTTTGCACAATTAGATTACCTAACCTTCATAAAAAAAAATATAGGATTTTATAATCTTGAAAATAAGATATTTATTTTTTTTCATTAGTGGTGAAGATTTTAAGATATCAACTTAATTTAATATATTGTACCATATTATTTGCCTTATTTTTTAGAGAATTTGTTATATATATTTATCTATGAACAAGGTATATTGATCTTTCAGGATTCCAATGATAAAGTCATTGTTCTAAAAGAGTTTGTCCAAGTTGTTGTAGAAGTAGACTTGGAATGGGAAAAATTATTGCATCATGTATATGTTAAACCTCTCTATTTATCTACTATAAATTTATAGGAACGGTAAAATTATTTTAAGTGTGATTTATTGATTACAAGTTTGAGTTGTGATAATAATCACCAATATAATTAATATTTATATTATGGTAGACTAGTCACATCAGATGCACTCCTTGAGATGTGAACTTATCAAAATCCTACATGAATATAGAATACTTTGTATATTGAACTTCTTCTTGTTGGGTTTTAAAGGTGTGAACAGGAAATGAAGGGTTGTGACTCTCCTGAAGAGTTGTGACTATGCCAAAGGGTTGTGACCTTTATGAAAGATTGTGTCCTTTCTAAAGGGTTGTGATCGTTTGAAAGGTTATGCCTTTTCCAAAGTGTTGTGACCTTTCTGAAGGTTGTCTTCTTTCTGAAAAGTTGTCTTCTTTCCAAAGGGTTGGGACCTTTACCCTTTGTTGGCTATAAATAGAGAGGTTTTCTCTCAATTTTCTGCACTGAAATTTTTTTTTCTTCTCTCTGCATACATTTTCTTACATAAACAAAATTGTTGATCAACTGAGTCTGTGTGTGCTCTTGTTACTGTTCTTGCGTTCGCTGAAGTTATTGAACTTTGAGGTACCGCTACTTCTTTAACAGGTTAATCCGTTTTATCTTGGGAGGAATTAATCTGCAACCTCGGGTACTTAAGGGGATTAAATTTCTTAAGGACACACAGTGGGTTCTGTGGACTCGAATAGTTCTTTGTGTTTTTCTTTTCATCTTTTATTATTTCTGATTTGCTAATCTGAATACAGAAAATAACACTTCTTTAGGTCATGATATGGTTATAAATAATAATTAAGATAATATCAAAACGAATTATCTTTTTTTGTGTGTGTAAACAAATGGGTATGTGTCTATATATGTAGATGGAAGTAGGTGAAAAATGAAAGAAAAATTTGCTAAAGTATTTTGAATATTATTATTGGTGTCTTTTGGGCAATTGCAAGTGTGTATTTGGTGAGCCATTATTGAATGTATTGATGACCATATGTGAACATAATGGATTCATATACTAGTCTTTTTTTAAGAGTTATATATATGAGATTCATATACAAGTGTAAATTCACTTTTGTTTTTCTACGAAACGAATTTTCTTAATTAGAATAAATAAATTTCAATGGGAAAATAGAATATTTTGCAGAAAAATTTGCTAAGATATAATTGCACAATCACCATCAGTCCTATATATATATATATAACAAATATCACTAACCACTTCAATTATTAATTATTATTTATTGTACAATCATTGTCATTATCGATCATCTCTACTATAATAATATATTCAGTAAAATCACACGAATGAATTTGAACTATATGACTAATATATATGTTTTATAAAATAAAGGTCGTGAGTCGTGACTGATCATTAATATTTTTGTAAATTTGTGGCATTTTCATTCTTCTACAATATTCTTTTAGTCCTTTCCCACCTAAGTTTCTTTCTTCTCTTTTTTGGAAAAAAAAAATTAATTAAAACTAAAACTTGACAACTTATTATCACTTGTCACTAATCATCTGTTGGGGGTGGGTAAGTGTTTATTACACTAATAAATTCTAATTAATTAATAAACACATCAATAGCCACACACTTAGAGCTATTATTGTGTGGTGGTTAGTTTTATACTTTGGAAAATAAAAATTTATTTATTACTGATAACAAATTTACAATGATCAGTACATGATTAGTAAATCATAAATCATAATTATTTGTTTATACTATACTTTGATTTATGACTTAGTCATCGAAAGTTAATATAATTTAATATAAATATTATATGTGAGTAATATAATATTAATATTATATATATTTGACTTCGATTGTTTAGTGACGCTCATAAATTTTGTTATAATATCATTTGTTTCAATTTATGTGCAAGTGTCATTATTTGAAGGAACTAGACAATTTTATTTTTTATTACAATTTTATCGATCTTTTATTGAATCATTAGCTATATTAAGTATTTTTTACGTAATTTTAAAAAATATAAATTTATTTTAAACTATGTAAATAATATATAATCAAATTCATTAATATTAATGTCGGCCTTCATTCTCCAGACTCTTTTATATAAATTGAGGCAGAACGAGTACATGTTTGATATTAATTAAATTATTGTAAACATATACGTGCTAACAATCATAACTAATCATGCATTTTAGATTATTTTCATTGTTTTTGCTTTGAATTTGCATTAAAATTAAATTGTGTAAATAATTTAAAAAATATTGGGGTAGTTGTCCGTACTTATTCATGTACTTGCCGTACATAGATGGATTACTATAATATTATATTTTCTTGAGTTTATTTAATTTTTTTTAATGTAAAAGTCGTACATATTATTCTACTTATTTTGATAATACTTGAAGGATTAGAAATTGGATTATACACAAATAGTCAACGATTATATATGATTCACCCCTTACGTGTAGTGATGTTACTAAATACATTTTTCAAATGAATTTTAAAATTGTATTTATCAAATGAATTTTAAAAGTACAGTTTGATGCACAAAATATTTCGTGTTTAAGTAGAATTCAGAGAAGAATTGTATCTCAAAGGTTGTTATTTTCATGGTTTGAATGTGTAGCGTATAAATCACACGAAGATAATTTTACCGTTTCCCATCTCCATTTTTTATTATTTCAAATAAATCTTCATTTATTGATTATTGATCTCTTAATTCATATATTATGCCTATTATATTTTTGTAAGTGCCTTTTCATATATTTGAAAGAGGAGGATATATATAATTATTACCTAAAGGATCTTTGAGAAATTATGTCGACATGTTGAATTAACATTATGCATTATATTTATATTATATATATTAGTTAATTAAAAGTATGTTATAAACTTTTTCTTTATAAACTTTTTTCAAAGATGAAATCAGATTTTTTATTTAATAGAATCAAAATATAAAAAAAATAAATGCAGAAGACTTTATTATTTGTAATTTTTATTTTATCTTATTATATGTTCGATTTTTAGATATCTACATTAAAATTAATTTGAATTTGCTCATTTTCAATTTTCACACTACATATACTATTATTCAACTGAATCAAAATATAAAAAAAAATAAATGCAGAAGACTTTATTATTTGTAATTTTTATTTTATCTTATTATATGTTCGATTTTTAGATATCTACATTAAAATTAATTTGAATTTGCTCATTTTCAATTTTCACACTACATATACTATTATTCAACTTGCTTGAATGAGTAGAGCGTATATGTGTGATTATTCATCAAATAAATAAGTGCTTAATTTGACTAGAATAATAGTAATAACATCAACAATATAATTAATCATCAATATTTTTTCATTATTAATTAGATATTTTATCGAATCCTGAATATAAAGTCACTTTTATAATAGGAAGCGTTTTATTTTAAAATAAATTTTTCAATATAAATTTAATTTAATCAAACCCATAACAAATATTAAACACAAAGTGAGTAACCAAAAAATATAATGATAACATAAAGAGCATAGTCTATAAGTTTAAGTCGTCACTTAATGTGTACTTAGAAAAAGGACAAAGTCAAAGTCGTAGTTATCATATACTTAGAAATTAGTACATTGATTTGATCCTAATTACTAGAGTTAGTCAAATAAAAGCATTATACTTTTCAACTTTATTATATTGTATTTTTGGTTCTTTAAGAAACAACAAATTAATAAGAAATAATTATCTTTATTTTGTCATTCTTACGTGACACAGACTTGGATCCAAGCATGCTAAATTTTTTTTTTTTTGGATTAATTTATATTCATAATTATATTCTGAATAACGCTTGCATTTTCTGTATTACCGCGGCTATTTGCACGAAGTTGACCGATGCTCCTATTATTATATATTGCTTGTTCTCTGGGAAAAAAAGTTCATGACCTGTGGGCTTTCAACCTCATTGTGTGTTAGCTTGCTTGTAGAGCTATTCCGTCGCTTGCACTACATTGTCGCTTCCGCTCTGTCCAACCTGACCTTTGCACATGACTTCTATATCCTATTATTCATAGATCTCCTTCTTTTATCATTGTCGGTCTAAGCAGAAGGTTGCTAAGTCAGATGTCTGGTGAACACATTCGTAATATAGTAGGTGTATTAGTAAGGAAGTAAGTTACTGAATTTAATGTTGACAAGACAACTAGTGAATCTTTATTATCGAAGGATAAATGTAGATGTATAGAGAGATTAATATGATGAAAAAAAGAATAATGTTCAATTGAAATTAATCAAAAATAAACAAGAATAATTTATTAAATTATTTTTGAAGTTGATGTTTTCAATCTTAAAAAGCGTGCAAAAATAAAACATGACAAGTAAAAATGAAATAGACGAAGTAATTGTGCGTTGCAAGAAAAATTCAAAGGATTGCCATTTTTTCTTATTCGAACAATTAATTTCTCCAAGATCTGAAAAACTATAAGTTTCTTAGCATATTTATTTCAATGCCAAATATTAATATAAATGTTTACCTTAGTTATCACTTTATTATGCTAAATTAATATAATTCGATGTAAACACTAAATATGATTAAATATTTTTTTGGTTAGAGGCATGTGGAAGGGAGTGCACACTACGTCAATATTCAGCTTGGAAGTCAAAGATATGTTCATCTTAAAAAGTCAGTCATGTCGTACAAATCATAGAATATATAATATATTATATTATATTATATTATATTATATGATCATTTTAGTTAATTTAGTTCAATGTTATATGGTAAAGATTCTTTGACTTGAAAGCAAATGGTTAATGGACTAATGTACTTCAATCATAGTTTCTCCTAATAGAAGCAGATTCAAAATTTAATTTTTTTTTGTTTAAATAATATTATATTTTAAAAATTATAAATTCATATTTATTATTAATTACAAATTTTATGAATTTTAATTTTTAAATTTATATTTCAGATGAACTCGATATCATCACTTTTACATCTACCTTTTGCTCCTAAGTGTGGGAAGTTATAACTACCACTACTTTTATGACAAGACATAACGTATTTTTTCAATGTTTTTCGATGACTATTAAGGATAATTATAATATAAATATAAATATATGTCAATATGTCAATACAATAAATGTGCAATACTTTATATTTTAATAGTTATTATACAAAAGAAGCAAAGGTCATATTCGATATTCATGGATTTTCCTTATTAGTTTACAATAATTCAAACAAAAAGAGGAAAAAAGAAGGTAGTTAATCAATGCCTTTGAAGATTATGTTTTAGTTAAAAATAAAAAGGAGTAATTTTCTTTTCAGAGACGGATTTAGGATTTAATTACAACAATCTAAAGTTAACGTAAGATAATAATTAAGTTTATGATTAAATATTTATAGAAATTTAATAAATTTTTTATACATAGACTATATTTAGACAAAATCTATATCAACATATTGTTTTTCAAGATAACTACATGTAATTCTAATATATTTATAATATAAATAAAATACACTCTCAATATATATAACTTAGATCCTTTATGGAATGTGATTACATCTTGCATATACGTTTTTTTGGCAAGAAAAAGAATATGAAAGTTTGACGAAATAGTTGGAATTCTTTCAACCTTAATCAAAGGTCTTATTTGAGCCTCTCAAAATTAAAAAAATTGTTTGGAGCCAACCCTAGAAATAAGCCAAGCAATACATAACTTCATATTTAATCGGGTTTTAATACAAATATCGGAAAAAAAATTGGACAAGAAAAGTAGTATTTTCTTAAAAGAGTGTTGCAAAGTTTCAAATTGGTAGTTACATTGATGGAGAAATTAAACCAATCTATAATGTGCACATAATTATCCTTATAATGAAACTGATATACATATACGTGAGTTGAATTGAGACAACAAATATAAATATCCTTTATTGACCACTTTAGATACATTGATAAATATTTGGCCACCTTCGATATTTACATCAAATCATATCAATTTATTAATTATAATTAAGATAATGATTTATTAGCAAATACATATCATGCATTTATTGTTGTTCGCTTGAAAATATTATTTAATTACGTCTTACATACATGTTACATATGTAATTAGATAATTTGAAACTATATACATATAATGTTTAAGTTTTGTGGAAATATGTATACAATCAAATCATTTAAAATGTAATCGTAAGTTACTCTATATTGATTGGTAACCAAAAATAAATGGTAAATAACATGATATAATAAGATAAAAAATATATTATTCAATCAAGATATCCATCAATTGCACTACTTTAAAGTACGTAACGGGATATATTAAAACGAACAAATTGAAAAGTTTAGTATTTTGAAAACACTAAGGGGTCGTTTGATACAAAAATTAATAACATTGTCAGTGCAGCCCAAGTTGAAGTCCAAGTACCTGCTAAGCCCAAAATACATTTTGGGCCCCTTAGCCCATTTAGTGTGACATGGATTAACAAATCAAACTTGTGTCTAGTGAGGTATAAGTTCTTTAAAGGTGCGGAACATAACTTATGAGATATATACTAGCGAAAAACCAAATGCATCTTCACCTCCCGATTTAACAATGCAAATGACACACCATATTTTAGAAGTCGGACGTCTATTAGACGCTGTGTACACATCATCCTTCTTAGACCCCATTTGTAAAATTACACCGAGTATGTTGTTGAATTTCACATGTTGGAGAAAAGAAAAGCAACACATATTGAAGCAATGAGAAATTCTAGTTTCAATGTCTTTTCTCCTTTTCAGAGATCTACTTATTTGGGCAGTATAAGGCAGCCCGGTAAACAAAACATCTCGCGCGTTCATGAAAGGTACGAAATAGAGCCACACACCAAGGGGGTGTGATATATGCAGTCTACCATCTACCCTGACTCAAGCATCAGTGGCTTATTCCATGACTTGAACCTGACCTATGGATTATACGAAAACAACTTTAACGTTGCTACAAAGCTTCCCTTTTGGATAGTATAACTAACATCATGAAAATTCACAGTTGTTAATAGTTGGTGTCTTTTCACAAGATGGTACTTTTTCTTGACTTAAAACTCTACATGGATCATAAACTGACACTTACGCTGCCAGCTTTTGGAACTACAAAGAATTTGTTGAGCATATCTCAGTTGAGAGAAGAACAACCTAATGGACATTAGGTGGAAGCTTGTTAGCTAAGTAGAGAGCAAGTTTCTCTCTTAGAAT
The DNA here is from genome assembly GCA_037074985.1 of Solanum bulbocastanum. NCBI lineage: Eukaryota > Viridiplantae > Streptophyta > Magnoliopsida > Solanales > Solanaceae > Solanum > Solanum bulbocastanum. The sequence goes on from CM073601.1 coordinate 46,358,691, forward strand.
TGAAGCAGATTTATCGGTAGAATCACCTACTTGTTGCCCATAGTCAGGATCATGATGATGAGTAACTGGCATTTCATCTTGAACTCCATCGTCTAAATCAATAAGAATGTTGTGCAGCAGGCAGCAAACAAGAATAATCCTCGGTAACTTTTGCTTATCGGGCCTCCACATTACTCCTTGAATGATCTTCCATTTATCTTTCAACCTGGCCAAAGCCCTCTGTGCCACCTTCCTTGTTGCAAAATGGCGCTTGTTGTAATCAGCCTGGTGATCAGAAAGTTCACGTCCTGTGTAAGGAGTAAGAAGCCATGGCAAAAGGGGAAAACCTGAGTCACCAACGATGTATTCTCTTAGTTCTGTGTCGTTTGAGAGGTTAAATTTCTGTCCACTTAGCCTCTTTCCTTCTTCAGCGAGTTCAAAGAATCTTGAACTTTTGAGCACCTCAGAGTCACTCAGACTTCCAGGCCAGCCAGCTAAAACATCTAGAAATCTCATATCAGGGTCGACAATTGCTTGCAAAATCATACTGTGATTCTTTTCCAAATCGGACCAGACTTTACTTAATGGATCAGCTGTAGAAAGGCAAAACATGATATGTGTGGTGTCAACTGCACCACAACAATTGGGAAGGCCTCGGATGTTCTCAAATTTCGACTTAATGTCTTTCATGTCATCTTGATTTGTAGGCCAATGGATATGGTGAAGGCCTCTTTCTTCCATGGCTTCCACAAATCGCCAAGTTATCTGAGAGACAGTAGACTGGTGAATTCCAAGAGACTCACCAACAATTGATAGTGAGTCGCCTGAACTCAGCCTTCTCAAAGCAACAGCAACTCGGTCATCTAGAGACAAGAACTTACCACTGAGATCAGTTATGTTCGTAGGTTTAGACATCATAGCATCCTTCACAAGTGAACAGATGTAGTTGAATGTCTTCCTTGAAAGTTTGAATAGAGATTCAAATGTTACTGTATTTCCTTCCTCTACTGAAGTCCCTGAGAAACAACAAACAAAGAGAGGGTCAAACCTCATGGCTGCAAGTATACTGAAACATAAAGTTAGGCCTTTTAACCGATGAATATTATCTCAGGCACAAAAAAAAAGACCCTTTCTTCCTCAGACCTAGGACTAACTAGAAATGGAACTTGCAAGAAAAAGGTTATAGGTGCAAGCTTTTGTTTCAAAACCGTCTTGTCAACAATGATGATATTTCTCTTCAATCATGTTCGACATCATCTACTAAAAGTGAAGAAGCTTAGGAGCTACATATATACAGAACCATCATTTCATTTCACCACTACTTCAAAATATCCAGAAGCACTTCTGTATGTGTATCCAGTCTCTCCCTAAACACTTGCATGGTTGGTCATATGCATTCTCAGCTATCTAAGGCAAATCCGCTTATCAGTTTAGCTCCTCAAGTTAGATTAAAACAGCCAAAAGAAAAGCACTACTCTATTAAGCTAGGCTGCAACAGTCTTAGACACTGCTGCATAAAATTAGCTCCATTTGCTAAGTCTTCACTCGAAAATTTCATCCCAATAGCTGAATCAACCAATCCTTACAGAGGGGTGCAATTTCAGGAAAAAGACTCGAGGCAATGAAATGAGAGCTCCAATATGAATTATACTTCAAACAAAAGTCATCAATGCATTTGTTCCATCCTTTAGTTACCTGCCTTTTGTCTCTTTTCCATTTCTTCATTTCTAGTTACATATGTTCACTCATCAACATCTATCGTTGCAGAATCAATGACCATAAGCACTATTACTGCTTCGTTAATAAAATAACAGAGTCTAGCGGAAATATCTCAAGCTAGCACATATAAACAAAAAGGAACCTGCTTGGAAGCTCATTGTCAAGCTAGACATAGCATCCATCAAAAGGACCTAGCAGCCAATTAAGTGGGTGAAAATCACGGGCGACCTGGGGTTCAAATTCCAGTAGAGACAAAAAAAATACTAATGATTTCTTCCCATCAGCCTAAACCTTGATGACCAGAGTTGTCTTACCTGCACTAGTGGGACATAGCAGATACTCGGTGTAATAATCAAGGGATTCACAAGTTGGCTCTGCATCACCGTAATTAAAAATAGGAGAGAAAATGGTCAAATTTTGCCCAGTACTTGAGCAACTTTTCCCTCCGTTAAACACTGGCTCTAATCTTACCTCATTATTGGGAAAAAATCTCGTTTTGTTTTGAACTTCTAATGAAGATCCAACCTGAAGTATGATGTAGGGTAGTTTCTTTTATGACTGAGAAACCGTCAACTGTTTAGGCCAAGTGCAGCCTTCCAAACTCAGGGGAAGATGGTTCATCCCCCCTACTCTACTCCACTTAAAAACTGAACTTATTTCGCATGGCACACCTTTAAACTTATTTCGCTTGACACATGGAGTTCAGTCATTCCATGTCGGAGCTATGCTAATTATAAGGGAAAGTACAAGACAATTTTCTAATGGTGAGGGTATGAATGGACCTAAAGTAGAACAAAGGATTACATTAACCGATTTCGGATAGTATAGGAGCAATTTTGGACCTTTTCTCTTAAAAGGGGAGATAGAGCATAGAACTAAATGGGTTAAAACAAAAGAAAGCACTTCCAAATTAGTATTACTCATGAGGAGATAGAAATAGAGAGAGCAGCACAAAACTTCAAACTATCACTAAGCATAGCTTATGTATTCAAAATTTTCACTTTACTCATTTGTAAAGCCTAAACCCACACAGTTTGATCTTTATCCTCAATTATTTTTCTTTGCTTTGATCTAGAATTATGCATTCATCTGTCAGTGCGGTTTGGTGAAGGGAAAAAGCAAAGACTGATTCAATTTCAGTCAGATGCATGTTCCAAGGTAAAGTCACCAGATAAATCCTACCAGCCTATTACTCACTTAGATAGGTTAAGAAGATTTGAACTTTGATCAACCATTGCAGGATATTTGGTCAGTTGACCTGTTGACCTGTACTTCATTCGTTTTCCTCTAACAAGACAAGGGAAGCTACTCCGCATACAATGTTCACTCATTTTGATCTAAATTTCCTAACAAGTGTTTCAAGGAAAACAGAACTATTTGCATTCTTAGAGCTGCTCAAGTGAGTGGCATGCTGCAAACTTAATAATTCTACATTTGGTATCAGGATATGATACAGTCCTTTCTACAAAAGGCCAAATAAGCAAATAACAACAGAGAATAAACTAAAATGTAGCAATTGTATTAGCCCCAACAAATTTTAGGAAGGCTAAAGGATTGGAAGGGAATGCAAAGTTATTAGGAGTTAAGTAAATTGTACCTAATGGAAAAGACCAAAGAAAACATCTACTAGTAAATGATTCTCAATTATGATAATGCACACTGAGCACCCTATCATGTAAATCTTTACAGTTGATTAATAAATGTCTTTGGAAAAAGTAAAACTCATATAACCAAGTAAGCCTGACTTCCATCATGTGGATCAGTTATTCATCATAAAAGATAAACTCTTGTCCCTTTGCTCTTTGAGTTTTTTTCATTGCTTCAAGTTCCTCCCTTTTGGTGGCTAATCTCATTCTAGGAGTATTCAAAGTGTCACAGATAACTTCAGAATCCAGAAACCAAAATTTTCACCCTCATCATTTACCATTCGAAAAAATCACATGCATCTATTACTACATGGAAAAAAATATTCATGCACTTGAGAAACTGTAAGAGAATGTAGCAAATACAAGACTCTTTGAAACAATAAATTGGAACAAGTATAGCCAGCATCCAACACTCTATTGTATACCAAGTAAATAGATAAAAATATCCTTTCTGATAGCTTTAAGCTTTTAGATGAAAGATCACCCAACAGGGAGATCTTGGGTTCAAGTTCACAGGTATACGTACATATAATCAAAGGTTTCAACTGAAAGCAATGTCTTTGAACCCATAGTCTCAACGATTTTGAAAAAAATGTAATAGGTTCAATAGTAAAGAACCTAAAGGTTGAATCCATTAACTCTAATCTTGTATTTTTCTATGTTCGAGTTGCATTGCCACCACTCATCTAACATATATTTTCACGTGTTTAACCGAAGAAAATATCAAGCTCTAACGTAAGGAGGCGTGTTGTGAACTTGGATAATAAAGAAAAAATATCACTTCGCTTGACATGAGACAGTCACACAATGCAACACACTCCTCATTTCTTCTATTTTTCTCAGATAAATGAGAGATTTCCCTACTAGCCATTTTCATGGTTCAAGTACAGAAAAAAACTCATAAAATGTGAAGTGTGAAGAAACCAATTTAAAATAACTCAAAGTTTCACCAAGAGTCTGGCCTAGCGTAGCCTATGAGGTCTCAATTTTACATCCCGGATGCAAAAACACTAAGGGGTCGTTTGGTAGGATGTATTAGAGAATCTAATAGGATTATCAACATATGTATAACTAAGACATGGATAAGCATGATTAAAGACATAACTATCCTTAATACACCAAACCAAACAGTGAATAAGAAATAATCTCAAGCATAACTAATCTCATCATTCAGCATTACTAATACACCCTATACAACACCAAACGAGGGGTCGTTTGTGTATCAGAGAATCAGAATCTAATACATGTATTAGTCATGGTATTATTCAATATTTTGTTTGGTAGGATTTTTTGCTATGAACAAACCATGGTATTAGTAATACAATGGATAAAGACAAAACTACCCTTAATAACACCAAACCAAACATATCAATTCAGCATAACAAATCACAGCATTGCTAATCTCAACATCATCACTACACTCAATTCAGTACTATTCTTATACACTCTACCAAACGACTCCTTAATTGATTTCTTCCATCCATCCAAGCCTCAAGGCAAAACCACTAAGTGATATCTTCCATCTATCCAAACCTCGGTGGACAGAGTTACCTGATAACTCTGTTATTTGATACGTAGCTGCACCGAACACCACGATTATCCAAAAAAATCACACAAAGTTGACCCAAAATTTCCTCTAAAAGACGATAAACACAACCAACAACAAACTCAACAAAAACGCAGTACCAAACATTAAACATGAAGCAAAAAAACACAAATCAAGAATCAAAATTTAATTACCAGAAATCCTTTTGGAGAAGTCGACCCACCAATCTGAAGGACAAACATGAGATGACGAAGAATGTAAAGGGGTATATTGGTCAACATCTTTCTCCACCTTCTTCTTCCTCTTTAACCCCCGTATAGGTCCCATTGAAAAAACTCAAAAAACCCAGTTGATTCACAACCAAAACACAAAAAAAATCTCTCTACAGAACTGTAAACTCCACAAGAAAAGATTTTGACAAAATGGGTATGCTTAAATGAAGGAATATTAAGAGATTGTGCTGTTTTTAGAAAGTTATAATCAAGAAAAAAAAATGAAGAACAAGGTGACTGAGCGCAGAGTGGAGAAGAGAAAGAGGAGGAAGGAACTAAAATGGGACAATTGTGTAAAAAAAAAAATTGTTTATGGTTTTAAAGAAGCATGCAGTAATATATAGTTTGTTTTATTATAAGTGGTTTTTCTTTTATATTTACTTCGATATAATTTGAGAAAATATTATGATATTGGACTCAAAAATACTATAATTAGGAGTTGTGTTCGAGGTTGGGGTTGGGATCGAGTGTCATGTCTCGAGTTGAGGTTATAGAGAGTTTTAGAAAATGTGGTTTCTTTTTTTATTGAAGACATTTGAAAAAACATTTAAATCAGTCAAATATGAAAAAAATGAAAAAAGAAAAAAGAATGAAAAGACACTAATAAGGTGGCTTAACTTTTATTTACTTTTTTTTTATGTTGTGTGCAGTACTCGTGTTAAAGTTTCGATTATCTAAATTTATAGCATATAAAACTCATTAGAGAGAAGTATTTCCTATTATGATTTGTTGCACCTATGATCTGAACTTGACACCTCTTATTAAATGTGAAGATTAACTTCTATATATCGACAAACATCATAAATCGTATTGAAATGATGTTAAGAAGTCAATAAGAATATATTTGTATTTATACGTACTAAAAAGAGTTGTGTAATCCGCTACAATCAGTTCAGTAATACTAATTTAGTGTACGTGCATTGCACGTGTGTGTCACGTTAATATAAAGTATTTCATACAATAAGAATGAAGTATATAATACTGCAACGGAAGTTACAATGTATGTAATATTATATTCATTTAAACAATAAAAATATGTGTTTTTATAATTAGTATATGCGTGTTGCATGTATATGTTACCTCAATTTAATTAACACAAACTATACGTATTCAATACTCATATTAAAGTTATACTAATATGAGTATAACTTTAAATACTTGAAAGATTTAATAGTTCTTTAGAATTTCTATTTAAGTAATTCATTGTATTTTCAGAGTAAGACGTCATATTTCTATTTGGATCAATGATAAAAATTTACTTGGAAGATAACGTCATTCATAAAGTGTCCTAAATCAATTTTTTTATGCATTTATCATATAAAATCATAATGAAATTCTACTTTGAAAATAACGTCTTTCATATCGTGTCTTAAATTGATTTTTTTTTTTGTTTGTGTTTATTATATAACCAGAATGGAAAATTACTTTGAAGATAATGTATTTCATAATGTGTCTTCAATTGATTTTTCCTGTGTCTATTATACGATCAAAAACAAATTACTTATTAGATAGTTAAATGTAATTTTTTTAATAAATTTTAATAGGTAATCTCAAGGATAATAACTAGTCTATTATCGCAAGTTAAAATTTTATCAAGAATACTTGCACACTAATCGATGTACTAGAAGAAGAAAAAGAAAACTAGTGGAGACAAAAATGTAAAGTAATTTTGTTCCATCTTTTCAAGTCTTGATAAATAGAGTTACTTGATGTATTATAGACGGAGTCATAATTTCAAATTTATGGATTCTAATTTTAGAACGACAACTTCAAACGTTAATAGTTGAATTCTAATTTTAATATTTTGTACATATTAATGGAATCCTTAATACACACAAAAAAAATAAAAAAATAAAAATCTCAAATCCTAATTGATTGAGAACCCAATTAACTTTTATGTACTTTCTTTTTTTCATGTTCTGTTAAATTTTCATATCATAGTTCTGACTATATAGATTCATAACGTATAAGACTCATAGAAAGAAGTATTTCTTAACACGCTTTGTTCCAAGTATGGTTCCAATATATTACCTCTTGTTTGATGTGACAGTTATAACTTTTATGTATCCACAAATATTGTAAATCATGTTAAAATGAGATTGCTTTAAAGTCAAATGCAAGGTATGTTTGTATTAAAAAAAGTGTTGTGTAATACGCTACAATCAATTCAATTATACTAAAGTGCACGTGTATTGCACGTGTGTGTCGCGTCAATATAAAATATTGCATACAATAAAAATGAAGTATATAATGCTGCCAATATATGTAATATTATATTCATTTAAACAGAAAAAATATGTATTCTTATAATTTTTGTATACGTGTCATTTTTAATATATCAAGAACAATAAAAATAAATCTTATTCTATCCTCAACATTAATTACTTATTTCCCTAGAAAAAAGATAACCTCGAAAATATGTAGACCAAGTGGACCCCCGAGTGTTTTTTCCCCATAATTTTTTCAATATCCTTTAAATTTCTATTTATAGTAATCAATCAACACATTTGTGATTGCATGATATGTAGGGACATGAAATAATTCTCTGAAAATATTTTACTAACATATAGTAATTCTTTAAAGAATACACATGTATTTTTTTTTTTTTATGAAAAGGCACATCTATTCCTGAAAAAATATGTTAGTTATATATATAACAAATCATTTAAATTTGTTTTGGTTAAGTATTTTTTTATTAAAATATTTATAAAGATTTAAGAGTTTATGTTTAAGTGATTCATTGTATTTTTAGAGTAAGACGTCAGTTTTTTTTATTTGGACCAATGGTAAAAATCTACTTGGAAGATAGTGTTATTTATAACGTGTCTTAAATCAATATTTTCTGTATTGTTATACAAAATCATAATGAAATTCTACTTTGAAGATAACACCTTTCATAACGTAACTTAAATTGATTTTTTTTTGTGTTGATTATATAAACAGAATGAAAAACTACTCTGAAGATAACGCCTTCCATAATATGTCTTAAATTGATTTTTCCTACGTCTAATATACAATCAAAATCAAATTACTTATTAGATAATTAAATGCAATTTTTTAAAAATGGGTAATCTGGGCTATAATAGCTTGTTATGATTTAAGTGTCCAAAATATGTTATTTAATCATAATGGAAAAAAAAAAAGAATTTCACAAAGGATATCCAGAAATTGCATAACAAAAAACTCTTTTTAAAAAATGGAAAAACCAATTGCTACTAATGAGATTCAAACATGCAAGTGCTGCCTCATTTGAGATGTCCGAAACCACTGAGCTATAATAGTTTGTTATGTTATGGGTGTTCAAAATATGTTATTTTAATCACTTTGTGTATCATTTTACTTGTATATATGATTTTTTTTCCCGACAAAGGGTGTTTAGTTAGAGACCCTGAGAAACAAGTAGCTCCACCACTGTTAGTGCCTTGTAAATTAGTTGAATTGCGCGTAAACTAATCCGAACATCAGGGTCATCAAAAGGAAATGAAAGAAAAAGAAAATTACACAACTTGAAGAATCTTGAAAAGACATCAAATGACAATTACAACATGAGCATTACTAATGTAAGGTGTGTAAATCCATACATAAAAATGCATCAAGGGATTTTCATCCTGAGATTGATAATATAAGGTATAAATCTACTTATAGTATGAAAAGAAAAGAAAACTATAACCACAATTTCAATTTTTTTTTTTTTCACAAACACAAGCTTCTTTTTTACCTTCCTTTTGGATTGATTATCTGAGAGAACACTCCAGATGAAGTTGTTACATCTGATTCACCATGGCTAACAATGTCGATTTCATCAGCCTCGCCTGACTCAACACGGGGAATTGAGTAAGGTATATCTGGTATGGCATTGCTGTTTTCATCTTCTAAAGATTGTCTGGCAGCAGCTTGCAAGTTAAGAACGTATTCAAGATTCCAAAGAACGTCCCCCATTGATGGTCTTTCAACACCATACTCAGCCAAACACTTCTCCGCGGTTTCACCATATTTCCTGAGTGAATCAATGCTCACTTTTCCTGCAAGATAAGGATCGATTATGTGCTCCAATTGTCCCTTCTTTTGCCAATGCATTGCCCACTCGGCAATGTTTACTTGTTCTCGTGGGAGTGAAGGATTGATTGCTGACCGTGCACATAGGACTTCCATGAGTACTACTCCAAATGAATAGACATCAGACTTCTCTGTCAGTTGCTGTCTACGATAATACTCTGGATCGAGGTAACCAAAACTTCCCTTCACGGCTGTGCTCACATGAGTTTGATCCAACGCGGGGCCAAATTTTGATAAACCAAAATCGGCCACTTTTGCTGTGAGATTCTCATCCAATAAAATGTTGGTAGTCTTGACATCGCGGTGGATGATGCACTCAGCTGCACCAGTGTGAAGATAATGCAATCCTTTCGCAGCTCCGATGCAAATTTCAAGTCTTTGTTTCCACGAAAGATGAGGAAAATCTGATCCGTATAAGTGCTTTCTGAGCGGTCCTCCTGCCATGAATTCATATACAAGGATCATCTCATTTAGTTCCTCACAGTAGCCAATTAAAGAAACCAGGTGTCTGTGGCGTAGCTTGGATAACATCTCAATTTCTGTCCTGAACTCGACAAGTCCTTGTTGAGACTTGCTATTTCCCCTCTTTACAGCAACCATTACCCCATTTTCTAGCACTCCTTTATAAACTTTGCCAAAGCCACCAACACCAATGACCAAGCTCTCATCAAAGTCCTTCGTAGCTTCACGAATCTCAGAGAATGCGAAGATACGCCCCAACGTCCGTGAAGGTGTTGTTGAAGCAAAACTACCTGCTGAGATTTTGGTTTCTGAAATTCCAATATGATTTGGAAAAGATAACCATGATAAAGATTTTTGTTTCACCATCTTTGGCTTACGGAAACAAACGAAACAGAGAAAACAGGACGCTGCAATGAGCAATAAACCAGCTAAACTTCCTAAGATAGCAAAAATTACTAGCATTACATGTCTCTTAGTATTTGATCTTTCGGAATTGCTGGAATATCCAACAAATTTTCCGTCAAGGCTGCTACTGGGATTGCTCATTTTCATTATCTCCAAACCATTTAGAATAGCATTGGATGGAGTAATCCTCAAATTAGAAGGACCAACTTGAACGAAAATTTTATTCGAGCCCGTTGACATATTCACTACAAAATCCACAAAGTAAGCAGCTGACAATGCCATTGTCTTTGTTGAGATATCCAACGATTCCACAGCAGTCTGGTTATTGATGTACACATCGAAGATCAAATTGTTAAGAGAAAGACTAACAAAATCACAGAAATGCATCCTAACGAAGTAAACAAATCCATCTTCGACTGGAAATGTCCATGTAATGTTGAACTTTTGATCTATTACTTTGGCATCTGCCATTTCTTGTGCAGTGGCATACACCCAATTCGGTGCAATATCAACCGACTCGCCCGCCGGATACTTGACTGATTTCGGATCCGTACTCACCTTCCGAGCACTAGCAGGATTAACAAGAAATGTATGATCTGAATTCCACATCCTCCACAAAGTGTCATTTCTTGGTGTCAATTTTGGACCTCCCATATTCACTCTATAAGCTGTCTCTAAAGCAACCGAGGACGGAACAACAAAACCCGGCCCCCTCGGAATTGGGACAACACTGAAATCAAACTGACCCTCAGGCATAGAGACCACCTCTATCCCATTGATAAATGCAACTGAGCCACTAGCTGGAGACAATGTAAGTACTAAATCACCTGAACTACTCGATCCACCTATTTCGATTACGTATTCCTTCAACAAAGGTTCCATTTCCCCCAATCTTGAAAAGGAAAACTCATGAAGCAATGTAATCCCATTAGCCACAACAGAAAAAACAGCTGATTTTAGGTTGTGCTTATTATTCTTAACAGGATAAAAATGCAACCTTAACCAATGTCTACCAATCTGCTTTGTACTAATAGTATATACTGAACTTTTAGTAAACACTCTAGCAGAATTATGAAGTTCAGACAACAAACCATTTTCATTATTTGACACAGTTATAAGTGAATTTGTAGACAACACCACATCAGAATCCCCAAAATCAGATTCAAAAACCCTTCCATCTTCAACTTGTATAGACTTATTTCCACCACAGCTAATCAAGAAACAGTCTATTGGGGTAAAAGAAGCAAAACCCAATGAAGAAAAATTGAGAAAACACAAAATGCTAGCAGAAAACAACAACCACCCTTTAAAAGAAACCATTTTTATTCAAATATACAACTCAGAAACAGTCTATTGGGACAAAAAAAAACAAAATCCAATGACCAGAAACTGAGAAATCACACAAAGCTAGCAGAAAACAAGAACAGCCCTTTTCCAAGAACACATTTTTACTCAAAAATACGACATTACAAGACTGAAAACAAAAACCCCATATGGAAAAAACTCATTTTCTTGTCAGATTGAGCTGAAACAAAGCCAAAAAAAGCCATACCTGATGTGTACAAGATGAACAAAAAAGTAAAATTTGGGAAAAAGGTGAATGAGAAGTGTGATTTTGAAGATGGAGTTTTTGTGTATTTCAAGATTTTGGAACTTTTAGGTCTGTTGAGGTGAGTGAGAGTCTAGTAATGAATTTTTTTGGGAAACAAGTTGTGTTATGACATTAAAGTTGGAAGCTTAGGGAATTGAAATAGCTAGCTAACTAACACAACCACACAGCCAGTATACAACTGTCACTCTTGCAATATTTTAATAACTGTCTGCCATATTATCTCTAGATTCATGAGTTGACCAACTTTTATCTTATATTATAATGCTACAAATCCAAAAAAAGAATTGTTTTTTTTTCATTTTTGGGTGAAAATGAATTTTCATTAATGATAATTTGGACACCTTATATTTTTGTTGATGTTGAATGAGATATTTATTTCATCATAAAAAACTGTTCAATGCATGAAATATTCAGATATTCATACAGGATTTGAGAAAGAGTCAAACAATCCTACTTGAAGGGATGTAAGAATCATGGATTCGAGATGACTGATTTATTGGTTGCAGGTACTTACATTTTTTTAAAAAAAGATCCTCGTTAATCTTGTGGATTAGAATATAAACTTTGATGGTTATTTGGTGATTATTTTGTTTTTCCATAAAAGTAATCTTTTATAATATTTGAAATAACATAGTTAGATATATTTTCATTTATTTGTTTCTCACTCGGTGTCCAATACCACATTAAAGCCCGATTAAATTTGGATTCACGCCGAAAAGCCTCTAGAGATAAAACGTTTTCTAACAAAAGCAATTTTGGATCTAGGGGGACTCGAATTCGAAACTTCTGGTTAAGAGTGAAGGAGCACTTATCACTCCACCACAACCCTGATGGTGACGTAGTTAGATATATTATTCTATTGTTTATTCATTCAAATAAAAAATTGAAGAAAATAAAATGAGGATGAGGAAGTTCCCTTTAAATCATCTTATGTTATGTGGGGCTTATGCAGGAGAGCACGTGCAAATCACATGCCTAAGTTTTAATCACTTAATTAAGTAATCTAATCACGTGATCCATCCTGTAAAGATCCAGTTTAGCTCTTTTGATTAATAATTAATAATATACATTTTCTAACTCAAATTAATCAAATCTTTGTTTGTGTCAGTAACACTCTAATGCTTCCCAGATTACCCAATTTTTGAAAAAAAAAAAAAACTTTATCTTTCTATTCTCTCCGCTTCAATTTATTTGTCATATTTTACTTCTTAATCCGTTTAAGCAGAATAATTACTTTGTGACAAATCAAAATAGAACAAATGAATTGAAGTAATTGTACTTTAACTTTTCTTTTACTTGTTCCTTTCATTTTTTTTAAACTTTCAAGTACGGTTATTGGTAATTATTTATTTTCTTTTTTCCTCAACGGCATCTTTAAGTCGAAATTAATTAAAGTACTAGAAAACATAATAGAATATAGAAAGACACCTTCTAATGTGGCTTTAACTGACAATTAATATCTTAACTTTGAAATTATATGATTAGATATCTTAACTTGATATAAATAGATCCCGTAAACACGCTTTTCAAGATGTGCATTATCAAAATTAGAGTGTTTACAAAGTCAATTTAAACCAAGTTAAAATGTCTAAATGTAAATTAAAATGACAAGTAGCACTGCAACCACCCTGAGTATGCACACATCTCAATACCTTAACTTGGTCTCAACTGACAAACTAAACTCTCTAACCCGTCCCCATTGTATGAATTCTATAATACATATACATGTATTAACCAAAACAGAACATGTGAGCCAAAAAGTGACAATGTTGTTCTCAAGAGTACAAACATATTGACCTCTCTAATTAATAGTCACAACTATAAGAACTACTCGAACTATTTGATCTGAAAACAGCTAACAAAACTGTTGAATGAGCTATTTTTGCGCGAAAACAACTAGTTTCTCTTTAGATTATCCCAATCTTGTTTGCCACATTCAATGCATCATAGTCTGGAGTCAGTCGAACGTAGGCCTCTTTGGTTCCATCAGGCCTATTGAAAAGCGAACAGCTTCATGTCAACAGTTTTCAGAAACAAAACATTCACTAAGAACCAAAAAACAGCCGCTGGCACGAAAATGGGATTCTATGTGGCATAGCATGATGATGGTGATCAACAAAACACCAACTACCTTATACTTAAGTATACTAAATTGCAAATTACCGAGCCGTGAAATGGAAAATACAAAAAGATCATCTGATATTTTGGCATTTACCTGATCAAAGTGTTCCCTATCTTGGTTTGAATATCATACATCTTCTTCACGGCATCCTTAATCATCTTCTTGTCAGTATGGATATCAACAACGAAAACCAAGGTGTTGTATCCTCAATCTTCTTCATCGCTGACTCGGTGGTTAAAGGACATTTGAGGATTTGGTAATGATCCAACTTGTTCCTTGGAGGTGCACTAATACGGGGATACTTTGGGTTTCTATCCTTCTTCAATGTCCTGGGCCTGTGAAAGGTGACTTTTGTTCGTATCTTCTTTGCCGTCTTCTTGAAGGTTGAGCCAGATTTCACAGCCTTGGCAACCTTTGCAGCTTTTTTGTGCTATTAGCTGTGACCCAAAAGATAGGACAGAATCAATATGATGCAATGACACCAATTAGCAGAAGAGAAGCTATATAGACTATCATTGTGAACTTCAATGACACTGTCACGGGCCTTGAATAATATACACACATGTATATAAGCCTAGCTTCTACTTCATAGCACATAACACCATTTCCGGGTTAAACCACCATTGTGTTTGGCTATTAGATCAGAACACCAAGGAAAAATGTCTGAAAACATAATATTATCTTGCTTCAAAGTACGAATTAGGAGTTCCATATCATTGGTTTTTTTATCTTCTTTTTTTTTAGAATTTATTTATTTCATCTTTTTATAAGTAAAGTAACCATTTCATTAATGTAAAACCAGCTGTAAGGGGTTGCTGGCCCTGTACATTACGAAAGAGGCAAAATCTCAGCTCTTTCTCTATTCATGTAAAGAGCTGAAAACTCAAAACTTACAAAATATTCTAACATGAGTCTGTGTCATGTACATCAGCCACTGTATGCTAAAAAGTTAAGAAAACAAACAATTGTAGGCTAGTCTAAGTACATTGTTCAGTTTTCCTTCAATGCATCTCCGATCCTCTTCCCCCACACAACCAAGCAGAAAAAACTAATAGCAAATAGAGATGCATATCATATTTTGTACAGCAGAGCCATTCCAAATAAAACTTCTTCTGCTACGAAAAAGAAATGATTTTTAGAATTCCTAAGAACTATTAGACACTTTTATAAGTCTTATTTGGGTACGTTATGCCAAGTGGGGAACTTATTACCGGACATTACCAGGCAATCGAACAAGCAAAAGTCCACTTTCCCAACTTCCAACCTCCATTAAACAGAAAATAAGAACTACGAAAAGAACATCCCAACACGAAGATCAATCAAATCGCAGTTCAAGCCTATTACTCTGCCAAAATTTGTGAACTAATAAAGGTCCACAGTTCACACAATTACAACTACTTTAGCTTATCAATTTACAATATAATTAGAAGACTAACAAATCAATCAACCAACTACAACTCAAATCAAAATTAGTCCAATTCAGCTAAATAAATCCACTATATACAATCCACTCTATCATTCCGACCTCCACTAAATAGGAAAAAGAACTATGAAAAAGAACAATATAACACGAAGATCAGTCAATTCGTAGTTCAAGCCCATTTATCCACCAAAATCTAAACTATTGAAGGTCCACAGTTCACACAAAGCTTATCAAAATACAATATAATTGGAAGAATGACAAATTAATCAATCAATCAACTAACTACAGCTCAATCAAAATTTGTTAATTTCAGCTAAAGAAATCCACTCCATCCATTTCGACATCCATTAAGCACAAAAAAAAAAAAAAAACTACGAAAAAGAACAGCAATTCTCAGTTCAAGCACATTTGCCTTCCAAAACTGACTGGTAATGAAGGTCCAAAATCCATGCAAATACAAGTTCTTTAGCTTATCAAATACGTCATAATCGAAAATTTAACAAATCAATCAATCAACTAACTACTAAATCAAAATTTGACAGGTTCAGCTAACTGAATCCACTGAATCCATTCCAATTTCAGATAATTCTTCTTTTAAGGCAAATTAAAGGTTCTACAAAACTAGCAGTTCTATAACTTCGCATAATTCAGTAGTAAACAAGTACATAATGAAGCTAAATACCTTTCGCCGGAGCCATTTTGACAGTTACTGCAACCCGAACCTTACCTACACCAAATCATACAAAAAAAAAAACAATGAGATACATATATATACATCTGTGTCCTTTTCGTAGAAGGAAATTTCCGGCAACGGCCGGCGAGAATTGACCAACCTGGAGGAGAAAGCGACGGGAGTTATTGCAGCCGCCGGTGAAGTTGTAGGACTGAACAATGACAGTGATAAAGTACTTGGGCTTGGGCCTGCTTTAAATATTTGGGCCGTATTGTGTTTTCCTATAACGTACTCAGTTAGGTTAGTTCTCGGTAAAATCGATTAAAGGACCACTATTTAAACTATAAATTTTTGTATGTTTAATCGTTACGATCAACTTTAAACATTCGAGATTAAAGTTAGAAAATAATTGTGTTTGAAGTTTAACTTCAAATGAAATATATGTTGGATTTGTCTATTTATAATGTACACCTCAAAATTATTGACCTACTTATACCATACATACAATTTGTATATACATATTGAATAAGTTACAATTAAATATTCACAAGAAAAATAATTGAATTAGCATTAATACATTTATAAACCTATCTTAGTTTCTTCTAATTCAAATCTACTAAGAAATAATATCATTTTTATTGGTCAACTTATTTCGTCGATAGTTTAAAGTAAAAAAAAAAGTTTTATTGTGTGCCTCACATATAGTCAAATTAACGATAGCATTTGTTATATATCGTAAGCATTAACAACAAAAAAGAATTATTTTCGTACCAAATATTATTAGGAAAAAAATAATTAGACATGTAATTAGGTAAACAGTTATGACGTAGGCTCGATCACTTGAACAGACCTTAGTCATGCGCCCCTCTAAAGTGCGATAAAGGTCATCAACTTAGGTCATGAGCCTTCTTGATCAAACATTGACCCTATGAAAGTATGCTTACTCAATTGTCCTTGGCCCATTTTTGATAGTACACTTTTATTACTATTCTATCTTCTTATCACTTAATGATGTGGGACTAAGTGATCCTTCTTAGATAGGCAACTTTTGCTGTCCAAAAAAAGCATTTTTTTTGCTTATTTTACAGCTTAATGCTAGCCTGTTTAATGATTATTCAGGAGTCTATGTCAATGCTAGTAGCGTTAGAGTCAGAATATTCATTAAAAAGAGTCAAATTATATGTTCAAAGAAGTAAATATTCGAAAATTAAAGTTAAGAGGATTCAATATATAGTATATTATATATTGTATACATTTAAAAAATTATATTTATCTACGCAATATAATTTTCTGTGAAGGAGTGTCAATTGACCCCGCGACAAGGGTGGGTCCAGGAAAGAAAAAGGAATTACATGATTAATTGCAAATAAGGCAAATGCATGTGCTGAACTGTTGATGAATAGCTATGAACAAGTTTAGGACCTATGTAGTGTTAATGTTATGCGTTCAGTAAATCAAATGAGTTGTGGTGGAATCTCGTAACATAACCCATAAAGTTCAAATAATGAATCCGCGCTCATAACCAACTATTGGGAATAAATAAGTCACAACCAATTCTTTCTACTTTTTTTTTTTTGGTTAAAAAACAAATTAACAAGTTTATTCAATCAAAAACAATAATGAGCTAGTTAATTGACTAACTTCACACACAAAACCTGATGGCAACAAGGGTAAATACTGGGCTCTTATGTCTGTTGGCCAATAATTAGACAATAAATTGGAATTTGAATTGGGTAGGGGCCGCGCGAACGCAGGCCCCCACAGCAACAAATTATGACGTAGGCTCGACTACTTGAGCCGACCTTAGGCGGGCACCCCTCCAAAGTGCAATGAAGGTCACCAACCTAGGCCATGGGTCTTATTGATCGCCCATTGACCCCGTCCAGGTAAGTATGTTTCTTTGTTTTCCTTGGCCTTTTTTTATAGTATCTCCTCATTACTCTTCTGTTTTCTTTACTTAGCGATGTGGGAGTAAGTCATTATTCTTCAATTTTCCTTTCAATTTAGCGATGTGGGAGTAAGTCATCATTCTTCAATTTTCCTTTCAATTTAATGAACTTATATCAGTTTTCACATTTGGTATGTATTAAATTTATCCTTTGTACAAATACTCATCCAGACTATGCATCTTAATTCCTTGTGATCTGTATTATAAGAAGAACGAATAACGAAATGATGAATGGCAAGGAGATGAATGATGACCAATATGAATTGTAGTTTACGAATGATGACCATTTTGAATTGTCATGGTTCAAGGTATAAGGAGAAGTTGCGGCCTGATAAGATAGACGTAAAATAGTATAACTTGTTCCATGATGACTCAAACGTTTATTAGCTGCTGATTGAGTTGGGAAAATGTTCTATGCTTATTTGCTTAGTTGTTATCAGTGATTAGAGCCAAAAAATGAAGGATAGTCGAGACCCTGAATGGCCATGGAGGCTGTTAATCATGCGTTGGTCCCATGGTCACAGTTTTAAGGTCATGCCAATCAGTGTTGCTACAATGTACTATGAAGAAATGATTAGCTTTCCCATTTTTTATTAGGAATTGACATGTTTTTGTGTTGGAATTTAGGTCTGCTAATATTAATTTCTCAACTTAAGTTTGTTAAAAAGGAACTTGAGAAAAGAACCAAAAAAAACAAGAAAAGAATCTAGGCCATGGGCCTTGTTGATCACCAATTGACATCGTTCAGGTAAGTATGTTTCTTTGTAATTGACCTTGGCCCTTTTTTATAGCGTCTCCTTGTCTTATTCACTTGACGGTGTGGGATTATGATATTATTTGCCAAGGAAGCAGTGCTAGTCTGTAAAAAAGGGTAATTAACATCCTCAATGTCCCAAAGAAGCAATATGTGCTTAGTTTATTATACTACTTATAATCAGAGATGTTAGATCACATCATTAAATGATAGTAGTAAATTTGTACAACGTTCAGGGATAAATTTAGAGTTTAAATTTGATGGTTTTAACTTTTAAAATATTGAATCTATTGCACTTATGGAATTTCAGACTAAGTATAAAACTTGTCACAATTTTAGAAAATTTTATGTAGATATACACCACACCCTGTGTCTGAAAAATATTTTCATGAGTTGAACCCCTAGAAAACATGCGACATCCGCCTATAACACATTAAAACAACAGCATATATAAGAGAAAACATTAGTAGAGAAACTGCTTGTTCATTCTTTGGTTAAAGCTTTAACATGAATTAATCCCGAGGGGATAATTGATGTAAACAATCCACCTGGCATGCTGTTATTTTGGAGTTGATATGAAGTTCTTGATAATTTAACAAACTTTGGATTCTAACAAATGAATTGGTGGAGGAAAGACTGAGAGTTTCCGTACATGAAAAAGACAAAAGACAGTTGTCTAAAAGCTATCAAACTTGTTGTGGTTGGTGCACGTCTTTTTAGAACAGTAGGCTCTCAGCCAATGATAATGCTCTAAGGGTTTGTGTCCATATTATATTAGTCTTCTTCTCCAATGACACAACCTAAGTTTTGGCAAATAAAGTTTTTGAATAATGGAAAAGTTATAAGCTCAAAAAGAAAAAGTCATTTTCAAGGAAGAACACTGCTCATACTACGAGGGACATGATGGAGTGTCTTTTGTTGTATTTTGAGTTTTGTGTCTTGTGTTCTTATATTGTAAATCTACTCCTAAGTTATAAAGGATAATAGATTTGTTGCTTGTCTATCTTGTTAGTTTGAGTCGGATTAACTAGAGTGAGTTAGTCTAGTCATGTGTGTTTTAGTCAAGTATCTTTACATCATTAATTTGATGTTCTCTTGGGTAGAGTTTCCTAGGAGTGCCAACTAGAGTTAGTTGATGTGTGGGTGCAACAGAGTTGTTGCTTGTTTCTTCTTGTATCTTTGAGATCTGAGTTGATGGCTAGAGTTAGCCTTGTTGGGTTCTCAAAGTCTAGATCAACTAGAGTTAGTTGGTTTAGTGGGCAATGAGTTATTGCTTAGTTTCCTTTGTAGTAGAGTTGCTACAGTAAGGGGAAAGGGATTAAGAGTTTAATTCCTAGCTTACAAGAGTTTGTAATCTGAAGTTTTACTTCTTTTTGGGTGAAATGGAGTTTGGGTTGAATCATGTGAGACAGGTCATGGTTTCCTTCTCCCTTGAGTAAGGGGGTTTCCACATAAAATTCTTGTGTTTAATTTACTTTGAGTTATTTATTTTCCGCACTGTTATCCTGTCAAGGGACCTAGTCTAGTGACTATTAGTGGATGTATCCATTATATCAATTAGTATCAGAGCTTGGCTCTCTAACTGGTTAACAACAAGAGAGAATCTTGTGTAAAAATGATTGCTCCACTAAACCTGGAAGAAGGACAATCATCAACCAGGTCACCTCGATTTAATAGCCAGTTCTATAGTTGGTGGAAGATTCACATGCACGATTATCTGATAGTTGAGGATAGTGAGCTTTGGGATATTGTTCTTGATGGCCCTCACTTTGCTACCATGGATATAAAGGATGGAGCAATCACAAGGGTTGTTCCCAAAACCCGACAATAGTATAATGAGGCTGACTGAAAGAAGATCGACAAGAACTACAAGGCTAAAAAACTGTTGGTCTGCACGATTGGAATTGAGGAATACAATTGAATCTCGTCTTGTGAATCAACCAAGGATATCTTGAATTGTTTGAAAGCAGCTCATGAAGGGACTGAGCAAGTGAAAGAGTCTAAGGTGCAGATGTTAACCACCCAGTACAAGAACTTCATCATGAAAGAAGGTGAATCCATTCAGTAGATGCATACCAGGTTTTCAACTATCACCAATGTATTTAGTTGTTTGGGTTAACGGGCGTGAACTTATATACCCCAACAAGAATGTGAGGAAAATACTTAGGATTCTTCCTAAGTCATGGGTCAGTAAAGTCAATGTAATTACTAAAGCAAAGGACCTAAAGGTGCACACTATGGATGCATTGATTAGGAATCTTCAAACCCATGAAATGCACTCAAGACCTTTCCAAGAAAGAAGCAAAAAGGGATAAATCACTAGTCTCAATGTGTCACAAAGGGACAACAACAGTTTTGATAATCATTGCCCCAGAGGCAATGTACAGAAGAAAAGGGATGAAGCAACTATAATATAAAAACTATTTTGTTGCCTAAACTGGCTTTGAAATTTCTAATTTCTAAGTCATGGCCAATGTACAATGAAAAGTTAAGTCGGAAAATTGCCTCTAACGGTCATCGGGTGTTGCAACTCTTTTCTCCTGTTCAATGAGAATGTATTTGTCTTTTTATAATCTTTCTATCATTTTATATCGACGATAAGATAAACGATATTCATAAAGAAACATTAACTTTTATATGAGTGTCCTTTAATGAATACATAAGGTAAAACTTCCAGGAATAATATTCGTAGTCTTTCACAAGTTGTCGTAAACTAGATTCTAAATAACAAATGTACCAAGAGCTCATTTTCAGCTCTAGTCTCATATGCTGGTCATGGTTCATCCACCATTCTTGATTTTCTGTCTCTTAGAACTCAAGGATAAGTAGGTACGAGCCTATAGAATCGATCCTGTTCAAGTAAGGTCGTGTCCATTGATGTAATGACTTGGCTGCGTGGATAACTTATCAATGTGGGAGAAAAGGCGTGAGGAAAAAAAAAGAAGTAATCAACCAGGGGCGGAACTACATTGCTTCCCCTCGGTAAAAAAATTGCACTATATATATAAAATCGATTTTTTCTGTACATGTATATATTTAAAATTGAACCATTTGAACATATAACAAAGGCGTAGCCCAACGGTTGAGGGGGTTCAATATTTCTCTAAAATGAGCTTTGGGTCGTGGAATTGATTCCAAGCAACAACATATTTTTTTATCATTTTATAGATATGTACTTTAAATTTGTTTCTTAAGATAAATTGTAATTGTAAGAAATTATTTGAACTAAGAATTTTTTTTTTTGGTTAATCAATCCATTCATAACTTCATATATGACCTGACCCATTTATTTATGGATAATATTAGCGTGTTTAACTTTTTTTTGAACCCCTTGATAGAATTTCTGGGTCCGCCACTGTTAAATCAACTCCTATAGACAAATCTTGTACAAGTAACGTCGTGCCAATCAATGTTGTTACAATTATATGAAGAAATAAAATGATTAGCTTTCCCATTTTGCATTAGGAATTGACATGTTTTTGTGTTGGATTTTAGGTCTGCTAATATTGATAAATGAAAAAGAAAACCTAAGTTTTCTCACCATAGATTT
This sequence comes from Solanum bulbocastanum, assembly GCA_037074985.1. Lineage (NCBI taxonomy): Eukaryota > Viridiplantae > Streptophyta > Magnoliopsida > Solanales > Solanaceae > Solanum > Solanum bulbocastanum. The sequence goes on from CM073601.1 coordinate 46,380,858, forward strand.
TTTTTTTTTGTTAAAAAGGAACGAAGATGGTTTGCACCCTATTTAAAAATTCAGAAAAACAAACCATTTTCTTCTCAAGTTCTTCTGTAACCAAAAATACAAGAAGGGAAACTAGGCCATGGCCTTGTTGATCACTCATTCACCCCGTTCAGGTAAGTATGTTTTTCTGTAATTGACCTTGGCCCTTTTTTTATAGCGTCCCCTTGCTACTCTTCTGTCTTATTCACTTGACGGTGTGGAAATATGCTGTTATTTGCCAAGGAACCAGTGCTAGTCTATAAAAAAGAGTAATTAACATCCTCAATGTCCGAAATAAGCAATACGTGCTTAGTTTATACTACTAATTACTCCTGAAGAATCAAAAACATTGGATCACATCATTAAATAATAGTAATAAATTCGTATAACGTTCAGGGACAGATTTAGAATTTAAATTTTGATGGTTTCAACTTCTTAAATCTTGTCATTGTCTTGCACTTGTGGAATTTCGAATGCAAAGTTCAAAATTTGTCACAAGTTTAGAAACTTTTAGGTAGATATACACCTTGTGTCAAAAATGTTGGATCAAGTTGAACCCCTAGCAAGCATGCTACATCCGCCTCTGGCGCATTAACCAAAACAACAACATATATAAGAGAATACAATATATGGATTAACTTGTTATAAAGATTCAATGTGAGTGAAACCTACAAATAGAGTTAAGTACTACATCAAAAATGATCTTTAGCGCCAATAGTTTAATTGCCACTAAATATATATTTTTAGCTGCAAATAGTATTCTTTGTAAATGTCTCAAAAGTCTATAGGGACATTGGATCCAATGGCATTTAACTAATGTTAGTAAAGGATTTAGTACTAGTACTCTTTGTAAATGTGTATATTTATTGCCGATAAAAGTTATTTTTGTTGTGGTGAAAGGAGTCGACTGCTTCTAGACTATCTTAGGAACTAAAAATAAGGCTGAGAATGAATATCTACGACTCCATTGTTGAAAATATAATTAAATAATAAAAGTGTGTTCTCTCTAACAGCTTAAGCTTTTAGATGAGATAGTCACATACTTTAACATGGTATTAGAGCAGGCAGAGGTCCTGAGATCAAATCTCACCGCCACTCAAAATTAAAAAGAATTTCCACGTGAAAAAAAATCTGGAACGCACGTGAGGGGGCGTATTGAGAATATAATTAAATACTAAAAGTGTGCTCTCTCTAATGGCTTAAGCTTTTAGATGAGATAATCCCACACTTCAAACATGACCCCGAAAGACCATGGAGGCTACTAATCACACCCTTTTGTCATTTTCTCCTGTTCAATGAGAATGTGTGTCCTTTTTTATAATCTGTCATTTTATTTCGACAATAAGATAAACAATATTCATATAAAGAAACAGTAACTTTTATATTCTGAATAACAAAATGTACCACCAAGACCTCATTTTCAACTCTAGTCTCATATGTCAGCCATGGTTCTTCCACCAGACTTAATTTTTCTCAATAAATGAGATACCAGAAAATAGTTGTACTTTGGATTGGTTAGGGGCCGCGCGAACGCAGGCCCCCGCTGCAACAAATTATGACGTAGGCTCGGCCACTTGGGCCGACCTTAGGCAAGCACCCCTCCAAAGTGCAATGGAGGTCACCAACCTAGGCCATAGGTCTTATTGATCGCCCATTGACCCCGTCCAGGTAAGTATGTTTTTTAGTTGTACTTGGTCTTTTTTTATAGTATATCCTCATTCCTCTTCTGTCTTCTTCACTTAGTGATGTGGGAGAAAGCCATCGTTCTTCCGTCTGTTATAAAATTTGCTATGTATTTTAATCTTTGCAAAAATATTCATCCAGACTATGCATCCTCCTTAAGATCTGTATCATAGGAAGAAATGAATGACAAAATAGTGAATGCAGTTGTTCTTTTGATAGTCCTGTCGGTTCAATTGAGATGCCTCGGACCTGACATATCACTCGGAAAGAGTAACATGAAGCTCGAACATGTCAGATGAGAAAAACTTAATCTAAAGCTCCACTGTTCTAAATATTGAGCAATTTTTCCTCTTTTGTTCTCAGTTTAAGTGAAACTAAAATGAGAATGCAGTGTTCTTTTGATAGTCCATCTGTCATTTTTTAGACCTTTGATCTTTTAATACTATAAAACAGTTGTACTTTGGATTGGGTAGGGGCCGCGCAAACACAGGTCCCCATAGCAACAAATTATGATGTAGGCTCAATTACTTGAGCCGACCTTAGGCAGGCACCCCTCCAAAGTACAATGGAGGTATAGACGAGGGCTAAAGGTAGACTCATGTTATCATAGTCCCAAATATTGTCCTAAACCCACAATCAAATGCTGAATGATTCAACCATATAACTAGTCAGAATATTGATCAAACAAATTCACCCATTGCAACAATATAGAACAATAGTCTAATAACACATCCAACGTAATCCCACAAGTGATGTCTAAAAAGGGTGATGTATACGCAGCCGTACCCCTACAGGATGTTTCCAATGGAAACTCGGCTCAAGTAAATCATGTCAACATCAGATTGAAAAGGAAAGCAGTAGTGAAGACGCCGGCCATGTCAAAAAGTTTGGAATAAGTAAACATCATTGTAAAATATGAAGCCATCTTATCGCTAAAAAAGGTTTGGAACCAACAGGCAACAGCAGTTTTGATAATCATTGGCACAAAGGCATTGTACAGAATGAAAGAGATAAAACAACTATAGATTAAGAACTATTTTGATGCCTAAACTGGCTTTGAAATTTCTAATTTTCTAAGTCATGGCCAATGTACAATGAAAAGTTAAGTCGGCCAATTGCCTCTAACGGTCATCGGGTGTTGCAGCAACTACATGTACATTCAGGTGAACCACCTCTGACAACTTCTAAAAGCAGCCTCCTGCAGAAGAGAGACAAAATAACCGATCAGTTAAGGTAACGGTAAAGTAAACAGATGATCTTGAGCCTTACTCAACCACAAATTTCGCTCACGAGATGAGGAGTGCTCAAGACCATATAACGGAGACAACAACAGCTAGTTCTCTCGACCAATGTAGGAAATAAACACCCTCCCCCCATCCTCGCACCCACGCCCAAGACTAGACATTTGAAACATAGAAAATAAGGGGGATCAATATGGGTAAATCAAGTAATAGGAATTGAGTCTCACACTGATATCATATAAAGAAACATGTAAAGACTACAGTTTACATACTAAAACATACTGTTTTTAACTACTCAGACCCAAAAAATGCAAGCAAACTCCCACACTGAATGATCAAAAGACAACATCACAATCCAAATCTAAAGAATTCTCTTTTTTTTTTAATACAGATTGAAAGAATCACCTAGTGATTTTGCCTCTGGAGGGATTTGAATCTGAGACAACTCACTTCATTAACCACTAGGCCACACCCTTATAGGTGTAGAATTTTCTTTTTAAATGACAACCATGAAGAATTTTTTTCCCAAACATTTCAAGCCAAGCTAGATATAGCAGGTACTATATATTTATAGTAGTATTTGGGATACATACCTACACATTATAGTCAGGTGGACTTCACTCAAAAGCCAGGAAAATTATGGAAGCTGAAAATGTACGAAAGAGGAGGTAATCTACTGGAATTCCTGATGTCTCCTTGAACATGTTAGCTTAACCGGGGAACTCAAAAATGCTAGGAGCTCAGCAGGTTCTTCATCTTCTTTCACAACCTATCAATCGCATGATTAGAGAGAATAAGCATTGAGATAAAAACACATCAAACAGTACAACACAAATCTAGATAATAACCCACCTACCCCAAACCAAATGAAAGAAAACAAAACAGAAAGGAAGGGGTAGAGCACCACTTGGAAAAATCCAAGCAAAATACACAGCAACCTGCAACTTTGTGAGTGCTTATGCCACCAACAATTCGGGAAAGCTATTAACTGATACTGATCTTAATTAATAAAATAGAAGAATGAATTGTATAGACATGTTATATTAGCATCTTCTGTTTTTCCACGCATATAATATGCAGTTTCAACTCTGAATCTAGCAACGTGGCAAAATGCTCTATTCGACTAGTGTGGCAATGGGGCCAGAACGACAGCAAAATCCAAAACGCTGATCAGGCATCACACAAGAAAATATAACTTGTGCTATATTAACTAAAAAATAAGAGAAGGTCAAAGGCAAAGTATGAAGAGCATTTCCTGATTCTAGCCACATACTAAATTTCTTTTTTTTTTTTTCCATTTTGTTTTTGTGAATGTTACATCTGAAACATAGAAGAACCCATTTATCAAATACTATGAGCAGCTAAAAAAAGCCATATATGAGTGGCTCTAGAACTTAGATCAAGAAAAGCATGCAACAATAGTACAAGAGTATGAAATAGTGATATACCTCAATGTTGGTATCATTTGGCAGAACCATTCGATGAAGAACATCTGTAGCAGCCTGTTTCCAGTCAATCTCCCCTGGATCACCAAGCCCTTTGCAGCTTACCTTCCGAATCTTGCTAATCTCACAAATAAAAGACCTTCCTACCCAAACATACACAGCTCTACCTGCATCTTTTCCAGAACCAGAAGTTGGAATAATGAAAATATATGCACCTTTAGAATCCAAATCATCAATGCTATAAATAGCAAGTTTCTCCAAGCTGGGCCAACGATATACAACATGCTCCACTAGGTTACAAGATGCTCCACCAGTATCCACAATACCATTTAACACAGCCGTGCTCCTTTCATTGCATGGTATTTTCTCCAAATACTCTTGAAAGCCACTAAAAACAGCAGGTTCTTTATCAGATGGAATACCAATGCCTAAAACATCCAAAGAAGTATGCAATTCATCCATTTTACACTCAATTATCTCTTGTGGGGAATGTAAAATCTCGGCTGCAGTCGCTGCTTCATTAAAAGACTCATTTGTCACTTCTGATATGCCAATGTCACCTTGGTCATTGGCAACACTCTTCAAATGACCTGCTTTACTCTCAAAATCATCAGTCAGCAATGGCAGCTTGAGACCCTTCGACACACTACCTCTCCGCTCCGCAATAGAGAGGGGAAACTTTTTAGACAGCGGAGAAGCTGTTTGTGAAGAAGTCTGGGAAGTGAAGTTGACATCAATATACTTTGAAGTTTTAGATATGGACTGTGGAGAAATCTTGGAAGGGAGAACAGACACACTGGAGTTAGATGGAGTTGAAGAAGTTAAATCTGCACAAGAGATAACTGAAGGTGACACAACTGGAGAATCAGAAAGACATTTTGAATTGATGCTTGAATCAGACGAGATGGAGTCTGGAGAGAGATAAGAAGGTGATGAGGCTGATGATGAAGAAGATGTCGAAGATAAGGATATTGTAGTTGGTGATGGTGAACACAAAGACGATGAAGACAACATAGAAGAAGAATGTAGTTGTTTAGTTGCACAATTGTCTCTCGTTATAAACATAGAATCAGGATAGACTCTAGAGATACCTGACTTTGTTGAAAAGACAAAATCCCTCATATTCCCCGATACAAATTTTCGCCTTAGCATGCTCCAAGAACTTTCTCTAACTGGAAGGTGGGTTTCATGTTCAGTCTCACACGACGCAAAAGGAGGAACAAAGCCACCTGAAGTAGCTTTTTGGAAAATCTCAAAGTCAACATCGTAATTATCCACCTTTCTTTCCCCTGGAGAAACCTTACTTGATGACTCAACAACATCCCCTCCATTCTTTAATTTGTCCATCAATGGCAGGAAATTGGAGAAAGCGTCCCAGAAGTACGGAGGTTCCTCACCTTCCATAACTGTTATGATAGGGCCCTGCACTTTCTCATAACGAACAATCTGGCAAACAGCCCCTCTGGCATCTCTCTCCATGATTGCTTCACATTTCTTACCAATCCAAACATATATTGAAGAAGGTATATGTATAATAAACGCACCTCTAGAATCTAATGCTGACGGTGAGGGATCATTTAACATTTTTGGGACGAGATGCAAAGGATCGTATGGTGAATGAGGTGCGACTCTGTACAACCTTAATAATGAACTTGGGCTCAAAGGAGAAGCATGAACCCTTTTTTGGCATTGTAACAACTGACAAGCAAAACCCATATTTGGATCCGCAATACCCCTTGCTGCCTTTACATACTCAAAGGCGTCATCAAAACTTTGTCCTTCTCTCCACATACGATAAGCAATAACCAACGAGGTTGACCGAGAGACCCCTTGGCAGCAATGAACAAAAATCTTTCCATGTTGCTCCCTGACATCTTCAAAGTAGTCAAAAACATCATAGAGAATACTAGTAATATCTTCTGATGGGCTATCCTGCAACCACAAAGTCCGGTATACGAAATCAGACTTGAAATACTCGGGGCATACAAACCCCACACAGTTAAGAACATGGGTAATCCCATTTTGTTTTAGTATATCCTTATCTCTTGCCACTGCATCCCCACCAAGATAAACGTGTTCAGCCACCTTTGAACACTCTTTATCGAAGAAAGCAATTTTTTCTCTTCTCACAAGCCCACCATTAGCCTCTGGATTTTTATGTATGTTTGACAAATCCAGCTTAAGCCTCTCACTGTTGCTGTGTGAATCCCTCCCACTGGGGGTGGCAGGAAGTGGCCACTCTCCAATATCATCAGATCCTGCTCTCGGCCACTCATCTAAACTTCTACGAGCAATTGCTAATGGCTGCAACGGTGGCAGACACGACCTAGCCTTGAAACTATGTTGCGACCTAGGAGTTAAAGGCCTCCGACCGTGAGAACTATTACTTCCATTTGAGTCCAAGCTATCTTTTTCCATATCTGGGTTAAGCGGAGGCAGTGAAGTCCTCGAAGACGACCAAGATGCTGACCGCCAGTACATTCTCCGACCATTTGCAAATTGACATTGTTCCTGAGAACCATCAGCTCCACCAGCTGACGCATCTTCCTTTCCCGGCATTCCAACAATCAAAACTAGGGACAAACTCTAACTGCCACAGTGAAACTTCAGATACAAAATTCCCTAAGAACTTTTAAATTTCTGATTTTGAAGTTCACATCCAGTAAAACTAACCCAAAAAACCACCAAGTCAGACCCACCCCAAGTAAACCGAACTAAACAAAACTAAAGCTCCGTAAATATCACCTGCAAAAGTGTTGAACAAAAAAAAAAAAAAGTCAAACAAAGTCAAAATACTCCAAACAACCAACAACAACATATGCAACAACATCCCATCCCCAAAGTGGAGTTTTGGGAGGTTAGAATGTACGCAACCCTTACCCTTACCCCTACCCCAAAAATAAAGAGATCATTTCTGATAGACCCTTAGCTCAAGACTCCACACAACCAGTTACTGAATAAGTACCAAACAATCAACTAGTTCTTAGGAGGTAGAGTGTACGCAAACCTTACCCCTACCCCAAAGATAAAGAGGTCATTTCCAATAAACCCTCAGCTGAAGACTCCACACAACCAATTACCAAAAAATCAACCAAACAATCAAACTAAACTTCAACAACAAAACTAGTCAGGTCAGCTATATTCACCCTTATATACCCATTTTGCTCTATTTAAACCCCCTTCACTCCAACATAACTACACAATCAAAACCACCCCATAAAAAACAAATCTTTCACAAATCTGAGATTCAGTACCTAGCAGCACAACACATAAACAACAGTAACTACCCAAGATCTAAAAAACCCACACTCAAAAAAACACAAAAAATAAAGAAAACACCATATCTTTAAAGGATTCAAAAACCCCAAGTGTTAAAAGTAAGTGTACAGTCTCTAAGTGAATCCATACAGTTAAAAAAAAAAAAAAAAACCCCAATTTATGCTATGTATAGGTAGACAGACAAAGGGAAAATCTTGGATTTATAACTTACTGAACATAAATAAAAGTTACCATCATTGAGAAAGAGACTCACAAGAACAAATTTTTGCCAAGGAAGTGTGTGAAGAGTATAAACAAGAACGATGAGAGGTGTAAAAGACTGTAGCAAAACAATGAAATGATAGAAAGAGGCAAAAAAAAAAAAAAAAAAGCAATATAGCGGCCCTTTTCTTTTCTTTTCTTTTTAATTTTTTTCCTTTATTTATCTTATTTTACTTCATTGGTATTCAAAACAATTCTTTCTTACCCGCGGTGGATAGGACTGCTCCTCCTTTAATCAAATTTTTGAGATCAAGCTTTAGATATGAATAAATGGCTTGTATTGATGAGTCTCTTTAAATATAGATTTACGTAGTGTGAATTCAGAATAATCAGGCTCTATTGAGTGGATATAGGACATTAGGTGAGAAATAAAAAAAAATCTTCAAATTTAACCGTCAAAACCACACCAAACAAGAAATTACGTTTTCATGCCTTTTATATTTTTAGTTATTTATTGTTCTTTCTTATATAAATTATGTATCATTTTTTCTGTATAAAAATGTATTTTTGATGTTGAGTTGATCAACATATAGAGAGGTACACTCACTAATACTGATGAAGTGGTTCACTCATAAAAACAGAGTAACGTAATATGAAATACAGAATTGAGATATTTGAGGAACACTAAATTTAATATGTTTATATAATTATCTATTATAAAAAAAAATAGTGAAGTAAAAATGTCAAAGTAATAGTTAAAAATCAGGTTAATTGAAAAATATGTGTGTATTTAAAATTTATGTAGACTAATTGATCATAATTCTTCAAATTATCAAATTTTTAGTATGCTTCTCTAAGAAATGAGACATTACCTGATGAAATTTTGATTCAATTCTACAGACAGTTTTGTTTTGAGGATGAGAGTCTTCTCTCGACTCTACCATTTATATAGGGGTGTAGGATCTGAGTTAAGAACAGAGCAATAACTGAATTGTCCATTTTATTTTAGTAGATATGCTCGTCATTTATTCGAATGACCTTCTCATAAATAGAAATAGCCTGATTTACGCCTTTCATTAATCACGAAAGTTGAATAGAATAAGAAACAAATCAAATTGTCAAATATGAGTCTCTAAAAAAGGAGAAATTAATTACGGCAGTTTCAATCCAGTAAATTAGTCAATTCAGTTTTGAATTCACTCTTGACTCTGTCACTAGTATAACGTAATTCGAGTAAAAAAAAGACTGAAGCAGTAAATGAAATAGTCTTTTTTACACTTTATCAGATATGTTTATATATAATGTTTTGTTGACCTTTTCATAATTAGGTTCTTCCGTTACAAAAATTTTTGAAATCATTTTTTAATATGGTGTTCGATATTTGTATTTAAGCTCGATTAATTTAAATTCGTACATTGTAGGACTTATTTTGGGCCAACACTTCCAATAGAATTTCTTTTATTTTGAGGGTTCAAACATGAGACTTTTGATTAAGGTTGAAGAAACTCTAATCATCCCATTGCAATCTTATGTTAATGGTTTACAAACTTGATTAATGGAATTCAATTTTTTGAAACATATAAACATGAATATTTAATTGGAGTACAAAAGCGTCTTAATATATATATATATTGCAAATAAGGGTTAAAATGTTCTTAAATTATACGTAATTGAATAAAAAATGTCCTTAGTTAATAGTTTGATCTAAATATGCTTGTGTTGTCACGCACTTGGTCAAAAAATGCTCCCATCATTACTAAACGAGTTAAAATGTCTTCTTTTTTATTTATTTTTTCAAATAAATATATTATTTTTTTAAAACATTATTTTTCTAATGCTGTTTTTTTTAATTAGAAAATATTTATCCTATTTCAATTCAAAAAAATTAAGCAGTAATTTTTTTTTCTATTTTATTAGAAATTTTTTATTGTTATCTAAATAATAATTAACGACAGGTTCACTACAGTCTTATATATATGGCATATATTATCAATTTGAAAAGTACATGAAGTTTTAATAATTTAATTGTTAAAATAAGATTAAGAAGAAACAATATTATTACCTATTTATTTAATAGTTAAAGTGATTTGAAAAAAAAACACACAAGAATTAGATTCTTCAATTGTAATAAAAATAGAAATATATTTATTAGAAAAAAAGATATTTTTAACTATTAATAACAATAAGGATATTTTTTTAATGACTATTAGTCGTAGCGACTTTTTGGACCAAACTATTATTTTGGGGCATGTTTATGCAATTTCACATAAATTAATAATAGTTTTTTGTTTACTCTTTTTCGTTTATTTTAATACCCTGTCTCATTTTAATCATTACTTTAGCTCAAAAAATTTATCCTTAATACTAAAGTGGTATTCTTTAGTTTGCTCAATTCTAAATTAAAAAAAATCTAATAAATAAGTAGAAAATTGTACATTATATTTATTATATTTTCTTATTAGACTTGAAAAAAGGGTAGAGTTATGACTAAAATGAAATGAAGGGAGTAATAAAAGTAAAATTTTTATTTTTATATTCAATATAGTGTCAAAAATATCTAACATATGAAAAATAGCTCGTATATACCCGTATTCTACCTTTTAATCTAAAATAATACAATCACTTTTTTTTAACCCAAGAATACGCCTTAAACTAACGGATTAAGCAGGATGTCTTTTTGTAATTTAAATTAGTTACGTGACTTATTATGATTTGTCATATATGTATTATTTAATTTTAAAATTCAACCCATCGGAAAACTATACAAATTTGATCGATTAGGTAAAGTATGTATCCAAATTGGATCCAATCAATATATTTATCTTGATTTGATTCACGATTGTAAGAGAGTAGACGCTTCTAAATAGTTTCCCTTTTTAGGGTATAATTATTCTTTTTCCTTTTTAAAACACAAATTCGACCCGACCCACCCCCACCAAAGGTCATGTGAAAGTTAACTAGTTCTTTCGGTTTACCATAATTTACTTGTAATTTGTTCTGCCTCATTTTATTATCGAGTTTTAATTTTTGAATTTCTCATTTGATATTAAATAATTTGAAGTTTGATTGATTTAAATTTCGTGTCAGAAAATTTTATTCTAATATATTTTTACTATAAATTCAATTATTACTGTAAAATATAAATTTGAAATCGTCGTATAAATTCATAAAATTCAAATAAGAATTCGCGAAAACAGAGGGACAATCTTTCAATGTCACAATCAATACCTTGTTTATTAAATATCATTGAATTTAAAGGACTCACGTTAGTTATATGATATGAATTCTCTGTTACATATTACACGCAATTTATTTTTGCATTTAATAGTGATTATTATATGGTTTTATATATTGTTTTAAATTATGAGGAATCCACATAAAAATAGTAAAACTCCTTTAATCTTCGACTCTCTTTTTTTTTTCCATTTAAATCTTGACAGATAGAATTATTCAAGGCAAATATTTATTTTTACTAGATATTTATATTGAATTATGTAAATTTATTTTATTTTATTTATTTTAAAAATTAAAGTTGTCAAAAAGGGTTAGCCCAGCCCCACCCAGCTCAAATCTCGCGGCCAAATAATTTGATGGACTAAGGAGGGCCGGTCCTTCATTTGGAAGGGCCTGAAAATACTCAACCCAATCTAACCCTAGAAGGGTCGCGGACTGGGGCGGACTAGTATTTCTTTTTTTCCTTTCTTATTTTTTTTCTTTTCAAACTTAAAATTCTATGACATCAAGAAAATGAGAAAACTTTCAAATAAAAAAAGCAAACAATGGTGTAGGTTCAATAACACTAGCAAAAAATCTAGTGTAATTAACATGTATCTAGGATACTAGATATACGAGATACATGTATTTGATGTGATGCATCCCACATACGCGAGCGAGATAAAAGGGAAGCGAGGTTGCGGGATTTGTCAATGTATCCTAGATACATGCAAATCCACTTGGATAAAGTGTATCTAGAACAAATTACACCTAATTTTGAATTCATGTATCCCAAGATACGTGTGTCTGGACACACCAAAATCTGATAAGATTCGAACTATTACAACATAATGTGCGTCTAGTAATTAGCTCATACACTAGTGAAATTTCTATAAGTTACCCTTAAATAAATAGTTTTGGCTCATGGGTTGACCCCGATCATGCCTCAAGGGCCAAAGGCTTATATGGATTGGGCTTATAAGCCTTAATTTTAAATGAGTTAGAAAAATCATATCACAACCATACCCCAATAGCCAGTTGGGTAGGGCCAACCCCATGAGCTAAGCCCAATTTGATAGCTCTAGTAAAAATTCATGTTAAGTAACTATGGTTAAATGTTAAAGGTTTATGTGTAAATAAATAAATACTTATTAGTATCGAATATTTATACCTAGCTAAATAATTAATATCAAGATCCACAAATGAAAAATGCATATCACTTAACTATGGTTAGCTAACTGCTAAAAGACGTATATGCAAGATATATATCTTATATTTACTGCTTCAAACAAAAGTTATCCAGTAAAATTGATGAGATACACATAAATCAAATGTGATATTATTATTTCATTATAAAAAAAAAAAAAACTATTCAACATGACTATTCATTAGATCGTGATAAATATCATATTCACATTGAGTATATATATCAATACAATAAATTCAGAATATGTCTTTTATACACATCTGTGACTAATTGATATGGTTAAATGATATAAACTCAATAGAAACACCAAATGTGAATAAATATACCATAAATTATTTTCCATCGCCACTTTTTTCTCAAAAATAAGGGAAGCCAAATATCTTGTAACACTAGCAAATATCATTGCACTTCCTTTAGATGGACAGCTTTATCTGATATTTATTATTAGTGAAACATAATAAACGTTTCATAAAATTAATTGAGACGTCCATTAATTAATCCCAACACTATAATCATATAATAAAATAAATAGTGCAAGAATAAATGTGAATATCGTGTGGAATAATTTTTTTGCAGTAATAGTGCAAATGTGAGTCATATTTTAAAACTCACAATCAAGTAGTGCTTCCTTTTCACTCAATTTATTTATTGAGTGGGAAAGAAAGACCCCTTTAAACTGCTTGTTGAAAAAGTCGCTTATTTGACTATCGTCAGATTTTTCTATAACATTCATATTCTATAATAAGATTTTGTCATAACGTTAGAATTGACTTTCATATTATATCACATGATTTGTTCTCTATAATAGCATCTCGCCATAACAATTAAAAAATATTCATGACATTGTTATAAAATGATTTGATTAAATAAATGTAAACAATAGTGTATGTGGCATTTTTGTAGAGATTTTAATATTGAGTAGTTTTTTTGGGTTTTAAAAGGTGTTTCAATGATACCATTCCAAAATAATTTCAAATAGACAATTATTATTTTTGACAAAAACATAAACATTTTATAAAAAGACAATATATAATAATATAAAGAATAAAACTTTATGCTTATTGATGTTAAATATATGTCAATTTGGCTTAGGAATTTGTTCTATTTGAATTAGTTTTGTTGCTCCTTATATAGTAAGAGGTTAGTGATTAAAATCTTCTTCGCATTTATTTTCTCCGTTCATTTTTATTTGTTCATTATATTAATTATATTTTTTTACTTATCCACATTTTTATTTTCTCAGTTCGTTTTTATTTATTTGTTAATTATATTAATTATATTTACCTTGGGGCAAGGTAAATATGCCCTTGAATATTATATAATACAAATGGAAAGATAATAGATGCAGTCATAAGGTGCATTTATCTCAATAAATTTATTTACATATAATATTTACAGCAAATCGTATAATTTCATCATAATATCATGAATTAATTTGAGAATGTCGATACCTTAACCATAATTAAGGTATTAAAGTTGATATGTAAGACATAATACATATGTTTTACATTCATTTATTTGACGTAAACATTAAAATACTGATGAGTGGTGTTTGATTTAAGTCACAAGGGGAATTGGAGTATTCAACACAAATGTCTTAGTCAATGACCTATTAAGTCCATAATATAAATTATTTATCTCTTTGCCAAGATTCTTTTCCAGATTTAACTCCACTTATGTTATACTACTTGAATTAAATAGGAAAGTCACTATCATTGTCAATTCTTTATCTCACGTACCAAACAATCCCTCATAGAGTAACTATCATTGTCAATTGTAGAATCAATTTATCCCCAAAAATTCTTGACGGTATCAAGCTGGAACAACATGTTATATCCCAATTTAAGGCTAAGAAATTTCTCATTGCTTCAATTATTGAGACTCCCTTTCTTTTAATATCGCCAATCTTATTGAATTTCAAAAATCAAATCTTCTCACGAGACCGGTAAAATGAAAAACTACGAAGAGGAATTCACATGAACTTAATACATAAATAAACCTTTATATTCCAATTATTTAGTTGTTGGATAAGATGGTAACATATTATGGAGATAGTCTTTTAGTTAAACACATGAAAATGGAAAAGGAATGGATTAAGAATATGAGATTACAAGTTTGAATGTAATACATGAGGCAAAAGATTGCCAAATCCAGTCTTGCAAGATCATACAGTTTTCTCTTACTCACATTAAGAAAACACAACAATGGTACAGTGAAGATCCTGAAAATGAGCGAGTAAACAACAGACAATCTCAATGTAGAATCGTTTCCAAGGCCAGGAGACTATACAGCAGCGTCAAGCTGACAAGATTTACTAGGTCATGAGCTTCGCAAACTTACCAGTTATAGCACACGGATCTAACTTGATGATGCTACACAAGTTATTGTTCATAACATGACCCTGGCCCCAATGGAGGACGTCGAGCATAAAAATTGGTAACTGGAGCTGCTGGAACACCACGCCTTGTCAAGAGGCATCGGAAGTACTCCAGCCTCTGTAATGCAGTTGACGTAGTATTTCTTGATGATGTGGTCTCCTTGTCGCTCCACAACCGCTCTATAAAGTAAACACAAAGGCAGTATCAGTAGCAAGCTTGAAATTTCTTCTGGAGAAAGAGAACCTAATATATGACAGCAAAAGACTGAGTGGAAGATCTAGTAGAAAGCAGTGGTTGAGTTTGTTTCATCACCAGTCTAGTAAAACAAAGATGTCAATACCATAAGTAGGCAACAACATGGAGTTGCTCGATGGTAAACACTCCTCACTTCCAACCCTAAGGTTGTGAGTTCGACATTTGGATAAAATGGTGGGAGCTCCTAGGGAGGGTAAAGAAAGGTAGGCATTTGGACATGAATTGAGTGATATTTGGATTAAAAAAAAGTACTTCTGTTTTAGTCTGATTGTATGGTTTTGACTTGACACAGAGTTTAGGAAAGTAAAGAGAACTTTTGAATTTTGTGCTCTTAAACAAAAGATATGTAGAAGTTATGTAGAAAATTGAAATTAAAGAGTTGTCAAAAAGGAAAAGACATTCTTTTTGAAATGAATTGAAAAGGAACGTAAGACGAAAAAATTGGACCGGATGGAGCAGTATTTGAAGTTGAAGTTGAAAAATAGTATTTGGAAGTTGAGGTTGTGTTTGGACATGCATTTCACTTGGAAAAGAGTTTGAAGTTGTGAGTGAGAAAAATTCACTTGAAAAACTGGTCAAAGTTGGAAAAAAACTAGCCAACAAATCATTCTAATGTGTAACCAAACATTGTTTTGAAATATTTTTTGAAAAGAAAGAAAAAATTCATGTCCAAACGGGCAATATCTAGGTTTCAGAAAAAAGTTGTCATGCTTCTGCCACTTTGGCTGAACGCTCCTTTGAGAAATGTTGTCATAACTAAGGTTGGAGGACAAGATATATTCGTGATATGCAACATAGTTGAACTACAATAATGTGTTGTGCAATCCAACATATCCAAGAGAATACCTGCTGCAGCTGCAGCCCGTGGCCATATGGTTTGTTGAACATCGGAGGCATCTGCGGTTTCTCCCCACATGCATACTTCACCTCCAAGTACAAGTTTTTGCTCAGAGATACTCTGTATTCCTTGCAGTGGTTCTGCATAATAGACTTCCTCCCACGGGACATCTAAGTGATCGAGATACCAATAACCCTGATTGCTATAAATGCATCTAAAACCACTTGCAACTGCCTTTGCACAAACACCACCACCTAACCTATATCAATAAGATATTCAGATGGTTGCATACTTAAAAAGGGAAAAACCCATCATATTAGTGAGCAGATATATCCAGTCAGATTGATCCTCACCAGTTATGCACCACCGTCCGTGGGTTAAGTTTAGATGGAAAATTGTTGAAGGTTTCTTCCCTACAAAAATAAAATCCATACACCATGCCATACATTAGAAAAAAACGAATCACTGCATTCAACCCAAAATAACTGCTCATGCTTGCTTTTAGATTAAACGAACTACTGGTATCCTTTTCCAGAAAACAAAATTTTATTTTATGCAGTATAAGACAGCAAGAGACACATCGTACTCCAATTAACTTTTTTTGCAACACATATTTTTAACACCTTTGCCAAGTCGCAGATAAAATAGAAACGTAGAAAAGAAAACACCTTGCCCCGCAAGTTCAAAGGAACCACAGTACAACAAAATCTTCACTCTGATTTGAATCTGTTTAATATATTATCTATATTTTGTTAATCTTCACTGTTCCCTATTTTAACTGATTAAAAGGAAGAAAAACACGAACTTACAAGTACAACAGGGCACTTTGTTTGTGATTTCTAAGAGAATTTACCAGTTAACAGGTGTCCAGTTGTGTGATATAGCTATTTCTTGAGCTTTGAGTACAAAATACTGATATGCATCCTTTGCAGTCATATTATGATCTTGAAGCCTGCAAATAGAATGAGTTGATGAACAGCACTGCATTGAAAAAGTAAAGATAGGAGACATAATTAAAGGGATGAATCAGGGCATGTTATCAGCAAAAGATAAAGGTTACAATCCATCTAAATCTAAAACACAAAATGATATAAATATATAGCCTACATACAGAACGAATGATTACTTCGTCCACAGCCCTTTGTTGATATCAAGAAAAAAAACAGATAGTAGCATTTCTAGTACTGCCTGGGACATATTCTCGATGCAAAGTATATCCTGCATGAATTGGTTTATGTAACATAAATGTGTGAAACATAAGATCCATATTGGTAATAGGATCCCCTATAATCACTCGTGATTTTCATCATCACTGATAGTCAATATATAGATGCCGCTGTTCTTATAGGCATAGTGCAATGTATTTCCATGACTGAAATACTAACTGCACCTTTTTTTTGGTTTGACAAACAAGTTAGAGCAATTTCAATATAAATATGGAACTTCAAAAACATAAAGGACATAAGAAGAGGGAGGTTACCATTGTTTCACGTGTGGTGTAGTTGTCCAACAAGCTGCAAAAATGAACAATATTCAGTACTTATTTTCGATTGTTCCTCCCATATTTTTCTGGGGGAGGTGGCGAGCTATGGACAGTGGGCAGTGGTTTGTGACACACAACCGCAAAAAAGATCCAACAACGATCATTTTCTTTTGACGTGTAAGTGCATCCATGGTCAGAAAGATACGCATATAACACGAGTTCTGGTTGAAAAAGAGAAAATGACAAAAGTGACATCAAAAGAGAAATATTCTTTTTAACAACCAACATAAGAGCATATCACTATCAACTGTTCGATAGAATCCGAGAAGAAAGTGAAAGAAATATTTGCAGTACTATAATGGAAGAAAAAAATACTAAGTTATCAGTCATATGGATGGATACCACGAAATAGAACTCCGTAAACACGACTTATAACATGATACAGCACTGAAATTGCTGGGACTCTAAAATGAAGGATAGATTGCCAGTACGTACAGTATATTTTCTATATCTGGATTCTATTCTATAGGACTTTTCTTCTTCTTTTGCTTCTTAACAAATAAAAAAACTAAATAGAAAAAAAGAACTGTTATAAATAATTCATCTATTCTGCAATTGATTTATCCAATAGAAGAACTGAAGAAGATAGTAACTTAACCCTTACTTTAAAATAAAAACAAGAGTAAACTGCATAATCAAAGAGGTGGAAACTAAAATACAAAATAATTCAATTGTAAGACACTTTGCCCTTTAGGAGCTATTGGTTTTGCTGGAGTTTTGGTATCTTGAATCAGTGTACTTCTAGAGCCAACGATTCCTTAAAATCTTCACAGTTGTGATTCTGAAGCAACAAGTTATCTTAACTTGACATTGGTGGACATAGCATAATTGTTTTCTATTCTCTTGGTCAAATGATATTAGCTAAAATTAGAAATGCAACAAAATGTAGGAAAGTTTCTGCAAATAATAGAAAAATAGTACTAACTTGTGTTGACCTCGTCACCGCCTAAGTGGAAGAGCTCAAATGGAAAAATCTTCCTCATATCTGCAAAAAAAATAATAATGGAAATTTAACATCCATGGTGACAAGAAAGAGAAAAAAATATGTCTTCACGCGCGGCAACTTTGAGTTCAATGGTCTTTTTTGAGAGGATAATGCAATGCTAAACTATGACCAGAGGATCATATCAGTAAACGGGAGGCATGGTCATTATCAGAATTAAAAATGCATGGATGCAATGTACATAGAGAGAGAGAGAGAGAGAGAGAAATGTCATACGAGAAACAAAAAAGGGAGAAGGCAAGAAGTGAGAAAGAGAGAAGGACAAGAGACAGAGGGTTGAAGATGGGGGAAGAAAGGGGAAGGGAGCAGAAAGACACGGTGCAAGATAGAATTATAGGGATATAGATTGAAATTACATACACTTTCAGAATTTTTACGCTATCAGGTACTTTAACATGTTTTAGAACGTTACCTGTCTCAGCTTCTAGGTTACTGATCTCATTTTTTATAGAAAAGTTAACTACAGTTGCTTGTAGCTAATTTTAGGTGACATTATTTTTTATATAGTTAGTGTATAGAAGTTAAACTGATGATCAAATCAATTCATTATGTGTTTCAATTGTCTCAGACAAAGTACAAAAGGCACTATTTATAGAACAGTGAACTCAAAGTAAGAACTCTTGAAACTCTAACTAAAAGATAAGATTATCTTACTAAAAACTAGGTTCTAATCTTTAAATAAAAGATAATGATAAATCGAAGTATGAAAATATATCCTTTTTAGCTACATCACAAAGACAGTTAAATGTAATTATACAAATCCAGAAAAAATGGTAGAATTCTTAAAGGGAAACCTTCGAAACTAACCAGCCAGGATGCCTGATATCACATCAAAAGTATAGTTTTTTGAAACATCTAAGGGCTCTTTACAAGATGGAGAAGGCCAAAGATCAGGGTACCCTGCACCCCTGTAGAGTGAATAAAACCAAACTGAGACACAACATAAATTTATAACACAACTAAAGGGGATGATGACCTACAATGAATAAGAAAATATTCATGTTCCTTGTAACATTCTCTCTTTTTTAAGTATCTTTCTATGCAAAACGTTGTCACCACACCAAAAATGTCAAGGAGAACTAATAAGAAAAAGTTCATCCGGAACATTATTACCACCCCCAAATATTAACCAAGTTTGTTCAATGGTTATACGCTTATTAGCTAGGAGGGAGGTCAGAGATTCAAACGAATTAGGCAAAGTGTTTCCCTGGTATCTTTATTCTGATTAGAAGTAAATTACTTTCGCCATGCAAATATCATACGCTTCATATTTCTTTCTGTTTTACTTCAAAATAAGCAGGACTTTTCCTTTATTTCAGAAACTCAATTTGATGATTGGAATGGTGACCAAATAAGACCAATCTGAAAAACTTTTCCAATTGTCACCTCAAAAGTACAGCTCTCAAAGTTTTTTGTGCTTTTTAACTAAGCATTGATATCTATACCCAAATAAGTACCACACTAGCGGGATTAATTTAAAACCTGCAGGAGATTTAGTCAGTTAAAAGTGAAGAGCAATTAAGGCAAACTACCAGCAATTCAAAATCCAAAGATCCATAAATTTCTAATAGACCCAATATAGTATGACTGTACGAGGAATAGACCAATTTAAACACTTACCATGATTCTGCATGGCCGGGAACATCAACTTCTGCCATAACATTGATACCTGTGTAGGTAACACTTTTGGAATTAGAAAAGGACTAAACATTCTTTTTTTTACTTATCAAGAAAAGTATAGATGCATTGTGTTAACCAACAACCAAAAAACGTTAGATGAGGTAATGAAACATTTGCATAGACTTCAAAGATGTCACGTACCTCTCATCTTTGCAAAGCTTCAATTGATGTGACATCATGAAGAGAAGAAACAAGGAGAACTCTGTCAGCATCAGCTTATAATATAGGAACATCTAACGAGAAGCCAAAAACAGAACAAACAACTGTAACAGATGATAACGTAAAAGTATATTATAGTTCTTTGTATCATTTATTCTGGGAACTTTAACAATATCATGGAAGCATAGATATTGAAATTAAATAATCACAGACCACGAAAGTAAGACTGTAACTTTAAGTTCATAGTAATTGTTCAATGAAACACTAGAAGAAGACTCTCTTTGAAAGTTCCCCAATTGATTGATTGCTTTAACCAATTCTCTAGATGGTACAAAATGATCCTGATAATGTGTTGAACTAAATCTCATAATAAACTTTTTGATCAAATTTAAGTATTATAATGGTATCCATTATTAGGTGTGATCAGATTTGCATGTAAAACTAGAATATTGATCCAGTGTAATATAAGTAATTCACTATTGTTGGGCCCTCTAAAACCATACAACCAATTGTTTAGAATAATGCTACATATGGTTTTCTAGTAGCCACTTGAGATGAAGATTTTAACACCTCCAGCCGCGGCCCTTTCATTTTTTACTTTCTTCTCTAAGAAATATGGAGCAAATGCTCAAAGTATTTGATTCACCCTGGGGACTTTTTTAATAACTCATAGGCAATAAAAGGAAAAATCACTTAGTTTCTGCGCACAAGATTATTGAAAAAGGTGGGGGAAAATCCTTATACCAAAATGACTTCAAATTATCTGAGTTGGGGGAGAAAATTCTTACTCAACGATTTCAATGGCATCCTCGACAGTGTAGCGTTCCCACTTTGTATATGCCCCTTTCCACAAGTTTGGGTAAGAAGGCACTTCTAGAGGAAATGACTCTTCATCTATGATGTGCCAATGGAGAACATTCTACTGATTCCAATCAACGATATCAGAAATAAGTAATTGCTCATTTCAAAAACTGGATCAGTAAAATAGGATTCAACAACTTACAAGTTTAGCATAGGACATAGATTCAATAATTTGCTTGATAATTTCAATTGGCAAATAGTGCCTTGATGTATCTGCAGAATAATTCAACAATACAACAAGTAGATCAGTTAGTGCTCAGCAAAAGGCAACATCCGGATGTTCTGACTCATTCTCAGAAGTATGATGAATTACATATTAAGTGACCATCAAGGCAATAAGTGTGCACAGGAAACCTGTACGGCAACTAAATCCCAAGAATTAGCTGTATCAGTACAAAAGATTGGAACTTACCTAGCAGAAGGCCGCGATATGCAAATCTGGGCTTGTCTTGAATAAACCATGGAGCCTTATGAATTTGCACTGTTTTAACCCCGTAATCAAACTTACATAACTGACTCAATGTCTGCATAAAAAGGTTTGAGTAAACTTTTTGTTATCAGTGAGGATACGAAATTAACAGTCATAAATCCCTAATTCCACTAAGATAAACCATAGTGGCAAAAATCCCTGTCCACTATGATAAACCATATTCATTTAACATACGTACCTCAAGTCCTCTTAGTGCACCATAAACAGAATTTGCCTGCAGTGTTGACAAAAAAATTATTCATGTACTTCTAGTTATAGTCACTCCAATCAAAGAATGCACAATCTAGCACCATCATCACATAACGGTCAAAGGCAGGGGAAGAAATCACAGGACAAGACTTTTCTGTTGCATTCTTTTTTCTTGATGAGTGGGTTAACAGTACGGATTGTGGAAGTTAACTATGATAAAGTAAGATTAGATAGGCAAAGGTTATACACTATCAGGAGCTAGAGCAAGAGTTAAGGACAAAATTCACCACATGTAAGAAAAAGGGAAGCAATGCTACATCAGAAAAGTACATGGATAGGAAAGAAAAAGAATACTAGAAAGTTCTAAGTAAAGCATAGTGTTTTACATTTCACTAAGGATGAAAACACTAATAACTACAAAATGCTCTGCTTCTTTATTAGAAACCATTCTCTACATTCTTCCAACTCCTTAAATGTCTACCTACTACTCCCTCTGTCCCTGTCCCTATTTACTTGTCCATTTTGCCTTTTATAGTTGTCCCTAATTACTTGTCCATTTTGACAAATCAAGAAAGGACAAATTTTTTTACCTATTATACCCTCAATTAAATGATTAATTACTTTGAAAAATGTAGAACTTTTCATCCACTTCATAATTAATAGGGGTAAAATGGTAAACTCATTATGTCATTAATTGTTTTCTTAATAGGTGTGTCAATTCAAAAGTGGACAAGTAATTAGGGACAGAGGGAGTAATATCCTGTCAGCTTTTCAGATTCTTCAGATACGTCAGAGATCAACTTATGTTAAGTAGGTCGGGCGAATCATTCTTTACATCCTAAGCATTAGACACATTCTTTAACTACCATGGAGAATTTGATCTAGTTCTACTTCCTCTTGGTTAAGTTTTATATCACATTCATCAACATCATCCTACTGTATGCTACAAAACATAGCTTCTCCAATTGGGAGTTTGTGGGCAGGAAAAGAATTTTCAGAAAAAATAGAACTTATAGCTCAAATTACTTTGAACAGGAAATAAAGAAAAGTTCCACCACATCAATGTTGATAACTTTACCTCAATCGAGACTCCCCCGATAATTGAACGTTCATTGCTCTTCGTCGCCAATAACGAGTAGCTCTCATCAACGCCAAGTTGCAACTGAGAAAAAAAAAAACAATTCAACAAACCAATAAAAATCTTTCACATTAAGCATCGATTGGTTCAAGTTGTTGCAAATATAAATAAACATGTCTCCTCTCTATCAGCAAAAATGTTTAAAATAAGGTCATTCACACAACCCAACACATATGAGATCAAAGGTCCAGAATCCAGGTATTAGGCCATATGAAATGTCATGTCTCAAAATGTAAATAGAAAAAGAAAAAAAGATATATATAAGATCTATGCACTCATAGTATAAAAAATATTTCCACAAACAGGTCTTTATAAAGTAAGTACACGTAAATCTCATAATGAAGCACTAATTGGTAATACTCTAAAAACAATTAATCTGCTATCTCAGCTTAAAATTCTCAACACTGTCCATTTGTATAACTTATGTCTGATTAAAAACAATCCTATCCTTATTATCAAAAAATTAAAAAAATCCTATCTTTGGAGAAGACAATTCACACAATTCAACGCAATATGTAGCAAAAACACTACTGACTTCTTCCCATTTGTCAAAGCCTTGGTGGGCAGAGTTACCCCATACCCATGAGGTCTCGGGTTCAAATCCCAACGCAGACAAAAATACTAGACATTAGTCGAGGTGTGAGTGAGCTGCCCAGACACAGTTCTAATTTTGTTTCAGTTTATAAAACTTAAATCCATTAAAAATCATATCTTTTGAGAAGAGTTCACGCAATTCAACACAATATGCAGCAAAAACACTACATATTTGATTATTTCTCATTTGTCCAAGCCATAGTGAACAAAATAACCCGATACGAGGTTTGACGTCCAAGGCAAAAACACTAGATGACTTCTTCCCATTTGTCCAAGACTTGGTGGACAGAGTAATCCGCAGCATTTACTAGTGGGAGGTAGCAACTAGCCTCCACCACGATTATTTAAAAAAAAAAAAGTAATTACATGTAATTGGTAATCTAAGAAACACTTTTAAACAACTTCAATCCATAAAAATCATATCTTTAGACTAGACATTTCACACAATTCAACACAATATGAATCCCAACATTAAGATAAAGCATAAAAAATTACCTCATCGTTATCGGAATGAACAATGACGGTAACCCTATTGACGTCAAAATATTCACCAGATTTAGCTAACTTAGCACCATGCTTAAAAATAATCTTCTTATATCTCTCAAAGGCTTCTTCAACAACAACTGATCCACCACCACTACCGCTATTTCCGGTAAAATCAAGTGTCAAATTGGGATCAACAGTGAGCGTATCGTTACCGGAAGTGAATTGAGCCGGCAACGGCCATAAATATGTAAGAGATTCATCGAGCTCTATACTGTGATGATGCGTTGACTTTATCGAACGAGCGTTGACCAGTGAGAAAATGGATATGGAGAAGAAGAAAATGATTTTGAGTAGAAATTGAGAAGAATTGAGGGTTGAAATTGAGGGCATTTTTGTTGGAGGATGAAATTGAATGAATGAAATGAATGATTTTTGGGTGTAGTATATGTGATATTGATATGATTATCGGGTCAATAATTTGATGACAAATCATACCACTATTTATTTATTTATTTCGTTTTGAGTTTTAATTAAAATTTGAATTCGAGATCATTAATTATTGACAAAATAATTCTATCATTGTACTACTATTTATAAGTGGACTTTGAAAAGAATACAATTATATAACAATTTTTATCTTTCATAAATGAAATTGAGAGAGAGAGTGATGTTTGCAATTTATTTGAAGAGTAAGAGTAAATTATGCAACTTTACAAGTGAATTTTGTGAAGATTATATATTATTGTGAAGGTATATATTATTTTTGTGATTCAAATAATTTGATGGAAAAAAGGGTGTAATGGTGAAAGCATAATGATGATCAAACGCTTATTGTCATGCTAAAAATTATAATCGATAGTAATGATTATTTTATTTTATAATTAAGTCCTTCAAATAAGGGGCCTATTCAATCATGACTCTAACTTGTATATGTTAGCTTCTTCGTGAACCTTATTATTATATTGTCGTTACCCAACAATCACCCTTTTAGTACCTTATTCTTATTATTGGTATTATTACAAAAAAAAAATGACATGATCATTGTTATCACAAACAAAAGGCAATAACAAAATTTTTTGAGATGACATTCGATATTCGATTTGATATTTCTAAAGTTCAATTTTGATAATCAATAATAATTAAAAATAGATGGTAGATATTATATTTTTAAAGTTCAATTCAATATACTAGATTAAACTTGAATGAAACTTATATAAACCCTATTAGTTTAGAAGCTAATTACTTAGATACACTATAGTTTGTAATATTACGAATCTTACAAAATTTTAGTGTGCCAGAATACATTCAGATACATGAATTTCAGAATACATGACATCAAAAGTAAGTGTAATATGTTATAAATACACATATACACTGTATCTAAGTGGATTCACACGTCTACAAAATACATATCAAATCTCGTTCGCATCCCTCACTTTTCACTCTCTTATTTATTTGGTATCTCGGATGCATGTGAATCACACAAAATACATACAGATCTCGCTTGTTTCTCCTCCTATTTTAGTGTATCTAGTAGCAAAAATATATATATCTAAACGTATATTCTTCAATATATGATAGAAAACTCTTAATTACTGATGAAATACGTAATATTTTAAAAATATAAGTAATAATATATAATACGATATAAAATATGACTAATTATGTAATTTCTCCAACTTGAATTGATTCGATAATTCAATTTTCAGTGATTTATGTCCTCTCCGGGGTGAAGACCCAATAACAGGCCCAACTCAAATGTCGAGCCCAATGTCCCAAAATCTCAATCGATAAGAAAAAAAGTCTATCTTCTCCTTCTAGAATTGTTTCTTCCTTCCTTCCACGTCTCCTCGCTGCGCCTCTCAGTCGCCGTTGAAACGGCGACCTTTTCCGGTAGTGGTCGGTTCTCCGGCAGCGTCGGATTTCTCGTACTGTTCAGGTAAGCTTATTTGCTTTTATATTTCTCCGGAGATAAAAAAACTGATAGTTGTAGTGAAGTAAAGTTGTTGAATCTGTTATTTGAGCATTTATGAGTTAAATTTAAATTTCTTCAAGTTTGAATAAGGTCATTTTTTTTTTGTTTGAAAAAATTCAAAAAAAAAAAGAGGGCAATTAGAACAGTTTCCATTATCAAAATTGGGAATTTGTATGACTGGAGACTAGGAATAGAAATTAAGCAGGGCACGTCTTTTGGACGATCGAGGAATCATGGATCCTTGAACTGTGAAAACAGTCATTAATGTGTTATGCGTTGAGTAATGATAAAGTTATCTTCGTATGACGTATAGATGACACGTTTGAGGTGTGGAAGCAGTTACTAGTGCTTGCATTAGGGTAGACTGTCTACAACACACTCTTTAGGGATTGACCCTTTCTCGAACAATGCAGTTGTTTGAAGTACCTTTTTCTACATTTGTATACCGTTCGCCTGATGATTAAGCTGAGTGTTTCTGGCCTTATTTTTAATGTTGAAGTTTTTCTTGTGTAATTCTTCATTTCTTCCACAAATGCTATTGAAACAATACTGCCTTAGTGACATTAACAATAACGTTTATTCCCGTTGGCCGTCACAGTTCAAAGCTAATTTGTCCCCTTTTAGACTGTATAAGTGGTATGGATCAGTAATTAGTCTATGAGCAGAAGTTTCTCACTTGCTGGTCGAAGAAAGTGATTTTAGGATATTAGTGTTTAAATCTCGCATTTCTAAAATAATTCTTCCTTAAACATTGGTGAAGGGCGAGTAGCACTTCTCGCTTTTGGCTTAAAGGTGTAGGGCAATTTCACTTTCTTTTGTTTTACGATGATTGAGACAAGTTTGAATGTAAAACCACTCTCTTTTTATGGACAATGGGTAGTTGGCACATTAATGGGAAAAATACTAGTGTCTTCACTCAATATTGCAAATGGCTGTAGTTTATATCTTTTGAAAACTTGAGGCTTCTATTAGTGAAAACATTAAGAAAGGGGTATGTGTTGGTCATTAGTTCATAAAGTTATACTACAGGGACACAAGAAATTTCTTCTTCCAAATAACAACAAACTTCAACTTCCTATTTTATAAGACTCTCCATTTTGTGTAATTATTGATGGTAAAACCTCCAGCTTTTGGATTTGATAGTCAATCAGGTTTATATGCATTTTCTTCATTTAGACAAGGGTGCTTTAAATTTCATTGAAATGTTTGGCTCAGTCCGCTTGGTCTTTCACCTGCATTGCAGTGCATTAACAGTGCTGTGTGCTTTTCTTCTCTGTAGATCTTGTCAAAGGGCTTGAATATGATCCTAAATGGATATTCCTTGAGGTATGGGGGTATTTGTAAGCCTTACAAGGCATGTAGCTCCAAGTCCTATGGATCTGCATCGTCATGCATCCCGCTGCCGCCTTCCAAGGTTATAGTCGCATGTGTTAGACGTTCACCGGCACCTCATCAGTATCTAGCATCCTGCTCCAAAGGTGTGTATGAGTTCTTGATGGTGATCCTTCTGCATGTCATTATTTTTTATTTTGCATTTCTGAGTTGAAATAAAAACATTATTGATTTGGTGTTTGTTGTTGCATCATATGCATGACTGCAACTAAACTAGATTGATATTTGGTTTCTTAATGAGGTCATTAGGCTACTGTTCTTTAGCTTGAGATAGCTGATTTTAACCGAAGCATAGATCTGATTCTTAGATTAGTTCTGTCTAGCTACTTTTGTTTTCAGTTAAAGGAGGTTTGAATTTGGAATTTTCAGATTCTGCGCGTGTAAGTGCATTTTTTTCCTTTATAAAAACATATTTGCTCTTAGTAGGTCTTATTCATTCCTATCTTGTACATTGTTTGAACATCATTAAAATGTTGTTAAATTAAAGATTCCTGTGAAAATGACATTTTATCACTACTTTACTCACTACCACTGCATGATGACTACTAAAGACATTCAATTATGGATTCCCGGGAACACGTTTCATCACTATTCTATCCAATAGCACCAGACAACCACCGGCCTCTACCACATATCCACAACCGCTGACATTTTATCACTACTTTACTCACTACCACTGCATGATGACTACTAAAGACATTCAATTATGGATTCCCGGGAACACGTTTCATCACTACTCTATCCAATAGCACCAGACAACCACCGGCCTCTACCACATATCCACAACCGCCAACATCCACAACTAACTACCTTCAATGTTAATTACCATCGCACAGCCTCCATGTCAATCAGCTCTACCATCAGCTACCTCCATAACCAATCAGCAACACCAACCTCCTCCTTGTGACTATTACCTACCACCTCCACCGCCAACCACATTCATTACCAATCACCTCTACCACCAATCATCGTGAACGACCACCATTGCCTTCCACTGCCAACAACCACTATCGGTCACAACTGCATAACAATCACCTTTGGCCACAACCATATACCTATTCACCAGCTAGGAATGCACGACCACCATCATTGGCCACCTCCCATCAACCAGAACAACCACCTACTGCCACCTCACAAGTCAGAACTATCACAATTGACCATTGTTGCTGGCTTTCAAAGTGTGCTTCTTAAAACAAATAATTTTATAATACCACGTAAGTTAAGCTTTTTTCTAATACTTTGTTGATATAATATTTAAACAATAATTATTGTTTATTTGAATTGTATATTTATTAGAATTTAAATAAAGATATACTATATCCATTCAGATAATGAGAAACAAACAGTCTTCATCATCCCGTCTTCAGGTTTAGATATAACATCTTAATCATCAGATGCAGATATCTTTTAATCATAAAAAAGGGCTTTGAAATGCCTCATATGCTTCAAGTTCCCTCGTTTAGAAATAAGCCATGTAGTAGTTTAAAGCCTCATTTAGAAATAAGCCATGTAAAAAATAGAGGTTTAAGGGGGTACAGGAAGGCATACGTAGTAGTTCTTTTAGAGGATTCAGTGTTATAAGAACTATGATTGAGGGGACAAAATGGTCAACAGATCATTAATCCAAATACCTGATATATCTTATCCCTACAAGTTTATGGTATAATTATTTTCTGTTGGCTCTATTAGTTTAAAGATTTGAAGCTAGTTTCTCTATTATAGTTGTGTTGTCATTGCAGGATTCAGCTTCCTTGATCTTTCTTCTGCATCATCACTTCTTTCAGCTGGTGAATATGGTGGTCTTTCTAATGCTATACCCCAGTTACCTAGGCGAAGCCAATTGTCCATGACCCCTAGAGCATCGAAGGATGTCCCCTATAGTTACAGATTCCCTCCGATGACCAAAAAGCCGAGGTGGTGGTGGAGAACCTTAGCATGCCTCCCTTACTTGATGCCACTTCACGAGACTTGGATGTATGCTGAGACAGCATATCATCTCCACCCCTTCTTGGAAGATTTTGAGTTTCTGACATACCCTTTCCTCAGAGCTATTGGGAGATTACCGGGCTGGTTTCTAATGGCGTACTTCTTTGTTGCTTATCTTGGTGTAGTGAGGAGAAAGGAATGGCCTCATTTCTTTAGATTCCATGTGGTAATGGGGATGCTGCTCGAGATTGCCTTGCAGGTTGTCGGGACTATAAGCCGTTGGATGCCACTCGCGGTATATTGGGGCAAAGTTGGCATGCATTTTTGGACCGCCGTCGCGTTTGCCTATCTGTTCACAGTTTTAGAGTCCATAAGATGTGCACTTGCTGGGATGTATGCTGACATTCCATTTGTGTGTGATGCAGCATATATTCAAATACCTTATGACTAATGAAAGCCAACATATAGGGTCCTTGTACCTATGTTACTCGATCTCTCCAAAAATGTTGCTACACTCGTGTTGGATCCGACACACACCCATCGATTTTATTGAAGAGTCTGAGCAACATAGCTTTGTACACATGAAAAATCATGTTTCGTATGTCCTTTTGGTAGAACATCAACACAAAGGAAATCTTTTGTGTAAACTGAGTTAATTTATTTTCAACCTTGTAAGATCATCAGATAACTTGTTTTGCTACCTTCACAGCCTAGTAAATGCTCTTGTTTTGTGTACATATAAGAGTACTAAATTTGAATTTTATCTTTTTATTTTTTTTCATATATATCCACTTTGGATATGCGGTGCCCGAAGCTAAGGCAAAAATAGTTGGACTTCAGTCATATATGACCGAGGTTAAGTCATTTTTGCCTAAACACCAGACAGAAATGATTGAACTTCTGCCGCATATGTTGAAGTTTGAGCAAAAAATAAATGCTGAAGTCGGACAAAAATGTCTCACGTGTTTGAGGTGAGGCAAAACCGACTAAATTTTAGTCATGTTCGCTTGAACTTTGATCATGTGTGTATAAACTTTGAATAGAACTCCTTGATATCATGTAAAAATGATTGGAGCTTCAGTCATATATAACTTTAAATATTGCGTTTTGATTTTATCTAGTCTGATTTCAGACATAGTATATATAAAGTGATTATATAAACAAAAAATAAAAAAAATATAAACTAAATGACGATATCAAAACAAGCTGCTTTCGTGGAACTTTTGTCACAAAATTCCCACTACAAACTAAAGAAAAAAAATATTTGGGATATGGCTTATATCATGTTGGACTTGCTAGTAATGGGCCATCGTCACTTAACAACCTATGAATTGTTCAGTTAATTTGAAAATAATTTTGTCAATAGCTATTAGACTGGTGGTGGTCTCCCCAATGACAAGAAAGGATTTTTATTGTGGTCTGGGGTGTTGAAGCAATGATAAATTTATTTGGCATAATACATAAATATGTCTTTTAACTTGGCTTCAAATCACTTCAACTTTGGATGTGCACAAGCAGACACTTAAACTTGTATAAAGTTGAACAAATAAACACACATGGCATCCTACATGTCATTTTTTATCCTACGCGGTGTCCTACATGTATTATGCCATATAGGACTCGTGTGTTTACTTGTTCTACTTTATACAAGTTTAAGTGTCTACTTGTGCATATACAAAGTTGGAGAACATAAACATAAAATGAGGTCAAGTTAAAGGGCACATTTATGTATTATGCCAATTTATTTTTATGATTTTTAGATAATCGATTTTGAGTCGTGGAAACATTATTAATGCATTAGAGCAATAATAAAGTCTATCTCCATGTGACTTTTAGATAATAGATTCAAACTGTGGAAGTAGTCATTAATGCTTCAATAAGAGTAGGCCATCAACAACACACCAGAATCGATTCTTTTATGTGTCTTGTTTGTTAAAGTTGGATGTTTTGTGCGTCAATTTACTTATATTAGACTAAGCTATCTACAATACATCTTTGGAGGATTGATCTTTTTCGAACTCTACTAACGCGAGATATTTTTATGTGCTTCAAACAAAATGGAGACCCCACCAAATACTTCTATGTCAATCTCTTCGAACCTTACGTTAGGTGTTTTTGTTACCCAAAAGAAAAGTTTTTGTTACCCAAAAGAAAAAAAATCTACTCTTTATGTCAAAATCAACAAGGAACCATTTGATTGGTGCTTTATAATGATTAGTCTTTGCCTAAAATAAACGCAGGGGCGGATCTACGTGGAGTTCAGAGTTTATCCAAATTTCCTGAATAAAAAATTTATATCGTATATATAGAACCAAATATGTACTTTATGTCTATATATTTAACATCGAACCCCCTCAACACAAGTAATTATCTTATGTGTAATAACAATATGATAATTAAACTATTTAAAGATAAAAATAATCCGTAAGTAAATTTTGAATTTTTAAAGATAAAAATAATATGTTTCCAAATTTTTAGGAAGTTAATTTATTTTAGATAACTGAGGTTTTTTAGCTTTTAGGAGACTACAATAATAACACATTCAACATAAAATTTAGCAAAGTGAAACTGATTGCATATTTTATTTCTATTTTCATGAGATTTTAACCAAACTTTTAGGCAAAAACATAGATTCGTTCAAACACAAGAATCATAAAAAAGTAAGCTTTTCCACTATATACTTTTTAAAAACTTGATAAGTACAAATTACTCCTTTAATAATAACTAAATATATACATAAAATTAAGTTATCAAATACCCCCTCCATCCCATTTCATGTGACACTTTTTGAATTTTAAGATTCAAATAAATATATTTTTTATCGTAATTTTTTCATAGATTTTTTTTATATATTTTGAATTATCAATTATTGTAACTTATAATACTTTTTATGTAGTTTATTAAAAAAAATGAAGTTTTCATGAGCAAATCCTTGGTTAAATTTAAATTGTTTGACTCTCAAAAAATAAAAAAGTGTCACATAAATTAAAATAGAAGGATCACTTTTTCAAAATTAACTTTTCAAAAAAGCACTTATATTTTTTTTAATTTTTAATTTTAAAAAAAGTTTAACACTGTATTCTCCTTCCACGTGTCATGATCTATCCTACCTCATCAGCCAGCTCAGCAACTAAATAGGTCCCACTGACACGTCATTATTATTCCAACCAATAAGATAGCGAGTTGTTCTGACGCTCCGTAAATTTTGAAGATTTCAGTTCCACTTTTTCGGTTCAAGTAAAGTTCCGCCACAAGCCTTACTACGAGGACCACAACTACCTCCACTATATCCATAAAATTCCCAAAACACCCTTCTATTTTCATCAAATTTACTCTACTCTGCCATTCCTAACAAATAGTATTCATTACAAGTTGGCCAGTGTTTTTCTTTTTTCATTTTCACGAGAAAAATGTTGGAATTAGTGCCTCCCGACGGCGATCACGGCGAAGAATGCGGCGGCGAAGAGCAGCTGTTGTTGATGGAGACGAACAATGTCGACAGGTCATGGAGGTTGAACTTCGATGAACTACGGTTATCGTCTGAGAATAAAGAGAAACCTCATCCTCATGGATTACATGATTGTCTCGGTGTATTGAGTAATTTTCTTTTTAACTTTACACTTGTTCTTCGTCGTTGTTGAGTAGTTTTTTGAGTGTTGTTTTTTGTTTGATTAGTTGTGTTATTGTGTTAGATTGATTGTTAGTGTAGTGAATCGAACGAGAACATGTTTAGGTAGCTGAATTTAGTTAATTAGGGATGGATGAATAGTTGATTTTGATATGTGCTTAGGATGAACTGTAGTTATCGTCTGAGAACAAAGAGAAGCCTTCTATGAGCTCACTGGTTCTTCGACGTAGTTGTGATTCACTTTTTACTACTACGAGTAGATTTTTGAGTGTTGTTTTTATGTTGATTAGTTGTATTAGGTTGATTTGTAAAAGTAGTGAATCGAACGGAGCGTTGTTCATGTAGAGCTGAATGTATATGGACGATTTATAGAGCTGATTTCAACCAATTAGGTATGGAGGAATAGTTGATTGATTGATATTCTCTTGTGCTTAGGACGAACTGCAGTTATCATCTGAGAACAAAGAGAAGCCTCCTTCTGGCCTCCATGATTGTTAAATTTCTCCCGCTCTGTAAATCATCCATATAGGTTGTTGTGGTTCACTTTTTACGACTCAGAGTAGATTTTTTGAGTGTTGTTTTTCTATTGATTAGCTGTATTAGGTTGATATGAAGAGTAGTGAATCGATGGAGACTTGTTCAGGTAGAGTGGAACGAATATGGAGGATTTATAGAGCTGATTTCAACTAATTAGGGGAGGAGGAATAGTTGATTGATATTCTGTTGTGAAATTTTTGGGGGACTCTTTTTATACATCAATTTGTTGCCACGTGGGTCCAATTTTTTGAAGAACAATAAGATTCTTGTATGGATGGCTTAAAATTTGCAGAAGATTTTAAGCAATATTTTGTGCTTTTTTTGATTGTTCTGTGGACTATTGAACATGCTTGATGCCCAGTTCAATGGTTTAGAGAAAATTGGCATATTATGTATTTAGAGGGATGATTCTTTTTGGATGGTTACTGTAATAAGAACATATGCTTTTGAGCTCAAATTTAATGTGTTCATCACTTCAGCTAGTGAAAAAAAGAAGGGAACTTTAGTTGAGTGCACTCGGTAGGTAAGTCTATTAAGGTCATGAGTTCAAGGGATCCGTTAGTTTCCTCAATGTCTCTGCAGTTCTTAGGTCAGTGAAATAGAACATGTGTAGTTGGGTGTGTGTGTGTGTGTGTTTGCTTGCTTGTGACATGAGCCAGTCAATAGATTGTTTCAAGAGGCGACTTTCACATTTTCTGTTGAACTGTTAAATATGGCCACAAAACTGTAACTTTCAGATTTATATTGGTACTTCTAAAATTTGTTATCAACCTTGATTAATTGATAGAAGTGGTTTCATCAACTCTTTGGTTTAGTTCTTAGAGGAGGCCATAGTGCTTTGTAGAGATGCATGTAGAAGGGACGGCTTATCACACTTTATGTTTTTATCTTTGGTGCTTACAGGTCAAGAAGACAACATTGCCGTGTACTACCAGCAGCAGGTGGAAATGCTCGAGGGGTTCAATGAAATGGATGCCTTGGCTGATCGTGGTTTTGTACCTGGGATGTCAAAGGTTTTGATAGTTTTTATCTGCTTTTTCTTTCTTTATAAGACAATCTTCTATATGGATAAAACCAATCATTTGTTCCTTCTCTGTATGCAGTCATTCTTCTCTTATTATATATAACTTGAAGGCCTGATCTTTTAATAATTAAAAAAATGAATGACTCGAAGCATAGACTGACAAGGTCAATTAATTTGTTTACAGGAAGAGAGGGAAAAATTGGCCAGAAGTGAAACAACTGCCATTAGGATATCAAATATTGCAAACATGGTTCTCTTTGCCGCTAAAGTATATGCATCTGTCAAGAGTGGTTCATTGGCCATCATAGCATCCACATTGGATTCACTGCTTGATCTTCTCTCTGGTTTCATTTTATGGTTTACAGCTTTCTCCATGCAGACACCAAACCCGTATCAATATCCTATCGGAAAGAAACGTATGCAGCCTTTGGTTAGTGCCACTGCTTTATTCTCCAAGTCTTCCCTAAGCCTTTAATTGGGGCAATTTGCATTCTACACTTGTCAGTTGCTGTTGGCTAATGTGCATGACTGCATATAATAACTATTGCCTTGCTTGTTCATGCAATAAAAGTTGTCTAACTCTAACAAGGTAATTGTACTATGCATTCTTGTGGCATTTGATTCTAGAGGGACCTTAAACACTTTCTCTTCTATTTTTAGTTGATGCTCATGGTAAACCTTAATATGCATTTTGTTTGTTGGTGCAGAGGAAACTTAGCCTTCTTCTTGAGATCAATCTCTAATCATGACATCATGTAGTCCAGAAACGAAAGGAAAATTTCCACCTAAAGTAAAGAACCACGAGAAATGCAAAGTTAATTCATCTAAGACAAATTAAATGAATTACAATAACAATCTATCTGATATTAACCAACAACAAAATGTAGAAGTTGGAGAAAAAATGTGCAAAATTTTGATAATGATCTGTAGCAGACAGCTTACATGACTACAATATAACCTACAGATATTCAAATCTTCAGCATCACTTTCTCCAATTGTTGTCTTCTTAGTGTACCTTCAGTGGAGAACCAAATCAGTACGTTGCTGAGACAGAAAGAATGGTGAGAGAATATAGGTGAAGCTTGGGGAAGGCTACTAGGCAAGGGAGGATGGAGGGAGGAGAGATGATAAAGACGAGACCAGAAGGGAAGGCCGCAGAGAGATTGAAGCTGATTTGTCATAGTGAGTTTAGTGAGATGAAAAAAACAGACTCTGGCTGACAGTAAGAAGAATGAGAGGGGGTGGTTCTGAAGGAAGATATGAAGTGTCTATTAGTAATTTGACAATATTTAGGTGCTTTGTTTGGACTGTGGGGGGTGGGGGGGTGGGATGAATACGGTCTATTCCCTGTTTATGGTCTGTGGTGGAAACTGATGCTTCTAGCTACCCATATGCACCATTTTCTTCCACATCAGGTTAGTATTGATAGCCATAGTGTTGGCGCTAAGTTGTGATCCTCAAATCCATTTAGGTAGTAGTACTTTGGTGTATATACATATAGACATCTATAGTTTCAATATTATCATCTCCTGATGTTACCTATAAAAAGCCCATCACCTCCTGATGTTCAACTGGTCCAATATCTGAATAGAACTAAGGAGGGATCCTAGACTTGAGCTACATTTGGGTTCTTACATATTTTTTGTTGCAGTTGATTTATCCTGTGGCTCATTTGGATTATCAGAATTGACATTAAGGACTTGCTCTTTTAATTTTCAGCGAGTGTAACTAGTCTGGGACATGAATTTGGTGTAGTACTATCATAACAGTTGCATTTTAGTTAGGAAGCTTATGAAGCACATCAGAAGGGGGATTATTGCTCTCTAGCTTGGTCGTTTGAAGATAATTTTTCCTAATATCTGTGAATTAACTTAAGTACCTCTGTGAAGTTTTACTATAGTGCTTAGTAAATTGCCATTTTGGAGATACTAGTCTATTTAGTCTCTGTGTTATCTGTTCAGATAAATTTGACCACCTTGTTTTAATCAGTTCATAATTCCTTAGGATCGTGGGATGATCCCTCTGTAAATATGATCAGCTTATTTTGATATTTGAGGTGTTTATTGACCATTAGACATCCATAAAATTGCCCATACTTTGGCAGAAGGAGTTTTTTCTTTTGTTTCTAGAGAACCATTTCTAGAATATTGTCATTTTCACATTACGTGATTCTAAGGATATGATTTCTTCTCCCATCATTTATTGCTAGCAAGAGAAAAACAAAAGAAGGAAGTTTTTGATTTAGATCCAGACTCTATGTAACTTCCACTCTTTTGCTGATTGTTGTGTTGAAAAAGATCTAGTCTGCAAACAAGTTTTACCCTGCATGCTGGCTGATCCTACTCAGTTGAGTGGTTTTGCATATTGTTTGATATTTCATGGAGCTAGAGCAAAGTTCAGGTGTATGGCTATCTTCAAAATGCATTTCTTGTTTCCCGATGGGTTCAAGTTGAACTCCGTATTAACTTTCAGTTTTACTTATATTATTCCTACATATCTGGTGATAGCAACGTACATGCATGAATAGAGATATTGTATGATTGTTTTCTATTCTTCTTTGGGAGCTGGTCCAATTCAACTTTGAAAAATGATACAGGGAATCCTTGTATTTGCTTCTGTCATGGCGACTTTGGGACTGCAGATAATTCTGGAGTCTATGCGTACACTAATATCCGATGTAAGTCGTGGCTCCTAATATTACCAAGTTCATGTTGTATTTGTGTTGTATTGTCTGGTTGAAAATTACATTGATTTGTAGGAGTCTGATTTCAGCCTTACCAAGGAGCAAGAGAGATGGGTTATTGGGATTATGGTTTTTGTGACTTTGGTGAAACTAGTTTTGGTGTTGTATTGCCGGTCTTTCACCAATGAGATTGTGAAAGCATATGCCCAGGATCATTTCTTCGATGTTATCACAAACATTATTGGACTAGTCGCGGCATTGCTTGCTAACTACTTCAGTGGCAGGATAGACCCTGTTGGAGCTATGATTGTAAGTTGTATCTCCTTGATGCTCTTCTGTTTGGCCATATACAACAACATTTCAATATTTGCAAATTATGTTTTGGCCATCAATATTTGCAAATCCTGAACTTTAGTATTCGAAATAATGGTGAAATATTGAACAACTGGTTTGGGGAGTTACAAGTGAATTAATTGTTTTCACTCGCAAATACTCTTTTTTCAACTTCAAGCAAATATTGTCCAAAATGCTCATGCTCTCACTTCAATCGATGTTAGTGGCTTTAACCAATATCCCATCTGCTGCAGCTCGCGCTGTATACCATTCGAACATGGTCAATGACTGTGTTAGAGAACGTAAGCTCTCTTGTCGGTAAGGCAGCTGCACCAGAATATCTACAGAAGCTGACTTACCTCTGCTGGAATCACCACAAAGCCATAAAGCATATAGATACAGTGAGAGCCTACACATTTGGTTCTCACTACTTTGTCGAAGTTGATATCGTCCTACCTGCAGACATGCCCTTACAAGAGGCACATGATATCGGCGAGTCATTGCAGGAGAAGCTCGAATTATTGCCAGAGATCGAACGTGCCTTTGTTCATCTCGACTATGAATACAGCCACAAACCTGAACATGCACAGGCATACCTATAATCAAACGGATATTGGTAACATCTTCTCTAAACACTGTACTTAATATTATATACCACAAGTGAACTTTGTAATGCTATTCGAAATGGGTCAATCTGGTGATTGCTCTTAATAGAAAAGCTACTATTATCTGGTAGAACAGGGATTATGAATTATATTTTCGTTAATTTATCCTGCTTATTCATATAATATATCTGCCATGATTCCTCAGTTTGCTAGCTTCTGATATATCTTATTAAGAAGCACTTTACTTTTATGGTAAGTAAAAATATAAACTTCGAATCAATAAATTTTGAATACCGACAAAGAAATGTAGTACAATGGAGGAATATTCCAAGATACGCCCACTGATAACTATGTTCTTTCCCAGTCAATTCACTTTTTTAGTTAAAATGGGGCATGATGCCACTATAGTTCTGGTCCCTCTTTTGCGTCAATTGTGCTCCACAAGAACAGTGCTCAATTCCCTTTGTGGTCTCCATTTACCTTTAACTTTTTTGTTGGTCCTTGTCGAGCTTTCGAAAACGTTTGGGTGGGAGAACGAATAATCGACTGTTAAAGATCTTAAATAAAAGGGAAAAAGGACAAATATACCTTTGAACTATCATAAATGGTATGCAGATATCTTTCGCCATATTTTTGGGACATTGGTCCCCCTGCTATTCAAAAACTAGAGCATATATACCCTTGATACTAACGGACATAAACATGTCATAATCTTATCCGCCGATTAAATATCGGATCGACGGATAAAATTGTGCCACGTGTCCCTATTTAGTCTTCTGTTAGAGTGAAGGGCATATATGCTCTAGTTTTTAGACAACAGGGGCATCAATGTCCCAATGGTATGACGGAGGGTATCTGCATACCATTTACGATAGTTCGGGGGTATATTAGTCCTTTTTCCCTAAATAAAATATTAATATGAAAGACATATATCATGTGTTCATTGAATTGATGTTACATCATGTGCAGATGTTTTTTCACATTACTACGTAAATATTATGATAAAAAGAACAAATTGAAATCATAACGAATATGGTGAAAAGGATGAAATCTCTCTCCTTAATTAAAGGTTTCAGATTATAGCCTTGGAACCGGAGAAATTCTTAGGGGAGAACTATCCTCTTAAATTGGCTATTGGGCAACACGAATTTGAATTAGTGTATTTTTCAGATACCAAATGAT
Source organism: Solanum bulbocastanum (assembly GCA_037074985.1). NCBI lineage: Eukaryota > Viridiplantae > Streptophyta > Magnoliopsida > Solanales > Solanaceae > Solanum > Solanum bulbocastanum. The sequence goes on from CM073601.1 coordinate 46,420,044, forward strand.
TTCTAATAAATGACTTCTTTTGATTTTTGTAAAACTTCATATTTAGAAACAAATTCAATTTGCCTCATGAGAAACTTTGAAGGACAAAATAAAACAAATCTAGATAAACATTTTTTTTGGGATAATTTTACTTGCCAAAAATAAAGGAACATCACTAGCTGTCTGTTGTTCTTAAAAAGTCTTTTTGAATGTTTCTAAAATTATTTTTTCAAGTAGTGGCCAAAAGTATTACTTACATCACTTGCAAGAACATTTTTTTAAATTTCTATTTTGTAGAAAATTCTCTTTGATGTATTAACTTACATTTAAGCCAAGCAAACTTTCCAATCTTTTCTAATAATATTGGCTCTAATTGGAATGGAAGAGGCAGCAGAAAGAAATTAAAGGCATACCATGTTTATATATATTTTATCTAATCTAGAAAAATATAGATATCATTTTAAATTAGCTTTAAGTCAAATTCAATGTATTGAATAAAAATCAATATATTGATTTTCAACTTTTCCAATTCTTTTGTTATAAGTTATAAATAAAAATGATTTTGAAATCTAGATATCTGATTATATAGTTTATTGAGAACATAATCTTAGATAGAAAGTTATAGATTATGATAGAAAGTTAGTAGATAATTGAGTATTATTGTCTCGTTTATCTTTCTATATTAGTTGTCGTAGAAGTACTCTTGTAGTTTCTTCTTTTTACCTTTTTTGTTATTGTTTATTGTTTCTTTTACTTCAATTACGTTATATTGTATTGTTGTAATTATTATTCCTTTTTCGTAATGCTTTATCATGTTATTTTTTATTTTTTTTTCAAATTGCTTTGAATTGTTTTGCCTTGAATCAAAGATAGTGACATAGCCAAAAAATTTACTAGGAGTTTCAAAATGTAAAAAAGGAAGGGAGTTAACATACAATGTTTGTATATAAAACTAAATTTTAATCTAATTAAACAATGTGATTTTTCAATGAATGAATGTCAATTAAATTAACCCCTTTTACTAAGATGACTCGGTGATAAGGATCTATCTAAAACAACCTACCTATCAATTAAAGTAGGAATAATATCAATATATACATCATCTTTTTCAGGTTTTACACTTGAATTTACCTGAAATTACATTGAATATATTATATTATTAATGTTGTTGTAGCTCTCTAATTAAATAATAATTAAGCTAAACGTGCAAGTGATTTCTTGCACGTCTCCCCCCCCCCCCCCCCCGGCAAGTGATTTCTTGCACGTCTCCCCCCCCCCCAAATGTTGCTTGCACCCCCCCCCCCCCCCCAAACCCCACCAAACTCCCCATGAGGAAAATGAATTTTGTTGCTTTTTGTGCATAAATACAAGTGGGAATGAACCTGCCCAACTATGTGTCATTATACACTGGTGATCTATTAGTATGTAGTAATAATTATTGACATAAGGTTGCTCTTTTTTTTTTACCGGATATTCAATATCCACTTATTAATTCAAATTTATGTCAGAAAATTTTACTTTATAGTTAAATGTTTTTTATTAAAGATAATTTCATATCCAATGTTATTTAGTAGGAATTCAATAATTTCTTTCACTTAATGGTTATAAATATTTATTTGTGAATTCAATTAATAATATTGTAAATTAATTTGAGATTATCGCGTAAACCTATAAACTTCAAATCTTTATTTCATGTCTGACAAATATAGAGTGATACAATTTTGGCTAGTCCAAATAACTTTTGCTCAAATAATATTTTATTAAACATGTACATATATTGGATTTAAAAGTTAATTATTCGTATTTGAAGTTACATTCTAAAATCTAAAATTCATAAAGTTAAAAATTTCAACTTCTTTTTCTTCCCAAAAAAAAAATCCTTGTTAACGATAAATTGAAGGAATACATATCAACTCTATTATAATTTTTAGTGGTACTATTCCGACAAACTAATTTATCCATATTTAATATTTACATCATAAATATATCACAAGCTTGAATATTTTCACTTTTTTCTATCATTTAATCATACTTAATCACTTTTAATTAAATAAACTCAAGATATAGTTTAAATTTAATAATAATATATTGAGTAAAATTTTACGAGGGCGTCGAAATATTTACCACACTTATTCACAATCTATATTCATTATATTTCCTTTTCAATAATTTAAATTTTAAAAAGTACATTGAGAATGACGTTTGTGGGATATTCATGGCCTGTCTTTTGAATTTGTCACTTCACCTCATCAGTAAGATCCGTAAAATCTATCAAATAAAAAAATAAATATTTTTTTCTTTTCTAACAAAAAATAAAAAAGAACAAAAAAATACTATAGAATTATAAAAAATATATAAATGACTACAAAACTATTTCTCCTATAAAATTCAGAGTAAAAAAAATACAAATTAATCTCCATACCAAACTTATAAACACATGATGAATGTCTTTAAATACACTCTTATAACTAATATAAATATTTTAATCTCAATTTATAACTTAATCATGATAAATTAATATAATTTGATATAAATATTTTGTGTATATTTTGAGCTGAAGGTCTTTTCAAAACAATCACTTCAAGAGAGAGTGATAAAGTTTGCGTATATTCTATCTTTCTTAGATTTCACTTGTGGATTTTCACTGAGTGTATTATTATTATTATTGTTTGCGTATAACTTTTACATCATAAATATAAGGCACAACCCATCAGTAGCCCCCTAAATTTGGCATTAATTTTCACTTAAACACCTCAAGTAGGCTTTGTTCATTTTAAACACCTCAAGTAGGGATCCGTTGTGTCATTTTGACACTTTTTCTATTTTCAAAATCACATATTAAGTGCGTATATCCAAACGCAAGACGAAGAAGAAAGAGGTGAGGGCATGGGGTTTGAGATCTGGAATAAAGAAAAAAAAGAAAGTAAAATTGAGTTTTTAAAAAATAAAATAAAATTTCCACGTGTCACATATCAATTCGTTTATTTTTCCACATAAGAGTGTCTGGATGTACGCACTTAATATGTGATTTTGAAAATAGAAAAAGTGTCAAAATGACACAACAGACCCCTACTTGAGGTGTTTAAAATGAACAAAGCCTATTTGAGGTGTTTAAGTGAAAATTAATGCCAAATTTAGGGGGCTACCGATGGGTTCCCCCTAAATATAACTCCATTCATAATCATACATCTCATATTCGAGCCATAAAATTGAGTCATCACTGATAAAAAAAAATGCTTCATTCCAAAATATAACTTTTTGATACCATCAAGAGTTGTGATGGAGATATTATCCTTAATCTTTAGTTAGAAGTTCTGATTTATAACTCTTGAGTTTGAGTCTCAAACATGAAGTCGTTTTTGGTAAAAATATTTTTTCCGAAAGTGAGAATTTTTAGTATAATTTTAATACGAATACAGATGTCGAACATGAAATAAATAAATATATAAAAAAGAATAAAATATTAACAAGATTCCTAAATAAAGATTTGCAAAATGTTTTTAAAAGTCTCATCAGTCATCATATGGCAAATGCAGTTTATAGATTTTCCGCCAATCACCATTTTTCTTCTTCTCTGACTCTTCCCGGTGGGAGCCACCTTACGCCGGCTTCGCCGCCATGGACAGAACCTACGCTTCTCCGAGTTCCCAAAACCTTACGGCTATGACAGCTAATTCTGTAGATTTCGCTTCATCTTCTTCTCCTTCTCCAACTTCCATGTCGACTGGCGGTAGCCGCGCCGTGAAAATCATCCCGCTGGAGCATCCGTCTGCTACGGCATCATCGTCGTCGGCGACGGCGTCTGCTTCGGCATCTGTTGTATCGAAATGGAAGGCGAGGATGAAGGGGATGACGTGGGAGGAATGGATTGAGCTATTTTTTCCTTGTTATCGTTGGATGCGAACGTATAAAGTGCGTGAGTACTTGCAATCTGATCTCATGGCTGGTATCACAGTCGGTATCATGCTTGTTCCTCAGGTACAATTTTTTTTTTCATTGTTTGTTAAATTATGAATTGAATTAGTCATCTCTGTTACCGTATGAATCATATTTGTTCGAATTCACAGTCAAAGTTTAGAACTTTGAATCTCGAAATTTCAACTGCGCCAAATAAAATGAGACAGAGGTAGTAATAGAATTCATAGGTTGATAGTGCTGAGTTAATCACTCTCTCAATCCCATTCTATGGGACAAGGTCAAAGTTCTTCCAGCTTTTTGAAATAAAGTTTACAGATTTGCAAACTTGGTAAAGAGTATTATAAGTTGCAACAGTTAATAATTCAATTTATTTAAAAACATTTGAAAAGTTGTTGTCAAATGAAAATTGTTTTAGTGATTACAGAGGGAGTACTTTTTTTTTTTTTTTTTGGTTTTCTTGCTATACACATTGAATCAAGCTTGTAAACTGTGGTGCATGTACTGTGTCGGTTCCAGAGTGCACATGTATGCGTGCTAAGAGTATTGAAGGATCTCTTTTCCTAAATATACATATTAAGCGATGCACCATTGCATATAAATTCTAGATCTGCCTCTTGTTACAAGCTTACTGTTGATGATAGGTTGGATATCTGCGCATTTCATTTGTGTAATTTAATCGTTAGTCAGTTCATACCTTTCTGTCTCCGCTTCTCTTAATTGTTTTCTTTTTCTCAACAATTTTATAGATTTAAGACAATGGAGCTCTGGTTCCTCTTTTAACTTTTATGATTTGTAAACAGTATTATTGATGATGTGATAGAACTATAGACTGAAGGCCCTGCTGGGTTCACTTGTCCTCTTTATCTGTTTTTGATTGAGAATGAGCATGTGGGTACTAGAATCTTTTAGACTAATTGCTAATAGCAAAATGTTGATTGGATAAAATGTCCTTAGTCCGCACTGTTAGTCTTTAGCATTATTTGAGCTATCATCTTATGCTAGACATCAAGTTTTTTTTTTTTTTTTTGAGGCACTTTTGGTCTTTCAATGAGAATGAATGAATTACATACATTTTCATTTTAACTGATTATGTTATGTTTACAGTCGATGTCCTATGCAAAGCTGGCAGGGCTTCAACCCATATATGGACTTTGTAAGTACACCATTGGAGCATAATTTACTTATTTAGGTTTCTTTCTTCATTTCAACAAAGTGAAGCAGATACTCTTCTCGAAATGTTGATGAAGGCACCTTTGAATACTGATGCTGAAATTGAAATAAATCTCGATTCCTATATGGAGCTCTGCATTTGGTGCAGAGGTTATTTTCCTTGTTTTGAAATAAGAAGGCATTTTTTCCCTTTTTGAAGCACTGTTTTCTTTCCTCCTTAATTTAGCATCCATAGCTGAAGAAAAAATCTCTGTGGATTAAAATCGCCATGACCATTCCAGAGTTTTTCTAATGTCTAGTTGTTTATGAACCTTTGTTTCCTAGCTATGTTCATTTGATTCTTTATAACTACGAAATCTATCTTCTGCTTACTTAGTAATCTTCATAATTGTAGCTTTTCTTAATCTGACCTTTGCTAAACAGATTCTGGTTTCATCCCTATATTTGTCTACACCATATTTGGGTCATCTCGTCAGCTTGCAATTGGTCCAGTTGCATTGACGTCCCTTCTAGTCTCAAATGTCTTGAGCAGCATAGTTGAACCATCAGACACGTTATACACAGAGCTTGCTATACTATTAGCACTTATGGTTGGCATCTTGGAATGCATAATGGCGCTGTTACGGTATTTCTTCTTTAAGCTTTGATTTTTTTCTTATCATAACTTTGAAATATCTAGATTGTCATACTCTCTTGTGGTCAAAGTGAGAATCCATGTCTATCATCTCTTATACACACACAAAAGTTATAGCTTCTAGGAGAATTTGTTCACCATTCCCCGGCTCTACTGATTGAAACCATTCATAGCAAAGGGGATTGTAACATAGACCATGGTCAAACACTGGGCTAGACCTTACTTCCTAAGAGGAGTATAATGCAAATATCGCCGTCCCTGTAAGACTTGGAAACTTGTTGCTTAGCATTTAAAGAGTTGATATTGATTGTTAATAATGTGCCTTTTGATGTACGTTGGGCTCTAATGAGTTCTGTACCCATGGTTCTCTTATGAGCTGGTTGAAAATTCTGCAAATTGGTTTTGTTTCTGACTGAATTTGTTCAAAGTCTCATTCCCAGTTTCATTCCTCTGTAGGCTTGGATGGATCATACGTTTCATCAGCCACTCTGTGATATCTGGTTTTACAACTGCCTCTGCTTTTGTCATTGCCTTGTCCCAAGCAAAGTATTTCTTGGGCTATGACATAGAACGGAGCAGCAAAATTATACCTCTAGTCGAAAGTATAATTTCTGGAGCAGATAAGGTACTTCTCAGAATTAAATATTTGCAGGTTACTCCATCTTTATGCATGTTAAGAGAAACTTAAATGTGAGTAATTTAGGTTGAAGAATGCAGACTAGATACTTGATTTCTTTCTTTTGGGTGGTCGGCACACTATTCACTGACGACCAGAACATGCATGAAACTAAAATTTTCTCTGCAATGTCAAATATAACTGTCTACTTAGCTTTTATGATGATTCATGTCCTGCAAAACCTTAATGTTGGGGTGAATTTTTGTTTTTAGTCAAAGGTCATCAGATTGTATAAATGGGTAATATTCTACAATATTGGTTTGGAGAGCTATATCTCTCAATCATGTATAGACAAAAGCCATTCATTGAAAGAACTAGTACATGAAGGTAAATAAGTTAGGCAGTGGTAAGTGCTGAATGTCATCGAAGGGGATTTTGAATCATTTTGTTGGAGATTTGGAAACTGCTTCAAAACAGGCAGTTGTAAGTCAACAAAATTTCCTTATTTCCTTTTCCAGAGTAGATTTGAAAAAAAGGCAAGAGAACTATTATGCATTGTTTTAAGTCATTCAGTCAATTCTTTATTTAATCGCTACAAGATATTTTTCATTGATTCAACGACTAATTCTATTTTCTTTTGTAGTTCTCATGGCCTCCTTTTATCATGGGCTCACTGATGCTAGCTATTCTTCTGACCATGAAGCACCTGGTAGAAGCTTGCAACATTTTCATGTGTATTATAGACTTTTTTGTCAGTAATATGAACGTTTCATTTGTTTTAAATGTTTTCTTCTCAGGGAAAAACAAGGAAGTACTTGCGGTTTCTGCGTGCAGCTGGTCCCCTCACAGCTGTTGTTCTGGGTACAGCTTTTGTGAAAATCTATCATCCACCTTCAATTTCGTTGGTGAGAACGATATGAATTAAGCTCAACCTGAACTGCAGGAATTGAGTTTAAGATTAGCCTAAAAAAAATTACATGTGACCAAGTTTGAGAACACAGAAATAACGACATCAGTTGCATTTGCCACTTTTTTCCTCACATGGGACTGAGAAGGATAGTTGCATAAATTAATTTTAACATCTGACCTACAGGGTCAGCAAGACCTACTCTGCATGATGTGAATTGACAGAACTGTTATCACTATAATAAAGATGTTTATCCTATGGTTTAGGTAGGAGATATACCTCAGGGGCTGCCAAAATTTTCTGTACCAAAGCAATTCGGTCATGTAAAGTCTTTGATCCCTACTACAGTTCTTATTACTGGTGTGGCTATCCTGGTAAGTAAGAATTTAAGCATTGACTGTCCGTCCTTTTCTAGACAATCTGTTTGTGATAGGTGATACTAGTTGCCAACATTATAGGAATCAGTGGGGATTGCTAAGGCACTGGCAGCAAAGAATGGATATGAGTTGGATTCAAATCAAGAGGTGTGTGACTTTCGATTATCTTCTCAAGAACTGATATTCACTTATTTTCTATGGACAAGTATGATTTATCTAGTCTGTTGTGAGATTGAGCAAGATCTATTGTTTAATGTGTATGAGTTAAGTGTTATGTTTTCAGCAAATATTTGTAATTTGGATAGTTTACATTTTAAATGTTCATATTTAGCACATCTTACCTTTTCCTTTTCTCCCTTAATTCCATTGTTAGCTGAATGTTTTTTTAAGAGCTTCTGATCAAACTCTAGTTCTTGACCAATTTCACTCAAATTGTAAGAAACATTATCTGGTTACTCATTTCGTTCTCCTCCTTCTATTGTTACTGTATAACAACCACAAGAAGTCTCATGTGAAATCAGAACACTTTGTACTAAACTTGTTATGGTTCTGTTATTGTAACAGTTATTTGGTCTTGGGGTGGCCAACATTTGTGGCTCATTCTTTTCAATTTACCCTACAACAGGTGAGTTTGGAATATTATATGTGGCTTGATCAATTTCATATTTGTATCTTTTCAAAATTTCTCCCAGCTGGTTTCTGACAAAGCTCCTCTTTCCTAATGCCATGTTAGGCTCTTTTTCTAGATCAGCTGTAAATCATGAAAGTGGAGCGAAAACAGGCTTATCAGGGCTTGTGATGGGAATTATAATGGGTTGTGCACTATTATTCTTGACTCCTGTATTTGAATACATACCTCAGGTAAAGGAATTTGTTTGAAGGTGTAAAGTTTTCACCTGACTGTCGGTAACTAGATTGCTTTCAACTGTCACATCGTTTGGAGCAATGTTTTCAGTCTCTTGGCCTCTATCTTGGCTCCAATTTGTAACGTATGCTATGGGATATAATTATCATTATGATAAGGAAGGATAACCTATTGGGGGTTTGAGTCCATATGGAGCAAAATGGGGAAACAGCCACTATTGAGCTCCTGTTCTTTTTACTTTTTTTTTGTGGGGTAGGTGGGTGAGTGTGGAGTTCAGCATGTCCAGAAAAAGAGAGATGTAATCATCTCTATCTGTTTATACCACTCATATCTAAGTGCATTTCTGTATCAATGATCTAGGAAGGTCGAAGGCAATAAAATATGAAAATAAATACATTTTTCATATTTCCAAGCTAAGATTAAACAAAAAGATGTTGGACACTGTAGATCTTTCCATTATTGCATGCTTGCAGTTTCGTGCTCAACATTTGACAGTTTCCTGTCTTAGTTATGATATTTTAGACTTTCCACTTCTCACTATTTTTATTTATTTGTATTTCTGTGGCAGTGTGCTTTGGCTGCGATTGTGATATCTGCTGTAATTGGACTGGTATGGCCATCTTCTACCCCAAAACGATGTGTTCCATTTTGTATTTTCAAAGTTGCCATTCTTTTGAATGGACTTCTCTATATGCCAGATATAGTTTTTAGTTGAAGTTAACAACGTCAGCAGTTAACTAAATACATCAGCAACTACTCAATCATGCTTCATTTGGTTTTATCATGTCATAGTTCTCTGATGTATCTAGTTGGCTTGCTTGGATTTTTGCATTATATGTTTTGAAAGATTGGTGTCAAATACTGACCAGCAAGGGAAAAACATCCTGCATCCTTACCCTTTTTTTTCCCTTAAGGCAAATTAGCAAGTGTTATAGAAGCATTTTCCAGTTCATTGTTTGATTGTCCTGAACACTATTGATATCTTCCCTGGGAATTATTGATGTATGATGAGATAATATCGAGTCATACAGTAAAACACAGAAGCTGAAGAGGAAGTAATTCTCTTTCAGCTGTCAAGGATCATTCATTTGATGATTTGCATTTACAATTTCCTGAACAGCTCTTAGTTATCAGCACCCTATTTGTTTTATATGATTCCTATCCACTTCTTTGTTTATTTCGAATTACTTTCACTAAACACACCACATTCCTGTAAGATATTCACAACCTTGAAGCATCATGGATGAAATTCTTGTTTAGGTGCTGACTGTTTTAGGATAAAGTAAGACCACATTCTGCATTTCACTATAAGCACAGATAAGTGAACTTTAACTGCAGCAAATATCATGTTCAGATTGTAAAATTATATTCTTATTTCTATTTTTCCTCATTTCAGGTGGATTATGACGAGGCTAAATTTTTGTGGCGTGTTGACAAGAAAGATTTTCTGTTATGGACTATTACTTGCACGACAACCTTGCTTCTAGGCATAGAGATTGGTGTCCTTGTTGGGGTTAGTATCTATCTATAATCAAACTTAAATATAATGAAAATTTCATTCTGAATATTCAATTAAAGTTTTTTCATACACTATAAACTGAGAACTATCTTTTCTTCTTCAACCAACTGTTTGTTGCTACGAGCTTGACCTGCTTGCTAGTTACTTGATTTTATGTTGTTCAAAGTACAATCACTTAGCAGGAAATGCTTGTAGTTAAATTCATTGATAATTGAATGTTTTGCAGTATTTGCTTGAAGTCTAATGCCTTCTTTATTTTGAAATTTCACATAATGGAAGTCAAAACAAAGTCCTGTTGCTCCAATTCTATAACCAGAAAAAGAATCTGATGATATGTAATGAAGATGTTAATAGTTCCAATATACTGGCTGACAACTTTTATATTGGAAAAATATATTTATGATCTTAAGAATAAACTCAGCTTGCCAACTTTTTGGTCTCATTTGTTCACAGGTTGGCGTGTCACTTGCTTTTGTTATCCATGAATCAGCAAATCCGCATATTGGTAAGTTCCTGCAATCGTCCCTACCTTGTAATTGAATCACTTAGTTAATATGTGTTCATTGCCAGCACGATTCTTAAGCTTTTCATAACACTATCCTGTAATTGAATCATTGACTTCTTCATGTTGCCATTGCTATTCTTTGGTGCCTCTCCGTGTCCTCTAAATATTCAGGTCAATACAATGTTTTATCTGGATGCTTCTCTCACCCCTCTTTCAAATTTTTCATTTTCTTGATGACACTTCAGTCCTCACAAGCATTTCTTTTCCCCTAGTTGTTTACTGCAAAGTTTCAAGATAATTAAGTACTTGATGTTTAAACTGCAGGTGCTAAGTTCTGTTATTTTTTTTCTTTAGGTCAATGCCTTATAATTAATGTAATTTTTTATGACATGACTTGCTTTCAGCTGTCTTGGGGCGTCTTCCTGGAACTACTATTTACAGAAATACTCAACAATACCCTGAAGCATATACATATAACGGTATTGTGATTGTTCGAATTGATGCACCTATATACTTTGCCAACACAAGTTACATAAAAGACAGGTGAGAACACTGTCTTTTGTTTTCTTTATTTTTCCACAAGGACAACAATTTTTTTCCTTGAATTCTGTGTTTCTGAAGCATGGACTAAACTGTTAAGGTTCTATTGCTTTCAGCAAATTATATCCTACATGTCACTGTGAATCTCTTTTATTTCTTGCACAGGTTACGGGATTATGAAATTGAAAAAGAGGAATCTAAAGGTCGGGGACCAGAAGTTTCAAGAATTCTTTTTGTGATCCTTGAGATGGCCCGTAAGTCGCCATGAGTTGGCACAATCTGAATGACTAAATGATGATGAATTTACCAATTCTATTTCCTTTGCTATGTTTTAGTAGTGCTAAAGCTTCTTCTGTCTCATACAGTTCTAATATTTTCTGGTATTTGATATGAAACTGAAGAAAAGTATAATGCTTTAGAGGTTGAGCATACTATTATCTGCCATTTGTTTCATCATACTAAACACACTTCATTTGTCTATTCCAGCTGTTACGTATATAGACTCCAGTGCTGTTCAAGCTCTGAAAGAGCTCCATCAGGAATATAAATTGCGGGACATTCAGGTTGAGAATGTCTCTCTTTTGCTAAGACTGTACAATTATGCATCTCAAATTCTATATCCTAGAACTTACTTTCCGGCCTAACGATAACATGTGTTGTATTGCAGCTAGCCATTTCCAATCCCAACCGTGAAGTGCTACTGACCCTAGCTAAAGCTGGTGTGATTGATCTGATTGGCAAGGAGTGGTACTTTGTCCGAGTTCATGATGCAGTGCAAGTTTGTCTTCAGCATGTTCAGCGGTTAACTGAATTTCCAAAGGCACACGACTCTCTGGCAGAAAACAAATCAAGCTTGTTCCAGAGGCTACTCAATCAAAGGAAAGACGAATTTTTTCAACCTGAACTCGAATCTGGTGTCCACGAATCTCTTCTTTCCAAGGACACCAATCCTCAACTCGAGCCACTCCTGTCAAAAAAGACATGATGATGGAGAGTTGGAGACTCTGCTTCCAAGATGTATCAGTATGTATGTTATATAATGTATTCGATTTTTTTCTGACGTTCTTTTGATTGATTGATTGACTGTAATTAGCTTACCTTTCTATTTGAATAGAAACTGAGAGAGAATTATTTATCATATGTTGTTAGTATCTTTCTCCTGGCTGATATGCATTTGTAATCAGATGCCAGTGCAAATTTTCTGTACATCACAGTGGAAATAAAAGAAAAGCATATTGTTGATATCATTTCAATTTGCATTGCAAACCTAAATATTGTACAACTGAAGGTTCGATATGGAGGAAATATTTTTCAATTTTCCCATGATTGGTTAGTCAAATTTGTTTTAAAAGATTAGCTTTCTAGAAAAGCAAGTTCATGATCCGAGGAAAGTGAAACTTCCTTAACGGAAGTAAGGAAAATAAGTTTCGTAACTAACATTCAACCCCTCCCCACCATCTGCCTCCACCCCCACACCTCTACTTTATAATTATTTATCAAACACCAGAAAATAGGTAAGAGAACTACTTTTTTTACTAGGCCAAGGTACGTACCAAAAGTGTTAATTGTAAAAAAAAATAAAATACTATTTTTGAAAGATAAATTTTCACTACTACTCAAAAGCAAACAACATACCTAGTGTGACCCTTCCCACAAGTGAGGTCTTAGGAGAGTGGTATGTACACAAACCTTACCCCCCTATCTTTGAGGGGTAGAATGGTTATTTTCGAAAGATAACTACTCAAAATCACTTATAGTTAAACACAACCAAAATAAAGCGAGGAAATAACTATAAGAATAAAACCGATTTACTTGCTTTCACTAAGATTTATAACTCATTCTCCATCCCACATCGAAGATTGAAATATTATGAGTGATATTTGAGTATTATAAATAATAGAAAGTACGAAGTAATAAAATTGCCTTAAACTAATGAGTAAGGAAAACAAAGCGGGCGGTGAGAGCCGGCCGCAGCGCTTATTAATTAACACTTTGGTGTTTAATTTGGCGCAAGAATTTATGGAGGGGTTATAGGCTGGCCAAGTGTTGACGCTGCCTACTTTGCAGAACTCTCTTGTGCGGGCCTCCCAACACCCACCCCCAATACCTAGTAGTGAATTTTTTTATTTTATTTCTCTTAATAGTATATTAAAATATGAACCACCAAGTCTTAAGGTTGTGGATTAGGTATAGGTCGATGTGGTGAGCTTTAAGAAGAGTAGATGTGGTTGAAAATGCGCAAGAGTCATTAAGGTTGTGGATTAGGTTATTATAGTTTTTTGTCTAGTGAAACTGTTTAAGGTTGAGAATTAGGATGATAGGTTAGTATAGTATCACCGATGTAGGATGTTGTGGATTAGGATGATAGGTTAGTATAGTATCTTGTCTAAGTTAGTGGGATGTTGTGGATTAGGATGATAGGTTAGTATAGTATCTTGTCTAAGTTAGTGGGATGTTGTGGATTAGGATGATAGGTTAGTATAGTATCTTGTCTAGTTAGGTTAGTATAGCATCTAGAACTATTAAACTTTACCCGATGACATAAGAAAAACCAGTCTTAGCTTTGAATTTATTCTCTGATATTTATCTTTTGCCTTAACTACATCAAAGAGGAATTGAACCTCTTCTAGTTTTTTGAAAACTCTAATCCAATTATGAGATCCTTCCGAGCGAGCTAAGAGAATCTCATTTATTCTCTTTCGTATTTGTTAATTGAAGAAATAATTGGAAAATCAAAAAGCAAGTATAAAAATGAGTAATAGCCCCCAGTAGAGACTGGTACGATGAAATATAGGTTTACACCGATGTGGGAGGTTGTGGATTAGGATGATAGGTTAGTATAGTATCTTGTCTAGTTAGGTTAGTATAGTATCTTTGTCTAGTGAGATAGGTTTAAGACTGATGTGGTGAGCTTCAAGAGGAGTATATGTGGTCGAAAAACATATGAGTTAATTAAGATGGAATATGATGCACCAAGTCATTAAGGTTGTGGATTATTGTCTAAGTGAGATAGGTTTAGACCGATGTGGTGAGCTTCGAGAGGAGTAGATATGGTCGAAAAAGCCTCTTTGAGAGTTAATTAGATAGAATATGATACACCTTCAACTAATGAAAGACATGAATTTAGATAAGAAGTTATAAGGTTGTTGATTAGGATGATCGATTAGTAGATAGTTCAGTATTATTTTGTGGTCTAGTGAGATAGGTTTAGATCGATGTGGTGAGCTTCATGAGGAGTAGATGTGGTCGAAAAAGCATATTTGAGAGTTAATTAGACAGAATATGATGCACCTCCAACTAACTAAAAGACATGAATTTAGATAAAAAGTTATTAAGGTTGTGAATTAGATTAGCAGGTAATTCAGTATAATCTGTTGTCCAGTGAGATAGGTTTCTCCTTTGCATACTTGTAGTATTAACACTATTCTTGTAATTTTTGATCCCTCGATTTATGCTACTACTTATTTTTATAGTGCTTATTCGGTTATCGTTTTATTTTATTGTGGATATTGTTTCTTCTGTATGCTTAGGAATTTATCCTCTATTGTTTGCGATGTCTTCATTACTTTTGTTTTTTAATATGCATTGATATGCATAATTTGAGTCAAGGGTCTTTCAAAAACAGTCTCTCAAACCTCCACAAGACAAAATACTAAAATCTGCATACATTCTATCTTTCTCCATATTCCGATTCTATAAAATTATAGTAAATGAACATGTTGAAGAGTCTTCTCGTGTCAAAAGTAATTCCACAGTTAAATATATTTATAACAACAAAACAAAAAAGTTGTTTCATCCCATTCATATAGTTTTCAATCAAGCGGATGCAATTAAATTTATTTGGCTATAGCTTCGCCCCAGTGTCAAATCTATGTCTCTTGCTTCAGTTGGACGGAGGTACCGTTCCCACGTGAACGGAGTTGTCCCATTGACAACTCAATTTGGACATCTTTATTTCAGGTGAAGTTAAAAATGATAGAAATAATACACATTAATTTTCCGGCTTCGTAGCATGTTGTCGGTCTTATTTTTTTATTATTTAAATGCCACATTTTTATTTTTGCGTAATTGATAATATTATTGTTATGTAATTAGAAGATTAATTAGGAGTTTGATATGTTGAAACAATCTTTTGTAAAAATGTCGTGTATAATAAATCTTTATAGTCTCATCTTTTCCCGAAATTCAACAACAACAATATATCCAGTGAAATTTCACTAAGTGGGTCTGGGAAGGATATAGTGTACGCAAACATTATCACTACCTCAGGGATGTAGGGAGACTTTCCGAAAGACCCTCGGCTCAAGTGCATTAAACCCAAGGAAAGGAAGAAGAAAATAATGGAGAAAGCAGTCGTTAATAAGAAAAAT
The DNA here is from genome assembly GCA_037074985.1 of Solanum bulbocastanum. Lineage (NCBI taxonomy): Eukaryota > Viridiplantae > Streptophyta > Magnoliopsida > Solanales > Solanaceae > Solanum > Solanum bulbocastanum. Next base: position 46,435,444 of record CM073601.1, read on the forward strand.
AATGTAAAATCTACAAGAAAGAGATAAAAACAACAGTATAGTGTAATAATCGAACCACAATAAACAACATAATGACTAGAACTACAAGAATACGACTAATACTATGACAAACACTAACGGTCCTAAACTTTCGCAAAACAAGACAACACTCCCATCACTACTAACTTCCTACTCTAATACGCAAACTTCACATAATAAAAGGTTAATACATCGAACGCATCTACTTTCGGATTATTTGTCTATAGATGGACAAAATTATCAAGTGGAGGCTGCTGGCTATGATAATAATCCTATAAAGACAAAAAAATGGTCATTCACAAATCTCCTCTAATCCCCTCTCCACCAATTATCATTTATCTATCACATGGGATTCTTGGCCCTACAAAATACTATATTTCTCTTTTTGTACACTATATAATATAATTCATCTTTTATCATAATATTATATCATACAACATAATATAATTCTTGTGCATTTGATCTCTCATATAATATTTTCTTCAACTTGCTTTTTGTGAAGATCAGATACTAAACTTATTATGGGGGATTCCCCTGCTTCTTACATATACATGGTAACTAAAAGATTCATATTTCTGATTTTTTTTCATAATCATGGTGTCTAGATTAGTTTATGTGCATTTTGATTAATTTTATATAGTATTTGCTAATTTCCATTCATATATGTATCGAATAACTCTGTTCACCAAAATTTGATCAAATAGAAAAATTCACCTAGTATTTTTTATTTATGATCACCAACTTCTCATCATAATACTTCAATGAATTAGCAAGGGTTCTTTTTCTTTTTTCCTTCTTTTGATTCTATATTAGAAAGGGTAATATATGTTAAAAGCAACGGTAAAGTTGTTTTTATATGACATATAGGTATGAGTTCAAGATGTGGAATCAACTGGTTGCATCAGGTTAGGCTGCCTACAACACACACCCTTGGGTGCAACCCTTCCTTGACCCTTCATAAACACAGGATACTTCGTCCATCAGACTGGCTTTTTTCTTGATTTGAAAGGGAGTCTTGGAGCACGGGAAATTGTCTCCATGTGAGTTATGACCTATAGGCCATGTGTCACAAGTTCAAGTTATGGAATCAGTGATTGCATCAGGGTAGGCTACCTAGTGCCTACGTCAATCCCCTTGGGGTGTGGCCTGCTTTGAATCCTGCATGAACATGGAACGCTTTTTATATCTTTATTCTTGATTTTGTATTTGAAATTTGGGAACTTATCTTTTTGTATTATTTTCTTATTATTTTTTTTGTTTTTATTATGTACGAACCTAATTGTCCTTGATGTTAGGTACAGCACCTGATAGAAAAGTGTCTAATTTTTCACATGACTAAAGAGGAATGCATAGAGGCCCTTTCCAAGCATGCAAATATCAAATCTGTCATCACTGTTACTGGTTAGTGTTGTAATATTTCATCGAATTTAACTTATATACAATGACAGTGTATAATTCTTTTAATATAATTTTATATATTTTAACCTGTTGTAATAAGCAACATGTGTTATTTTTAAAAACTTACTAGTCCCACTTATTATAGGCAGTATAGTATTTCTCGATAACCTGATAGTATATTAAGGGGGTTGTTTGGTGTGATGGATAGGGATAGTTAATCCTGGGATAAGTTTTAAGTATCCTTTATTTCCTTGTTTGGTTGGAAAGCTTGGGATAACTTATCCCTAGATTAGTAATTAGTACCAGGATAACTTATCCCTCCCATTTGGCGGTATAGTAATCCCGGGATAATTTATCCCGGATAGAATAGGAAAATGACAACTATATCCCTTTAAACCCTTTGTATACATCATTTTTCACATTTATGTATATTTACATTATTTTTAATATCATGTATGCTAATATTCATTACTTCTTATTTTTAGGATAATTATTTATATTTTTCTATTAAAAAATTACAATGTATAAATATAATATTTATTTATGAATTTATTTGACTAATTCTTATGTTTATTTATGTTTTGATTTCCCATAAATCTTCTTTCACTTTAATAAAACTTAAAGAGGGAAATTCTATTTTTAAGCTAAATAAGAAAAAAGTTATATTTTTAAATACAAATGGTACTTACCATGAGAATGCATAAACAAAAATATTTAAGCTAAATAAAATAAATTTTTTATTTTTAAAAATAAATAATTAAAGTTTGCAAAGAAAATATTAACTAAATAAAACGAAGGGTAATTTTGGTCACTTTATTGTTGTTTTCTTGAAGCATTTTTGGAGTTTTAATCCAATATTTTTGGTTATTTTGATACAGTTTTTACTTCAAATTATGATTGATTTGTTTTTAATTAATATTTTACTTATGATAGTGAAGAGGAGAGGCTTCCCACGGGCCTATTTCAATTCATATGAAATACAAATTTAAACATATTCACGTAATTTATTTTTAAAAGTGAATAAATAAAGCTCCATAAAAAATACATATAAAAAGCCTAAATAAGATGAAGGGTATTTTTGTAAACAAACAACTTATTCTTAAAAAGTATGTCATGCAGCATAACTTATCCCAACATAACTAATCCTAGCATAACTAATTCCATCATAACTTGTATTCAAACCAAATGACCCCTAAAAGTTAACAGAAGAATATTAACTTATTCACTGTTCATAGTGCTGATTGCTAATATGCATAATATTATTTTCCGATGAAGAATGTTCAACTGACAATCTTTTGATCTATGTAGCTACACCATTACTATATGTCATTTCTTGTATACCTAACAGATCATGGTGATACTTATTTGTATTTTTCAGTGTGGAATGAGTTAGAGAAAGAGAACAGGGAGTTCTTCGAGGCATACGCTAAATCACACAATAAAAATCGCGCAATAGAGGCAAAGGCAGAGGCAGAGGCGGAAGTAAGTACAATGATTCAGAAATTGTTATTGGATTGTGATCATACTAAAAAATCAGACAAGGAATAACAAATAATCGTGTTGTTGATTATAACGTTGAAAAAAATTACGTTCAAACAAGCAAGTATGTCATGGTTCGAGGAGTCTACGTGTCGTGTATAGACCTAAAAGAGCATGGTAGCCTAAGCATCAAAGGTGAAGTCTTGACCTAAAAGACTTCAACAATTTGTGTAGCCATAAATCCTATTGTATTCATTATATTCGTTAAATGGTGCCAAGCTCAAAAGGCAAGTGGTAATTGAAGTACGAATACGTCTCTAAAATATGTCATTAGGTGTGTGTCGAATCCTCTAAAAGTAGTTTAACTTTCAAGGATCTGACATGGATGAGATAACATTTTAGAGAGTGTTAGCAACATAGCTAGACAATAGTACTATGTGGTACTTTATTGAAATGTTCACTATACTATATATGCTAATTCAATCATGGCCCTGCTGGTATCTTTTGTGTCCTCTGTGAGGTGTTGCCTAGTGAATTTGGGCCTCTAGCTGTCTTGTTTTGTTGTAACAGAGTTCATGCGACATGTGATTTTCTTGTTATTTAGCTAATGGAGTGTTAACATAGTGGGGGCTACTTTGTTCAGTTTTACATCTCAATCATGCACATTTTCCTTCGGAAACAACCTCTCTACCTTCACGTGATAGATTAAGGTCCATATTCACCTGAAAAATCACTGAATATGTTGTTGTTAATCATGCACCTTTTGGAATATGAACTTCATAGTGGATGTGATTCTGTATTGTGAAAATTCGGGTTTGGAACAATCCTTGCATTACTCCCACTCTTTGATAACTACGTACTAAGACGCTTCAAAGAACTATGTTCACTACTTGCATTCACCTCAAGGGCTAATCCATCCTAACTCAAGATTATTATTGGCAAAGTTACATGTATCGTCTAATCCAACTAGTTTGGAATTAAGGCGTAAAATTGTCATTATAACTTATAGTAAATGCAATGAATTTTTTGTCTCTTTCCGGTTAAAACGTCTTTGGAGCTCATGGTAAGATAGGGGACGCAAATGGGGTGGTGGGGTAATTTTTTCACTTCACACTATCTTGAGAGATTAATTTATTTTTTTAATCAACGAAGTGTGGCTTAACGATCAATGAAAAGGATGACTCAAGAAAATACTCGAGGTGAGTGCAAACTGACATAAACACCATTAAACAAGTGGAAAAACTTATCTAATTTGAAACTTTTATACACACTACATTAAGCATGTCCTTAATTCTTTTCTCCTTGATCTTATTACTGCTTTTTAATGGTCAAAAATACGCCTAAACTCACACTTTTTTGTTGATGTGTGAAATTTGCAAAAAAGTGATAGTTCCGATGTGTTTTTTTTACCATTATTTCTAAAATAAAATGAAGGGATGTCAATATAACATCCCTTCAGCAGACTTAACTATATCTATCTAGCAATTCTGTAAAGCTAAAAACTGAAGCAAAAGATCAACAATCAACACCTTACATTAGCTAATAAAAGTTTCAGAACAGTACAAGGATTGATCGATCCACAGACCAACGACGAACACTTTCATTTAGATCACGTTCATAATGCTGCACTCATCGAACTGCTAACTACCCGAGACAAAACGCGATTATAGTTTCGAGTCAGTCATGCGTTAAACCTTTGGAGCCCACCCCGCAATGACGTACTTTTCTTCAGCCTTGGTTTTCTGGAAAGACTCTCGCTCGAAGAGCAGCTGTAGAAGGAGAACATAAAGGTGTCAACTTTTGTGCCACTTCTGCTTTTGTTTCAAAGAATTGGAAGATATGACATTTAGCATAAGCAAAGGCATGGACATAGAGAACCGAAAGAATTTGCAATCGTAATATCAGAAGCTAAACATGAAAAGCTTGGTCATCTTCATAACAGAATTACACTATTAAGTCGAACTCCTCAGAAATGCCTCCGGGTGCATGTGGATCCTCCAAATGTAGTGGATTTTTGGAGAATCCGACACCAGTGTAGCAACAAATCAACATCAGAAGAAGCAGCAAACCAACAAATGTCAAGTTTCGTACCATACTCAAAAAATTTACACTTCGGCCCTTTTATGCGAGAAGGTTTAATGAGGCCAGGAGCCCAGGACAATGAAAATTCAAGTTGATTTATACATTATACTAGTAGTTTAAGAAGAAAAATATAGAAGGTAGCTGCCGAAAGCTACTTTTGGTATGGAAAATCATCACATATAGTATTAGGTTCGAACGATCAAATGAGTTTGAATCATTAAAACTGTGACAACTATATATATATATATAGAATGTGGTTATTCTTTTAAATTCAAATTATCAGAGTTTGAATTTTAGAGACATTACGATACACAGATAAGACATAAACAAATGACTCCAGCACAAAGAATGTTCTCAACACCCACAGACAAAGCAGATACTGACGATGCACGCACACAAGGACACAGAGAGAAACAGAGTGCATACCTTCATGTAATTACGCACATGACTCAAGCTTTCAGGCACACTCCACTTCTTGAAGTGTCCAAGAGCCACCTCGAGATGGTACAGTTTTGGAGCCAAGCTCATATCAACTGAACAAATATTCTGCCCATTGACATATGGTCCCTGATGAAATTCACAGCCAATAGAAGTTAAGAACATGGTAAAAATTAGAGACACATACTTTAAGTTAAACATATCAGATAGTTCAATGTAAAACAGCATACATGAGCCTTGAGATGCTCTTCCAAAGCCTTTAATTCATCAAGCAGAGCCTGCTCAGTACCGTCACTAGAATCCTTGCTCTTCAGAAACGAGACGAAGGTAGGAAATATTTTCGAGCCCCTGCAATCCCAAACAAGTTACAGATGATATTCCACCTGCCAAAATCAATAAAATAAAAATCAAACTGCAACAGATGCTAGCTTATTACCATGATGAATCATACAAACACATTATAGAGACAATCATCTAAAAGGATACACTGGATAGATAAACTAAATAATTACTATGTTCCATATTGAATGTCCATTTTGACTTGGCATATTACGAGATGAGAATCTAAAGGTGAAACATATGATGCACAATGGTAACCTTTTTGCTTCTCCAAACAAGTAACAGAAATGTGGTATTCAGTAACGGAAGATTAAAATACAAGAAGTGGTGTTTGGTTTAAAAGTTCGAAAAAGAGTTTCTGCAGAACTACCTTTGGATTGTTAGAAGAACTGTTTTCAACCAAATGCAAAGAAAGACAGATTTCTTCAAAATTTTAAACCAAATCTCACCTAAGACATTTGAGATATAAGATTAAATCAAAATATGTAAATTCAATTTGGAACACAGGAAGTAAAGTGTTTTTGCTTGATCTAAAGAAATCAAGCCACAAAAGTGAAGAGAACTATCACAAAACTTCATTTAAATGTAGCTTGCAGAAACCAAAGACGAATTCACAAATCACTTCCCTCCAAGGAATAAAGAACAAAAGGTTGGGGAAGTACAACAAAGAAACCTTTCCACAGGAAAAATGCCATATTAAAGTAATTGGAAATAGCAACTCTGTAAAACGTTTCCACTTTTGATTTCTATAAGGAGTTCAAGCCAAAGAAAGCGTTAAAAATGTATCTTGCTTCTTTTATTTTAATAACTTTTGCTACATATAACATGAAGGTCCAACTTACAAGTATATTCATTACCCAAAACACTAAAATCTAAAGCAAATACCGAGATGCAGCCAATAAAACATCCAGAGAAATTAAGCACCCAAGGGTGTGGCCTAGTGGTCAATGAAGTAGGTTGAGAACCATGACATCACAGGTTTAAATCTCAGCAGAGACAAAAACACTAGATGATTTCTTCTCATCTGTCCTTGTCCAGGTTGCTGGCGGGAGGTGGCGGGTATCCAGTAGACTAAGTTGAGTTCTAGAGAAATGTGGCCAATACAGACACATGGAGAAAGTAGGGAAGAAAACATACACAGAGGCAAATTCAGGGGGAGCAATGAGAGAGGGACTTGGGTATTTCTCTTCAATAATCCCAACAATGACATCAGAATCCGGGATCCATTCATCACCAAAATTGATCACGGGAACTTTTCCTTCTGGGTTCACCTCCAAGAACCTAAAATCACAACCCCAAAACAAAATTTTCAGTTTCAGAATGAAAAAATGTTACCTTTGGGACAAAAAGAAAGTACTTTTTTCTTCAGATTTACCATTTGGGCTTGTCACTAACATTGATCAAGTGCTTCTTGTAAGTCACTTTCTTTTCCTCCAATGTCAGAAATACCCTTTGGCTAAATGGACCTTAATATCACAAAACCATAAAAAATTCAGAAAAATTGAAACCAAACCCATGAAAATTTGCAAAACACTCTCACACATACAAACTAAAACAATGGTATATGTCTTAAGAGAGCAAGAATACAGTCTCAGAAGTACCCCTTTGGCTAAATGGACCTTAGAATCAATAAACTACCACTAATTAAGAAAAAATGAAACCAAACCCATGAAAACTTGTCCAAAACTAACAACTAGCACAAAACAATGGTATAAATCTTAGAGAGTAAGAGATTACGTTCTCAGAAATACCCTTAGACTAAATTGACCATAGAATAATAAACCATCACAAATTCAGAAAAATTCAAACCACCCATGAAAATTTGCCCCAAAAAACAACACAGACACACAAAAACAAAGGTATAAATCTTAGTGAGCAAGAAATTTACAGTCTTTAGAAGTACCCTTTAGTTAAATGTACAGAATCAAGAAACCGTCACAAATTCAGAAAATCCAAACCAACCCATGAAAATTTGCCCCAAAAAACAACACACACAAAAACAAAGGTATAAATCTTACTGAGCAAGAAATTTACAGTCTTTACAGATACCCTTTATCTAAATGTACCTCACAATCAAGAAACCACAACAAATTCAGAAAAAAAATCAAACCAACCCATAAAAAACAACACACACAAAAGGGTATGCATATAATCTAAAAGGGGGTGAGAAATTACAGTCTCCAAGGACATCAGGGGCACCCACAGCAGCCTTGACACAAACTTCAACAGCCATTCTTGATAAACAGAAACTTCACTAGAGAATTCTGAAGAAGATAGCTCACAAATTGAGCGTGTTCTTTGTGTGTGGGGAGTGGACAATAATATAGCGTCCTTTCTAAAGCATTTTCCACATGTCCAATTATCAATGTTGGGATATAGGTGGATTTTTCCAAGAATTTGAAAAATAATAAAAAACACACTCAAATGTTTTACTATAAAATATGTCCGCTTGTTTAACTATATACATTAACTTTAAATAAAAAATATTTAAAGGTTTTATGGCTTATTGAAGTGAACATGTATAGTTAATAAGATGACATGTTTTATACAGTTAATTTTACTATCCAATAGACGAGCGAGATCACACATGCAAAAAAAAAAAAATTAAAAAAGAAAAACTATATAATTAGACATATTTTACTACAGTGTATACTTAATTTATCTATAGTTTAAAAAATTACACATAATACCACTTTTAATAGTTATATCATATATTTTAAAATATTTTATCAGATACACAAATCTCTTAAATATGATATTAAATAATTATCTTAAAATTTAAACTCCTTAATTATAGATTAGCAATTTAAATTATTTTCTCGCACTTCAAAAACTTGTTGGTCCACTTCAAAATTGGCCCGATAAAGTGAACTCTCCAATATTAAAAATGTTGAATACACATATTTCACATTTAATGATACATGTATCTCATCTTTACTATCAAAGAAGGAACTAATGAAAAAGACGAAGTTTAAGACTACAAAATTACTTTGATTTATGATTTCGTTAGTTTAGAAAAACTTGTTAGAGTTGATATACAAAGATTCCATAAATCAGTTTGGGGTTGTTAATTTGTCATCAACTAATTCTTTTAATTAAGGAAATAAGTTACACCTCTTTGATTTAAATTGATAATCTGTGCATCTTGACTTTTAAAACTATTGGATACATATATTTCGCCTTTAATGATACATGTATCTCGTGATCAAAATATGATATAGAAAGTAATATTACAAACTATGGTGAATTCTAGTAATTAAGATCTGAAGTAGTGAGATTTATTTAGTTTGCCAACTAAAAATGTCTAGTAGGAATACTTTATTTAGTTCGAATCTAAATAAAGTATTATGACAAATTTAAGAAAATGACTATGTATTGAGATATTATTGTATTGTTACATCGACACCATTATTCACCATTACTATCAATCACCACTTTAGTCGATTTCTACCATCACTATCATTGGTCACACCATTATTAACTACCATATATTCATTTATTTATATAATTTAGAAATATTAATATTTTATATTTATTAATTTTTTATAAAGTAAATTGTATACATTTAAATTCTGAGAAAATAAATTATTTTAACTATTTAATATTTAGGTTTTGATGTAACGTTTTAATAATTATATTTATATTAAATTCAAGTTCAAATATCTTAATTTTATGATATTCAAATGTATATTTAATTTCATACGTTTTAATATTAAAAGAAAAAAAATACCTCAATATAGTTATATAACAAATTCTTTTTGTTCAAATTTACGTCAAATATTAATTAATTTGATCCTCATATACTTCGAATGAATCTAAATAAATTGTGAGAGAGGGAGTTTTTGGTTTTTTCTTTTGACTAGTCATTTTCTTGGCATATATAGCTTTAAGAATGAAAATAAAATCTATTCACATTTTTGTGGTTGAGATTTTATTCAGAATAAATTAAATTAATCTTGGACACTGGAACAACTTTATATCATGAAATTGATTTTATTGGAAAAATTTGAAAGTATGATTTTGATGTGTCATAAATTGAAGTGCCACTGTCATGAGAACAACACTTACTTTTTGAAAAAAGAGACTTTATTTTTTCAAAAAATAAAAATAAATAAAATAGGGAGAAAAATTCCCATTATTTAATTGATGATAAAAAAAAAAGAAAAAGTTTTGAAAATGACTACTCCATCTTTTCTTTTTCCTTTCTGGATCTTTAAACAATTAATTGATGAAGTTTAATTATTTACTTTTATGAAATAATGTACATAAATTATGGAGAATATGATTAGATATATATTAGGCAGGAGTTATATTTATATTATATACTTGTCGATTATTTTTAATTTAGTGATTAGGTGAATATGGAAGTTAAAAATAGGATAGTAGAATGTTAGTAAATAGTCTAACATTACCTAATTTTCTTATCAGTATTATTATAATTATTATTTTTTTACTATCTTAATCTTTAATTTCATCATTAATTGTTGTCTCCTTTTTCGACTATATTATTATTTCTTATTGTTATTGTTCTCTCTTTTTTACTAGTATTAAATTTCCTTTCAATAGTTGATTTTGATATGCTTTATTTGAGATGAGAATCTATTGAAAATAACATCTCTACCTTCACAAAATAATATTAAGATTGCGTATACATCACCATTCCATTTATATTCTAAATGAATTCACGTCCAAAAATCATATTATCTAGTTTTTTTTTTTTTTTTTTTTGGATTTCATGCCTTTTCTCTTCTTTATTTTATTTTATTTATTTAGGGGGGAAACTATAAAGTATAAACATTATTTGCTGCAATTTTGGGAATGGAAGAATCAAATACCAAATTCTGAAAGTGGTAAGATGTTTGTATGGCACCAAATTCCCATTTGATTTAGAATAAAGTTATTCAAAAACTTTTTCTTAAAAAAAAAAAAAAATCTAAAAAAGTGAACAAACTAATTAGTTGAAAAAGATTCGACATTTAATATATATAATTTTAGCTAAATAATATAATTTTTAATCAAAGAGAATTTTGATAAATCCAAACTACAAGTTGACTCCGCCCATGGTCTCAAAATAGGAGGTGGTGTTCCCTTGCCTTGCAAATTGATACTTTTTTTTTTAACGTGGTTCACGTGTTGTGTTTTGGAGGATAAGTGTCTTATAGAAATAATGATGTTGTCAACCGCATTTATCATTATCACGATCTATACATGTGCGTAGAGAGGCTAACTCAATAGTTGATAAATTAGCTATTTGAATTTTTGATAAGGGTCTTATGTTAAATGATTTCAACGTTTTTTTTTTTTGAAAAAATTTGCATATGTCAATTGTCAAGCTAATTTAGACGTTGCAATCAAATATCATTTACATTCACAAAATTGTAAAGAAATTAAATGTTTTTATCTTAATTATATAAATTGATAAGCATTCATTCATTTACTTTATTTGTCCAACTTAAATTTTACACGACTCATATAAATAATGATTAACATAAATATTTTACTGTAATATTTATATTAATTGATATTTAATCTCAGAGATATAATATCGAAATAAGTAAATAATATTGAATGTAAAATATATTTAAAAAAATTAAAATATAATTTTAGAATGAATAAGTTCTAATAATATTTTCCTATTTTTTTACATAGTAAAAAACAAAAAGATGTTTATATTGTAATGATTGGACATTTGACCGACCAAAATTTTGGCGCAATTGTTTTGGCCGACGACCGTAATGGCGGCGGCCTGTTGCCAATTTTCGTCAATCAAAACCCTAAATCAAGAAATATTATTTATAGTAAAGCTTTTAATAATATAGCAGTTTTTTATTTACTATTTTTTTCGTTTTATAAAAAATGATCTGATTTAATTTGGTACAAAATTTAAAAAGATAAAAAAAACTTTTAAATTTTGTGGTTCTAAATTAAAGGTATATCAAATGTACAAAATTGTCATTTAATTTTGGGGTCTTAAACATGTCACAAGAAAAATTGAAATTAAAATGTTATAAAAAAAATTATTCTTTTTAAAACAGACTAAAAAAAGAAAAAAGTTCATTATAACGGACGGAGTAGTAGTTAATTAATAATTAAAATCAATTAATCATTTCCAGCTATTCTTCATCATCACTCCATTATTTTCAGACAATTTTTTCATACACAAATCCACAGAAGCTCAATTTTTTTTTTTAACATATTTGTTTCTTGGGATTTGATCTTCTTGATTTTTCCATTTTTTTTGGAGGCGGGGTTGTTTTTTTCTTGCTTAAATTTCAATTTTTAATAAATTTTGGTTATGATTACTTTATAGAAAGTAATATGGATTAAAATTTTTTTTTGATGGCTGCTGCTATTATATTGATATTATCAATTTTCTTGGGCTTATCATCATTAGTTACAAGGAGGAGGCGACCATCTTCAATAAAGGTAGAATCTTTAGTTATGGGTTTTTGATATTGTTGGATTTTCTATGATTCTTGAGTTTTTTTTGTGTTTTTGTCACTATGTTGTGTTGTGGGTCTGTAATTTATTGTGTGAAATGAGTTAGGTTGGATTTTTGTTAGTTATAGTAATTGTTAGATTCATGATGATATGATATGAGCTAAATTGAAAAAATGGGATTCATATAGCTGACTCAAACTTGTTTGGGGTTGTTGTTGTATAGTAATTGTGAGAATTCTAGCTATGTGAGGTTTGAAAAACATAGTTTACTTTTAAGTTCAAATAAAGGAAGATAGTTGTGGTAGGACAAAATATGTACACAAGATTGAGGCATAGTTTTTTTTTTTTTTTTTGGAATTGGGGGCAGGGGAAGAGGAAGGGGATTACAAGGTAGAGAATCATATCAAAACATGTCGTCAACCAACTGAACTACTGAGATTTCCTCGATTGAGGCGTAGTTGAGTCTTCTGAATATACAGAAAATTCGTATAACTGATCTCAACTAGTTGGAATTCAGGCCTATTTGATTGAGAGTGATGATAGGGAATGATTCTGTTGGGTTTTGAGTTGACTTTAGTGTTGTGGCTAATGATAGTAATTTGATGTTTTTAATGATGGCCACTGTTGGACTTTCTCAGTGCTGGGGTTTATACTTTATTGATAATGATAATGTTTAATAAATATGGTCTACTGCTTTTTAGCTCTGGGAGAACAATATTTGACTATGTGTCTCTAATTACATTTACACTTATGAGTGGTGACATTTGAAGGTATCCTATGTTTCATTCTTTGGCTAAAGAACCAAAGAACATTTATTTTCCACATCATCAAATCTTTTCTCATTAGCAATCGAAGGAAGGGGTAGAGCATGTTCTATTTTTCCAAATATTTCAAGATCCACATCAAAAGCTTTCTCATCTGGGTGATTTAGATGAACTAAGCCTTCCATCTTTTCTTGGCAGTTATCATACTGATATGAATTTGGCTGTCTGTGTTGTCTCTAACATGGTGTGAATGATAGTTTTGCACTTCTCTAGTTTAAGTTTTAAATGCTTTCAATGGATATTGCTTGCTTGGGTGATTAAATGTAAGTCATGACTAAATTGACTAAGTCATGCTGAAAGGCATATGGTTTCTAGGGCTTCGATCTTTGAATTTTTTCATTGTATTTTTGTTTTGTGCGGAGGGATGTAGCCATTTGTGTGCAAGAACTAAGAACTACCATTAATGTGTCTTTGCTTATTTGAAAATGCTTCTGTTATAGAAGGCATTATCTTATTGCATAGGAGAAAAGTAATAAGTTCCTAACAACATTCAATGTGATTTGGAATGTTTTGGAATTACAATTACTTCTTTACTCAGTTTCTGCAAACATATTTTATTTCTGGGATGGTGGCATGCCTTTCAAGTTAGTTGTATATATTTGTTCAAATTTGCTAGAATGAAGTGTTAGTGTGTCACAATGTCTTTAGAGTTGGTGTGTTCAATTTTAGTATTTAGTTAATCCTTTAGAACGTTCGTTAGAGTAAGTGTTAGATTAGCATCAAATTGATACTTCTTTGGTTAAATACAATACAGGTTATGGATTGTATCTCCTACCTTGTTTGTTATAATCTATTATCACCAAGTCATTAATATTTCTCCTCCTTTTGTTATTTTCTTGAAAAAACATGATTTGCATCTATTTTGCTCTTGTAGACATAATTGTTGATCTGGAAAACTAACAAAATTCCCGTAATGTCTGCACAGTGCCTGGTTTAATCAACCAAACTGGTTAAAGAGTTGTTGAAACAGATGGAAGGGAAGCAGCACACACCAAGTGTTATAGCAAGGCTGATGAGCCTTGACGAGCTTCCACCTCGGCAGCACCTCCCTGTTAAGAGAAGGAGAGTACTCTCTGAGAACTATCTCCAGAAAATGGTTTCTATAGGTTTGCGAGAGAAGAGTTCATTCTCTGTTGGCTTCTCCCGTGGAATAAATACTCAGAAGTGTCAAGTAGGTAAAGATGTATCTGCAGCCAAGTTGAAGATGCGGAAATATACTGATTCGAGTGTTACTTTAATAAAGGAGAAACATTCTTACCTTATGGACTCCGAAGGCACCTCAGAAAGTTTACTTTCAACCAAGCATTTGCGTGATCTACAGGCTTATAAACCCTATTGCCATCCGGTTCACTCAGCTGTCGCTATGCCAATATGCAAGATGTCTGCTAGGATTACTGCTAAAGAAAAGACTTTGAGATCTCTTCAGACACTTGAGATTGGTACACCTAAGGATGATGTTGGAAACTGTTCTATTCATCACTTCAAGAAAATAAGCTTTCAGCTCGATCCAAATGAAAACATGCCTCATCCGTCTACACGAGTTATTGTGGTCAAACCTAGTTCTGGAAAGTATCGTAAAACCAAACATCAGTCTGTTTCTCGTAGGCATGGCTTGGAGTCCGATCCTGTTGATTTGAAGTACAAGAAATTCACAGAACATGAAAATGGGGCAGTACATAATGAGAAATCAGGAAGAGCAGAAAGCATCAGTGACACTTTCCTGAAGGCCGAGGTTCTAAAGCTGCCTTCTTCAAAATTATTTAGTTCACAAAGAAAAGATAATACACTAAATTTCTTTTCAAAGAGGCCATCTTTTTCCAAAGAAGTCAAGAAGCAAACCATTGAAAAATGGAAGCTGATGAATGATCTTCAAGAAGTTGAAACAACTTGTAGAAGCCAAAATCCTGGAGAAATGCTTGCTACAGATGATTTAGAAACTAGGCCTCAATTTTTGGACTCCAAGCGTGACTCGCAAAGTTTTTGCAGTTCATCTAGTGTGAACACTCAGATCTCAGGCTCGTGCAGCAAGGATTCGCTAGTTCCGAGTCATTCTGCTGGTTCTAGGATAGCCTCTGGAAGTCCTGAAGGTACGATCGTCCATAAAGCTTCTCTATATGGCTGGCATCTGAGGCAGAAAGTAGCTGTTGCTGAGAAACATTCCAAGTCTATGAACCAAAAACAGAAAGATAATATGGAATATAGAGACTTGACCTTGAAGGAAACCGATCAGCATAGTCCAAATTCAGTTCTGGAGCCACCTTTCCAGGAAGAGAAACCATGTACCTCTGCATTCGACGGCTTATGTAGTAAGTAAACAGAAACCTTTGTTAACTATTTTCTCAACAGCTTTCATCCAATCTCATTTTTGTTCTTCTGAACTTGCAAGGTGTTGCACGACAACTTCAGTTTCTTGAGACCAACTTTGAGGAAACATATTCAGAAGGATCAGAAATGGGTGTCTCAACTGATGGAGACTCCGAAACAGGGTCTCCGGATCTCCTTCAAGATAGTGAAAACATTTTGAAAGACTTCAAAACTGCAGATGGCAGGGACTTCTCCTACCTGGTTGATGTTTTAGATGAAGCCAGTTTGCACGGCATGAACCTAGGAATGTGTTTTGAGACATGGCATTCTTTGGAATGTCCCGTGAATCCCTCAGTGTTTGACTTGTTAGAGAAGAAATACGGGAAACAAATATCTTGGCTAAAATCAGAGAGGAAACTTCTGTTTGACCACATAAATTCAGGGCTAAGTGAGATTTTGCATTCATTTCTGGAGATCTATATAATGGAAAAATCTTTAAAAAGAAGGTGCTGTTCTACAATGAGGAGAACTGATATTGAAGAAGAGCTGTGGAGGATGCTGGTTAGTCATGAAAATGAAATACACAAGGACTTGTCTGGGAAGGCAATTGGAAATGAAACCAAATGGTTGCAGGTCGAGGATGAAATTGGTAGCATATGCAGAGAAATAGAGAAATATTTGTTGGAGGAGCTAGCTGCAGAATTAGCTTTCCATTGAGAGCATATAAAATGGGATTTTGTCCGCTAAGTTTTCCTACTACTTCCCTCCTCAAGTTACTGGGAATAGATATAGTTTTTTTTTTCCAAGAGCAGTTTCGATCCGAAAGTATAGGATGTTGTGTAGAAAATCTGAAAGATGTGGCACTATTTATTCGTATATTCATTCAAACACGGTGTGCAATTCTTGAAGGATTATTTTTTCTATAGAATATCACCCATGCTTATGCGTGAAGATACATGTAGAAAGATATGGTGTAAACAACTAAATATCAATACTACTGATATATTTTTGAAGGCAGAGAGCCAGAAGTTGAAAAGGAGTTGTCGTTGAGCAGGTGTTTGTGCTATTACTTCTTAATTTCAATTTACTATTTAAGGGCATCTTTCTTTAAATAATTCTACAAACTACTTTGCCCTTGTGACTGTTTTTCCTTCTACAGCTGTATTGATGGAAAAAGTTTCCAGGTATAAGATTTTGGTAGAATGGTAGGTCTTTCATTTAATTAGATATCTTTTCATATACACTAGTGTTTCATGATGTGTGATGGAAAAATGAAACTCCCAAGTTGGATACACCTTTTTGTACAGAGTAAAAGAGGTCTGATATAGATCATAATATCACCAGTACATTTAACCATTCAATTACATGCTTCAAAGTACGAAATATAAAGATTCAGAAATATAGCAAACATGTTGAATTAATATCTAGGGGGCATGCTGTTTAAGGGGTGATGTAGACGGTAAAGTGGGTAATTGTCTCCAGTCCATCAGTTGTATGTTGGTCCACGTGAGGAAGAGTTTCAATGGTGGCAAATCCTTTAGCATTCTCATACTTGCCAGTCCCTCCTATGATGGCAATGTGAGAAATTGGTGTGGCTGTCCTGTGAATTCCGAAGAAACTAATAGTATCATCAACTTCGTGATTATGTTCTCCGTGGAAAAGTGTTGTCAAGGCTAAAGTGTGGCTGGTGCCATCTGAAGAGCTTGTCAGGTAAAATCCTTGTGCCCTCCCAAGAACAGCTGATCCCAGCTCATGCCCCTCTGTTAATTCATTGTCAACGACAGTAATAGAGCCAAACATGAGCTGCTGAAGCGATAAGCCGGAAGGAAGCTGTCCGGCTGTTACAAAAGGTTGGTTGTTATCACCAGTAACTACATCATTGTTTCCGCTGTTTTGCAGGACAGTGTTAGCTTGTTGCTGACCGTTAAGGCCTGCAAGGAATGGATAATTGTTGTTATTGATGATGTTGTTAATGTTATTCAAAGAAACTCCTCCATTGATTGGGAAGATTTGATTGTTGAGCTTGGAGAAAGGCAGATTGTTGGCATCGGAAGTGGCTACAATTCCAGTGACCACTCTTCCTGAAGGAAGCGACCCACCAAGGATGTCATGCATGAAAAAGGAGAACGTGGGGTTCTCAAGGATGGGACTTTCTACTTTGGCGCCTGAGGTAGCAGCTGCTGTGGTCCCACCTGGGGCTGCAGTGGCCACTCCTGGTGTTTTGGTGACAGGGGTAGTTACTGGTGCTGCAACAGCGACAGGGGCTGCTCCATTATCTGTTAAGTCAGCAGGAGGAGTCGCTGACGCAGCAGGGGCGATGACAGGGACTGAATCTGGTTCAGGGTCAGCTGGTAAATCTGCTGGAGGAGCCACTGTGTCTGCAGGGATGGAAGGATCAGCTACTGGTGCCACATCAGAATCAGGAGCGGTGACAGTAGCTGGTAATTGGTTACTCGGCAATGTGGTAGCTGGGGCAACCACAGGAGCCACAACAGGCTCATCTATTTCTGATGATGCATTTGCCACTTGGCTCACTTCATCAAGGATTCTTGCTGAACTGGCACAGCCAAAGGTGAGGACTAGCAGAAAAATGCAGAACGTGGCTTGGAGTGTTTTCGAGGTGAGTTGGGAAACTTTCGCCATCTTTTCTTGAAAACGGTGCTAGAGTGAGATATAGAAGGCAAATGAAGTTGAATAGACGCTTAATTGATGAGGAAAGACTGGAGCCTCAATGGTTATATATAGCTTTATTACATCCTAATAAAAAGTGGAGCTGATAAGGTGGTTTTGGTAAGGAGTGATAGATGTGCCTTTTTTTTCTTGTTTTGTTGCATAACACCAAATCCACTTGGACATCAGGTTTGGTTGAACCAACTCTGAATTTATTTTTTTCTGATTAACTAGACAGTTATCTCTTTATTTAATAACCGTGGTGTCCGGGCCAGCTTTCGCGGACTTCGACTAATTCCACGGGATACCTGCCACCTCCCACCAGCAACATGTACTAGTTAACTTAGGACAGATGTTCATGTACAGATATCCTATGGACTTCATAGAAGCTTTCATCTTTTCAACATCTACAGGCAGAGTTGCCATGTCTCTATCTTCCTGTTTTTCCGAGCTTAAAAGAAATTCATAATTGCTAGCGGCAGAACGCAATTTAAGTTTCCTTCATAGATGATAAAATATTAAAATTTATCAGTAAATCTTGTTGAAGGCAGAAAATTCTCTGTGAATTTCTCACAATTGTGAGAAAAATGTGTTCCTAAACCCCAGAATTTTCCTAAACCCGATATTTAGTGTAAAATTTGAAGGAAATTAAGTTGTTTTCTCATAAATAGTACATCTTCAAGAATCCTCATATATGTATTATCTATTCGTACTCCAGCATTATTTGTATTTCTTCTTTCAGACCTTTGCAGCTTGTTCTGTGTTCCTTAATTGGTCTGTTAACTGTTAACTTTACGAATGTAGTCAGCCGATTTAGCAATACCATGTCTGCCCCCACACTTTCCTTTGAATCTGCGCAGAGAAAGCAGTTTCCCTATGCATGACTTCAATTTGATTTGCTTATCTAGTAAAATGTTTGTAGTCAGAATTTTTCTATGTGAGTTTCAATACAACTTTGAAACTATTGAAGATCTGTTTATTTTTCTGATGAAACACACTTAGAAAAAGTTCATGGTGACACTAATTGTAGCTTATGTAACATCTCCCTTTGTATTGACAGAAAACAAAAGTTCCACACAAAATCTTCATCCTTATAACAAATATAAAAATCTTGAACAATCAAGAATTACAATAGTGAAAGAAATTGTGAATTACAGCTCAATGATTACTCTAGCAAGTTACTAACTTTAACCAAGATAAACATTGAATGAAAGAATGTTGTATGCTTCTTCACTTTTGTTAGATGTTACATTGACAATCTTGACAGTAGCATAGCCATTTGCATCATGATACTTTCCGGTACCTCCTATTACTGCTATATGTGATTCAAAAACATCGCCTCTATGCACCCCGAAAAACCTTAGACTATCTTCATATTCATTACCAAGAAAACTAGTAGTCATCGCCATCATATGACTGCTACCGTCTTCTGAACTTGCTACATACATTCCTTGAGCTTTTCCCTTCAAAGATGAACCGTAAATGGAACCTTTGTATATGTCCTCATCGATTGTTATCACTGTCCCTAGTTCTAATTCTTGAAGTGTGGCTATAGCTGGGAATGTCATGCTGATTCCTTCCAAATCAAGTGTGTGAGTATGCAATCCGTTCATTCCAACATTTGGATTTGTGTCGGTCAAGGGAATGCCTCCTACGGGAGGGAAATAGCCTAATGGTTTCGAGAAGGGAAGTTGGTGATGACTATTTACTCTTGTTGATGCAGGTCTTGATGAAGGGTGTTTTAGACTAAGAACATCTAGCATGTAAAAGGACGTTTCATGGCGTTCATGATGATGATTGTAAGGATTGTTATTCAGAGTTCTAGCTGAAAATGATTGATTGCTCAATGTCAAGAAGAACAAGAACCAAGAGATGACTAGTTTGTAAGGAGAGTTTAGCATCTTGATTGTTTGTAGAAGAGATTTCAATAGGTTCTTTGAGAACTAAGTGAAAAAAGGGGAAATCTCCAATAATACTTTTAACTTTTGAAGTGGAGTAGTTGATGTATTAATGAAGTAGTTAACCTTGTTTTGTTAGTTGACTTCTAAGGTCCTAAGGACCATTATTTCCTATCAAGAAAGTATGAAGAAGAAGAAATACTTCGTTGTTTTAATTTATTTGTCTGATTTTGACTTATACGGAGTATTACAAAAAATAAAGAAGATTTTTAAATTTTGTGATTTTATACTAAAAATATGTTAGATATACTAAAATGCCCTTTGATTTTGTGATCTTAATAGGTCTCAGAGGTAGGAATTCCTTGTAGATGATGAAGAAAGTCCTAAATCCAACTAACAGTCATCTTGGCCCACAAAAAGCGACATTTCAAGCCCGGACTCTTTATCTGCTCTAAGTCATTATTTTAACGAGCAATTTTATTTTCAACAATAACAGCAACATACTCGATGAAATCTCACAGGGATATGAGGAGAGTAGAGTGTACTCAGACCTTATTACTATCTTGTGAAGATAAAAAGATTGTTTTCGAAAGATCCTCATCTCAAGTGTATCAAACTTAGGTAAAAGAAGAAGAAAACAATGGAGAAAGCATAGCAATCAAAAATAAAAGTAGTGTAAAGTGCCCCTAAATATGTTGGAGTCCGGAGTCAAATGGCAACTTTTTTTCTTCAAAAAACATAAACGGCATATCATTTTTTATTTAAAACCAAAAGGGTCAAATCGCTCCTGAGAGAGCGATATCCTTTGCGCATAATTAATTCAGTTGACTCCGTTAAAAAAAATCAATTAAAATCGTTGCCCCAGCTGCAATTTTATCAAAAAAATAAATTAAATTAAAAGGGCAGCGATTTTTTCAATTTTTTTTAATTAGTTGTTGGTTCCCAATCAAAATACTAATAACTGGCTGTTGGTTCTTATATGGGAGAAGGCACAAGTACCCCTAGACTATGACCAAAATTCTAAAGACACACCTTAACTAAACTAAGGTCCGATTATCCCCCTGAACTCATTTTATATATAATATTGTACACCTTTTGGCTTATGTGACACACTCCGTGACTTTACGTAGTTGAGGAGCGTGGGATATATTTGGATGTCACGTAAGCCGAAAAGGTGTACAAAATTACAAAAAAAATGAGCTCAGGGGTAATAGAACCTTAGTTTAGTTAAGGTGTGTCTCTGAGATTTCGGTCATAGTCTAGGAATGTACTTCTACCTTTTCCCATTCTTATATCCATAAAAAACTTTGTTACTCATCCAACAATTCTAAAAAATCCTCAAATATTCACATCGACATCAAATTTTAAGTCTTCATTTTACCATCGACTAAAAATATTATGCTAAGGTCCTATTATCCCCGAACTTATTTTATAAATAATTTTCTATCCCTTTTCGGCCTACGTGACACTCTCAACCAGATAGCTTAAAAAATTGTCAACACGTGATGGGCCCAAAAGATAGTGTCACGTAGGTAGAAAAAGGGTAGAAAATTATTGATAAAATAAGTTCGGGGGGTAATAGGACCTTAGTATAGTATAAGTGTGTCTGAGATTTTGGACATAGGTTGGGGCTACTTATGCATTTTCCCTTTTTAAAATTTTTGTTCTTTGGTCTCTTGGGATAAATTGTCGAGAGTCTATCAGAAACAACCTTTCTATTATGGTTTATGTCTAAACTCCACTTGTGGTATTATACGAGGTATGTTGTTGTTGGTCTCTTAGTTTAATTGTTGAGAATATATCTATTAAAGTATGTGTACACATTATCGGTTCAGACTCTACTTGTGGGATTACATTTTTAGTTGTAAATTTGATAATTCATATTTTACAAGTTAATTATGGGTTTCTAATGGATTAAGATTGTGATTACATGGACACACCTCGAATCCTCTTCGTTGAAAAATTACACTATACTTGTAACAACAAGGTTTAAATTATTTTATATGTATATATAGTAGATATTGAGTCCTCCTAGTCTCTTTTTATGTTTACCTGTTTATATTTTGAATCTCGTGGTTAGAACTCGAGCCATAGATATGGAGTCGCCTTTGGTAGGGAGCGGTTTTGCATAGGACTTTCCGGCGCAAATCTAAATTAGTCGAGTCCCAAAGTAGGTAGCGAACACAGGGTGGGAAACTAATGTACTAAAAAAAGAATGTGTGTAGGGCTGCCCCCTTGATGTATGTAAAAAAAAGGTGACTAATTTAACTGATTTTTTTTTTAAAAAAAAAAACTGTTCTAGTCCAACCTAAGGTAAATTGAGGGTAGGTGTAACACTAATTCCGAGGATCTCTCTACCTCCGAATGTAAGGATAATGTCTGCGTACACTCTACCCTTTCCAGACCCCATTTTGCAGGACTACACTGAGTATGTTGTTTTTGGTCTAAGCTTTGCTTTGACAAACATTCAACATCTCAAAGTATGTTTTCAACTTGTGTTTAAGTTCCCTCTTTTCTTTTGCTTTTTGCAAATGATCAGAAGGCAGAATGGCGATGACAGATAACGGTAACATACATGGAATTGGAGGGGAAAAACTCGACAGACTTTCGGATCTTGCTATTAATATCATACACAAGATTCAGAATCACATATCTATTGAGGATGCTGCAAGAATGAGTGTTTTGTCCCGAATGTGGAGATATATTTTGTATGTGTCTAGATGATCATTTTGTAAGTTGGAGTGTTCAACTGACTCAGTAAAGACGAATTGAGGCATCTAGATGTGTGCATACTCAAAGATGGAGTGTTACTTGCCAGCTGAGACCAAGATTGAGATTACGTTCATGTATTATGCCTATTTGTAAATGTTTAACCTTATTATTTTCTTGTTGTTCGATGTCTAGTTTATTACAAATGATATATGAATCGTGGTCCATAGAATGGGCCAGGCTAGTTAAGCTATGATGTTGAGATGACAGGAGCCAGTTTCTCACTGTTTTTAGAGAATCCTTTATATATACATGTACACTAGTAGCTTGTTTTTGTAATGCAGAGAACCAGATATCGTAAATAAGTTGTTAGTAATCATCCATTTCGTGCTTTCTGTTTCTGATCCCAATGGCGGAGCTACACTTCTCATGTCAATGACAATTGACACCTCTTAGTGAAAATCCTGGCTCTACGATCACATGAGGAACAGTTTGGATAGTGGTTTATCCTTTAGCACTCTCATACTATGTTAGAAATTGGTGTGCCTGTCCCGTGAACTCCAGAGAAGCTAATGGATTCATCCCCACGCTAGGTATGTTGTTGTTAGAGTGGATTCAGGATTTCTAATACACGAGTACACTATTTTAAAAAAAAAAAAAGGAAAAGATGTATTAAGTGGGACTTGATCCCAATTCTTCTTCGTAACCAAGTGCACCATTTAATGTTCTTAGAGCATAGGTGTCGGTACTTAACATTATACCAATTTTAGATCGATAGAAGGAATTTCCTTGTATGTTCTAATCAATCTGCTGCAGCATCGATCGATCAGTAGAGTTTTCAGATTCATTTTTACTTGCCACATTTTATTTTATTACGAGAATCAATTTGACTAATTTTCAAAGCTAAACTGAACTAGATTGATTCAATATTTAAAATATGAAATTTAGCTATTTAAAAGGTATACGAAAAACATCATAAGGTGCAATCCTGCTCGTATTAATACGATGAAAAAATTCAAATTGAAGGTCCAAACAAAACTACAAATTAATCAAAATTTCATATAACAGGTTAGAGGAATAAATACTTCACATCATATTTGGCTAGAAAAAAATCTAATACTATATGCAGAACATTTCATGAAGAACTAATACACAAACAGTTACTAGAAGACACAAGCTTTGCCTCTTCCACCAAACCAGATGGTAGACTGCTCAAAGCCACCACACCTTGTAGGCATGCTAGTTACCTCTAATTAGGGGCCGCGGGATCCCAATCATCTCACCATACCCCTCGTGGTAACGTATAGATAATCTACTCGCACCATAGTGCATAAGACAAGAAATGAACAGCTCCATCGAGCAATTACTTCCACGGAGAGTAAATACATCATTGCATATCATTGTTTCCTAGCAAGTGAGTCTAATACTATATGAAGAACATTTCTATAACGTGTACACAGATAGCTACTACAAGATGCAAGCTTTATCTCTCACCAACCTAAATGGTGGAAGGCCCAAGCCAAACAAACATCATCGGCATGTTAGTTACCTCCTGGATTCCTATTCCGCGACAAATAAGTTGGATCTCCAAGTTGCCTTGGCTTTAACTAGATACACAATCATGAAAACCATAGCCAGAAAGAAACACAATCCACCAACAGTAAGATCAGCAATACCAAGAAAATCATTCTTCACACCAATCCAACTACTAGTTGTAGAAAGCACAAGCTTATTCTTGCCATCAGAACTATAACGTCACGTTTATAATCTACTTGCACCACAGAGCGTAAGACGAGAATGACCAGGATCTTTAAGAAATTGCTTCACTTATATATAACTAAAATAGAATAAACACGTATCAAAGAAAAAATATTTCACAACATATCATTGTTTCCTAGCAAATGAGTCTAAAGTCATATGTAGAACATTTCATAAAGAACTTGTACACATACAGTTACTAGAACACGCAAGATTTGTCTCTCACCAAACTAGATGGCATGCTAGTTACCACCTGTTTCCGATCCCACGACAAATAAGTTGGCTTAACTAGATACACAATTATGAAAGCCATAGCAAGAAAGAAACACAATCTACCAACTGTTAGATAAGCAATACCAAATAAACACAATCTAACAATCCAGCTAGTTGTAGAAAGCACGAGTTTCTTCTTTCCATCAAAACTATAAGTATCGTAAATGTTTTGCAACATCACATTTATAATCTACTGGAATCACTCAAGTCCTTTAAGCAATTACTTCCATTGTACATACATAAATTTGGACAAACACTTATCAAAGGGAAAATACTTCATTACATATCATCGTTTCCTAGCAAATGAGTTTAAAAGTATATGCAGAACATTTCAAAAAAAAGAACTTGTAGACAGATAGCTGCTACAAGACACAAGCTTTGTCAACATCAACCTTAGATGGTAAACGCTCGAGCCAACAGACTTCATGTGCATGCTAGTTACCTCCTGGGTTCTGGTTCCATGACAAATATGTTGGATCTCCAAGCTGCCTTGGCTTAACTAGATATATGACTGTGAAAGTCATAGCCAAAAAGAAACACAATCCACCTACAGTAAGATAAGCAATACCAAGAAAATCATTCTTTCCACCAATCCAGCTAGTTGTAGAAAGCACAAGCTTTTTCTTTCCATCGAAACTATAAGTATTGTAATTGTTCTGCAGCGTCACGTTTATGACATCACCCTGCTCCAGATCCACCTCTATCTTCCCATACAACTTCCTAAACGTCGGAAGTGCAGCAGTTCTCATCCAAACAATTAGATTTTCTTGCTTGTCCAACGATTCATTCGTAAGATTCCCACCCCCAATTAGCGGCCCACTCTGAAAGTTCAACGGGAAAACATCTTTTCCAAACTTATGATCCCTATCACTCTTCCAAGCTATACCCTTGTGGTTCACATCCAACGACTTGTTATTAATACTTCTAGTAAAACTATAAGTATCATTAAACAAACTCCAAGCAATCAACCCACAAGGCACAATTGGTTGACCATTAACACGATCTTCCGGGTCACAAGAACCAGTATCATCCCTTTTACTAGCACTTTTCAACTGCTGATCGCTTCGACTTTTAACATACCTACGATGATTCTGATAATAATTCTCAAGCTGATAATACACATAAATAGGCTGCTTCATTTTCTTAGGCACAGTCAAAGTCCTAAAACATGTTTTATCTATGCTAGAATTAGTTATAAACCCAATTTTATCATCTGTCGAATTCAGTGGCACACATACAGAATCATAACGATCAACAATTTCAACAACATCTCTAGATGCTAAAAGTGAAACAACCCCAATTGGGATAAACACAATACCAACAAGTAAAAAAACAGAAATCACCCATTTTGGAGTTAGAATCGGTTTGCAAGCTGGAAGTTCCTGTTGAGTGAATCTTGAATACTTGGGTCGGTTTGAATTTCTTCTAATTGAAGTATTATCATCAGATCCAGCACCCCCAGTAGTTGAAGATGAAGGGTTCATCTTTTTTTCAACTCAAAATCGACTGAAACACAAAATCAGTTGAACCCAGATGAATTTTTGATGAACTTTTGATAAATTTTTGGAGAATCTGAAGAAAGTGATGAATTTGAGAAATGGGTTATCGCTATAATTAAGGAATTTTGATCGGAAATCGGAATATATGGAGAGGATTAGCTGTATGTTTACTCGTTTTTAGGGATTTTGTTTATTCAAGACTGCCTGCTTTTGACTTTGAATTGTATTAAAACGACGACGACTTGATCCACGTTTCTGTTTCTTTGCTACTTTCTCCGTTTCAATTTTTTCGTCCTACTTTCCTTTTTAGTATTCTCTCTGTTTCTATTTATTTTCGTTTTTATCAAAAATAGATATTCCTTAATATTTTCTTTGTCTCATTTTATATGTTATTTCTTTCTATAAATAGTTGATCTATAATATTTGTCATTTTATAAAATCAATGCATAAATGATCATATTGTTTCCTTTTTTACCCTTGTGAGTTATTAACTTTGAAAATATACATTTGATCAACTTAGAAAAGCTAAGTAAATGATTCATGTTCATTGGTTAAATTAATTAATCAGAATAAATTAATTCATATTCATTGATTGAAAACTTGAGTTCCAAAAAAATTAAATAAGAGTAGAACGGTAAAGCTACATCATTTCTTAATGCAAGTGCAAAGTAAAAATGTGACATATAAAATGGGACGGAGGGAGTAATACTCTCTCCGTTTTTATTTATCTTTGTTTTTACCAAAAATAGATGTTCCTTAATACCTGTGATTTAACAAAATCAATACATAAATAGTAGACATTCTTCTTCTTATTTACCCTTGAGAGTTATTGATCTTAAAAGTATAAATTTGATCAACATAGAAAAACTAAATGGTAATTCATCTTCATTCGTCAATTTAATTAATCAAAATAAATTAATTTATGTTATTCAAGAGATCACTAAACATAAATAAGGATATAATGGTAAACTTACTTAATTTCTTAAGGGGCGTGAAATCTAAAATAATAGCATATAAATAGAAACAAAGAAGTATTACGCATCGTATGTTTGCGTTTTGATATATTTGACGACAACAACAATAATAAACTTAATGGATTCTCATAAAGTAGGGTGGAGAATAAAATGTAGACAAATATTATTATTCTTAACTAAGAAGTATAAAGATTGTTTTCGATAAATCCTTGATTCAAGACATTTTGACATATTTAACATATCTTTAGTTTTAGATTATAGAATTCAAAAGTTTTTGTATAAATTAAAATCAGATAAATAAATTTAAACGGAGTGAGTACATTCTAGAAAGAGGGGCGAAGGTTACAAGGAAGGTTCTTGTGATTGACGAGTAGGTAGGGTGGCGTGGGTAGCTGCCATAAGAGTAAATTTTCCAAAAAGGAATATTCTCAAATAGGGTGGACCATTCTAGTATATGAAATTGTGATTAATTTGGTTATCTATTTTTGATAAGAACGAAGATAAATAAGGTGGGATTAGTTGATAAATCAAAGTGAAAATGAGTTAACCATGGTTAAAATGGATGGGACCCACTATTTGATAAGGGTGTCGAGCGATATTTATTCGCCGAATAATTACATTGTATATAAATATCAAATTTTGATTTAATAAATATATATACAAGTACTGACACTTTTTAACATAAGGTATTGTGAAAATTCTTGAGGTGACAATTTTAGATCCGCTACTAATGATTAAGATCGTATAATAAATAAGATCGTATACTTATTTATGAGTTGACTAGTTGGTACATGAATATTGAGTTACAAGTTTAGAAAACTAATACTTAACAAATTTCATTTATGAGCTTTTAAATTGGCACCTTCAGACAATCACGTTGAACGTTTGTATGACTAAAGTTCAGGCATTCAGTATTTTTTTAGTTGATCCTATAAATTCAAGAAAAAATATTTAAAATTTGTTGCTAAACTTTAGATTGAAAGTCTTTAACAGTTCAGTCTCAAACCCATGAAGTTAATTCCAAGTGGCTAAACATGCATAACTCTATTTACTACAACTATTGCTTAAATGGAAATCTTTATACAAATAGCCAACTGATTTTATTATTTATTTTCTAACCGATACACATAAAAAACAAATAGACATGTATTTTCATAGAGAGAAGTCAGAAAAGATCAATAAAATACTAGAGCGTGATTTAGCTAATCTATCAGTAGTCCTGAATTTCTCATTCAATAGGTAGACTTGGGCTCACTGAATAAAAACACTTGAGTTGAAAACCAATGAGTGATCGACAAATATAGACCCCTTAACTAGATTACACTAAAATTATATAATTATACACATATAATTTATACAATTGTTATCTATTTTTTATTCAAATTGTATGAACGACCATTTAGGTTAATTCTTCAATTAGAACAATTTATGGCTTTGTGCACCTCGATCGATCGATATGGGCTAACCCATAATTTAACTATATGGGCCAACTAATTACTAGGCAAGTCCAGCCCAAAAGAGAACTTAAGACAAAGCCCAGTATATAACCCTATAATATACCCCTAGTTCCCTCCATAGTCCATTTAGGGTTTCAGGATCAACACTCACGAGCCGCCACCGCCGCCTCTGTAGCAATCTCCACCAACATCAACAATGGGTACGTATACTCAAATCACTGTAAAATCTCTAATTCTGAATTAACTTTATAGTTTTTCTTCAATTTTTGTGATTTATACGGTTAAAAATAGTCTATCGTAGTGATTTTCAGTTGAGGTATAGTTTGATTGATTGATTTGTTACAATTTTGTGATTTATGATGAATTTGAACGTAAATGGAGGGGAGTTGATACAGATGTTTCATGTAGTTGAAATTGTGATCAATTTGGAAGTGAGGAGGAGTTGATTGAGTTTGCTTCGTAAATCTGATGTAGTTTTGGTGGTTAATTTTGTGTTTTTGTTGAAAATTCAGCCAGAATCAAGGTTCATGAGCTGAGGAACAAGTCGAAGCCTGATCTACTGACTCAGTTGAAGGATTTGAAGGCAGAGCTTGCTCTTCTTCGTGTTGCCAAGGTTACTGGTGGTGCTCCTAACAAGCTCTCCAAAATGTATGCATTCTGTCTTTGTTTGAGTTGCTTGATATTTGTTTGGATTTAGTATGATTTCGCCTGAAATTTGTATATTGCAAGTGATTAGTATGCTTGCAAAAGCATACATTTGAAATGTGCTACATTTTACATTACTTATCTTATATTGCACTCTGAATGACACGCGGTATGATTATCAATATTGTTCTGTATAGTTTTGGTCCATTATTTGTCAATTACTTTTCAAGTGTTGTCTTTTTTTCCCACTTGACATATATAATCAGTAAAGCTCACTTCAAGTGAGTGATCGGGAGCATTGCTAGAAACCTTGTAATATGAAAGTGAATCAATTTGTATGCTATTAATGGCTTGTTATAAGGGAAACTTGTTATTCTAACATGATAGGAATACTTAGTATTGGCGATCTTTTGAAATGGAGTATTGGTGATTATTCTCACTGCATGCAAGAAAATCTTAGTTGGTGGTGTCTTTTTCTTAGTTTGGTGACTAAACGATAGAATGAATCAACTAATGCAAATGTTTTGGCTATTATCAATTTGAGTGTTGTATGGCTTTGTTTATACTTTTGATATCGACCCTGATTATCTTAATGATTGTGTGGATGCAGCAAGGTGGTAAGGTTGTCTATTGCCCAGGTTCTGACTGTAATTTCACAGAAGCAAAAGGCTGCTCTTAGGGTAGTTTACAAGAACAAGAAATACCTGCCTCTTGACCTGCGCCCAAAGAAAACTAGGGCCATCCGCAAACGTTTGACCAAGCACCAGGTAATCCTTGATTTTAGCCTTCAACTAGTGTTATGCACTAGGAGCTATTGAGCTTCTGGGGTCTTAATTTTGCAATGCATATGTTACTTTTTGTTCTATATACGGCTTCCTCTATCCCATTAAGAATGAAACTATTGCTATTTAGTGAAGTATAGTATTTAGTTATTTTTGGCTACTCCTTCCATCCTAATTTATGGGACACACTTTCCCTTTTAGACTGAATGTTGCCTTTCAATAATTAGACACAATTTATCTTTAGAATTCTCCTTAATAATATATAACCACACAAAATGCTAGGGTTTGTTTTAAACCACAAATTTTAAGTCTTCCATTCTTTCTTTAACTTTATGCCAAGTCAAACAGTTCCACGTAAATTGAGACAGAGGAGAGCTATGTTTGCAACATTTTTTCAAATAGTTTTAAATAGATATTGTATCTGGACCCTAACAACTTGTTACAACAGAGGGCTTTCTCTTTTTAAACAATGAATGTGGATGGGGGTGTTTGTGATGCTATGCTGCCACAGTTTTCTTCAATATCTCCTGCATCTTCTTTTTTCTCTTTCCTAGCAATGTCATTGATACCTAACTACAAGTGTAAAACAACATAATTAATGACATTAACTTAAACTCTTTATATCCTCACAGGCGTCTTTGAAGACGGAGAGGGAGAAGAAGAAGGAGATGTACTTCCCTTTGAGAAAGTATGCTATCAAAGTGTAGGCTAGGATCTAATTTCGCAGAAATTTTGGTGTTTGAATCAGGATATATGTTGGTTTAAACCATTTATCATGCAAATTTTGTTTAGTTTACTTTCGTTTGGCGCTTGTGACATTAGAAACATGACTGATATGGGAGCTTTATTTGTTCCTAGTATCAAGTGCTTGCCTATTTTATGTTATTAAAAGTACCTTTTTCATTAGGTATCTTATGCCATGTTGAGATTTTTATTTGATCCCAGTGGGTTTTAAAAGTCTATTTTGACTTGGTTAGACAAATGATTGCTTGATTAAGTAGGCATGTTGCTGTTAGCACCTTGAATGGAATTCAATTAATGTAATAGTAGTAACTTACACAAGTTGATATGTGTACATGTCTTGTGCTCACACTTATTTTTCTAAGATATCTCATGTACGAGCGCAACAACACGTAATGTGTGGATTAAACTCATTATGATTTTACTGTTTTATTGTACAATAGTTTGATATTGAAGTTTAGAAGAACAAAGGGATGAGTTTTGAATTTTGTGCCAACTAGTGGGATTGAGTTGTTTCTCCCTCGAGCATTGTGTATGAAAAAATCTTTGGTAGAAACGCTTCCCTAGAGGTCCTATGTGGTGTTAAATTGGCTTAGTTGGACTTTAACGTGTGTACTAAAAATCATATGGGAAATCAAAAAAAGAAGAAGAAGAAAACAACTAGTTCTTAGGGTATCTTAGGTACCACGTGAAATTAGTCTAAACTAAAGATCCTTTAATTTTGATTAGTACATTACAAAATCTTTAACAAATCAAATCTCTTTATCATTGCTTAGTCATAGATTTGAATCGATTAGGTAGTAGTGAATAAATAAATAAAAACAAACATTTTAGTGACCATCAACGTGCCTTTTTTTCAAAGGATTATAATAAAAGTTATGATCTGAGATTAATGACAGAAATGCAGTGGACTAATCACTGATTCTGCATTATACGTGCAACCCTCAAGATTTTCTTCTACTTTTTTTTTTGTCTTTTATGCCTAACATTATTCAAGAATTGGTCCAAAACATATTTTTTTTGGTAACGGTCAAAAGAAATTATTCTAACATATAGTATTATATTAGTCATTAGAGCAATTATGAAGATAAGATATGAGTATAATTTAGTTGACTACTAGAAAACTAACTCGTGTTATTTATTATTAATATTAAAAATAAATAGCAAGTTCGTTTAATCAACCAAAGTTATTGTAGACATGTTTACGCGTAGCCCATGTGATTGCTCATTAAAATAAT
This sequence comes from Solanum bulbocastanum, assembly GCA_037074985.1. Taxonomy (NCBI): domain Eukaryota; kingdom Viridiplantae; phylum Streptophyta; class Magnoliopsida; order Solanales; family Solanaceae; genus Solanum; species Solanum bulbocastanum. Next base: position 46,467,411 of record CM073601.1, read on the forward strand.
TCAAACCAATTAATAAGATATTTAGTGTGATATTATAAGTGAAGTCAAGAGAGATAGTAATGGAGCGAATATTTGTATTAAGGAGGTTCAATATATGGAAAAGTAAACACACGAAGAAGTTGAAGGGTGTTTAACATCTAATATAGATATGTTTAATTCCTTTTGATTTCTTCGTGTGTTTGTTTTTTCATATTTTGAACTTCCTTAATTAGTGCAAATTTTGGCTCCATACTTTACTTATGATATATATATATATATAAAAAAAAAAAAAATTTAATTGTGTATAAATGATGTAACCTTCCATAGAAAGAGATTCAAATGACCCCCTCAATCCTACTTAGTTTTGCCCCTGTGGAGAGGGTGATATGTATAAATTTTACTTCTATCTTTGTGAGGTGCATAGATTGTTTCGTATAAAGATACCCAAAGTACCCAAGAAAAATTGTTAACCTTTTCCTTTTTTTTTTTTTTTCCCAAAGTCGATGGTGTTTGGACTAGTTTACGTATAATTTCTATTTATAGTATAGGTGTCGGATAGTTCATCCTATTAATATATGTATCAGGTAACTTCAGTTGTGTTTGGGCCACATATTGGGTAACTTTAATGGTGCTCGAGCCATATATCAGATAACTCTGATGGCATTTGTCCAGTTTGTGCACAACCCAATAAATAACAAGAGATATAACTCAACCCATCAGACTTGAGCAAATGAACCAAAAAAACTCATAATTTTCTCTATTTTATTGATCACTAGGACACACCTTCGCTTAAAGGCGAAATAATTTTTTTCTTGAAATAATTTCAACATTAGAAATTATTAGCTAGAAAAATATAGCTTTAATGGAATAAGCAATTTGACTGTAATTTCCAATTGGAAGTCATTTTAATGAACTGAAAGTCGTTTTATTGTTAAAGGTGCACCCATGCTCCATATAAATTAGTTAGTCAATATTGTCTATTTATTCAAAATATAATTATTGCTATTAAGAAAAAAATAACAAAATAGACACTTAAATCATTTGGAAAAAACAAGCCCATTTTATCTAGAAAGACAAATATTTTCCAACTGAAAAAAAAGAATCTATGGTCATTTGCTTCTTCTTTTTCCCCTAATCTTTAATTTTCGCACCTCATAATAAATATTTTTTTCGGAAGAAATAAGTTTATATTTTCGTATATAACATTTCATAAGTTATATTATGACTTCAGTTTATAAAGAGTTTATGTCTTACTAGGGATAAGTTTGATTGCTAAATGATGAAATTAAAAAAAATAATTCATCCGAATAGAAAAAACTAAAGGTCAATTTATTTATTTTTTAAAAACGTCCAATTTTAGGAAGAATATATATGTAATATGACCATGATGAAATGGTCACAACTGAAAAAACCATAATACCAACCCCCATTCAACACCTTCCAGGTTGTTTCCTTAGTCAAACTAATAACATTATCTGTGACAATAGGAAAATAAATAATAAAAAAAATGAGGATATTTTTCATATTTTCTATTTAATATGTGAATATAGAACTTATACCAAAATTCCATGAAAAAATGTGGAAACATCTAATGGGAAAAAGGTGGCTTGACATGGAAGAAATGATTGGTCAATGACTCATGCAAAACTAGAATTTAAAGTTTATGCCTTTTCAGATAAATATATACTTATAAATATGAAATTTACAGTTAAATATATACAAATATTCAATGAATTTTTTTAATATATATAACTTAGAAGCTAGTTTACCCCTAGTCAAAGATACAATATAACAACTTTAGGGCATTATAAATATATACAAATGGACAAGAGGATCCTTGATGCGATAGTAAGAGTTGCCGCCAGTGACCTGTTGGTCATGAGTTCAAACTGTAGAAAAAATTTATTTGTAGAAACACAAAATAAGACTACGTACAAATTATAATATACAATACGATCCGATCATTCATCAAACTTGCACATACAGAAAGCTTTGTGCATTGACCTACTAGTTTCTTAAAAATTCTATTTTAATATGAACCATAAAGATGAATTTTTTGGATTTGGAATCATAGATTGGGATGACCAGAGACTTTAGAATTGATTTGTATCCATACATTGGGATGACCAGTCAAATTCAATGCCCAACTCAACCCTCATCTTAAGGATCTAAAATTTATTTTAATAATTTTGGTGGAGTTTTGTCAAGCAATATCTCAGTTCAAATCAAGGACTTAAAATTGCTCTTAGAACCAATATTTGTTAGAATGAAATGATAGTAATTCCTCTATCTTTAATCAGATATTTCAGATTCACTTTTGAAAATGAAAAAAAAAAAAAAAATCATGTTTGGAGCACCATCTTCAGAAATGAATTCACTAATCCAAATTAATCAGATGCTATTACAGATATCGAACACCAAGTGGGAAACCAGAAAAGAAAAAAAATATGCTCTTATAAGATGCAATTGTCAACAAATCCAGCTGTATTGGCTCTTTCTTACCTCAAAGTTTCAAAAAAAAAATCTAAAGTCTTTATCAAGTCCATTTAGTGTACCAAGTCTTCCCTCTTCTATTTAAACTCTCTTATCATAACTATTATTCCTACACCAAATATTCACAAGAACTTTCTTTACTAGAAGATCAAGAATCATTACTCTTTCGTTTTGATACAAAAATAAATAAATATACTTTTTTCACAGAATGGCGATTCTTGACATGTCTAAGAGAGAACCATCATCACCATCGACACCACAGAGAGCCAAAAAGAGCCTATTCTCTTTCGCGAAAACCACTTCATCCCTCTCTTCCTTTTCTAGTCATATACCTCCTCAGAAACCTTCGTTGACATTCTCTCGATCTATCATGGAAGAGAATATTGATAACGCGGACACTATTATCAAAAAATGGGATCATAAAGAATCGTCTTACGAAAAATTCACTTCACTCTTTCAAGAAGATAGAAAAGAAGCCAAAGAATACATTCAATGTGTCAAAGACTTGAAAAAAGCTATGCATTTTTTTGTTACACAACATTCCACTTGTAACAAACTTGTACTTGCACAAAACTTGATGCAAAAGGCTATGAAAAGACTAGAAAATGAATTTTACCAAATTTTGTCAACAAAAAAGGAGCATTTGGATCCTGAATCAGTATCCAAGTCTAATCGATCCTCACACATATCAAGGTCAATTTCAGTTGATTCAGAAGAATCAACTGACCTCGGAAATGAGATTCAGCATACTGGTGCTGAATCCATTTCCGAGGCTGAACGTCTTTCATTTCAAACTATGTCTGATCTCAAAATGATCGCGGATTGTATGATTGGCTCTGGCTATGCAAAAGAGTGTTGGAAGATCTACAGGATCATCAGGAAATCTATCGTTGATGAAGGACTCTATCGTCTTGGAATTGAATCGCGTAGCTCAGCTTATGTTAACGCGATGAAACCAAATGTTCTCGAGCATCAAGTCAAGCATTGGATTGATTCAACTAAAATCGCTGTGAAAACACTCTTCTATGGAGAGAGGTTTCTTTGTGATCATGTTTTTTCAACCTCCAAAAAAATCAATGAAACATGTTTTAGTGATATAGCCAAAGAAGGAGGAATCGTTTTGCTTAAATTTCCTGAGCTCGTTGCAAAGACGAAGAAATCACATGAAATGATTTTTCTTTTAATGGATTTACACGAAGCAATAGCTGAACTATTGCCAGAGATCGAATCAATCTTTTCGTTTGATTCGATCTCATCAGTCAAAGTTCAAGCTGTTTCGTCGTTAAATAAACTTAAGATCTCTGTTCTAAATATCGTATCTGATTTCGAGCTGTCAATACAGAGGAATTCCTTGAAAACACCAGTTCCTGGTGGGGGAATTCATCCGTTAACCAACTCTGTTTCGGATTACTTAGCTTCGTTAGCAAGCTACAATGGAGTCCTCTCAGATATCATTTCTGACTCTTCATCAACGAAATTTTCTGAAACTTATTTCGACAGTCCATTGATCGGTGAATCGCCCAAAAATTCATCAGTCTGTGGTAAATTGGCATGGATAGTACTCGTCCTGCTTTGCAAACTCGATTGCAAAGCAGAGTTGTACAATGACACCGCGTTATCCTATCTCTTCTTAGCTAACAATATCCAATTCATTATCGAGAGGGTACGTGGAAGTACCCTCAAGATCATATTGGGAGACGAATGGATATTGAACTTGGAGAGAAAGGTAAAGTTGTATTCAACAAAATACGAAAATGTAGCTTGGAATAAGGTGTTTTTGTGTTTGCCTCAGAGTTTAGATCCCACGATTTCCTCTGATACGATTAAGGAACACTTCAAACGATTCAATGAATCGTTTGAAGCAACGTATCAGAGACAGAAATCGTGGGTTGTACCTGATGGGACTCTACGAGACGAGATCAAAGTATCGATTGCAAGAAAATTGGTGCCTTTTTATAGGGATTTTTATGAGTACTATATGGTAGTACTGAGTGGGGAAAAAGATTTGGAGGTGTTGGTAAGATTTTCACCTGATAATATTGGGAATTGTTTGTCTGATTTATTTCATGAAAATGTTAGGTCAAGGAGTTTAATATTGTCATCATCAACATCATTGTCAAATTCATGTGTTTGGCAATGTATTTCTTAAATAATGTGTGCTAAGTACTGTATGTTGCTCGGATTCTTCAAAAATGTTATTAGATCCTCAAAAAGTAATGTATTTTTGAAGGATTCGATATAAGTGTGACAACATTTTCGAAGAGGTCCGACCAATATAGACTACAAGTTGTTGATTTTAATACTAAAAGTTCTCTCCTTGAAGAATAAGTAAATTGTGTGCTTGATTGCCCATGAGTTCTATTTTGAATCAAGAAGTATTAAACTAATAGACGTTGTGGGATTCTCAAAAAATAGTTTATTTTTGAAGGATTTGATACTAAGACAATATTTTTGAAAAGGTCAGAGCAACATAGATTACGAGTTGTTGATTTCATTACTAAAAAGTTCCCTCCCTAAAAAATAAGTAAATTGTGCGCTTGATTGTCAATGAGTTCTATCTTGAATCGAGCAGTATTAAATAATTAAATTAAATTTTATTGCCAAAGAGATATATTTACTAAAACATTATGAATGAATTTGTTACTCTTTTCCTAGCATTACAAAATATATTTTCCTTTTTTTTCTTTGTTGCACATTTTTAAAAGGGCAAATTACATAAATCCCATTTTAGGTCTTAATTATTAAGATTCCCAACAGTTTCAAATATTACTTCATCTATCATATTTTGTACTTATGATACATGAGTCTGAATATGCGATATACATGTATCCGTCGAATTTTAAAATCGAGATACATATTTTATTTGTTTATATTAATTAGTTGCAACTGATTTCCATAATTATAGGAAGTGTGTGAAGTACGTGGGGTGTTTGGGTGAACATTAGGGTAAATGGTAATGAGTAAATAATTTGAATTGGTGATGTACCATTAATAGGACTTTAAATTTTAAGATAATTATTCAATATCATATTTAAAAGATTTGTGTATATAATTAAATCATTTAATATATATGATATAACTATTAAAAGTGGTATTATGTGTAATTTTTTTAAATTAGAGGTAAAATAAGTATATATAATAGTGAAGTATGTCTAGTTAGGTAGTTTTTCCTTTTTAAAACTAAAACCCACCTTTTAACTTCAATTAGCGCTTAAAGCCCAATTAGATTTGGAGTGTTATTGAAAGATTTTCGCCTTTAATAACACTTCTAGTTGCTGCCTATAAGGATTTTACAATATTAATCAGAATGCTAGATAATGAAAATAAAATGGAATAATATTGAATGCATAACAAAAGTATTTTTGGCTATGTTTGCTCAGACTTTTTAAAAATATTAACGAATGTTTCTCAAATTATTAAAAAATAAATCAAGAAAAATATATTTATCATATGTTGTTTTCTTTTTGTTTTATTTGGGCCGGTCACTATTGGGTCGGCTAAATTTTTGTTGGGCCTCTTTTTTCATTATATAAAATCGGCCCAATGGACATATTAACTTCTTTTTTAAAAAAGAAAAGGAAAGAAAGTAGGGGAAACTACATAAATGGGCCATAAAATCCAAAATAATTACAAGTTCATACCCAAATCCAAAGTAATTTCTGAAATTATTCATTCTCTCATAAATAATTACAGTCCATACGCTCCATTCGTTAAGAGTGATAATTTTCGCTTAACTGATACTAAATCGGTATGATATACAGTATTGATATCATTAAGGTTGATAATTTCTCTTAACTAATATTCTATATATATATATATATATATATATATATATATATATATATATATACTGTATTGGTATCATTAATGTTTCTTGTTCATAAATTAATCATTAGTCTTATGTATATTTTATAGTATCATTAAAGTTTCTTGTTCAAAAATTACTCATTAGTCAATGATGCTATAAGAGTATATATATGCTCTTATAGTATCATTGACTAATGAGTAATTTCTTAACAAGAAACCTTAATGATACCAATACAGTATATATATATACTAATTTAGTATCAATTCAACGAAATTATCAGTTTTAATGATACCAATCAAGTATATGATACTGATTTAGTATCAATTAAGCGAAATTATCAGCCTTAATGACACCAATACAATATATGATACCGATTTAGTATAAGTTAAGCTGAATTAGTAAGGGGATATATAGTGTAATTATTTAGTGGGGTATGAATGTAGAAGGGTATACATTTGTAATTATTTTGCTTTTATGGGGTATTTGCTTATTTTTCCTAGGAAAGTATGATAAATTGATAATGGAGATATTCAAAAATGTAAACGCTTCAATTTTGAGAGTGAGTGTCTAGATACTTCAATTGACAACTAAATAGTCTAACTTGTTTCCACAGTGTCTCGTGGACAACCAATATGTTGATGTGACACATAAATTTTGAAGGTGTCTATATTATCATTTTGTAATAAGTTGGAGGCGTTCAACATTCTTCTAATATAGTGAAGACAAATTAAGATGTCTAGATGTGCGTACTCAAAATTAAAATATTTATTTGTCAGTCGAGGCCAAACTTGAGTATATATTTATGTATTATTTCTATGAATAATACTTCATTTGTCTCAATTTATATGATGCATTTTGATTCAATATGAAATTGAAGAAAAAAACTTTTGAAACTTATGATTTATATTAAATAATAAATATTTGTATAATTATAAATCATCTCATTGAGATAAAATTAAAGATTGGACATTAAATTAATTTTATAAATAGTATATGTATATTTATTTATTTTTTTTAGATAAACTAAAACGAAAAATGAATTAGTGGTTGCTGGCCGTCTATTTTGACCAATAGAGCCAGCTTTATTATTGTGCTCTCTAGTTGCTCAAAATGGTTTTTTTTTTTTTTTAAAGCTTTAATTTCTGTCCATATAAAAGAGGAAGATTTAGTTGTAGAATTTCACATATTAATTAAGGAAGATTAAAATTAACAAATTGTTTATATGATAATTGAAAAAGAAAAGATAATTATATATAAATTATTTATTTTACATATAAAGGAAGTAGTTTAATTAATGTAAAGTAAACGGTGAGATAAGTTTATTCCATTGAAAATAAAAAAATATCCAAATTTATTATTTTAAGTAAAAATATGTGGTTCATAGTACATATATCTCTATATTTCATTTTTTGTCCAATCAACTAAACCTTTATAAATAAAAGTATATCTATTAAAAATTTTTATCATTGTTTAATCTTGTATTATAATTTTGGATAATAATTTCGAAATAGCTTGTGAACAAGCTAAACGTTATTTTCATTTATGTGTTCTTATTTTAGAGATATTATTTTTCTAATACAATCAATTAAATATTTATGAAAATTTTATGATGAAATTATTTTTGTAATGCCTTCAAATGACATGTGCTTCATCACCTTCAATCTATCAAGTGAAGTGTTTGTATGAAGTAAAATTCAGACAAATTAAAAAAGTATGTCAAATGTGATTTAGCATGAATAATAATCAAATGTTACCCTCAGTGACGGGTGATGATAATTCTATTGATGAAAGATATGAAGTTAAGATAGTCAAAATTAGATCAATGCCATATTTATAAAGTTCTCTTAACTCTGAAAGTATGAAATCGAACACTAAGTTGTGACTCCCAATAAGCTTAGGGGGATAGTCATTGTGAAAGAATCTGAGATCTCCATCATCCGTTATGAGAAAACTTAAGATCTTCACCAACTACATAACCGAAGTAGATACTAGACTTAATAGAAACAAAATTATCAAATGATGCTCGTTAGGATTTAACCTTTTATATACTCTTTTCAAATCATCTAAGTTTTATTCATTCACTTTCAATACACTCTCATCCTAATGTTCTTAAACTTCTCAAGCTTATTAAATAACATTGTTAACTGCCAACATCAGAACTCAAGTTTGCTTTAACTTATCATTTCATATCAATTCCATAATCTTTATTCTTGTTGCCTTGTTCATATATTTTGATAATTTTAATTCGTATATTCTTAAACCACGTCTATAAATTCACCTGTACAATTTTAAGGGTAACTAGTGTTTGCACTCACATTTTTGAGATAAATAAAGAATAATTATTGATTCTTTTGCATAAAGTTGTTTTAAATAATTAGAAATAAATAAATAAAATAAATCATTTTCTACTTGTTATTTCTCATCACTTTCCTAAATTCTGTCTTCTAGTTCCTTTTTTTTTTTTCTTTTATATTTAAAATATGTTTTATGCTTTTTCATCTTCCACTTTCCTTTACACCTTCCTTTTCTCATTTCTCAAATCTGAAACTCTCATATTTTTGACTCTCCGTTTACTTCAATTCCACTCTGAAATTAATTTTTTCTTCTTCTATGGCTTCTCCTGTGGAAGAAGGTAACTCTAACCCATATTTATATCTTGCATAAAAATTGAAAAAAATATATTCATAATTGTTCTGATCATCAAATTATCAGTAGTTAATTTTTCGATTTTTTTATTTGCTTTATTAGTTCAAGATTTAGTTATAAATATATGGGTATTTCGTAGTTCTTTTTATTAGCTAGTTTCAAAATTTTCAGTTGTTTTCTGCTATATTAGCTGGAAATATAGTTTTAATCATCTGGGTATTGAACAATGGAGATTAATATGGAGAAAAAATGGTACTATTTAAATAAATAAGAAAAAATTATCCATGGATTTATCAGTATATACTTTGGTAATTTTTAGTTTTTTTTTTTTTTTTTTTTTTTTTTTTTTGTTGCTTTATTAGCTGGAGATATAGATTTTAGCATATGGGTACTTTGAATGAGAGATGCATATGTAGAAAAAATGGTTCTTTGGGGGAATTTGAGTTCTTATTTTTGGTTTATTAGCTGGAGATATAGTTTTAAGCATATGGGTATTTCTTAGTAGAGATTTATATTCATTGAGTTGTACCTTGCAAACAACAACATACTCAGTGTAATCACACAAGTGTAGTCTGGGGAGGTAGGATGTACACAAATCTTACATCTACCTTTGTGGGGTAGAGACGTTGTTTTTGATAGACACTCAACTGAGTTGTACCTTGCATATGTACAAAATCCTTAGCTTGAGCGATTTACTATGGTGTGATTTTTCATATTATTTAGATGACAATATGCATTACTGTACCTCGATCTGAAACTAGTTTAGGAAAGCTATATCAATCCTTGAAATTGAGCCAAAGTTATCTGGTACATGTTGTTGGTGGGAGGTGTGATAGGTGGTAGGTATCTCGTGGAATTAGTGGTGGTGTGCAAAAGTTGTCCTGAACACAACGGTTATCAAAAAATTTTAAGAACAACCACTTAGATGGCAATTTTAATTTTTTTTTAAGGAAAATTAAAGTTTGTTCAACGGATGAGAACAAACTTTGCAGGTTCTTTTTATGCTTCAATAGTGTTTAGTTCTGAAGACTTTATGATGGAGTTGTTTTTTTATAAGTGGTATTACAACCTGATTCTTGATTATCTAATACTGAGTAGCTACTCTTTTTTGCTGACTAGTTCTGTTTGTGCTTGTACTAGGTGAGAGAGATGTCGAGAAAGGACTGATTACTCCAACCCCAAGCCATAACCCTCTAGCTGAGCCATCACCAACCCCATCTCCATCTTCCGCAACAGCACCAGCTCTGGTGCTTTCCAATTCTGGCAAGAGAATTGACCAAGCAGGGAAAAAGAAATATGTAAAACAGGTTACGGGAAGGCACAATGACACTGAGCTTCATTTAGCAGCTCAGAAAGGTGATCTAGCAGCAGTGAAGCAGATACTTAATGATATTGATACTCAAATGGTCGGGACGCTGAGTGGCGATGACTTTAATCAAGAGGTTGCGGAGATCAGAGCATCTGTAGTGAATGAAGTGAATGAATTAGGCGAGACAGCGCTCTTTACAGCAGCAGCGAAGGGATATCTTGAGGTGTTGAAAGAATTATTGAAGTACTGCAACAAGGATACTCTTACTAAGAAGAATCGGTCAGGATTTGATCCTTTGCATATAGCTGCAAGTCAAGGACACCATGGTGAGGATCTTAGATTTCTTCATCATTCAACTTATTTATCCCTTTACAGTTCAGCTTAAACTCAGCTTGTTAACTTTTCTGATATGGAAAGATGAAAGATCGAGTTTAACAAGATGCTGGAAGATTGAAAAAATTGCTAACCAAGTTTTATGTCTCCCCCATAATCTTATTAAGATTTGACAATGTACTTGCTTTACTTTACATTGAAAAGGGAAAGTATCCCTTGAAGTTGCAATGTTAAAAACCGGTCGTAGCTTTCGTAATGCATAAATAAACACTCAAACTTGGCTTTGACTGGAAAGTAAGCACTCCAACTTTGAGAGTGCACATCTAGACACCTCAACTTGGTGTTACTTTACATTGAAGGTGTCTAAATGATCATTTGGTAAGTTGGAGTGTACAATTGACACATTGGAGACGATTTGAGGTATCTAGGTGTGCATACTCAAAGTTAGAGTGCTAAGTGCTTAGTTGTCAGTTAAGACCAACTTTAAGTGTCTGCTTATGTATTATGTCTAAACTAAATTCTGATTTGATACCGAACACCCCCCTACCCAATTCCTTACTTGTCAAAAGAGGGTATTAACCTTGAAGAGATCTTGTTTTAGAATATCATGCCTTCAGTCTGAGCAGGCTGATGCTGGTTGGTATTGAAGGTTCAAACTTTTTGAATTGACCTACTGCAACCTTGAAATTGCCAAAAAATGCGTGTGGAGAATTATGCAGTAAACATTCAGGAAAAAACTCTACAGTTCAGTAAAATATTGAAGATAGATAAGTTTCATGGTGCCAGAAGATACTAATTATTGGACAAAGACTTATTTTTGCGTTCTTATGACAGGAATCGTCCAATTGCTTTTAGAGCATGATACCGGACTAAGTAAAACATTTGGCCCTTCAAATGCAACCCCTCTTATAACTGCTGCCTCAAGAGGACATATTGCAGTGGTCAATGAGCTGCTGTCAAAGGATTGCACCTTACTGGAAATTTCTAGGTCCAATGGTAAAAATGCATTGCATTTAGCTGCCAGACAAGGGCACGTGGAAATTGTAAAGGCTTTGCTCGACAGAGATCCACAGTTGGCCAGGAGGACGGATAAGAAGGGACAAACTGCATTGCATATGGCTGTAAAGGGAATCAGCTGTGAGGTGGTGATATTGCTTCTCGAGGCTGATGCTGCTATAGTTATGCTTCCAGACAAGTTTGGCAACACAGCATTACACATAGCTACCCGGAAAAAACGCGCTGAGGTATATAATCTGATACTCAAACATGAAACTTTTGTGTAGTACTTCTTCGCCCCATCCTTCACACCAAATACGACATCACTATTCCTCTACTGTTCTCTGTTTGTAATGCATGGTGTGCTTCAAAGCATGACACAAACTTACTGTTCCGTGTGATCGATGAGAAGAAAATTGTTCTTAAATCTGATGTTTCTCTTTCCTAATAAAAAATGTTATTGTTAGATTTGGTTTATTGAATGGATTATGGTCAAGTTTGTTGGTGTATGTCTGTAAGTTTATATAAAATTTAGATCACCATTTGTTCGATTGTTTCAATAATCATGGTCCTTGGCCACATTTTTTCATCTTGATAATGAAATACTGCATGGTATCCATTCTTTTGTGCTAGCTGAACCACTCCCCTTCTTCTTTTAAGATCTGACTGTTGGAACTTACTGGGCTTTATCACCTCTTATATATAATGATATTGTGATTGATAATCAATTTAAAACTTTTGTTGTGCAGATAGTAAGAGAGTTGCTACGCCTGCCTGATAGTAATGTTAATGCACTGAACAGAGATCACAAAACAGCTCTTGACATAGCTGAAGATCTTCCACTCTCTGAAGAATCCTCAGAAATAAAGGAATGCTTATACAAATATGGAGCTGTTAGAGCTAATGAATTGAACCAACCAAGGGATGAGTTGAGGAAAACTGTCAGTCAGATCAAGAAAGATATTCACACACAGCTTGAACAAACTAAAAGGACAAATAAAAATGTCCACGGAATTGCTAAAGAGCTTAGAAAGCTTCATAGAGAAGGGATTAATAATGCAACGAATTCTGTGACTGTTGTTGCTGTTCTCTTTGCCACAGTTGCCTTTGCTGCTATTTTTACTGTGCCTGGAGGTGATGATGAACATGGAGTGGCTGTGGTTGTGAGCACTGCTTCTTTTAAGATCTTCTTCATCTTCAACGCCCTTGCTCTTTTTACATCTCTTGCTGTTGTCGTAGTTCAGATTACATTGGTTAGAGGAGAAACTAAGGCAGAAAGAAGAGTTGTCGAGGTGATTAACAAATTGATGTGGTTGGCTTCTGTCTGCACTTCAGTGGCATTTATGGCATCCTCTTATATAGTGGTCGGTCGCAAGTATAAATGGGCTGCAATATTGGTAACAGCAGTAGGGGGAATAATAATGGCCGGGGTTCTTGGAACCATGACTTACTATGTGGTAAGATCAAGGAAGAAAAGATCGATAAGGAAGAAGGAAAAACATGCTAGAAGTGGTTCCAACTCATGGTACCACTCCGAGTTCTCTAATTCTGACATCGAAAGGATTTACGCCCTTTGATGTGGAGAGTTTCAACTTGATGAGGAAACGAAATTGTTCCAGTGTTGTATGTAGTGAAACACGAATTCCGGAGAGACCGATGAACACGACCTCATCCTTCCATCCTATCCCTACACCTGGAGGGAACTGCAAGTTTCAAATGAAGACGTTTGATCTGTTCATATTTGGAAGGGAGGTTCCATTTTACGTGTATCATCGTGTCAACCAATAAGACTTCTGTCCCGAGCCAGAACAATGGCGATGATGTATAATTTTAAGCTAAACTCATGGAACTGTAGATTGTAATTTTTGTCATTGGGATCTATAAAGTCCCATTGATCTAGAATGGGAAAGATTATGTATATGTAAAAGAAGACTCAGAAAGTTATCAGTTTCTATGGTATCTACCACTTTGTGTAGTAAAGTGGCAGCCTTAATGGATAAATCCTATGTAAACTACATGTATCCTAAACACATCCGAAATTTTGAGCCGAAAGTTTATCAGAAACAACCTTACTATCCTTTCCGAGACACTACTTGTGGGATTGCACTGAATTCAAAAAATGGTAAAAACTTCTCTTATTTGATCACTAACATCAAATATGCTATACACAAGAATGTTTTCGAAATAAATGATTATAAACTTGTTGATGAAAGGCCAAAAGGCATAACAAGCCACTCATATAGACCAAAACTTGGTCTAAGGAGTCGGAGAAGTAAAAATTGACAAAGCAAGTATATCCGAATGCATAGTCAAATTAAAGAAATTTAATGCTCGAAATTCAAATTATGTCATATAAATTGAGACAAAGGAATTAATACTTATTAAAGTTTTAGTAACTATATCTCGATCTCAAATAAGTATATTATAACTCCCTCCGTCCCATATTATAAGTAACCCCTTTCTAGAAATAGCTAGACCACAATATATGTCATTTTATAAAATTTATGCATAAATTATCATATTTTGCCCATTATACCCTTGATTGATTAATTAATTAATTAATTAATCTTGAAAATGTATTTACTTTGACAAACCTAGGAAGTCTATAAGTAATTAATTTCATTGGGAGAGTACTTCATTCGTTAATTAACTACTTTCTTTATTCACTACTTATTTTATAAAATTTGATTTTAAAAAAATATATCTACAAACAAATTAAAAATAAAAGATGAAAAAAATTAAAAAATAATCTTGAAAATTGAAGTTTTAACAAATTTTATCAAGGAAGATGACATTTCAAAAAGTTCAAAGGATGTAAAAATAGAAGATTCAACCAAAACAGGTGAAGGCCAAATTGACAAAAATCAACATCCAAATAAAGGAGCTATGCACCATTTAAATCAAAAAACAAATGATTTGTCGAACTAGAACTAAAATCCATTTATCGTCTAATTTCATTATCAATAACATCAGATTTAGCAGGAAAATTTAGATCAAGTTGAAGTAATGGAATTTGAATATTTTGTGATGTTGTCATGTTTACTTTAAGAATTTATCTATAAAAATATAAAAAAACATTTTACACAAAATATATAGGAAAATTATGGTGGGAAAACCTTGATTTTTAAAATTTTTTGGATCAATTGGTGAAAAATTTTGGCTCCAAAAAATAAAATTTAAATAGTCATTCAAATGCATTTATATTTTTGAAATCTAACATTTCATCATTTATTATAAAGTTGTCATAAGTAACATTAAATAAAGGCATAAGGATAAAATTACCTTATTTTTTAATGTAAGTACAAATAAAAAAAATGACTTATAATATGAGACGGAGGAGTATCCATTAAAATTATTGAAATTTTTGATACAAAAAGAAATGTGTCAAACATTTTGAATTTTTCCGGAAAAAGTGTAGTATAAATACAGAAAGAAATGGGGTTCCCAAAATTTTTCCAAATGTAAAGCAAGTTCAAAAGGAAAAATTGAACCATAAACAGTTCACTTGCTAAGGCTTCGAGGATGGTACGCGTACATGTGAAGCACGGCGACGGCGGCAGCGATGGCGACGGCGAGTTTCTCTACGACACTGAAACGACTTCAACAATTGATGAAATCGCCAAAGACATTATCGAAATTGCGAATTTTCAATCGAAGATTCAATGCTTCGCCGTCGAATTCGAGTCTCATCTCTCTAAGCTTCAAGGCGATCCTAAAGGTATTTACAATCAAAATTTCTAGTAATGTCGAAATAATGATTTATTAGTCGAAGTTGTTTATAGCTTTTGATTCTGAAAATTAACTGTTCAAATTCGAGCTTTATGTCTAAGTCTTAGAGGTTTTTACCATCAAAATGCTAGTAATGTCGAAATAACCATTGATTAGTTGGAGTAGTTATAGCTTTCGATTGGGAATTTGAGGGTTGAAATTTGAGCTCTACCTCTCTAAGCTTCAAGGCGATCCTAAAGGTACAATCAAAATTTCTAGTGATGTGGAGACAATGATTTATTAGTCGAAGTTGTTTATAGCTTTTTCTTCGGAAAATTAACGATTGAAATTCAAGCTTTATCTCTAAGCTTCGAGGCAATCTTAGAGGTTTTTACAATGAAAATGCTAGCAATGTCGAAATAACCATTGATTAGTTGAATTATTTATAGCTTTAGATTGGGAAATTAATGGTTGAAATTCGATCTTTATCTCTCTAAGCTTCAAGGTGATTCTAAAGGTATTTACAATCAAAATGCTAGTGTTGTCGAAATACTCATTGATTAGTTGAAGTATTTATAGCTTTCGATCAGGAAATTGAAGGTTGAAATTGGAGCCTTATCTCTTTAAGCTTCAAGTCGATCCTAAAGGTTTTTAGAATCATAAATGCTATTAGTGTCATATATACTCATGATTAGCAGTTGAACTTGTTAGTGTTACTTTTGCTTAACTGTTAAAATTGCCAATGCAGCTATGCCTCTCGTGAGAGCTCTCTCTGAAGCTACGTCATATGCTTCAAAGGTCTGTTTCTGCATGCTTTGTCATTTGCTGAAATGATATTTATGTAATCAGGATAGTAATATCATGATGTTTTTTTAGTTTGAGCAAATTATAGATTTAGGTCAGCAAATACTTAGGATGTTATTGTGGATGACATATTTGTTACCCCTCTGCACTATTCATATGTATGTTTAAAAATGTAAGACACCACATAATTGTCGTTTATAATGTGCTGTGTTCAGCCAGCTTACACTCACTGAATAAAAAACTGAGTACTGGCCAACATGCATATGCAGAGTGATTCTTTCCGCCAAGGCTTGGATTCCATTAATTATATTTTCATAAATCGTTCACCATTTCCAAGTACCCAAGGTTGTAGCCTAGTGGTCAATGTAGTGGGTTGAGAATCATGAGGTCTCAAGTTCAAATTCCAGCAGAGACAAAAAACACTGGGTGATTTCTTTGCATGTGTCATAGTATTTCAAAACAAATGTTTAAATCCAAGCAAAGAATTAACATCGTTGACTATGCATCTAGTCACACACTATCATAATATGAAATAAAGGGAGTTTGTGCAACGAGATGAGTTTATTCCTCCTCTTAGCATATCCTGTAGTTTATTTCTTTGTTGCTCGGACTCTTCAAAAATGTCAACGGGTGCGTGTCGGATTTTCCAAAAATAGTGTATTTTTGGAGATTCCGACACGGGCGTGGCATCAAAAGTGAAGAGTCCGCGCAACTTAGGTTTATTTCTTTACATACAAAGCAGAGATTTTTTTTTTTTACAAAGCAGAGATTGATGTAAGGAAACAACTAATAAATGAAGCAAACGAACAAATGAAGCAGAAAGTCTAGATGGCTGATCATCTTTAACAGTGCAACAAATATTTAACTAGTTTTGTGCTCAACACTGTCTTAAGGATAAGAAACATGTAAAGGTTTTGAAGATTTTAATTTAGTCTTGCAAAAAATGTTTTTTCATCCTTGCATTTGGTGGTTCAAATGATGTATGATAGGTTCCTTTGATTTCTGTCCGTTGAAATGGATTACAGGATCAGGTTAAACATAACAAGCCTCTATCACTTTATGTGCTAAGAGATCACACAAGAAGCATTGAGAAGGAATTTTTGGTAATGTATTCAGTAATGGGATTGTCAAATTCAGATTTACAGCAGTTCTTGTCAGGTATGTTCATAATCACTTATGTCAGCTTCCTGTCTCTTATATGCTTTCGTTCAATATATAGAAGTTCAGGACAAACATTCATGTTTGATATTTTATGAGTATATAGTAACAGCTATCTTATTTCAAGTTCCATAATTACATGTTATTGTTGGTAAGGAGACATAATCATTTGAGGCTGCAAATATGTTTTTAACAAGTTCAGAAAGAGATGCAGTTGCTTGTTTATTTTCCTATGACAAAATCAGTTTGATGACAAGCTTTTAGATACTTACCCTTTTCCTCCAAAAATTAAAAAACTTTAAAGATTCTGAACCACTTGATTGTTTGATCTCTGGGCAAATGAAAGTGAAGCCATTTAAAAGTGAACAAGTGAATATTGCAATTTTTATTATGGTTTCCACTTGATATTTGGCCTGCAAGCCTTTTAAAGTGAAACTCAAAACAATCAGCAATCATGGATGAATATATGATTATACAGACTTGCAAATCCTTGAAGAAAACACAGTGCAACTTTTATGGGCAGGAAAAGAGCTCACCAGAGGGAAAAAATTGTGTGACTTTATAGGAAGAAATGAGAAGACAAAGGTACGTTTTTTTTTTTTTCTCCACTTCACAAGAATATATCAGTACACTTAACACTCTACCAGCTGGTGGCAGATCGTAATCAGGCTGCAGTCACCTATTCCACCTCCTGCATCACTTTCTGGTACTTTCTTTTCCTTATTAGAATGATTTTTTTATTTTTATTGGGCATAATACATAAACAGACACTCAAACTTGACATCAACTGGAAAGTAAGTATGCCAACTTTGAGCATGCACATCTAGATACGTCAACTCGTCTTTGCCAATTGAACACTTAATGATCATCTAGACACCTCCAAAACATGTCAACGTCGGGTGTCCATGAGACACGGCGGGGATGAGTTGGATTGTTTAGTTGTCAGTTGAGACTAAGTTGAAGCGTCTAGATGTGCATTAAGTGCTTACTTGCCCGTTGAGACCAAGTTTGAGTGTCTATTTATGTATTATGCCTTTTTTTTTGATGTTTTTGTTTTCTGCACCTTTTTTTGCCACACATAAAAAGAAAACTTCATAGTTATTATTTTATTTTGAAGGTGGAGAAAAACATTGAAATAAAATGATGTCGTCTGGTGTTTGAATGACTTTTAAATCGGGAAACACACTCCTCTTGGATGCCCTTTGCATTCTTTCCTATCTGAGCTGCAAAGGTTTGTGACTTATTGGGATTCAACTGCGTGCTAGTTGACTGCATATTACTGCACAACAACAACATACCCAGTATAATCCCATAAAGTAGGGTTTGGAGAGGGTAGAATGTACGCAGACCTTACCCTACTGCATATTACTGTTGAACGAAAACTATTTATGTACCCCTTGCATCTCAACTACAACCAGTATCCCAAGGATTCTAAAGCTTAATACGCTACAAGTCAAACTCCGTGAATCCACTCACTAAATCATCTATGTAAATTTGTACCCGAATGCATATTGCCTTCGGAGTTTCTTCTTCCAAAAGGTGTTTTATTTCGACTAGTTATGTCTGATTCCTTATCTTTATATTGTTGTAGTTTATGCTCATCATCTTGCCTAGTTTGATGTTCATATTATGAAAAGTGCAATGCAGATGATTTGAGCTTGTAGTTCTTCTTTCAATTGTTTGGGACTGAGTCGTCGTAGTTGTAGTTGTTCTTTTGATTCATCTAATGGTCCTACTTCTTGGACAAACAAGGAATAGTATAGATGTGTGGACCAATAAATTGTACTAATGCTTGATGAACTAGAAAGGACCGACATGAACCAAAAATAATGTTTTGATTTTTCACTAAAATACCTTAATGGGCACCCAAAGATGTGGCCTAGTAGTCAATGAAGTGGGTTGAGAACCATAAAGTGTCATGTTCAAATCTCAGAGATAAACAATACTAGGTGATTTCTCCCCACTTGCTTTGGTGGACTAAGTTACTTGGTATCTGGTGCTGCTGGGAGGTGACAGGTATCCCGAGGAATTAGTCAAGGTGGGAGAGTTAGCCCGGACATTACAATTTTTTTTTTTTTTTTAAAAAAACCTTAATGGCCGGAAGAGGTGGTTGTATCCATATTGAATATTGAGTTCAATTATATAACAAGCCAATCCCCTTTTTTGAGTTCACAATTAAGAAAATAGATTTTGCTTCAATCTCAAACTAGTGGAGGCCAGCTATATAATATTCCTATATATTCATTGTCTGATTTAGGTCCATTCCAACATTATTCAGAGAACTCCTCATAAAAAATAAAAAAGGCAACTCGCGCTCAGTGGTGGATTTTCATCAAGGGTGTCAATGGTTATAGAAATTTTTTTATAATGAGGCTTGAACACATGACCTCATAGAGTGTTTGCAAGCCCCTAATCAATATACTAAACATTCAACTTGTTTCAAGAGGGGTCAATTTATATATTTATATTTATTAAACTAAAATTTGACCACTATATACAACGTAATTTTTCAACGAAAGGGGTGTCGCTCGACACCCCTTTGACCAAGGTAGGTCCGCCACTGCTCCCGCTATACGTGGGGTATGGGGAAGGGCCAAATCAGAAGTGTCTATTGTACACAGCCTTGCCCTGCATTTTTGTCTGAAACTGTTTTCACAGCTCGAATCCATGACCTCCTGATTATATACAACAATTTTATCAGTTACAACAACCTACCGTCGTCCTCTTTAATTTGTGTTCGGAGTTAGTTGAAAAAACACTCACACACATGAGGTGCATACACTAGCTGATGCTGTCCCCTAAATGCATCTTTATGACTAGCAATAGTCAATTAAAATAGTCTCACTTCAACTTATTGCTTAATTATGGTAAATTAATGTAGTTTAGTGCAAGTACTTGATGTGGGTGATTTTTTCCAGAATTAGTTATTCTTTATAAGTTCTTACTTAGGTGAAAACTCTTTACTCCCGCTATTTCTTTTTTCAACCTGCTTAGAAAAAAACAAAACTCTTTACTCCCGCTATTTCTTTTTTCAATCTGCTTTGAAATGTTTTTTCTGAGCCGAGGGTCTATCTTAAACCTCTCTATCTTTCAAGGTAGGGGTAAGGTTCGCGTAACCCTCTTCAAATCCCACTTGTGGGAATTCACTGGATATGTCATTGTTGTTGTTGTACTTAGGGCGAAAGCTTTAATACTTAAATACTCCAAAAATGTTGCCTCACTTGTGTCTCCATAAATGCACGAATTTTAGAGGATTTGACACGCTCGACCTTTTTGAAGAGTCTGAGCAACATGGCGGGCCGGGAAGTTCCATATGTCATCCTCTGGTAAATGAAAGGATGATACAAAAAATATCTTTAAATCTTACTTTGCTTTTACATGTGTCTTGAAAACTAGAAATTAGTGGTGATGCTCAATCTAATAACTTTGACTGTACAAAACATGCAGAAAAAAGGAGAAAAAGGAGCTTAGTAGACAACTTTTAGTTTAACTTTTTTGGTATTTGATTCTCTAAACACTGAGAGAAATTGGTGGGGAGAAACTGTTTGTTGTAATATGCTTATCAGTGTATTCCTAAGTGCTCAACATAATCAATGAATCTTTACAACAATGTTTATTTTGGGTCTAATTTTTGTCAAAAATGTGGCTAACATCTTCACTTAGTTTAAGGGCTCATATACCCATTTGAAATTCAAAAGATGACGTTTCTTTTCCTCTAAAAGCAACATTAAAGTTCTGTATTTTTTTTTTTCTATTACTGCTAGAAAAGTTGTTTATAAAAATCTGGCCTTCCTTGTTCTCAAGGATTTGGTCTATTGGTAAGGTCACAAAAGCCTGATGTGTGTATGTGGATTAGGTGCATGTCATGGATTCGAATCTTGATGCAGGCAAAAGGTTGATATTAAGCGGAGAAGGGTAAAGTGGTAGCTTCATTATCCACCTAGTTTCCACCCATACATAGTACCAAGTTGTTCTAGGATTTGGGTTTTCCTTACTATATACAAATATGGCGGGGAAAACCCAAATTGATATGAATGGGAGATGCTTCTAAAACTAGTTTTTCTCGGTAAGGATAGATTCAAAGTCACTCTCAGAGTGAACAACCATAATCTTACACCCTAAAATTATACGGAGGAATGACTTGAAAGAGACAATAACCAAATTACAACCACAAATCACAATAAAAACAAGTAATTCCACAAGTGGATTCAGAAAGAGTAGAGTGTATGAAAAACAAAAAAATATTGAATCCAAATATTTAAAAATCCTACCAAACTGACCGATAAACAATTCTATAAGTCTCCCCCAAGTAAATAAAAGAAGTGCTCCTTAAGCTTATTGCTATTGGAACCATTTATTTATTTAGCTTTAAAGTGAGTTAATAATTAATAATAATAGCATAATCTAATGCGTAACTATTCTTGAGTGCCACACAAGTGGGGTTTTTGCAATCAAAATTGATGATTATTTTTGGTATTTCCTTTTATTAGAGTGACCTCGCTATAATATTTTATTTTATGATGAATCAGAATTTTCCCTCAATAAATCAAAAGATTTGCTATCATTGGTCTGTGATGATAAGAGACAGTAATATATATTAAACAAAGAGTTATGATACACGAGAAATAAAGAGCATAAGTATTCAATATTAATAGAAAAGAAAATTCAATAGTAATACTTTTGATTTGTTACCAAAAATTATTTAGTGACATTAAGGCAATAATGTAAAAATTTAGTGAGCATATATGAAATTAACCTCCTTAAAATATAAGTTAGAAAATACTTTACTCAAATTAAGCAAAGTGACCCAGTATAAAGGGAATCATGTATGATAGACTGAATAATTATTGATGTACTTTAAGGACCATTAAACCACTATCTTTTTTCTGCCTTCATTGATTCTTATTCTAAATAAAATCATCATTAGCTTCATTAATTTACACATTAAACTAATAGCACTAGCAAATTTATTGCTTAAACTTAGGCTTGAAGCTTTGCAATAATTTTAATATGTAGCAGTCAAAAGACAAATTCATCCAACAAGGATACTCTATTTAATTTTTGCATTATGCCTAAAATAGTTCTTTATTAGTTCATCATTTAGAGTATTATTTTTGTTTAATCATTTGGTATTCAAACTTTACTTGACCGACTAATTTGAATTAGCGCCATGTAGGGCCAGTCTAAAGGGGATGCCTTTTTTACCTGAAGTTCCTCTATTCCTAATCAAGGACTTTGGTTAAATTTGGAGGAATCTCAAAATCCCATCCATCTCCCCGTAGTTCTTGTCTATGTTGCTCGGTTTTTAAAAGAGATTGTCACACTCGTGTCAGATCCTCCAAAATGCTATCAATTTTGGAGGATCTGACACACATCCAACGACATTTTTAAGAGTTCAAGCAACATAGGTTCTTGATGGTAGAATAATTCCTTATTAATAATAAGCAACTCTCTACTTGTCATTTGTAAATGATCACCTAGAGATAATGACTCTTTGCATTCAAGGTTCAAATTCCAATAAAGACAAACAAGACTAGGTGATTACTTTTGATTGTCTAAGGTTTGATAGGCAGAGTTATTCAATGCGTGTACTAGTAGCAAGTAACACGTACCCGGTGGAATAATGTATACTAGAAAAACCTTCATTTGACATTTATCACAAATTTTCTAACAGAGTTATGCTCTGGAAAGCCAAGCATTGCTAATCTACATAGAGGCTTATTACACAAAATTGTGAAAGAAAGAAGCAATCATATAATAAGACAACTTAAAAGTTATTTTCATTTCAATTCCTCCAGTAAAAGAAGAAACGATTACAAGAAAAAACCCTAGGTGATTTCTTCCCGTCTATCCTAACCTTGGTAGACAGAGTTGCTTGATGTCTGATGTCTGTTGCTGGTGGAAGGTGACAGGTATCTCGTGCAATTAGTCGAGGTGCATGTAAGCCACAATTATCATTAAAAAAAGGAAAAATTTATCCCCTGCAGAGTCCAGGCCTTTCTTGTTCTTCAATGATCACTTTAGAAGCTGACAATGAACAAACTCCAATGTCACTTATTGTCTTTCTTGAATGTTGAGAATTTTTGCAATGAGCAATTGCTGCTTGAATTGAGTTCTCTATATCTGAATATGAATTGTTGCTTCTCTTGAAAAAGTGCATTTCTTGAAATTCATTCGAATTATTCGAGCTTGAAGCTGACAAGGAGCCAGAAGTAGACGATGAAAATGAAGACGAAGATGATTTAGTTGTCGAAAATCTTTTAATAGCTCCTGAGAATGACCTTCTATGTCGACCTCTGATATCTTGATCGCGATCATTTTCTTTTTTGACCCCTTTTGAATTTGCACCACCTCTATGAATTTTCCCAAATGGTTCTTTCTTACCTTCTTTAGCTATTGGAAGAGGCCCTTTTTCGATGTTTCTTGAAGCAGCAGCAGAGTACTCGTTCGAGCAACCAGATTTGGAAAAGAAAGACTTGAGATAAGAGCGCGAAGACTTAAGTTTAGAACCAAACGTGGAATTCTTTATTTGCTTGAGTTTCTTCGTCCATGACCTTTTTGTGTTCTCATCTTCTGCTGGAAATAGGTTATTTGCATCAGCTGAATACTCGAACATGTATTCTTCCGGATTGAGTTCCCTGCTAACTTGACAAGACTCAACGGGAGAGATATTACATGATTCAAACGGAGTGTTATTACTCGTAGGAGTATTAGTAGTAGTTGTGAATAAAGGAGTACTAAAAGACTCATCAAAAACATCGTTTTTTCGAGTTCCATGAGTATGTTTATTAGGATTTTGAAGTAATTTCTCTACCATTTGTGTTGTACCAAAAGGGAGGTGAAGTGGGAGAAGTTTTCCATTATGGAATAATTCATCAGCTGGTGAAGTTGTTGCGTCTTTATCAATAGAATTTGGAAACATTTGGAATTCAAATTCTCTAGCTTGAGAGGGGGAATTTGTGATTTGTGAAAATATGTTTGAATTTGAACTTACTTCCATGTCTATATAATCTTCTTCTTCAACTACATTGTCACACGAACGACGAATTTCTGCATATTCCATGGTGTTTTTCACTTTGTGTTTGTGAGTTTTTGGAAGTGTAAGTTTGAGTTTTTAAGAGCAAATGCAGGGGGAAGAGGACCATTTTATAAAGAGGATTGTTGTGTAGCTTTTTATTTTTTAAAATAAAAAAATGGCTTGTAAATGAAGTGATATTATGCATATTTTAATTGATCCCAAATATGAAATTTAGTACATAAAGGGGAAAATTGTTTATATTGTTATACATTTCTTAATTCTTATAATCCTTCTTTTAGTCTCATTTTCCACTTGCCCTTTTATTTTTGGGTAATGCTAGTGCCCAGGTCAGCTTGAGGATACCTCAACTATTTCATCTGTTATTTTCCTCCTTTTATTTACCCTATTGGGCTTATACTTTTTCGTAGTTGATAGTAATTTATGTGCGTAGAAATAATGTCTACTGGTCACTTTTTGGCTTTGTCTTTTAAAAATAAACATTGTCATAAAATTTTAAATTTCATAGATGAAGTTTTGTGACGATATCTTGGAGTTTCACTTGTGAATTTTGAAACTCTATAATGACTATTTTTCGATTACATGTGAATTTTGAAACTCTATGGCAGCAACTATTTTTCTATTACAAGGGCTGAAAAGTGGATATTTGTGAATTTTACCCCCTAGGTGCAAGCACACAACTTGAGCTAGATATATAGCTTGAATAATTTTAAAGAATATATACTTATAGTAAGTTCACACTCATTGTCTTAAAAGAGTAGTTAGGTAGTGATAGTACTCAAGATCTATTGTTTAAAGTTCTAAATTCAATGAATGTCTTTCTATTTATCTAATTGTTAAACAAGTAAAAAATTCTCAATGAATCATTTGATAGTTATGGAGATTTATTATCAAATTACTACCCAATAATGATTTCTCATTTTTGTGTTATGTCTCCCCCACCAATTCATGTACTTCATGAACATGTCTTCAAATTTGATAATTTTCCTAATAAAACAAAGGTAGGTATGTCAAATTAGAGATATATTTTTCTTACTTTGCTCTAATGTCTAGTTGTCAAATTAACTTAGATCATATTGGAAGAGGCTCCTCTCCAGTAATGATTTCTCCAGTTTTTTCCAGTGCTATTTCATATAGTTGACACATGTTCATTTAATTTTTAATGGATCAAATTAATTTTCTTGACCAAATATCATTAATCATGGTTATTAGTAATTCTCTCTCCTCTCATTCCTTTCTCAATCAGCAAAGAAACACTTCTTCCCCCTCCAAAACTCTATGAAAAATAGAGCAATCAAACAATTGAAAATTAAAATTACATCAATATTTTAATGTTTTTACATTTACATACGAACAACTAGGGAGAGTTTCAAAAGAGAAAGACTGAAATGGAGTGATTAGCCCCAATTAAAGATTACAATTATAAATACCACAAGAAAAGAAGACCCAATAAATGGAGAATTTCACTAACAAAAAGTATATGAAAAAATATTGTCCTACCCATTTTTCATGCCCTTTCCAGATACTTTAGTTGGCTTTTGCAGAAACTCCAAATTGAAAAAATTGATGTTACGAAGAAGACAAGTTTTGTGGATCACCATTGTGACCGAACCAAGCTCCAAAGAAGTAGTCTCATGGGTTGGATTTTTAAAATTTTGTAACTCAAGTTCATCCTTTGAATTTTGTCTTCTTTTATCACGGTGTGAAAATAATGAAAAGAAAAAGCAATTTGTTGTTAACAAAGCAAATTCTTTATTGATTGAGAAAAGATTTGTTACAGAATTAAGTGAGAAAGAAAGATATGAGAGATGAGAGAGGAGAGAGAAAGAGAAATAGTAATAACCATGGTTAATGATATTTGACCATCGTTTAAAGGTTGTTTTATTTAAATAAATATGGATCATTAGATTTTAAAATTGACAGAGTTCATTAAATTAAATATGCACTGGACCAACAGGAGAGATTAGTGTATTGGAGAGGAGCCCTTCCGATCATATTAGTCCATCATTAAATTATTAACATCGCCAACTTTTTATAATCGAGAAATTTGTTTGGTGTCAATCCTAAATTTTTTGTTGCTCTTGTTGTTATTGCTCTCACCTATCAATACGCCACCTCAACAACTAAAACTCTCTAACCTGTTCTATCTATCTTTAACCAACTACAACTCTACTACCCTTCTCTACTTAAAAACCACGTTTAGCTCACACGGCGTAAGTACATCACAAGTCCCTCAACTTTTGTAACTTGAACTAATCCACAATGCACTTAATCAATTATAAGAGTTGTTGTCGTATAACTAAGAGATCACTCAGACCGTGAAAACAAAGTAGAATTGTTTCACATATAGCGGAAACTTTGTGCACCAGCTATATACAAACTTAATGAACTTTGAAATTTAATCCATTTCATTTCTCAAAAAAAAATTTAAAAAATTAACACAATTTTCATCATTTTTTTTCCCTATAAACGAGAATGTGGGATTTTGTGTGCATGTCACTTTAGCTAAAACAGTTATTTACTTTAGAGAAAGCTTAATAAAAATAGATATGATAATACTTGGAGCTCACGAACCACTTTGCTTTGCCTAGTTTCCTGCTTTTTTTTACTGGATTCCAGGAGCTTTAGTTTTTAACTTTATCTTACTGTCTTTATCAAGAAAATTTAAAAAATGTCACTTCACCATAGTTAGTATGTGTATGTGTATATATATATATATATATATATATATATATATATTCTTTCACCTAAATTTGTTCACTTGTCTGTGTCTTTTTCAATATAGATAATAATTAATGCACAAAATCAAGAAAGAACATTATAAAAAACTAGAGATAATGATCAAAAATACATATGAATTTGTCTTTTTTAAAATCAGCTGTTCTATGTTCTTACCAGGACTATCACAGATTGTTCTATTTTCCTACTTGAACTATCACTATCTATGTATTAAAATACACTTAGTTGCGTAGATGATGATAGTTCAAAAAGAAAAGAAGATTGAAATGATAGTTCGATTAATCAACTTCTCGAGGTGTGTTTTCATCTTTAATTATCAGTTGTTTCATTTTCCTACTTAAACTATCACTATTGATCTATGTGCTAAAACACACCTAGTTGCATAGATGATGATAGTTTATCTAGAAAAAGAAAAAACTGATAGTTGACCTAATTAAATCCAAGATGTGTTTTAATACATACATGGTATCCCCCCGTCTCATTTTGTCATGTGACACTTTTCAAATTTCAAAATTCAAATAAATTTATCTTTGACCGTAAGTTTTTCATAGATGTTTTAAACATTTTGAATTATCAATTATTGTTGCTTATAACACTATTTACGTAGTTTACAAATATATAAATTTCATTTAAAAAAAAATTGAAGATTCCATACCTAAACTCCTGATCAAACTTAAACTGTTCGACTCTCGAAAAATAAAAAGTGTCACATAAATTGAGACAAAGGAGTAATATAGTAATTATCTGCGTCTTCTTTTCAATATAGATATTAATTTATGTACAAAATCATGAAAATAATATTAAAAATTAGATTGTTGACATTGAACTACTAATAAACAAAACAAAGAAACAAGAAAACACACGATCCGACAGTTTATGGTGGAGGGAAGAAAGGTTGGAACTCGAGAGACTCTTTAGTTCTTTTTAAGTTGAAACTTCCCCACTCTCATTATAAAATTTTGTATATTATATTAAATAATTTACTTGTACAATGTTTGGTATATGATATCTATGTAATTAATAAAATAATATGTTGAGTTGAACCGATTATATTACTCTGATAGTTTCTTGCCCTTTGATTTTTATTATCATTTATTATTTCTTATATTTTGATTATCGTATTATTTTTTTGTAGTTACGTTACTATTCCTTCTTTCAGACTGCTTTATCATATTTTCTATAGTATTTTGTCACGACTTCTTTTCACTTTCGTCATTTTTTTTCTGTAACAACTTTGTATTGTTTTTCCTTGAAACGGGGTTATCGGAAATAGCATCTCTGCCTTTCAAGATAGAGTAAGGTTTGCGTACACTTTAGCCTCTTCAGACCCCGCTTATGAAATTACAATGAGTACATATTATTATTGGATGGCTCCTGTTTCTTTCACAAGGCCTCATAATTAAGAGTATTAACGTATGTAACTTTACAATCTCAACTATCTTATAACCATTAGAACTCAGAGCTAGCTTATTCTCATACGTGTGTCTTCAAATAACATTCAACATGGTAAACGTCGTAAATAAAGCTCCACACCATCTCTCTGTCATCTACATACTCATCTAGTCAAATTATTGGCTCTAATATCAATTGTTGGGCTACGTCAGTCAAGAAGAACACTTATAACATAATGCAATATTGTCCGCTTTAGGTCAAATTGCAGGTTTTGTTTTCCAGAAAGTATCACACCATTAAGAATATATCCACACATCACATGTATGTTTTCAATTTTTACACTAGCAATATGAGACTTTGATCGTACATATATCCAATAGAATGCCATATTTTGATGTAACTTAACTTATACATAAAACTATATATTATTTTTATATATATGGGATAGAATGTGAGATAAGAATTAATATTTTAATGATATCATAAGCAGTATCTACACATAGAACCATTGCTCTCAAATTGCACATAAGTTGCCTCTGAGAACACCAAGGGGTACAACTTTTTTTTTTCTTTCCAAGATAGACAGAAAAGGAAGTGAAAGAGCAATTACAGGCACAATTTGGATAAATATATGACCCACCAATAACAGAAATTCTGGATGTTGTTGTTCCAAATTTTCATGTCAAAAATAACAAAAAAATAAATATTTAGACACTTTTTTCATAGTTGAAACAATGAGGGCCTTCATTGTTGGATATCTTTTCTTCACTAGGAGCAAAGTTGATAGACATCTTCTTAGGCTTAACAACCTCAAAATATATATGCACATTTAGCTAGTCATTTTCACCAAAAAAAAGTTGCACCCGTATATAAAGACGGGTTCAGAATTTGAAATTTATGGGTTTTTAAAACGATCTGGAGTTAATATTATACAATAATAATTGAGTTTATAGTTGAATACTTATAGATATTTAGTGAATTTGTTATTGTATATATGTATACAGAGAGTATATATGAGCAAAAGCTAATGAGTTCTCGTAAAGTTTATGCATTCTTGCAACGATCTCAAGTTAATATACTAATAATAATTGAATTTAAAGTTAAATATTAAAAAAGTTTCTTATTATACACTAAGTTAATAGATGTGCTTGTATATTGCCCTTTATCACTTAACTAAGGTTTATTAACGTGCCTTCCCACCTTATTAAATCACTTAACAATAATAATTTAATTTATTCGATTTCGATTTGACGTAAATACCTGTTATATAAATGACCCACCAATAACATAAATTCTAGATGATGGTTTCCAATTTTTCATGTAAAAAATATTTAGAGACATTTCATAGTTGAAACAGTGAGGGCCTTCACTGTTGGATATCTTCCTTCACCAATAGCAGAATTTAATGTTTTTTATGATTTTTTAAAGGCGATCTCAAGATGATATACAATAATAATTGAGCTTATAAATCACATATGTATAGATATTTAGTAAATATTCTATTTTGTATATTACTATGAGGAAAATTTATTGAGTTCTCGTGAATATGTAGGTTGTACTCTAGATTTGTCACTGCAACATGCTAAGGGCGGATCTAAATCATATATTGTATGTGTCCATGGGAATTCAGTAGCTTTTTCGTAAAGACTCTATAATTAATTTTTTTATTAAATATTTAAATATGAACTCAATTATTATTATTATATATTAACCTGAAATCGTTGCACTAGGTATTAATCAAACTTTGCTTAATTATATCAAATACTTCTTGACTTTGATCATTTAAAAACTCAAATTCCTGAAAAACATCATGGTAACATTTATCAACTACTCCACTTATGATTCTTTTTTTAAAAAATAATCAAAATCCTCTGATTTAAACAAGTTGAGATTAGCTATATAATCGATGTTCGTCATATCTGTAGATGATATATGACCCACCAATAGCAGAAATTCTGGGTAATATTGTTCCAATTTTTCTTGTTAAAAGACAACAAAAATATTTAGTGACTTTAATAGTTGAAACAGTGAGGGCCTTCATTGTTGGATATCCCCCTTGCAATAAGAGCAAAGTTGATAGACACCTTCTTAATCTTAACAACCTCAAAATATGCACGTTTGGCTAGTCATTTTCACCAAAAAAGATGCATTTTATGCGAAGACGGGTTCAGAATTTAAAGTTTATGGGCTTTTACGATGTTTTCAAGTTTATATACAATAGTAATTGAACTTATATAGCTGAATATGTATAGATATTTAGCGAATTTCTTAGTATATATATGTAAGATATGAGAGAAAGCTATTGAGTTCTCGTGAACCTTTTGGTCACTTGGTTGTACTCGAGATCAACCATTGTTAGAGGCTAGGGCCGGATCTAGAGCATAATGTATAATTCACGAGAATCTAATAGTTTTTTTTTTCTTCATATACTATGTATTTCTCTTTAAAAATCCATAATATTTATAAATGTATGACTGTGAAATCCAATTATTATTGTATATTAACCTGAAGTTGGTGTAGGAAAGCCTATAAACTTAATTCAAATTCTAAATCTACTCTAACAGAGGCAGCTTTCAAGATTTGAAGTTTATGTGTTCCTGCGATAACCTCAAGTTAACTATCAATGAATCATTTCATAGTTAGAGACATTCCCTAGGATATCTTCCTTCATCACTAGGAGAAATGTTGAAAGACAACCTCAAACTATGCACGTTTGGTTGATCATTTTCATAAAAAAGATTACACTGTATTTATATAAGTTGATTCAAAATTTGAAATTTATGAATTCTTATAACGATATCATGTACTCTAGATTTTTCATTGCAAGAGGTTAGGGGTGGATCTAGATCGTATGTCATATGTGTCTATGGGAATTTCGTAGTTTTTTCGTAAATATCCTATATATATAATCAAAAAATTTATAAATAAATGTGAATTCAATTATTATTGTATATTAACCCGAAGTCGTGGTAGGTATTGATCAAATTACTTTGCTTAATTGTATCAGATTAATACTTCATGACTTTGATCGTTTAGAAACTCAAATTCTTGAAAAATAACATTTATCAACTAATACTCCACTTATGAAATTAAAAAAAGTCAAGTTAGATGAAAAAATAATCTATTTATGCATATGGTATTGATTTGAAATGAAAGTTTCATACATTGCACCCGGCATTATCAAACCTTCATATAACGCATTCGGCTAATGCGATTTATGAAGCTTTGATAAATTGGCTATATAGAGTAAAAAAATAACTTTTTGATGTATAAACTTTGTTACATATTAAATCGTATTATGTTGTGTTGTATTGAATCCTCTATAATAATATTTCACTATAACAACAATATTTTTATGAAATCGATCTATATCATGTTATCTATATAATAACATTTCGCAACAACAACAACAAAAATATCGAGAAAATCAATATAACAGAAATTTAACTATACACTAAAATATCAATTTCCCAAAAAATACTACTCAACCACTAACTTAAAATCTTGGATTTGGATCTTATTATTTTAAGTCCATCCAATTCTTGTACACTTTATTTATCCAGAAGCATAAGAGGCCATGGACAATGATTTAGCCATCCAAAAGACAAGACAACTTTCCAACTTATAAAATTTTGGACCATATATTAATTCTGTTTAATTCATTAGAAAAAAATTAATTAAATTGATCCACATATATCCTTGTCTTGTTCACACCATAACCTTTAATTTAAAGCAAGCACTAAAAAGTTGCTTTTCTTCTATGGACCTTTCCTCCCACATTAGAGCAACCCAACGCCATAAGTCCAACAATAAGGGTCGTTAAAGGGAAAACACTTTTTATCAAGAATTTTTTTATTATTCTTAAAACTCGAACTTTCAAATTTTGTATTTGGAAGGATTTATTTTTCAACGCAATATTCGGTATTCCTTCATTTATTTAGTTGAAGAAAATTAGAATCAAGAAAAAATATGACTTTATGAAGTAATAACTATTAATTAAGTGATACATATGAAAAATCAATCGTTTAATTTGGTTAAGGATGAAGGGATCAATATATCTAGCCAATCATTGGTGAAGCTAGGGGACGGAGTGCAGGGGGATGATCAATAATTTCGATTTTTGAGAAGTATTATGATCGTCCAATAAAAATCGGGGAACTACAAGCATGAGTGCTCACGGGTACATTATTCCCTACCTATAAGATTAATTTTTATTCATGTATGTTAAATGTCCTTGATCTTTTATATTTTGAATTTTCTTAGTGAAAATTTCAGATCCATCACTACACCAAAACCTAGAAAATGGTTTTAAAAAATAATCAATCATCTAATCCGACCCATTGAATATAAGTTGGATAACTGACCATTTAAAAATGAATCAAATATAAGTATTATCCACTAAAATAAATATCTAGATACATAATATGGATATCAATGTTATAAATAGCTATTTGTTTTCTTTTATTTTTCATGAATTCCTTTCTTATGCTTCTTATTATTGTTGACACCCAATTTTGACCATCCACGATTTGATTAATTTTTAAACTTCTTAAATTTTAAACAATTGGAAATAATTGTTTTTGAAAAATCCAAAAATGTTTTCAGGCTTGGTTTTGTTTTGTTTTTAGAAGCAATTATATATTTCTATATTTCTATACATATAAGTTTTGTGTACGACTTTGGGGTTTTATAAATATTTAAAAGATTCGTCTAAAAAAATGTGTTTAACTTAATACTTATCTTATTTTCCTTAAACTAATCAAGATTTTAATTAGTGTTGCAATTAGTAATATTTTCGATAATTAGTTAATTATTTCACATTTATAAGAAAATCAAGAAGCTTATTAATTTATCAGACACATAATTTATTTAGTTTCAAATTTTATCACCCTTATCATTTTCAAGACTCAGGGACCAAGACTCTTCATTCTTTTTATATTTCATTTTAGGACTTTAATATTCAGCCTATCAATTAGTTGTGTTTGAGCCCAAATTTTCCATTCCCAATTCCCAAATACCAAATCTAATTCAACCCAACAACCGACAATACAACGTTCTATACCAAAATTTAGTTGAGCTCCTATGAAATATGTGTTTCTAGTTACTTTAATATA
The DNA here is from genome assembly GCA_037074985.1 of Solanum bulbocastanum. NCBI lineage: Eukaryota > Viridiplantae > Streptophyta > Magnoliopsida > Solanales > Solanaceae > Solanum > Solanum bulbocastanum. The sequence goes on from CM073601.1 coordinate 46,500,926, forward strand.
TCATTATGTAATTTCGCAATTCATGTGTATGGCTGTTGATTTCTTTTTGATCGTCTTCTTTATTAGACGTGTATAACTCAAAATGCAATTCATGTATCCTTATATATCAAGAATGTGATATGAAAAAATCTTGTTTAGTTACATCGATTTTAGAGTTTCTATCTTCGGTATTGCGAAAGTCCGTATGTGTTGTTGAAATGTGATCGCTGCCTGCCTATTTTGTAAAACCTATTAGTGTAGTTTTGCCTGCTTAGATTCGCATTATGTAGTGTTTTTGTCTGCCTTTGTTTAGATTTTGGATTATATAATAATTTAGAGTTTAGTCTTGTTCGAGTATATTTTGGCAGATTGTAGTCCTACGGTAGTCTTCCCTTTTCATGAACACTCTCTCCGAATGAGTCCAATGGACTCCCCTCTCTTGCATTTTCCTCTTCTTTGAGTCGATCGTATCAAAATCGTGAAAGAGAAGTTATTATTATTGGGTTAAAAACCCAAGAAACAAAGCAGCAGCAGCAATAGCCTTGAAAAGGCTGAAAATTGATAATTTTTGGACTATCAAAAGTCCACTAAAAACAGCAGCAGTAGCAAGCCTCAAAAGGCTGAAGAACGAAGAGCAAAAAATTGGGTTGAAACCCATAATGGATGAAGCAATAGTACAACAATTTCAGCCCCTAAAATGGTCGAATGTGGGCTGAAAATTTCAATTATTTTTCACTGTTTACTTTGTATCCTCATTATTATTTTGGTTATTGTGAGTTCTAACTTTTATTAACTTTTTCTTTAACTCAGATGAATTCTTTGGAGTTTTTTTTTAATGGCTCTTCTATTTCGTTACTTGTTTACTTTAAGTTTACAAATTTTCAAACTCTTTCAAGTTAGGCAACTTAAGCTCTTAGACCAACTTGAGAATTATTCATATTCTTTCACAGTTAGTAATTAGCTTTGAATCCACGTTGATGAAATTTAACTAACCATTTAGTTCAAAATCTTAACTCGGATAAAATGTTAAGTTAAAATTATTGTTTTGACACTTTAGCATTTGACTTATTTCATATTTGGAATAAGATGAGTGTATAAGTATCAAAAGACTTTTGTTATTTTAAAACAAGATTTTTCAAAGTAATCTTAAGTCTTCTTTAAAAATTAGCCAACTTTTAAATCCATCGGTCAACCGTGTGTTAGCGGATTCTTTAAGATGCCTAAACCTTCCTTGGAAAATTATTTGAACCCTTACTCGACTCTGATTTTATTTAAAATGTTTTCTTTCAAAAATCTCTTTTTATACGGTTTCTTAATTTTCCTAAAATTAAGTGGCGATTTCTAAAATTATAAATTTTTCCAAAACTAAACAGAATTGCCAAAGTTGTGAAATGGCTTCGAACTCTTAGTTTTCGAAATCAGGTCGTAACAATTATTACTTGTTGTTACTTTGTTTCGGCTATCATATTATTTGTTGGTTCTATATGTATCTTTTATTATATTCTCTCTTTTCCTTCTTGTTTCGTTATGTCTTACTTGAGTCGAAGATTAATTGAAAATAATTTATCCACCCTCATAAAGGATGGTAAGGCTGTATATACACTGTTCTCCCCAAATATTACTTATAGAATTTCACTAAATATATTGTTATTGTTATTTTTCGGGAGTTCTTATTTTTTAGAAATCTAAATTTATTTTAGTTTTTAGCTTGTATCATCACCTGACCATAAATAATACTAATATCCCTATTATTCGTCAGTTAATTCATTTTTCATCCATATTAAATATGAATAAATAAAATATTTATCCATTTTTATTTTACTCACTTTTAAACCATTCATATTCGATCCGATCCGATCCATCTATTTACCACTACTAACTACATCCAACCACAACCTTCAAGGTGGAAGAATGCTTATTTCTAAGGAATTGAAAATAATGATACTCCTCCGTCCCATTTTATATGTCATGTTTTGACTTTACACTTGCATTAATAAATGATATAATTTTACCCTTCTACCCTTATTTAATGTTTTTTTAAGTCAACTTTATAATAAATGATGAATACATTTTCAAGATTAATTAACTACTCTATCAAGGGTATAATAGGCAAAATATGGTAATTTATACATAAAATTTTATAAAATGACAAATATTGTGGTCCAACTATTAATAGAAAGGGGTGACATATAAAATGGGACGGAAAGAGTAATTTTGTGGATTTCAATATATATATTTGTTGGGTTGAAGTTACAGTCATGAGCCAATAAAATGCATTATCTATATAATTAATTAATTAAGAACTTGTACATCACTTTTGTCTTATCTCAATTAATTAAGAAAACAAAACAAAGTACTTATAATTATTATCTTCAAGAGTCAAATAGATGTTTCTGAGAAATTAAAGTTTCTATTTTAACTCAAATTTACTAAATTACCCTCTTTGAGAGTACACATTTATGTTTTAACTTGATTTCAACTGACAATTAAATATTTAAAATTGTTCTCATTAAATAATCCAGTGAACTTTCAATATATCTAGTGGATACCCAATGTTGTTATGGCACATGATGATTACTTTGTAAAATTGAGTATTCAATTTATGATACGATGGAGACAAGTTGAGGTGTTTAGTATTTAATTGTGAATTGAAATCAAGTTAAATTTCTAGCTATATTTCCTAATTCATTCTACTATAAACACAGAAAATGGAAGAAAAAAAAAGCTTCTAGAACTCATTGGTAATTAGTATCCAAAGTCAATATTTACTGTATAAACATAAAAATAATTTTAATTTTGTATATATAATGTAATTTTTTGAAGAAGATTTATATGAACCTCTTATCTTTACCTAGCTCCGCCTCAACTCAAGAATGCAGTGAAAAGAATAGAATTTCACCATTTTTAATTTGAGATCTCAAATTTGAATCGTGAGAATGAAAAATTTCTTTATAAAAACCAAGTCACTATCTAAATTAATATATTTGACATAAATTTAAATTAGTCGAAACATTAAATATTTCACAAAATAAACGCATGGTGCTCTTAAGCTAGCTGGACTCTATACTTACATGGTCAATGTAGGTGGCTATTCAGGTTTTCAACATATTTAGTGAGATTAGTTTACTTCTTTACTAGCTAGTTGGTACACCAAATTAATATGCTTCCCTAACCACTTCAATTTTTGTTACTAACATTTATTTCAATGACCATCTAGTATCGTAATTCACTGATCTGATTAATTTTGATTTACATTTTATATCACAGAAATTTCTATTTTCAAAGTCTGCATTTATAATCTCGAAATATAACACTCAATAACCAATAGCCTATTGTTGATTTTAAGTCGACGGAAAATGTTTGACGTTTTCTTTTTAATTTAAATTTCAATAACGAATATTCTTGATCGAAAGTTCTATCCATTGAAATATTGGATAGAACCTTCATTGCCTACTTGTGGACATGAAGCAATAATCTTTACTTAATGAGTGAATTGGTCACATACCATATCCCTTCGGAATCATATTTACATTTAAAGTATTTTGTTACACTTGAATCACCTTCGGAAAAAATGCACATCACCTAAATCCTATTATCAACCTATTTATTTTTAATACGCCGTCAAATTCAATTTATACGATATAGTTTGATTGAGTATACGGAGTTTAAGTAAGAGAAAGTAAGTATTTGGAAGTTGTTATCATAAACATGAAACAAATCCTATGTGAATATATAATAGTGTTATTAGGAGTAAAATAAGAAGTTTTGAATTAATATTTAAATATAAACATTTTTTTAATGATGATAGACTTATAATAAAAATATTGTGACACTCAAGTATGCTAAAATGTAGTTAAGATTGGATAATCATATAATTTTAGAAAAAGAAAGATATCAAATGAATTATGCTAAGAATAATAATAGGTATTATGTCAACATTATTAAAATAGATTCCCAAATCAACCAAACACTAAAAATAATAAAAAATTATTTAAAATTCTCAATTTATAAATATGAAGTTTCTAAATTCAAGCAACATTTCAAAAGAAACAAAATACACGCAAATCAATTTTTCTTTAAGTCATTTGTCCATATTAATAAAGGACAAAAAAATACAAAAGAAATTAAATAACCACTTGTTATTATACGTTGCTATCAATTAGTTGTTTGAATTTCATTTTTGTGTATAAATAAAACGCGTTTTAGTCGCATCAAGACAAGGACATATTAGCATATGTCCATCTCAATTTATCTATCTCGAAATTGAAATATTGAGCATAATTTCATAAACGATCATTTAATTTTTACTAATTTAACAAAAAAATAATTCAGTTATATCTATGCATCAAAGGTAATGAAAACGTAAATTAGAGCCTAGGTTGCCAAAAAATCTTACATAATATCGGATACACGTGACACTATTTAAAAAATAAATATTTCATTTTTCGATATCGAAATTAAATTTTTTAACTAGAGGATTCCACGACTAAAAGTAAGTCAACATGTTCAATTAAATATCATTCATTGGTTATGCCTTCGTCACTTAGTGAAATATGTCTATTAATTAAGTCTTGGTTGAAGATTTATATTTTTAATATCTTTTTGTAATGCCAAGTATATATTATATAATGAGAATATTATTGATGTGACTTTTTATTGTATTTTTTTAATCGAACTTAATATTTTTTGCTTCTCTTTGAATGATATATAATATAGTTTTCATTATAAAAAAAACAATTTTATGACTTTAGTGTAATAAATTAAAAATTGAATGGCCATTGATAAATTAATTCTCAATTTTTTTTTTTGTTGAAGCTACTACAAGGAAACTTCTCCTACATCAAATCAATAGACAAATAAATTTAGTTAAGTGGGTGTGAACAATCAATGTCTTCTGACAAATTTATTGCATGTCCTTACTTTCAATGACCAATAAAAAAGTTCTAATTAAATTTCTTTTCTTGAAAAATTATTTTATGCAAACAATTTTTTTTAGGTATATTTATAATTTTTACCTCAAATTAACATAATAATTGATTTATAATTAGATATACATAAAACTATTTTAAAAAAATATATGGGATTTGGATAAAAAAGATATTAAATTTACGTAAATATATAACAAACACGATAAATCCACCCTTATTGTTGATGTAAAGAAAGTTTTCATTTTAGCGGTAACAAAAATTTAATATAATTATTTTAGATCATGAATTAAAATTACTAAAATTTCTGACTTCGCCATCATTTTTCCATAATGATCTAACATCATTTTCAAAAGTCTCACATGTAACATGAGAGACCTTATCTTAATAGCTGTTATCCTCTATTCCATTTAATGGTCTTCCTTTCTTTATCTTTTTTGTAGCTTTGTTCATAATTCTATGCACCAATTTTGCCTTTGACTCTTAGTTTATTTTATTATTTTTAAGTTCCTTTTAAATTCTTCCTTGGGAATTCTTCAAACACTACATTCAACAAATATCAAAAGGATTTTTTTTTGTTGCTTTCACTTTTTTGACTTTTTCTTAAGGTAATTGCTTTTATGGTCCTTCATTTATTAATTCTTTTTTAAGTTGGATCATACAAATATTTGATTAAACACATTTTATCTTTAATTAACTAAAGTATATGTTTTGGTCCCTTTGTATGAGAAATATGTGATAATATTTAGACTATTTTTGAATTATATTACCCTAAAAAATGGAGTAATAAACAAAATCAACAACATACTCAGTGTAATCTCATAAGTGAATTAAAAAATGATGCAATGTACACAAATCTTAGTCCTATCTTGAGAGGTAGAGAGACTGTTTTGTATAGATCATCAACCCAAAAAAAATATCAATAAAAAGTTTGTTACACATCGATAATTGCTAATTGATTCATTATATTAAGAAGATATGCGATCCAAGGGACTAAACTAAAAGTTAAATGTGTTTAACTAGAAATTATAAGGATCAAAATCTAAATTTGTTGATATTTGAGGGACTAAAATTGCTATTTTCTTATTCTTAAAAGCTAATCTTGCTCGTGTTAGAAAAAAAATGTGTATAAGGGTAGTTGCGCTTTTCATCATTTTTTTCTCATACACCAAATTGAACATAGAAATATTTTTTCTCCATTTCTTAAAATTAGACTTCAAATTCTTGAATGCTAAGTGCAACACAATTACACAAAGTTGACAGCTTTTTTTTTTTTAACTTTCTTGAAAGTTTAGTCCATTTAGTGTGTTGGGGTTCTTGATATCACATATTAAGTTCATTTCAAGATTTCAAAGTTTGTTTTTTTTTTTTCACTTTCTTGAAAGTTTAGTCCATTTGGTGTTTTGGGACTCTAGTGAAATCAAATTTTAAGTATATTTCAAGATTTCATTTTTTGAACAATGACTTAAAAATTGAGTCTTTTTTAGCTCCTCATTTCAAGAAATGAAAACCATTATGGATTTTGCAATACTTCATTTGTTTGTTTTGGTATTGTCTGTGTTGTGTTTGATGATATGTGCCTTAGAGTTTGATCCTGTTGATAACTATCTCATAAACTGTGGTTCATTTGAAAATACTACTATAGGTGATAGAGTTTTCTTAGCTGATAACTTGAATTCCCCTCAAAGGATATTTGTTAATACAACTCTAGAGTCTATTCCATCTAGTTATAGTTCAAATCTTTATCAAACTGCTAGAATTCTCAATGAGACTTCGAAATTCACATTTTCAATCAAGAAACGAGGGCGCCATTGGATTCGCCTGTATTTCTATCCGTTTTCGTATGGAAATTACAATCTAAATTCTGCTAAGTTCTCTGTTTCTATTCAGAACTTCACTTTGATCAAGAGCTTTCAATCATTGAGTGGTCCTTTAGTAAAAGAGTACACTTTGAACATTACTAGTACTAGTCTTGTTCTTACGTTTACGCCTTTTTCTAGCTCGTTTGCGTTTGTAAACGCATTGGAAATCATTTCACTTCCTGATGAGCTCATTCCTGTTGGTATTGGAACTCATAGTTTGAGGGAACAAGCTTTAGAAACAGTTGTGAGGGTGAATATGGGGAATGTTGCAGTGTTGCCTCGAAATGATACCTCGTGGCGATCTTGGGAATCTGATGAAAGATACTTAACAAGCAGGAATCTTTTTCAGTTTGTATCGAGGATACAAGATGTGAATTACACACGAGGAGGGCCTTCTAGGAATATTGCCCCTCCATCGGTGTATGGGACTGCTACGAGGCTGCAAGTGGATGATCCCACTGCTTCTGTAAACATCACGTGGTTGTTTAATGTTGATCCTGGCTTCGACTATTTCATCAGGTTCCACTTTTGTGACATAGTAACTGGCCACAATGATCCTAACAAAGTAGGTGGTGACCATGAACTATTATTCAATGTTTACATCAATTCCCAATTTGCTTCGAGGGACCTTGATCTTAAAAACAAGACATCAAATGTCCTTGGTTCTCCGTATTACATGGATGTTGTTACAAGGTTAGAGAACATTCACAGCATTGGCATTAGCATTGGTCCAGCAGGTATAGGTAATGCATATCCAGATGGCCTCCTGAATGGTCTCGAGATCATGAAAATAAGCAATGTCAAGGGAAGTCTTGATGCCTCAGACGCTGAGATTCAGTCCTCGGTGCCTACTTCAAAGAAGACTAAAACATGGTTGATCATTGGATCAACTATTGGAGGATCGATCATTTGCATCGTTTTGGTTGTGGTGTCTATTCTCTTTTGCAGAAATAGAATACGGACAGCTGTTGATGATTCAACAGAGGAAAATCATACAGCAGTTGGAGCTAAAGAAGCATCTATCATTTCCAAGTTGAATATGGGGTACCAGTTCCCTCTTGTAGCAGTTCAGGAAGCAACCGATCACTTCAGTGAAAGCATGATCATAGGCTTTGGTGGTTTTGGAAAAGTTTACAAGGGAATTTTGAAGGATAACACAAAGGTGGCAGTGAAGAGAGGATTTCATCAATCACAACAAGGTCTTGCCGAGTTCATGACTGAAGTCGAAATGCTGTCTCAGTTTAGACATCGCCATTTGGTCTCACTGATCGGTTACTGTAATGAAAAGAATGAGATGATAATCATTTACGAGTACATGGAGAATGGAACTCTTAAGGATCATCTGTATGGCTCGGACCTTCCTAATTTGAATTGGACACAAAGGCTTGAAATTTGCATAGGATCAGCAAAAGGACTTCACTATCTTCATACTGGTTCTCATAAGGCAATCATACACCGAGATGTCAAGTCCTCAAATATACTTCTAGATGAAAATATCCAGGCTAAAGTTTCTGATTTTGGACTATCGAAAATTGGTCCAGAAATTGATCAAACACATATTAGTACTGCAGTAAAAGGAAGTTTTGGATATCTTGATCCAGAGTATTTGACAAGGCAACAACTAACCGATAAATCTGATGTCTATTCCTTTGGTGTTGTTATGTTTGAAGTCCTCTGTGGAAGGCCCGTTATCGATCCCTCTCTTCCCAGAGAATCGGTAAACTTGGTTGAATATGTGATGAAATGTTTAAGGACAGGAGAAGCGGAGGCAATCGTTGATCCTAGGATTGCACATGAGATTACACCAGAATCCCTGATGAAGTTTGTAGAGACTGCTGAGAAATGCTTGGCTGAATGTGGTGCAGACCGGCCGACTATGGGAGAAGTTTTGTGGAACTTGGAATATACATTGAAACTTCAAGGGAAAGCTGAAAAAACAACACAAGAGAACGAGATATCGGATAATCAGTTGGATAATAGTGTCTTAAGTACAGAATACAGCATGGGGAGTATGGCTGATCTTGCTGGTGTTTCAATGAGCAAAGTTTTTTGCCAAATGGTAAAGTCTGAAAACAAAGACTCATGTGATATATGTTAGGATAAAATGCAGGTCCATCTAATGAACTCTGCTTATGGATTGTATATTTGTATTCTCTTTTCTGTAGATTTCTATGTTATAACAGATACTTGCGCTGCTTCAATTGATTTGAAGCTGCTGTTATACTATACATACATAAGTTTTCATTAGGGATTTTTTACCGAGTTGTTCACTAGCACGATAGAGCAATTCAAACGCGTGTGGTTGAGAGGGTCGATGACCATTTTATTTGAAGTGTTCATGTGTCTATTCATCATCACAAATTCACAATTCAATGTCATAATGGTATTGCATTTATCATTTTTGGCAAGTTTATGATGTTCTTCAACTATACAACAACATACTAAATGAAATCCCACACATGGGGTCTGGAGAGGTTAAAGTGTACTCAAACCTTGCCACTACCTCGTGAAGGTAGAGAGACTGTTTCTGAAAAGACCCTCGACTCAGGTAACACATATCAAAGCAAATTTGATGTTCTTCTACTATACTTCCACAAGGTCTCCAAGATTATGCACATATGAGATGAACATATATTGAATCCTTTTGGCTTCTAAAGTTCAAAAAGGGTTCTTGCTATAACTCCAGGCTGATGACTCAATGATGCATATTGAAGATTATCCATTTCTTCAAGTGAACTTTCCAATTTCGGAATAGTTACGGAATCTCCACGAATAGGATTAAATCTTATTCCGTTGTATTTGCATGAGGTTTTTCTTTAGGAAAGTCCTCTAAAGAGCTTAGTTGATTCAGGATTCATGTTTCATCTTTCATTTCCTCTTTGTTTGTTTCGAGAAATCTATTGTTCTTTCTTTTTCTTCCTTCTTTTCCGATCGAGATGTTTAAATCATGAAAATGTGCAAAAGCTCTATTTACATCAGTCATTTTATGAGTCACTTCCTTTTTATGTATGCCATCGCCACTCACTTTAGTGACATTTACTAATTCAGAACTTAATTTGAAAGTCATATTTTGACTCAGGCATTTTCGGAATGCAGCTAATAACCACTAATGCCAAAGTATGTGAATTGTGGTGATAATTATTTTCTATGATATGAAGTTTTAATGGTTTCATTATTTTTTAACAATTCCTAGAGTAACTTTTATCATTAGCAAATTTGCTACAAAACATATAAAAGTAAAAACGAATTTAGACCCAGTGTAATCTCAAACACTAACTCATGAGAATTATCAGCTTGTCGAAACATGGTGACCACATGTCATTTCCTCAATCGACGTAACAATCAATACCCCTTTTTTCTTCATTCAAAACTAGGCATTTATTACGTGAATAATATATAACAATATACTGTAAAATCTCCTTTGTGATAGCCTTCATTTTAGTTAGGGGAATTTTTGTTAGACAATCGTGACAAAATTTAACAAGTATTAATTTCATAGTAGTAAAATTTAATAGGATTATATTTATTTATTTTTTAAAAAATATAAGTACTTAAAACCCGACCCATTAGAGCGCCAAATCTCAAATCCATAAATCTATACGAATTTGAAAGAAAAAAGAGTTTCAGAATCCCTAAAGAAAAATTGATAATGGAGAGAGAAAAATCGAGTAGGAGAGAAAGAGGATCCAGTGACGGCGACGGCGACGACGATCACCGCCGTCATCGCCACCGTTCGAAGCATCACCGTGACGAAGAGAACAGACACCGGTCCGATGATCGGCGACGTCAAGACCATGAGAGATCGATTGAACGTGAAGGAAGCAGAGATAGAGGTCACGATCGCGAGGATGAGAATCAATGTCAGATCAATGATCGGCGACGAGATCGTGAGAGGGAAGGAAGCATAGATAGAGCTTATGATCGTGAAAGGCTTGAGAAATCACGTGATCAGGATAGATGCGAGAAATTGTTTGAGTTGGAAGTTAACAGAGAGGATTCAATGGAGAGAAGAAATTCACATAAGAGGAAAGATAGAGGAGAGAATGTGGATAAGAGGAATGTTGATGAGAAGAGAGCTAGGGGTTCGGAGGTTAAGAAGGACAAACTGAGAGTTGGGGATGTGAAGTTGATGGATAAGGAAGATGTGGAAATCGATGAAGAAAAGAAGGGAAAAGGATTTGAAATGAGAACTGTGAAGGAAGAACTGAAACCGGAGCCCTGTGACGATGGACAGGGTGTTGATACCATTGATACTGTGAGTTTTTTTTGTTTCAATATTGTTCTTCCAAGGTGCATATCACATTTACATTGTTGTGTTGCTTTTACCTATGTTTGTATGTGTCTTGCGTAGTTCTTATTTCCATGCACCTTTGTTACTGGGATACAACGCTGCATACTTCTGCATTGTCTTTATGAATTACATTTCTTAATTGTTGTTGAAATTGCACCATAGGTGTGGCCTCCTCTCTTTGTTATGTCTTAAGAAGTCTGTAATCTGGTTTCTTTTTTATCTGATAGAGCTTAACTTGACTAGTCTGGCACGTCTTGTTTCTCAGTTGTATGTTGTTGTATATTCTATTGTTTCTTTCATCAGGATGTTTTTCCTGATTTATGCATTTGACTTTCTTATTTGCAGAGTACTGCAATAGGATCATACAGTGCAGCATCAAGGACTTCCCCTGATAAACCTTTGACTCGTAGTGATTCTCCTGCTATCAAGGTATCTTCAATTTCTACCACAAATGAAAATAAGGGAGTTAATATTAACAGATTTCATAAGGTTCTTGGGAAATCTAGTACAGATGGGGCAGCTCGTGACACTGGCAAGAGTGCGACCTTATCGATTGATGCTAAAGGAAATGCAAACGATCTCAAACAAAGGCATAAAGTGCTGAAAGAAAAGCTTAAGAGAATTCCTTTGGTAAGTTTGCATCTAAACACCCAGCATATTTCTACAGTTTGCAACTCTGTTCTCCTTTTACCTTGGCTCCCTATTCGTATCTCTTTCTTTTGTGGGAAATGAGAAGCACTACATGATTAAGCTAAGTTGCTCGGACTCTCCAAATATGTTGCCGCACCTGTTCGGATCCTCCAAAAAGTACTACTTTTGAAGGATCTAACACGCACATGACATCATTTTTGAAGGTTCCGAGCAACTTAGATTAGAAGTATGCAGAAGGGCTTTAGAGAGGAGCTTTTTTTTTTTTTTTTTCCTTTTCCCTCATAGGTTTGTAGGGAAGCCTTCCCTTTGTTTTGTGTCAAAGATCTTAAAACTATTATTTATGTCCTCTTTTAATTTCTGTAGTTAAACAAGGGTGCCAACTCTACGAGAGATGGAAGTTCACAAATGGGTTCCAAGGAGAACCTTAAATCCCCTTCAACCAATGTGGCAATATTGCCACCACCAGTTGCATCTTCAAATGCAGGGATATTACCCACTCCAGGTTCAGCACGTAGCACATCACCTATAGCTACCATGGCTTCTGCAAATATGCTACCCAGTAGCTTGCCTCATGTTGCTGGCCTCACAGCACAGAGCTATGAAGCAATGAAGCGTGCACAGGAGTTTTCTGCTAAGATCGAATTCCGGCAGGACCTGGAGTGTCCCTCCCTCACTAACATGTTTCCTGGGCAAATGCCTTCAGAGGTTATAATTCAGCCAAAACTCGCTAAAGCCACCGTTCTTCGATTGGATGCATTTGGCAGGGAAATTGATGAGCAGGGAAATGTGGTCAATGTGCCCAAGCCATCTAGCACCCTTAAGGTACGGCTCATACATGTTCACGCCATCTTTTTTTAAGTGTTTCTATATTTATTCAAATAGCTTGTGGTGCTGACTTTGGGTTGTTGTGCAGGTAAACATCAATAAGCAGAACAAAGAGAGCTTCCAACTTCTCAAACCTGAACTTGACATTGATCCTAATAAAAATCCGTATTTTGATCCGAGGATGGGCATTGACAAGAACAAAATTTTGAGGCCCAAGAAGATGTCATTTCAGTTTGTGGAGGAAGGTAAATGGTCCCGAGACGCAGAAATAATCAAGTTAAAGGTACTTCATAATTTGTCTTGTTGTTGTATTTTCACAGGCTTTTGTGATTCTCTGTTTATTCTTCTTATTACTCTTGATTAGGTTTTATTAATTATGTACTTTTTGATTTTGCAGAGCCAATTTGGTGAATTACGAACCAAAGAGCTGAGGACAAAGCAAGTGCAATTGGCAAAGGCAAAAGCAGAGCCTGACATAAATCCAAATCTTATTGAGGTGTCAGAGAGGATTATCACCAAAGAAAAATCAAAGGAACCAATCCCTGATGTTGAGTGGTGGTAAGTTGTTTCAATCTCCCTTCTTTTTACTTTTTTTAGTCTATCATGTGTTTCCCCCCCTAGTGGACACTTAATCTGTCTCCTCACTCGATGTTGAGGCCACTATGCATTGTGTATTTAGTGAGTTCCACAGATGGAAGTGGATCATGAACACTACTGGTCTTGTGTCTAACCATCAGATGGATAATTGTTTTGATGGGTTTGTGTCCTAGGTGCTTCTAGTCTGTGTACCTCACTTATAATGTGACTTATCTCCTTGATGTGGTTATGGTCTCTTATCTTGGCACTGTCCTATCTGCCACACTTTACACACTCTGGATGAGTTCATGTGATGTGAATTTCTCTCCCCTTTTAACATAACTTTCGTTTAAGAAGAATCCTACAAAATAGATATCTGCTACTATCAGCGGTCCACACTACTGGTATTGTACAACTATAATATGATTGAAAGGACTTAACTTTTCCATATTTTATTGAATTTACATGATTTGTGGATGATCCTCGGGTGTGATCTCCAAATTTTCTTTTATAGCTATGCTTACCTTGTTTTAATCTTCGTAATCTGAAAAATGATGACTTTGACTAGACACTTAGGGGTCGTTTGGTTATGAACAAGTTATCCTGTATAACTTATCCCACCATGTATATGGGTATAACTTATCCCATCGGTATAAATGGTGGGATACGTTATCCAAAACATGGCAACCAAACAAGACACAATTTTTATTCCATTACTATTTTCTTATCTCATCACTATTTATCTTTATCCCTCACAACAAACGACCCCCAAGTATTTCTTGTTTCTTCATCTGACATGCCAGGGATGCTCCTCTGTTACGATTTGGTGCTTATGGTGTTATGGTCAACTGTAACTTAACTGATGATACGTTGAAGATGGAGAGGATCACCATTTATGTTGAACACCCCGGTCCTATTGAGCCTCCTGCTGAACCTGCTCCACCTCCTCCACAGCCATTGAAGCTGACCAAGAAGGAGCAGAAGAAAATGTGCACCAGGCGCCGAATGGATCAGGAGAGAGAAAAGCAGGAAATGATACGTCAGGGCCTGTTAGAGCCACCAAAACCAAAACTTAAAATGAGCAATCTTATGAGAGTCCTTGGCTCAGAAGCCACTCAAAATCCCACAAAGCTTGCAAAGGAGATTAGAAGTGCTGCTGCTGAGCGAGAGCAGGCTCATATAGACAGAAATCTTTCTCGGAAGCTCACTCCTGATGAGTGTCGTGAGAAGAAAGAAAGGAAACTCTTTGACGACCCAACTATTGCGCCAGAGACGATAGTTTCAGTATACAGGATCAATGACCTTTCACACCCTCAAAATCGCTTCAAGGTCGATGTCAATGCACAGGAGAATCGCATGACAGGGTGTGCGGTTATCTTGGGAGATATAAATGTGGTGGTAGTTGAAGGTGGTAAAAAGGCCATCAAGCGATATGGGAAACTTATGCTTAGGCGAATAGATTGGACTGCTGCTGTTAATAAAGAAGATGAAGATGAAGATGAAGATGAAGAGAAGCCTCTCAACAAGTGTGTGTTAGTCTGGCAAGGGACTGTTGCTAAATCGAGCTTTCATAGGTTTTTGGTTCACGAGTGCAGGACTGAGGCTGCTGCTCGTAAGGTCTTTGCTGATGCTGGGGTTCTTCATTACTGGAATTTCGCTGTAGACTTCAAAGATGATGAGCATTAATTGTGTCCCGCTTTCATGGAAGACATTTTCTGCGGTTCAAGACATGGAAGGAATACTACAGTAGTACTTTTTTTGTTGTTTCATTTGCTGAGCAGTTGTGACACCTCTCCAATGCTTTGGTCTTATGTTGGTTTCTTTTGTATGGTGATAGCTTTAAAATGTTTTTGAACTGAACTGATATAGGATTACTGTATCAAATAAATTCAGAAACTGTACCCAAGCATAGCTAGATCCTCCAATGCACCGCGCTGTCTTTTTTTTTAGGTGAGTGGTATGTGGTTGGCTTTTTCACCCGTTTTTTTGAATGACTGGTGTCCAATCAAACTTTCCAGCACCTCAATTAATTCTACGAGATATATATGCGAAAATATGCCTTAAAAAAATGATGAGACTATATGTAATGTTTCCTCAACTTATTCTCATTAAGTTTTCAGAATTTTTTTTTTTGGTGCTCTAAGGCGTCAGATCCATGGGTTAATAAATACGAAAAACTAAGAAAGTTGCGTAATTTCTAAAAGTTGGCTCGTAAATGTGAAAATATGCCTTAAAAATGGTGGGATTATATGTATTGCTTTTCCAATTCAATATAGAGGTCCTCATAAAGTTTTTTAAAATTTATTTTTGGATGCTCCAAAACGCCAGATCCATGGGCTAATACACATGAAAAACAAAAAAAGTCGCGTAATTCCTAAAAGTTGGCTCGTAAATACAAAAACATGTCTTAAAAAATGATGGGACTATACGTAATTGTCATGACTCAAAGTACACCATAGACATGACATGACATATAAGAACCCAAAAGGCCCTACACAAACCACTTGTCATACATATACACAACATCATAGAGAAAAACATGAAATCTCATAAGTACAAAGTTTGACATATAAGCGGAAGTACATCAAAGTCTTGGCAAGCCATTTATTACATCAAAAGAGTGATCGGGACGTAACCCGTACACCACATACAACATCTGAAATCGAAAACATAAGGAAATCAATAAATGTGACATTGTCCTCAAAGTATGATGACTCACCAAGTCTTCAAATTCTCCAAGTGCTCACTAGCCACGAACGGAGGGAGAAGAAACGTCACACCTTACGTCATTAAACAATGTAGGCACAAGTATGCATTAGTACATGGAATATACTAAGTATGAGGGATATGCATAAACATGAAAACATGATCATAAAGAGACATAATAGGAAAACATGATATGCGTGACCAAGCTAAATGTAGTAAAACCTCTAAAAAGGATCGTAAAATATAAACATAGTCAATGCATCTCAGAATCATATGAAAACTTCATAAAACCTTAGAAAGTAACTTAAATCATTTTGTGGGATATTAGCCTTAATCGACAATAGACCATGTGAGATAAGAACATGAAAATTGGTAAAATCTAGTTTTACCAACTTTAGGGCTCGTTTGAACTTGAAAATGTTGGTTTGCCCCTCGGGACCAACTAACTCCATTACTAAGGTCTTAACGGACGTCTGTGAAAAATTTTTGCCAAAAACAAGCCGACATTTCGACTTACCAAAAATTCATGGACTATAGTACATAAAAATCAATAATCTGGTTTTACCTGGTTTGGGCTCGTTTGAACTTGAAAACGCGTCGGTTTTCCCTTCAAGACCAACTGACTCCATTATTAAAGTGTTAACGAATGCCCATGAAAAATTTCAATAAAAAACAAACAGGAATTTCAGATCATTATTTTCAAGGTCAAACAAGCCCCATAGCAAGTAAACCCCCAATTTTGCCGATTTTCGTGTGCTATAGTCCATGGATTTTTGGTGATTCAAAATACCAATGTGATTTTTGCCAAAATTTTTCATGGACGTTCGTTAAGACCTTAGCTATGGAGCCAGTTGGTCCCCAAGGGAAAACCAACCCATTTTCAAGGTCAAACGAGCCCCAGAGAAGGCAAACCTCCCATTTTGCCTATTTTCATATTTTATAGTCCATGGATTTTTGGTGATTCGAAATTCGGACGTGATTTTTGCCGAAATTTTTCATGGACATCCAGTAAGACCTTAGCTATGGTGCCAGTTGGTCCTAATGGGCAAACCAACCCATTTTCAAGGTCAAACGAGCCCAGAGCAGGTTAACCCCCCATTTTGTCAATTTTCGTGTGCTATAATTCATGAAATTTTGGTGATCCAAAATTCGACCATGATTTTTGCCAAAATTTTTCATGGGTGTCCGCTAAGACCTTAGCTATAAATTTAGTTAGACCCCAAGGGCCAACATGCCCATTTTCAAGGTCAAACGAGCCCTAGAGCAGGTAAACCCCATTTTATTGATTTTTGTGTGCTATAGTCCATGGATTTTTGGTGATTCGAAATTTCAACGTGATTTTGTCGATATTTTTCATGAGACCTTAGCTATGGAGCCAATTGGTCCCCATGGGAACACCGGCCTATTTTCAAGGTCAAACGAGTCTCAGAGAAGGTAAACCCCCTATTTTATCGATTTTCGTATGCTATAGGCCATGAATTTTTGGTAATCCAAATTTTCGACGTAATTTTAGTCAAAATTTTTCATAGACGTACGTTAAGACCTTAGCTATGGAGCCAATTGGTCTCCACGGGCAAACTGACTCATTTTCAATGTCAAACGAGCCCTAGATCAGGTAAACACCTCATTTTGCCAATTTTCGTGTGCTATAGTCCATAAATTTTTGGTGATCCATAATTCCGACGAGATTTTTATCAAAATTTTTCATGGACGTCCATTAAGACCTTAAATATGGAGCCAGTTGGTCCCAAGGGCAAACCGACCCATTTTTAAGGTCAAACAAGCCCCAGAGTAGGTAAACCCCCCATTTTGCTAATTTTTCGTGCTATAGTCCACGGATTCTTGGTGATCCAGAATTTCAACGTGATTTTTGCTGAAATTTTCAAGGACATCCGTTAAGACCTTAGCTTTGGAGCCAGTTGGTCCCACGGCAAACCGACCCACTTTCAAGGTCAAAGAGCCTCA
Organism: Solanum bulbocastanum; assembly: GCA_037074985.1. NCBI lineage: Eukaryota > Viridiplantae > Streptophyta > Magnoliopsida > Solanales > Solanaceae > Solanum > Solanum bulbocastanum. The sequence continues at coordinate 46,518,706 of CM073601.1, forward strand.
GAGTAGGTAAATCTCATATTTTACCGATTTTCGTGTGCTATAGTCCATGAATTTTTGGTGATTCGAAATTGAGACGTGTTTTTTGCTGATATTTTTCATGGACATCCGTTAAGACCTTAGCTATGGAGCCAAAGGATCCCTACGGGCAAACCGACCTATTTTAAAGGTCAAATGAGCCCCAGAGCAGGGAAACCCCTAATTTTGCCAATTTTCATATTCTATAATCCATGAATTTTAGGTGATCCATAATTCAGACGTGATTTTTGCTGAAATTTTTCATGGATGTCCGTTAAGACCTTAGCTATGGAACCAGTTGGTCCCTATAGGCAAACCGACCCATTTTCAAGGTCAAACGATCCCTAGAGCAGGTAAACCCCCGATTTTATCGATTTTCTTGTGCTATAATGAATGAATTTTTGGTGATCCAGAATTTCGACGTGATTTTTGATAAAATTTTTCATGGACATCTATTAAGACCTTAGCTATCGAGTTAATTGGTCCCTACAGGCAAACCAACTCATTTTCAAGGTGTAAAGAGCCCCAGAGCAGGTAAACCCCTCATTTTGCTGATTTTTGTGTGTTATAGTCCATAGATTTTAGGTGATTCGGAATTTCTGGGTGATTTTTGCCAAAATATTTTCATGGACGTCCTCTATGACCTTAGATATGGAGCCAGTTGGTCCCCACGAGCAAATCGACCCATTTTCAAGGTCAAACTAGCCCAAGAGCAGGTAAAGCCCTTATTTTGTTGATTTTCATGTGCTATAGTCCATGAAATTTTGGTGATTCGAAATTTCGACGTGATTTTTGTCAATTTTTAATGGACGTCCATTAAGACCTTAGCTGTGGAGCTAGTAGGTCTCCACGGACAAACTGACCCATTTTCAAGGTCAAACGACCCCAGAGCAGGTAAAACCCCCATTTTGCTGATTTCGTGTGCTATAGTCCATGAATTTTTGGTAATCCAGAATTATGATGTGACTTTTGCCAAAAATTTTAATGGGCGTCCGCTAAAACCTTAGCTATGGAGCTAGTTGCTTCCTACTGGCAAAGCGTCCCATTTTTAAGGTCAAATGAGCCTAAAACAGGTAAACCCTTCATTTTGTCAATTTTCGTATAATATAGTCCATGGATTTTTTGTGATTAGAAATTCCTACATAACTTTTGCCAAAATTTTTAATGGACGTCCGCTAAAACCTTAGCTATAGAGCCAGTTATCACCACTGGCAAACCAGCCCATTTTCAAGGTTAAAAGAACCCAAAGCATGTAAACCCCTCATTTTGCCGATTTTCGTATGCTATATTTCATGGATTTTTGGTGATCCGAAATCCTGACGTGATTTTTGCCAAAAATTTTCATGGACATCCGTTTAGACCTTTGCAATGGAGCCAGCTGGTTCCCACGGGCAAACCTGCACATTTTCAAGGTCTAAAGAGCCCTAGAGTAGGTAAACCCCCCATTTTGCCAATTTTCGTGTACTGGTCCATGGATTTTAGATGATCCAGATTTCGACGTGATTTTTGTCGAAATTATTCATGGATGTCCATTAAGAACTTAGCTATGGTGCCAGTTGGTCCGCACGGTCAAACTAGCCCATTTTCAAGGTTAAACGAGTCTAGAGCAGGTAAACCCCCAATTTTGTCGATTTTTGCATGCTATAGTCCATGGATTTTTGGTAATCCAAAATTTTGACGTGATTTTTACTGAAATTTTTCATGGACATCCGTTTAGACCTTAGCTATGGAGTCAGTTTGTCCCTACAGGCAAACCAACCCAATTTCAAGGTCAAACGAGCTCTAGAGCAGGTAAACCCCCAATTTTTTTAGATTTTTGTGCGCTATAGTGCATGAATTTTTGGTGATCTGAAATTTTAATGTGATTTTTACCAAAAATTTTTATGGACGTCCGTTAAAACCTAAGCTAAGGAGCCAGTTGGTCCCCACGGGAAAACCGGCCAATGTTCAAGGTCAAATGACCCCCAGAGCAAGTAAACCCCCCATTTTGCTGATTTTCGTATGCTATGGTCCATGGATTTTTGGAAATCAGTTAGTCTCCATGGGCAAACCGGCTCATTTTCAAGGTCAAACGAGCCTAGAGCAGGTAAATCCTCTTTTTTATCGATTTTCATGTGTTATAGTCCATTGATTTTTGGTGATTCGAAATTCCAACGTGATTTTTGCCAAATTATTTTATGAACGTCCGTTAAAACCTTAGTTATGGAACCAGTTGGTCTCCACGGGAAACCGACCCCTGTCAAACGACTCCCAAAGCAGGTAAACCCACCATTTTAACGATTTTCGTGTGCTATAGGCAATAGTTTTTTGGTGATCCTGAATTACGACGTGATTTTTGCCAAAATTTTTCATGGACGTCCGTTAAGACCTTAGGTATGGATCCAGTTGGTCCCCAAGGGCAAACCGACTTATTTTCAAGGTCAAACGAACCCCAGAACGGGTAAACCCTCATTTTTATCGATTTTCATGTGCTATAGTTCATTGATTTTTGGTGATTCAGAATTTCAATACGATTTTTGCCAATTTTTTTTTATGGACGTCCGTTAAGACCTTAGTTATGGAGCCAGTTGGTCCCCACGAGAAAACTGTTCCATTTTACAGGTCAAATAAGCCAAGAGCAAGTAAACCCCTATTTTGCCGATTTTCGGGTGCTATAGTACATGGATTTTTGGTGATATAAAATTTTGACGTGATTTTCTCCTAAATTTTTCATGGACGTTCTTTAAGACATTAGCTTTGGAGCTATTTGGTCTCCACGAGCAAACCAGCCCAATTTTAAGGTCAAATGAGCCCCAAAGCAAGTAAACCCCATTTTGTCGATTTTCGTGTGTTATAGTCCATGGATATTTGGTCATCTAGAATCCTAACGTGATATTTTCCCAAAAGTTTCATGGACATCCTATGGAGCCAGTTGGTCCCCGCGAGCAAAACGGCCAATTTTTAAGGTCAAACGAGCCCAAAGTAGGTAAACCCCTTATTTTACCAATTTTTGTGTGCTATAGTCCACGAATTTTGGTGATCTATAATTAGGATGTCATTTTTATCGAAATTTTTCATAGACGTCTATAAAGACCTTAGCTATGGAGGCGGTTGGTCCCCACGGCAAAATTGGCCCATTTTTAAGATCAAACGAACCTTAGAGCAGGTAAACCCCCATTTTGTCGATTTTTATATGCTATAGTCCATAGATTTTTGGTGATTCAGAATTTAGATGTGATTTTTGCTAAAAAATTTCATAGACGTCTGTTAAGACCTTAGCTATGGAGCCAGTTAGTTCCCACGGGCAAACCAGCCAATTTTCAAGGTCAAACGAGTCCTAGTGAAGGTAAACCCCCTATTTTACTAATTTTCGTGTGTTATAGTCCATGGATAATTGGTGATCAAGAATTCCAACGTGATTTTATCGAAATTTTTCATGAACGTACGTTATGACCTTTTCTATGGAGCCAGATAGTCCCTATGGGTAAACCGGCCTATTTTCAAGGTCAAGCAGGTCCTAGAGCAGGAAAAACCCCTATTTTACCGATTTTCGTGTGCTATAGTCTATGGATTTTTGGTGATCCGAAATTCTGACATGATTTTGTTGAAATTTTTTGTGGATGTCCGCTAAGACCTTAGCTATGGAGCCAGTTGGTCCCCACGGGCAAACCGACCCATTTTCAAGGTCAAACGAGCCCTAGAGCAGATAAACCCTCTATTTTGCCGATTTTCGTGTGCTATAGTCCTTGGATTTATGGTAATCCATAAATCAAACATTATTTTCATCGAATTATTTCATGGACACCCATTAAGACATTAGCTATGGAGCCAGTTGGTCCCCACGGGCAAACCGACCAATTTTAAAGGTCAAACAAGCCTAGAGCAGGTAAACCCCATTTTGTTAATTTTTGTGTGCTATAGTTCATGAATTTTTGGCAATCCAAAATTTCGATGTGATTTTATCCAAATATTTTTAAGGACGTTCCTTAAGACCTTAGATATGGAGCCAGTTGGTCCCAACGGGCAAACCGGCCTATTTGCAAGTCAAACTAGCCCTAGATCAGGTAAACCCCCCATTTTATCGATTATCATCTGTTATATAGTCTATGGATTTTTGGTGATCCAGAATTCCCTTGTTATTTTTACCAAAAATTTTCATGGATGTCCATTAAGACCTTAGATATGGAGAGAGGCAAACCGACCCATTTTCAAGGTCAAACGAGCCCCAGAGCAAGTAAACCACCCATTTTACATGGATTTTAGGTGATCCAATATTTTGACGTGATTTCCTCCTAAATTTTTCATGGACGTCCGTTAATACCTTAGTTGTGGAGCCAGTTGGTCCCCACAAACAAATCGGCCCATTTTCAAGATCAAACGAACCCAGAGCATGCAAACCCCCCATTTTGCCGATTTTCATGTGCTATAGTCCATGAATTTTTGGTGATCTAGAATTCCAACGTGATTTTTGCCAAAAGTTTTCATAGACACCCGTTAGACTTTAGTTATGGAGCTAATTAATCTCCACGAGCAAATCGGCCTATTTTCAAGGTCAAATGAGCCCCAGAGCAGGTAAACCCCCTGTTTTACTGATTTTCGTGTGTTATAGTCCATGGATTTTTGGTAATCCAGAATTGCGATGTGATTTTTATCGAAATTTTTCATGCACATCCGTTAGGACCTTAGGTATGGAGTCAGTTAGTCCCCACGGGCAAATCGGCTCATTTTTAAAGTCAAACGAGTCCCAGAGAAGGTAGACCCCATTTTTTGCCGATTTTTGTGTGCTATAGTCCATTGATTTTTGGTGATTCTAAATTCCAATGCGATTTTTGCAAAATTTTTCGTGGACGTTCGTTAAGACCTTATATATGAAGCCAGTTGGTCCCCACGGGCAAACCGGTCTATTTTCAATGTTAAACGAGCCAGAGTAAGCTGATTTTTGTGTTTTATAGTCCATAGATTTTTGGTGATCTGAAATTTTGATGTGATTTTTGCTGAAATTTTTCATGGACGTCCGCTAAGACCTTAGTTATGGAGCCAATTGGTTCCTAAGGGCAAATCGGCCCATTTTCAAGGTCAAACGATCCCAAAGTAGGTAAAACCTCTATTTGCTGATTTTTGTGTGCTATAGTCTATGTATTTTTAATGATTCAGAATTTCGATGTGATTTTTGCCGAAACTTTTCATGGACATCCATTAAAACCTTAGATATGGAGTCAATTGGTCCGCAGGGGCAAATCGGCCCATTTTCAAAGTCAAATGAGCCCAGAGCAGTTAAACCCTCCATTTTACCTATTTTTGTATATTGTAGTCCATGGATTTTTGGTGATCTAAAATTTCGGCGTGATTTTTGCCAAAAATTTTCAAGGACGTTCGCTAAGATATTTGCTATGGAGCCAGTTGGTCCCCATAGGCAAACCGGCTTATTTGCAAGGTCAAACGAGCCTAGAGCAGGTAAACTCTCAATTTTGTCGATTTTCATATGCTATAGTCTATGAATTTTTGGTTATCCAGAATTTCTACGTGAATTTTTATCGAAATTTTACGTGAACGTCCGTTAAGACCTTAGCTATGGATCCAGTTGGTCCCCAAGGTCAAACTGGCGCATTTTCAAGGTCAAACGAGCCTTAGAGCAGGTAAACCCCTATTTTTCCGATTTTCATGTGCTATAGTTCATGAATTTTTTGTGATCCAGAATTCCAACGTGATTTTTTCCAAAATTTTTCATGGAAGTCCGTTAAGACATTAGCTATAGAGCCAGTTGGTGCCCACATGAAAACCAACCTATTTTCAAAGTCAAACGATCCCCCAGAGCAGGTAAACCCCACATTTTGCCTCTTTTTGTGTGCTTTAGTCCTTGGATTTTTGGTGATCCAAAATTTTGATGTGATTTTTTCCAAAATTTTTCATGGACATTCGTTAAGATCTTAGCTATGGAACCAGTTGGTCCCTACGGGAAAATCGGCCAGATTTCAAGGTCAAACGATCCCCAACTTAGGTAAACCCCCCATTTGACGATTTTTGTGTGCTATAGTCCATTGATTTTTGATGATTCAGAATTACGAAGTGATTTTTGTCAAAAATTTTCATAGACGTCCGCTAATACCTTAGCTATGGAGCCAGTTGGTCCCCATGGGTAAACCAGTTCATTTTCAAGGTCAAACGAGCCTAGAGTTGGTAAACCCCCCATTTTGCTGATTTTCGTGTGCTATAATCCATGAATTTTTGGTGATCTAAAATTTCGACGTGATTTTTGCCACACTTTTTCATGGACGTCTGGTAATACATTAGTTATAGAGCTAGTTGGACCCCACGGGCAAATTGGTCCATTTTCAAGGTTAAATGAGCCTTAAAGCAAGTAAACCCCTCATTTTGCCGATTTTCGTATGATATAGTCCATGGATTTTTGGTGATCGAAATTTCGTCGTGATTTTTGCCGAAATTTTTCATGGATGTCCGCTAAGACCTTAGTTATATAACCACTTGGTTCCCACGGGCAAACCAACCCATTTTCAAGGTCAAACAATCCCTAGAGCAGGTAAACCCCTCAATTTGCCCATCTTCGTGTGCTATATAAGTCCATGAATTTTTGGTGATCCGGAATTTCGACGTGATTTTTGCCGATATTTTCATAGACATCCGCTAAGACCTTAACGATGGAGCTAGTATGTCCCCACGAGCAAACCGACCCATTTTCAAGGTCAAACGATCCCCAGAGAAGGTAAACCCCCACCCCCTCGCCCCCCCATTTTACCAATTTTAGTGTGCTATCGTCCATGAATTTTCGATGATCCGGAATTTCGACATGATTTTTGCTGAAATTTTTCAAGGACGTTCGTTAAGACCTTCGTTATGGAGCCAGTTGGTCCCCACAGGCAAATCGACATATCTCCAAAATATTCATGAACTAACACACACGAAAAATTGAGAAAATTATCTAATTCCTGTCATTCATACATATTTCAGAAATTTTAATTACTAATATACACGGAAAAATCAAGATTCATGAATTCTTGTTTAGTGAAACATAAAATACATAAAAAGTGATATCTAACTTTCGAAAACAATGAGTATCATTTATTCTAGAAAATTCATGAAATAATACACACACAAAAAAATGATATAATCTTGAAATTATGTTCTGTGACACACAAGCTCCAAAAAATGATATTCGCCTTTTGAAAATAATGAATATCATTTAATGAATCGTCATCAATGTAGCACAAAATTTGAGCTGAAATAGAGTTGACCACACATATTCCAAAAAAACTAAAAACCCAAAATCAAGTCGATAATATTTTTTTAAAATACAAAATTACTAACTTAATAACTCTAAACTGATAAAAATCAATAATAACATTTTTAATTAAGTTACCAATTAAATTGATTTTTGCACACACCTAACTAAACCTATCGAAATTAGGGTTGTTCAAATCAAACCAAAGCCGATAATTCGAATTGATAATTTGGTTATTGGGTCAGTGACTCGGGTTAATGGTTTAACAGTTCAGGTCTCGGTTTACTATATACTTCTTATTGGCTTATCATTTCGGGTCTCAATTTAGCCATATTTCTAATTGGGAGCCCTGATAACCTGATAAAAAGTTTAATTTATTACATTTATGTCACTTAAGGCCTTAGACACTTTAGCCTTAAGGGTTTACACTTCAGTCTTCATACTCTTCATAGTAACTTTATAGTTGACACTCAAATCTCACAATAATATTCGAAAGTTACGACATTACTCATTGATTCACTGTCACTACTTCCACGCCGGCGAGTCATATTGAATATCATTCTCTAAGTGTCTAAATTGAGGTTCAAATAGTTGGTTCCCTTACTTTAAGTCTTTGTTTTTATCTTCTCATTATAATGCGTAAGTCAGTGAGATATGCCTGCAATATTGCATTACTACAGTCTGCAATGAAAAAGTTTTTATTAGTAATGGTCTCATGATCATTAATGATTTTCGTTAGTAGTGTTGTAATGGTTTTTCTTTATAGTTCATATCAAATTGGCTTGGTTTTTATGAGGAATCCTTTTGAGTTTGCCAATTTGGGAAATATTGGCATCTCTGTCTAGGTTAATATGGAGTTTTATTAAGTGTTTTATGTAGTAATGGACTAACAGGGAAAATTTCATCAGTGACTATTGAATACTACGTATGTTAATTAGTGATTAGTCCATTTGTAATTTAAAAAAAAAAAAATTGTGTGAACTGTTAACGGTTAACCTGATAATCCAACAGATACGATCATAGCCGATAAACCGATATCTTAACGATTCCATAATGATTTAGCATGATTACAAACTGATAACCAATAAGTAAAACCAAACGTAGTCCTCCACGTGATTCCTTTTTCGGTGCACGTCACGTTTCATTTCTAAAAAATCTGATATATGGACTTTCTTTTTTGTATCAATTGTGTGGATGATCCCAAAGTGTGTAATAAACCAAAACTAGTACCACTACTAAATTGTTCAAAAAGTTTGATTTCTCAATTTATTTTTTCTATATTTAGCACCTGTCGTGTTTAAACATCTTAAATAAAATCTTTAAAGTCAAAAATCTAGAAAAAAGGCAACTATTTTTTTTTCCTATCTGATGTTCGGTACTCACATTAAAGCATCGATTAAATCTGGATTGCGCACTACAGGACCTATTAAGGAGTGTCGCTCCCAACAACAAAAAAAAAAATTCATACGCATGACTCAAATTCGAAAACATTTAATTAAGGATGGAACTATCGCATTATTGCACCATAGCCTACATTGATCTAAAAAGGCAAATTGGCAACATGTATCCCATACATGAAGAGTGAAATAAATTTGGCCAATACTTTGATGTTGCGTTTCATAATGCACATAAAAAGTTTGTTTTTATTTGGTTGATTTTTCTTGATTTCCAGCGTGTGACTTACACTTCCGTACTATAATGTATAACCTACTTTTTTGTATATACTAATTTTCTTGATAACTTGAGGAGACTATATATAACCCTTGTTTTAGAAGTCATTGTAATAATGTAAGTTTATAAATGAGGTTTGAAAATAATAAAATGTAAGAAAATTCTATTGGGGCTTTTCATTGGGTAGATAGACTATTTATGATAAATCTTTTGCTCAAAAGGAAAGTTAATCAAAAAAGGATTGCAAGAAGAATTTAATTCGGGCGCCAATTAAATTTATGGATGTTTTGAATTCTAGAAAAGACATCTTAAAATATTAATCCTAAAAAAGATACTTACTAATTTAAAATATTTTTTTTATAAATAGTAATTAAGTATTATATTGAATTTCGTGATACAAATATAACGTACTTTTGGCAAGAGCTATTGATTGATTTTGTCAAATTCTAAATCAGTGGCGAAGTTTGAAATTTTAAATAAAGGGATTCAAAATATAAAAAAACTAAAGAGACACATCAAGAAAATAAGTAGATTCAATATCGATTATATATATATATATATATATATATATATATATATATTAACTTTTCTGTATATAATGCAACTTTATGCAAAAGTCAATTACATGTCACTACAAACGTGGATTGATTATTGTAAGAAGATATGTACGTAGTTTCCATGCATGTTCTAAATTTTTGCATGTGTTGGAGTTGAGTTTTGATGGAATACTTTTATTGTATAGTTGAAATCAAATCCATAAGCAACTTGTTAAGTACCATCTTATATAGTGTGTCCGAAATTAGAGATTTCGTTAAGAATGTCTAATTTTATATATATATGAAAAATTAATTTTTAACCTATATATTTTGTACAATTTTTTATATATACTCCCTCTGTCCCTAATTACTTGTCCATTTTTAAATTGACACACCTATTAAGAATTTAATTATTGACATAGTGAGTTTGCCATTGTACCCCTATTAATTATGAAGTGGATTGAATTAAAAACTTAGGATTTTCAAGAAATTCTATTTTTTTCAAAGTAATTAATTGAGGTATAATAGGTAAAAAGAAATTGTCCTTTCTTGATTTATCAAAATGAACAAGTAATTAGATACATATAAAAAAGGAAAAGTGGACAAGTAATTAGGGACAGAGGGAGTACTAATTTTCTCGATAACTTAAGGAGACTTACAAATATCTTGAAAATATTGGAAAAGTTAGGGAAATGAAGAAGAGAAATTTTGTTTTGTTTTTTAACTATGTCTTGAGAATATATCACAAGTTCAAGAAAAATAATTTGGTCAATATTAGTATATGTATACTATAAATCACGGTATACACGTGGCATTTATTCAACTACAGACAATTTAAATAATGCAAAAAATTGTTCATATGAAATTTAACGTGATAAAAAATAATTTTCCATAAGAATTTATCATTTTTAAGTAACAAAAGCCGACTTAATTATTGGTCAAAATAAAGAATGAGAAAATAAATAATTTTGACCAATGATTTGATATTTAATATTATTAATCCAATTACATCGGAATCACATCAAATAGACTTCAAAATTTACATTTGATCGGTTCAATTTTAGTTTTTTTAGAATTTCCACAGTATCAAAGAGCTTTTAAATCCTATTACATTTAATTGTATATAGCAAACATTGATTCATAATTTGGAGGGGGATCATTGATTTGATTAATAATTTGTGTATAAATTCACTAAGGTATAACACTTGTTAATTACTAAAAAAAAAAACATTTTCAAGACTTAAATTTGATATTTATTTATTTTTGAAAAAAACTCAATATTTGGTTTTTAAAAATAAGAATCTTAAAACATTTCACTTTGTGCATTTAAGGGTGGTGTCATATAGAACTAAGGGGGTTCATTCAATCTTCTTTCAATAAAAAGTTACGTTATTTATAAATGATTAAAAATATTTTTTTATGAATATATAATAGGTGTTGAATCTCCTTTGACCTCTTCATGTGTTTATTTTCTCATTTTTTGAACTCTTTACTAAAAATCCCAACTCTGTCACTACGTACACTCTTTTTGTATGGACAGAGCTAGCTAGTACGTATAAGAGGGTTTATCCGAATCTCTTTAACTAAAAAAATACACAATATATATAAAATTAAAATTATTTTTATGAACTTATAGTAATTACTACACTGAATGGATCTCTAAGCTTTTCGTTAGTTAATTTCTTTATATTTAGAACCAGCTATGTTAATATTGCTCAATAAAAATATGCTATAACAAGTTAAATTAAATAAAAACTTTTACAACTATATAATATACTATATATATATAACTCATTAAATCCATATATCCAAAACAGCCACTCCATGCACGTGTTAGAGTTTGAATTTTGATGTAAAACGTTTTATTGTATAGTTGAAGTATGAATATAAATATGATCTAAACTGCATTTAACCCTTTTTGACTTTTTTTCTCTATAGGTGACGGTGATAAAATAGGGTTGGCTTCATATTTATTGCATATAATACACACACGAAAAAAAATGAAAATTTTATAAATTA